>LR990875.1:3551953-5951953 GCA_905163395.2 Endotricha flammealis | reverse complement strand
AAACGAATCTTAGTTTAAAAGAAATGAAATCAATCGCACACAAAGGGTTCCATAGTAAAATAATAAAAGGAATTAAGCTGTTCTTTTACATTAGTCTTGTGTGTGAATTTGACTCATCGGTTTTTATTATTTGCTTGCCTACCGCTCAGGTGACCAATTTTGTGTTTATTCCCTGTTGCGGCTGTTGCCCCCGCCACCGGTGGCAGATGGGAATAAAATTCCCAGTTGCCACCGGTGGCAAATGGGAAGTCCTTGCCCCCACTTGGGAATTTTATTCCCATCTGCCACCGGTGGCAGATCTCGCGTGGGCAACTGGGAATAAACATAATTTTGCTTGTTTATCTACAGTAGGTACTCGGCGAGTATGTATCCAATAGAAACGTAATGTTTGTAATTTTCTTCAAAAATAATTGTCCTCAAATCTCAGTTGTCAATTACAGCGTGCGCAACCAAAATAGAGGTGGAAATTTTATGTATTACATGTACAAAATACCAACACATTTGGACAAATCCAATGGACTTGAAGTCTCTATTCAAAAGAGCTAAACCCTGTTTCTTTTAACTTGACCAATGTAGTAAACAATCTTAGCACGTCTTTTTAACGAAAATAGGCAATTAAAATTATCATTCACACCCAAACAGTAATAATATAGTTAGAAATGACATTTAACACAACACTCTTATTTATTATTCTGGCGATTTATGGATTTTACACATGGATATTTGAATAAAAAGACACTCTAAGATTGTTTACTACATTGGTCAAGTTAAAAGAAACAGGCTTTACGTACTCGATGACAGTACTATTTAAAAAGAATAAACCAATTTCACTCAACAGTACAAGGTCTTACGGTTAGTTTACCAAACGCATTTTAATTATAAATCTACATTAAATCTCAAGCTATCTCTTATTTTCTTTAGTTTGACAGTACAGCAATAATTTAATGTCATTCACTTTAAATATGCGTTTCGGAAACTGACAGTTAATAAAGTCCAAGTTATATCTGCAATACTTCTACTAATACTTACTTAATGGGATACAAAATAATACTCAATATTACTGAAAAAAATGTTTTTATTAAACAGTAAATACTTACCGAAACATTCGAACTCGGGCACCAAACATACTGTCAATATTTGAACTAAATTGTAATTTAATACATACAAAATACATAATAAATAAGAATATTAATGTAAAATTAACTTTACAATAATAGTAGTTTTACGAAATATCTAAACTATTGATACAAAATATTTCATACATAAAATACTATATTTAATTAAAATTAATGTATGAAACAACTTCTGTGTCGTATTGTGTCAAACGTGACGCGTTTTAGGACGCAGGATATGTTAAGACATTTTACCTGGCAGATAACGTATCCGAAACTTATCAGATTTTAAATGCGACACTAAATAAATTGTGACACGACATAGAAGTATATTACCGACTTAATTTTGAATTTTGTAAAAAATACAATACAATTTACCTCAAATACTACTATGATTCATACTTCACATAACTTGGACACGGTCAATAACATTTTGGAGAATAAAAATAAATTTTAAATTAATCCATACGAATTACGAATTTTAAAAACAAACCAATCCAACTTCATTTTAAAAACACCAATTAAATTGGTATATATAAAAAAACTGCGTAACATTTTACTAAATTGTCCTTCTATTACGGAGGGATTTCTTATACGTGACCATTTTGCTTTTGCTTCTGTAATGGTGGTATTTTATAGAGTAAATTTATTTATACAAAAATATATTATTTGTACACTTCGACGTGAGAAAGTCCCTGTGAGGGCCAAGTCTCTGAAGAAATGCTTTTATCCCTCTTTTAATACTTTCAAGATGATTCACTTATGATAGAAGATAAACAATATGGAACCATATTTATTATACTACACTGTGATGGAACTCATATCTTGCTATTCAAGGAAGACTCTTATAAATGTGCCAACTGTTTATATAAATGACACGTTATATGAGTAACCGGCTAACATCACAATAGATTATTTTTTTTATTATTATTCGGAACGTGCTCTCAGGGTTTACCATAATAAGTAGATATAGATAAACATCTTTTCTATTTCAAAATCATCATTTAGTAATTTTTTCTGAGTTTTCTTAAAACATACAAAGAATCGGATTCTGGATTGGGTCGTTTTTGCAAAACATATGACAGAGATAGTATTATGTTGCGAACATAAATTAATGCTTAATGTTGCTAGCAATAGACAGTTAATTTAATATTTAGACCCTATTGCTATCAAAAAGTTTTCAGTGTATTCAAAAGCTTGATAAAAAGTTAAATACTTCATAATGTTAATAAGTTAATGACTATGTCCATTACCATCTCAAAACTACAGTAAACTAAGGTATGTCCTTAATAACCTCTGCCAATTGTTCCCTGGTGAACATATGGAACATTGATGATGGGGTCATGGTCACCACTTCCACGTTATTCTCAGAGAGTTTCTCCTCCATAACTTGCTTGAGAATGGTTAAAGCTGATTTGATCGCTTCTTTAAGTGTCATCGACTTATGGTATACTTCCTGTAAAGGTTATTTTATTATGAGACTTGAAACATAAGAAAGTGGGACAACTTTTGTTTTCTGCAATAAAGGCTATTTTAATTATATACAAATATGGCATCTTATGTCATTTTTATTAATAAATAGAAAAAATATTGTCAAACTGCTAAGTTGCCTGATGGTAAACAACCAATGCATTCCTAATTTTTATTTATAATATTGGTATAATATCAAAGAATATACCTTCAAACTCTGCTGAGCACCTTCGCTTCCGGAACCAATAGCTTTAGCATCATATTGCACAAAAGTACCACTGGGGTCCATGTGGAACAATTGTGGACCCTTCTCATCAATACCTGCAAAAAAAATCATGCTTAACACTAGAAAAAAACATGTAAAAAATTTTGTATTTGTAATATTAAAAAAAGTTAATGAAGCATACACGCATACCTAAAAATGCAGTAAAGGTGTTATTTCTTTCCTGCAAATCAATTATTTTAAAGTTTAGATCTAAAAATACTCATAAAAAAATAGTTTTGCAGGAAGTTAGTTTTAAGTGGCCCGAATTGATACTTAGTCTTTTTTTTTCTTTGAGGCTTTTAGCCATGCTTGATTATGTCAGCCTCATAGGGAAGTTCACTGGACAAATTACTCCATTGTCCTCATTGCAAGTGACGCAAAGATGTACAATTTCTTTGCATCACCCGAGAGAGGGTTACATAATATTTCGTTAAACTTAGTCATCTATTAACGTTCTACATATCCTACATCAAAACAAACGAAACGAAATACAAATCTTTTACAAATTGTACATCTTTGTGTCACTTGCAAAGAGGAACATGGAGATGGAGTAGTTTGTCGAAAGAACTTCCCTAAAAAATAGAGAGATAAAAAGTACAAACCTGCGAACATAACAGCAACTCCAAAAGGCCTCGACATAGCAGTGCCGCTGTCATCATCGCTATCACCAAACTGTATCGCCAGATTGGACACAGCCTGAGCACAGGACTCCACGCTCATACGTTCATTGTAGACAAACCAATGGTTCTGGCACTCCACACGAGCACGTTCCACAAGGGTTCTGGAGATAGAAATTTAGGATCAATACTTGAAGTTGTTTAATCGAAAATCAAAAACAGCTCTTCTCCGTCCTCAGGGACCACAGAATACAGAAATTTAAAGTTGACATACCAAAAGAAATTATACACTGTTCTGCATTTAAAAAATAAAAGGACTGTGATGATAAAATCGAACAATTATTCAGCTAAAACTCAAAGAAAATGATAATATTCCAATAGGCTTTCATTCACATTCTACATATTATAATAATTACACCATCACTGTTACAAATTCAACTCTTTTGATAAACATTATATTTTTATAATTAATATTGTCTATGTTTTATACCTACGTCTATTTTATAATGAAAATGATAATATTCCAAAACTAGGCTTTCATTCACATTCTACATATTATAATAATTACACCATCACTGTTACAAACTCAACTCTTTTGATAAACATTATATTTTTATAATTAATATTGTCTATGTTTTATACCTACGTCTATTTTATAATGAAAATGATAATATTCCAAAACTAGGCTTTCATTCACATTCTACATATTATAATAATTACACCATCACTGTTACAAACTCAACTCTTTTGATAAACATTATATTTTTATAATTAATATTGTCTATGTTTTATACCTACGTCTATTTTATATTTTACTGTCACATCACTTTTCACTTTCTCTTTTTCATCTCGTCATTGTACCATTTTTTCTGTAATATAAGTTCTCTTCATCCCTTCCTCTTTTCCTAACCTCTCCATCTTTAATAATCACATTACTTCCCTTTAGCCAAACTTAAATCAAATGATGAAATTGATGAAAATAAGTATTTTTGTTTCCGAAATGGTGATAGTTTATGGAGTAGATTTATTTATTCAAATCAATATTCGTTTTGTACACTTCTATAAGAGAAAGTGTCTGTAAGGGCCTAGTGTCTGAACAATTTAATTAATCTTTATCTTATTGAAGAATTGCACAAATAAAACGCCTTAGGTTTTGTGTTTAGGTTAACAGCAGTAAAGTTACAGAAAACGGCACCTAAAGAAAAGTAGGCACTTTGACCTAAGTTTAATCTTACCTAGAATCTGCCATCAGACCCGACACAGCGCACGCAATATGCCGGTCTACCTCCACAATCTTCTCAATCGTTGTTGGCTCCATTAGAGGCGATGTAATCCTCTTTTCCACAGCCAAAACGACGCCTTCAGAAGTACAAATACCTATTGCCGTTGAACCAAGTTTAATTGCTTCTATAGCGTATTCCACTTGGAACAACCTGCCCTCTGGGCTGAAGGTGTTGACACCGCGGTCATATTCCGAACGTGTAAGGAACATCTGAAATAACAAAACATTTTCAACACCGGGTTACAGTAGGTTATAACATGACAATGCTAAATTCTTTTATTATATAGATTACACGACACACTCGTGAGTTTAATCAATAATTACATTGACCGTACTAATACTACTTACCTTTGAAAAATTAGTTAATCTAATAAGTTAGAAAACAAAAATTTTAATACAGTGATTCGGCGACTTTTGTTGCTAGCTACGATTAGAAAAGCACAAAATGACAGATACTTCGTACAAAACTTCTTGTTTTTATTGTTGGCAACCACACATGACAAAAAAATAATTTGAAAGTTCTAACTTGCAAAACTGAAAATAAAAAATGTTGAGATTTTAAATCCTAAACACCCGATTGTGACTGTGCTGTGCTTAGAAAATTGATAATGAACTATTACATTAATTTAATTAAATAACCTAATTTATTGTATTTGATAAAAGGAAAGGAAACATATTCAAGCATGATAGAGAATGCGCACATGGTCGTTTATATTTAAGAATGTTCAAAAGAAACTAGCCATTCAGTTGTTAATAGCTTGTGCCGGTGCATAGATGCCTACCTGCCTCATTAGTTTGAACACTGTAAGTAGAAATGCATTGTGTATCAGTAAAATTCTTCATCCACAATGCAATGCACCTGAATGCACCATGCAATATTTTGCAGTTATTATTTTTTTAATTACGTTTACTGGCAACATTTTGTGTATTGATCGTGGCAAAGTTCTTAATAATAATTTTTCATCGATTTATTGAAATTATTACGAAATGGGCATAATTTAAAATTTCTGTAAAATTTTAATTCATCTAATATTAATATACCTAGTCATAATGTTGAATTGCAAACCAATATCAGGTACGTACTTATTAATTTTATTACTTTTGTTGTAAACTTACGTTGAAATAAAATTTTATGTAATGCTTGCTTTATTTTATAGCGCGTACATGCTGGGTCTATGATATAAATCAATATTTAAATCAAGACTTGATTCTGTGTGATCTTGGTGTGATGTGATCAGTGATGTGTTTAGTTTTTTTTTTCTGAAACATAGGCCTTCTCGGAGCCCAGTACGAATTTCAATACACTAGAAATATCTTTATCTCGAACTTTAGACAATCAATTTTATTGTGGTATACCTGTGAGATTTTCATGAACCATTATAGAATAACTAAAAAGTACAAACTTTCAGTTGGAACTAAATACCTAATGTTAGCTCTACACTTCTGGGAAGTTGAGCGAAGTGCACTGAAGCTAGGCACGGAGCTAGAAGACAAAGGAAAATTCGAATCCATACACCCCGCCCCACTCTTGTTTTCGCTCAACTTAGCGAGTGTTGAGCTAGCTTATCTCCTATCGGTGCTCTTTTGGCTGTATCGGCGTTTAGTTAACGTCTTTTATACTAATAAATACTTACTGCTAAAATTCTGCAACTAGGTGTACTATAATTTCATTGCCATCCCATTGATTTGATTCATTTTCAAAACAGTCCCGAATAGACTTCCTCCAAGAAGAACTGTTTATCTACCATAACTTTGTGTCTTTGTGACATCGAGCGAGCCTCATCGAGCCCTTGATCAAAAAGGATTTATAAATGAAGCGCAGAGCCTCAGAGCAAATCGTGCGCGCACTCTAGTATAGTAATATTGTAGGATTTGTAGGTGTATGTATAGAGTGGCAACTCCAGGGTGAAATCGGCATGTATGGAAGGTGCTGCTACTACAGTGGCTGGTTGATGAACTAAAATTCCAACTATGGCTATACATAGTATATTTATGGGTATACATACTAAGTATGACTATAGTTGGAATTTTAGTTATTTATTTACTTAAAAAATGTAAATAAAATACAAATTGAATACTTATATACTCAAATTTGATGTATTCCGTTTCCGTCGGATGGGGGACTTCTTTGGGGCGCCAACAAAGAAATATAATCATAATTTATATTTCTTTGTTATAATTTTAAGAAAATAAATAATTTACGTAAAATAAATAACGTCAATGCATTAAATGGCCGCCCCCCCCCCCCCTTTTTTTTTTAACTTTTAGTTCATCTACCAGGCACCAAATAGCGCTGTTGCCTATGAAAATTTACGGTAATATTAAGTGTGCCATTGATAACCAGATAATGTAGGTATACAATACAAATTACTAGGTACAAACAAAACAAACCAGATTTTTTGACACGCATAATACAAGGTAGGTAAGTCATTTCTAAGGTTTTAACCTCGTAATCCGGATATAAGATTTGGATGTTTCCTTTCTTGTTGAACTTCTAATATCCTATTATTATTATTTTTTTGTTTGTTTCGTGGTTGTAGTATGTTAATTAAAAGAAAATTATTTACCGGAAGTGACGCCAGAGAAATGACGTGTAGTTAAGTGACGCTTGCTTTTTTTTTGGCTACGAACTGCAAGCAAGTCAATGTTCCTCATGGAAGTAATAAGTACTACGTAGTACTTATTACTTCCATGATGTTCCTAGCCCGCTCCAACTTGTAACGTCACGAGATGGTCACGAAGTTTTTTTTCTATTAATTTAAAATTTCAAAAACAGGTTTTCACCGTACTCTTTTGGGGCTAAATAAAAAAAAATGATAATTTTTTTATCGTGTTGTCGTGTTTATATACCTTGTAGGTGTCCATTCCAATTCCAGTACAAGTGAAGTTAGGCACGAAGTAAAAATTCCACACCACTTAGCAGTTGCTTTTTGTGTAGCAACATTGCTCCGAGGTAGCAACAATGCAACACGATAACATTAGGTAAGGTACGTACGTACGTACCTAAAAATTTTCAACTTTTGCGACTAATAACTTTTTGTTATCAAATGTTGCCCACTATCACGAGACGCTATCCACAAAAAGTAACTGCGGTGTGTGCGGGTGAAGAGCCCGTCCATACTCTCGTTTTCGCGCAATATTCCGAGAGTGTACAGCTAGTTAGCTAGCATTGGGGGCTTTCAGGTTGCTGAAACTCCTGGATCTAAAAGGATGAAATTTTACACAAGATTGAACCTGAAGATTTATAATGCGCCTTTACATTTTCCAATTTCATGCTGTTTTTTTTTTTACAAACAACTTTGCGAGTTTTAAAAATACACGGAATTAAAACGAAAATCTGCGAGAATCTGTCGCCAGACGTTGCAATAGAATCGAATTTGGTCTGGCCCTCACCACCGAACCCTGCGGTGTCCGAACCGAACCGAACGGGCCGGTCAACACGTCACAGCAATACCGCTTACTAAACCATAAAACCATAAATTTTATTGATACTTAGGTAAGTTTTAACTCGATAATGTCTTTGTTTACACCTACATACACATTGTATTGTACCTATTTGTTAATAGATTTCTCTGGTTTCAGGTACTGATAGTGAAGAGGTCGAGTCTCCAGATATGTCAAGCGAAGTAGAACAAGACTGGTCATTAGGAAGCATTACATCAATCATAAAGTCAGAAAAGTATTACGAGATTCTATATAGCACAGGGGAACAAGCCCGACTTTATATTCTTAATAACCATGTATTCAGATACTACATGTCCCCTTCGGGAAAATTCCTGGACTACCCAGAACCGACCAATCCTGGAGATAAGGCGAAAATTAACAGCAAAACCATAGACGAATATGATAACAAGTTCTTTGAATATTCGATCGTAGAAGACACAGATTTATTCTACGCTGTGCTTACAGACAAAATAGAAATATTATTCGATAAAATACAAGGAACAATGAACATACGTGACGACAGAACTAACAAAGAAGTACTTAACGAGTCAGATTCATTATCTTACGCTGATAATAAAGTTACACAAACATTATATCAAAGTAAAGATGAATATTTCTTTGGAGGTGGAATGCAAAATGGCAGATTCACACATAAGGGACAAGTCATTAAAATAGCAAACACAAATAATTGGGAGGACGGTGGTGTTACGTCTCCAAACCCTTTCTATTGGTCGTCTAACGGATACGGGATACTAAGAAACACATGGCAGCCCGGGGTTTACGACTTTGGAGCGCAATCAGAAGAATTGATAAAGACTACCCATATAGGTGAAGACTTTGATGCATTTTACTTTATAAATTCTCTTCCACGAGATTTACTTAACGATTATTATGAACTCACTGGCCAGCCCATATTCATGCCTGAATATGCGTTTTACGAGGCTCATCTGAATGCTTTTAACCGAGACTATTGGTTAAAAGTTGATCCTTCTATTGATGGCGCAATTTTATTTGAAGATGGGTATTACTATAAAAGTTATAAACCTAACGAAATCAAAGACAAAACAAAAGCAATTCTGGAATCTTTGAACGGCGAAAAAAACAATTATCAGTTCTCTGCGAGAGCCATGATAGATCGATATAAACGGCACGATATGCCATTAGGCTGGTTTGTGCCGAATGACGGCTATGGTTCAGGATATGGGCAAACGGATACTTTAGAAGGTGATATTGAAAATTTGAAAGAATTCGCTGAATACGCTAGATCGAGCGGTGTGGAAGTTGCCCTATGGACAGAGTCCAATTTAGAACCAGTAGACCCAGAAAACCCTAAAAAAGGAGACAGAGATTTAAATAAGGAAGTGAGTCTGGCTGGTGTAGTAGCTCTAAAATGTGACGTTGCATGGATCGGAGCTGGTTATTCTTTTGGATTGAGTGCTGTGGAACATGCAGCGGAAATATTTGTAAATGCAACGAAACACAATAGGAAAATGATAATTATGGTAGACGGGTGGGCCGGCACTCAAAGGCATTCTGGGATTTGGACAGGTGACCAAAGCGGAGGACAGTGGGAGTATATACGTTTTCACATTCCAACGTACATCGGGGCAGGCCTTTCAGGACTCCCCGTTATTGGTTCCGATATGGACGGAATTTATAGAGGAGGAGTACAAAATATTAACATCCGAGATTTCCAATGGAAAACTTTCACACCACTCCAACTAAATATGGACGGATGGGGAACAAAACAAAAAACTCCTTTCAGTTACGACGATGAAGCTAGGGCCATAAATAGAGCATATCTAAAGCTAAAATCTATGCTTATGCCTTATAATTATACGTTAGGTCACGAAGCTACTCATGGCCTGCCAATGATACGAGCAATGTTCCTCCACTTTCCCAATGAGAATTTGGGATATACAATAGATTCTCAATATCAATTTATGTGGGGACCAAACTTATTAGTCGCTCCGGTATATAACGAAGAATGTGACGATAACGAACCAGTACGCCATGGTATATTTTTACCAGATTCAAAACAAGTGTGGGTGGACATATTCACCGGAAAAAAGTATCGTGGAGGAAAGGTATTGAACAATTTCAAAGTTCCCCTTTGGAAAATACCAGTTTTTGTCAAGGACGGGGCTATAATACCTTTGGTAAATCCTAATAACAATCCAAACGAGATTAAAAGAGATAATAGAATTTTCAACATCTATCCCGGAAATTCGTCAAGTTTTAAAGTTTATGAAGACGATGGATTGTCGCCCGATTATTTGTCAGGACATTTCGCGTGCACTAAGATTGAATTTCAAGTTATACATGGGCAGTTAAAAGGAAATAGTGATCTGTATATTAATATCGAGAAAACAAAAGGGTCATATAAAGAAATGGTCAAGGAAAGAACTACATTATTGCGAATAAAGGCTACAAAAGATGTAGACCGAGTGAAAGCAACTATAAACGGAGAATCCATCGATATTATTAAAGCAGAAACAGAAGAGGAGTTTGATTCCAAAGGAAATGTGTACTATCTCAAAGAATCATACATTCTCAATCCATACCTGAAAAACTTTGGTGGCGAGGAATTATATCAAAAATTTTTGCTGATAAAAATTAAGAAGATGGACGTGACGGAAAATTGTATTCATTTAAAAGTTATTGGAATGGTAAACGACAATGAAATATTTGGAAATGAAACATCAGTTGTCAAGTCCTTGGAAATACCAAATGATCTAACAACTTTAGAAGAAGAAACCACATCGACATCAATATTACTGCAATGGAAACATATCAAGAACGCCATGTATTACGAAATAGAAAGAGATGGTGACATTTTTACTAACATAACAAGTAATAGTTTTCTCTTTAAAGATTTCAAATATGAATCTTCACATGAATTTAGAATTCGTTCAGTGAATAATCAAGGAGTGTCAGAATGGAGTGAGTGTCTTCTAGCACAAACGAAAGAAGATCCATATAAGAACACAGTTAGGGGAGTAAAAGTAACATGTAATTTTCCTTGTCAGCCAAATCAAGACGTATATAACCTAACTGAAGAAACGCCGATTATATGGCATACGAACTGGGGCGAGGCAGGACAGGCCGACCCAACTTCAAAAAAATGTATAAAACTCAAATTCGATTTGGGTGACGTCTATAACATAAAGAAAGTGGAATATATTCCTCGTGAAGACGCAGGCAATGGAACAATCTTAGAAATGAAATACAGAATTTCAATAGATGGAGAGGCTTGGTTCGAAATGGATGGAAGTATAAAATTTTCTCAAGATCATTCATCTAAAACTATTATGTTGAACGGCTCATGGTTCAGATACATGGAGATTTCAATCATCAGTAGCGTTGGTAACTTTGGATCGGGTAGAAAAGTATATTTCTTTATTGATAAGTAGACTGCTGCAACATGACATTTGTCATACAGTTGATAATTGACAGAAAAATACCGATTGTCCCCTCTGATACAGAACAGAAGGGAACAGTTGGGAAAAAAAATCTCAGTTGCCATCTTGGGGTGAGGGACAGTGCTAAAGGGGACAACTGGGAATATACGTATTAAAATTTATCGTCTAAAATGTAAAATAATTTAGCATTGTAATACGCTATAAAAATTATTTGATGAAAAGAAATCAAATGAACTAAGCACACACATCACATGCACTTTTTAAAAACAAAGTGATAATAATGATTTTTGTAAATGGACGTAGTTATATAAATAAAAAGGGCCCGTTTCACAATACCGGAATAGTTTAGCTCAAATAAGCTGTCATTTTTGACATTTCTTGTATGATTCTGACGTTTCAGGGACATATCTTATTCATAACGTAACACTTATCTGAGACTTTACTAGCAATTGGTGAAACCTTGTAATATATTTTTATTTTCTAAAAGCCTAAAGCCCACCATTCACACGCAGATTGGTCCGGCGGATTGGTCGGCCATCGGACTAATCCGCCTGTGTATGGAAGCGACGAACCGGTCCGCCAGACTGTCAAATGGGTTGGCGTCGGGCTCGCGGCGAGCCGCGAGCGCCAACCGAACCCTCGCCCGACCCGACCAATCCGCGCGTGTGTGTGCAAGGTCAGATTGGTCGGCCGACTCAGTCAGTGTCGAAACCACGTTTTTATTTATTATAATGTCTTTCGACGATAACAAACCGTTTTTTTTTTCATTTCTCGGATAAAATCATTATTCCGACGACGATTAAAGCTACTTTTGCTTAGATAGTACAGGCGGCATATTAAATGAGTACACGTGCAGGGCTCACCAAAGTCACACTTCGAGTGGAGGGTTGGCGGAGGGTTCGTGCAGTGTATGGGTACGCCGGATTGGTCGCGGTCGGGTCCGGGTTGGGAGTCGGGTCCGGGCTCGTGTAGTGAATGGTGGGCTTAAAAATTTATACGTAATGGTCGTAATGGTGCTATAAAAACGAAATTTTACCGAGAAGTTTGAGCGCGAAATTGAACATTTAAAACAAGACAAGTGCAAATACGATCTTGGTGCATTTCATATCAGCGTATAAATACACAGACATTTTATATTACTATCTCTGACTCTGTGTGTCTGTGTACATATATCAAAAGTTCGCACCAGTGGCTCTCTCGAAGTTGCTGTTGTATATGGGCGGCGGTCGTTTGTCTAATAATATAATAAAATAATAATAATTTGTGTAATATGTAGTGAAATCAGTAATTATGAGTTGAGTATTATAATAGAAGTTATTATCAGTTAAGTAATGAAGAACACGACAAAGAAGAAGAAGAATCAGTAAAAATAGCCTAGGTATATTACGTTACGTTTTGTTTCGATTGCCATAATCGACTGGTGTATTCCACGATGCCAATTTTAATGTTGTTTATTTATTAGGATTTTTATTTATTGTTATACTATTTTTAATACGTTACCATTTTTTTATATAATGTTTTTATATAATTGTAAAGTCAGTGGCAAAAATATGTTTTTTAACTCTAATTACTGTAAACTTTTGAACGAACATTCGTTCAAAAGATTTCAGTTTTTTTTTACAGTTTTATACAAAAGTGGCAAGGTGATAAAGTGACAACATATTTATGCCACTGTGTGTCCCAATAACCAGCTTTATTTACATAAAGACGTGATTTTAGCATATGCATAATTTTAGATAGAATACAGGAATCGGAAACCTGCAACGCGTTCTTGGTACGGATTTTACGTACAAAATTAAATATTAAAAATGTTAAATTCTGATATTTTAGATATGTTGTTATATTTACGTAAATTTGTTACAATTTATTATTTTTGTATTCTAATACGTATCTATATAAAAAAAAACTTGTATACCATCAAATGTATTTTAGATAAAATTGTTTACAATAAAAGATTCGTGCTATAAACTATTATTTTTGTGCTTATTTATATTCAGAGACTGTTTTACATGTATTTTTGCAAATTATCTATATCGATAAGCCAACTGAAACTTATCAGGAACCTGTAAAACCGGCTCTCAATTTACATATCTTCACACCCAAATCCATGGCGAAGTAGATAATATTGAGAAACGTGCACAAGATTCAAATCGCTCGTGTTCGACACTCTTTTAGAGTTTTTTATACTCTTTCTGAAACTGAACCTGGCACGTAGAATATCAAATTCAACATTCGAGAAGATTTTGAATAATTACAACCACCTAGCATGGATAAGTCAGCTCAAAGCATTCATAAGCGCTAATTTTATTTTATTTATTTTAGGGGCCATCTCCACGATCGGGAATCGCGACGAGTTCGAATAAATTCGTCGCGATTGTGTCGCCAGTGGAGATAGACTCTTAAAGGTTTAAATAATTGTTTCTTATTTACATACAGACGCGTCTTGTATATGAACATTGTTGCATCTATTTGCCAAAATTTTCTTTTAAAATCAAGTCAATGAGATATTTTGATATTTTCGAAGTAGCCTATGGCGCTTACAGTGCCACAAACTTATTTGTGTTGATGGCGGGGGCGCTAGGATCGATGCTATTGCACGTAATTGCTTAAATATTCGAGGTGTATTCATTAATTCTAGTTTTGGCCACCGACACATAAGTTTGTGGGACTGATTTACGGTGACTGCATAGTTAAAAAATAATTGTGTATTTGCCTGGAAGACCTCTTGCAAAAGCACTATTATCATCACCATCATTCAATTTTGCTGCAAGTCTTCAGCGTTTCTTACAGCGATAATCGTACATAGAGACGAATCATTGTCAAAAACACAACTGAGTGACAAATCCTCCAACACACAGCTATACTCATGGTCAGGATACCGACTCCTCACATAATGTGATCTCGGATCTTCAGATAGCAAGCTTGCAATGCTAGTTTTAAAAGCTTGAGCTCGATCCCCGATCAGATCGTTCAATCTTTGCATGGCATCATCTGTGAATCGAACTTCGTAGGCCTGTGATGGTGGATTTGATATCCACGGTGCTACTCTGATACCATCATGGGTTATACTCATCAGGTGAGCTGATTGGGGTGGTGTAAACCTCTCTTGGCCGTCTGGGGCTCCACGTTCAGAGTCCACTCTTCTTGGTGATGCAGCATAGTTTCCATCAAGCAAGTCTACACTTGGTGGTGAGTCTGGTGATGGCGAGACTGGTGTGACAAGGTTCTGGTGTCCCGAAGACATGTCTTCAAAATGTGACCGCACCGGACTAGTGTCCACACCAATTGGATTTCGGGGACTTTGGCTGTAATAAAAAATTCTAAAATTGTAATGTTAAACTTGATTTAATTTAGGATCAACAAACAGTGTGTACACGAAATTACGATTGTTATGTTGTTAGATATCGTGTGATCGAATTAATTTGAGACAATCAAACCATGGCGTGATTTGTGGCTCCATCTATCGACAATTGTTACGAATTAGGCGATAGCAGCGCCATCTACAGTAGATTTTTTTGTATTTCTCATTGGAATAAGATTGTTATTACACGATTATTTTAATTCCACATTAAGTCTCGAGCTATCTCATTTTTTCTTTAATTTGACAGTGACAGCTTTAATTTTAATTTTAATGTGTCACTAACTTTAAAATGCATTTGAGAGACTGGCTGTAAATGGATAATACTGCGAGTTTAGTATAAACAAATGAACTTTCAAAGATTTTTTTATTTATGGAAAAGTTTATATATTTTTTTATTTGTTCACTTACCTTATAGTTGTTAAATTATCGTCATTCAACTGTAGGCCTGTTAGTGCATCTGTTGCGTCACTGATACCCTCAGTAGGGGGGCGTACAAGAGATGCCATGGGGGCATCATATGATGTAGTTGGGTAATCATATTGTGGGATGTAAGGCTTGATATCTAAGACTGGAGTACCATTCACCATGTCTACACCGAGGAAATGTATTTTGTTACCTGTAATCAAATGTTATATTTTATTATTTTTATGTGATACGGGCAAATAAGCAAAACTATCACATAATGATATGTGGTTACAGATCAACAACACCGCATTGATTGCTATAAGATGGGAATTGTGAGAAACCACCGAACCACGGACATTGCTGCTTCGCGCCGATAATCTGTGAGTGTGAGTGCGGTACTCTACCCCCATCGAGCTAGCCAATTTCATAATAATGGGATTTAGTTATTATTAGTTTTTGGAAGAGCGGAATTTCCTGGCACATGCATTATAATGCTTAAAAGGAGGCTCCAATCAACTTAAGACTTTTTGTACAAAAGATAAATTATTATTATTAATGAAAAAAATATATTTACCCTCTATGCTTTGAATCTTGACTAGAGACAGGCCGATAGGGCAGGGCCGGTGCGGCGAGCGAGTTGAGAAGACACCACGTCGATCCCCCCCAAGCCGCGGCGGCGCCACCTTCGCTGGCACGCTCGTCGACTCTGTCGCATGGAAGTAGAATAATATCCTGAAAATATTGATTATAATCTGCTCACTTCATACAAATTTCTTCACTGTAAGGTTGCCTTGAATTATTGCTTTCAGTAATAAGGCCGCCTTATGGCTAATGCACTTGTCGGTATTACCTTACAGCCATTTACTGAAACACATTTTCATTTTAATTCCACATTACTTTTCCAGCTATTTCTTTATTCTCTTTTTACTTTGATAGAGACAGCCATAATATAATGTATCGTTAACTTTAAATAAGTAATTAGAATGTATGTATCCCGCTTTCCCGTGGGATTTTCGGAATGTATTACACCTAAAAACATTTATCTTGAATCACTTAATCTATTTTAAAAAAACGTATCAAAATCTGTTGCGTAGTCTTAAAGATTTAAGCATACCTAGGCACAGACAGACAGTGGGAATCGAGTTCATTGTATACCTACTATGTAAAGATATGACTACGAACAACGGCTGTAAGTTAATCCTACTTCCTACTAATATTATAAAGGCGAAAGTTATGTGTATGTTTGTTACTTGTTCATGCTGAAATGGCTGGGCCAATTTTTATTATATTTGGTATGTAGGTAGGATACCTTGGATTAACATATAGGGTACTTTTATCCCGAAAAGTACGCGATTCCCGTAGGATTTGGTCAAGTCTGATATAGATGGCGCTGCTGTGTATAAATAAATACACGCAAACGAAGTTACGCGGGTTTCACTAGTTACATAATATGTAGAGAATATTACCATATATGAGAGAACTCCTCCAACCCACTTAATGCATGTTCTGGGTTATTAAACACATTCTGGCTAACAACTATAGTACCACGGGCATTAGCTAGCACTGATGGTTGGCGCGGTACACCTCTTTTATTCTGAAAGGTGGTTTCGATCACTCCTATAGGATGGAGTGAGATATCATCATTCGCTGTTGATGTTGTTGGCTGATTCTCATGTTTATTTACTGTTGTTGCTGAAAAAAATATTTTAAAAATATTATTAAAATAATATATTTTTTTATTTTATTTCAGACAACTATAACTTCCATCGTATTAGTAACAGAGAGTTCTTAACAATATAATATGTATTATTAGTTATTGCAAAATTGTATTGGTGCTAATTCTGTTGTACATTTAACTAGACTAAACTAATTTGGTTTACAAGTGACAAGGATAGCAACACTTTTAGTCCTGTCAAAATTAGTTTAGTCTAAACCCTGTTTCTTTTAACTTGACCAATGTAGTAAACAATCTTAGCAAGTCTTTTTAACGAAAATAGGCAATTAAAATTATCATTCACACCCAAACAGTAATAATATAGTTAGAAATGGCATTTAACACAACACTCTTATTATTCTGGCGATTTATGGATTTTACACATGGATACATACATATTTGAATAAAAAGACACTCTAAGATTGTTTACTACATTGGTCAAGTTAAAAGAAACAGGCTTTAGTTAAATGTACAACAGAATTAGCACCATTGAGTGATCAATACTTCTATTTGATGACTTTTAGATGCGTTTTTACATGATACCACTGGCAGCATGCCTACGATTGTTTAGTTCAAGTATTCATTTAATTTTTCTAAATATTGCATGATGAAAGGATCAAATTTGATTCAAGTTTTCAATTTTTTTTGTCATACATATTTAGTAAGTGTATAAATAATAGTAGGTAGTTCAATAGGCCAATGAAAAGGGTGCGCAGGGCTGTAAATATGTGTCAAGTGTTCTAAATATTGCATGAAGATATTTACTCGAATTTTGGTCAGAGTCACCAAGTTCTTTACACTGGCCACCTCTTTTATTGGTGTAATAGGCTCAGTATATAATGAAATCTAATTGCGGAGAAGGCACGCACGACTAGGCTAGGTATATCATAAATAATCATAATGCGGCTTAAACAATGAAGCGGAATACATCGCATTTATAATTTTCCTTACCTTCGTCACTGCAGTTAGCACAGCGCAGTGCATTCAGAGCAGATTTAATAAGATTAATTTCTTTTACATGTTCGTGTTTTAATGCAGACAGCTGTTGTCTAAAATAATACAAAATTGTTAGAAAGAAAGTCTACAAATTACAATATTTTGTAGATTTAAAATTAGCATATTACCTCAAGTTTTTTATTTCAGTTCTGGCTAGTACGATCTGATTGCGGTAATGTTCTATATTTTCTGTCATTTTATTAATTTAAATACATAATTTTATTCAATTACGAATAATAATAAAACTCACAAAGTAGGTACAACAAACACACAGAAGCAGTAACTAACATGACACTGACGTTAGTACTCTGTGACGTCGTCTGACAGATATGTATGATGCGATTACAAATGAATGAATGAATGAATAAAATGAACTGAATAACTGAACATAAAAAACTAAGATAAAAAAGAACAAGAAATACAACGTCAATGCCAAATTTGATGGATAGTGATTTCATACGTAGATTTTATAATTCTATTCCTGAATCAAAATCGAAAAAATCATAAATTAGGTACTTCTTCTTTCTATAGTTATTCCATTTCCAGTTTCGGTTTCATATTTATAAGGCAGGGTTTGCTACTTAAACTTCATTTTCAAAAATTTGGTTGATACTGATTAAATGGAGTGACTGCATCAATCTACAGACATAACCGAGACAGTAAGCAGATCATCTATTTAGGTCAAGACACGACATTGATCAAGCCTCTTTTGGAAAAACACCGAACAAGTCTTGCTGCAAGTGACTTTGACATAATATTTCCGATAACCAAGAAAACACCAATGAAGCCAGAAACACACTACCGTGTCGGGGCGTGTCGTGTCGCGCCAGAAGCATATCGCGTTCAAACATTTTATATGGTTAGGAGCACATTTGTAGGGCGTGTCGTGTCGTGACTCGCTCTGTCGTGGCGCGGACTGCTGGCTGCCGATTGCCGCCACGGCGGTGGTGGGGGTTATGACGCGACACGACACGCCCTGCAAATGTGTTTCTATACCCGCGCGCGGCTCGTGGCACAAACGAGTGGACGCTTTTTTTTAAATTTGTTTTTGCAGCGTGATAATGAGTTACTAGGTACTATAGTCCGGCAATCTCGTGCGCGACCGTCCCGCGGGGTGACAGACGGTGGCGGGGACGAGGTAGCGTAGCCGAGACTGCCGTATTTGACGCGCGATGCACACGTTTCCCTTCCCCGCTACACCACCCGCTACCCGCTGACATCTTAGGTACCTCGTCCCCGCCACCGTCTGTCACCCCGCGGGACGGTCGCGCACGAGATTGCCGGACTATAGATTCCCGATAAATATACTTAAATACTTTTTTTTGTAAATAAATACCATTATACATTATAGAAAACACCCAGACAAAGGCAAACACTGCGAGGCTTCTGTTCAGAAATGAAAGAAATAAACGTCTGGCGTTTATTTCGTTCATTTCTAAACAGAAGCGCGCCCCGACACGACACGTAAAGCCATTCACACGCAGATTGGTCCGGCGGATTGGTCGGCCATCGGACTAATCCGCCTGTGTATGGAAGCAACGAACCGGTACGCCAGACTGTCAAATGGGTTGGCGTCGGGCTCGCTGCGAGCCGCGAGCGCCTGTCGAACCCCACATGCCATACTTCGAGTGGAGGGTTCGTGCAGTGTATGGGCAACGCCGGTTTGGTCCGCGGTCGGGTCCGGGTTGCGAGTCGGGTCCGTGTTCGTGTAGTGAATGGTGGGCTTAAGCCCAATTGACAGTCCGGCGTACCGGTTCGTCGCTTCCATACACAGGCGGATTAGTCCGATGGCCGACAAATCCGCTGGACCAATCTGCGTGTGAATGGTGGGCTTTAAGTGTGCACACCCACCGTCACGACAGAGCGCGACACGACACGCCCGACACGGTAGTTGTTGTAGTGGGTGAATGTTGGAATAGAAACACATCTTCACATAATAATTATATATTCATTTTACATTTCACTTTTAAACATTTCCAAACAATTTAATTCCCCATTACTAATAGTTTATCATTTCCTAAACAAGTTACATATTAAAACATAATTGATTCCTCTATAAATACATATTTTCTAAAACGTAAACTTTATCTATAAGATATCATAAACCGACTGACATTAAAATTAGACACCATCATACAGTTCAATTTCAAAAACAGCTCTAATTTTAAATCTTTCTTTATCTCAACATTTTATAACCGGCCAGTAACATTACAAATAAGTTTCTAATACAATTCCTCAAATAAAACCTACAACAGTAGTGTGTTTCCGCCATGATCATGAACACTTTGAACAAATAGTTTCAAAGTAGACGTTGTTGTCATTGTTAACCTGTCACAACAACTACAAAATGTCGATTTCAAATTGTACATTTTCGTAGATTGTTTGTAATCAGTATTTCTTAATCCTTAATTTTACATCACATCACTATTGCTATATTGCGGTTTGCCATTTGCCGCACACGTGCTGAGGTTTTGTGATATTTTTACTAAATTACTTTACTTTACAGCGTCTTCAAACCAGATAAAAGCGCCAGCCGTATCAAGACATTGTTTAGCAACAAATAATTAGCATCAGTACCAAGGTGTAAGTTTAACACATTTATTTTGACACGCTGGGGTGGGGCAAAATGTCTCTTGAAAAGGACCGCCACGTGTCCTATTTTTCAATATTTCACCAATTCCTTGATAATTTTAATTAAATATGTTAATAATGGATAGGATTATACTAAAATGTATCTATTTATGATTTACTTTCGGCCGCTAGCGGCGTCTGTAAGTCGACACGAGTATTTTGTTTTTCTGTGATCGATTATTTTTTTAGGTCTGGTTATGTTGTATTTTGGCCCTTTCTAAATGTTTGTTACGGCGCAAATAAACCCATGGCATTGATAAATCATCCAACACTGATTAAAAAATACCGTCATTGCTAAATAAAAAAAGATCAGTATTTTTCTAAATGTTTCGTATTTTGTTATAACCTGTTTAGGTATAGTTTGGTTTTTGGCATTCTTTTGATGCCGAAAATACTATTAAGTTTATTCGATGTAACATATCCATTTGTACAGTCTTTCAATTTTAGAAAAAAATTACATAGGTACCCCAATTAAAAATAATTTTTTTTACTATAAAATTTATTTGATCTTTTCAAAAAGTTGACCATTCCTAATATTGAAATTCATTATAGATAAAATAAGTTCAATTTGTTTGGTTACATTGGTAACCATTAATTTGTAATGTAGTTATAATATCAAAGACAAATCATTAAACCATGCATTTTTAAAACTTATTTCTCATTTCACCCTGTTTCCTTTAGTCTTACCATATTTTATTTCGTACAGCGAGAAGCCTGTTAATGGAAATGGTGTCAGAAGCGAAGGTGAACGGTGCCGAGATGGAGTCGCCGGCGGAGTTGACACCCGCTCTGATCGAGAAACCTGCTGGGTTACCACCGGGCAAGTACTCGCTGGTCGGCTGGGACATGGACACTACAGGGCGTAGGCTTATTGATGAGGTAATTATGAAAAATATACAGATTTAACTCGGAATGAAATGTTCATTCTTTCAAAAATATGTGTGAGTATTTGTCAAGGAATTCTTTAAAATTTTAAATTATTCTTTTATATTCAAATAAACTTGTTATAATAAACTCGTATATAAATTATTTATTTTTTGGTATATTGATATGTTCTGCTGTTTATTGTGTTTTGCTAGCCCACTCCATACAGAAATTTGTTAACCTCAGGTTGCCTTGAAAAGATTGCTTTGAGCAATAAGGCCACCTTGTTGCATATGCACTAGTTTGTAACTTTTACTGTATCACTGTGTGTATATAGCAAATAAAGCTTATTCTTTATATCTATCAATCTTCCCTTGTAGAGTAGAGAAAAGAATCGGTACATAGACAAAATTTACTTGTGACTATGAAATTGACATGTATGAATAATTTTTTCTACTGATTATTCAATTTTAAAAAACGATTGTTTACAACCGTGACTATTTCTTTCTCTCCTTCCCGGAGTCAACATCCTGGCCCCACTCTTTGCATGCAAAAAGCGAAGAAGGCCCACACAACAACAAAAATTAAGCATTCCTTTGTCTGAACTTTTGTTGTCAAATATTTTTATCAGTCAAATGAGTAATAATGATAAAATAATAAACATTTGCACCTAAATGTTGTTGCACTCAATTCACTTATCAATTTGTAATTATTATCATACAAAGTATGAGACTATCATAAAAGCTATAATTTTGAATGGCTTATGATGATAAAATGTCTAAACTATTTTAGATTATGTATCTTTTTAAATTGATTGTCCTTTTTTAAATTAAACATAGAACATAAGAACGGTACAAAGTCCAATATGTAAAGGTTGATCTGCTCTTGACTGTAAAATAAATTAATCCTTTTTTCTAGTATTAGTGTTACAATGTTGATGAACATACTTTGTCATTGATAAATCACTATACAATACAATACTTCAATTCCCAAAAAACAGTCTAAACTGGGAATTACTATACTCAATAATACTGGTTCTTGCACTCGGATGTCCCGAGTGATTAAGCACATATTATGATACATACTAAACACTCGAGACAAACAAATACCGTGACATATATATTTGTTATACGTGCTCGGACCGGAATTGCGCCTTCTGGTGCAAGTAGGATCACCATACCAATTCGCCACTGGTCTGTAGTATAATACTTTAGAGAAAGAAATTTTATCTATTTAGGAATCTACTTACTTTGATGGCTCGGCTACCTAAATTGAATCTTGGCCTCCAACACAAGATAACGGCATTCCGATTTTGAGCCATGCTTCGTCAGTTCGAGCTTGAAGTTATTCTTAAAAATTTAAAATAATTATTTAGTAGTACCTACTCGGTACTACTTCTCTCGTCAAAGATCACACTAGTAATCAATTATTTGTGTAAATAATCTACTCTATAAACTTCTACCATTTCAGACAGAAAATCAAAATGACCACTGATAAAAGAAATGGTGAAAGAAAACCAGTTACGGCCTTCTTTGTCATATAACAATTTTCATTTAGGAATCTATCATCTTAATATTTTCATTGTTTCAGATATGCCAGATAGCAGCATATACGCCGAAGCAGTCGTACTCTCAGTACATTATGCCGTACGGCGACCTGAACCCGGGCGCGAGGCGTCGCCACAACGTGCGCGTCGTCACCGTAGGCCGGTACCGTATGCTCAAGGACACTAACACTCACAAGGTGAGCAGATTTGTATGGGCATACCCAGGTTTCTGTTTAAAAAAGGGGGGGGGGGGGGCATCACGCTCGCAGATTGACTGACTTGACTGTAAGAAGGAATCTTACAGTCAATCTCACTCTCACTCTGCGAATGAGTTTAATCCAATCTTTCGCAAAAAAAAAAATCGGCAATAATTCCGCGGATGAAGTTCGTAAACACAGCCCTTTAGAAGCGTCAGACTTAGGGCCCATTTAGACAACGCCATTTCTTGTAAATTCAAGAGCAATAAATTGTCCTTCAAGAATTGTAAGCAACTGTCGTAGACGATGCATGTCAATTATTGTAGGCAATCTGCAATAAACTGGCATCGTGTAAATGGGTCTTTATCGTTCATTGTCATAAAAATTACAGATTAGTTTATATTACCATATCAGTCGCCGCGTCCTCAGGTGTTCGATAGCCGCTTGCGCATCGATGAACTCATCAAACTGAGACGTAATGACGTCAGACTATTTATTTTGTCAAACTATTATAGAGTTATGTAATTTTATACATACTAAACTAACATTGATTTGATATATGGCTGCAAATGTATACAAGTTTGTTCTGTTGATTTATTAAGGTTGACTGTACTAAAAAATCCATTTTATTCACCTAAAATTTCTTTTGTCGACCTCCGTGGCGCAATGGTTACCATGCCTGCCCGCCACCCAGGAGGTCCCGGGTTCGAATCCCGAAAAACGAACTTTTTCTGATTGGCCTCGGGTCTTGGAATTTTTATCTATATATGTATTTGTTATAAAATATAGTATCGTTGAGTTAGTATCCCATAACACAAGTTTCGAACTTACTTTGGGGCTAACTCAATCGGTGTGATTTGTCCCTATACATTTTATTCACTTAGGTGAACATAGTGGAATAAACCTTGATCGCTGACTAAAAAAAAGGTGTAAGTGATGAACGCTGACTAAATATTTTAATTTATTTTCAAACCTAGATATTGTTGACCCCATCCGTTATTTGGACACATTTAAAACGACGCTGTCGGTTTCGACTGTTGTGTGGATTACAGTCGTTAAGCCTAGTTATTGACTACCAGGCATCATGAATACACACCCCAGCTATCCCCCAGTTCACACTAATAAAGTTCTCAATTGCAGATTCTCAAAACAAAATCGGAGGTATCGGCATTGACAGACTTCCTAGATTGGCTTGAGAAGGAGAAGGGAGATGGTAGTGTCATCCTTATCTACCACGAGCCCCGCCGCCTCAGCCCCACCATGCTGTTGGAAGCTCTCACCAGGTAATATACTAGCTGTGCCAGCGACTTCACACAACTTTATACTCCAAAGTGTAATGTTGAAAAAGCTTAATGATTTTGCTTTTAAACTTTCATAATCGAAAACATTTTGAACCTGAGTGGTAGTTTCAGAAAAAAAAATTGCAGTTTTATTATATTTTTTTATTCTTGTTTCAATGTTTACTTTCGTTTATCGTAATTGTAACTTATGTCATTACCATTTTAAAAGAGCAAGTGCTAAGTTTCTTGCCGGTTCTTCTTAGCACAAATCTGCCGTCTGAACTGGTGGTAGGGAAAAAAAAGTGATGATTTGATTGATATTTTGATTTGATTTGATTTGAAATGTTTAAAATAAACTCTTTATCTTATTGTTATGTTGATATACTTACTCCGTTGGCTCAGTGATCCGAAGTGGATATAGAGTAATTTAATTCAGAAGTTTATGTGCATGCACTGCCATTTTGTGACTGCTCTGCAGTGGTGCTGTGTGAATAGTATAAATAAAATAAATAATTTTGGATGAATCACACAACGCCATCTAGTCTCAAACTAAGCAACTAAGCTTGTACTATGGGTACTAGATTGCTGATAAATATACTTAAATACTTTTTTTGTTTTTGTAAATAAATAGATACTTATTATATACATAGAAAACACCCAGACCAAGGCAAACAGACATGTTCATGCACACAAACGTTTGCCTTGCGCAAGATTCGAACCTGCGGCGCTTGGGATAAAGTGACCACTGCTAGCCACTCGACCACAGGGCCTGTCATATCTATACTTATAATAAATCATGTATAAATTTATTTATTATTAAACTTTTTTATAAAATTAATAGTGGAATCCAGTGTATTAAAGAATTGATACCCCCTCAGGTACAAGTTGTTGGACCGCTTCAAATCCATAGTCGCCGGCTTCACTGACAGCTACGCGCTGGCCGCTGACAAGTGCAAGGCGACCGTCAAGTCTGTGTCTTTGCGTGTACTTGCTCGCGTTCTACTCGACGCCGATTCCTTGTCCGTGGATTCTGCGTTAGACCGAGCCACTGCTGCTTACCGTATAGTGGAGCATTTGGCTCAGGGCGAGCAGCAGGAAGTGGGCGCTGGGGGGGAGGGGGCGGCGTCACGTGACATGCTGCATACAGGTAAGCTACAGACATACATGCTCATTATTAGCACGAAAGCATGCTTTTATTGATGACTAGCTATTAGCTTCGTCCGCGTGGTTTTTCCTATTATTCCCGTTCGCGTGGGAATTTTGATAAGAAAATATACTAAATGTTAAGTGGAGCAGCAGCAAATATGAACAGTCGCAGAGCATGCAAATTTTAAGTAAGCTTCTCATAAGCTTCATCATATCAACCCATAATCATCCCACTGCAGAGATACGGGTCTCGTTTCAATCGAAGGTGATTAGAGTGTACTCTTGTCACGCTGCTGCTCCAATGCGGATTGGCAGAGGCCGGTGTTTTCAAACCGCCTAGGCCTACTTGGCTTAACCACTCATCCATCGACAACAGCCGGGACCGACGGCTTAAAGTACCTTCCAACGGAGATGCTAGAGATAACGGAACTTATCCAAACACTGGCTAGGGTCGACGTCGCTTAACTTGCGTGTTCATATCAGAGTGCGACACAGCGACGCTATCGAGCTCCTCATAAGCTTACTACATTGTTTTTTTGGTTACAGCGCGTACGTGGGCAAGACCAGTAGAATCCGAGCTGCAAGCGTTGGCTGACTTCAAGCTGTTGCTGGAGAGACAGAATACGTTCAGGCCGGTGTTTGCGCCGCTACTGCGGTCTGCTCGCGCCGAACGTAAGCGCGTGACGCACTTACGACGGCTGCTGGCTGACGCTGGATTGCTGTATGAACAGCTCAAGGACGCATGGCAGGACGACAAACTGCCAGGTATACTTTGGAGACTAATAAGTACCGTTTTAGCTTTTAAACTTGCATTATTATAAATTAATATCGCGATCATACCTTGATATTGCCTGACGTTTCGACTAGATTACACCAGCCGTGGTCACAGGGTATCAAGGTACCTCGTATAATATTAAAGTATGATCGCGTTAATTTCCGGTTTATTATTAACTAGCTTTTCCCCGCGTCTTCGCTTGCAATAATTTTATGACATATATCTCGTTTGACAACAAAACAACCCATAGCGCGACTTGTGGCGCCATCTGTTGGCCGATACAGCGCCCTCTATAGTAGAAAAAATATTTTCCCATTGGAACGACATACTTTCACGGGATAAAAAGTTGCCTATGTTGGGCTCTGTACCCCTAACAATATGTATGCAAATTTTCATAATGATAGGCTGCTTAGTCAAGCCGTGAAGGAATAACAAAGAAACAAACAAACTCACTTTCTCATTTATAATATTAGTAAGGATTTATGAGTACCAGTTTGTCTGTTTTTCAGATAACAAAATTGGCAATTGGCAAAATTGGCAAACTAAAAAAGAAAAAACAGATAACTTGAGACTTTATATTGGAATTTAAAAAAAACGATTCAGAAACTAGCAGTGATTGTTTTTATAGATAGTTAAGATATCACAATCCGATTTTATCTAGTTGTAAAAGCTCTTTTCAATAATTTATCCCTTTCTCTACTGATTACTTTCCAATACTCGAAATTTTGAATTATAATTTTGGAATATTTCTCTAACAAGAATTTTGCCTTTTTAACTCTTTCGTCATATCATTTGCTCCATATTAATGTATTGTATTTTTTTTAGGTTTAGAGAAACAGCTGGCCGCGTTGACCGTGACCGCAAAAGAAGAAGACATAAAGGAGTTAATAGAGATATTTGACTGTCATTTCGATCCCGCCAAAGAGCCCAAACTGCCCAAACCAAGAGTTCCAAGAAATAGAAATAGGGTATGTAGATATCAATTGTACACAGTTCACACAGTGTGATCTGTCTGGTCCCATCATCAGGCTTATTGCCCTTTGCTGCCGAACTTATATTATGGATACCAGAATACTTTAAAAAAATAAAGAAAACACCCTGACTTAAACAAAAATGTTACAAGACATCCACTCTGGCTGGACATAGGCCTAAACGTTGGAAACGTTTATGAATTTCTTTTCGAAAGCTGACACTCTATTAGTGTTTTTTTTATGTGGGAAAAATATCACAGCTAACGTAAAAAACGCATCAATTTCAATTGCGTATATAGAAGTAGGGTATTTGCCTAGTCGCGGGACATTCCTAGTGGTCGGACACTTCATTTTTTTTTTGTTTTAAGAGAATTATATTCTAATTATAATAATAAATTAGCTGTCCAGCAGTGGACTTTTTGTAGCTGAGATGATGATAATTACAAAATAGCATCCTACTAGTTCTTATCTAATATTTGTGGATTTTTTTAAATAAATGGTTCTCTTTGCAGGCGACGTCTTCGGCTGGCGAGACGGCCGAAGCGGACGGCAGCACGAGCGAGTCGCAGAATAGCTCGCCGCACAACTCTCCCAACAAGACCATCAATGGTGGGTACTAAGAAATTAAGATAAAATATTAAATGACCAAAAAAAAAAGTTGCACAATGAAAACCAACCTTGGTTTATTGATTTGTTGTTCAACTCATCAGTTACATCATCGAACAAGTGTTTTTTTTTCATTTGTTCGACTATCGGATTGACAAGACTTATTTAACTTTTAACTGTCGGACATCCTGTCATATTTCATCCTTATTCTATTTACTATCGAGTCTCTATGCTATTGTCTGTCAATCGACACTGTCCTGCCAAAGCAAATTTATTTAATCCGGAAATTATTTATGATTCGGGCACGTGCTCGAAAGTGAAAAGCCGAAAATGAAAGCCAGTTGTATTTTGTTATAAAAACTTGAATATTTTATATCAAATGCCTAAATATATTGGCTTGTTACGTAAATGAGCACGCAGCACGTACGCAGATGCATGTTTACTGAAAATACTTGTAAGCAACAATGTTTTATTTAATTAATTACTTTATTGTGTTTTTGTTTGTGCGCGCAGATGTGGCGGCGGGGGATCCTAGTCAAAAGGCCGCGCCGGAGGCCGTGGCGGCCAACTAACGACTCGCGTTTAACCATAATAAAGCTTAGATTTTTTCTACATAATTACTATCGTTTAGTATACTGAGCCATAGGACATGAGAAACACATTTATCGTATTAATATTACATTTAAGTCTCCTTTGGAATTGATACCATATTTGTTTTGCAAACATCGGTGAACGAACTATATTTTTTGTTTATTATTACGCCCAGATAGTTTTATTTTGCTTTGCGCATGTGTCTTCTATATACATAATGATAATCGTAGTTGAGTGCCTTAGCAACTCAGTGTAATAAGATATAACATTTTTGTATATCCATAATATTTTGTCTACATAATAATATGTCATAAATATAATGTCGACAACATTTTGTTGTTTTTTGCAATGTCGCACGTATATTATTGGGCCGACTTTACACGGACAATGTTTTAAATATTGGCATTTACGTTGTGCGATATTGTGAGAGTTGCGTCACAGAGTTTTTGTACTATTTTAGTATGGCTTAAGAAAGCAATATTTATTATTTTAAGTTTACACGGATGGGCAAGCAGATTACTTTATTATTATACTACAAAAAAGTACCTTTGGTTTTTATTTATTCATTGTTACTTTTTTATTTTTTAATAAAGTGTGCAATCACATAGCGGGTGGACTGATTTTTAAACATCCGATGGTTTTAGTTTTTAATTTATTTTTCTTTTTTCTTTCATTGTAAGTTTTCAGGCTCTGGATACTGAGTCTACGCTCCACAAGATCCGTTTGCCATATAGGAACCACAATAACGTTTTCTTTTACCATACATTAAGCTGTGTAATTGAAACAAGTGTGTACCTATCAACTTACCTCTAATTTAGTTAGTTTTAACATAGACTGTACATATATTTAATTTCTTATTTTGTTCAGATCTCTAATAAATATGTAAGTCTACGATGTTTATTTTTTATTTTTAGAGATAGACAGTAAAGTGACGATTAAGGCCTATTCAGACTTTAGCGGTATTGGTCAGAGATTGTTCCGCACTGGCCGCGGAAGTTGATAAATACCCTGAGCGAAACCCGCGCGGTATTATTTATGGAACCCACAGCGACAGCGAATACAGCTCAAGTTTGAATAGGCATTACGCGATTTTTTTACATTTGCCGTATGTGATTTTTGCCATAATATACTACTATAAATTACTAACAAAAATTTGAAAGTAGCAAAATCCGACACAGATCAGTTCAAAAGTGTCCGAGTCACCTGCCAGTCTGTAGATTCTCTGTGGTTTTGATGGAAGTAAAAATAGACATTGTTTTAAAATAAATTTATTTCATATAGTAACAATGTCTTGTTTCGTCCAGCCTTCTGCGAGATGGTCCCTTACAGCTTTGTCCAAAATAACCTGAAAAAAAAAACGAAATTGTGTGAACACAGGATATCGGCAGGATGTATGAATGACGAGATCGTAGCTACATAGCATTGATATTTTGAAATTAAATAGCAAGTTATCGGTGAGTAAGGTGTCCATAACTCACTTTTTACAGGATCGGCAACGCGCGAGCCATACCCCTGGTATTGCAAGCGTCCGGCTACGGTGACTGTTTACCATCAGGCGGGCCGTAAGCTTGTTTGCCAATTTTGTGGTATAATAAAAAGAACTATTGTATGTATACATAAGTACCAACAAGCAGTCTGTTTTTGTTTGAAAGAGTAAATGGTTAAAAAGTAGGTTAGGTAGGTTAGGAATAAAAGGTAGTTCGTATTTACCTCGATATCTCTGCAACCCTGCATAGCTCTGCTTAGTACTATGTCAAAGTAATCCATGTGAAGCCTGTGAGACATCTCCAATAATGCTATGCTACCTGAAATACAAATCACAAGTTTCTAAAAAGTTAAAATTAAAACTTATGGATAATATCTTAAAAAACGCGAAAAATAACTAACAAAAAAGGAGTAAAGATTAGAATATTTTTATGACATTTACAAATAAAAAATCACGACTCTTAATAAAATTCAGCTGCATGTGTGAAGTGAAAGAGAAGGTCGCATTTTAACTAGCTAGAAAGAGGATAAAAAGGTACAATTTTTACCACGCATTCATAGGTAGTTTTTTTTAATTTTTATTGTTAATGTAACAAGCTTACCGGTATTAGGTAAACTAGCGACAGTGAGCACAACACCGCCAGCCGCTTCCTCTACGTGCCCGACATCGACCAATGGCTCCGGTTCGCCCGCATTCCACGCCATGGATGCGGAACACGCGCAAACATACGCACGGAGGGGGATTCCGGCGTCTATTAATGCTAGTGTTGCCGCGTTCACTGATGCACAGTATGCACCTCCATCTGCCTGAGGAAAATGTTGAGTATAAAAACCTGCACAGATGACAGTGAAATAAAACAAAATCTCTCTTTGTAATACTAATTCCTTCGTAATATATAAAAATGCGAAAGTAATTTTTGTCTGTTACATCTTCACGTAAAAACGGCTGAACCGTTTGATATGTAATATTGCAACCTTTAAAAAAAATTTGAAAGAGAGAGTGTGGAACCGAGGAACAGAATAACTACTAGTATGAGGTCATTACAGGTAATTTTTCTTTACTTCAATTTATTGTTAACTTGGCATCCAGTTTTATCTTGAGATTTGTGGGTTTGATATTTCTGAATTCGGCAAATAACTTAATTTCATTATTGAAATTTTTCTTAATTATATCAAAAAGAAGTCCATACCTGTAAGACTTCCACATATATATCAATTTGTGAGCGTGGATAAAGTTCTGTCTTTATGGCAGCTGTGAGAGCCTGCCGTAGGTGCATTGACATCTCTTGCGACTTGCGATCTCCTCGTGGTCGATTTTTCCTTTCACCTAAACATTAGAATAAATAAATATTCTTGGACAAATCACAAGCTGAAGGGTGAGGAGCTAGGTACCAGTAGTCTCCACTAGTCTTCACACTTTTCTTACTGATATTATAAATGCAAAACTTTGTGTGGATGTTTGTTACTCTTTCACATAAAAATATATTAATTTTCGGCACTATTATGTCTATTTTTGTAAAACTATATGTAACTATGTATGTTATTTTTATGACTGTTTGTGCCAAAATAAATGAAAAAAAAAAAAAAAAAAAAATGGCTGGAGAGATTTGTTTCAAATTTGGTACACGGGTAGTTTATAACCATAGGATAGTTTTTATCCCGGATATCATCCCGGGAACGGGAACAACACAATTTCAGGTGAAACTGTGTGCATCAGCCAGTGTTACATAAAAAACAACTAGGTACAAAAATTCTCAGTATTTCCACTGAAGATTAACTTACCTGTGGAGAATGTTGCCATACTATACTGGCAGTTAACAACTACAGCATCCGCTAAAGTCTTTGACTTTGATGCCTGCAAGCAGTAAAATAAATATTCATGAAATAACCAAATAGGTATACTTAGAATTTATAGTTTAAGCAAAATATATAAGGGTGGCAAAAGAAAAAAAAGAAAAGTTCAGGATCTTTGAAACAAAACAATTTTATTATTCTAAATTTAAAATAAACAACTTGTTCAGAAATTATAATGAACATTGTAAATTCGCAAACGGCTATTTAAATAGATGCACTTGAGCAAGTCTATGTTCCCCAGTGGAATATAGATGAAAATGATGAATAGACCAAGCACCATGTTTAACGAGAAATTGAATTTTAACTTCTAGACTACAGTGTTCTAAATTAAATACTTACTTGATGTGGACCATATACAGCGGCCAAGACTTTTGTGTTTCCTTGTTCTATATAAGCACTGCCATCTGGTTGAGTGAAGACACCAAGTTTGCATTGTATACGACGGAGTTCGTTAGGCCTACGACCATCTAGGCGAAGACCCTGGCTAGAGAGTAGATCTGGACCAGGCATTTTTAAACTTTATTAAATAATAGGACGGTTTTAGGTTCACTACACTTTGTCTAAGATTATATTCATGCAAATGAGAAGGAAGGTGTTCTCTTCAATTTAAACTTTGTGTGTTCGTCGTGTTCACAACTTTTAAAACCAAAACAAGAAAAAGAAAGAATGATACACAACATAACCTCAAATCAAAACTTGAAAGCTTTCTTCTTCTTATTCTCACTATTGGCAGTTGAATATTATTTACTCAGCCTGGCTTTTACTTTACCTACTTGATTTGTCCAAATTATTTTATTTAACATCTACACTTTAATTTTATGTTTAAGTATGAATTTTAATAAATAGAATAGAAAACACACAAAAGGCACTTTAAATCTCTATGACAGAACAAAAATAATAATTGGGATTAAATGGTAATTACTTCTTGACAGACAATTCTACAAATTCTACAATGCATAAAAAAATAAAAGAAATAATGTTTATGGTCGTCTCGTTTGTTCGTTTTCGTTGTGGAATGTGCAATATTTTGTTTTGTTGCTAAATTATCGAAATTTTAATGGTATTTTGTAAGTATCGTTGTTTTATTCAACGTATAAATATATCGAAACATAGTTTTTTTTGTATGTTTTACCTATGAAATATAATGATTGTTGTTGTAAATTCGTATCCATCATTCATTGTCACTAAAATTCATTACGTTTGCTGTCAACCGGTTGAATGGAGTACAATCTGTTTGCGTGTTTTACTATTTCCAATAATTACTCTAGGTATCTAATTTCTAATGAATTCAGAATATAATAATTACGTTGCAGACAAACATTATGTACAGTTTCTATTATTATATTTATTACTGGATCGGTATGTGGTTTTCAATTTATCGATTTTTTGGGTAAACGATTGATTCGTAAATTATTTTCAGAGTGAATAATTTACCTGTACAATGGACGTAGATGATTCGGCGGTGGATCTCAGCGTTAGGTAACATATTATGATTATTGATTATTTAATACATTTGTTTTATTCTAATATGTTTACAATAATAGAATTCAAATGATGAGTCAGTACTAAAGTATTGATTAATTTTTTAAGGTCCCTGCCACCAGAATTGAGTGAACTTAGGGCTCTAACGGCCAGTGGATTGACAATAACTCCAGCCCAACCTCCGCCTCATGTAAGTTTTTAAAATTTTAACATAAAAAGGTATCAAATCTAATATAAAAATTAAATATGCCTGTGTATAAATAAAAATTATTTAGATTGATAAATAAATCGTTTGTTCACATCTCTAAGACATTATAGTGAACAGAAAGTTGACAATAACAAAATTGCAGTAGAAAAGTGTGTGGCGTAGTGATACAAAGAACTCATTGCATTATTTGCTTGGCGAGTCTGATTTTCAGTTCTAAGTAGTAGTAAATAAATAAATAAATATATAGGGACAATTCATACAGATAGAGCTAGCCCCAAAGTAAGTTCGAAACTTGTGTTATGGGATACTAACGCAACGATATTATATTTTATAACAAATACATATTTAGATAAACATCCAAGACCCGAGGCCAATCAGAAAAAGTTAGTTTTTCGTCATGACCCGACCGGGGATCGAACCCGGGACCTCCTGGGTGGCGGTCTGGCGTGGTAACCATTACGCCACGGAGGTCGTCACGGAGTAGTTACTTTACATAGCAGTTTTAATTTTAAATTATCACAATTATTTACAGTAAAAAAGTAAACAAATATGTACAAAAGAATTACCATCAATACCAGATCAAAATAACTCGCATTTATGATTTGTAAAATTACCTATTGTCGGTTTTACAACAAAACCGCGCAATTAAGATTTATCAAGATTTCAGGAGAGACAAAATACTGTCTATATTTTATTCATCTTGAAAATGTTACTATTGTATTGTTGTCTATAAAGGTGCACCTTCACCGCATTCACGTGTAATGTAACATTTTAGATTAGACTTTGAGCATTACATTACAATACTACCTCCCTGACTAACGAGCGTTCGCCTCCCTCACTGCTGTAATGCTCGAATCTGAGCGTTACATTACATGCGAATGCTTCCGGTGAAGGAGCACCTTAAGACAATCCAACAATACCGCACTTGTAAAATTTAACTAGTGTTCAGGAGAAACAATTATTATAGATAGAAGATAGATAGAATACTCTTTATTTGCATTACACACAGGAAAAAGTACAAAAACAATCTTATAAACTAGTGTAAATGCAATAAGGCGGCCTTATTGCTAAAAAGCAATCTTTACAAAGCAACCTTAAGGTAACGAATTTCTGTATGGAGTGGGCAGGGCTAGCAAGACAAGAAAATAAATAATAAACAAGAAAATGATAGATAAGTATCTAGGACATCTAAATATTAAAACAAAAATTAATAAAAAACTTCAATCAAATATTATATTACTATACTTACAATAATATATTATATAAATATTCATATTCAACCTACCATAAATACAAATAATACTGTAATATACATCCAATACATATTATATTATACTTTATTCATCTTGAAAATTTGACAAAAATTACTTGCGCAGTATTGTAGTCTATTACTTAATTATTATTAATCTTCCCAAGCATACACATCATAGGGTTTACAATAGGATATATTTGGACAAATCACACAACATAACACACACATAATATAGGTGTTATGTTGTGTGATTTGTCCAATTTATTTATTTTATTTATTGTCTGAATTATATTTATCATCATAAAGCATTTTACTCCCATTAAATGATATAAGATAATTATTATGTTAACAATTCATTTTAAACTGCATTTTATTATTTTTCAATGCCACAGATTGACAGAGTGAGTATAAGTTATAGATAATAATTATTATAGTTTCTATTGAATAAATTAATTTGTATGGTCATCAACAGAAGTAGTAATTCCAGTTTAAGAAATTTGTTTCCTCAATAGCAAAGTACCTAAACCTCAATGGTTTTGAGTTTCTTTTATGCTACAAAGGTGGTAAACAAGCATACCCCCGATAGTAAGCATCACCTCATCAATTTCCTCAATAGTTTACAATAAAATGTTTTTTAACCTTTGATTTGGAGGATCCATACTTTTATTTATTTTGACGAACCATGTTTTTTTTATAATGATGTTCGCGTCTAGTACTTAGTTTATACTTTATTTTATCAGTCTTATCGGGATTTAAGTGACATTTGTATTATGCCTGTTTAAATTAAATGAGGTATTTGGTACAGTCAATTAAAGATAAGTGGGCTAATATGGTGAAATTTTTCAGTACATATTGGAATCAGTGCCGTAAAGCATGATTTTATTAGAAACATTGTCGTTTTACCATTTACAAAAAGGTAAAAGTCTGAAAGAACTAAATTACTACGTTACCTACTTTGAAACGTAAATGTTACAATGGTACCTTAATTTATTCAAAATTAGTGATATCCATTACAATTTATTCAAAAAAACTATTGCCTAATATGTTAAAAGTAGTTATGAATGTCTTTTGATTATTATGCATAATTTACAGCTGTTTATTTAAAAGATGTGGTAATAACATTTTGAATTATCATAATACGCCAGGTTTTTGAAAGTTGAACCCAGTAAATAGAACTTAACTGAAGGCAGATTTCCTTTTTTACTACTTTTTTTTTGTATTCGACAAAAAATAATGAGTTTTTTTTAGCAACTGATAAAACCAGGGGGGCTACTACGAAACGTTAATCCGATATTTCGGCCGAAGTATCGGAAGAATTTTAACCGTGAAATACAAGGTATTTCATGGTTATTTCAGTAATTCCTTGAATTCTATCCATGAAATACCTTGTACTTTATGGTTATTTTAGTAGTTTATTGCATTATAATCATAAAATAACTTGTATTTCACGGTTAAAATTCTTCCGATACTTCGGCCGAAGTATCGGATTTACGTTTCGTAGTAGCCCTCCTGCATTTATTGGAAAAATTTACTTTTCTAACGTTTTTGACAAATCATTCATTGCATTTTTAATTATAAATATTAGTTGTTCTCACTATACATATTTGTTAACTAACTAGTAAAATACTCTTATATCTTGCTTTCCCGTGGGAATTTTGAAAAATCCTTTCTTAGTACAGTTAACAAAGGAATTGACTGACCCCCTCTGTATTTATGATTTAAGATTTCTAAATATTGCGTGAAGGGATTTACTTGAAAATTTGTAATTACATAGTACAATATGAAAACTATTATATTATATAACTATAAATAAATTTTCAAGTAAATTCCTTCACGCAATATTTAGAAATCTTTAATCATATATACAGAGGGGGGTCAGTAAATTCCTTTGTTGACTGTACACCCCTAGACGTCATAAGGAACCTACATTCCAAATTTGGAATCTCTAGACCCAGTGGTTTGGGCTGTGCGTTGATATATAGTTAAGTCAGTCGGGACTTTGAATTTTATATGATGAATTCATCTTTGTAGAAAAAAAATGCGAATTCTTTGCAAAAACCTCAAAAATCTATACTAAGAGGAAACAACACACAATACAGTCTTAGTCAGTATTTATTATTATAAAGTTAAAACATATTATAATAAATTTTCCTATTGAGATAAGAGGCGCGCAATAATTAATGTCTGGTGTCATATTATCTCGCTGGGCCGAATTATCTATTAGAGATAAGATATTCAACTTCATCTCGCTAAATGGATCTTAAAGCCATTTGTAATTTTTCAATTAGTTGAGTGAGAAGAGGCTATTTTTCTACTTAGTTTTGTGATTGATATTTTTAGAGTTTTTTTTAATCTGTTAATATTTAATGTTAAAATAAGTAGGGAAATTACTTGTATTGTGAATTTGTTGGGTAAAAGTTACTTTCTTTTTCGTGCCTTCCCACTTTTAGTGTCAACTGAGTGTTTTTAATCCACCTAAACTAAAAGACACAGACTTGGCTAAATAAAATTAAAATATTACAATTATTTAAGTTTCTAACATAACTGGTGTTTAATTCATTTCTAGTATTGTTTAGCATGTTGTGTTAACTGTTATTGTTTTTACAGTAAACTTGTTACTTATAGGTAATTATAATTTTTTTGTTACATAAGTCATCGGTGTAAAAATGTTGGTGAACCTTATAAATAAATAAATAAAATAAATAAAAAATAAGTTTATAAAAAATGAAGCCATTCAAAATATGGTCGAGAATAGCACTAGAGAAGGTTGGCATACAAAAAGAGAGGTATATGCTCAATAGGGGTGGGGAGTTGGGATACCTCCACGCGGTCCACCCTGGTAACGTCGGCGAGTAATTCCTTAGTTTCTGGACCCAACTCTGGAACTTGGCCAAATTCCCGACGCAGTGGGTCTGCTCCCCGTGCTCCTACCTTGGATGGAGTACGTGGGATGCGGACAAATCCGCTCCCCCTTGCATCCGTACTGGTGCTGGGGGTGGAGCGATTGAGGAGACAACCTCGTTAAAAAACAAGAGGTGGAGTCGGCCGCGCTTGGCTCGGCCGGCTGTATGATGAGCGGTGGTGGACTCGTTCGCTCGCTGATCCTCCCCAAAAGCGTCTTCGCCCCGACTGCTGTCCGGGCCTACTCCACCCGTTGATACCGGGGGCGACCTCCGTATGGTGGAACGCGGAGGCCCTGTAAACACTGGGTCTCGCCAACCCAGACACTGCGGGGTGCGTTAAGGGTTGGGTCACATGGGCGAATGAGACCACCCTGGAAGAGGGAGTGCGCGGTGGCGCAAAGTGTCACAGAGTCCACTAAGTACGTAGTGGACGCTGTGGCACTTGGAGTGGCGCAGGAGGCGCGGTGGAGGAAGAAAACCTCGTTAAAAAAAATGAAGAGGGGCCGGCGGCTCGCAGAGCCCGGCCAGCGGTCGCACGTTGTTGCGACCGCAGAGATGGAGGGGACCCTTGCCCAGCCGAGACGGCGAGCCGGGGAAGGCCCGTCGTCTTGAGGGGGCAATGGTCCTCGGTGTCGGCAGTGCACCTGGATGCGGTGTGCTGCTGACGGGGCGTTCCGGGGAGAGCGGGCCCGGCCAGTTTAACTTTGGCCGGACGGCCCTGGCGGGGTCGCGGATGTATCACAGTACCCGTGGCCCCGTCACTTAGGGGGCGAGTGGCATCCCGTCAGTTTTTTAGTGGTAAGTCCCACAGTCCCCACCGCATATTCCTCGGGCGGTGGGGCTGCTGCTGCAAAGCATTTTTCTGACGATAATAAAAAAAAAAAAGGTATATGCTCAACCGTGGGCACAGAATAGATAATAGTTTGGGCAGGAACGGGCCGAGATGATAATGATTCAAAATATAATAATAATAAATCTTTATTCATAAAACTTACGGCTAGTGTAACATTAATTAACAGTATAAAAACAATTAAGGTAAAAGTAAAACATTATGTGTCTGAGTTAGGAAAATCCTGTGTTTCAGGCGGTAAAAGATATCATAATAATCACTTTAAATATGATACAAGTGTAAAAGGTTTCTTATAAGTATATTAAAAATTAATAATAAATTACAATGTAGTAGTATTTACAGGTTTATTTCAAGATCGTCATTAATTCCTCTGTATCATTGTAGGACATATTTATATTTGGGCATATTTTTATTTTTATGTACCATGATGTAAAATGAGGCTAAAAATTGAAAAGCTATTAAATCATTGTTTTACGCATTCTGGATCATCTATGAAGCCTTATTTACTGAAATACTGAAAAATTTTGATGAAATACCCACGAGATTCATTTAAATAGAGATTTTACTATAGCTGGGTTCCAAAATTTCTTCCATTCCGTTACCACACAAATAGGCTATTTGACTGATTTTGAAAAACTGTTTTAAATTATTCGTTGGTATATGATTAATACACCACATGTATATTTCTGCGAAATTTGCAGTATTTTCCGTAAAATATCGGTTTAAAATTTAAATTACAATATTCGCGCTAAAAACGCTTTTTCTGTAATGGCGGACGCCGTGACGTCACAGGCAAGTGAACTTGTACCAAAGTGTACATTCAGCGTGTTTAAAATATTTTTTCTGTTATTTTACTGGAAAAAATGGTTTATAAATGGTGTAATTGTGCCACAATGTACAAATACTTGTATAAAAAACTCCACAAAAACTGTTTGTTTCTGTGTTAGCTCGAAGAGACCCAAACACTCAGAATAACGAACTCTATGGAAATGCCCTATTTGTTCAATTTGACACGGAAATTGGAATGAAATACCTGTCTCTCTCTCACAACAGCGATTTTTCATTAGAAAAAAGCATCTACACTCTTTTATCAGCGCCCTCTTAAATTAATTCGATGTACTTTTGCTGTCACGCGACGCCATTTAAGTCTACGGTTTTGTTTACTTGTGAGTAGGTAACATTGTGAGATTTTTGTTTTTCCCGTGTTTTTCTATTGAATTATTGTGCATATCAGTGATCTAAATTGAAAATAATCTTAAGAGGGACCATGAAGTGTTTTGTAGCAGGTTGTGGTATGTGCCAGAGGAAAAAACAGGCCGAATCTAACCTTTCATCGGTAAGTGGCTAACAGTTCGTTAAATTGTTGTCTATCATAAAGTGAATTTGATATAAAGTGTAATAAAAACCTATTCCTTTGAATCATCCTAGTTGTGAGCTGTAGAAACCTGTAATATCCCCAAAATTTCATGCACATCGAAGACGTAAAGACGGGAGCTAGTGTCGTACATCATCGAACATCGAACCTTATCGATAAATTCGGTACTAAGTAATTTAAAGTATTTTTCTCATTTTAGTTTACCAAAAAACGAAACCCGGAAAAGGGAATGGTTAGAAAAGATTGGGTTAGAAAATATCCGGCCAGGAACTAAAAACATTCATGTGTGCTCATTGCACTTTGAAGAAAGTGCGTTCAATAGAACTCTAAATGTAGTTAGATTAAGAGATGAAGCTATCCCAACAGTATTTGCAATTTATAAATTTTTTTATAAAACGGTTTTATTTAGACCTGTTTGTTTTTTGGGTCCAATGTGGTAATTGAACTTTTATTATGATATTTTTCTATGTTGTGTTATAAAGATTTGGTTGTATATTTGCACTGAATAGGCTCCAAAAGTACTGGGCCAATTTTAAAAATTATTTCATAGTTGGAAAGCTACACTATCCCGAGTAACATAAATTATGTTTGCAGCCAGCCACCCTGGCTTAATCAGTGTGAAGCCAGGTTTTTGTAATGTACTATTTCTTTCTCTTTCAGGCTGACTGTCCATCCCAATTAGCATTAATTGACAGAGCGAACATTATTGATCAGCCATCATGCTCGGGTTATTCACATTCACAAGATACAAAGGATCTTGAATTGGTAAGGGCTTGTTTGAAAAAAGTTTCTAAATGAAATAATTTTATTTTTCAATGTAGAATTTATTAAAAAAAGGGAAACTTCAATTCATGACTTTTTTTAAATGTTTATTATGTCATTCGTGCTGTGATGTGATTCATGTGTATGGTAACATAAATTATGATGCAGCCACCCCACCCCGGCTTTATCTGTGTGGAGCTAAGTCGGGGTGGCCGCTAGATTTCATAATAACCATTTCATTTAAAAAAATACTTATATTTTAACAATTTACCAAACATTAAGTGAATATTTCTGGGACTACCTATTATTACTTGTGACTGTATCCAATGTGATAGGTATTTTTTTTCTCTTTCAGGAGGACCATCCATCCCAATTTGCATTAATTGACAGAGGGAACACTTGATCAACCATTATGCTCGGGTTATTCACATTCACAAGATGCAAAGGATCTTGAATTGGTAAGGGCCGTTCTTGAATGAAGTTCCTATTTGAAATAATCTTAGTTTTTAATGTAGAATTTTAAACAAATTTTCTCTTTCAGGAGGACCATCCATCCCAATTTGCATTAATTGACAGAGGGAACACTATTGATCAATCGTCAATCGTAAAAACTTACCTTAACATAAGATTTAGATATTTCGGTAAAAAGTCAACAGAAAAAAAATATTTTAGGAACTATTTTAATAAGATTATTTTATTTCGCAATGAATAACATTTGTTGTTTTTGTGCATTCCCTATTTTTGTATTTCATTTAAGTGAGCATTCATAAATGCTAAAAAATGATACCGATTTTGTCAATTATACTATAGGCTATTTATTAATAATGTCAGTCAGTCTCATTCAATCAATCAATAGGTTTCCAGTAGCCATTGTATTGTTGAATAATGAAAATTGCAACTTTGTAATTAAATGATTTTATAAAAAAATATCGTATCATGTTGTTTTATTATACGAGTAGTTGCCCTTAATACCATTCCATTACATATATACCATATATATTTATTTAAGAAATGTAGAGGAGGAGGTGTGAAACTATAAATAAAATTAAATTGTAATTGTACTATGTAAACTTTCACTGAACTAGTGAAAGTTTTTAGTATCAGTACATATCATCAATAAAAATAGATTGAACTACTGCTAGATACTAAAAAGTTTAAATCAATTGAATTACTGAGAATAGAGAAATTAACTCGCTCAACTAATCGATATAATGTTATCGACTAGACGAACAAGTGCACATCCCTAATCCGCCATGTTTATCACCCGATTTGTTTACTTAGGTATGCAGGAAAAGTACATGCATAGGGCAGTTCCATATAGTTCGTTATTCTGAGCCCAAACAGCATTTTATCTCATACAAATGTTTTTATGTGTGAAGATCACTTTGATGTAAGTATGCCAGTAATATTTGATTCGAATAGTAATAGATAAAATGATAAAATCACACAAAATGTCGTAACAATGAACAATGTTGACTTGCGTGTGACGTCACGCGAGGCATAGCCAATCACAGAGCGTTCTTGTGGCTGAAGAAATTTAAAAAATAATTTGGATTTATTTTGTTTATTTTGAAAAATCTATAAATATTTTTGGATATAACAGAGATAAATATGTTTTTTTATGTTATTACCTAATAGGATGACCACATTTCGTAGCATATTTTTAATAGTTTCAAATAGCCTATTAGATGATAAAACGTGAATAATGACAAAAAAGGTATAGAAAATGTTGTGGTTTAGTAAAGCAATAGTTCCTCTTTTTAACTTTATCATTTCTTTTTAAAAATGTTCGTATAATTTTAAAATAACAGCACATTTCTTGCAGCTCCGTTACCGGGTCGCGGAAAACGTAGTATTTTTTCTTTGCTGTTTAAAAACTGAGACAAGAAACTAAGTTTTTCCTTTTCTATATGAAGCGGAAAACAATATTTTATGATATACATAAGAAACTTGAAGAATTAGCCCAGTAAAAATAAAGTTATGATGAATTAATTAACATTTATTTTTCTGAAAATAACGGAAAGAATGGTAACGGAATTCTAAGGCAGTATATATAATGTACCAAATGGGAGTGCGTTTTTTTTATTTTATACCACAAAGGTGGCAAACAAGCATACGGCCGCTCTGATGGTAAGCCGTCACCGTCACCGTAGCCTGTAAAAAAAAAATAATAACATCATACCACAATGATAATAGGAGACCGCAGCAATTTTACAATTTTACAAAAGAGGACAACTATGATACAAACAACCATAAGGAACTTCGTTCCAAAAAAAAACTTTACATCCCCGACGGTTTTCCCCCTTATAAGATACTAGCTGTGCCCGCGACTTCGTTCGCGTGGTTGTCGAAAACACTAACGCGATATGAATCATTTTCCCCGTTTTTGCAACATTTTTCACTGATGCTTCGCTCCTATTGATCGCAGCGTAGTGTTATATAGCTTAAAGCCTTCCTCGACAAATGGGCTATCCAACACAAAAATATTTTTTTAATTCGAACCAGTAATTCCTGAGATTAACGCGTTCAAACAAACAAATTATATATATATTAGTATAAATTAGTATAAAGAACCTTCATGATGAATTTCATTCGAATAACTTCAAAAACAGCAAAGTTTCATACTAAATTTGCACCCCTGTTTAACCCCCTAAGGGATGAATTTTGAGAAAAATATTTTACGCGTGTTTTATGCCTTTCAATAAAGAACCTTCATGCTGAATTTCATTCGAATAACTTCAAAAACGGCAAAGTTTAATACTAACTTTGCACCCCCGTTTAACCCCTAAGGGAAGATTTTTAAGAAAAATATTTTACTCGTGTTTCATGCCTTTCAATAAAGAACCTTAATGTTGAATTTCATTTGAATAACTTTAAAAACGGCAAAGTTTCAAACTAACTTTGCGCCCCCGTTTAACCCCATAGGGGATGTTTTTTGAGAAAAATATTTTACTCGTGTTTCATACTTTTCAATAAAGAACCTTCATGCTGAATTTCATTCGAATAACTTCAAAAACGGCAAAGTTTCATACTATCTTTGCACCCCCGTTTAACCCCCTAAGGGATGAATTTTGAAAAAAATATTTTACTCATGTTTCATGCTTTTTAGTAAAGAACCTTCATGCTGAATTTCATTCGAATAACTTCAAAAACGGCAAAGTTTCATACTAACTTTGCACCCCCGTTTTACCCCCTTAGGGGATGAATTTCCAAAAATCCTTTCTTAGTGAGCACCTACGCCCCAAAAGGAACCCCCATGCAAAATTTGAGACTCCTGGCACTTGTAGTTTCGGAGATTTCGTGATGAATCAGTCAGTGATTTTCTCTTTTATAAATATAGATAAGAGTCCTTCATAATAACTTATAACACGTAATAATTTCAATTATAAAAATAAAAAAAATAAAAAAATCTGTTTTAAATAACTAATTAATGATTAAGAATGCAATAAGCATTAAGTCCGCCAATTGTATCAGTACTTGCTGTATTGTGGTCAATAAAGTTAAATAAATAAATAAATAAATAATTACCTAAATAAATTTCCCATTTTGAACGCGGCTTTATGCATCTATACCGTTACTTTTTGCTTTCCATGCATAAGTTACTGCCAATTCAATAACGGATAAGATAGGTAACGATAATTTCTCTTGTAAGAAAATAAGAAAAATAACCAATTTGTACAAATGGTGTGAATACTGGCTTACTATATTCATATTCCTGAATAAATATTGATGCCTAATTAATACAATATCTTACAATAAAACTAATGAATGGTATCAAAATATGAAGACTAACCTGTGATATTGTGGAGAACACAAGGTGCCCATGCGCAGAACACGACCTTTCACTAACAGATTTTCACTGTTCCTGACATATCTTTTACAGTTCTGAGTGTTGCCTTATAAAGAAAAATGTTGCAACTTGCAAATAAAGTAGTTTGTTTGGTAGTTTTTTTCCTCTATTTTGGAGATATAACTAAAACGATTTTGGTAACGTATTACAGGAATCGTTTTTTTCTGAATTGTTTAAACTTGTTTTTAAGCTATTTTAACAGCTATTATTGTGGAAATGAGGTTCAATTTTGAAAATTTACACTTAAGTCGTTATGAAATGAGAAACAACAACTAAAATAATCGGATACAAGCAACAAAAAAAATGACCTTAGATTTCGGAAAAAAAAATTAGACATACTAAAAATAGGGTATTAGCTGCCTTTCGTTACCAATATCTTTATAATTTGCTAGGTATTTTAGAAGTTTCTTATTTAATTTAAAGAAACTTATGATTCAGCTACCGGAATTTGAAAGTTTCAAAGGTTTAACTCTAAAGGATAAATTTCTAGAGCATTTCAAAAACATCTGACACGTCAAAAACCAAAGGTACATAAAAAAAAAATATGCCCATTTGAGTGCTGTTTGAAGAGCTTTTTTACAATTATATGAATTAAGGGGGTAGATCCCTATTTTGGTTTCATCTAAGGGGTAGATACATAATTTGGCGTTTAATCTGTTATGAGCAATGGTCCGAGAAATATAAAGATATGTAAAAGTGGATCATTCATCATCATATATTTTTATTAATAGAATTATAAAAATACTAGGTTTTCCCCGCGGCTTCGCTCGCGTTAATTTTATAACATAGATCTCGTTTGACATCAAAACATCCTATAGCGCGACTTGTGGCGCCATCTGTTGGCCGATAGCATCCCATACAGCGCCCTCTATAGTAGCAAAAATATTTTCTCATTACAATGACATACTTTCACGGAATAAAAAGTAGCCTATGTTGGGCTCTGTACCCCTGACAATATGTATACAAATTTTCATAATGATCGGCTGCTTAATCAAGCCGTGAAGGAAAACAAACAAACAAACTCACTTTCTCATTTATAATATTAAATAGTAAAATAGTATGATTTAGTGGTTAAAATTACAATGATCAGTAATAATAACATATAAATTTAAACTAAAGACTAAACGAATTATTTTTTTATTTAAGACAGGCTGTTATGAATCATAATAAAGAAAACAGTGCTACATGCTCTATACTTTTAGGGATCGAGCGGTCGTCGAGTTCTGCGACCGCGCTCCGAGCAGCGTAGTTACGCTGAGAGCCCTGACATCGTGCTGCTGCCCGCCGCACCACCTCATCGCAAACCCTCTATATCCACTCCGGCACCATTCACAGGTAAGCTAGGTAATTATAAAAATCATAAGTTGTTCTTAAATTGTATTTAAACTCTGTTTTCCCTGGGATATTGATGAGCTTCTTCACCGATTATGATATTCTTAACCTATCATATGATCATCCTCAGGAATAACAATTACAGATAAATATAAGGAGTTCAATGACGTTGCTGTGTGTCCTCTTTGTTTTTTTTTACACCTGTTAAAAAACTGCCCTGCTATTAATATTAAAAATCAATGCCATATTTAGAATGATGGTCGGAATATAGAAAAAAGGCACTTATTCTCCGCAGACGCCCACAGCAAGCTGAACTCTGGCGCGGTGAACGTGTCGATCACGCCCAGCGCGGGCCCCGCGCCCGACTCGCCTCGGCAGCCGCGCGACGACAGCGACAGCGAGGACGACGAGAACGAGCCGCCGCTCGAGCTGGGCCACAAGGTTATATCAAATTATAAGTCTTGACTGACTTTACTACATATCAACGCACAGCCCAAACCGCTGGGTCTAGAGATTCCAAATTTTACAAAATTCCCACGGGAAAGTGAGATATACGCAAACGAAGTGCGAGGGTTTTACTAGTTAAAAATAAAAAAAACAGACTGCGTAAAAAATAAACTAATAAAAAGTGAATTCTAAAGGTAGTCGGTCCCAATATTTACACTAACATCCGCTTATAGACTGACGACTGACTGCGGATCACATAAGTTAGCAACACAAAGAAACAAAATCAAACTTGCAGTAATTGTAATAATTTTGTATTATAATTTATTTTTCTGTCTTTTGAGGTCACTTCTTATGTAGTTCATTTTTTACATTTTACACAGTGGGGCTTATGTTTTTTTTAATATGTTGAGTTATATATGATGGGTTTCACTGTATAATTTAATATCGTTAATCAAGAAAACAGTTAAAAAATGAGATTTATAAATATGTCTTATTCAAATTGTAACAGGAGTTATCCAGTGCCGAGATATGGGAGCGCGACCGTCGCTTGCGTGCGCTGCGCGAGAAGCTGCGCGCAGAAGAGACCCGGCTGGTGCTGCTGCGCAAGATCCGGCAGTCGCAGCAGAGCGGCCTGCCGCCCGCTAAGGTACCGTTTTTATATTGTAAAAATAAATAAAATCCTTTATTTTGCAAGTAGATTTACAAGAAATACTTTTGCACTTGAGACGTGAATGACCTGTTGAGAAGAAGTGCCACAAGAAACTCAACTGTTAACCTTTTTTTTTTAATAAAAAAATATACAAAATGTTGATCATAAATTAGCTATAAAAAGAAAGAAAAAAAAGTAGAGGCTTATTATGTATTTTTATTAGTACCATTTTAAAAGAGCAAGTGCTAAGTTCTTAGTACAAATCTGTTTTGTTATACCATGAATATGTTCTACGCCGTAAGGAATCAGCGGCGGGCACGGCATTGGCGGGCAGCGGCTGCGTGGTGCCGCCCGGCGTGACGGTGACGCCGGCGCCGCCGCCCGCGCACCAGCCGCCGCTGGCGCACAAGCGCACGCCCCACACGCCCACGCCGCACACGCCCGCACGCCGAACGGCGAGCCTGCCCGGCGGCGCCACGCTCACGCCCGGCCCCTACCGCTCCGGCGCGTCTGCCGCGCAAGGCGCCACCATCACGCCCTCGGTTACCATCACGCCTGCGCCGCCGCCGGCAAGCCAACACGCCACCAATAAGGTATTGACACGCCACACTCCACGCCCTTCTATCGTTACATATATTCTTTATGGTAGGTACACACTTGCGTAACATAGCATGCACACTATGAAACGAGCATTTCGTAGTGTGGACGCAGCGCTGTGTTTTCTTCCTCCATCGCGGCGAGCACGTGCTCGGTTCGTACGCGTAATGCGTTTACTCTATGGGAATTTTGTTAAATTACATACTATGTTATGCAAATGTGTACCCAACATAATGCAACTATATTCAATTGAATATGTCGTATTGCAAGCCCGCTCAGGACAATTCCTCGGTGACCAGTAGTACGAGTGATGCCGTGAGTACACAAATGTGATTTCATTTTGTACTACATTTTATATTATTTTTTTGCTAGTTTCTTTATTTTATGAACTCTGCAAAAATATAAAATGAAAAATAATAAATATTGTTATAATAATAAAGTCCTTTCAGCCAGTACAGTCGGCAATATTCGATGAAGTACCATTGTCAATGTAAATCATGATGTGTTTTTGAAATTTTGTTTAGTTAGCTATTTATGAAATTATTAAAATTATGTATAAAATACTCCCAGTTATGACATAAAAGAAAACAAAATATTGTCTTTGTAATATAATTTTAATACTAATTCTTAAAAGATATTTGACAATATTTTGTTTGTCGCGCAGGCCAGCTCTCGTAGCTCGGAAGACACGCAGACGCCGGCGCAGCGCCAGGCCGCTGCCAAACTCGCGCTCAGGAAACAGCTCGAGAAGACCCTGCTGCAGGTCAGTACTTACTGCAATAGTTCCTCACAAATAAGGAGTTAGCTATCTTCAATCCAGACCAGCTCTCTCTCTACTAATTTTAAATTGAAATTACACAGAATTGAAACCGGAATTTTATTAAAGTGTAAGCTATCAGCAACAAAAACAGTTACAACTCATGTCAATCTCAAGCGCTGCCAACAAAATAGGAATTGAGTCTGCAATTTCAATTTAAAATTAGATAGATAGATAGATAGAATATACTTTATTTGCAATTCACAATAGTTAGGACACAGTATACATAAACACAACATACACACTATTGAAATCGCAACAAGGCGGCCTTATTGCTAAAAAGCAATCTTTTCAAGGCAACCTTAGGGTAACGAATTATTTTATGGACTGGGCAGGGCTAGTAAGATAAATACTCATGAATAGGACTTATAATATAAAATATGACATAAAAACTACGAATAACGAATATCATAATAACACAAATGGCAAATCCTTATTTAGACTAATATAATGACCAGCAAGTGATTATTTTCAAGAGTAAGGCCGTTTGTCACCGAGACCGAGATTATTTCTGGCCGAGATAATCTCGTTCGATAAGTTGACGTGACGGCGATCGTTTATCCACCGCGACGATCTCGGTGGTTCAGTCAGTTTGTCAACTTCATCTCGGCCAGAAATAATCTCGTTCTCGGTGACGTTCCGGTGACGGTCGCGGTGGACAAACGGCCAAGTGTTTTGTATTGCCGCCACTTCGGCCCGTCACAAATGTCACAATCTTGGATCGAGTTCTAGCGGAAGCGCCGAACTAAGCGATAAATCGGCGGACGGGATGACGGCGCTCGGGTGACGGGCGTGCGGTGGACACGCGGCCATAGTAAATGTATGTATCGCTAAATCGGCGACGTCATCTCGTTCTCGGTGACGTCCCGTTGACGGTGGCGGTGGACAAACTGCCTAAGGCTATACTTTGACGGATATTGACACTGTAAAGGAATAAAATGGTTATTGCAAATGAATATTTTTGTGAACAGATAAAGAAACATTAGAATATTGATCTAATTGCTCATCTATTAAACGGAATTCAATTTCGATATAACTATATTAAAAAAGCACTGAAAATTAAAAAAAATGTGATGGTGTCCACGTTTCAATCTATATTTGCAAAACAAATACATTTTACTCGTTAATAAGTTCTTGGGAGCCAATTAATTGGCTAGCTAAATAGAGACCGCCCATATTTACATAGCCTACTTTCAATGTAAAATTAATTTGACACTTTGTTGACCATTGTAATTTTCATTACGGGACATTCCTACAACTGTGTCTCCTATATAGCAACGGCGACCACAGATTGACTATAAGCAGTGAAGTAGGGATGGCGATTCTTTTCGAAAAAGATCGATTTTTAAATCGATTCGAATCGTGACCTAATGAATCGATTCACAAAAAAATCGAGGTCTATAAGATCGATTTCCGAAAAATCGATCTTTTTTTCAAGTTTTCGTTTATAATGTAATATTTTATTAAAAACAAGGTACATATTATAATTTAACGATCTCTTATCAGTAAAATCAGGTAATTCGATAATAAAAAATATTTTCATTACCATGTCAAACTAACAGATAATGTATAGAATAAGACATTTATTATTCTTTAACCGGCAGCACTCTTATAATACGGATACATTCAATTAATTGTAAATAGTTTTATGGTTTATACCAAAAAAAATCGAATGTCGATTTTCAAGGGTGAAATATCGATTCACCGAATCGATTCAGTACTACATATCGATTTAAAAAATCGATCTTGTTGGCTCCAAAAATCGATTCTTCGATTAATCGATTTCAGATCGCCATGCCTACAGTGAAGCTTTTTGATGTCCCGAGGGAGTAAATACGTTACGTGTAGAAAGTATTGAAATTATAGAAAACTAGCTTTTCCCCGCGGCTTCGCTCGCGTTAATTTTATGACATAGATCTCGTTTAACAACAAAACAACCCATAGCGCGACTTGTGGCGCCATCTGTGGGCCGATACAGCGCCCTCTATAGTAGAAAAAAGCCTATGCCTGGCCTATGTTGGGCTCTGTACCCCCGATAATATATATACAAATTTTCATAATGATCGGTTGATTAGTCAAGCCGTGAAGGAATAACAAACAAACAAACTCACTTTCTCATTTATAATATTAGTATGAGTATGATATCCAGATCAGAGCAAACAGACAAGTTCGTTCATGCACACAAATGTTTGCCTTGGGTAGAATTTGAACCCCTGGTGACTTCGAATAAAGTAACCATTGCTAGCCACTCGATCACTGAGAGATAATATACCATCAATAAATATATGTCATTCTATCTATACCAAGCCAATATACCATACGTTATTTAGATATTTATTACGCTACTGTATTAAACACTTAATATCAAACCTACGTAATGTGGGAACCACACGTGCGTTTTTATCATACTATCAAATTACAGTTGATTTTACAAATTTTGAAACGTATGCGAATTGTTTTGTTATGACGCTAAGGCGTCAGTCGCAAGGAACTTTTAGTTGATATAAGTTTTGTATTTCTATAATAGAATTAAATAATAGTTATAATATTTGAGTGGCATAAAAATATATTCATATTATTGTTAAAGGTTTTAAAAGTTAATATAATTCCTATTTTAATCATAGTCAAATTGTGATGACTATATTTTATTGAAATTCATAAAAAATACAGAAGTGTAGTTATTTAAAAAAAAACGTATATTTACGTGTGAGCCTAGAATTTATGATAGTCAAAGTAAAATATAGTGTTAAACCAACAAAAATGTCGTAAGATTCAGTGATTTTGTGTTTAAATAGATTGATTGCATAATATTTCAAATGCGTTTACTGTGCGGTACATTTTCGCGATGGACACTGTCCAACGGGGCCTTACAGGTAATCCTACTAAAATTGTTGTGTGTATGTTTGTTACTTCTCCACGCTTAAATGGCTAGGCCAATTTTCATGATATTTGATATGTAGGTAGCTGATACTTTGGATTAAAACAGGGTACTTTTTATGCCGTGTACGCGGTTCCGGCAGGATTTGGTCAAATGTCTGATATAGATGGCGCTGCTGTGCATAAATAAATACACGCAAACGAAGTTGCGCGGGCTTCACTAGTATTTATTAAAATTAAGATGTTTTACTTATATTTAAGGTTATTAACAGAAAACGTTTATTGATAGACAATTTTCTGTAGTTGTAAATTACAGCTTGTATTATTTATTACATTTTAAACTTGTATGACATAACATAATTCCATACGAACATGTAAACATAAATTGATACAGGCATCAGCTATTATGCTACTACAATTTAAAAGAAATCACGCATAAAGAATGGTTTGAGGAAATAAATTTATTTTTCTCAAGTCAAGGATATTTTTTAAATTAATAAATACATATTTTAATAAAAATCCATATTACGGCGAATAAAAATTATCTATATTACTGTCTTAAATAAAAACAAAATCTAAGAACCGGTTGGCGGTATTACAGACTGTTGATAACTGTCAGATAGCGTAATTGTCATAGCATTTGTCTTACAGTAGATTTGACTATGAAATACCAGGAACCTAAAATGTATAATGTTGTGAATAGATCCCGCCGCCAAAACCACCCCCGCCAGAGATGAACTTCATCCCGTCGCCGAGCAACACGGACTTCGTGTATCTCGTCGGATTGGAGCACGTCGTCGACTACCTCACGAACGAGGATCGGTAAGTTGAAGAATTCACTTTTGATGGATTCAAATATTACAAAGTACAGAAGTATAAGAATACAGAAAGTAGTTTGGACTGAAGTAGTTTAAAAGTTGTACTCTTCAGTGGAAATAGGTTCATTATTAAGATTATATTGTTTTTCACTTCTTATGCTCTGAAAGTGCTTATTTGCGCAGGATGTAGGCTGCACAAAATCGATTTTTGTGCACAAGGGCAAAAACTAGATACGTTTCATACTCATAAATCTATATATATAAAAGAGAAAATCACTGACTGATTCATCACGAAATCTCCGAAACTACAAGTGCCAGGAGTTTCAAATTTTGCATGGGGGCACTAAGAAAGGATTTTTGGAAATTCATCCCCTAAGGGGGTAAAACGGGGGTGCAAAGTTAGTATGAAACTTTGCCGTTTTTGAAGTTATTCGAATGAAATTCAGCATGAAGGTTCTTTACTGAAAAGCATGAAACATGAGCAAAATATTTTTTTCAATATTCATCCCTTAGGGGGTTAAACGGGGGTGCAAAGATAGTATGAAACTTTGCCGTTTTTGAAGTTATTCGAATGAAATTCAGCATGAAGGTTCTTTATTGAAAGTCATGAAACACGAGTAAAATATTTTTCTCAAAAAACATCCCCTATGGGGTTAAACGGGGGCGCAAAGTTAGTATGAAACTTTGCCGTTTTTAAAGTTATTCAAATGAAATTCAGCATTAAGGTTCTTTACTGAAAAGCATGAAACATGAGTAAAATATTTTTTCAAAATTCATCCCTTAGGGGGTTAAACGGGGGTGCAAATATAGTATGAAACTTTGCCGTTTTTGAAGTTATTCGAATGAAATTCAGCATGAAGGTTCTTTATTGAAAGGCATGAAACACGAGTAAAATATTTTTCTCAAAAAACATCCCCTATGGGGTTAAATGGGGGCGCAAAGTTAGTATGAAACTTTGCCGTTTTTAAAGTTATTCAAATGAAATTCAGCATTAAGGTTCTTTACTGAAAAGCATGAAACATGAGTAAAATATTTTTTTCAAAATTCATCCCTTAGGGGGTTAAACGGATGATACTTTGGCGTTTTTGAAGTTATTCGAATGAAATTTCAGCATAAAGGTTCTTTATTGAAAGGCATGAAACACGAGTAAAATATTTTTCTCAAAAATCATCCCTTAGGGGGTTAAACAGGGGTGCAAAGTTAGTATGATACTTTGCCGTTTTTGTAGTTATTCGAATGAAATTCAGCATGAAGGTTCTTTATTAAAAGGTATGAAACACGAGTAAAATATTTTGCTCAAAAATCTCCCTTGGAGGGTTAAACGGGGGCGCAAAGTTAGTATGAAACTTTGCCGTTTTTGAAGTTATTCGAATGAAATTTCAGCATAAAGGTTCTTTATTGAAAGGCATGAAACACGAGTAAAATATTTTTCTCAAAAATCATCCCTCAGGGGGTTAAACGGGGGTGCAAAGTTAGTATGAAACTTTGCCGGTTTTGTAGTTATTCGAATAAAATTCCAACATGAACGTTCTTTAATGAAAGGCATGAAACACGAGTAAAATATTTTTCTCAAAAATCATCCCAAAAACTGACTGATTGGTAACTGACATATCAACGCACAGCCCAAACCGCTGGGTCTAGAGACTCCAAATTTGGCACATAGGTTCCCCAAGAAGTCTAGGTGCACTAAGAAAGGATTTTTCAAAACTCACATCCTAAGGGGGTGAAACGGGGGTCCAAAGTTTGTATGAAGAAACTAGATTAGATAGACCATTTTATTTGAAACTTCGCAGGAATTCTCCTGGCGGTAAATGAGTAAGTACGTGTTTCAGGATTTTTCAAAATTCAACCCCTAGACTAGAGGGATGAAATGGGGTGAACTCTACACGTGTATTATCGAGTGCGCTCGACCTAGAAAGCTGAAATTTGTATAAAGGTTCCCTTTATGATGTTTACAAGGATAAAGTCAGATTTTTTAAAATTCCCACGGGAACGATAAAATAGGACTGCACGTGTATTATCGTGGGCGCTCAACCTAGAACACTAGATTTTGTATTAAGCTTCCCTTTATAAAGTAGACAATAAAGATGGGTTTTGTTTAAATTCCCACAGGATTCGGAATAATTAGGAATAACACTACGCGTTTATTATCGGAAGCGCTTAACCTGAAAAGCTGTTTTTGTCATTTTCGCTTGACCACGCGGGCGGAGCCGCGGGTAACAGCTATTAAAATAATAAAACAACAGGATTTTGTACACAGTAGGTAGCCAAGATTAACAGCGGCGAGCAAATAGACAATGAGAAATGAAGAACACTGACGTCTCGGGGAAAACTACAGTAATAGGAGACTGTTAAATCCGTCTATACTACATAATTAGTCACAAATCCGATTCCACGCGGGCGAAGCCGCGGGCACAGCTAGTGTATCTATATTAAGGCAAAGAAAATGAGCCATACAGCCAAACACAATAAAAAGTTCAGAGATAGAATTTGTTATATTATAATATTTACTTTAATTTATTTGCCTTACGTGTTTTTAAGACGTAAAAGATATTAAAAGTTAAATTAAAGTATGGTAGGTTATTTAATTAATTTAAGAAAATTTATTATTACAAAATTAATTTAACAGTAGGCTGTATAGGTCTGCAGCCCACCCAAACCTTATTTCAATGTCGTAAGATTAAAAAAAAAAGCGGCGTGAAACAGATCTTGTTTTTTCGTGTGTTTATTAATTTATTTCCTCGCAATCCAATGAAAAGCAGAGTTTATAACTCGTCCACAAAACCATTTTTATCCTCTACATTACTATTAACAATGGTTCGTTTTGTGCACTTTTTGTAAATTCTACTATTAAATTCTTGTTTTTCATTTGTTCTGCACATATGGTCCAACACGCATTATGCGTTTTTCTTTTCGCACACCAGACCAAAAGTTGATTGTAGATGAGAATTTAGGCTGGACCACACAGGCGCGCTATTATCGGTCGATAATATCGCATGCGTTATTGGAATATCTGTTTTCAGTACATTTTGTATTAGGATGGTCATGGAGTCTGTCCTGCGATATTCCGATATGAGTTCTAGACTGTTTTGTGTCAGGACGCAAACGACCTGCGATAATAACGTTAGTACAAAACGCTCTCTTGTAAGAAATATCGGACGATAGAAACGCAGCTGTGTGCAAGGAATCTGGAAGCATTATCGCAATAACGCGCCTGTGTATGCCTTTTACTTAGAGCGCTTTGATTCATTTTATATTTTGAGTAACTTCACAGTTGTATCGGTTTTTGATCATCGTATCGAAATGCTTGAAGTAATAGTTGTGGGGTTGCACGTGTATGTACAATCCTCGCTATGAGAGTAAACGATTTCTATACCATTTTACTAGAAATCAGGTAATTTCTCTTGGCGCTTTCGTTCGCTTCGTCTCGAGTGAGTTCAGATTGAGATGGGTGTGTTGTGTGCGCAGCATGCCGCGCTCGTCGGTGCCGGCGGTGTGCGCGCAGTGCGGCTGCGACTTCACGCCGGTGTGGCGCTGGGAGAGGGCGCCGCAGCGGCGCCAGGACGCCACCTTCACGCCGGCGCCCAACCAGCGGCGCCTCTGCGAGCTGTGCGTCTCCGGGAACGTCAAGAGGGCGCTCAAGGTGAGCCTTGCACTTTTCTATGACCACCACCTTACAGAAGATCGTAGCCAAATAGCCATGTTGCGTTCCTACGGTGAGTAAGGTCTCCTGATAAATATACTTAACTACTTTTTTTTGTAAATAAATACTTACTATACATAGAAAACATCCAGACCAAGGCAAGTCATGTTCATGCACACAAATGTTTACGTGCACAAGTGGAATGGAATCTCGATATTGAATGATTTTTCATTTCTGATAATATTGTTTCATCTAGGCCGAGCATACTGCACGTTTGAAAACTGCGTTTGTGCGTGCTCTACAGCAAGAACAGGAGATCGAGCGCCGCTTGGCCGCGCCCGCCGCCTCCCCGCCGCCCGCCGCGCCCGCGCCCCAAGCGCCGCCGCCTGCGCATTCGCACAGGAACATACAGGTCACATACACAACTTAACAATACAATCCAGGGACCGTACCATGACCGCTTAAAACAAGAACGACTGAGTAAGGGAGACAGCGCAATACATGATGTAAGGCGACGTCTCGTCTACACAATCGTTTAAGGATAGCTACAAAATACCGTGGTACGGCCCCAGGGTTCTTTAAATCTAGAGTAAATAGTATATTCTAGCTAAGCGTGATATAACATATACAGCGATTTTAGGTTAAAAATATATACATAAAGGCAATAAATATAGTTAAAAAGTACACTTGTTGATGGCATTAAACAATGGTATAAGAGTGAGTGGTTTATATAGTTAATTTACAGAGAACCGGCAATACACGGTGCGATTAGGCGGCATAGAAAAGAGATCTATTACAACTTGCTAATATAACGATTGTTTGAAAGGCTACGGAAGCACGCAAATGGATTGTTATCTACAGACAATATTCCTTTTGCGTCCTATATTTCAATATTTGTCCACATCAAAAGACCTTACACCCCGTCCACACGCACCCAATTTTTGGGTCAATTTTATCTATTGTTCCTGTTCTGTTCTTGGTGATAGAAAAGGACAGGTATACAAATTGACCAATTAGATTGGACCGTGTGGAAGGGGTGTTAGACCTATTCTCGTAACAAAAACAAGTAAAATCTAGTATAAATCTATAGCGCTAACTTCCTCATACCAAATGAAACTAGCGAGATAGCTTTAAGTTGAAACTAGATTTTAACTGTTTTTATTACTAGAATAGATTCACAGACTTTGAACTAGCGACCAGTCAGTAAATAAACTTTAGCAAATGCTTTATATATAATGTTGTGTGTACAGATGTCGGTGTCCCGCTCCAGTCCGCGCACGGCGGCTTCGCCCGCGCCTCCTGCGCCGCCTCCCGCCGCTAAACCCACGGCGCAGCCTAGGTAACAGCTAATATCACGCATACAAACAATCTGTAATCTTTTCATATCGAAAAGCGATGGGGTTCGAATTTGCAGTTGTGTGGGAGGAGCTCTAAGGAGTAATCTTTCGATATAAAAACAAAAATAAAATATTATACCGATTTTGAAAATCTTTTTACCAATGTTATTAGTGACTCGAAAAAGCCTATGCAGGTGTAGCCGCGGGAAACATCTGGTGTAAAACATTTCAATAGTGGAGTAAAACAAAATTGCGCTCACCAGCTAATCTTTGAATATAGTGAAATATAATAATCGCAAATAATATAATATTAGTTTTGGCAATTTTCGAACTGTGCAATTTTTTATTGTTGTGAAAAGTTTTGTTTTTCGTGCAAATGTTTAAAAAAAAAAAATCTTAGAGCCTAGCTTATACCTAAACTTATTTGTACTTCAGTCGTTCGAGCCTCGGCGCAGACGCAGCTCGCGCGCATCACTCGGAACGCGCACGTGACGCAGACGTGCCCGCGAAGAAAGGAAAAGGTATATTTGTCAATTTTTATTTTATGATTGGTGGATATTATTTATATAATGAAGTAGCTAATAATATCGAGATTATAAAAAAGCTAGTACCATCGAGACAAGCCCACCACACATTCCCACTTCCCACTGCTGTGTCTGTATAGCCAGGATCAATAACGGCGTCCTCAGATTGACAATAAGCACTAAAACTTATTGACATCCCGAGGGAAAAACTTCAGCTATTTTGAAACTCACAACAAATTTAATCAGAAAGAAAATAGACGAAGTTTGAAGTATTGAAAGGACTAACTAACTAATCTGAATCTTACGTGTGATAAAAACGTATATTTTGTGTGAATATTAGCTAATTTTTCTTATGTTTGCTAGGATCATCATCGAGCAGTACCAGCCAAGGAAGCAGTAGCAAACATCAGGTATGGAAAAGTCGTACTAATTTTATAAATATGAAAGTTGAAAATTTACAATGTGTTGATTTGTACAGTTGCAATATTTATGGAGGCGAATCTACTGCTGATATTGAACACGAATATGTAAAAAAAACATTATCTCTCTATAGCGTTGCCAACAATAAATTTACATTTAAATTTAATATTTTTGACGATATCAGCCTGTGTGACATACAATAGATTTTATATTATGAAATCATCCCATCTGAAAGCGAGCCTGTCTGTATGCGCCCGTAGTAGGTCTGTCTGGGCGTGTATTCTGCGCACTGAAACTTCAAACACACAAGTACTTAAACAGAAGTTTTTACAAAATTGCAGTAGAAAAATTATGATTTTATTTATGCTTCTTATAATGATATTGCATGTTACGTTAGAGCAGTCTGTACGCACCATAAGACACATATAAGTAAACAGAAAATAACAAGATTGCAGTAGAGAAATTATGCATTATTTATGCCTCTTTCTATATTGCAACTGTACAAATCAGCACAATCCATACATTTTGATTCGTTGTAGCAACTGGCGGCGGCCGCTGCCGCTCAGATGGCCTTCGAGCAGCACAGCGCCGCCGCCATGCAGGCGCTGCAGCACCAGCTCTTGCGAGGGCTGAGCGGCGCTGGCGGGGCTGGAGCCATGTCCCCGGCGGCCACAGCTGCTGCCATGATGCAGTTCTCGCCGCTACTGTATACTTACCAGCTGGCTATGGCGCAAGCATCCGCGCTAGGTAAGCGCTGTACGTATTCAACCAAATACACTAATAATACATATACACGTAGCTTTCTCTCTACCATCTGATAAATTTGCTTGCCAGATATAAAAAAAAACACTTTTTTCTTAAATTGTCTGTTTAGCTTATAATCAGAGTTGAAACGAATAGTAAAATTTACGACAAGATAGTCCCATGCCACTTGGTAATGAATGACCTTACCTTTAGTACTAGGATACGCGGGTTCGATCCCCGTATCCACGGTTTTATTATTCTCTCAACCAATCTGTAGGATATAGGTACAACGTATTCCAATCAATAAGAAAATAAAACAATATCAAAATTTAGTTTTTTTATTTACGCAGTCTGTTTTTTACGACTTTAGACGAGTTGTACTAGTCGCCAACACGGCTGGCTCGCGCAGACGTAAAACGAAGTTCGAAACTCATATTTATTTTTCAGTGCATAACGACAATCGATTTTCAATTGTTAAATAATTTAAGTTTAATAATTTTTATAATTGTGAGCCCAAATTTTGGCGCGTACTATAACTCGAGTTAGTTGTAGTTAACTGCCTCTAGCTGTGTGACTGCTTATATCTGTATCAATTACAGCGGGAAAAAGCAGCAGCGGCGGCAGCAGTGCCGCCATGGCAGCAGAGATGCAGCGCGTGGCCGAGGCGCAGCGCCAGTACCTGCTGGACATGATCCCCGGGCAGCACTCGCGCAACCCCTGGACCAAGAACTGACGCGGAGGAGGTATATGTTTATATCTGGAAGATAGCGTCGTTCAATTCGATTGGCACATGTTTTTCGCTTGTGCGTTCTCTGTCATACTGCGACATGCGCTAACGCAGACAACGCACATTTAGTACTTATAGGTGCGGGATATGGGCGTGCTGTATGCAGTCGCGATGACAGCCGCGCCGCGTTTAGTATGATGTCGTTCATACAAATAATGGAATACAGATGTAAATTGTCACATCTGCTGTGTGATGATAGATAAAACGTGTCTAGTTCGAATATAAATAAAAAATGTATTATAACGTTGTTTCAGATGTACTGCAGATGCATTTTTAGAAGACATGGATCTTAGATTAATTATAATATAATGCTAGGTGGATATTAATAGGGTTAAGGACATTATTGGCTAATCTGCAACATCGAAAACGAGAAAGCCAAATTCACTAGGGGTCATATTGGTCAACATGCGCAACATGACGCTCATCAACAACATTGGGTTGGAAACAAGATTTAAAGGCCTACCCACATCGGGACGGGATGGCAAGGAATTTCATTTTTTTTTACCAATAACAAACTTACGATATAGATATAGAAATACTATGCTAGCTAGACAAACTGTAATGCTTCAAAATGATGCCGTAGCATCGAAAGGGACTTTTCGATTGGCATTCGTCGAATTTTAAAGCGCAATTTATGTCTTATTTCTATATCGTATTTGAATCATTGGTAAAAAAAATCCCTTGCCATTCCCGTCCGGATATGCGTAGGCGTTTAAATACCGACCTCAGTTGTTTCGCCGTACGATTAAATTTAGATGCTAGAGTCTGGCAATCGAATCGTGTCACTCGAAAACAACGGAAAATTCAAAAAATCTTGAGAAGGCAACCCTTTTTTCAAATGACTAATGAGAAATCTTAAATTGGCAACCCTCTGAAAACAAGTTGAACCACTCTAACACCCGTATTTATAAAGAAGTAATTACTTGTTACTAATTAATTACTTAATTAAGTCATTACTTGAGGCTAGAATTCTTAAGTACCAAATCTTATTCTACAGTCAAGTAATGTACGTTACTTATTTAAGCAATTGCTTAAGTAAAAGTCGACGCTTGATAGTTGTTTCTCACTGGCAACACTCCGTTGCTGCGTTACGTTTCATGAGAAGGAAAACGTCAGGTCTAGATTGTTTCCACATAGAATTGCATAGATTAAGTTAATATTACATTAATCATACTTTATAATGTAATTCTGATAAGATTATCGTTATACAAACTATTTTAACTATTTTTTTAAAACTTTTAGATAAACTAATTGTCTTTAAACAAAAAGGAATGCTTGTGGAAATGAAACGTTTCAGACGACATAATCCCTTCAATTTAAGGTGTTCATTTTTTAAACTTGGTTTAGTTAGTTACAGGATATTTTTAACTTTATATCATTACTAGCTAGTCAATTGTCAGTCCCTTGATTGTCAATGTCAGAAGTACGGGTTACTAACAAAATAACCTCACAATAAACGCAAAATTGACGTATTCTAGCGTGTTCTCAAGTCTTAAGTAAAGGAAATGGTGACTATTACTTGGCTGAGAATTCTAACTTTTGACAGTTCTAACTTCACGCAATTACTAAACTATAGAATGAAAATCGCTACTTGAGTAGTTACTTTTACTCAAGTAACCACGTTTACTTCTTTATAAATACGGGTGTGACTATTTGTATTTTTTTTATTTTCTAATAAATGATGTAATGAATAAGAACTCCAGGGTAGATAACCTAAATCAATTATCATGGCTTCCGCAGCAATCAAAGAACGTAGAATTTCTATTGCGAACTTACTTCGCTTTACATTGCTGCGGTATTTTATGGATTTTCAATGTTACCATTATCAACTTTGCTTTACATTGCTGCTGCCACGATTCATTGGCCATACTCTATACTACGGTCGAACAAATAAAAAGGAAAATACATTTATTCACAAATGTATTTTCCTTTATACTTCCGATCTCGTTTTCGATGTTTGGACTGTGCTTGATTAGTGTAACCTGAATCACGCCATCATCGTTCTAGACTAGACGAACGCTTTTTGCAATTTAACCAGTGTTAATTAAACATTTGCAACATTTTTAGAAAACTCAGACAGAGACAACAGCGAAGTGAATGCAATTTTGTTAGGTTTAAAAAAAATTTAAAGCAGACTGAAAGAACGTGACTGCTGCAAATTATTTAAAGATTTTTTTTAAAAATAAAGTTGATTGTAACGCAGATTACGCTGGTCAAGCCCAGCCTATATTCCATTCCTCTATACTTGGTACAAAACCTCCAATCACATTTAAAATAAAAACAGATTATAAATCACTCTTTATCGCATTACGCACACAACAAAATAAAAACAGCGCATTATGTTACCACACAAAGGTATGACAAGCTAATTAAAAAACGATTGCATTTCACTGGGAATCATCACATGGTAAGGGCTTATTCTATAGTTTGATACAGCAGTACGATCGTCGAACTAGTAAGAATTATTTTCTTATTTGTTCGACTGTCGAATTTATTTTATTAAGACGAACTGCGCCAAGACAGAATGTGTGACAGTAGGTTTAACTTGTAACCCAGAAATTGGAGCCGCAGGGCTCCGTCGACCTAGTGTAATTATAGTCGAACAAATGAGAAAAAAAGGGACGGGTTGCAACTCCGGGAGTGCCGGCAGAAGTGAAAACTTAAACATCAACGTTGTGCATTTTTGAATATTTTGGAAAAGGGCTTTTTCGATCAGGTGGCGCGAGTTTAACCTTTTTTACCCATCTAAAAAAGGCCAAGCGCCGCTAAAGAAGTTTTCACTTCAAAAAATTCTCACTAGGACGACTGTCGTGCAAATTTGAAAACAATCTCACTATTTCGACGGTCGAACAAAGAATAATTCACACTAGTTCGACGATCTAACTGATGAATCGAACTATAGAAAATAAAGGGGTGTCAAGTATACTGGAACGGAAAATACATTAGCCAATGTCGTGGTTGGATCATTTTAACAAACAGATTATGCACAAGATATTCGAGATACGTAACAGTAAATGATTTATATGATAATGTGTGCTTAACATTAAGGATTCGATTTTATATGATTCAGTAATTATAAATAAACGATTATGGTATGGAATAAATTGGGTTTTTTATTTTAACGGTTTTTACACTAAACGAAAATCACCATTGAAAAAATATGGCCTAAGAAACCTTATAATAATAGTGTTGTGTAGTAAACATCGTTCGCAATAATGCATCTTTTGGGCCCTGGAGAGCAACAGTGAAATAGGTTCTAGAATTTCAAAGTTTTTCCCGATTTTATAATTCACATCACAGGCCATTTGACAGGCCCGGTGGTTGAGTGGCTAGCAATGGTCACTATCTCCGCGGGCGGGTCACGGGTTCGATTCCTGCTCAAGGACATTTGTGTGCATGAACATGTCCGTTTGCCTGTTTGTAGTGGGTGTTTTCTATATATAATAAGTACTTATTTTCAAAATAAAAAGTATTTATCAGCAATCTAGTACAAGCTTAGTTGCTTAGTTTGGGACTAGATGGCGTTGCGTGATTCGCCCAAGAATATTTTATACAGAATTTTTGAAGTTTCAATTTTGAATTTACACTACCCTAACATGTAAAACATTCTAAAAATGCAGTACTACATCACGCTGTGTGAATTTGGCCTCTTTTGACTATTTCCAACGGCCTGTCTGCTATTTTGCGAAAACAAGGGATCTTAAGGTTATAAAGAAAACATAACTTCAATATAAGTATTGTTTTTATAAATAATCTAGTTTAAAAAATACATGTTTCTTAATATGTAGGTAGATTATGGAACAAAAGTAAAAAAATATATATTTATCGGTAACATTCAATCAGATCATTCCTTCAACATTATGGCGGACGACACCTGTTCCTGTGAACAAAAATGTAATATTTAGTTTTTGGTTCATTATCATACAATGCACATGTATACAGGACATACTGAGAGAAAAAAAAGCGAAACTATACTGGTCATCCACGCGGGTGGCTCGCGCAGTCATAAAACGGAGTACAGAAACTGAGCTCTAAGTCAAGCGCGTACTGTAACTTCGCTTACTTTGGCCTTCTTGTGTAGTTATTTGACGTTATCAAACTCAAATCAGCAAGGATTGGAAGACCTTTATTCGGCCTTTATTTAAACGTGATAAAGGGAAAGCGATCTCTCCCCCTCGAGTTCCTTTCCGTTGCTACGCAAGTATAATAATTATGTTGTTGCAATAAGGGATACGTACTCGATTGGCAATGTCCATGTTGACACTACAAACAACGGAACACGAACGACGGTGTAGGCAAATACTATAGAAGACTAATACCCACAGCTCTTGACGTTTCTCATACAATGACTTGGCAACCTCCGTTCACCTCATGCCGCTAGGGGCGCTATAACATTTTGCATACAAAAGTTTTGAAATTGTTCACCTCATGCCGCCCTCATGCCGTAGGGGCGCTAGTGTCGCGTCTTGCCCGAATTCTTCCGAAGCTGTGGGTATTACTCGTCTATAGTATTTGGTGTAGGTAACTACAAAAATTATATAATCGTTGACATGTCGGCTAATAAAAAATCATCCTGTTACCTTGTGCGCATCCAAATAATCGTACTCGATGTCCGCAGCGAGTATTTTCACCGCATCCACGATCACGTCCGCTGCCTTCCGCACGTTCTTGCTAAACATGGCTAGAACTTCGCTCACTGATACCTGCAGGTAATACCATAACTACTACATTACTTATTTGAATTTAGAACTTAATATAACGCCGCGTTTACACTAGCGTTTTAGTAATGTCGGTCGTCGAAATGTAAGTTTAGAGGAGAAAAAATGCATTTGTCACAAATATTAAGAGAAGCGCTACTATTTATAATTATATGTTGTGTTTATTTATGGAATCGCATTCTTATGAATGTGGAATGAAAGATTGAGCTGCAATTTATTAAAAACCTAAGTAAATTTTAATTTCGCGGGCGATGCGGAAGCACCCACGTTAAATTTTAAAATCATATTCAGCAGTAAAGATGATTGAAAAATAAAACTATTAAAAATCAGCCCGCTTTCCTCGTGGGCCAACTGATAGGCACAAATAGTGTCATTAAAATAGGAATATTTTTACCAAATTGTTCCCGTAAGGCACAACCAGATAATTTGTAACCCGCAGCAGGGGAAACTTAATAAAATAGTACCGAGGTTTCGTTCTCTCTCCAGCAATCGTAGTCTGTGACGAGAGCGACTGCCGCGTAACTGAGTCCTGCTTCTTTAGCCAGCACCACCTGAAATTGAAGGCGCGTTTTTGTCGTGTCATTAATTAAATATTATAATCATTACTCACAGATCTGTCGGACTAGAGAATACTTTATACAGCAATTTCATACCTCTGGAACAGTGGTCATATTCACTAGGTGTCCTCCCCACTGACGGTGCATTAGACTTTCGGCGCGACTCGAAAATCTACAAAAAACATTTTATAAAAGGTAGAATGAGATGTATGTATGTAGATATATTCGTTGACCACTCGTCCACCCGTTGACTACCCATCGACAACGCTAGCACACCCCGGACACTCCATACAAATGCCTCGTTATAATCACCTACTACTATTACATGAACAGAAGAACGAGCGTGCGTGCAACGCGTGACCACCGTGCCTTTCAAGTACCCCACTCGTTGTGGGCGAATGCTGCGGGAGGGGAGGGGTCGCCCGTTTTGGTGCGGGGCGGGGAGTGGCCATTCTGTACGTTAGGTACTATTATCAAATACTATAGAAGACTAATACCCACAGCTTCGGAAGAATTCGGGCAAGACGCGACACTAGCGCCCCTACGGCATGAGGGCGGCATGATGTGAACGATTTCAAAACTTTGGTATGCAAAATGTTAAAGCGCCCCTAGCGGCATGAGGTGAACGGAGGTTTTTTGTATGCAAAATGTTATAGCGCCCCTAGCGGCATGAGGTGAACGGAGGTTCCCAAGTCATTGTATGAGAAACGTCAAGAGCTGTGGGTATTAGTCTTCTATAGTATTTGCTATTATGAATTCTCAACTCTGTGACGCTGAACGCTAAACTGTGTGAAGCTATTATGAGTTTAATGATATTTTATTTCATCTATGAATCTTTAGCTTTTGCGAAATGCATCCGTTAAAATATTCCTTTAAATATTTCCTTCCCCGTCTAATTTCTTTCTGATTTAATTCGTTGTGAGTTCCAGGACAGCTGTAGTTTCTCCCTCGGGACGTCAATAAGCTTCATTGCTTATTCTCAAGCTGAGATCGCCGTTATTGATCCTGGCTATACAGGAGGCACAGTGGGAATGTGTGGTAGCCTCGTCCAATATTTTGTTTAAAACTGAATTTTTACCCTCACCTTGGTCCCTGTATAACAACAGCAGTTCCTCGATCATGGCATTCATAACCCCGGCTTCGCGCAGCCGTCAGCAGCGCAAGTCGTGCACGCTCGCAGAACGCGGGTCGCATCGGCAAGTGACACACGCCGCGCGGCCCGCCTTCAGTGCGATCGTAGAACGTACATTTGCGACCCCATGTTCTGAAAATTTCATATCATAATCAACCACAACACACTGGCCTTTGCTAATCTGCATTTGGAGCAGCGTGGCAGGGTACGCTCTAATCTCATTCTGAAATATTATCAAACTAGGTATGCGGACAACCCAGCAGTGGTTTTTGACACACTGTATAAAATAATCTATTGTGGTTACGAAACTTTGTATTTTTTAAAATAAATTACCCAACTTAATTTTAGCAAATCTTACTAGATTACCGTCTGTATCCACTGTTCTCGACAGATAACAAATTGTCAGATGATTTGACAACACTACTTTTGTCCAACTCAGTACCTTACCTACACAGTTGTTTTATAATGGAATATGAAGTGTTTTCATATACCTACTTAAATTTTTGTCACATGTACTTCCAAAATCTGTGTCCAAAATATATCAAGGAGTGAACTAAGATCGTTGAGGTTGCGTAAGTATCACCAGTTGCCACGACCCTGCCGCTATTAAGGCGGAGAAGGTGGCAGACAATCAGGTTTTTAGCCGATGTGGCTAGAGTGGAGTCCGACAGACCCCCTCGTCGCTTCAATGTAGGGTTACGTATTTGCTGTGCTTTGCTTGCGTTCAGTTGAGTCCAATATCAAATTCTATCACATTTGAAGTTTTCATCAAATAAATTTTATTTTATCGTTGTGTATTACACTGTGGAGCCTCTTAACCGTTATAGTTTTCATGGAAGGTTCAGCATATGGATTACTACCGTGATATTTTTCAAATTTCTAAACAAGACTTTCGGAGATAGAGGGGGGGGGACCACCGTGCAAAACGAAAATTAACACAACAAATGTAAATAATTCCGAAACCGATCATTGTATTGAAAAACGATCTTTACACACCCTCAATGTTTTGAGGAGACCTATCTCAAATTTCTAAACATAAGACTTTCGGAGATAGAGGAGGGGCGGGAAACACCGTGCAAAACGAAAATTAACACAACAAATGTAAATAATTCCGAAACCGATCATTGTATTGAAAAACGATCTTGGCATACCCACAATGTTTTGAGGAGACCTATCTAACGATACCCTATAACATGGGGTGGGCACGAAAAAAAAAATCATGTACACTTTACGCAGGGAGGCACGCCCAAAAAAAATTTTTTTTTAAATTTTATCCCAGCACTTTGTTAGCATTGTTAATATGTGTAAACATACCAAATTACAGCTTTCTAGCATTAAGCGTTTAGGCGCTAGACCGCGGACAGACAGACAGACAGACGGACATGGCGAAACTATAAGGGTTATCCTTGTAGTTTACTACGGAACCCTTAAAAGGAGTGAACTAAGTAGTGAATTTTACCTGTCTATGAAGTCGTCCAGTATAACAAGGTGGCCAGGCTTGTATTCCTCCACGAGTGAGCCCGTCGCCGTGGTGGCCAAGATGTGCGTACAGCCCGCTTCTTTCAGGGCCCAGATATTTGCGCGATAGTTCACATCACTGCAACATAAAATAGTTGTTGGAAAAAAAAAAAATTATATTTAAAGGAAACTATTAGTTATTCTATTTTTATTATTATTAATTAGTGGGTATTTCACTAATCACCTACACAACAATTTTTTAGTGCAATACAAATAAATAGATTTGATTTTCGGTGGTCACAAAGGTGGCAAACAAGCATACGGTCGGCCTGATGGTAAGTCGTCACCGTAGCCTATAGATGCTTGCAATACCGGGGGTATCACTCACGCATTGCCAACCCTCCCAACCCCCCCAAGTGGAGCTCTGGAGACCATACTCACCGTAGGAGCACAACATGGCCGAGACCAATGCTATTTGGCTGCGATCTTCTGTAAGGTGGAGGTCCTTCCCCAGACGGGCTGCTCCGATTTGAGCGGATCATCCGCTGTGCCCTACCTCTCCTAAAAACGGTCCTGACTGTGGTTGATAGATGACAGACGTTAAGCCAAGTCAAGGTGACCTTCAGGCGGCTTGAAAACACTGGCCTCTGCCAATCCGCATTGACGTAGCGTGGCAGAATAAGCCCTAATCCGATTGAAGGGAGACTGTATCCATGCAGCGCGATGATTATGGGTTGATATAATGTTGTTATAGATATTCAATTTCACAAAGAGCGTCCATGATGTCTATGAATGTTGTCACATGCACATTATTTTAGTGTGCGTGTCCGATTTCACGAGCGTTTCCGAGGTACGGTACAGCCGAACGCTCTTCGTGAACTAGAATATCTATAAATGTAGTAGGTACCTCGGTTGATACTGATGCTTCCTCCCGTGTCTGGCCAGCAACACGCAGTCGACGCCTTTAATTTGTCCCTCGATGAGAACATCCGAGGGCTTTCCGAAGGGCGTGTCGACACCGCGCTCCACTTGGTTCTCGAAGAGTGTGGGGTCGTCGAAGCCCGATCCTCCGATAATACCGATCTAGCAGTCAATAGTTGAAAGTAATGATTATTTTCTTTATTTTCAAAATCTTTGACAAAGTCAACCAATTAACATTTTATTTTTTTTCCAAATTCCGCAGGCAAATAGTTTCATCGAGTATGTATTTTTCCTAAAGTAGTAATGACCAACGTTTTTAGTCAAAGGTAAGAAAGTTTTGCCTGATTATTTTTATTCAGAAAAGTTGCGATGATAGTCTTAAAAATTCATGGTGGTTAGTGAAAATTAACAGGAAAATAATTTGTCATTAATTCATAATCCTGCAGGAAACGTATTTGTAGCATTCGTTTTACTGATGTTCATGGCTTGCTTATTTGCTTATCTTATACCTACCTACGTCATAAAAAAAAAGAGATGGAATGTTGGCTGGACATCACAGGACATGCCATAGGTAATAGATTTTCCTGACTAATAACAAAATAAAACTTGTGATTATCATAATTCTTCTGTTGAACCCATCCATGGTTGAACCATGTTTTGAACAAAAGTAGTACCTACCTATCTGTCAAAGTACATACATAGTCATAATTCTTAGGTTTTTTGTGCTAATTTTAATAAAAAACTGAATGAAAAACAACAATTTTATTTCAATACCAATACTGTAAATTGTAAAATTAAAATCTAAATGAGAGCCTACAAACAAAACATCATGCCACTAAATGCAATTACAATCTCAATGTTATTTTTCCAATCCCTGTTGGTATTTCAACTCTTTTGTTGTTTCATGAGCATTTTGTATATTTTGAGCGATTTGGAAATATCTTTTTGATTCATCTAGATTCTTTTCAACACCATCTCCTTTCTTATACATCAAACTGACGTTCGCACACGCATACATGTTTCCATATTCACACGCTTTCATTGCAAACTGAAATGCCTGATTGGGATCCTTTTTTATTAGGTAGTCAATGTTATTATTTTTTTCCGGATTATGTGGGTTGTACTCTGCTGGGTTTTTCGGTACACCTGTTAGATACATCCCTGAAAGATAGTGGCATGCCTTATCGTCTTTTTCATCGCAACTTTTCTTCAAATAATTATATCCTGAAAAAACAATTTTTTTATTGGTTAACTTCAAGTTGTTAAGATTGCTTTATGTAATAAGGCCACCTTGTTGCATTATACACTAGTATGTAACTTTTACTGTGTTATTTGTTTGTGTATTGCAAATAAAGCATATTTTACCTATCTATAGTTGACATAAGAAAAACCTAAGATCTACTAACTTGTTCTGTATAATAAATATTAATAAAATAAATATTAGCAGAAAAATTACATTATGCTAGCCACTGGACTATACGACATGTCTAATTATACTGTTTTTTATCTGCTATTTATGAGTGAACAGTTGAACACTGACACAAAAGAGGTTTGGCCTCAGGTCTTGGATGTTTATCTATATATTATTTGTTATAAAATATAGTATCGTTGAGTCAGTATCCCATAATACGTACAAATCTCGAACTTATTTTAGGGCTAGCTCAATCTGTGTGATTTTGACCCTATATATTTATTATTTTTCTCTTTCATTTCATAAGTCAAGAAACTTTACCTTTAGGAATATCCCGTTTAATGGTGACACCGGGTCCAGTGGCAGTGAGCAACATTCCCGCATGAAGACATGCCGTCGGTTCATTCAAATCGCAGCCTTTCTCAAAATACGGTAGCGCCGCTGTCGGATCGCCTTTCTCCTTCCCTTTCCCAACTAAAGTATAGTTCCCGTACTTCAAACACGATTTCCCATGGTTATAATCCATACAATTACTCTTATAAACCTTTCCTGCCTTCTCAAAATCCTTTTTGATAGCCTCTAAGTAATCACCAAGTAAGTGGCATACTTCCGGCTTTTTCTCTTTGTAACAACCAAAACGGTATTCAATGCCGAGGTTTTCTATATATTCTTTTACATCCTCTTCTTTTTTTAAGTCATAAGCCATGATTATTCTTTAAATTTACACTCTTCTAATCTTGATCTCCCCAAATTGTAGGTTAGATAACTTGCTAATGTCAAACTGATAACGAACGCTTATCAATTTGTAAACAATGTTTCGTTGATGTACTTTTATATACTGAGTTACGCGTAATACCCAATAAAACATATAAAAATACGTGTAAGAAATCTTAAAATGAAAATAGATAAAACAGATGCAGTTTTATTTAAAAATTAATATTAGAAATAAGAAAGCTAAGAATTTTTATAATTACCTTAATTTTTATTTGATCACCCATTTTCTAGATCACAACCTATAGGTGCACTTAACAAATCAATCTATTTTTACAAAAGATTTTTTAAAATTGAAATGAACTAGTTAAATGAAGCAATGAAAAATTGCCTGGCTAGACAATTTACGATATCCGGTATCAATGCACCCTTTGGAGGCCTCTTGAATTCTACGTTTATTTTTAAATGAAACGAAACGCAGATCTAAAAAAATTCTTAAATTTGTCTATAAAAATTAAATTTGTCTTTTTTTAAAATAATTTTTGATAGTTTTAGACAACATTATATATCATAATTAAAATCTATCAATTTATCAGTATATTATAAGTTTTTGAACAAAATTATTCCGAGCATTGTGAGAATGAATGTGGAATGAAATAATAAAACGCATTATCTCTATGTTGACAGCGGGCGCGGGCGGCCGGCCAGCGGCCAGCTGATAAAAGTGTCAAAAAGTTCGAAACCTCGAAGTCTTATTTTTTTTAGATTAGTAGGTACTATTTCGTACTAAGCCCTTAAAAATGTCAGGAAATCTAGAATTATTCACCACTCGTATGAGAAAAGCTACGAGGAAGATTCATTCAGTAAGCGATGCATTGGTGAACGCCAAATTTGCTATTTGTAAGTTGGTTGCATCATTTTTTCTGTTTTATTTTCTTTTTTTACAAAAGCTTGCGGGTGTTGCGTTAATTTCGGGTAGGGTCATTACCGGCCTGCGCTATCTACCTACAGGGACATTTAGGAGAGTAGTGTAACCATTTGCAACCAATAAAAGGTCTTTCTTTCAGACTTGGATTGTGCTGACTCATATAAGTACCAAATTGCTATGCAACTGTGCAGCGTAAATGAATATTACGTATATTGACTAAATCCCAGTCAGAGTCGCCTATGGTCTCTGATAAATAGCTTAGGTTAGGATAGTTTGAAAATAGGTTAAAGGACTCTGCCCACCGAACCGTACATACTATGTACCTACTGTAACCACAAACATAGAGGTAGAATGGCCACTCTCCGCCCCGCACCGAATCGCGTTACCTCAACCCCAGGCAGGTATTGTGGAGGGGGCAGTCGCAAAGGTGTGCGTTTAGTGAACGAATGTGTATACGTGTGCGCATATGTGTGCGCGTGTACAGACGACATTGGCCTATGTAGTAAAAATAGGTAATTATTTCACACTCGTTGTATGGAGTGTCCGGGCTGTGCAAAGGAACATGCAAAAAAATTATTGTTTGAATTTCTACAAAACAATGCCCACTGAAACGGTCTGTCATCAACTGTGCATGATACATACACGGTTTTGTTTTTTTTTACAAGATATTTACAATAAGTTGTTTTAACATGCACCGCCTCCCTGTCCGTATGTCACTAGTTAACAAAAGCCTGTTTTATGTTTTAAACATTTCTAAATACACAGAGATATTTTTTACAGCTTTAAGAGAAGAAAAGGTATGGGGCGGTGGCCTGTTTGTGTTCTACCACATTTTCGCTTACCTCGAAGATGCAAAGGAGAGGCTCAACATGGCTGACTACAATAGCCTTTTTGTACATAAAATACTTTTTAGGCAAGTGTGCTTTGTTTTTTTTATCTAACAGATACTACTAGATACTCTGTGACACAAAAAGTACCTATAGTAGATTAACAAGGTTTTCATTCACAAAAACTACAAATTAATTTATTAAGAATTGTTAAAATTTTAATCAATAATTTAATTTGTTTTTTATTTATTACAGAAAGAAAGCTTTTGAAGATGATCTTGATCACTATCTAGGTGAACATTGGCGATCTTTCCCTAAGTCGCAAGCACTAGAAAACTATCTAGAACATCTCAGAGGTATCGAGAAGGAAAGCCCTAAACTTCTGATGGCCTATGTGTATCATTTGTACTTGGGACTATTGAGCGGAGGACAAATATTGGCTAAGAAGAGGAAGATGTTTGGTGAAAGTAAGAAATTTTCTTGTATTGTTTCTTTAATATAGATTTTCTATTGATTAAGAGCATTTGGCTGTGAATGTTGTCACGTTCACATGCACATTATTGTAGTGTGCGTAACCTCGGAAACGCTCGTAACATCAGTCACGCACACATGAACAATGTGCATATGCTCTCCTTTCAAAATTCCTAGACAAATGCTGTTCGTGGAATAGAGTATTTGTACTTTTGCTGATAGTCTGAAGGGCGCGGCTTCGATTCCCGCTCGGGGCCACAGATATGACAGACAACATGCCCTCTGAAACACATCCAAAAACAAGTTGGATTTGACTAACACAAAATTTTATTTTCGGGCATTTCTATTTCTGTTCTATAAATACAAATATTGAAAATTAGCATAGAAATATCAAGTTTGATATATATTATATTTCTATGTACACTGAATGTTTGAGAGACTTAGATAGCTTTAGAAGAGTGCCAGCCATACTATTTATTATTAGCCTTTATTTCAAACTGTATTACATAAATTACTATTACAAAAACCTTTTTTTATTTTTAATAATGTTGTTGGACAGTTTGGATGCCCAATAGCAAAGGCCTCCTCTAACCCCTTCCACTCTTTTCTTTTTTTCGCCAGTCTAGTCCAAGTTTTGCCTGCAGTTTGGATTATCTCGTCTTCCCATCGTCTTTTTTGTCTGCCTCTGTTTCTCTTCTTGTCTCTTGGGTACCATATTGTTGTCAGTTTGCTCCACTTATCACTTCCTCGTATCAGGAGGGCTACTACGAAACGTAAATTCGATACTTCGGCCGAAGTATCGGAAGAATTGAAACCATGAAATACAAGGTTTTTCATGGTTATTTTAGTAATTCCTTGAATTCTATAATATGAAATACATTGCACTTAATGATAATTTCAATAGTTCGTTGAATTATAACCATGAAATACCGAGTAATTCATGGTTTAAATTCTACCGAAATAGGCCGAAATATCGGATTTACGTTTCGTAGTAGCCCTCCTGATGACCTGCCCATCTCCATTTAAGCTTTCTGATTTTTATGGTGACATCTTGTACTTTAGTAGCTTCCCTTATAGCTGTGTTCCTTATTTTGTCTAGACGGTTAATGCCGATCATTCTTCTCTCCATGGAGAGAAGCCAGCCATACTATAGTTCGTCTTAAATATTTCTGTTTTATTTCCAGAAAATACAACTGAAGAAACATATCTAGATAAAGTAACAGACTTCAGTGATGTGGATATAAGTCAATTGAAAATTGATTTCAGAGCAGCAATGAACCAGATAGCCGAAAAGATGTCTCAAGATGAACAAAGAATGTTTATCGAAGAAAGCAATCAAGTATTTCTAATGAATAACCTTATTGTGAATTCTGTTGGCGGTCAAGACCAGGTCATTCGAAGTCTTTTTTTGAAAGCTTCTGCTGCAGTATTAGTTGTTGTTGGTGTGTTCATCGCTTATAAGATGCATAAATAGATTGGATATGGACTTTTAACTGTGGCTCTATCAGCCAGATACTGAAACACACTTTAATTTTAATGCTGCAGCCACATTGAACACGTCTCCTTCACAATGTCGCGACAAAACTTGCGTTTTCGCTCTAGCGCGACAGTGCTTGGCTGTAAAATGCGCGATGCAATGTTCATCGACAAACGTTCCACAAACGACGCCCCGTCCCTTTCTCACGTAAAACAAACAAGCATGGTAGACAAGGATGCAGATCATATTTACTTCTCACTCTATTCAGCACCGTTGCGCACCACACATTCCTTTGGCGCGATATTTATCGGAATGTGTGGTGGCCAGACGTGGCGCGACAACGCGATTGTGGCCGCAGCATAATTCCATATTGGAGTCCGCGCCGCCAAAAAAGTCCCGCGGCGAAACATTTACATACATTTATAACATCGTAATACTCACCGACAGCGCCGCGTCTATGGGGCTTTGGTGGCGCCGACTCGAAGTCTCGACTGTTTTTTTTCTTATTTGTTAGACAGTGACAGCTATAAAATGTGTCATTAACTTTAAAATGCGTTTCAGAAACTGTATATGTTGGCCACTTGTCTAACCAAAAAGTCTTATTTCTACAGATATTGAAGACCGTACTTCTACGGTCTTCAATATCTTATGAGATTTCAATAAGTCACATGAGTATTTTAATACCTACATTAGTTTTAAGTAAATATTCTTCCATATCATTATCAAATCTTATTTCTTAAACATTTTAGGTTGTGCATATTTTGTAGAATAAACATTAATAATAGAAAATATAGTACAGCATTAGGTTAAAATTTGAAGGACATTTAAGAAATTGTTTTTGTTAAATAAAGACTGAAATTATTTTGTTGGTATTTCGAGTTTTATTTAAAGCTGCGTTTATACCTGCAAGAAGAGTTCTAAGATACACATCAGATAACTTACAAATAGATATTAAATCCATTTTGTGCCAAGTTTCTTCTCTGTTCTTCTTAGTACAAAACCGTCTGAACTGGAGGTAGGAAGAAAATGTGAAGAGGCGAAAACCTTGTAATAGGCTTATTTGAATAAAAATATTTGACTAAGTATTTAAGTTTAAAGTCAAATCAAATCCCACTAATGTTATAAAGGAGAAACTTTGTATGTTTGTTACTTCTTCACGCTCAAGTGGCTGGACCAATTTTTATGATATTCGGTATGTAGGTAGCTGACCTTGGATTAACACAGGGTATTACCGAAAAGTACACGATTCCCGTAGGATTTGGTCAAGTCAAAGGCGCTTTATAAAGTAGATGGCGATGTTGTGCTGAAAAAACAACCGAAGTTGTGCAGCTTTCGTTAGTATTTTTTTTAATAAAAAAAAAAACAATATTTTTATATAAAAATAATCTATTACAATTTATATTTTTGTAATTATATTTACATTAGTGTGTTCATTTTGCTATTTAAGTATCAGCTGAGCGAGGGCAGCGTGGGCTCCATCGCCATGTCGATTAGCTCGTCAATGTCGTCCGTGTTCCAGAACGAGAGCTCCTGAAATAATAAATATATAAAGATAAATCACACAGATTGAGCTAGTCCCAAAGTAAGTTCGAGACTTGTGCTATGGGATACTAACTCAACGATACTATATTATATAACAAATACATATATAGAGGAACATCCAAAACCCAGGCCAATCAGAAACGAGAATGGCTGTACGAGTATTCTGTAAGTAGCTAGTCTGAATAAGTCAATAAGGTTTAAGTTTTGTACACGACTTTGATTTTGATGTCACATCCGCTCATTTATTCCTTAACTAGCTGTGCACACGGCTTCGCCCGCGTGGTATTGGATTTGTGATTAAAAGAGTATCGACGGAGTCAGTGAGATCTAGTGAAGTTTTTAAGGAACTTAACTTTCATTAAGTCGGTCTACGTAAATGAAGTACCTTTTTCTTGATATCTGATTTAAATTAAATAAAGACTATATTTTGCTCCAGTCCGGCAATCTTCCTGTACTTCAACTTAAATCCATTTAAATGTGCGAGTAAGAACAGACAGACAAAAAAAAATTAGCTTTTATTACTTTTATTGTTCCCTATCCATTTTTGACATACCGGGGTGTACTGTTTTATTATATGTATAAAATGCACTTACGTTCTGCGTGAGCGCACAAGGCCGGCAGTGCAACGCGGCATCTCGGCATTCGCAGCGCGCCCTCTCGCAGTTGGCCAGCCGGGCGCCCAGCCCCCGCGCCGCCCTGGCGCCCAGCACCGAGCTCAGCCGCCGGGCGCCGCCTCGTTCGCCCGACAGACGGCCGCCGCCGAATATCGTGCCTAGGATTGGTGTGGTTAAATGTCTATACATAACAACTAAAAACAAAGCTTTTTTATACCACCAAGTGGCAAACAAATAAATGTATCAAAATGTAAAAAAAAAATTTTACTAGTCAGTGTAAGTTACGATTGTTAATGGTAGGTAACAAATTAAGAGTATTTTAATTTAGTAGCCCGTATTTAAATTTGACTAGTATAATGTAAATAGTATAAAAAATATGTTACCGTTGGTCTCCAAAGCAAGCGAAGTACAAACTCCTAGTTTGTCTTTGGGCAGCTTCACTTGCTTCCGAAGCGCGGCGTCGCCCACAAGGCGCTCATAATCTTTATTTGTATACGCTAGTGTACTGTCAATACCTGCAAAACAGTAACGAAACATTAACAATTATTTTACAATATGGGAGATTAGAGAGGTAGGGCACAGTGGATAATCCGCTCAAATCGGAGCAGCGCGTCTGGCGAAGGAACTCCACCTTACAGAAGATCGTAGCCAAATAGCATTGGTATTGGCCATGTTATGTTCCTACGGTGAGTAAGGTCTCTAGAGCTCCACTTAGGGATGTCGGGAGGGTTGGCAACGCGTGAGTGATACCCCCGGTATTGCAAGCGTCTATAGGCTACGGTGATGCTTACCATCAGGCGGGCCGTATGCTCGTTTGCCAACTTTGAGGTATAAAAAAAATGAGAAACTAATGTGTTTGAGTGAGTACGAACAATGAGACAAACGAAAGGTGGCGTGGCCTGCAATCTCGTTTGGTTTGCATACTCAAACGCTGAAGGTCAATGTAACTGGCGATAGCTTGAAGAATACATTAATTAAAACAAAGCTATTTAAATATTATTTATGTACACTTTGTACAGAGAAAATGCCTACTCTCTGTAGTAAGTGTACGGTACTGGCGAAAAATTATGAAAATTAAAACGAAGCTAAAATTATTAAAAGATTTAATGGGTCCGAAAAACACTAAAATGTTGTCGATTGACCAACTATGCAGTATATTTGATTTCGTCCTACTTCCAAGTGTCACGTGAAAATTATGTCGGTAACCTATCTACACCATGTTATTTTATTGATGGTAAGCGCAATTTTGACTTACCGAACAAATATTTAGCGGCCCGTTTCTTGGACAGCATGAAGTCGTCGTCCATAAGAATGTGCAGCGTCACAGAGTTCTCCTGCAGGCTGTGAGAGATTGTCGAGTAATCCAACTGAAAATTAAACATGAAAATAACAGTAGCCCGTCTGGGGAAGGACCTCCACCTTACAGAAGATCATATTTAGATCAAAACATAATAGCATAGGTCTCGGCCATGTTGTGTTACTACAATGAGTAAGGTCTTCAAAGCTCCACTTGGGAGGGTTGGCAACGCGTGAGTGATACCTCCGGTTTTGCAAGCGTCTATAGGCTACGGTAATGCTTACCATCAGGCGGGCCGTATGCTTGTTTGCCACCTTTGTGGTATAAAAATAAATAAATAATTATTTTTATACCACAAAGGTGACACATACAACAACTGTAGAAAAAACTAAGTAAAAATCAATATCTTAAAGCTTAGGCTAATCATTGTTCATCTCAGAGAAAAAAAGGAAAAAGTACTCGATATTTTTTGGTGTATACTTTGATTTGGTGCTTTACTATTTCATAATTAAAGTAAAAAATAAAATAAATCATGTAAATTCTTAGTTTTAGATAATTCTAGAATAACACCAAAATGGTGATTCTATTACATGGAATCTCTATACGATTGATTTCATAAGAATCGAACTAACTTACCGCCATGGTCCGTGTGTCGCATCTGGAGCAAGGCATCAGTAATACGGTGCGAGGCACACCCGCCCGGAAGGACAGGCGCGTCGCGAAGCGCAGCGCGGAGAACACGTCGGCTATAGACGTCTTGTTGCTGCGTGCTAGGTCTGCTTTTTCTGTTTATATAAAAAATTTGGAAATCATTTTTGATTTTATCTCATACTGGAATCTGTTTTTGTTACTAAGATAGGGATCCTCATAACAAAAACAGTTTGAATCTCATCCCAAACTCACGCACTATCTTGCTCAATTCCTATTTTGTATGAGTGAGACAGCGGTTGAGATTCTAACATTTTTTTTACGAGAATAGGGGGCTGATTTATACTTTATGAAAAATAGTGCATTTAAACTTTAAACAAACAAAAACCATGACTTCAATTTGAAAGTTAATCTTTCTAATACACATTTTTTAGCTGTTGTCAATGTTTTCGAACCAACGCAGCACAGTTCAGAAACGTTTATTTGAATTAGTCTCTTCTCTGTATAGTCAGGATCGAATGGCGACCTCAGACTGACAATAAGCAATGAAGCTTACTGATTGACGTGTGAAACTGGCTGTAAGTAAATCTATTGTCACCACACCATTAGTTAATTGTACTGACCAATGTTAACTGCGTCTATGTGTAGCGGCAGTTCTATGGAGTTGGTGAACAGCTTGTTTTGCACGTACAGGGCGCGTGCGGTGCGATATAGGCCACTGCCGCCGTACGCCACCACGGCGTATCTAAACAAAAGAAATCATTATTATTAAATAATTAAATACTAGCTTTTCCACGCGGCTTCGCTCGGTTAATTTTAAGATAAAGATCTCGTATAGCGCGACTTGTAGCGCCATCTATAGTAGAAAAAATATTTTCCCATTGGAATGACATACTTTCACGGGATAAAAAGTAGTCTATTTTGGGCTCTGTACCCCTGACAATAAATATACAAATTTTCATAATGATCGGCTGCTCAAGCCGTGAAGGAATAACAAACAAACTCACTTTCTCATTTATAATATTAGTATGATTACACGTACTTGTCGTAATGTCGTATTTCAAAGGCCAGATTTCAAGAGTGTATCCGACGAGATGGCGCATTCTGACAGTTGCGTACGACAGAGCAACGCGCGAGTACTACTTTTTTTTAAATATTTTTTATATCACTAATATGGCAAACAAGCTTACGGCCCGCCTCATAGTAAGCGGTTACCGTAGCCTATGGACGCTTGCAACACCGGAGGTATTCGCGCGTTGCCAACCGTGAAAAAATCTTTTAATGCCTTTTTTGAATTACATCGTTTTCGGTCGATTTTTCCGGTGCGGATATATTTGCGCCTCCTTGATTTCGTGGCGTTCGGATAAGAAGAATAAAAAAAAATATATTACCTATTGTCAGAGAATCCATTGCCTTGCAGTTTAGTATCAAACGCTTCCACAAACAAGTCGATATTTTTTCGTTTACGTAAATTCCTGTTACAATACTGCGCTTCAACGACGAACACTACATCTGTCGAGTTCGGCACGTATTGTAATTGGTGGAATGAACCCTCTTCGATGATATCGCCTTGTGGTGTTGTGCATCTGAATAAGAAATAATATTATTGAGTTTTAAAGAGAGAGAGAGAGATAGAGAACATTTTCGGTAAGAAGACATAATAAACAAGAACATCTGCCGGGATTTCGTGGTATTCCTAGGAATTTCACGAAATCACTGATATCCTCAATTCTCTGCGACATACAGATATATAATATTTGTGTGTCCTTTTGTACTTCCAGATATCTTTGATAAAGAGTCGAGTCAAATAATTTTTATTTTATACGGGAAAAAGATCTGTCTATTTAAATCTGGTAAATTAAAAAAAAATCTGCAACAAATTTGATCGAACTTTTACTGGCAGACTGGGCATGTCATGTGGCTCTTATGGCATAAAGTATCTGTCACTGAAAATCCGGTCAAAATAAGTTAAGTTTTTTCAAATATCGCCAGAATAAATAAATAGAATATAACACTTTATTATTTTCGATATTTCCATTCGTAACATAGGGTATCTATAAAAGAAAGTCGTGTTAGTTACACTATTTATAACTCAAGAACCGCTAAAGCGATTTGGCTGAAAATTGGTGGAGAGGTAGGTAGGATTAGGGTAGGTAGGATAGTGGCTCTAAGGCGGAACAAAGTTTGCCTGGTCAGCTAGTATTTAATAAAACTAGGTATAGTACACTCACTGTACACAATGGTCAGGTATGTGTGTGGGCACGTGCTGCTGCGAGCACAGCTCCAAGTAGGCGCTGGCCAGCGCGCACGCCTCCACTCCTCCTTGGCATTCCGTGTAGAACGGCATCGCGTCGATCTGCGATGAATGATAATTGTAAGCAAGAGGCAGGCACAGCGGATAATCCGCTCAAATCGGAGCAGCCCGTTTGGGGAAGGACTCCACCTTACAGAAGATCGTAGCCAAATAGCATTGGTCTCGGCCATGTTGTGTTCCTACAGTGAGTAAGGTCTCCAGAGCTCCACTTGGGGGGGTTGGGAGGGTTGGCAACGCGTGAGTGATACCCCCGGTATTGCGAACGTCTATAAGCTACGGTGATGCTTATCATCAGGCGAGCCATATGCATGTTTGCCAACTTTGTGGTATAAAAAAAATATATGATACGATTAGGTATTATAAATGCAAAAGTGTGTTTGTTTCTCCTTCTTTCACGTTGAAAGTAACGAACGGATTGACATGAATTTTTGGAGGATAGGTTAGGTCTGGAGAGTCACATAGGCTACTTTTTATCTCAGAAAAATAACTTATTCTGATGGAAAAAAAATAAAGACCATACGGGCGAAGCCGCGGGTAACAACTAGTAAAATAAAGAAACAAACACGTTTGTTACGAATCACCCATCACGCTTGTAATAAATACTTTTTTGAGATTATTATTTTTTATAATTTTTTGATATGTCACTTTTGTCTATTCTTGTCATTGTTCCTTTAAATCGATTTTCTCTCTTTTCGCTATGTATTCTATGAAATCATAGGCACAGCCAGTAAATAATAAAATAGATCATACATATTACTTACCACAGCGAAGCATGGATGTAACGGCGACACTTTATTCCTAAAGAACTTGTCACACTGTGTGTCATTTTTCAATTCATGGTTGTCCAGCGGTGGGGCGCTGTCATCGCCCAATGCCCACCCGTGGGCTAATGCGCTAATCGATGTCGTGTAAGACCCATTTGGTAGTCGCAACTCGTCAAACTGTTCGTTATTGTATGTACCTAATAATCCGCCTAAACTAGCATAGTACCAGCCTGGAAACAAGATACATAATTGAATTCTTGCGGCGATTTTAACAGGCAAGTTGTAGGAAAAAATATTGAATAATAATTAAAATTGATTCATATCTCTAGACTATAACGCCTTTTGTTTCAAATTGCTGTCTCCCACGTAGTTGCTAAGGAATACGGAATAGGAAGTCCTTTCAATACTTCTAATTGTTATTACTTTAGTAGTATTATTTTAGTAAGTATTATTTTAGTAGTACTGTTGTCTTGTTGTTCGTTGTCTGTCTATTTTATTTCTGATTAAACTCGGTGTGAATTCTAAGACAGCTGTAGTTTCTCCCCCGTGACGTCAATAAGCTTCATTGCTTATTGTCAATCTGAGGTCGCCGTTGTTGATCCTGGCTACACAGGAGACACATCGGTGGAAATGTGTAGCTTGTCCCAATTGAGAGTAACATCTATTATGATAAATAAAGTTCTTTAAACATAAAAGTCAAAGATCAAATACTTGTTACTTATATGATTCTACGATTAATGTTTTACAAATAAATTATATTTTAATTTGTGATTTTGTGATTTGTAAATCTTACCAGAAACTTGCAGCTTGCAAGTTCGGAACAAAAGGTTGCATTGTATATCGACGCCATTGTCTGCTTGTACCGTGATGATGTCCATCTGTCGATCAATCAATAGGCCTTCCACGACAGTCGGTAAGCTGAGTACTGTTCGTCCGATTGACACTTGCTGGAAAATTTACCATTATTAAGTACTAGCTTTTGCCCGCGGCTTCGCTCGCGTTTAATTTTATGACATAGATCTCGTTTGACAACAAAACTACCCGTAGTGCGACTTGTGGCGCCATCTGTTGGCCGATAGCCCAACCCATAAAGCGCTCTCTATAGTAGAAAAAATGTTTTCCCATTGGAATGACATACTTTCACGGGATAAAAAGAAGCCTATGTTGGGCTCTGTACCCCTGACAATATGTATACAAATTTTCATAATGATCGGCTGCTTAGTCAAGCCGTGAAGGAATAACAAACAAATAAACAAACAAACTCACTTTCTCATTTATAATATTAGTATGATTGATTGAAAACAAAAGTGTTTTTCAAGTGATACAACATTTACGAAATAAGCTAGCTTGACTTAGCGTGTTTATTGGGTGAAAGATCCAAGGATCCTTTTTCTGGTATAACTTTTGTTTATAGGCGTTTGCTTGTTGTTGCGGTAATCACTTTCCATCAGGCGGCCCGTTTCTTGTTTGCCTCTGATATGGTATAAAAAAAATCGACAAAATTGTGAGTGATATAATTTACATTATTTTTATGACAGATGAGGAGGAACTAGCGGGTCACCTGATGGTAAGCAATCACCGCTGGCCATGGACATCCACGACCACACGATCTTGGATGTGTTGCCTACCTATGAAGGAATGTAAAAAGAAGAACGGGGGGGGGGGGAAGGGAGTAAGAAGCAGGAGGGGTATTAGGCTATAAAAAAAAAGATCACCTCATTATACAAGTCGACATGTACCAAATGTGTGGTAGTGAGCACCACTAAATTATATCTTCCCTGATCGTTGCTTTCCATTACGACTGTGAAGTTGTTCTGCCTGTAGTCCTTGGCGAGTAGGAAGGTGCCTACTTCGGATATAGTGAAGACTCGCTTGTCGAACGTGACAAGTGTTCCTTGACCCGTCATTATTGCCATGCCTGGTGGAAAGAGGGGGTCAATAATTTCTGGGTGTAATAATAAGTTTATATTTACAGAAGTGTGTAGTCTTTTTTTTAACAAACGAGTATCGATTTTTTTTACGTGTTGCTATTGGTCCATGTAATCATTGCGATCATTGGTTACGATTGCGAGCGTTGCTATAGATTGAAAAAAAAAAAGAACACTTCTAATGTAAAATAAATAAATCATTCTTGTAACTTATTCAAAAGTAGTGCTAATGTATTTACATAATAAAATTTAATTTTATATTTATTTTACCAAATTGTAAAAAACAGTGGGTACTATAATATTGAGTTTGTGCATCCTCCTCTAATCTAATGTTGCTGTGCCCAACAGGGTCCATAAAATGTTCTTGTATTTGTCATGCCATCCTATGTATCTTTATGGTTGCAATAAATATTGAGTATTGATACAATGATCAATCTCACTCTGTCAATATCGGAAATGTGCGAGGGACTTAGTACTCGTTTAGAAAAAACTTTCTATGAAAAACCGACAGTTCATTTGAAAAATAAACTACAGATTGTACAAGGATGTTTATGAACGTGAGTGACGTTTGTAGGAGGGCGTTACTGTGGCATATTTTCATACATTTTGTCAAAGTCGAACTGTCAAAAAGTGACATACAATATGAACGGGAGTTGTAGTTCCAGTTTCGGCCACGTTCATAAATACCATTGTAGCACTTTATTTGGAAGTGGTAACACTGGTCCTTATAATGATATAGAATGTACCATGCGCAGTACTCGATTGTTAAAAAAAGAGACTATAGTTAGATTAAACCCTAAAATTAATTATTTCAAAGTACAAAATTATGTTTTTTTTTGTAATAAAAAATATAATATATAAATAGGTAATAAGTACATTACATTGTTAATTTAGTCTCAGTTTTCGAAGAGTGAAATCTCCTGGCACAGGCATAATGCTTGAAAGGAGGCTCCAATCAACTAAAGAGTTTGTGTACAACTTTCGAAAATCAAAATTATTATAAATACATACCAGCAAATGGTGGCAAGATATTATTCAAGTCCATATAAGGTCTTATTTCGTAGTAATATGACCAGATACTTCTGTTCGTGATAAGCCAGTCGTCTAGGAAATCTCTCACAAGTCTATATTCGGCAATTTCTGTGAAATCTGGCGTTCGATTGAAAGCGTGCCATGACATAGGAAGTTTTTGCTCTAAAACTATTTCACCCACGTGCGGATCGAATATGAAGTTTGTTTTTGGTGTTCGATGACTGGAAAGAAAAAAAAGTTTTAGAAATCTAAGCGACAATACTATATAAACGAAAAAATTACGTCGGAATTTCATCGAAATCTTTGGCATGTTTAAGTTTTACTTTCATTATTATAAGCCCAAGGCTGGACATAGTGATACTCAAATATATCATCTTTATTCCACAATGTAAACCATCTATGTATGTAGCACAACAAACAAATTAATGAGTAATTGATTGAAAAAAAAAAAAAAATAATAATTGTACAGTCAACAAATGAAAAATATACTCAGGGTCGTTTATAATAATATGATTCAAGTTATTTTAACGTTATTTATTTCATTGGCTGACTGTACCAGTCAGCCTTCGTATACCTCGCTACACCCACGGGTGCACTGACGCGGAACGGATCATGAATTCCAATCATAGTGCTCGAAATCTCGACACTGCGTAAATCTCGAGCATTGTGATTGGTTATTTCTTGACCCGCTCCACTCCGCAGCTTCGCGTCAGTGGAAACGCACCATAGGGCACAGAGGAAGATTCGATCAAAGAATAACTAAATAGTTTTGTATACTTACAGTTCCTCGTATTGTAATGCAGTTTTAGCCAAGTCTGTGAGTTTAGCATAAATTATTTCTCCAACCGCTCTTAAAGATTCGCCGATCAAGAAATAATCATACCACCATTTTAGTCTGTCATATGCTTCTAAGTACTGAAAAATAAATACATATAATCATATGTCATTACTTTCCAATTTGAGTTTTATTATCGGGGCAAGCCCACCACACATTCCCACCGGTGTGTCTCCTGTATAGCCAGGATCAATTGGGCTTTATAAATTGTGCTCGTTTGACTTTCCGAAGGAAGTTTTATTCGTATCCTCTTTTCTCTTCAATGAGAAACAAGAATAGAAATTTAAAAAAACCGGTCAACGACTATCGGCACCGAAAAGAGAGATTATTGATCGGTGTAAATAAGCGAGTTGGATTTCCAATTAGGAGAATTATTAATTATTAAAAAAAAAAAAACATAAAAAAGTTCTATTTTTTATCAAAGTCCGAGTGTGTTTTGCTATTTCTAATAGTTTATGATTATATCACATGAAAAATTCATATAGTATGATATAAAATAATTATTATTTAAAGCCAATGCAAGACGTGATCAGGGTAGAAGAACTAAGATTTTTATGCTAATAATCTAAGCATCGTTATGAAACTTTGTAATTACATAGTTCAATGTTCTTTTTATTTTTATTAGTCACTCATGTCCCACTGCTGGGCAAAGGCCTCTCCTCTTTTTCTCCAACTATCCCTCTCCGCTGTTTCTTCTTCCCATTTGCTATCAAATTCAGTCAGATCGTCTATCCATCTCTATCTTTGTCTGCCTCTTGGCCTTTGTCCAGGTCGAATGGATATTTGGTAGTGGCGTGTGCCCATTAATAGTATTCATCAATATGAATACTATTTATAAATAAAAAATCGAGTAAATCCGTTCAAGTAATATTTCGAAAACTTGAATCATATTTATTGTCCTGTACACCTCTTCCATTGGCTGACTGTTCTTTCTAACACTAAAAATAAAGTCTACTTTACCTTGTCTTTGACATATACAACTTGTTTCGTTTTAAGGAACACCTCCCAAGCATTTTTGAATTCGGCGTATAATTGTGTGATTTCATCTTTGAACGGTATATATTTTTCTATTTTAGTCCATACAGCATCCCATAGTTTTTTTGTATATTTTCTTATGTTTGTTATTACGTCATTGTTTATAAGATCTTTGTATATCCTGTACAATTAGATATTTGATTAATATTATTGAATGTTTTCTATTTACTATTTAAGTACTAATGTCGAAAATAGCCACCTCTTTCTGCCTTCAAAAATATATTTTTATTCATAGACTAGCTGTGCCTGAGACAATTTTCGGTTTAAGTTACAAACAAGTTTTATGAACATCCAAATACCCCCATACAAATTTCTCAATCCACTTTTCACCCCTTTATGGGGTGAATTCTGGAATTTAACTATCCTATGCCCGTTTTCGAGTCTCCAACTATCCCCATACCAAATTTCAACTCAATCGGTTCAGTTTTAACGTGAAGAGGTAACAGAGTTAAATCCGCATCTATAATAATATAATAGTAAGAAAGTAAGAATTTTCGGTACATGGGGAGAGAGTTACTTACTTGTCCATCTCTTGTCCAAATGTAGACACATAATTGAAATATGGCGAGTCGGTCAGTTCCTGTGTTCTATTGTAGAAGAAATCCATGATACCCCGCCATATGGTCACCACAAATGACTCTGTGTAGTGAAGCATTTTGAAGAATAATGGTTCTATTGATTTTAGGAGATCCTGCCAGTATTTCGATAGGCGATCTGTGGCATTCACCCAGGTTTCTTCCCAATATTCAAGTAACCTGAAAAAAATATTTTTTAAACAAACGAAAACTGCACGATAACGCACTAAATCCGTGTAATTCTTGTTTCATCGTCCGTTAACACGGACGGCGCACATTTTAGTCTGCCAGCTTCACTCGTTAGGTCTGGACATAACGTACGCGAAGATTTTTTATACTTTTAATATTAGGACAAGCCCACCACACATTCCCACCGGAGTATCTCCTGTATAGCCAGGATCAACAACGGTGACCTCAGCATGACAATAAACAACGAAGCTTATTGGTATCCCGGGGATCTTGGAACGAATTTAATCAGAAAGAAAATATACGGAAATACTGAAAGATGCGTTGAATTTGTGGAAAATCTGCGATGCACTTTTTACAGACAGAATCGATCGCACAAAAAATGTCTCGTCTGCGCTAATCGTTACGTTTACGATACGTATGCGAAAAAAAAATAAAAAAAATATTAATACCAACCTCATATGCATATCCCTTACAAAGTTATCGTACTGCAGTATCATCGCTTCCAATCTATCAGATACTAACTCCATAAAATCAGCTTCCAATACCTTATTAACCGAGTCAACGAAGTTCGAATATGCTTTCTTGATTGTATTAGCTATGTACGTCAAACTTTGCTTGATTGACTGACTTGTGTTACCCATCATACCCAACATGTCATTTACCATTCCCGGTAAACTTTCTAAATGATTCCTAATAGCCATTTCATCTAGCACATAATAAGTAAACTCAACAATATCTTTAACATAAAAATCATTATCAGAATATGACTGATTCAAAAATCTCTCAAATTCATCTAAATCGTCTTTGATAACATGCAAGTCGTTTAGGTCGTCTAGAAAGTCTCTGATTCTAGGTTTAGCGTCAGACCATATTAATCTAAGTGCTACGTGGGCTTCCATAGGCATTTCTTTGATTATAACTAATGTTTCATTGATTTGGCTATATAGAGTCTTTAGTGCGTATACTGCTTGTGATTTTACTTCGCTGAAGATCTCCGGTCGCCATATTATTGAGCTGGTTAATAGACGGGAGTGGTTCAGTCGTATATACGATGCTAAATCTACTGTTGTTACGTCATCATAGTCCCGCCAAGCGTCTAGCTTAGCTGAACGCGTGTCTATTATTCGGCCGATTAAATGGTATGATATATCTGAAAAAAAAAGGCAGTTATTCAGTTATTCCGTGGCGTAATGGTTACCACGCCAGACCGCCACCCAGGAGGTCCCGGGTTTGATCCCCGGTCGGGTCATGATGAAAAACGAACTTTTTCTGATTGGCCTCGGGTCTTGGATGTTTATCTATATATATATTTGTTATAAAATATAATATCGTTGAGTTAGTATCCCATAACACAAGTTTCGAGCTTACTTTGGGGCTAGCTCAATCTGTATGAATTGTCCTTTATATTTATTTTGTAATAGCTTAACGATGACTTTTAATTTTGAGAATATAAGTGAGTCTGTTTATTTTAAACTATGGCGTTTTGTACACGGGCTTGAACGCGCACATAACTTTGCGCACGGCAGATGCAACTCTGTCGAAACGTAGGGTGTAAAAACAAGTAAGTTTATACGCGCGTTCAAGCCCCGTTAGTAGTGTTTTATTTTTTAACCACAAATGTGGTAAACATACGGCCGGCCTGATGGTAAGCTTCACCGTAGCCTATAGACGCTTGCAATACTGGAGGTATCACTCACGCGTTGCCAACCCTCCCACGTGCAGCTCTGGACACCTTACTTATTTGGTGTTATAATAAGTAAGATTGATTAATGGAAACTAGACCACCAGGCTGTGCCAGGTTTCACAACAGCGCCATATATTGACGGTCGCCGTTGTCAATCCGAAACTCAAGTTCCAGGGCAAAAACTACAGCTGCCTTGGAAGTCACAATGCATCTTATAGTAGTCAGGCGTCTGTTAAAATGAATGGGGCCATAGAAAATCCAGTTCCTTCTGGGAACTCTTTTCCAGAAAGAACTGAAAGAAATAAAGAAAATACATTTATTCTGTACAGCACATGAGACACAAGGATTGGGAGCTGCGACTGATTCAACTGAGAAGTCCGATGACCGTCTCATAATATCGCTTTACCTTAACTTCAAAGAAACAAATCAAAGTTTCAAACATTTTATTAGAGACTAGGCCTTCACAGCCATTTTCTCTCGTAATATATTTTTTTAGCATTAAATATTTAATTATAATTATACTACTTATATTGACAGGCCCGGTGGTCAAATGGCTAGTAACGGTCACTTTATCTCAAGGGACGCGGGTTCGAATCCTGCGCAAGGCAAACATTTGTGTGCATGAACATGTCGGTTTGCTTTGGTCTGGGTGTTTTCTGTGTATAATAATTATTTATCTACAAAATAAAGTATTTAAGTATATTCAGCAATCTAGTACCTATAGTACAAGCTTAGTTGCTTAGTTTGGGACTAGATAGCGTTGTGTAAATCGTACAAGAATATTTATTTATTTTATTAATTAACTTACCATCTGTACTGTTAAAATGTGCGACCAAAGACCTGTCAGTCATAGACAGTGTCGCTAAACCAGTGTCATTTCCAGTGGGACGATGGACTGAGGCCAGAAGACGGTAGTTCGGATACGTGAGGTCCCAAGTACCATTCGCTTTGTAGTAATATGTTTCGTTTATTCTCTGTAATAAGGTTTAAAATTTAAATTTAAGAGTAAACAAAGAACTGTTTGTGTTATATATTACGTCAATGCGCGTGTGATAATGCAATTGCAATTATTGCAATTGGTATCAACTGCTGGGGCCCGATTCTACTAACACAAATGCACCAATGGACTCTCAATGGTGTCTCAATCGTGTCTCAAAAGAATGCCGATAGTGTATCAGTGGAATAGTTTTTGACATTTGTTATGGACTTAAACAATAAGTTTAACATTATGTTAATGTTTAAGTCCATAACTATTCCACTGATACACTAACGGCATTCTTTTGAGACACGATTGAGGTTGGTTATTTGTTGCGATCGTTTTCGTGCCATCTGACAGTGACTTGCCAAGTAAGAGTGAATAGACAATTTATTTGTTTTAAACCTTAACCCTGTAGAATAAGATTCCATTTACGGTGGATACTATTCTTCGCATTGCGCGTTTGAAAGTTGAATAACTTTCTCATTTAAGAATAGACTCTACGTTGAACTGTAGCCCATTTGTGGTACTGTCGCATATTAGTGCATGTGTACCTTAACTCGGTGGCATAAGGTTTAATTTGTGTTATCTGTAAGGTGCTCCGGTGTTAAACGTTATTGTACAAAAAGTAACATTCAGTGTGGGAGCTAAAAATAAAATGTTTTAATGTTACTATTTGTTAAAGGCATAGTCAAAGTCAAAAATATTTTATTCTGTACGCCTACGCGAGCACTTAGACACGTCTTTTACAACATAATTTTTATAACTATAAAATAAATAAGCTACTCTATAAACTATCGCCATTTCGGAAACAACTATCGGATTGTTACAAGACAACTTTACACTCGTTTGTAACACATTCATCTCACACATATTAATCTCTTTTTTCCATAAATAATATTAGAGTGACTTTAATCTCGGATTAGGTTCAAGTTTTTACTAGCATATTGTTTCTTTTTTTTTTCTCGTTTGTATTCCACGCTGTGTTTGCCTGTAATTGTTTTTGCACTATACCTTTAACTAATGTGTTACTATAAATTGTGGTGTAAAAATGTTGGCAGACCTAATAAATAAAATAAAATAAAAACAAAGCCAAATGACCACCGGTAAAAGATGGCGAAAGAAAACAAACTGAAATAACGTTATATACCGGCGTGGGAGCACATTTACATTAGTATATTATATATAGAGTTATATAACAAAAATAAGACTCACCTCATACTTAATAGCACTCCTATTCATATCGACCAACAATTTATTGTGTCTCAATTTCTCATAGAAAACATTTTTTTGGAATCTATAATAATTATTGAAATAATACAATTTACTATGTATATTTATATCTGACGTCATATCCAGATCGAGGTTCGTCGATGGGTGCGTGCATTTTAATGCGAATTTATAGTCTCGGATTGGTCCATTCGAGTTATCTGTTAGTATCGATTTGAGTTTTAAATATTCGTTTTCGTAATCTGAATATTGAAGTTCTAATGAGATATTTGACATCACTAATGGTGTGTTTAGGTAGTTGCCTTTTAGTATAACATCCTGAAAAAAGTAATTATAACATAAATAAAACTAAAACATAAAAATATTTCAATTTTGAACACATTTACAAGTACCTATAAAATTCACTCAGAGGATGACGAAATTGAAATGGAATGAATGAATTAAAACACATCATTCATTCATTCAAAAAGATCATGTTTAATGTGGTAGGTATGCTGACAAAATTTATGAAAATTCATTGATTCAAATCAAAAGGAACTTTATTTATACAATTCATTCAGTAGTATGTGCCAAAGAAGTACAAAGAACAGTGAGAAAAACTCAGAGGATGACGAGAGTGAATGAAAACAATTTCATTCATTCATTAAAATGGTATTCATAGTCAATTCATTCAAAATTATTTTTTTTTCTTTGGCATACAAAGAAAAAAAATAATTTTACAAATTAAACTTAAATTCAAGAAAAGTATACCTATTTATCAATAAATTATTTTAGTAATTCATGCAAAAAAGAATCGTAATTTCCTCTCTATGTTTATCTCTTTCACTTACCTTTCTAAAAGAGGGGTGGGACAGAGACAGATCTATGTTATGCAAGTTCCCTTCGGGTATAGGCGGGTTTTCCCACTTGGCTTTCAACTCGGCTGACTTATTCTCCTGTTTTACGTTCCAATTTAGTTCGGCTTTTCCATCTAACATAGTATCTTGCAGATGATATAAAGCCACTAGGTTGAACCAGCGTAGAGGCCACCATACATTCATGACTAATTTTTGCGACTCTGTTTCGTTCTGTGGAAAATAATCATTACAATAGGGATATGCATTAGATACTAGGTACTAAAAAAACGAAAATATAATATTTTAGAAAAATGTTAAAGATAGTAGTCCGAAACATAAAATTCAAACGGTCGCCATTTTGACCCGCTAGATTTGACGTCACAAGCAGCTAATTTACGGTAACTCCTTCTCGTTGCCATGGTTACTATGCAATTAACAATCCGCACCACGAGACTGATTGGTTGCTGATTTGCGCAGTAGATAATTTCTAGAGAAATGGTAAAGAAATCGTCTACAGCGTAGGTACCATTCACGTGATACGCCAGATTTCCATCTCTCGTGGCGCGTATTGTACTTTACTTTGACGTCACATCCGCTCAAACTGTAAGCGTTGCGTTTCAAGAATGTTTAATTTCGCGCTCATTTTTCTCACAGGTGCATAATAATTGTTTTCTTAAATTAAATTTAAAAATATTGAATCTAGGTATTATTTAAATTTATAAAAAATTATCTTATTTAAATTACTTGCATATTTCCTATAAGACAAGATTTTAGCTATAAGGCCGCCTTGTTGCTACTCACCTCAGTCATATTAGTAACGTGTATATCATAATTGAGCCATACGTCCTCAGCCCACGTGACCTTACTGCCAAGTTTCAATTCCTTATCAACAGCTTCGTAATCATTCTTAAAGGTCCAAGTTCGATTCCCGTGGCGAGCCGTCAATTTAATATTTTTGCCAACTTCGTATGTATAAACGTCAAATTTGCCAGTAACGTTGAATTTCGTTGCGTTTTTAAGATGGAAAACGGTTGCTTCTTTTACATCCTGAAAATTGTATTGCGACCAATCATACTAATATTATAAATGAGAAAGTGAGTTTGTTTGTTTGTTATTTCTTCACTGCTTGACTATGCAGCCAGAAAATTTGCATACATATTACACAGGGTACAGAGCACAACAACAGCTAATTTTTCGGCGGACGAAGTCGGGGGTAACAGCTAGTACAGATATTTTATTACACGAAGAAATGTTGTTGGCAGACATGCATATCGTTAATGTGTGCGTGACATCTTTTATGTGCGTTTTCGAGGTTACACACACAGAAATAATGTGTATGTGAACGTCACAACATTCATAGCCAGCTCTTCGTGAAATGGAAAATATGTAGACGAATGGAATACAGGTCTACGATTCATTTGTAGCGAAAATTATTGATAAATAAAGAACGATGTACAAAAACGTGTTTGTCTTTGGTCAAAACTCCCGTACTCCCGTTCTCTATGATAAAAAGAGTACTTACATTATTTCCAGTTTCGTCGTATTCATGCAAGTATTTAACACCGACAGGCGTATGCGCAATTTCCACCTCTATGTCCGTTGTAGAAAGGTCCAAATTCCTTTCACTCTTACTCAGTATCTGTTTGAAGGACGCTTTGACGAATCTCTCCAGATCTGAAATGAAATCGCTTATTTACAGACTAGAGCTTTACATGTATTTTGACAGGTACAATATTACAATTGGTAGTGACCATACTCAGCGCCAAGCGTCAGGGTGCGGGTCAAATCCGCACCCCTGGCGCTTGGTGCTGGGGTCTCCGCACAAGAGAAATGTGTATGGTTTTTTTTTGAAAGAGGAAAATGAGCTACCTGGTCACCTGGTAAGCAATTACCGCTGCCCATGGAAATCTATGACTCTTGGATGCCTTGCCCACCTAGGAAGTAATGAAAAAGGATGGGCGTCGGAAGGAAAGCGAATAAGGGAATAGGAAGCAGGATATTATGCTCCAGCTCTCTCGCTCATCGTACGAAGCACAGCGTCATAACACCGCTATTTCACGTCGATATTCTGTGAGATGGTGGTACTGCGCCGGTCGAGCCGGCCATTTACAAGACACCAGTTCATAGTAGTGGCTAGGTAGTGGCATTATTTTGCCTATACCGAAAATACCGCGGACAGAATTACGGGAACAGCTAGCGAATCATCAGGGAACAGCTGGTGAGACCAAAGCGGCAAGGCTCCGCTGGTCCGGACACGGGGAGAGAAAGGAGGGCCAAGCGAGGACCCTCGAAGTTGGCGACTGGCGACAGCTGGTTCAGAACCGCAAGAGATGGCGAGATCTGGTGTCAGAGGCCAAGATCGCTGCGCCATCGGAGTAAGTAAAACCATTTACCTAAATCAACTGTTGCATTTCCATTGCTCGTTTTGTCGTCTTTCACGAAATAGTAATTAGTTGTGACTAAATGTTGACTGCTCAATGGAATTGAAAGTGACATTACGCCCGTCTGTTTGAAACCATTCTCTTGTTTTGTGTAGCGGTGTGTTGTGTTGATAGCCGTTGTTTTGTTCGGCCAGAATAGTTCTACTTTGTTGTCTGATTGTTCTTCTAGGTTGTTTATCTGTAAACATTTATTGTTTATTCTTTATTTTCGTTAAAAAAAACATTCATGTTCAGTATCAGCAGTAGATTCGCCTCTTTAATTATTTTAACTGTACAAATGAACACACTGTATGTATGACGAGACATATAAAAAAAAAACTATACAATTAATCTTTTAAATGTATGAGATTCTGGTGTAAAATGATATAATTTTTACATCTAAGATTTATTGTAAGTATGTCATATAATTTAAAACCGCATTCGCGAATATCTGCACTTCCCAAAGGTTGACTGGTAGATAATGCATTTAGCGTTAAGTCCGCCTTTTGTACCCAAATATTGTGGTCAATAAAGTTTAAATAAATAAATAACTCATTGTGTCTGGTGTAGAATGATATAACTTACATTGAATATAGATTTGAGCCACGGTAATCTCTCAAACGGCGTGCTCAAGTTGAAGTGTCCGTCTGTGTGTCTCACACCGCCGTACCTTAGATCTAATTCTCCTATTTGACTTCTACCTGGACGGTACATCATACCCCTAAATAAATGAAAAAATTTATTAATGTTTTTTTATGTCATACATCATACGTCAATCAAACAAGCGGTTGAGAGTGAAAAAGTGGTTACCATATGCAGGGTTACTTTTGGACCCCTCCGCCAAAAACAGACATGATTTAAGGAAAGTAATGAAAAAATATTTTGTGAAAAAAAAAGTTTTAAAATCCACATTTTACAGTCACTTTTTTTAAATCTTACATTTCTAGGAACGTTCGGTCACCCTTGCGCCAGTCAACAACGGCGCATTGTTATTGGTTGAAAGGAAGATATCAGCTACGCATGCGCGTAGTGCTAATGCTGCGTGCGAGACGGCCGCACGCGCGGTAAACAAAAGAGTGACCATAATTTCCATTTGTGTTTGTAAAATTTTGAAAAAAATAAGTCAATAAAATAATTTATTTTTATTTCATAAATTCATTGTACTGCTGCTATAGTACCACCTAAAAAAAAATTGGCGGGGGTCCAAAAGTAACTCTATATTATATTGATCTTTTTTTTTGCTCGGTAAAAGAATGAAGGGAGCTTTAAGAACTTTCAAGAACTTTTAAGATAATCTGTGGTCATTTGAAGATCATCTGCCTTTCTCTAGTCGATCTTTTACAATAGCTATAAGAAATACTGGCTGCCGATAAACTAGTGATAGTTTGGCAATATCATACAAAATTTTATGTAATGTGTTTTTGGAAATAAATTAAAAAAAAAAAATATATATATATATTTGGTTGCAATTGTATATCCTATCCAATAGAAAATAAGGTTCTAGTGAAGAAAAAATTCCTTCACAGCTGGTCAGAAGTGGGATATCAAACTGCTCATTATTTTGGCTTTAAAAGCTAAAATATACAATATGTTATAGTTGAGCTACAATATAAATATTACGTTTTCATAGGAAAATATAATGCACGATTAAAGGTGTTTTCTATACTAATATAATAAAGAGGAAAGATTTGGTTGTTTGTTTGTTTGAATTGAATAGACTCCGAAACTACTGGACCGATTTCAAAAATTCTTTCACCAGTAGAAAGCTACATTATCAGGGAGTGACATAGGCTATAGCTTTTCCCGAAATTCAATGTGGTTCCCACGGGAACGGGTCCGGAACTTCACGCGGACGAAGTCGCGGGCAAAAAAGCTAGTCCCTAATAACTAACGCCTCTTCTCTTGGCGATTAGTTTTAGTAGTGAACTACATTAAAAATTACTTACTTAACAATATCATATTTGTGCACCAAATCTTTCTGATAAGAGCCCTTTACTTTGAAAGTGTCGTCTCCTTGATACAATGGAGATCTAAGGGTGTAGTCCACTATATGCGATCCTTTCTCGTCCCATTGGTATAGAAGTAAGTTATCTATGTTTTTGTACATAGAGTTAGCTGTCCAAGTGATTGTTGAATTTGTATCGAAGCTTTCAGGTAACATTATGACCTGGAAATGTAATTTAGTATTAAAACTAGGTACTGATTTTTATTATTATTTATACTCAATTACTCCGCGGATTTATTATTTTTTATTTAAAAAAGAGGTACAGTAAGAGCATCTCAACCTTTACATATAGGACTTTGTACTTCTAGTGCAAAGCTCAACGCGCATTTGACTGTACAATGAAGTACAAATAAACAAACACAAATAATAAATTATTCTATTAGTTGGCCACACCAAACATCTTTCATGTAAAAAGAGGCAACACTGTTTTCCCTCTTTCGTTGTAGAAGTTTGCTTTGACAAGACGTGCTTTTAACTGTGTATTTTACAATAGAAAACAAAAAGTTGGAGTTAATTATCAACGCAAGTTCATACAGTCCGCTAAGCTCCCAACAATATGGACACTATTTTACACTTTGACAAAGTGCCTGCAAAGATCTACTCTTTGAATAAACGTTTTGAATGTTTGTATGACAACAGAGCTATCGACCAGTAAAAATGAGCCATTACAATATTATACCTTTCCATCAACACTAGTGACGATTTTAGTGACATCCGTTTTATACACTGCGTTCAATGTACGCAATGGATTGTCCTTAGTTCCAAGGTCGCCGTCGATGGACAGCGTATGGACATCAACGTTCGGTTTGGGAAGTATCGCATTGATGATTAGATTGAGACGTTGGTTCATTATGTAACCGAATGATGCGTTTGCGCCGATCCTGAAAGAAAAGAGAAAACATGATGTTGGCAACCGGCATTGCAAACAGGGACTTATTAGACAATATTTTCTAAATTAACACTACAGGTACTTGATAAATATCCATTAGCATCCATTATTTGAATGTCGGTTTCATACAAAAATCGATCAAATCTTTTAGATAGCTAAAAGTTTTGATTTCATTAAAATCAATTTACTTACAGCCAAACTTTGTCAAGGTCCATTCTAAAACCAGCATTTGTAGTCTCGAGTCCTTTGGCTGTGTTGTTCCCGAAATAAATATCCAGATCTACGCTCTTCTGTATCTGTTCTATGTTTTGATGACCTATGGCCTATAATTGACAGATGATTAGAATATAAAAAAATCAAATTACATAGTAAAAAATATGTAACTTTATAACTATTTTGTTTATTTTCACAAAATAAACAAAAAGTTGTAAAGTTATATAATCTAATAATAATATTAGAAAAATCTTTTAACACTCGTTTTAATAAATCCCATTCTTATTCGCCATCTGTTCGAATAGTGGGAATATTTGTAATGGAAGAATATGTTACGTAACTTATTAAGAGAAGTGAAAATAGGTAGGGCACAGCGGATAATCCGCTCAAACAGGAGCAGCCCGTCTGGGTTTGGACCTCCACCTTACATAGTATCGTAGCCACATAGCATTGGTCTCGGCCATGTTGTGTTCCTACGGGGAGTAAGGTCTCCAGAGCTCCACTTGGGGGGTTGGGAGGGTTGGTAACGGTAACGGTTGGCGAGTGATACCACCGGTATTGCAAGCGTTTATGGCTACGGCGATGCTTATCATCAGGCGGGCCGTATGCTTGTTTGCCAACTTTGTGGCATAAAAAAAAGGCGAGATACCAAAAGGAAAAAAATATGACATAAAATATAAATGACAATGAAAAATATAAAAAAATTAAAGATGTATAAAAGAAGATATCGGTTTCCCCACACGCTGCATACAATCTAATTTCCAAAAGAACATAAATAAAACTAACCTTTATAAATAAGTCGCCAAGTAAGAAACTCCACTTGAGGTCACCAATTCCTTTCATATTTGGCACTTCATAGTGACAGAGGAGATATCCAGTTTTGGGAGCAAATCTGCGAAAAAGTATTACAATCATACTATCCTAACTAGTATTATAAATGAGAAAGTGAGTTTGTTTGTTTGTTATTCCATCACGGCTTGACTAATCAGCTGATCATTATGAAAAATTTTATGTTTATAGTCAGAGGTACAGAGCCCAACATAGGCTACTTTTTATCCCGTGAAAGTATGTCATTCCAATGGGAAAATATTTTTTCTACTATAGATGGCGCTGTATGGGATGGGCTATCGGCCAACAGATGGCGCCACAAGTAGCGCTATGGGTTGTTTTGTTGTCAAACGAGATCTATGTCATAAAATTTAAGCCGCGGGGAAAAGCTAATTACTAACTACATAAACGCAACATATTATTTACTAGCGTGTTACGTATCCTGACACACCAATCATGATTCACGAGACGTGACGGCGGAATTTGCTGAGGTAGCATTCAGCAGGCCTTCGTGACTAATCGTGACGCACCGATCGCCAGACGGAAGTTGCTGCGTTAGCATTCAGATGGCTCCGAACTACATGGAATCGACAATGACGGCGAAACGCTGAGCTAGCAATCAGCTGGTTTAGCGGGGGGACGTCATGTCACGATCACTTCGGATCTAATATCGACCGTTGTCGCTAGGTTTAGGTTAGGCTAAGACTTAATTTTAGTAATTTGTAATTAATTATTTAATTAAAATTAGATTTAAATTCATTTTTGGTTTTCTTACAACTTACAACCCTCCGACGGCAGCCTACATAATTAGCGAAACCCGCGCAACTTCGTTTGTGTGTATTTATGGACAACAGCGCAATCTACTTTATAAAGCACCATTGACTATTAGACTAGTACTTTTCGGGATAAAAAGTACCCTATGTGTTAATCCAAGGTATCAGCTACCTACATACCAAATATCATTAAAATTGACCCAGCCATTTGAGCGCGAAGAAGTAACAAACATACAAACTTTCGCCTTTATAATATTAGTGGGTTTATTTTTGTTACTTGTGTTTGCTGTATTGTTTTAATACCATTTTTTTTTCTTTCTTTGCATGTATAGGCCCTCAAAAACCGATTTGACTTCGACTTCCACATGCGTTCACATCGACATCCACAGTTATTTTAACATACATTACGCGTTGTGTTCTGCGCCCGAGTATGAAAAATCATCTATGCATACTAAGCTGAACTATGTTGGCAATGACTTAGCTTAGCGATTGATCTGCAACCCGCACCAGAGCTGTAGATATTAATACTTACACAAAATCGGCGTCAGCGTTCACGGTCTTCAATCTGCGTAGCGGAGTAGCGGCTTGTACCTTCAATGCGCGTCTCAATTCCGGATACACATCAACGTGCGACTTGAAGTATATTTCTTGGTCGCTCAACTGCGGTGAGTCTATCTGTTAAGTGTGGAGTATTGACACGTTAAAGTTGTTTTAACATAATTAGTATACTTCCTACGGATTCCCTTTGTTCCTTTTAAACTACGGAGGCTAAATTACATTATCTACCAGCCAACTAATGGGAAGTAGAAATACACGAATGCGGTTTATTCATTACTACCTGTTACCTGCGGCTTCGCCCGCGTAAAAATTAGTTGTTGGACTCTGTATCCCTAACAATATGTATGTAAATTATAATGTATATAATATATTAAATAAATAAATAAATATGTATATAATAATCGGGTGCTATCATAGTCAAGACGTGAAGGAATAACAAACAAACAAACTCACTTTTTCATTATAATATTAGTATGATTATTATCGCTGTATTAACAATGATTAAATTATCATGAAGATCTGTGGTTTCAATTGCCGGTTCCGAGCCTCCACGTCTCATATGACGATTAAAGAATTTATTTCTCAAAAGAATTTTTACAGAAACAATAAATTTTTACTCACAATTTTTGCCAACAAGCATGCTTTTTGTACAAATAACAAACGTTTTTCAGACTATCACATGCTTAGAATGTTAACTGTAATACAAATTTAACCTGGTCTTCACAGACACTTTCTCTAGCCCATTTATTTGGGTAAAACAATTCTAACATTAGATCACTAGGTATATTAAAAGTACTTATATGGTAAAAGTTACCTTGACATTGATGTCAGTGAAGTTAGCCTCGAACTCGGCTCTCGCGTGTACAGTCAGTTGTACACCGCCAGTGCAGTGAGCGGACAGCGTGTACAGTGCGCTTGATGTATCTATCTTCATACGCACGGAGATCGGCGATCCCTGGCCCTTGGGGACTAGTGTCATTGTCATCTGAGAAGAAAATATTAGTGTTTGCCATTAAAATAATAAACCCTCAGATACACAAGGGGATGTTCCCTATTCCCTAATATGGCGCGCAACTTTTACGTAATAATAATCTTTTATAGTGCTACCAACAGTGACGTTTGTAGGAGGGCGTTACTGTGGCATATTTTCATACATTTTGTCAAAGGCGAACTGTCAAAAAGTGACATAGGTTGTACAATATGAACCGTAGTTCTAATTTCGGCCACGTTCAGATGTTGGTAGATCTGTACACGTTCTATCTATGACTCACACTAGGCGAGGCCTGTCACGTGGAGGCCAAAATATGTAGGTACTTCTATTCAAACAACAACATAAGTAAACAATAAAGATTTGATGTGGGATTCATTTCAGTACAGCTAAAATGTCCGACAACATTGTCCCCGAGAATCTCGTTGTTTTAAGCGTCCTATTGCGGGGCATGTTGACCAATTTCACCTCAAGTGAAACGAGAATTAATATGTTCCCAAGGGGATGGGAATAAAGAACCTGAACAAAGACATACGCGACAAGTTCAAATCAAAATACACATAAATAAAAATAAATAAAATAAATATATAGGGACAATTTACACAGATTGAGCTTGTCCCAAAGTAAGTTCGAAACTTGTGTTATGGGATACTAACTCAACGATATTTTTTTTAATAACAAATACATATATAGATAAACATCCAAGACCCGAGGCCAATCAGAAAAAGTTCGTTTTTCATCATGACCCGACTGGGATTCGAACCCGGGACCTCCTGCGTGGCGGTCTGGCGTGGTAACCATTACGCCACGGAGGTACTAATAAACTTACTTCAAGCGGCGTTCTGTTAGTGACTTTCCCAGAAATGCTGTATTCGTTGGTGTCTGTGACGATTGAGCCGGTAATGTCGTCTCCTTTGAATTCACTTATAATTTTCATTGCTCTGTAAAATGACACGTGAATAAATTAAAATGTATTTACAAAATACGAGTCAGTGGCGGCATAAATATATAAGAAATAAATTCTACACAATAGGGCTGTTTCCAGGGGCAAAATAATCACATTATATTTAGTCCGTACTTTAGATTCTTAAAAAATATTTGACACGTATTTTTTCTTATTTCGATTAAACAAAAAATAACAAAGATACAAGGCATAAAAATTTAGGAGGGGGGCCTTTGACGTCACCCCGTGCGAAAAAATGCCACACGGCGTGACGTCACACGTAACTTTAATGGGCTATATCTTTGTTATTTTTGGTCTAATTTACAAATGAAAAAATGAGTTGCCCTTATTTTTTAATAATCTAAAAGACGGACTAACATTTTTTACGGCAACTAGCCTATTCACACAGCGCCAGCTAGTCCCTAGTGTTATGGGTATCAGACAACGGATATATTATTGTAAATATTTACTTATAATACATAAAAAACATCCAGACTCGAGAACAAACACGGATAGCATCATATAAATAAACTAGTAATTCCCGTTTGCGTATATCTTCGCTTTCCCGTGGGTATTTTGAAAAATCCTTTCTTAGTGCTCCCCTACGTTATAAAAGGAACCCCTGTGCAAAATTTCAAGTTTCTAACCCTTATAGTTTAAGCCCTGCGTTGATATGTCAGTCAGTCAGCTTCTCCTTTTATATATATAGAGTTTGCCCCGAGCGGAAATCGAATCCGCGCCTTCTGGTGTCGAAGGATCACTACCAACACACCACCACTCATTTGCAACAATAAACCCGATTTTAGACTACATAATTACCTAAATCCTTGATGAGGACTGCTGAGCGCGACACTAAGAGACGCAGGTCTTTGATCAGCCTTCACCGAATAATATACTTCGTCACTATTGAAGTCCAATGTTAGGGATCTTGCTCCATTCTCCTCACTATATAGAAGAGCTAGAACTGATGGAGGAACGACTGGTAGGAGTGATCCTCTGGACTTAAAACGAATGTTCAAAGCTGGAGGCGGACGCCATACGACATCTGCGTAGAGCTACAAAATATATAAAGAAATTAGGTTTTCGTTTTTAGCAAAAAATATTTTTTTTTTTGATTTAATAATATTAAAAAAAAAAATTCAATTCATTTATTCATTTACAAATAAAATTTGTGTTTGAAATCATTGATTCATTAAGTAATTTCAAATATATCTACATTTGTCAATAAATTTATTATCGATACTCGCGCAACTTCGTCTGAATGTATCACGCTTTCCCGTGGAAACTTCGGAATACATTATACATATTGATTTAGATTTTTTTTTGAAATTCCCACGGGAAAGATGCAAACGAAGTTGCGCGGGTTACGCTAGTAATCATAATAGTAACTAACATAGTTATTATGTTCCCCTTGCTGCACATGTATTCCGCCACCGATTACGTTCTCGCTCTCAGAGAAGTCTTTCTTGAACTCCATCTTAATGAAGTAGTCTTCGAGGAAGGGAGAAGTGAGATTGAGACTGCCTGATGTCTCAACGAAGGGGTCATCCAGCTACAAATAAGCCATGTTTATTTGTAAATGTACTAATTTAAGTTGTTTAATTTTTTACAATAAAACATTTTTTACATAGTTACGGACTAGCCATCAGGCTGAAAGTAAATACTTTTTGATAATATTATTATTGTTTCGTTTATTTTTTATTTTTCTGATAGATAACTGACACTTTTCCGTCTTCTTTTATTTTTGTTCATTCTGTTGATTTTTCCTGTGCACAGTCACCTCCATAAATATGTAATCACTTCAGTAGGTACCTTGTCACTATAACTTTGTTGACATGTTCACTCAAATGTCTTAAGTAATTGTAATGATATAAGAATGTGTTGCGAGAGATCCTCGGCCAAAGAGGCCGCATGCTGCGCGGCCGCGCTGGACTGGCCGGCGACAATCTATTTTTGGTTTTGTTTTTTAATATTTTTTTGCTTCTCAATATTTTCATGTCTTTTTATTGATTATTACAAATTTTCAACTAGCTAAAGATGGTTTTCTCATTTTTAGAATCTTAGTAATTAAATAAGGAGGTTCACCCCTTAACAGAAAGTGACAAGGTTCTAAAGGGTTTACATATTTATGGAGGTTACTGTACGTATCTATTATTTTGTTATATTTTCTATTTTACTTTGAGCTCTCTAGTTTTCATTTCCATCTCTCCTTTACCTTACATGTGTTATACAAATATTTTAAATCTAACTATATAAAAATACGCATGGAATACATTATCTTTTTATATCAGAACACGTAAGTGAAGCAACTATATAACCGTAGTCAATATTTGGATGGGTTATATTTGAGTTATATATTTAATGACGATGATTTACCTCAAGTCTAGCAACAGCGGTTACGGTAAATGACGGCATGGCTATATCAGCTGACATTTTCCACAATGCATCTTCCAATCTCGCTGACACTTTTGCCTCTAACGCTGGCAACACTACCAAAGGTGTGACAATACCCACAGATGCTAAATACGATTGGTATGTATCGTCTTCACCGCATTCGTACTCGTAATATAATTTGTATGATATCTGAAATAAATTACAGTATGTTAAAAAGGTCACGATATAGGTTAGCCTTATAAGGAACAATGGAAGGTGGTGTTACAGTATGTCGAACGAAAAATTCACGATTTATTCTGGAGGGTTGCGTCTCTAAAATGGAACCGGGTGGGCCTTGCTAGAAGGCAGCAGATAGATAATAAATAATTTGCACGTAATTCACACAGCCAATTTTGTCTAATTTCAATTAAAAATAATGGCAAGACACATATCGGACTTTGTAACATTCTTAAGTTCTTTTTTTTTTATATACCACAAAGGTCGCAATCAAGCATACGGTCGGCCTGATGGTAAGCCGTCACCGTAGCCTATAGCCGCTTGCAATACCGGGGGTATCACTCACGCGATACCAACCCTCCCAACCCCCCCAAGTGGAGCTCTGGAGACCTTACTCACCGTAGGAACACAACATGGCCGAGACCAATGCTGTTTGGCTACGATCTTCTGTAAGGTGGAGGTCCTTCCCCAGACGGGCTGCTCCCATTTGAGCAGATTATCCGCTGTGCCCTACCTCTCTATGTCAAAAGAGCTCATAAGAGCCAAAATTGCACTGCGAGTTTAAATCTCAACGTGCTCCCGACTGTATGTACCATGGATATTTTGTTGTAAACTAGCTGTGCCCTTTGTGTGCGGTAATATCAGATAAAATTAAGCCTTACCTCGTGCCAATAAGTTCCATTATACAGTAACGCTAAACAAGAAACATTGATCTTTTCTCCGATAGCTATGTCCACAGTATAAATGGACTTTAGCTGCTTCACTGCTTGGAAAGGTGTGGCCAGGTTCAGCGTGTTCCTCATTACTGCGTATGACTGTAATATTATAATCATTTCGTTTTATTTTACATCACAGCTTAAGTCTACCATTACAGTCCCTCTAATTTTAATTTAACTACTTACAAGGTTTGAAATACATGTAGTTGTTTTATCTAATGCAGAAGGGAAAGTATATCTGTGTCTGTCGGTCTGTCAGTCTGTCGATTTACGGGGAAATTAACTTTCATCATCTTCTCGGCGTCAGAGTAGTTGTGTCCCAGTCAGTAACCAAATTTTTACATTTTTTCTGCACAAGAATTTTGATTCCTTATATATTTTGCAGTGTTTGTTGACAAGATTATACAAGAAGGGACCAGTAAAGAAATAGGAACGTTTCTTTTTTTTAGTTTGATAGTGACAGTTACAATTCTGTGTGTTAGTAAGTCAAATACAATAAGCATTTTGCAATGAGTAAACATTTACCTCTAATACAAACACATCTGTCAGTACAATGGGACCAGCAGGCAGGTGCAATGTCGCGTTCGCCTCAAGAATATCTTCCTCGTCTGGCCCTACGAACTGTAAAAAAGTTTTTATTAACACCGTTGTCAGATTTAACAATATTTTTGACAGAAAAATTTCACCTTCCCAGAAAGTTGAAAGAGCAATCTGACGGATTTCGAGGGGACATGGGTTCGAATCCCTTCTGGGGCATGGAGGTAAAATTTTTCTTTCAAAAATATTTTCATAATAAGAATGGTAGTTGAACCGAAACAACATTAAAACAATGAAAAATAAAATGTTTATCTTTGTCAGCTTATTATAGTATTTACTTTGACGGCTTGTGGTACTTATTGACGTATTCTGGATGGTATGCCCCGAACGGATTATGATTTTGTATTTTAACATATTAATTTCTTTATTAATAAAAACACAAACAATGGATATAAGTACTAAACCTTTTTCTGTTCGTTCGATTGATCGAATAGTGAGCACCTTTAAATAATAATATAATCAAAAGTATACATGGTTCGACTGATCTATCGAACGATGTGTATTTTTAAATCCTCTTAGTGCGATTGATCGAACTATGTTGCCGGAAGGTTTATGACACTGTCAATCTTGAGGATAATTAAATCAAGTGCGAAAGTGACAAATGTTTTGTCATTGACATTCATGAGACAAAAATAAGTTTTAGTTAAACCTTGGTTTTAATTCTTAATATTATTTATACCTTCATAAGATGCGCATGGAACGTGATCGTTGGGTAATATAACGTGTCGAGTATGACTTTGGCAGTTGTGTCAAAGTTCTCCACAAACATATCAGAGTTGCCAGGCTTATGTTCGAACTTGTCTTGTAACACGTCCAGCAAACCTTTTCCAGTGTCCACAAGTAGGATTGCTACACCGAACTGTAAATATAAGAAAATGTACGAGTCTAAAGTGACGGATTCTTTTTTAAGAAATATTTATTATTAAATAGCTTTAATAAAACAATAGATTTAACAATAGTCGTGGAAATTAAGTAATATTATGCTGAAACAGACAAAAAAGCTTGTGCCAATTTAAATTCTTTTTCACAATATTGTTTCATTATTATAGTACCCACATGGCTCGCGATAGATGTAAATAATAAATAAATAAATACATATATAGGGACAAATCATACAGATAGACCTAGCCCCAAAGTAAGTTCGAAACTTGTGTTATGGGATACTAACTCAACGATACTATAACAAATACATATATAGATAAACATCCAAGACCTGAAGCCAATCAGAAAAAGTTAGTTTTTCCTCATGACCGGACCGGGATTCGAACCCGGGACCTCTTGGGTGGCGATCTGGCGTGGTAATTACGCCACGGAGGTCACCTAAAGTGTATATCGTAATGCAGACTACAGTCTTTACTTCACGTGTCGCTAAAAACAAGCCGAATATTCACTAGGCAACGTGAAGTTGAAGCATCGAAGAAATTCCTTCACGAAACATCTGGAAAACTTGAATAATATTTACGGAACTTCTCACCTCTTTCATTGGCTGACTATCCTTACTAATATTGTAAATAAGAAAGTGAGTTTGTTGTTATTCCTTCACGGCTTGACTAAGCAGCCGATCATTATGAAAATTTGCGTACATATTGTTAGGAGTACAGAGCCCAACATAGGCTACTTTTTATCCTGTGAAAGTATGTCGTTCCAATGGGAAAATATTTTTTCTACTATAGAGTACTACACTGTATCGGCCAACAGATGGCGCCACAAGTCGCGCTATGGGTGGGTTGTTTTGTTGTCAAAGATCGAGATCTGTCATAAAATTAACGCGAGCGAAGCCGCGGCGATAGTACATTATAAATTACAGTCTTACCTTATGTTTAGACAATCGTATAGAAAGCTCCGTATCCAATCCGTTTCCGTATACATTTTTGAGTACTAATCCGTTCTCTTCGAAACCTTCCAGTGGTGTATATAATTTGTACACATATACAAAGTTAATTGGTGATTTGTAGTGCCATATTCCGGTAAAACCGAAGTCCATGTTGCCCCAGCCTACTCGGAAGTCCAGCTGAAGACACATAACAATCAAATTTAATCAGAAAATAGGCGTTTCTGACTGTTGTGCAATTATGATCTCGTTTTGATGTCAACAGGACATTACAGACTATTTCGTATTATGCTCCCCGAAATATGTGAAACAAAATGATATCAACTTTACATCAACTTAAACGCGTATTACTCTTCACTTTTTGACATAAAACAGTATCACGAAAATGTCAAAAATGTGATACAGAATTGATATAGAATTTACCATATAAAAACGTGTCAATCACATCAAAACGACATCATCTTTTGTAAGAATAAACCACTGTTATAATGTATAGAAAACACCCAGACTCAAATACAAAATGTTCTCCACAAAGATGTTTGACTTTTGCGGGTAAACCCCACTATCTCCATGTCATGCATGGAGATAGTGGGAATACTGTTTTAATATACAGGTTAATTTTTTTTAAATAATCTCTATAGAACAATATAAAAATACGACTTTATAGTAATTATATTTATTCGTAGTATTTTTTGAAAACATTAACTTGAAACAGTGGCGGTCTTTCCCATAAAGCCGAAAAGCCGGGCTTGCCAATCGATTAAGCTCCTGACTAGGGACTAAGCCCCCCTCAAAAAATGGCAACCCCTTGAAAAGTCACCCTGTATAATGGTCCCATTATCTTAGGCATTTTGCGGAGTGATGTTTTTTTCCGATAATGGGGATAGTGGGATGTACCGCGTTTTGCGTGCATCGAATATGCGTCTTCTTGCGCCGGAGGTAGTTATTCTTACAATTTATATAATTATTTATCCAGTTGAGACAGTATGAGAAGGATTAAGCAGTAGTATCATAGTAATAAGTTCTTTAAATTTATATTCTCAGCTTAATCATACATTACATTATAATTGCACGCCTCATTCGATTAATATGCAACCGCTTGTGATAAACGTAAATTGCATATTAAACTAGAAGCGAGCGGTTAGACCGCTAGTAAGCTTACATAATTTTGTTAATCAGATTCTTGTTCTGATTGCCCTGCCCGTTTCTTTCTTTCTTTAATTCGTTACCCTAAGGTTGCCTTGAAAAGATTGCTTTTAGCAATAAGGCCGCCTTGTTGCTAATACACTAGTATGTAAGATTTTAATGTAATATTTCTTTGTGCTGTTGGATGTGTATTGCAAATAAAGTATATTCTATCTATCTATCTATCTAATTTTATTTATAACTTAAATAATTTTATTTTTATTTAGCAAAAATGTAACAGAGTATTATAGGAGCTGGTGGTTCCATTTAAGCTAAACAATGCTTGTGTTTGGAACTATCGCTCTTCGATTGACCAATTACATACCTCTTGTGGTACTCTCTTAGCAGTAACCATAGCTCTGTTTAAGTATTGTATAGGTAATGCCACATGGCCGAATATATGAAAGTCTTGTAATGTATATAGTTTCAATAGGATCTCCACACCTGTTGATATGTAAAAAGATTATTTAAAAATATTAACACGTAATTTCTGGGAGTACAGACGAGTTTTCGATATAGGCCTGTTGCTTCTAGATTATTGCCTGTTTAAACCAACAATTAGCAAAATTTTAAAGTCTCTTAACAGCGTTATCTTGTCCAAATTATTGTTTTTGGTACGTGTGTGACATACATGGAAGTAATAAGTACTACGTGACATATAAAATTATCGATTATTAAGTATATGTCGTACCAAAAATAAGGATACATACAGCCAGTTTCTGAAATTACGCATTTTAATTTCACATTTAGTCTCAAGCTATTTCTTTTTTTCTGCTTTGGTTTGACAGTGACAGCTATAATTTAATGTGTGAAAACTTTACATTTTTCGCATTCAAAATATTAAGGTGCTCCTTCACCGGGAGCATTCGCGTGTAATGTAACGCTCAGATTCGAGCATTACAGCAGTGAGGGAGGCGAACGCTCGTCAGTCAGGGAGGTAGTATTGTAATGTAATGCTCAAAGTCTAATCTAAAATGTTACATTACAAGCGAATGCTCCGTGCGTATGAACGACCTGCGTGGCGTAATGGTTACCACGCCAGACCGCCACCCAGGAGGTAACGGGTTCGATCCCCGGTCGGGTCATGATGAAAAACGAACTTTTTCTGATTGGCCTCGGGTCTTGGATGTTTTCTATGTATGTATTTGTTATAAAATATAATATCGTTGAGTTAGTATCCCATAACACAAGTTTCGAACTTACTTTGGGGCTAGCTCAATCTGTATGAATTGTCCCTATATATTTATTAATGCTCGGGGTGAAGGAGCACCTTTAGTTATTTGAGTAGTTCACCTGTAGTAGAGTTGGGCGTAACCACCATAGCGACGAGGTGTCTGTCGGCTTCGACGAAACCGAAGCGAGCGGTCGTCTGCGAGATCTCCATCATCGGACTGGTCACATTCACCACCAACATACAGTTCGTAATACGTCGCATGTGTCCTGAGTTATAAAAAAATATTAGACAATGATTTGAATAAGTGGTGCTAATTCTGTTGTACATTTAACTAGAATAAACTAATTTTGACAGGACTAGAAGTGTTGCTATCCTTGTCACTAATTGTAAACGGAGGACAACAACCCCTTTGGTCCTGTCAAAATTAGTTTAGTCTGTATGTAGTCAGTATATGTTTTATAAACTTTATTTAATTTTCTATATTAGTTTAAGTTTGATGTAATTAAGTTTGTTGTCCTTTTTTTTTATATATGTTTATATACTGTTTTTGTCGTATTTTGCAAATAAATATAATATCTCGCTTATTTATTCATTTTTGGATTGCTACAAGTCATCATGGTAGGGGGCGCTGTAGTGCATAAACTAACTGGTGTCAGAAGCACATAAAAATAATGATAATTATGGTCCGGTATCATTTGAATTTTGACATGATTTTATCCTCAGAAATGTAATGATTGACAGACGCCTTTACAAGCTAGCTCGCATACATGACATTGAATTGTACGATTTGTATAGTGCTATATGATGATTAAGCAAGGCTTCAACTTACTTATGTTATTTACACCAGGCAATAGATATCAATATATACATACATTTGATAAATACAAAAACACCCAAAGCTATTAATCCTAATCTAGGCTGTGTAGTATACTACATTAACTTAAGCATCACTAATTTACTGATAGATTTCAAACAATAAAAGATTCAGTTGAAAATCGACATCATATACATAATCATCTTTGTATTGTGCGGATTGAAACTAGCCATCTTTCGCTAAAGGTAGAATATCTGGGTCAATAGGTAATAGCCCCAAACAATAATAAGAAACCATCAACATATACTTAATAATAGTAACATACCATCAACATATATTTTTAGTACTTTCTCTTCTAGATCTAAGTAAGTTACGCCTTTAATGTCTCTCTTGTGACCTAAAACGAATTCCGTTCTTAGAAATCCTTTTTTATATCCCTGAAAGAATTAAAATACATGGAAATATAATTATTCTCATACTGTTAAGCCATTTTATTTATAATATTTATTCTCATCTTTCAATACTGCTTACTACATCCAATTTCTTTCTGAATTTAATTCGTTGCGAGTTCCAAGACAGCTGTAGTTTCTCATCCGGAACGTCAATAAGCTTCATCGCTTATTGTCGCCGTTGTTAAACCTGGTTATCCAGGAGACACAGCGGTGGGCTTGTTCCGTTTTCTTTTTGAAGGAAATAAGTTGGATACTGTTGGATAGCACAAATATTCTATACTAATATTATAAAGAGGAAAGATTTGATTGTTTCTTTCAATTAAATAGGCTCCGAAACTATTGGACCGATTTCAAAAATTCTTTCACCAGTAGAAAGCTACATTATCAGGGAGTGACATAGGCTATAGCTTTTCCCGAAATTCACGGGAAAAGCGGAAACGGGTCTGGAACTTCATGCGGACGACGTCGCGGGCAAAAAAGCTAGTATTATAAGATGTCTTAAGACCTGGTGATACCCCCGGAGTTGCAAGCGTCCATAGGCTACGGTGACCGTTTACGACCAAGCGGGTCGTATGCTTGTCTGTCACCTTAGTGGTATAAAAAAAGATGAATAGGAATCAAAGAGGAAATGGTAAACTCACTTGGAATGGAGATAATAATGTAACTCTACCAGTTATATTACTTTCTTTGCGTCCTCTGTCTAATGTCCATGAGGAGTTGATCATTAGGAGTCCATCTTCATTGTACTGAAATAATAATAAAATTATTACACACAGCATTGCCTGATCCCAAAGAAAGCTAGGCTTACCCGGCTTGTGTATGGATACCAGACAACGGATATCTAAAACACCCAGACCCGACACAAATGTCATCTGTTGGCCAGACAAACAAATATTTTTATGTTAAAAAAGTAGCAACACTTTTTTGCTCTGTTCATTTCGGAATTAGCATTGACAAGAAGTGTTCTTTGTGTGTATTTTACAATAAAAAGGTTTTAAAATTGAAATAAAAATGACCACCAACCATACATACAGTCCGCTAAACTCCCAATACCAACACATAATTATTTATTTATTTATTTATAACTGTTTGCCCTGTGCGGGTATCGAACGCGCCCTCTGATACCAAAGCTTGACACTACCAACTTCACCAATAGCTGTCAATTATTACCATAGATTTAGTATATACTAGCGTACCTATAGATCGGCTTTGGTTTGATTAAGGTGAGACCAAAAACAAAATACACTAAGTGTGCGTGGAATGTACATGTGTGCAAGCAAGATATATCATTTTGTGAATTTTCCTTTTTGTTTGAGTTACATCCAGGCACTGCACAGGTAACCATATTTAATCACGTCTAATTAACATCAAAACTACACCAAAAACCATAAATTGTTTGTAAAAATAAGTAGGATTTGTTTTTAACACGACTGACGTCAGGCCGATACAGTCCGATAGCGTGTATAGGAAAATTATCTCGCCTATCTATCTCGCTCTAACCAACGTGTATGCTATGATCTCTCTCGCTCTTTTGCATTGCCAATCTTACGCTAGTATATAATAAATCTATGATTATTACCAACTTCACTAATAGCTGTCAATTATTACCTGAAAACTTAAGAGAGTATCAGCACTCTTCTTCCATATGACCCTGTGTTTTGCAATAGCAGCGGCTCGCGGTAACGTTGGAATAGTCGAATTTACCACTGCATTAATTTCTCCAAAGAATTCATTCGTCTTGAATAAGTAGTCTGCTAGTAGACTGAACGCTAGGTAGTCTTCTTCCCAGTTCATGCTACCGTTTAGGGCTTGTAAGTTGTCGTGGTAGCGCCACCTGGTGACCATAGAAGAATTAAAGGATCGTGTGAATTGTGTAGAATATTATAATTATAAGAATTATAGTAAATGTAGTACTAGATTGCTAATACATTTACATGAATAATTTTTAATTATGCATAAAAACCATTCAGATGAAGACAAACATAAATGCTCACGCATAAGTTTGCCTTGCGCAGGATTCGAACTCGCGGCCCTGTGGACCATAAGCATAATGTGACCATTGCTAGCCATTCGACCACAAGGTCTGTTTAATTTACTGCTAATAAAAAAAAACTTTCGAACATTTCAGGCACCAGTCTCTCACAGGGTCAAGTGTTTATTCCTTCTGTATGTTTAAATATAACCTGCATATTTGTATAACTTTAAATCTAGACCAAAGTTATATTTAAGTTTGTCCTTGTGGAGAAAAATAAACGTTTTTATTAATAAAAAAACTTCACTTACATAAGATTGAAACTAGAATCCTTCCATCCTGGGAAAGGTGTATCCATACTAGACAGGAGTGCGTATACGGTCTCATCGCGTGCTTCAGAATACATTTTCACCCTCCATTTTATTGCAGAGTCACTTGCCCAACCCATACGCAGTAACCATTCGCAGTACCAATCTATATGGATAAATTACATGTGAATGCCGATTTTAACCTATGTCATAGAATAAGTAATAACCCGAGGTAGAATGGCCACTCTCCGCCCCGCACCGAATTGCGTTACCTTACCCCAGGCGCGTATCGAGGCGGGTGCAGTCGCAAAGGTGTGCGTTTAGTGAAGGAATGTGTATACTTGTGCGCGTGTACAGACTAGGACATTGGCCTATGTAGTAGAAATAGGTAATTATTTCACGCGCGTTGCATGGAGTGTCCGGGGTGTGCCTATGTATTTGCTTTCAATTCAGCTGATCCTACAGAGTATTTCTTCACACTCCACAACTCTTTCAGCAAAGACAGCTATCATTATCACGATAAGCCGTATATTACCTTCAATTCACCTATTGTTAAATATATTTGAAACCCTAATTGCTTAATGGTAGCCATACACGTAACGATATACTTGTGCAAGTTTAGACTTGCGCAAATACGAGTATTTCCGAAGTGACCACAAACTACTCAAGTATGCTTGCACAGACATCATTCCTGTGAAATGGAGCGTCCGGGTGTGCTGCTTTGTGCGATGGACGACGCTTTGGCATTAGTTGGTATTATTTGTAAGACAAAAAAAATCTCACAAAAGAAACCGAACTATATGGAGAAAAGACTGGTTAAGAAAAAAAGAGAAATATACACACATCAATTTTATTGAATGAATTGGAATCTGCATCTTCCATAAATGCCGAATTCACCCCGGAATTGCCACTCTATACCTACCAATCATTACCATCCTTTTTGCTACTATGCTACTGAAACTTGCACAATGCTGCCACACACGTTCAAATACGCTTGCGCAAACGCAAAATCGCGCAAGTCAGGAATCGAAAATTGGAATTGTTTTTAGGACAACAATTTGCGCAAGTATCTTCCGACACACGTTACGGTATACTTGTGCAGGTCTAAACTTGCGAAAGTAAATCGCTACGTGTGTGGCTACCATAAGAGGTAAGAAACCTACGACGTGTTTCTTCCAGCGAGTATGTATCCAATAGAGACGTAATGTTTGTAATTTTCTTCAAAAATAATTGTCCTCAAATCTAAATTGTCAATTACTGCGCGCGCAAACAAAATAGTGAGCGATTATATGTACAAAATACCAACACATTTGGACAAACCCATTGGACTTGAAGGCGTCTCTATTCAAAAAGGCTACGTACTCGATGGTTTCTTCACACTTCTGTTGAAAGATGGCCTTAGTATATAGAAACTGACTTAAGGTGGTTCGATTTGACTACTAATTTAGAAGCTTAAAACAAATATGCTGGTAATTTAAAAATAATTATGCCTAACAGTATATAAAAAAACGTACGAAGTGATAAGTATTTCATTATTATTACTAAAAGACCAGATGCTTCTAAACACCAATAAGAGGCCGTAAAGCGTGAAAGTGGGCGGTAACGATTAGTGACAGGAAGGCAATGAATGATTCGTAGACCAAAGAATTTTAAAGATAAATTTTAAAATAAATAAATATAAATTTGGTTACATGAATGAATAATATTACAATCCTTATACGTGAAGAAAAATCATAATTGCGTTTCCGACACCAATTAAGTTCATGCATAATGGTGCTTACACAAAGCAGTAGGTTTACGGCGCTGACAAATCCGTGATACCGGCGCAGGGTTAACTTGCATAGTTTGTCGGCACCGATAACATGTTTCTTTATAGGTGTTCGCATTAAGATCAGAGAAAATGATACCGACGCGCACCGACTTGTCGGCGCTGGAAACCTGCCTCACTATGTAAGCACCCTAACCGTGCATCCACACCACAGTTACTTTTTGTAGATCAACGTTTCCAAGTGTTAGTGGGCAACATTTTAAAACAAAAAAAAAAACTGGCAAGAGTGGAAGAATGTTACCTAATGTTATCGTGTTGCATTGTATTGCTCCACAAAAGTTAACAGCGGTGTGGATGCATGGTGAACTTGTTATGGCGTAATGTTGCCATACGACGAATCTTGATACTAACCTTTCAAATAGAATTCGAATTCGCCGTTGACGACCCTGCCAGGATAGTACAGTGTGACGTGTCCACCATGATGCCATACACCCTTATTGTCTAGTTGTGCATCAATGCTGACTTTTTGTGATGGATCACGGTTCGCATCCCAGTTGAATGCTGCACTTAATCTTTTTTGTTTTAGTGTAACCCAACGTTGGTATGATAAATGTACGTCTCGTAACCTGAAAAGTTTTAACATCATTGTTACGGGTGGTGGGAATTTAGAAGAAAAATAATATTAGTATATTATGAGGTGATTAAGGAGGAGCTCGATGGCGTCGCTGTGTGTCGCACTCTAATATGAACACGCTATTTAAGCGACGTCGACCCTAGCCAGCGTTTGGATGGGTTTCGTTTCGAGCTTCTCCGTGCTTCGGAGGGCACGTTAAGCCGTCGGTTCCGGCTGTTGTCGATGGATGACAGTCGTTAAGCCAAGTCGGTGGCCTTAAGGCGGTTTGAAAACACCGGCCTCTGCCAATCCGCATTGGAGCAGCGTGAGGGAGACTCGTATCCCAGCAGTGGAATGATAATGGGTTGATATGATGAGGTGATTAAGGTGAGAGAAAAATGAGAATTAATGACAAGAAAATATAAAAATGTTTATAAAAAGAGTTCAGTTTGCCACACCCATATTTACAGCTAAGAAAAAAAATCTAATGGACTTTCGGGTCCGAACAAGGCTTTCCACTGCTGTGTCTTCCTGTACTAGGATTAACAACAGGATCTGAGCTTCACTGCTCATTGTCAATTTGTGGTCAATAAATTGTCAATGAGCAGTGAAGCTTAGGGCCTGTCACACATCGCCATGATATAAAATAACAGATACAACTTACTGATCAAAATGCACATCCATATTGACATTAGTGTTATTATTCAAATCTGCGTTGAGGTTCAAACTATACGCCTTCCCGCTCACATCCACCTCTCCGTAAGCAGTGAAGTTTTGTTCCGACAGTAGGATGTATCTTACAAGCGTACGGTATTTGTCGGCGTTGTATTCACCCTGAAACATAACCGATTTATAGCAGAAGCTCTTATGAATTCTAATTTTTTTTCTACCACTAGGGGCCCGATTCTACTAACACAAATGCACCAATATGGACTCTCAATGGTGTCTCAATCGTGTCTCAAAAGAATGCCGATAGTGTATCAGTGAAATCGTTTTTGACATTTGTTATAGACGTACCCCTTTACTAATAAAAACGTTGTATAACGAGTATATAGTTATACACTGTTTTGTCACCGTCTTTCTTGAGGAGAATCAAATGAAGTATGAAAGTGACAAAACATTGTTTAACTATACACGCATTACACAACGTTTATTAGTTAGGGGGTTAAACAATAACATAATGTTTAACTAATTGTTTAAGTTCATAACAAATGTCAAAAACCATTCCACTGATACACTATCGGCATTCTTTTGAGACACGATTGAGACACCATTGAGAGTCCATATTGGTGCATTTGTGTTAGTAGAATCGGGGCCCAGTTCAGACAGCAGAAGAACTGGCAAGTCATCAGAGTTCTGGCTACGTCCATGGATATCCCGTTTCTACTTTTCTTCCTGTTAAAGGTTGCCGATTCAGGGCATCTTGAGGTGTTCTTATATCTGTATATTATATATAGCCTATGTTGAGCTCAGTACCCCTGACAATATGTATACAAATTTTCATAATGAACGGCTGCTTAGTCAAGCCGCGAAGGAATAACAAACAAACTCACTTTCTCATTTATAATATTAGTATGATTATTTTCTTAATTTCTTAAAATCACCAGGTGACCAAAAAGCTCTGTTTTTCACCTCTATAAAAAAACTCTAAAGCGCGTAAACACTACACGATATTCAGAGCCTAACAAAAGAGATGGTGCAATACGAATTAACGAGAAGCACTTACAATTTCTCACATCTTAGTATTGCACCATCTCTTTTGTTAGACTCTGAATATCGTGTAGTATATAATACGCGCTTATTTAGTGGGTAATACTGTCATTACCCACGAAATAAGCGCGTATTATATACTACACGATATTCAGAGTAGATAGATAGAAGATAGAATACTCTTTATTTGCATTACACCCAGGAAAAAGTACAAAAAAAAAACAATCTTAAAAACTAGTGTAAATGCAACAAGGCGGCCTTATTGCTAAAAAGCAATCTTTTCAAGGCAACCTTAAGGTAACGAAGTCAGAGTAGTTCTAGAATAACGAGAAAGTCGTCACAATAAGGTCTGCATTTTATTAAGAATGACTTCTTTCTACTATACATATCCGTATTCTAAATTTAAACTAAATTTCTCGTTCAGAAATAATAATAGTAAGATAGGTAATAACTAAAAGCCATACCTCTCCAATAAACGTGACCTGTCTATTATCCTGGGTGAATCTAGCATCAACTGCAACGTCCTTGAAATGGCTGCTATTAATAAGCACTTTGACTCTATGCGACGCCATATTGGTTTTTGATTGGTCCTGGTATAACGCGTCTACATTGAAATCTACACCTGTGAACCAGACTCCTACTGCGTTCACCTGCGAATGAAAGATAAATAAATAATCCTGGACGAATTATACAACGCCAGTGGGCTTTTGTGATAAAGTAGCCGTTGTCATTCAGTCAACCACCGGACCGGACCCGATGGCCGAAGTATAAGTATACTTCTACCGAAGTATCGGAAGAATTTTAAAGCTATTTCACGGTTACAATTCCACGAACTACTAAAACAACCATAAAATACAAGGTATTTCATGGATAGGAATATAAGGAAATACCTTGTTTTTGATGGTTAAAATTCTTCCGGATTTAAGGCCTGGAGGGCTGGAGGCAGTGTGATGCTGTATGTACAATATATAGTAATGCCTTGTTTCTCTTTGTCCCCCCCCCCACATTTAATGAATTAACTTTACAAGGATCTGAACCCCCCCCCCCCCCTTAAAAATCTATATTAGAGACCAACAATTTAAATGACAAAATTTTAGGTTTCTTAAAAAATAGCTCATACACACCTGAAACTCATTAGGTTGTTTTTCATGTACTTTGACCTTTATAGTAGCAGGATGTAATGTAGGTAATGTCATGTTTAATTGACCATCCACAAATAGCTGGGTGCCAGCTGGCCAGAAGACGTATCCGGAGAGTAATATCTCCCGGGACTTCGGATTGAAATTGAGAAGTGCTAGTGCCGAGTATTTTGATCCGACCTGTGGATTATGTTAATTAAATGTTAATATTTCATCATCGTCATCATCATCTCAGTCACAAGAAGTTCTCTGCTGGACATAGGCCACCCCCAAACCTCTCCAGCATGACCGGTTGGCAGCAGCCTGCATCCAGCGGCTTCCTGTGACATTAAAGTCTTATAATTACAAAAAATAATAAAATAAAAAAATACATGAGACTTTGTAGAATGCAATTTTAAGATTAATTTAATTTGTAAAAGAATTATTAATAAATTATTTGATTCATTCATTATTTATTGTTATAATCGAGTGAATGATTATTGCTGAAGGAAAAGACAGTTGTTTGCCTGTCATAAAACACTGTATTGAAAAATTACAAAAAAATATGTATTATTTTCTAACATCTTTTTTTTCCTTACGAGGAAAGATGTTAAATTGTTTTTTATTCAGTTAAATTTAAATAAAATATACTTACTTGTTCATACTGAAGTTTCATGTCAACCAACTTTGGACGTCTCAGCAGTAGTTGCGTGTCTAACTTCATACCATTCAGTTTGTCGAAGCGTATGTATGTGAACATAAACGCGGGTTCATACTTCTGTTCTCTTGAACCGCTTACGTTAAACGCTATATCCACGTGGTTGAGTGTTTGCTGTAAAATAAATAGTTTAGTAAACAGACAGTACGTTTCTGAAACGCATTTTTAACGTTAATGACACATAATCGCCACAGATTTAAAAAAAGTAATAAATAGGTAATATGGGCGTGATCTCTGGTTATAACATTGACGAATCTGTACATTTTATGTGTTAAATATAACGTCTTATTTGAAAACTGTCACTTTGACTTCACGTATCTGTACTTATACTTTAAAATACACAGCCAATCAAAGGATTCGATTCTTTGAGGGCGTGGTTCTTTGACGGTTTAACTGACGATTCACCTTTGAAATGCTTTCTCACGGATCTGTGAGAAGACGTCATAGCGATTTATTATAAAACTAAATCTAGAAGAAATATTGTTTACAATTCAGTTACAATTGCTAGATTGAAACTTATAGACATGGTTCGCATGCAATTTGTACTGAATCACATTATTACTTAGGAGTAAAGCTCCTCGTTTCATTATTCTGTGTTCATCGCACTTTCCTGAGACGATTCACATTTCATCGATTTACTTAAATACAAACGAAATAGCTACGAAACTTACCAAATTATTCATAACAGCGTAGAAATTATAAACGGGATAAGCTGTGAAATCCATAGACAACTCGCCATAGACATCGTGTCGATAGCCAACAGTTCTCTCTGTGTATACACCCTCCAACTTTATGGTTTGCTTTGGATTTTTATAGAACTGATAATCAAGTTGTAATTTAGTTCCTTGCGTTGGTCCATTTAATGTGTAGTAACCAGACATGTGACTTGCTAGTTGTTTTGTCTGGAAATCTGCTACGAGGTCGCACTGTGTCACCCCGCCTTTCGATTTGAATTTGAAGTAGCCTGTAATATTTTTTTTTATTAATAAAACATTCTTGCACAACGCCATCTAGTCCCAAACTAAGCAAAACTTGGTCATATTGCCAAATTTTAACAATTGTTGACATATGTCTGCCAACAGATGGCAAAATAAATCGTACTTTGGTCTTGATTTTTCACAAATAACTCGATCACATGAAGTCTATATCATCCAAAATTTACCGCGAACGTAGTCGCCGACAACAGCTAGTCTATACTAATATTATAAAGAGGAAAGATTTGAATGTTTGTTTGCATTAAATAGGCTCCGAAACTACAGGACCGATTTCAAAAATTATTTTAGCAGTAGAAAGCTACATTATCAGGGAGTGACATAGGCTATAGCTTAACCCGAAATTCAATGTGGTTCCCACGAGAACGGGTCCGGAACTTCACGCGGACGAAGTCGCGGGCAAAAAAGCTAGTGTTATATAAAAAGGTTACTCACCAGACAACTCGGCAACTGTTTCATTGTCGACGATCCAATAAGCGCGCGGTAACCATACGTAACCATGGTTAATATCTTGTCTCTTCAGGGACATCACTGAAATAAAATAAATAATATTGGATGAATCATACAACGCCATCTAGTGCCCAACTAAGCGAATCTTGTGCTATGGGTAAGATAGATAAAATAAAAGAGACGCAATGTGATGTGGACCTAGTCTCCCAGGTAATAATCATTTATTTATTTAAACTAATTGACCACAATATTTGGGTACAAAAGGCGGACTTAACATTGACGAATCTGTACATATAATGTGCAGATTCGTCAATGTTAAGTTAATGTGTAAAACGTCTCATTTGAAAACTGACAGTGACTTGGCGTCTCTGTATAATTGAAAAATACACTGCCAATGAAAGAATTCGGTTCTTTGAGGGCGTGGTTCTTTGACGTTTAACATACAGACATGGTTCGCATGGTTTGTTGCGAACCACATTTCTACTGGAGAATTAAGTTTTCTCATGTATCTCTCAATGTATTTAAATGAAAATTAATAAAAAAATACATTTTGATTACGTCTAGTATTTGATGCAATTTCGTTGAAATCTGATTAGACTTACCTAAAAGAATTTTTACTTTTTGGGTGCAGGCTTAGATTGGTAAATGTAAATTTGCATACCTGTATCAAATTGCTTCCTTCCATCAACATCTAGACTGGCTTCAATAGATTTGTCGTATTGCAAATTGCGATATAACGCTTTAGCTTTAAGAGTGCTTTTCGCTGACTGCATTGACAGTAATGCTGTACTTGTTGTGTTTGACAGAGTTAGCATTGCATTGAACATTCGCTTCTCCTGCAATTATAATAAGGTTTAGAATTGGCTGATAATCTTCTGGGTGTTTCATTGGCAAAATACCGTGATAAATTGTATTTTATGCTGTAGATATAAGGTCCAGAATCTAGATGTTTGCCACGAGAAAAAATTGATCCCGCGCTCTCTGGTGTAGAATATAGGAACACTACCGACGCACTACACGCGCTGCCAGGTGGCATGTTATTTTTTAACACTAAGTTGGGGGGAGTCCCGACATATTTTAATCACAGATGTTTATGACTACCAAAAAATTATAAAAAATATTATTACAATAACGGAAAAAGAAAGTTACGCATCTTTGAAAGTCAGATTTTGGAAAAAATCACAATAAAGTACAAAAATTGTCATATCTCCCAAACTATAAGATTTTTGTTAGGGAAAGTAAAGTCCAATAGTTAGCAAATGATCTACTCTATATGCGAATTTGCTATGGCGGGTTCAGTTCCAGTCACCCTGTATCACAGAATAGATAATAGTACTACGTACAGAAGTTCCACTCCGAAAAATCAATTAAAGAAATAGGGACTCTCGCTACGATACAATAAGGTGCAATTCAGCTCGCACAGCGCCCACAACCTACAGTTATAATCACCTAGAAGTTGCCTCTCTTTCTATCGCGTATTTCTTACCTCTTCTGACGACGTTAGGGTTGTCTTCTTTTAGAGAAGAATTTAATCTGAATATTAAATTACCAGTTAGGTATGTGCCTATTTCTTTAATCTAAGAAGATAACTAAATATCTTATTTAGATATTCCCTTGGATAGCGCTAAATTGAAATCGGTTTCAATGCAAGAGCATAAGGTTCTCACTCGCCGATATAAATTGTACCTACTTATTTAATAAATAATAGATAAAAATAACATGTGTATCACTTAATTCAATAAATAGTAATATGTAGGTACTAAACTACTGTATTACTAAAGGTAGGTAAGTATTTAAGTATAAGTAAACAATGATAGTAGCACTTCCTTAAAGATTATCGGTACGTGTTGTGTACGTCGTGTACGGTACGAGCCAAAAAACACATCGACGTTTATTTAAACAACCGGGCACACAACAGTAGTACCTAATTTTCGTATAGTTTGTCATTTTTATTTACTCGACGTTGCGGCCGAGTCCGCGCGATGCGTCTAGCTAGCGGCACGAGCGAGAGCCGAGTGGTGGTACTGGTGGTAGCCTTGAGATTAACCGGGCGGCCCGGTCCCAAGGTCAATCGTACCTAAACTGCGGAGTGGCACCCCCCTGCCTGTATTTAGAAGACTTGACTCAGTGACTGACCGTTTATAGTTGACCGTTTTTACACATAGGTATTCTTATGAGGTATAGACAAGATTTTTAATACGGGATTTTCAAAATTTTCTCAGAAATATCATATTTGATAACTTACCTTACTATTAGGAGTGTCAAAAGAGAATCCTATGACGTCAGTAGTGACATTTCGGTCCCATTTGTATTGGAAGGCGTAGGTTTTTGCTGACGGGTCGGCCTTTTCAAGCGACACTATGTACTTAGCCGGTCCGCTCATTAAGAAGTATGGTGCGTTGTGCAAATTTGTCATGTTGGGAAACTAGAAATAATAATAAATGATGTTTTTTTTTAATAGTTGTTCGGCAACTAGCGATTACTATTTAAGGTAGACGTCCACATATTCGCATCGTACGTAACAGACGCAGGATCTAACGAATTGTAGTATTCTTTATATAGAAAGTCATACAAGTGCGTCCACTGATCCGCATCGTACGGATCGCACGAATCTATAATAATCAACGAATGAACAAATCGTACGTACGATACGTGGACGCGGCGTGCGACGATATGTGGACGCCTGCCTTTAGAAAATATTTTTGAAACAAAAAATATGGGCCGGATATCGAGAGGACGTGGGTTCGAATCCCACCTGGGACGGGGAGGTGAAATTTTTCTTTCAAAAATATAATATACTAAAATACTTGCAACTTCGTTTGCGTATATCTCGCTTTCCCGTGGGAATTTTGAAAAATCCTTTTTTAGTACGCCCCTAGACGTCGTAAGGAACCTACATTCCAAATTTGGAATCTCTAGAGCCAGCGGTTTGGGCTGTGCGTTGATATATTAAATCAGTCAGGACTTTGAATTTTATATATATAGATTATTCACACATTGGAGGCTGGCGGGCCGACTCTCAGTTGTGGTTGTCATCTTGGGGGACTGGTCTGCTCGCTTTATTAACATCTACATATTCGACATATTTAGGATTTGACCATAGCGCTATTTGGATCGACATCCCGCGTTTTTAGCTTGATTTCTGTATGTACCTGGATCTGTATTTTATTTATTCTTATAAATGTACTTATACATTGTAACAAAAGAGTGAAAGGAAAAAAAATATTGCTAAATGACAAAAAAGGCCGTAACCGGGTTTCTTTCGCCATTTCTTTTACCGGTGGCCATTTTGCTTGTGTCCGAAATGGTGGTAGTATATAACGTAGTATATTCTCTTTATACATATATACAAATTGTAAATGACAAGAAAAAGTGCCTGTGAAGGTCTAATTTCTGAAATAAACGATTTCATTTCATTTCATTTCATTTCATTTCATTTCATTGAATGTGTCATCATCGAGGTCTGTTTTATATTTTGTATTTTTATTTATTTATTTAAGATGTTGGCGGACGAGCATGCGAGTCACCTGATGTTAAGTGATCACCTTGACCCATGGAGCACAGAGACACCGGGAGTCCCTGAGCCGCTGCCGGCCTTTTAAGTGCATGTGCCTTCTTGAAGGTTCCCAAGTCATAGCAAGATAGTGCTTGATATTGATATTAGATTACCTGATATGAGGCGCACACTTTGATTCCGATAGCTTTGTCAAATGTTGTCCAACTGCATGTATTCTGTTCTATCCTATTCTGATTCAGACCTTGTTGCTGTAGCTCGGTGTCACCGTGCAGGATGATCAGCTCTGATCTGTAATTCGATATTTACGTTTAAAGACATTTATTTCTCAAAACCGAGTACAATTTGTTATTAAACTGCACCATTAGATTTTTAAAACATTAATTCTCCTACCCATGAATCGCACATACAGCCTTTATTATTTAGGATGGCATTAGTGGAGATTTAACGATTATGTTTGGCACGAAAGCTCCAAACAAACGTCTGATTTTAAACAAATCAATTTATTGCCATAACGCACACAATATATGTGACCATTAAGATATGGGAATTTCACTGGAAAGTTTTTGTAATAAAGGAAAGTATAGTAGAATGGATAGTACGTACTTGGCAGCGAATATCTCTTGTTTGTCAGTTGGCAGTGACAAGTCCAGTCTAACTTTCCCAAGACCCCGTATTTCTAGTCTAGCTTCAACATCAGTCGCTGTATATAATCTAGAATTTAATCGGATCCCGCTGGAGGCTAGACCGCCGGCTACAACTCCCATCGTCGCTGCTATATTAACTGCCACACTGAAAAATAATCATATAGCTAAAGTGTGTGTTTGTTTGAACGCGCTTTTCGGAATTACTATAATTTAGTCGCATTGGAAAATTGGTACATTGTTCCCTCTGTTCAAAGAGGTTCTACTGTTGGTTCTACTAGTAGAACCTCGTGACCGATTTCCGAGTGAGAGTTTGCTCAAAATTAAATAAAAAACCTTTTAAAGGCTAAGGCGTTCACGATGCGATCAGTTGTTGTGAACAAAATTGTAGCGATGTATTTTAAGCACGCAGTATCGCCACCGTGGACAAATACACCGCGCGCAAAATTATCACGTGTAATTATATATGTTACCGGTATGAAATCCGGTAATGTATACAATTCCTAGTATGAAATCCAGTAAAATATATGAAATCCGGTAATGTATACAATTTCTAAGAAATGTGTTATTATAGAGCGCTCCCTTCGGTCGCTCGGCTTTTGATGGTCACAAGCTAACCCTAACCTAACCAAGCACCTTTTTTTTAAATTCTCGTCAGAAAAATGCTTGTGCAGAAAAAAGCTATGTCTCAAACATATGTCATGAATTTTAAGACGTAACGGAGGGCAGGCTTATACCAGATTCTGTTAAGTTTTCAGACGAAGAAAAAATCAATGCGGGAATACACGAAAAGGAATCTTTGACGACCTCCGTGGCGCAATGGTTATGCCTGCCCGCCACCCAGGAGGTCCCGGGTTCGAATCCCGGTCGGGTCATGATGAAAAACGAACTTTTTCTGATTGGCCTCGGATCTTGGATGTCTATCTATATAATATGTATTTGTTATAAAATATAGTATCGTTGAGTTAGTATCTTATAACATAGTTTCAAACTACTTTGGAGCTAGTTCAATCTGTGTAAAAAATAAAACCAATGGTATGATAAAAAACGGTAAAATTTACCTCGGCCTAATCTTCCCTTCGAAGTCCAAAAAGCCAGACTGTTGGTACTTATCAACCACTGTTCCCGACATCTTGGCGTTGACGTAACTTGTGCCCATTAGGTTCAGATTCAGTGGCAAACCCGACCCAGTGGGCACTGAGAACGTTGTGTCTAGGAACAATGACGCTTTGTCGTACGATATTTCCTAAAAAATACACGCGAGTAAGGATAATATACCAATAATACAAGTAAAACTGTTTCATAACAGTATTAGTTTTTGCGAAACCCTTTAATTGGCTCAAAACGTTTTTAATATCATTTTTTTCATATAAAGCTGTTGATTTTCCTAAGAAAGTAAAATAAAAAAGTAGATGGGGATTGCGAAGGGGAGTCGGAAGGGCAAAAATAAATGCTCTAAGTAAATAGTATCAAGTTCATTGTAAAATCTGAGTAATATTTCAGTGTTGCTGATATGCCAGGGACACTTTGCTATATCTTTCCACTATGCTACTTACCTTCCCAGAAAGTATCTCCAACACTCTCAACTGAGGGTTCAATCTTTGCAAAGACTTTTGTATTTCATCATCACCTTCAGCACTCCAAAAAGATATCTCATTACCGAACACCTTAATCCCCAACTCTGCCATAGGAAAACGGTGTTTAAGCGCTTCATTTTTGTATCCCAAATCGTCAATTTTCCCTCGCACTTCATCAGCATCGTTTACGGAACGGAATACACGCAGTTTTTCTATGTGTTCGTTGATTTTGGTTTTGCTTAATGGTCCGTTGTTACCGAAGAATTGTTCGAAGTATCTCTCGAATCCTTCGCCGCGGGCTTTGAGCTGAAAATAATAATTTAGTTATCAATCTAAACTATCTCATTCAGTATTTAAGTCAGTATTGTAAAGAATTTTATATAGCTCACACGCAATGTCATTACTGTATCGAAGCATGTATTATTCTCTATAGGTACTGACCATAATATTTAATGATGTAGTCTATTGTATTGACGGATGTCAGAATTTATCACAATCCATTTATACAAAATTAAAAAATCAAAAAATCCGCAATAAATCTTGACATCCGTCAATACAATAGACTACACGATCAGTATACATACATATATCACAAAATAAAATAAATACTGATGGATCACACATTTACTGGGCTCGCCTTATGCGCAAGCGGCTAACAGCAGAGCGGAGGGAGGTACTTTGCCGGTCAAGTTAGCCCATTCCACAAATGTTCTACCACTCCAAAAAAATATACAACTTACCTCGAGAATATTAATGGATTCTCCAAACATATCGACAGTCAAATTCAGGGACACAGATCTAGGAATGTATGAGTCCGGAGAAAATATTACATTCGCTTCATAATTTCCACCTGAAATTAAATTTTCGTGTTATTTAATACCATGTATATGTGTAAATATATTATTATCATCAACACCCACAACGAACAAGATATAAACATATATGAAACGCGTCAAACAAGATAGTGACTCCAAAGCAAATCTAAATGTGTCACAATATAATAGGTCTGTTTTGACATTTGAGGTAGAACCTTAACAAATATTAAGTTAAAGACAAATTTACCTAGATAAATTTACTATTGTATCATTTAAAAATACCTAATTTTCTAATCAGTACTTTAATCCGATGCATTTTACAATACATGATCAAGTCGATCAAATACTCATTTAAACTTGAATCGATTTATCGTGAGTTACGCCGCGATGACAAATGTCAAACCGGATCTGTTATATTGTAACACCTTTAAGACATACTGTCGAAAATTTTAGGGCGTGGTATTACTCCTAAGGCAATTTTTTTAATCTTATAGTATTTCTTTCGTGTATGCGTATATTATTTTGCCTTGATGCATTTCGCTTAGCATAATACAAAGGCCATAGGAATAGTTATGGTCAGAATATTAAAAAATGTTGGGAGAAAATTATGTGCCTTTACGAGTTAAACAGTTTCTAAAACGCATTTAAAAGTTAATTGCAAATTAAGTATCAAGCTATCTTTTTTTTACTTTGACAGTGAGCTATAATTTAATGTATAAATTAAAAAATGCGTTTCTGCAACTGACTGGAAGTTAACAGAAAGATAAGCCTTATTTAAACTAAATTAAAAATACATCTTTACCTGCATTATACTGATCAAAGAATACACTTTGTTCGTAATTTCTCGAGAACATTCTGAAATCTGGACTGTCTTCAAGTTGTGGCATGGTATGCCCAGAGAGCATCCCTTGTATTTCAACTCGTGATGGTAATGACGACTGCCCTAAGTTGTTGAGGTGACTCCATACAAATGTCGCCGCTGTGAAGGAAATGGAGTTTGTTTTTGCACACAGAAGTATGTAATTAAACATCCTTATTTTTATGAGTGGGTTGGTAATGATAATTGTCCTATATTGTTGAGGTGACCCCGTTCGATTACCGACACTGTGAGGAAATAACGATTAGTTTTGCATACTGATTTCTACAACAAATAGTTTTTTTATTTGCATTGTTTAATGATATTTGTCAATATCCCGCATATAAATACAATGATGATTGTCCTAAGTTGTTGAAGTGACCCCGTATGCATATCTCCGCTATGTAAAGTCTAATTTGTCGTACAGAAATATACAGACGTTAAAATAGATACTGTTGGCGACCGGCAATGCAGATAGGGACTCTTTAGACAATGTTTTCTAAAATATCAGAACTCCTTTTAAATTTGATATTGTTCTATAAAAAAAAAACTTGTCATTCTGTAAAAAAAAAACCACGTTAAACTCTTGTCAAAAACTATATTTTTTTTCGATGCTCAACTAGATGCTAACCTTGGTTTACAGGTTCATGTCGGAGCGCGTGGAAGATTTTCCTAATGGTACTAAGATTGGGACATCTCATAACTTGAAGGTACGAAGCCAGCCTCACTTCAATATCCACGTAGTCCTCTCTAAACGTCTCTAAGAAATAATCCCTGTAATAACAAAAAATATATAATAAGAATTTATAACCTATATCACTACTACAGGATTTCCGGTGGCAATATATCCGACGAGATGGCGACCATTTAGATAAAATTATATTTAGAAAATAAAATCTGCACTATTTAGCGTTATAATTATTTATTAGAATTTAAATCCGAAATCTGCTAACGGACACCCTGTACCAGCATACCTTATTCGCCAAATAGTTAGACATATTTGACAGTTCTTGCGTGGATTAAATAGTTGTTGTGGTCGACAACATGTGCATAAGGAACAATTTGTAAAAATGTGTTACCGATAGTACGCGACAAATTTTGGGCTCAGTCCCGTTGTATCGTATGCACCGTTTATAAAACAATTGGAAATTGATCGTCGTTATGCACCAAGCTATAAGTATGAGTTTCGAACTTCGTTTTACGTCTGCACGAGCCAGATGTTGGCGACAAAAAAAATAGGTTTCTACTTTAAAAAAATAGTTTTTCTTTTACGCACACATTTACGAACAAATGTTGTAAATGACGTGTCTAAGTGCCCGCGAGCACACAGAATAAAGTATTTTTTATTTGATTTGATTCAAATCTAGAAAAAAAAAAGATTGGATAAATGAACTTTCTTACAAATAATAAGCAAGTGGCACTTTATAAATATTACACAATACATTACCTAGTTTCGATGCATGGCGTTCGCCTAAACGCGTCTATAGCGGTCAGTCTTATCGGAACAGGCAGGAAAGAATCGCCTATAATATTCATTAGTACATCAGCAAACTCTTGTTTGAATGCACCTATGTTTCCAAGAGATTTTATTGCGATCACCAGCTGTAAAAGTACGTTGTTAGTGTTATTGAGTATCATTACCATTCTTTCGTTAAAACTTTGATTTGACAGACTACATTTCAATAAATTTTGGTAAAAATTCAAAAATGTTTATTCAGATAGTAGGCAAATACAGGCACGTTCTCTAGTCATATATTACATATGGTCGCATAAGTTCCAACATCGCCAAAAAATTGAATATTGACTTTTGGATGTCATTGGATAGAGGATCGAAAGCTCTATCGAAAAACATCAAAAAATTAAAATTGAAAATTTTTGGACTTTGGCGGTGTTAGAACTACAGACGATATTGTTTAGATGTTATCCAATATATAAATAAATAAGCTACTCCATAAACTACCAGAATTTCGCAGCGAAAAGGCTACGGAAAAAGATATTACTCAAATGGCGAGAGAAACCTATTTACGACCATTTACTTACATTATTTGCGTCATCCCTCTTCGCATGAGTGATACCTTTCGCAACAATCTCATTCACTATATTCTGGAATTCCAATAGGATATTGTTCAAAACCTCATCTTCACAACATTCGCGTACTGAAAAAATGTACATGGAGCTATATAAATAAATAAATTCACACAGCCACATGGTCTTAAAACTACGATTAGCTTTCTTTGTGTTACTAGAAAATTGGTATATTATTGTATATACATTTACAATCCTACTAATATTATAAAGGCAAAAGTTATGTGTATGTTTGTTACTTCTTCACGCTCAAATGGCTAGGCAAATATTAATGATATTTGGTATGTAGGTAGCTGATACCTTGGATTAACACATTTATCCCGAAAAGTACGCGATTCCCGTAGGATTTGATCATAAGACTGATATAGATGGCGCTGCTGTGTATAAATAAGTACACGCAAACGAAGTTGCGCGGGTTTCACTAGTAATACATAAAAAACACCAAGACTCGAGAACATACAAATGCCATTACATGAATGATTGCCCCGAGCGGAAATCGAACCAGCGTGCCGATCGTTCAATAAAATAAAATAAAATCATTTGTTTTGCAAGTAGACTTACAGGAAATACTTTCGCACGTAAAAATTTTTTTTTATCCTACCATCACTTCGACGTGAATGACCTGTTGAGAAGAAGTGCCGCAAGAAACTCAACAAACAGCCTTTTTTGAAAGCCAATATACATAATTATTTAAAAGTAGGTAGTTTGAAGTTTTTTATTGCAAAATAAGTATTGTTTGGTACAGAGGAGCAAATTACTATGACCACAAATTTTTATCTTTAAAATACTATGCGTGTTAATTCAAAACCTTGTATACTCACGCGACTTTCCACTGTTCCTACAGTAAGAGTGGACCATGGACGATACAGTAAAACTGACAACTTTATCGTTCTTCTGTTTCCTTAGTAGCTCCAACATACTATTCAACATTTCTTTCTTTGGCCTAAAAAGAAATAAGTTTTAATATATAGTGTGGCAAACCGAACTCTTTTTAAACAAGAACCTCTTTGTAAATAGTTATTATGTATCCTTTTTCTTTATGGTTTTTATATTCTATTTTACTGTCACCTCACTTCACTTTTTCACCTTCTCGCCATCGAACCATATTTTTCTATAATATAAGTTTTCTTCATCCCTTCCTCTTTGCCTAATCTCTCCATCCTAAATATAAGGTAGGTATGTCGTTATTATTGATGATTAAACGAACTTACCTAAAGTGAAGTTCTATCATAATTATACGATTACCTTGTCCGAAAAGATTAGCATTTATTAGGATTACTTGTAGTAGACATACGGTGTCGCCATCTGCACTGTATTTTGAGAGATTTTTTTTTTTTTTTTTTAATGTCGGTAGGCATCGCTAGTTACTAACTTTTGCCGCCGACGCTCGTCATTTAGTTCAGAGCAAACAAGTTGATATTTTGATTCTCAGTGGGTACAGCATCAGCTGGGGTGGGTGGGATGCTAATCTTTTCGGACAAGGTAATCGTATAATTATGATAGAACTTCACTTTAGGTAAGTTCGTTTAATCATCAATTATACTCAACCTTGTCCTCAAGATTAGCATTTATTAGGATTACTTGTAGATGTTGAGAGAGGAAAAATATCAACAACCATGAAATGAATCAATCATGTGTATTATAATTATGAACAGAAATCAATACATACTTTTCATAATTTTAATTACATAACAAATCATCTATGATATTCCTTGCAAAAGGATCAGCCTCATTATCACATTGAGTTATAATACGATTATTAAATTTCCCAAACGTATTGGAGCTACCACTCCATCCTGCCATTTTCCTTATTATGTTTAAATGAACGCCCTGTTTGTATGCCTTCGACGTTGTGGCATGTCTAGTACTGTGTGCAGTGAAAATGGACACATCTATTCCACAACTTCCTAGTGTGGTTTTAATCCATCTACTTAGTGTTTGTGAGGTGATGGGTTTGTGCGGTCTTTTTGTACCAATAAAAAGGATGTTACTGTTACGTAAACACTGTGTTTTGGACATGTAACACCTTAAGGTATTAACTGGGCATATTCCTGGACGTTCGTGGAAAAAGGGGAGAACCAATATTGGTTGTGCAACTCCAGGACGGGAAGTTTTTAATAAATCAGGAATCTTAATAAGGACCTCATTAGGAAAGAACTCTATGTTTTCTATATTTATCTTAGAAATGGTCTGAGCTCTATGGGCCGTTACTAAGGCGAGTAACGTTGAAAGCTTTGCAGATATTTTTTCCAAACTGAGATTTTCGTTTGGATACCAGCTCTCTAGGGAATTTAAAACAACAGATGTATCCCAAGTGGTATGATACTTAGGAAGTGGCGGGCGTAGCCTGAAAACTCCTTTGAAAAAACGTTTTATGCGATCATCACCAGTTAATGTGTGGCCGATAATTAAAGAAAGAGCTGATCGGCAACTATTTAAAGTCCCGTATTGAGCATCTGCCTCAAATAATTCGGTTAGAAAAATTAATAAATTTTCGATTGAAGGGTCATATAAATCAACGGTATTTAACCTGCAAAAGGTAAACCATTTTTTAAAGCAGGTATTATATTGTTTCAGCGAGTTATCTGAAAGCGACGCTAACATTATTGGTAAGGCCGATAAAGGCGTCCCTCTTCTTAGGAGTGACGTCCTGATAATAGTCCGGCAACCAGGGTAACTTTCTGATGAACATCGCGGTTGCTGGAATGAGAAATAATTAGCGTCTTAGAAGCCTTGAAGGTCAATGGTTCTGCAACAAGTAGGCTTTTAAATAAGGGGTACCATGCTTGTGTAGGCCAAAGTGGGACTACCATGACACCTCTAGCACTATCATTAATGACTTTTCTCAACGCTTTCAATATAACAGCAAAGGGTGGAAAACTATAAAAATAGAAACCGGTCCATGACACTGTAAAAGCATCTATAACAAAAGCGTCAGGATCTCTGTGCCAAGAAATGTACTTTGTACATTTTTTATTAAGTCTACTGGCAAACAAATCTATTTCCGGAACTCCAAACTTTTGTACAATTTTTTGATATGCAAAATCGGCTAGTTCCCACTCGATATCTGGATGAACTCGCCGTGATTCTGCATCCGCAATATAATTATCAGTTGAGCTGATGTAAGATGCGAAAACCATTATATTATGCTTTTCACACCACTGCCATAATTCTCGTGTAACCTTTGTAAGGTGAGGGAATTCTACCCCACCCATGCGGTTGATATAAGAAACAGCGGTGGTATTGTCTATACGCATAAGTATTTGGCAATCTCGATATGTTTTAGCGAAGATTTTGAGACTAAAAAATGCGGCTAGGATTTCTAGATAATTAATGTGGCACCTACGTTCATCTTCAGTCCACATCCCACTCGCTCGTATCCTGCCACAGGCACCTCCCCACCCCGTAGTTGAGGCATCACTAAAGATTTCTAAACAAAATTCGTTTTGTGTGATATCGTTAGAAGAATATCTTATTGCCAAAGATCACCATTGTAGGTCTGGCATTAAGGACGATGGTATATTCATATAATTATTGTAATTATCGTCGTCTTTCAAATTTAAATACTTGCACCGCTCCATTTCTTTTGTGTATAGCCAGCCATATTTAATGGCTGGGCAGGCGGATGTAAGTAACCCTACTAAACGAGCGAATTCTCTAACCTTACATCGGTTTATGTTATAGAATTTATCAATTTCTGTTTTTATTTTTAAAACTTTGTCCTGTGGCAAACTAACTTGTAAGCTATGCGAGTCAATTATGAAACCCAAGAATTTACTTCTGGTGGCGGGACTCGGATTGCTCTTTTCTCTGTTAATGATGAAACCGAGTGCTTCAAACAATCTAGTAGTGTCAGACATATTTTCTAAGCACGACTGAAGACTATTTGCTATTAATAAACTATCATCTAAGTAAACGGTAGATAGATAGCCACATGAACGTTACAAACTGATGACAGGTTTCATTAGCTTGGTAAATACAAAAGGCGCAGTGTTAAGACCAAATGGCAAAACGTTAAATTCGTACAATTTGCTATTAAATTGAAAGCGAAGATATTTTTTATAGTCCTCGTGTATACGTATCAAAAAATATGCATCCTTCAAGTCTATTGTACTCATGAAGCAGTCCCTTGAAACAAGTTTCAAGGCTGTTCGTAAATCCTCAAGTTTAAAATGAGAGGTATCAATAAATTTATTTAGGGCTTTTAAATTTAAAATAAACCTATATTTCCCATTAGGCTTAGGTACAAGAAAAATGGAGGACACAAATTGGCCTTGGCATGGTGTGCATTCGGTAATGGCACCAATATTTAGCAGTTCATTAATGGAAAGTTCATATTGAACTTTTTCGGAACCGTTATATTGCTTTGCAACTGGCGCAAATGACTGATGCACTGGGCGAGAAAAAGGTATTCGATAACCTCTAATCCATGACAATATAGTTTCATCATGAGTTATAAGTGACCATTGTTCATAATATTTAGACAGTCTGCCGGCGTACATTACCGTTTCTAACGGCGGTTGTGGTTGCGACCTTGCGCTGGACGCGACGATCTCTTCGAGGAGTTCGTGGGGCGGTCCCTGTAAGTGAAAGGCTCCTTCCTCCTCTGGTTCCCCTTCGGCCTTTGACTTTGAGGAGGAGGTCGCCAGTTTAAATTTTGCGGCGGTTTTTTGACAGCTGGTTGTTTAGCAGGCGCTGGTCTCATATCAGCCCCTGTTTTTGATATAGCCTTCGCCGCTCTAAGGGTTTCTGCTAACTTCTCACCAAAGAGAAGTTTGTCAACCTTGGTGGACTGCAATTGGTCCTTCAAATCTTTTTTAAGACCAGTAAGTACAAAGTTTCTTCGTAAGTTCGAATCTGCGGCTTGGCTGTCGCAGATGAGTTTTGAAGCATCCATGAGTAATTTGATGAGAACTGTATTTTTTGGATCTGATGACATAAGCAATGTCAACGCCTCAGCAACGCAGGACGTTGCGGCTGCCCGCTGTTTTTGCCTTAGCTCAATTCCCTTGTCCCGTTTTAGGACAGCTTCTGGAATGGCGTATATCGCCTCTGGATTCAACATAGGCGCGTCAATCAGCATACAATTAGCTGGTGGCAAGTACCTATCAAGTAGCTCCTTGCGCACCTCCTTGGTCAGTCCGGTCAGTTGTGGCTATGTACTGTAGCCTTATGGCAAGATCTTGCTGAATATCTTTTCCGTAGACCTTGGTCTGCGAGGGGTCTTCCCCTAGTATTCCAAGAAGTTCCTCGTCCAGTTCCGGAGGAGGATCCTCTGAGCAAATTGGTAGTAGATCTGATGCAGCTATCACAGATTGTGTGGTCGCCTGTAAACCACTAGTAGAGGGTTGTGGTTTATTATATACGGCACTAGTAGATGGTTGTGGCTCGATGGGCTTCGTGACTGTAGCGCTGGTAGACGGCTGCTGGGCGGTGTTCTCCGGAGGGTCCGTCAATATTGGCACACCTTGGAGAAGACAAATTACGGTTAAATAAATGGTTAAGTGACAGCCCTTGAGGCTGACCGCATGACCCGTATATAAAGCAAATATTAATAAAGTAACAGCCCTAAGATGTGGCTGTTCGCATTAATAATTTATTGCTTTTAATATTTTAAAACCGTTTGTTGCAAAGTGGCATTCCCATAGAATACCCGCATTGCTTGTACTAAAAGTAAAGTGTTAGTCCCAAAGACTAACCGCATTACTTTATTAAAACTCATCAGTAAAGTAATAACCCCAATGGTCATCCGCAATACTGGTATAAACAAGAAACATCTTTTTCAGCAACAATTTTACCCACCTTGTGGTTGTGGCAGCGCGGGCAACGACGGCATATTGCTAACAGGTGACGCGGAGCGAGAACTCTGAGATGAACTGCGTGATGAAGAACTCGACGACGGCGTAGATAATCTTTTCTTGCGTCGATCTCGTTGTCGTGCACGTGTTAATTCTTCTTGTAACTTTTTCATTTTTTGTGCAATGCATTCAAAATCTCCCGACGACGCGTTGCGCGTGCGTTTTCCCATAATAATATTACGTAAGTGAATAATTAGTTCACTATAAAGTAACACAACGTAAGACGTGCGACTTGGCGGAGCACTGAATGTGTAATGACGAGCGTCGGCGGCAAAAGTTAGTAACTAGCGATGCCTACCGACATTTAAAAAAAAAATCTCTCAAAATACAGTGCAGATGGCGACACCGTATGTCTACTACAAGTAATCCTAATAAATGCTAATCTTGAGGACAAGGTTGAGTATAAGTTAAATAATAACTCATTCTCATTAATAGTTCAAATAGAGAATTTACTTCAAAATATACTGGGAAAATCACAGAATTGGGAACGGTTTTACACCTCAGTAGAAATGATTACGTACCTGGGTATCATAGCCATAGACATGAGCCATTCCTGTCGAGTTTCCTTGTCAACAGCATCTCGAACTAACATATCCTTGATGAGTTCCACTGAACCCGCGCTCGCTATGTACGGCAACGCGTCCATTATGTGCTTCCTGTGGAATAAACCAATCGTTTGAAAAAGAAATAAATAAAAACAAAATAAAAGCTTACTGTGAATACAAGAATATAATTCAATTGTTTAATTAAAAGACAAAAAAAAAACAAATAAAAAAAATATTCTTGGACGACTCAATCGACACAAATCTTGTAATATGGGCACTAGATTGCTGACAATCCATACTAATATTATAAATGTGAAAGTGTGTTTGTTTGTTTGTCCTCCCTTCACGTCGAAAGTTATGAACGGATTGATATGATTTTTTATTGGGGATAGTTTAATGTCTGGAGAGTGACATAGGCAATTTTTTTACCACGGGATAAGATATTCCCATGAGAAAAATTATTTACATTATCCTTTGACCACGCGGGCGGAGCCGCGGGTAACAGCTAGTCATATATAAAAACTTCTTTTAACACGCTTTTATTATTGTAAAAAAATATATTTTATTTCACGAAGAGCGTTCGGCTGTGAATATTGTAACGCATCCAACTGAGGTTACGCACACTAAAACAATGTGCATGGGAACGTTACAACAATCTTAGCCAAATGCTCTTCGTGAAATATAATCTATACTAATATAATAAAGCTGAAGAGTTTGTATGTTTGTTACTACTGGTTCGAATTGAAAAATACTTTTTGTGTTGGATAGTCCATTTGTCGAGGAAGGCTTTAAGCTACATAAAATTACGCTGCGACCAATAGGAGCGAAGCATCAGTGAAAAATGTAGCGAAAACGGGGAAAATTACGCGAACGAAGTCGCGGGCACAGCTAGTATGAGCTCATATACACCAATGTTTGCCTTTCGAACCCTCGGTCCTTGGGATAAAGTAGTCAAATAGTTCAGTTACGTGGAAGTGTCGCATATCGTATGAGCCCTGGCCAAGAGCTGCGCCAGCGCCGGATGGTGCAGCGGCCGGGCGGCGCGCACTAAGCGCCCCCAAAGGCCGACAGTCGAACTGCTGTCCATGTTCTCGTCTATGGAGATGGGCTGGCCGTCTTCGCCTGTGCTGGACTTCACTCTGCATACAGAACAGACATTAAACCATTGAATTTCAGTCAGCTGAACAAATATATTGTAATTTTTTCCATTTCTTTCTTGTTTCTCTTTTTTTTTTTACCAGCGATAATTTTGCTTTTGTTTTCGAAATAGTAGTAGTTTATAAAGTACATTAATTACACAAATCATATATTACTGTATATACTATTTGTAAAAACATATTCTCTGAATAAAAGTTTGAAATCTTTGAATCTAAAGATTAATTATTACTGAAGAATTTTTAGTGAACATGTCAACAATGTTATAGTGACAAGATACTAAATTATATTTCATCGCTTCATTTTTCAGATATAATAATTTACCACGTAGTCCCGTGATTCTACAGGTGACTTCATGCACGTTTTTAAAAGACACTCAACTGACTAAAAAAAAGAATCGTTTATTTCTCCCTACCACATAGCCGTTGTGGAGGGAAGTCTGGTTTCGAGCTTCATTCCGTTTTTGTGCATGGTGACGACTGCACCTATCTAATAAAGTTAAAAAATAATTAAATTAAATTAATCCATAATTTATCATTACGATGCCGAAACGTACGGCAGACGATAAAATTCAAACTTATAGAGAAAAAATTAGAAAAATCGAAGAAAATATACGTTTGAAAGATAAAAATAAACAAAAATTTCGCCGTTTACGAATCCTTGATACTGATTCTGACGACGAAAATGAAGGTAAGCCATTGATAATATCAGTGTTAAATACAAAAAAGTGTTATAATATTAAAACATGTAGGGAATGACTGCGAGTCATTAACTACGATATTAAGACGTTGGGGTTGACTGCGAGTCTTCAACAGCGCATAATATAATTACTTAAAGCTAATAAATTGCTATCGGGGTGGACTGCGAGTCCTCAACGATAAGGAATATAGCATCTAGTGCACATTTTCAGTGCCATTTATTTAATTTCATTACAAATTCAAAAATAATTTTCTATCAATATAATCAACGCTGAAAATTGTATTTTTCAGATAATCAAAGCGTAAACGAGGCTGTGACCTCGCAAGTGACCGCGACCGTTACGGCTCAAACCTCTGATGAGGAACAAGGTGATGAGTTACCAGTTAACAATGTCGAGTTATTACAAACCGACTTATTGCCGACAGAGGAACCGGATATTCCACCGGGCAAACAACCGGATATATTGCTGGCGGATCAGCCAACAATACTACCTCCCGCAGATCCTCAGGAACCAGATCTGGATCCTGAACTCCTGCAAGCCCTCGGAGAAACCATTGATGATACGCCTGAGTACGGTCAAAAAATTCATGATAATTTATCAAAAATTTGGCTCCCGCTATTAAAAAAGGGATTAACTAAAGACGACAAAGAAAAGTTTTTGAAAGATTACCTTACACCCGAGAATTGCAAATTACTGCAAGCACCGAAATTAAATGCGGAAATTTCGGCCGCCGTACCGGATATAGTGAGAAACCGAGACAAAAACCTTATGGCCCAACAGCAACAACTTGGGTCGGGCGTAACCGCAGTCAATAGAGGAATTGATAGTCTCTTAAGAGGGGACGATAAAAAGCAGGCAATTCGACACATCAGTAATGGATGCCGTATCCTATCAGATTTGCATGCGTTTTTTACACAAAATCGCATAAAGCTGTTGACACCAAGCTTAGACAAAAGCGTTCTTCATGTGATACAGGACTGCGAAAGAGATGAAACCCTTTTCGGAAACAATTTATCGAATAGTATCAAAGCGGCCAAAGCTATTCAACGGCAAGGCCAACAAATTAAAAAACCATTTAACCCGAAACCTTCTACTTCATTTCAGACTCATACTCCACGTAACCCGAACGCGGGAAACTGGAGTGCCCCTCCTCGCTTCCCATCAAACAGAGGCAGCCGAGGAGGGTCGAGACGAGGCTCGTATCAGACATTCCAGAATCGTCGTCCATACTCGAATACGAATGTCTCGGCGCAGCCAGCCACGAGCAAAACCGCAACGCCTACGAACAAACCTCGTGCCCCAACATAATGCCCCAGGTACATGCTGGCAGAATCAGCTACTTTGTTAATTGTTGGTCACGTATTACATCTAATACAGTTGTTCTAGATTGGATAAAATTTGGTCTCCGCTTACCATTTAATAAGGAGGTTATACAAAGAAATATACCTCGTAATAATTTTTCACAATGTGAACAATTAGAAATGTTAAAAGCTATTAAACTTTTAGTAGACATGGGAGCAGTACACCAGTGCTCCCCTGTCGGAGACCAATTCGTATCCAAAATATTCTTAGCACCAAAACCTAACGGAAGTAAACGTTTTATACTTAATCTAAAATCGTTAAACAAATTTATCGTAAAGTCTCATTTTAAAATGGAAGATTATCGAACAGCTTCAAAATTAATTCCTAAAAATGGTTTTTTAGCCACTATTGATTTGAAGGAGGCTTATTTATTAATTCCAATTAACATTGAGCATAGAAAGTACTTGAGATTTCAAATCAAAAATATTTCACAAGAAAATATTACGTACGAATTTACGGCCATGCCTTACGGACTTTCTATAGCACCTAGAGTCTTTACTAAAATTATGAGGGAAGTAGTCGCACATTTAAGAAATCGCGGACACAGTTCTGTTATTTATCTGGATGATCTTCTGTGTATTGGCAATACCTATGAAGAATGCTCTTCCAATGTTAAAGAGACTTTGCGATTGTTACAATGCTTAGGGTTTGTCATTAATTTCGATAAAAGTTCAGTAGAACCCATACAAGTAATTAAATATTTAGGGTTCACTTTCGATACTAAGGAACTATCTTTATCTCTACCAGAAGATAAACGTAGTAGTATTGCTCAGCTAGTTAAAAAATATTCAAATCTCCCAGTATGCACAATAAGACAATATTCTCAGTTAATTGGAGTCTTAATCGCTGCATGCCCAGCCGTGAAATACGGTTGGATGTACACAAAAATACTGGAACGACAAAAATATTTAGCATTACTAAATACAAATAATTATGACGATCAAATCCACCTAACCGATATTATACTGGAAGATTTGAACTGGTGGATCACTAATATCGCAACAACTTCTAATTCCATGCGCCACTCGGGCTACAAATTAGAAATATATACAGACGCTTCGACCACAGGCTGGGGGGCAGTATGTGGCGAGAGTCGCGCTCATGGTAAATGGTCGATTTTAGAACAAAAACACCATATTAATTATCTAGAGCTTTTAGCAGCATTCCTCGGTTTAAAAACTTTAGCACGATTAGAACATAATTGCTCAATACTATTACGTGTTGATAACACGACGGCTATCAGCTACATAAATCATATGGGGGGAATCCAATTCCCTCACCTTAATGACATTGCTCGACAGATTTGGTGTTGGTGCGAGAAACGAAATATTTGGATTCACGCGTCTTACGTTAATTCTAAAGAAAATTACGCGGATGCAGAATCTAGAATAATTAACCCTGATACCGAATGGGAACTCTCCAACCGAGTGTTTGACTCGATAGTGTCTCGTTTCGGTCAACCCGAGGTAGACTTGTTTGCATCTCGCATCAACACCAAATGTGTTAATTTTGTATCGTGGACACCTGATCCCGACGCTATAGCTGTTGACGCTTTTACATTAAACTGGGAATCGAGGTATTTTTATGCTTTCCCGCCTTTTTCAGTTGTTTTAAAATGTATTAGAAAAATTATTGACGACAAAGCAGACGGAATATTGGTTTTTCCTAATTGGCCCTCACAACCGTGGTTTCCTTTGTTAAAAAGTATTTTAGCATCGGACATTTTATACCTGAATACTAATGAGTCTATTTTGCAATCTCACTTCAGGGATCATCACCCGCTACAAGCGAAGCTTACCCTGGGTGTCGCGAGACTTTGCGGCAAGCCTTCTCACATCGGGGGTCTCCATTAGAAGCTCAGGATTTAATGTTAGCATCACTCTCCGAAAGTACATTAAAACAATATAGCGTTTCATACAAGTTGTGGTGGCAGTTCTGTGCTAATTAGGGTTTTAATATTTTCGAACCATCTATAACCTCAGTTTTGAGTTTTTTGACGGAGCGGTTTCATTCCGGTTGTTCCTACGGCAGCCTTAATTCTGACCGATCTGCGTTATCTTTACTACTTGGAGGAAATATCGGTTCAGACGATAGCGTAAAACGACTATTAAAAGGAGCCTATAAACTAAGACCTTGTATGCCTAAATATGCACATACCTGGGATCCACAACTAGTACTGAATCACATCAGTAATTGGTTCCCAAACAATAACATAAGTTTAACATATCTAACGAAAAAAATCGTTATTCTTTTGGCCATCTGTACAGCACATAGAGTGCAAACATTATCATTAATTAGGCTCCAAAATATCTCTTTTTCGGCAAACGGTGCCAAGGTCGTAATTAGCGACATAATCAAAACCTCAGCTCCAGGACGGGAACAACCTGTACTGTTACTCCCATATTTTCTCGAAAATATTTCCATTTGCCCAGCCACAACATTAAAAGATTATATTGCTATTACTAAAAGTAAAAGAACAACAAACGAAAATAAACTTTTATTAACATATAAGCCACCACATAAACCAGCTTCGACTCAAACAATTAGTCGTTGGATCAAAGAGGTACTTTCGGAGTGTGGCGTTGATGTATCCGTATATGGTGCCCACAGTACTCGTCATGCTGCCACGTCGGCAGCTCACAGTGCCGGCGTCAGCATCGAGACCATTCGCAAAGCTGCTGGATGGACGGCTTCATCTAACACCTTTGCTCGTTTCTATGGGAGACCCCTGATAGACAACGGTAATTTTGCTCGTTCCGTCTGTTTTCCGTCAAATGTTTAGTTTTAAAGTTCATTGCTGATTAGGCTAATTACTATTATATATTATTACTGTAATATCCTTATTTTGTTTAATAAAAGAATAAACAAATCAAAACACCGTTTTAATTTTAATCCATTAATATTATTGCAAAACTTTAATATTAACTCTGAAACTCTACGTGGTAAATTATTATATCTGAAAAATGAAGCGATGAAATATAATATAAGATCAAACGAACTTCTCAAGTGAAGTTCGATCATTATTATATGAATCGCTTCATTGGAAGATATAATTAATCACCCACCCACCCATAGACCCTAAAAGTTTTGCAATAGTCTCTGAACGAATGAAGCTCGAAACCAGACTTGTCTCGGTTTCTCACTATATCCGGTACGGCGGCCGAAATTTCCGCATTTAATTTCGGTGCTTGCAGTAATTTGCAATTCTCGGGTGTAAGGTAATCTTTCAAAAACTTTTCTTTGTCGTCTTTAGTTAATCCCTTTTTTAATAGCGGGAGCCAAATTTTTGATAAATTATCATGAATTTTTTGACCGTACTCAGGCGTATCATCAATGGTTTCTCCGAGGGCTTGCAGGAGTTCAGGATCCAGATCTGGTTCCTGAGGATCTGCGGGAGGTAGTATTGTTGGCTGATCCGCCAGCAATATATCCGGTTGTTTGCCCGGTGGAATATCCGGTTCCTCTGTCGGCAATAAGTCGGTTTGTAATAACTCGACATTGTGTCGCGTGGGGTATATAAATGATTAAGACCCAGCGTGCACAAAATAAATATTTATTTATTTACCCACCGAGACAGATACTCGGGTAGTGGGTTCGAATCCCGACTGGTTATTCACTTCCGCGGTTCCGTACTTCCCTGCAGGAGGGCCGGCCGAAGTTGATGATGGCCTGGCGGTGTAGTGGACAGCGGTAGGGAGGCTGGTAGCCAAAGTAATGGTTGGGGCTGGACGCGTCCCGTGTTATCCCGGACTTCTTCCCGAACTTGTTATCCCCAAACTTGTTATCCCCAAACTTGTTATCCCGTACTTTGTTCCCTGAAATCACGTTCCAGTAAGAAATTGTTATTTCGGTCTTCCAAAGCCGTCGATTGCGATCCTCAATTGCCAACCCAAGCCAAGCCAAAGCAAAGAAGACGGGTATATTTCAGTAGGAGGTGAAGTGGCTACTAATTAAGATCGCAATCAGACGGATTACAAGAACTACGTAAGTAGGTATGCAGAAAAAACTGTATGTAGGTAGATTAATTTACTCGATTCAATTATTAATTACACAATCAAAAAAACAGAACGAAATGCTAGTAATACTTGTTAAAGTATACTTTAATCTACTAATTAATTTATATTTAATCAATATTCTGAACAAAAAACTAAAACGGCTAAAGAAATGCGTAGGCACAAATAGCATAGTTTGCAATGAAGGTACACTAGACAATATACAATGAAATGAATGAAATGGAAAGCATTCAGTACGTTATATTATAATTAAATAGACATAATTTATAATTGCAACTATGCGACTACGGTTCACAAAATAACACTTAAAATCACCACTTACCTAATTAGGGAAATATCTAATCCTAAATCACGTAGGATTTATTATTGGCACAACACAATAGTACCTATGATATTATGTGGTTCGTATTAATATAGTCAAGACGTGACTAAGTATGAAATTATAACGAATTTAATAATTGAGGAGATTATGAGAATACGTCTTCTCGCCTCGCAGTCTAATTTTTGGTCAACGTGGTAAAGTTCAATGCCGCGACGACGATCCCCGCTCTGGACAATGGACGGCTGCTTGGCCACGCCCCCGCACATCACGCCATCCAACCGATTGCAAAAAATGCATTTAGGGATCCACGCACCTACATTTTATTTATTAGTATTAAGTATTTTATTCTTTTATTTATTAGTATTATTTTGTATTAGTTAAATTTAAGAACCGCATGTATGACGCAATTTAGTTAGTTAATTAGTATTTATGTTTAGTTTGCACAATTTTAAAATTTGTAAATATAGTGTAATGTTTTTTTTTTTTTGTTAAATGTATTTTTTTTAATAAACCTTTTTTTAATTATTTTTTTTTTGTTTTAATTAATTTCCTGATTTGTTAAAAAAATGTTATTTATTGTAAATTTGAATATATTTATAGTAAACATGTACGTATAACGTTACATTACCCCCTCGCGTCACCAAGGATTTTATTCCTTATAATAAAATCCGCACTCAAGCAATAAAGTAATTATTTGTATTAACACTTTCATTCATATATTTCATACTTCACGCAAACATAAAAGTAACAATAGACTATTTTAAAGAATATTGACACACACTAACAATAAGAGAGGTTCCTGTTATATTATGAACTGGTAACCCGTACAAATGAAATGCTGATTAAATGATATTAAATTACGCGAAATTACCCCAAAAGACAACGTTACAGTACAGTCCACTCCAAATAACTTAATAAAAATGTAAATTATTTATGATACAATATGACGGCATCGTCAAAAACACAAGTTGAGACTTGTTGCCTAGAAAAACAACACGTGCACAGGCCGCGTCATCAAGCGCCCTACCACCCCACTACTCGACCGGTGCGGCGCGGCAGCTATAAAAGGGGTGCACGGCGACTCGCAGCTCAGTCTGGCTCTGGCGCGGCACGGTGCACTAGTTGTACAGCCCGTTTAACTTAGACGACTCAAGTCTGGCTCTGGCGGACACGGTGCACTAGCTGTACGGCCCGTTTATCTTAGACGACTCAAGTCTGGCTCTGGCGGACACGGTGCACTAGCTGTACGGCCCGTTTATCTTAGACTCATTAATTAATAACTAACTTTGAAGTATAGTGAAGTCATTAGTAGTGACTATTTAAAATGTCCGACCCCTTTCTTGTATATATTATAAAAAATATTATTTGTTTAAACCAGTTAATTTTAAATCTTTAATGTGCCATGTACCTACGTTTTTACCTGACATATCTTCCAAGACGTAAACTAAAGGTGACTTTTTCGCAGTGATCCGGCATTTAATAAACTTTGGTGCTAGTTTTTTGCTAAAATATTTGTCTTTATCGCTTAGAACAAACGCGCGTTTCATCACTACGTCTCCTACCTGAAACTCGGCTGGTTTACGGCGTAGATTATAATGTGCGGTATTTTTTTCATGCGCATGCCATAACTTTGCCTGTACGTCATCAAATATGGTGGATAGACAACCTAAATTTTCGGCGTAAATATCCCGTGGCAGGAAGAGGATCTCTTCACCTAACTCTGCATCTGTGTAGTGAGTGCCACAGACAACAAGTTCTCGGCCATAAACTAAAAACGATGGCGTGAAACCAGTAGCCTCATTCACCGAGTTATTGATGGCAAACTGTACTTTTGGAATATAGATGTCCCAAGTTCTGTGGTCATTGTTAACAAAAGTGGAAATGCAAGTGATAATTGTCCTGTTGTATCTCTCTACGGTATTTACTTGTGGCGTATACTTAGGTGTAAAAAATATATTTGGGACGTTATACTTTTTGAAAAATGTAGCTGTGTCACGGCTAATAAATTGAGATCCGTTATCCAAAAATATTGTTTGTGGAACTCCATGTACCAAGAAAACTAAGTCCTCCAAAATTTTAATAATTATATCAGAAGTTGCTTTTTTAATTGGATAAATTAGGCAAAATTTAGAAAAACAGCAAGTGATAACTAGGATGTAGCTATTTTGCTTACGAGTAGTGGGCAAAGGGCCCATGAGATCTATTGAGATCATCTGCCAAGGACGTGAGCACTGCTTAGGACGACCCATAACACCTAATGTTTGATGGTTAGACGTCTTGTACTCGAGACACTTTTGACAAGAACCAACAAACCTGACGACATCTTTGTGCATGCCTGGCCAAAAGTACCGAAGCATAAGACGATGGTGAGTTTTAAAAATGCCTAAGTGTGCGGCTGTTGGGTCTGCATGGTTTTCGATGAGAACCTGTTCACGCAATTCTGCTGGGACTACAATTTTCCACGAAAATTCATTATTTAAATCGTATTTACCTTTTGAAAGCCTATATAAAAGTTTGTCTTTAATTAAATAATTTGGAAAATTTTGTGGTTTAGTAAGGCAACCGTTGAAAATAGTTTTATACCATTCGTCTTTAGTGTCCGATATATCAGAAGAGCAAATGGCACTAACTGGAATGGCCCGGGAAAGAGCATCGGGTATGACGTTGTCAACTCCACGTCGGTGCTTAATTTCAAAATCGAAAGAGGACAAACGTACTCCCCATCGAGCTAATCGACCGGTTGGGTTATTAAGAGAAAGGAACCATTTTAAGGCACTGTGATCTGTATAGACAGTGAAGGTTTTTCCGTTCTCCAAATAACATCGCCAATGTTCTAACGCAGTGATCACGGCTAAAGTTTCACGCTCCGTGATACTGTAATTTCGCTCAGAAGAGGTCAAGGATCGACTCATGTAGGCAATGGGATGTTCCTTTCCGTTCTTGGTCTGGGTGAGCATAGCGCCAACACCGTAGTTGCTCGCGTCGGTGTGAACCTCGAATGCTTGGCTATAATCAGGACAAGCCAGAACAGGAGCAGACACTAAGCACTCCTTAAGTTTCTGAAAGGAAACATCAGCCTCCGTAGTCCACTTGAACGGGGGTGTACCCTTTTTCAAGGAAGTCAACCTGTTTAATGGGCCGGCAATTGTACTGAAATTGGGGACAAAGCGACGATACCAAGTAGCTGTCCCGAGAAAGCGTTTGAGATCTTTTCGACAGGTAGGTGTCGGATAGTTTAAGATGGCTTCCACCTTCTCGGGATCGGTACGTAGTCCACAACCGTCAACGACATAGCCAAGGTACCTGAGTTGACTTCGAAAAAATTTACACTTTTCCAAGTTTACCGTGAGGTTAGCTTGTTTAAGTTTATCCAGCACCTTAAGCAACAGAGTCACGTGACTTTGATAATCGCTACTGATAATTATAATGTCATCAAGGTACGCGAAAACATTGGGACCAAATTCGCCGAACAAGAGGTCTACCAGACGCTGTTGGGTAGCTGGTGCATTGGTCAAACCAAATGCAGTCCTTTTAAATTGGAGTGTTCCTCTACCTGGGACATAAAATGCGGTCTTATCGCGGTCTTCAGGCGGGATCTCAATTTGCCAAAACGATTTAGACAAATCTATGCTGCTTAAATAACGGGCATCCCGGAGATTGTCCAAAATTTCGGAGATGTACGGCAAATTGTATGCGTCGCGTTTCGTCACTGAGTTCAGCTTCCGACTGTCAAGGCAAAACCGTGGCTGACCATTTTTCTTCGTCACTAATAAGGTTGGCGAAGACCAAGCACTTTCGCACGGCTCAACCACGTCAAGAGACAACATCTCATCTACCTGCTCAACCAAAATACGCTGTTTTTCCGGCGACATGCGGTAATACCTCTGCCGTATTGGTTGGGCGTCTCCAGTATTGATGCGATGAGTAATCAGGCTCGTTTTGCCAAGACCTTTACGCTCAAACGAAATGTCCTTATATTGGTCAATGATGTTGTCCGCAATAAGTTTTTCGGATTCGCTGAGGTTTTCGTAACCATGTATGATGGTTTCAGTGGGCAAACTTATGTCAGTATTAGGTGCGGCGAGAGAAATGCTACCTAAATATTTAGGACAAATTTTGAACTTTTGCCAAAAGTCAACGCCTAATATAAGAGACGTTTCGATCTCTGGGACGACAACAGCTTCAATCAAGTGAAATTGATTTTCAAAATGTACTGGAATGTTCATATAACCTAAACTTTTTAGAGACTGACCGCCAGCTGCGGTTACAAAAATAAATCGGTCAGTAAGCAATTTATAGCCATGGGTTTGTAATAAGAGATGTGAATTATTACCCAAAATAGTGACTGCTGAACCCGAGTCAAGTAGTCCAGTGAAAGGATTATTATTTATGTTCACTGTAACATAGGGCCTAACGTCATCGATTGGTTTACTAAGAATTGTGGCAGTTCTATATGACTTAAAGAAAACACTTATAGTTCGAAGCCAATTTTGCCAATCGTCTTTATCAAAATGACTTTTCGACGAACTTCCACAATTCTGCTCCACTAGTTTTTTGAAACGGTAGGGTTAGTTTTGTTGCAATCTGGACATTGGGGGGTTTTAACATCCTTGCGGCCGCACTTAAAACAGTAAATAACGTCCTTATTTTCGGTGCACTGTCTCAAATTGTGGGTGTTTACACGACACCTTGGACAAAAACGAGCTTTAGGAGCTTCAATGGCATGCACATATTTTTCATTTAAATTTGTTTTATTAGGGTAGTTATTAGTATATTCTTTATTTTGATTGTAATTTGTGTTATTATATTTACTGAATTTAGAATAAGTATTAGGTTGGTTAAAATTTTGTTTATTTGTGTTATTTTTATAATGAAATTTGTTTTTGCTATTATCTAAATTGTAAGCAAATTCTGGAGCAAGAGTTTCGGTAGTTGCTCCAATTGGTTCACGAAAATTGGCAAGACGGGCATGAATATTTTCGTAGTTACGACAAATGGATCGTAGGGAATCGAGCGTCCTAATTTCGCCAGCTGATGCTAAGGTGCTTGCATAGCAAGGTCTAATGTTGTGGAGAATTATTTCCAATTTATCGTCTTCTGATATAGGTTTCGACAAGCGCGAAAACAATCCAAACATTATTGAAAGGTAAATGGTAATATTTTCAGAATCACCTTGCGTTCTGGAACGAATTTCTGAAAGCAGTCTGTAGTCAAAGTCAGACTGAGTGAAATCCTTTTGTAATAAGACAATTAGTTCGCTCCAAGAGGACACTCGATCCTTCACGCTCCTAAACCAATGCAAAGCATCACCCGTGAAGATCTCTGTGGCGTAGGATAATGCTTTAGGTCCTGAAATATTTCTTGCGTCACAATATTCATTAATACGTTGAACGAAGGCTCGAACACAAGTCTTTCCATCGTATCTCAGCTTTCCCAAATCGGCTGATCCCCCACGGTCACATGTCACAGAGATGTTGACGGGCAACGCGGGAGTTAAAGACTCACTAGTGCAGGGAGGATTCAAGTTATCCGTAACTTTATCTTTACGAGAATCTAATATTTCGGACAAGTTCCTAAATTCTGCAACATAGATATCGTGCTGCTTTTTGACCGTATCATTGCTAATTATTCGGTTGATGCGATGGTACAAGTGGTTGACTAGATTCTGAGTGCGCAAGAAAGAACTACGATCTAATTCCGATTCTAAATTTGATTTGATTTTAGCAAGCGTTTCACCTACGCCCTTTAGGTCTTCCGCAGCCTCGTAAGGACTTTCTATAATGTCCTCGGAAACAAACAAAGGTCCGAGTTTAGCAATTTGTTTGCGTAAGTCCTGGACTGTAAGAGCCGGGGATGTGCCTCTAATAAAAACCTCATATTCAAGTTCTGACTTTTGCAACGATAAAAATTTAACGGGAAAAGCCATTTCAAATAAAAAAATTGTACGGAACCCCAAAAATTTTTTAAAAAAAAATTAATATAATCAAATGTGTAAGTGGTGATCTAGTGTTCTAAATTACTACTTTTATATAGAATAACTCCGTCTGTTACAAAATAGCAAGCTAAAAAGTAATAAAGCACAGAAGAAGTTATATAAAGAAGCAAACTACATGAGCTGCAAATAAAAAAGAACACAAACCAAAAAGAAAAGAAAGAAAAAACGTTATACAATAAAGCACACAACACACAACTACCTACTTACTACGGAAGCAAATAACCAGTCCATAAATTACCAAGTTGAGGCGCCAGTGTCGCGTCGGGTATATAAAAGATTAAAACCCAGCGTGCACAATATAAATATTTATTTATTTACCCACCGAGACAGATACTCGGGTAGTGGGTTCGAATCCCGACTGGTTATTCACTTCCGCGGTTCCGTACTTCCCTGCAGGAGGGCCGGCCGAAGTTGATGATGGCCTGGCGGTGTAGTGGACAGCGGTAGGGAGGCTGGTAGCCAAAGTAATGGTTGGGGCTGGACGCGTCCCGTGTTATCCCGGACTTCTTCCCGAACTTGTTATCCCCAAACTTGTTATCCCCAAACTTGTTATCCCGTACTTTGTTCCCTGAAATCACGTTCCAGTAAGAAATTGTTATTTCGGTCTTCCAAAGCCGTCGATTGCGATCCTCAATTGCCAACCCAAGCCAAGCCAAAGCAAAGAAGACGGGTATATTTCAGTAGGAGGTGAAGTGGCTACTAATTAAGATCGCAATCAGACGGATTACAAGAACTACGTAAGTAGGTATGCAGAAAAAACTGTATGTAGGTAGATTAATTTACTCGATTCAATTATTAATTACACAATCAAAAAAACAGAACGAAATGCTAGTAATACTTGTTAAAGTATACTTTAATCTACTAATTAATTTATATTTAATCAATATTCTGAACAAAAAACTAAAACGGCTAAAGAAATGCGTAGGCACAAATAGCATAGTTTGCAATGAAGGTACACTAGACAATATACAATGAAATGAATGAAATGGAAAGCATTCAGTACGTTATATTATAATTAAATAGACATAATTTATAATTGCAACTATGCGACTACGGTTCACAAAATAACACTTAAAATCACCACTTACCTAATTAGGGAAATATCTAATCCTAAATCACGTAGGATTTATTATTGGCACAACACAATAGTACCTATGATATTATGTGGTTCGTATTAATATAGTCAAGACGTGACTAAGTATGAAATTATAACGAATTTAATAATTGAGGAGATTATGAGAATACGTCTTCTCGCCTCGCAGTCTAATTTTTGGTCAACGTGGTAAAGTTCAATGCCGCGACGACGATCCCCGCTCTGGACAATGGACGGCTGCTTGGCCACGCCCCCGCACATCACGCCATCCAACCGATTGCAAAAAATGCATTTAGGGATCCACGCACCTACATTTTATTTATTAGTATTAAGTATTTTATTCTTTTATTTATTAGTATTATTTTGTATTAGTTAAATTTAAGAACCGCATGTATGACGCAATTTAGTTAGTTAATTAGTATTTATGTTTAGTTTGCACAATTTTAAAATTTGTAAATATAGTGTAATGTTTTTTTTTTTTTGTTAAATGTATTTTTTTTAATAAACCTTTTTTTAATTATTTTTTTTTTGTTTTAATTAATTTCCTGATTTGTTAAAAAAATGTTATTTATTGTAAATTTGAATATATTTATAGTAAACATGTACGTATAACGTTACAATTGTTAACTGGTAACTCATCACCTTGTTCCTCATCAGAGGTTTGAGCCGTAACGGTCGCGGTCACTTGCGAGGTCACAGCCTCGTTTACGCTTTGATTATCTGAAAAATACAATTTTCAGCGTTGATTATATTGATAGAAAATTATTTTTGAATTTGTAATGAAATTAAATAAATGGCACTGAAAATGTGCACTAGATGCTATATTCCTTATCGTTGAGGACTCGCAGTCCACCCCGATAGCAATTTATTAGCTTTAAGTAATTATATTATGCGCTGTTGAAGACTCGCAGTCAACCCCAACGTCTTAATATCGTAGTTAATGACTCGCAGTCATTCCCTACATGTTTTAATATTATAACACTTTTTTGTATTTAACACTGATATTATCAATGGCTTACCTTCATTTTCGTCGTCAGAATCAGTATCAAGGATTCGTAAACGGCGAAATTTTTGTTTATTTTTATCTTTCAAACGTATATTTTCTTCGATTTTTCTAATTTTTTCTCTATAAGTTTGAATTTTATCGTCTGCCGTACGTTTCGGCATCGTAATGATAAATTATGGATTAATTTAATTTAATTATTTTTTAACTTTATTAGATAGGTGCAGTCGTCACCATGCACAAAAACGGAATGAAGCTCGAAACCAGACTTCCCTCCACAACGGCTATGTGGTAGGGAGAAATAAACGATTCTTTTTTTTAGTCAGTTGAGTGTCTTTTAAAAACGTGCATGAAGTCACCTGTAGAATCACGGGACTACGTGGTAAATTATTATATCTTCCAATGAAGCGATTCATATAATAATGATCGAACTTCACTTGAGAAGTTCGTTTGATCTTATAGTGTTCATTTATATTAATTAGTATTTTCATAATACCTATCCTCTGTAGTTTTTTTTTCAACCCATAAAATTAGAAACACAAAATATTCATTTTTAGAGTTTTTTATTTCTATTTTACCTGTGGCCATTTTGCTTTTTATAAAGTAGATTATTTACACAAATCATGATTATTTATACAGTTTGAGTAGACGATACTCACAAGCACAGCAGCTTGAGCACGTCCCTGGCGGCCTTAAGATCACCACTGTCTGCGCCGGAGTGCGGCGCGTGCTGGTGCAGGAGACTGGCGCGGCGCTGCACGACGCTCCATGCTGGCACAAACATTATATTGATTTAAATGTTTGTTGGTTTAAGAAAATACATCCATTGTTACAATACACGCTACTGCAATGTATACTCGATTTGTTACAAAAGACGCATGCATGTTACAATGAACGCTAGCCGTGACATTCAGCGTTCAGAACAAATTATAACATTCAGTGTGGGAACAAAAATCATGTTTTAAAATGTTTGCTATAATTTGTGCAATAAAACCAGTGTCGGGGCACTATAGTTGTTATAAAATACAAAACTTATAAGTTGTTACAAAATTCGCTGGAAACACGCCCAACCACACGCATCGAACCTTTTTAAACCCTGTTTCTTTTAACTTGACCAATGTTTACTACATTGGTCAAGTTAAAAGAAACAGAGTTTACTTATAACAATGTTTTAGGTTTGAAATAGTACAGATGTGTAAGTTATGACTCGTCTCTGTGCGGTACAAGTTCTATAAAAACCGTCTGTTTGTTCATCCACGAAGAAGAAGTAAGGGCTAAAAATAAATCTTAATTAAAACATACCTATAGGTTGGTTCTCAACAATTTCAGTATCGCTTTTATTAGTCTCTGACACAAGCACCAAGTCTTGTATAACCGTTGTCATAGCCCCCGAGTTTTTCCCTGAGAACGGCTCAAATAGATGGCGCTCTCGGCAGTTCACCTCTTTGTACACATGGTGGTCTACTGTCACACGACATTTGCTCTCCGATTTCAATACTGGCCATGTTTGGAATTTCTGAAAAAAAAAAACCATTTAAAACTTATTATTAATTTAATTTATACTAATACTAGCTGACCCGGCAAACATTAGTTTAGTCTAGTCTAGTTAAAATATGTACAACAGAATTAGCACCACCAGTGACAACCTTATTATAATGTGTTATTAACTTTAAAAATGGTTTTCAACCATTAGCAACTCGGTTTAATTACAACCTGAAAATTTTATGTGGATTTAAGTTACTTACACTTTGGAAATCATAACGCACAGTCTGCAGTATAGACATGTACTTATATCTGTTGGTGCAGGTCGCCAGGTCCCTGGTCTTCACCAGGATGAGACTGGTGGTATCCTGGCCTCGAACCACGTAATCCGTGTTGCATGTGCCGTGGATATCTTTCTGTAATGATAAATGACAAAATATTGCTATGGTAATACTAATTTTTACACAATTCACATAGCGTCAACTGGTCCCAGTAAGCTAGGCTTAACCTACTTGTGTTATGGGCATCAGACAATGGATATATTACTGTAAATAATTACATTTCAACATAGGCATGTAATAATATACATTTCAATGAAATATCATCGAATACTAGACGTAAATAAAATGTACATGAGAATTACATGAGAAAACTTAATTCTTACTTCGTTTGGGGGGTCAGGCTTCTCTGCATTTGACTGTACTGTATGTACATGTAAACACAAACCAGGGTGCACGAATAAACCTACCTCAACTCCATTGAAATTGATGTCAAATCTTTTCATACTATTCTGAAACAGGGACAGCAAGCCTCTCTTGAAGTTGAGTACCCAATCGTCTTCGCTTGCATCAGGACAAATCTCTGATATGATTCCATCGTGGAAGGCAAATCTGGAATAGGTTTAAGCGGTAAGTTTATATAGATCTGATATGCCTGCGGTTTTATCTGCAAAATCCGGTTCCCGAACTGGGATCCGAGATAAAAACTATACTAGGTGTTAATCCCTCATATACCAATTTCAAGCAAATCTTGATAGATCATCAGCTTGATAGCTGATCTACGTGAAAGAGTAATAAACATCTATACATTATCACAAATCTCAAAACACGGAACATTTATTACCACAATAATGTATGTCAAGTCAATTCAAACACAATCCTTGAATTTCACAGAAAATCTTGTGTCAAGTTATTGAAATGGAATATATAGGTGTCACAATCTAATAGGTCCGTTTTGACATTTGAGGAAGAACCTAGAATGTAACTTGGAACGAAACTGAAAGCAACAATAAAATAATAATTAAATTAAAGTGTTTTAAAAAATACATACATTTCTGTGCGCGTTAAATAATTATGATAAAATATAATTACGAGTATTCTTTTCGCCACCTTTAGGTAGGTTGTTTCCATATTTACTTATTACTTGCAAATTATTGTACGGTGCTCACCTAAGGTCATTAAGCGAGACAGCTTGAACAAACTTCTCGGCTCTTTCCACAGAGTAGTTCTCATCCTGGTCGACAAGACTGACATCGCTTAGCTGCAGCAACCCTTCGCAGGGTGTCAAGAATTGGAGTTTAGCCTGGAATTTATTGTACAATGATATTCATTTAATATATGTCAAATAGTGGAATTCTTGTAGCGTGTAAAATATTTTTTTTTAAATCTTTATGAATTACTAATTACAAAAATTAAATCGAGGCCAAGGGAAAGTGCCAGTGAGCTGTGTAGTGTATATATATCGATGCCTTACAGCCAAAAAGGGATAAGCGCCATTTTTTGGAGAATGGACTTATGTATATAATCAGAATCGTCATTTTTTTTCTGCGTCGTTTGGTCTGGGTTACATGTTTCTAAGTGACACTTTTTGTCGCTTAGGCGGTAGTAATAATAGGGACATGAGCCAAATTTTGTCGTTTTAAACGACAGAAGTTTTGAAGTATTTTTTTTTTTGGTTGTTGATCAAAAAATTTTTGAAAACAAAGAACTTATGTTTTTTGGGCTCTCTGTAGCATTCAATCATTAGAACGTTAACCTATTTAGGCTGGAAGCAAACATTTAGAAATATGCGTTTATGTTATTTTGCTTATAAATAGTTATTTGTAAAATTTTGGTTAGTATTTTATGCCTGTTCCTTTATGAAATATATTGGTCGTTTATTGTAGTTAGGCCACATTTTTAAGACTTTATTTGGCGTTTAGTATATTTTTCCGGTTCATAAAATAGAAAGCAAAAGAGAGGTTATTAGCATATTGCCCCTGTAAATATTTAATATTAGTTTGTCGCTTATCCTTTTTTCCCTCCCGATAATTAAATGATTCCGGCGGTTAGATAAAAAGGTAGAACTAAAAGTTATCCTTATACCAATTCATTCTCAACGTATTTGTCGTTTACTTGCTCAATAATAATTTTCAAATGTCGGTTGTCGGTATCGCTCTCTTAAAACTACGGGTCCAAGCGGTAACAAGACGAATCTCAGTTGCAAGGCGCCAGGGGGCAAGGCTAAGCGACAGGCGTCCACGCGAGCAATTTTGGCGCGACGTTTTTGGCATGTTTTGAGATCGCTAGGTAAGTAAAATTTCATTGATTTTTTTACTATTGTTGTGAGAGTTGTTTAAATAAGTAGATACTTAAAAATGTTATTACTTAAATAAACTCGACAGACAGATATTGATATTGTAACTTATTATTTTTCAGGTTATCAATATGGCTAGTCGAAATCGGACAAGGGATATCTTAGGAAAAGCTTTACACAGTTCGAATATAACAGCCTTACAAGTTCCAACAATGTCAAGGATTATCTCCCCGAGTCTGACATCGAAGATGTTGATATAGAATAAGTGATAATTTTGTTACAATACTATAGTTGATACTTTAAAATATTTATGAATAAAACAAAGACTTGAGACAAACAATTGTGATATTAACAGTGTACTAATTTTAAGAATACTTTTTTATTTGTTGACATTGTAAACATCAATTTTATAATTAATAAAAAAATTAAGATTTTATAATTAACTAGCTGACCCGTGCCCACTTCGTTGGGCATAATGTTAGAAGCCTTTTTATTTTTTGGTTTTTTATATAACCTATGACGCTCAGCAATAATGTGGCTTTCTATTGGTGAAAGAATTTTTAAAATCGGTTCAGTAGATCCCGAGATTACCCCTTACAATTTAACAAATACACAAACTTTACCTCTTTATAATATTAGTATAGATAGAAAAATGAAAATTGATCTCGACTAGATTTTCAATTTTCGTTTATTACAAACAATTGTTATTAAGTATTATTACATTTTAGAGTGTGGCATTTCTGTGTCAATTAAAGACTGACTTGATTTGTAAAATATTTTTTTTCATTTTTGAGAACCCCTAAAGCGAACCTTAAATCTTTTCTTCTTGAAAAAATATTTCTTAAGAACTAACACATCGAAATGTATTAAAGAGTAATCTAATAAGCAAATTTCTCCTATTAAAAAAATAAACTTTTACAATTTTGCATTCAGTAAATTTTTATTCGATAGCTGGTTATACCATATTTCCACAATTTTATTTTCAACAATCTCACACTTGTGCTATTTTTATTCAATTATAATGATACATGAGGTGTATATATATCATATTTGCTGGAAGCGAATAATTCTTGTGTTTTCATTTACGGCATTTTGCCTGTTTGTGAAATGAAGATCATTTGAGGATAACCGACAGTAAATAGGGGTTGCAAGTCGAATTATAAAAAAATAACAGTGTAATTCAAAAGATAGCATGTTAAATACAACATAAACACATTTCCAGCCTCTAGGGAACTATGCTATAGTTTTTATGATTTTTTTTCGTTTAATTTTAACTTTAAATCACTCTCCTGTAAAGTTTGAAATGTGTCGCTTACCCTTTATTGGCTGTTAGGCATCGATATGTATTTTCCCGAGGGAAATATGTTGAATATATGGAGATAATAATAAAAAAAGTTATATAGCGAGTTGACAAAAAACATTTTTCATTTAATGATACATCCTTATCCAATCTACATACTCACTCTTTTTTCATGGAATATGAAAAAAGGCATTATCTTTATATCAAATTATTTCTGACACTATTTTGATTTCGTGCAGAATCTGAAAGACCAAGAAAATAAAAGTCTTACAGCAGCTTTGATGTCCAAAGTGGAGCGATTGTTGCTGGAGCCAGCGAAGTAAGTTTCAACATTCACTTTGTACTCATAGTGGTAGAATACTTGCGCCAAGTAATTGAATTTTTCTGATGCTGAAATAAAAATTACATTGTTTCATAATACTACTTCTTACTCAATAAATCTTTACCTGAGAGGTTTTTTTTAAAGATTTAAAATTATTGTTTTAACAAAAGTTAATTTTCCAAAAATTTATGAAAGGAAATCCCAATCCCTAAGCCAACTTTCTGTGCAACTAAAGGGTTTTTGATCCTAAATAGCCTGTTTATGTTGTGTTTACAACTACACTTCTTACTACAGCAAACACTCGTTCCAGCTCATATACTTAATTAGGTAGGTATTTGAAAGTTTAAACTTATAGAAACTTACCTGCACATGATGGTGAACCGCAGATGTATGGATCTTTTAGTGAATCTGTAAAAAAATGGTATTTTAAGTTTAATTTTAAGTTATTTTACAATTTATGAACGTAAATATGTAGGTACTTCAAAATGTTTCTAATAAATCTGTGCCTCTAGTGTAAAGGGGTTAAACTCAAAAATCATGATTTTACAGGGCGGCAAAAAAGGATTTAAATCTGATTTTGTCGGTTACTGTTTTAAATATATTATAATCTTAAACTGATTACGACTAGAACTATAAATAAACTAGAAATTGAACTCAATATTAGGCTGTAGTTTAATAATGCTGCTGAGATATAAGCCTGCAAAAATTATTTTCACCACTGTTCACCGCGGAGAGCACTGTGAATAGAGGTTAAAATAGACTTTAACTTGCTAAAATGATTACAAAGCTTTACGTGAATTTGTGTAAAGGGGTCGATTTTCTAACTAGAACTATGTTTTTAATAAATTATTTGTGTTTATAGATTGTAAATAGCTCAAGAAATAAATGAAATGCTTTAAGTAAATTAAGTAAGTAGTTATATTTTAAGAAAATTATACATTATTATTATTTTCTGATTATTTTAAGGTGGGACGCCTGCAGGGCACAGGCGGGTGTTCAAGTCGCTATTTGGACTCATTACACTGTTCCCGTGTGGATACGGTTGTTACTGTGGCCCCGATGACCTCCCCCAGAAAACCTTAAACTCCTTCTACAGAACTCCGTCGGCCAGTGTCCAGGTCGCACAGTTTTCCTTCTTCGATCCTATCGGCTTCAAAAGTCTCCCACCTGAGCCTGCTGTAGTGTATGCACTCAGCCAGGAAGTGCTGGCTGGTCTCTGGTTCACCGCATTCAAGACAAGTGAAGTCTATGCTGTTGTCTATTAGGGACATATGTCGGTTAAGTCTGCAGTGGCCTGTGATGATGCCCATGACTATGCCCAGTCTTTCCCGGCTTAGTGATAGTAGTGACCGGGTTCTTTTGTGATTCTTTCCTTTTACAAACAATTTTGCTTGTCTGCAGCTATTACTCTCAGCCCATGCGTCCTGTGCCTCGCGTCTCATAAGTTCGTTTATCACTCCCTTAGTGACGGTGGCTGATATCGGAAGCTGAGGCTCTGGTCCTATAGGTCTCGAGCTGGCACCTTCTCTTGCAAGCTCGTCCGCTCTTTCATTCCCTGATGTGCCTTGATGGCCTGGAACCCATGCTACAGTGACCGTCATTACCTCGACTAGTTTATTGAGAACATATTTGCACTCCTTGACCAGCCCTGATACGGTCTCTACCTTGGCCAGTGCTCTAATTGCCGCTTGGCTGTCTGAATAGATAATAGTGCTTTGCGTCTCTATCCCGGAGTCGGTCAGTACCATTTCTGCGCATTCTTTTATACCTAGAACCTCCTCTTGGAAAACGCTGGCATACGCACCCAATGCTAGAACCACATCTTTAGCTGGTTTACTGGGTATGTGTATCCCTGCTCTAGCTAATCCTGTGCTTCTCATTCTGGATCCATCTGTGTAACAGATGAGCTGGGAACCCGATGTCTCAATTTCCCAGTCTGATCTTTTACCTATGTGTAGTATACTTCTTGTGGAAGATCGTTTGTTTCTTGATTAGGTCGTTATTTGTCATAAGTAATGACATGTCTCTCCCTAAACGGAAATATTAATATTTTTCTTTAAATTACCACACCTCTCACTACCACCAGTAGTATTATAAAATGAATTCGATTTGTGTGGAGTTATAGGGTGACCCGAATTCATAGAAGACTGTTCAAAAATTTATCAGGTTGTGTCTGTGTAACAATCAAAAAAACCATTATAGAGTTATACCCCGTTTAGATACTAAAAACAAATCAAGATTAGAAAAAACCAGTTTTGTGTAAAAGGGTTAAACTAGTTACTCTCGTAATTTTGCAGTCCAGGCGCCAAACGAACACACACAACCTCTCTCTCTCCGAGTACTCGAACCGACTGGCTGACCGGCCGCTCGCCGAGGCGCGTATGCGCTATGCGCCGCCGTTTCTCAATTACCTCACCCCCGCGCTTCCTATTTAGTGTCACCGTTTTGCACAAAAAAAAACTCACTTAATTCTACTTTGTCCTAAATAAATAGAAAAAGAAATTTTAAACTTTTGTGAATAAAGAGCAAAGTAAACTTAATACTAAAATGTCAGGTAAAACTGTCTTAGGAATAACGATTAAAATTATTATTAATCTTTTTACATGTAATGGAGTTTGAAATAATTTAAGAAATAAAGCGATCTAAGTAAAATTTTATCACTTTACACGAATTTGCACACTTATTTTAAATTGTGAAAAACGGTTAAAATGTAACTTTCACCGTTTTTACAAAAAGATTCGTTTGTGTAAAATAATCAAAGTATACTTTTATTTCTTTACACAAACTCTCATGTATAATGTGGTTTGTTAATTAAGATCTAATTATAGTGTAACCGTTTTTAACAAAATGATTGTCAAATTTTGCAGACATTGATCACTTTGCACAGCTCCTAAAATTGAAACTTATGGTCGTATCTAACTGAGTGTCAAACGTAACGATATAGCTTCGTGAAAGACATAGAGTGGTTAAAAAATGTAAAAATTGGATAAACTCGAGTTTAACCCCTTTACACTAGAGGCACAGAAATAACAACAAACAAAACTTTGATTGACATTGACATTGACATTGGCAGCAAGCAGATTTCTCTTTGGCAAGGGTCAAGCAGTGGCGCTAGCATAGCTTGATTCGATGGTAATAAAATTTGTATGGAGAACTTTATGTTTGAATTTGTTTAAAAAAAACTAAAATTAATTTTGCAATGCCAATGACATGTAAAGGTGCCTTTTTGAAAAGTAATTGAAGTGCACAAATTTCCAAAAGATGATGTTTTACGAAAAAAAATTAACTCATATTTTAACTTGAAATTTATAGCATTATATTCTATAAATAATAAGTGATTTAAAAAAAATATTTGCAAATTAAATTAATTATTTTTGGTTTAATAATATTTAAAGAGAAAAAAATCGTCAACTTTTCGAACATTTGGCTACCAAAAAATTTTTACAGGATCAAGCTATGCTGGCGTCATCTGTTTTTCGCTTTTACCGGCCGCCCCATTTGACAATGACAGTTTCGTTTCGTTCCGATTCGTGGTAGTTTTGCCTAAGCGGCTAAGCCTCAAATCAAATACTATAGAAATATAATACGCACAGCTCTTGACGTTTCTCATACAATGACTTGGCAACCTCCTGTTCACCTCATGCCGCTAGGGGCGCTAGTGTCGCGTTAACATTTTGCATACAAAACGCACAAAAGTTTTGAAATCGTTCACCTCATGCCGCCCTCATGCCGCCTTATTTTTATAGTAGCGCTAGTGTCGCGCGTCTTGCCCGAATTCTTCCGAAGCTGTGCGTATTAACTCGGTAAAGTTTCTATAGTATTATTTGCTCAAATTGCTGCGCTCGGCTGCGCTGAAGGTTGCGTTCTCAATATGTCGGCGCTTGTTCATCATCAAAATTAAAAAACTTGCTCTTGAAATATTTAATTAAGCATTTTGGCATTTTCACAAAAAAAACCCAAGCCCATCGAAATAATATTAGTACGTATAGAAATGACAGCGCCTTCAAATTTTGGCGCCGCGTTCGGCCGTGCGGGGCGCGCCCCTCCCTGGCCCCGCCCCCAACCGAGTCATAGAATGACATTACTACGCAGGGGCGACACTTTGTTTATATTCTGTCTATTGGACATCTAACTGATTATTTTATTTTATTACAATATTTTATTTTACTTAATAGAATAAATTTAATAGAAAATAGGTATAATATTAGCTATAGGTAGGAAGCTAGATTACATTTTTGTTCTTAACTTAATATTAGTCAAAAATAAACTGAGCATAATAATAATGAATCAAAACTAACTTTATAGTGAAGCTATTTATATATTGAAGTATTTTGTAATATTTGCAATAACCAGGAGACCTGTCGCCTGCCAGACAAGAGGAGTTGTGTTGAATGGTAACGTATCTTTACTCCGAAACTTGTTTGCCCGAATTTCATTTGTTCGAAAATGGTTGGTCGAAATTTAAAATGCTGTTTCGTTTTCCATCTTTTTGTTTTCTAGAAACTTATTTTTTTTACTTAGTTAGTAACTTTATCCACATTTACGTATTTTACCTAGTATTTGAAAATATTTTGGAAATATAGTTTAAAAAATCAATATTTAAATTATATATTATTTAAAAAAAGAATGATTAAAATCGGTCCAAAATTGAAGGAGTAATCGGCGGACCTCCAAAAAAAAACATAGAACCTCCTCCTTTTTTGAAGTCGGTTAAAAAAAAAGTTACAAAAATTTCAGAAATACCTAAATTATATTATAAAATTAACTGACGCTTAGTACCTACGTATCCCATCTGTACGATTAATTTTTGATAATCTATGATTTTCACATAGAAACAAATGACAAATCGTCACACCAAACGAATAAAGCAGTAATAGCCATGGAAGTAATAAGTTACTTATTACTTCCATGGTAATAGCACGTTACCAAAAAATTTTTTTTTTGCTTATTTAAAATCTACGGACCTTAATACATCACCTGAATTTTTTTCCGATTTTTTTTTACTGCAAATAGTGTAATTAAAAGCGTTTGACGTCTTTTTTCTACCGAAAAATATATACAAAAGCTTAGGCGAACAAAATAATTATTTTACCTTACGACCCGAGAGAAAGTCATAGATTGGAAGAATAACAGAGTATCATTCTAATACAACTTTATTCGTCCGAAATCCTACGCAAAACTAGTTTGTATTAGATTAAAACTGTTTTATTCTTATGAAATTACAACCATCATTGTAATGTAAGTAATCAAACAATTTTATATTATTTTGATCCAAACTGTAATGTGTTATTAAGTAATTTATAATATAAAATTCAAAGTCCTGACTGACTGATTTAACTATATATCAACGCACAGACCAAACCGCTGGGTCTAGAAACTTCAAATTTGGAATGTAGGTTCCTTGCGACGTCTAGGGGTGTACTAAAAAACGATTTTTCAAAATTCCCACGGGAAAGCGAAATATACGCAAACGAAGTTGCGAGGGTATATCGACGCACAGTGTAAACCACTGGGTCTGGAGATTCCAAATTTGGCATGTAGGTAGGTTCCTTATAAGGACCGGACCGTCCGGACCAGACCGACCGGACCAGACCGACCGGACGAGACTGAACCGGACCGTACCGGAATTTGTTTTTGAAGAAAAATATGCTACTTAATTGTTAGTAGGCCACGCGGGCGAAGCCGCAGGCACAAGCTAGTCGTGTATGAATTGCTAATGAAATAATTATATTATGATATTGCACTAAGGCTCCTAAGGCCGAGTGGATAAGTGCAGTGGCATGGAACAAAGTCAATGAAAGAAAGGCGCTAAAAGAAACTGGCCTGAATACTGACGAGCACCATGCCTTGTACGCTGAAGCGCATAGAACAGCTCAGAGACTATGTAGGATAGACAGGGATGCCTATATTAATAACATCTGCGGAGAGGTAGAGACATGTTCGGAAACAGCCCGCACTAGAGATAATTATGTTCCGTAAAGTCAAGTGCCTTGCAAAAGACTTCAAGCCAAAACACTGATCTATTAAAAGTGAAGCTGGGATAACTGTTGTCCGATAAGATGGCAGTCCTGGAGAACAGGTGGAGAATATATTGTCAAAATCTATTTTGTGAGAACAACGCGGAGAGGAACTTGTGGGATTATGCCGTTAAGGAACCTGACATCCTTAGACAGGAGATAGAAGAGGCAATCTGCAAACTGAAACCTAAGGCTTGCGGTGGTGACGGGATAACAGCTCAAATGCTGAATCTTATGAGGGAAAAAAAAATCACTTATTCATTCAATATGTCAAACAGTCTGGCGAACAGGACAATGGCCAGAAGACTGGATTGAGTTGATTGTGGTTCTTCCCTTCATGTGTAGAGCATGAAGGGATCGACACGCAAATGTGAAAACTATCGCACCATTTCACTTATTTCCCACGCCAGTAAAGTCCTCTTGAGAATCCTGAATAGGAAAGTAGAAGCATATACAATTCAGCAGGTATCCAAGAAGCAAGCAGAATTTATCAGAGGTAGGGGCACAAGAGAAAAATATTGAACATCAGACAGTTTGATTGAGAAGTGCAGAGAACATAACATCAGCGATGCCCTCTGCTTTATTGACTACGCTAAAGCATTCGATTGCATCAACTAGGGCAAATTGTTCGGTGTTATGAATGATATGGGTATTCCGGATCAGATGATCCGGAATACCCATATCATTCATAACGAGAAAGGTGAGATCACCTTTCTCGTGCAAAACCTGTATCTCACCAGCAAGTCGAAGGTCAGGCTAGAGGACGACTCGTCACACCCTTTTGATCCTGAGAGAGGAGTACGTCATTGTTGCATTTTGTCACCGCAACTGTTCAATTTAATCGGTGAACACATAATGAGAAGGGTATTGGACAACTGGGAAGGAGGCATACGCGTAGGAGGCTATTTGCTTAGTAACCTGCGGTTTGCCGACCACTAAAAGCGGAATTAGCTGAATTCGTGTCCAGAATCAGCAAAATAAGTTATACCGAATATGGCCTACTCATCAACCGGTCAAAAACAAAACTCATCGTGGATAGAGCGGGAACACTACAACGAACGCACGAACTGCACGATCTAGAAGTAGTGCACAAATTCGTGTACTTGGGATTGCAAATATGTGACGATGGTTATTGTTGATTGGAAGTTGTCAGGAGAGCCAAAATAGCAAAAACAGCGGTTAACAGCTAGTTTAGTTTGTTAGATATATAGTCGATCGTGGTCAAAAAACATGTCTCTTCACTATGGCAAAAAAAGTTTTGGCTTCCCCATACGAAATCGTAATGAGCTAGCAGGTCGGGTCACTCGGGTCCTTGTATGGGGAAAGAAGTTTTTTTGTGAGATTTTGATGGTTGGTCAAATAAGAAAAGTTGTTCTATTTGAGCAATGGAATCATCCCCTAATAGGTCGTAAACATCTTTTGAAAGACCCTATAGTATAAGTTATAGTATTGTGTAATCATATTTTTAGCCAAAAACTATGTAAGCAATAAAGTTGAGCATTAATTCATTGACAAATTAGGGACCAAAACAGTTGTTGATTAAGCTTATCCTACTTAAAATATAAGCTTTTCAATAAAAGTATTATATAATAAGACTTTTCTTCTATTAAAGTGTGAAAAAAATATGTTTTTCTGAAAAATAAGTAATTTATGAGTAATCTATGTTTAGTTTCAGATTTAGCCAGTTTTGGCGGCGTTTTTTTGTTTTTGGACAAATATATATGTTAAAATAATAATTAGTGATTATAATAATACTAAAATAAATCACTTATATCTTGTTTTACTTAATTAATTTAAAAAAAGCTAAAGGTTGCCCGACTTTTTGCATTGTTCTCCTGACAAACTTTGAGAGAGTAAAAAGGAGGATAAACAAATATTATAACATTTTGTGATATCATATCTGTACACGAATATCAGCGCATAAGTTTATTACACGGTGTCATTAGGTTTAAAAATACCTTTAAAAACGTCGATTTGAATTTATTACAAACAGCATCTTGCTAACATTTCAGACGAATAAAGCCGTAAGTGAAGACACAAAAAAAAACAAATTAATAAATTTAGACGAATATAAAAGTATTTTAGTTTTTCGTGTTTATTGAAATTATTATTGTATATTTTTCAGTATTATATATGACATATTAAAGCACAATTTTTTCCCTACCCAACGATACCATTTAATTTATAATTGCTCAACTACAAGAGGCGTAAAGACAGTTTTAGTGTTTTTTGGCGTTCCTGTAAAATTTACTTTTTGCAATAACGGCTTTATTCGTTTGGTGTGGCGAAATGACTAAACGAGTTGATGTCTATTGGCCGATTTTTGGCGCCAACTACAATAGCGTCCACTTGGGCTCGTGATTAGAAATTTAATTTTTGTGTGTTTCTGCGTTTGATTCATAGTATTGATAGTGTAATGTGAAGCAAACATTGGTTATAGTACATATTGATTGAAGTTTGTGATCAGGAACCTATTAAAAGTGCATTATCGTGTTGACTTCAAAATCCGTATTTTCTGAAGAAATTTTGCTATCATCTTTCTTCGGGGCGTCTTGACTCAGAGACTGTATACTGAGTCAAGAATGTCAGGATAGCATGAACTCGCTGCTTTGAATTTACTTACTTATGTAAATAAATTTACTTATGACTTGGCTGTATGGGCTCAAAGCCCTTTGCCTGCCCTAGAGCGAAGAAAAAAAAAAAAAATGTCTATTGGCCTAAAAAAGTACTCTGTGATTGGCCTCAACCTCAACGTATATGGGGACGATGGGGACAAAAATTTTGTTCGCGGTGTCCGTTCTAAAGCCAGACATTGACATTTTTTATTTTTATTTTTTTATTTATTAAGGCATAGGCCAAAATGCCATCCGCCTGAACAGATACAGTATTACATTAGAACAATATTATATTACACAAGATACAGTATCCTCAATTCTATATTTACTTAACAACGTAATTAAAATGAAAAGATAAAATAAAAAAAACGAATTTAAAAAAAAAGAGAAAAAGGAAAACAAAAAGAACAAGGACAACCCTGTAGCAGGAAAGACAAAACAGACCTTCCAACTACAAGGATCCCGCAGTATTAACTAAATAATCGTATATGCATGAATACACCTGGACATGCCTCAGCATCTCCGTGACCGAAGAGAAGGCTAATCCCAACCTCTCCCGACACATACCCATAAAAACTTCCCGCTGAGAAGAAAATTCGGAACAAACAAAAAATATATGGTGCAAGTCACAGAAACTACAATCATTACAAAAGTGACAAGATGAGTTAGTAACAAGATTAATACGGTACAAATGAGCGGGGAATTTACAATGACCTATTCGCAATCTGCTTAGAGTGGTTATAAAGTGCCTACCAGGGTACCGCGTATAAGCCTCGAACCAGGCCTTAGTAGAAGGCTTAGACACAACAGCCTCCAACCATTGACCCTTAACAATTCTAGTAAGTTCTAAGTCCGTGGACCAGCGTTGAATCATTATTGACTTCAAGTACGGAACCAAATCAGAGGAAGGTACTCTGTAATTAGTAAACGTCAAGGAATCAGAAGACCTGGCCAAAGTATCCACTATCTCATTTCCCAGAATTCCTGAATGTCCAGGAACCCAAGAAAACTCAACAGAGACACCAATTTTACAAAGATGAAAAATAAACTTTTTAATTTCAAGAATTAGATAACTGCATTTGACAGATATCTGCTTCTCAAGGAATCTGATAAAATTAAAATATGCTTATGAGTATCGTACTTATGATCTAAGACATATTCCAGAGCATGTAAAATAGCCAAAGCCTCTGCCGAAAATACAGAAAAGTAATTGTTACATATAAGTACCTTACCATATTTCAGAAAGGAGTCGTAAAAAGCCAAACTAGTACATTTCGTAGACTTAGAACCATCAGTATAAATTTTAATAAATTTCGATTTAGAGCTCAAAAATTCCAAAAACTCAGCATTATTTTTAAATTTCGAAAGATTAATTGAGACATGACTAAAGTTAATAAAATAATCTAAACTGTAACAAGGTGGATTACTAGACCAATAAACTACGTCCTGAAATTCAAAGTTCAAATATGATATGGAGGTACCCATGTTAGTATCTTCCAAATAATACTCAATATTATTATAGTTAGGTATAACAAAATTTTTCAAAAAACGACATATCACCGGATTATCATTGCTTATCAATTTCAAACACATTTTGTCAATAAGATAATATCTTCTAATTCATAAAGGCACAATTCCAGTCTCCACCTCAAGAGAATTAATAGGAGACGATATCATGGCTCCACATATAATTCGCAAAGCTTTATTTTGAATGATATCCAATCTTCTTAATAATTTAGAGGACGCATCAGAATAAAACATACAGCCGTAATCAAAATGACTACGAACAGTTGCAATATAAAGAGTTTTCAGAGTTTTAGGATCAGACCCCCACTTGAGACCAACCAAAGATTTCATAATATTAAGACCTAGCTCAGTCTTCTTACACAGTAAATCGATATGAGGATTCCAAGAGAGTTTAGAATCCAAAATTATTCCCAAGTAGGTATTTAATATGAGATTGAGCAGGAATCAACACATTACCGTAAAGGACAGAAGAACAAAGGTAAGTATACTGTTTAGAAAAAAGAATAACTGAGCTCTTATCCAGACATTGACAATGATTGACAGTCAGTGTAATATTTTTTTGTATTACATTTTAGAAATTATAATTTACTTAGTAATTTTTTAGAAAACATTACTGTAACTAAAATATTAAAATTAAAATAATTAACAACCTCAGATTTTACTTAATCTCATTTTATTTCAATAATTAGGATTTAATCTATTTCAACTTATTAATATTTTCAAATTGTTACTTGAGACAAGCTTGAGACCTAAGAAAAAAGCTACAAGGATAACAATGTCCTGTGATTGGACCTTGTATGTAATATGGTCACTGTAATGAATGGTGCCTGCGACAAAAATACAAAATGAAATTACCTACTTTTAATACACAGTTACTATAAATTATTATAATTACTTACCACATAGTATACCTATTGATAATTAAACTGCTTTGCAAATCATACTATAATAATATAAATGAGAAAGTAAGTTTGTTTGTTATTCCTTCACGGCTTGACTAAGCAGTCGATCATTATGAAACTTTTTATCCCGTGAAAGTATGTCATTCCAATGGGAAAATAATTTTTCTACTTTAAAGGGCGCTGTATGGGATGGGCTATCGGCCAACAGATGGCGCCACAAGTCGCGCTATGGGTTGTTTTGTTGTCAAACGAGATTATGACAAATTAACGCGAGCGAAGCCGCGGGGAAAAGCTAGTTCAAAATAAATTTAAATAAAATTAAGCTGCAAAGTAGAAATATTTTCATTTTTCTTTTTATAAGCTTTCCTCTTAGGTTTACCTGTAAGTAATTATTTAATTTCCATTGTGTGTTGTAAATTAGGTCGTATCCTGCTCGATATACCTATATCAAATATGTATCAAATAGATAATGGAATGGTCTTTGAACTCATACGCCATAATATAAGTAGGTACCATATTAATCAATGAGTGAAAACATATTTATTCTGTTCGTTATTCATTCACATTTTTAATGAAGCAGAGGTTTGAGTTTAATTTTCCATAATTTTTAAGACGACTAGTTTTAGTAAGACTTTAACTGATGGTATCATCAGAAAAGTCTTCGCACATGACCTGAGAGGAACACAAAAATGTCATCACTTAAACCTTTGCCCCGAGCGGGAATCGAACCTGCATATTCTGGTGCCAGGATCACTACCAACGCGCCACCACCGGGCTGTCATCAAGAAAAGATTAAAAAAAAATTTTTTTTTAATGTAATACGATTTGCTGCAACACTACTTCTTGGGCGTACGACGCGCGACGCACGTAACGCATGCACGCATGCTAGGTAAGTACGCATATTTTTGATTTTTATATTGACGACCTCCGTGGCTTCGTGGCTTAATGGTTACCATGCCGGACCGCCACCAAGGCGGTCCGGGGTTCGAATTCCGGTCGGGTCATGATGAAAAAGGAACTTTTTCTGATTGGCCTGAGTCTTGGATGTTTATCTATACATGCATTTGTTATAAATTATAGTATCGTTGAGTTAGTATCCCATAACACAAGTCTCGAACTTACTTTGGGGCTAGCTTCTTCATCATCTGTGTGATTTGTATTAGTACCTGTATATATTTATTTTATTTAGGTATTTATTCTTATGGGAGCTGGAAATCTGAGCGCGAGAAACCGAGGGCATATGCTAAAAAAACAAATCATCTTTTTACACTGATTCAAAAGGAAATTCCATGATTATCAGATAATATAATTTATTGTGATATTACGAAAATAAGCAACGTTGCGTAACGTTAACCCATCGCATGAGTGACTATTACGAAAGCTGACCCTCCAAAGACGAGGGTGCGATACGAATCTCGAAAATTTAACTGGATATCGGGCTATGCAAAATCTAGGACGGCAACCCCTTAATTTATGTTCATGTTTATTACTTTTATCTTGTTTTATCTACTGAAAAGTTATGATTTATATTATTTAGATCATGTTATGGGCTACATAAATAATATTATACAACCAAAAACATTCAAATTATTTAATTTACAGCCAGTTTCTGAAACGCATTTTTAAAGTTAATGACACATTAAATTAATTCATTTTAAGTTATTGTCAAACTAACCGGTCAAGTGTCACAGTTCTGTGGTCGGTCACAGTGCAGGGCCGAGCGACTGAAGGGATCGATGCCACCTTTATAATAACACATTTCCCAGGAATTTTATACATTTCCGGTAACACATTATACATATTATTTACTAAATTACAGCTTTCTAGCATTAAGCGTCTAAGCTAGGCGCTAGACCGCGAACGGACAGACAGACAGACGGACGTGGCGAAATTATATGGGTTTCTTGTAGTTTATTCCGGAACCCAAAAAAGACATAGCTTGAGACATAATGTAACATTAAAATTAAAATGCGATCCAGAAACTTGCTGGCTGTTAAATAAAAATGTCAATTCATTGGTTAATTTAATTTCCGACGTAAAAGATAGACAAACATACATACTTTTATAATATTAAGTAGGTAAGTATGTCAAGTTATGAAGGCATCACTTTTTGACCCCACATATCAGATCTTTATGATAACAAAATTGGTTTAGTTAAATCTGGTTAAATCTCTCCGTTAATAAAATGCTTATTATATTGCTCATTTATTATGTAAGTACCTATTTAAAGTATTAATTAAATAATTATTGACCTATTTGTAAAATTTTAATATTTTTTCTCTATACAACAAATTAGACTACGTTTTGCACGACAATAATTCAACCCAGGATCATATAACTTGCATACAAATCGTACATGATACTAAAAAAACGTTCAACTCATCTATTTCCATATAACATTTTAAAAATTATTGTTAAAAATATTTCTTTTAACATGGTCCAACTTACAAATTCTAAATTCTAAGTACCCTCGTGCTCAGAGATAAAGACAAGTATTTAATTATCAAAACATTAAAATTAAATTGATTGGAAACCATCGATTTTCAATATTAAAAATAATGTAAAAATTCAATTAGCTCAAGCAAATTAAACGTGTTGTTTTTTATGTTGATCGCCACGAGGTATAACAGGGCTAATTTTTAAAAACTACACGAGTATTTCCCTTAATTCAATTTTTGGACTAAACTGGAATATATCAAATAAATATTTCTTATTATAAAATTAAAATACTTACTTCCCGATCCGTAAACAACACAAACAAAACACAACAATAACACAACACAATACATTTTGTCCAAAATCAATCCATATTTCGAAAACGTACTCTCCACTTCGGTTATTGTCGAATAACTAAATTCCGAGATCTCTTATCTATAGGGTTATAGGTCGAAGTAAACGATTGTATTATCTATGTAGCTCTTATGCAGAATGGTTTATAATCATGTAATTTTGTAATGAATATTGTAAGCTGATAGGCCGCTCACTTCGCATCGTTGTAATGTTAGGGATCAGTCGACGGGAAGTCAGCGGAAATGGTCTGGTTCGGATTACGAGTTGACATGATACATTTACTGTTGATTATGTTGATGAATGAACCAATAAATTACTACCTATATTAAGTATGTTATTTAATTTTGTAATTTGTTTTTATCGTCAGAAGTTATTTGGTACTTAAGTATTTTACAAGTATTTTACGTTGATTGCAGATATTCTCAGTGACAGTGTTATTAGTTTTATTTATTTTATTTATATTAATATAATAATTTTTGGGCTTTACAGATTACTAGATAGGTACTTATCAACATAATTCAATATAATTTCTACTAATATCATAAATCACGCGAAAGTTTGTGTTTGTTATGCTTTCACGTAAAAACCGCTTATTAGATTTGATTAAAATTTTGTACATGGGTAGTTTATAACTTGGATTAACACATAGGATAGAACTTTTGTTTCCGAAACAAAAGTTCTCAGTCCGGACCGGAAATAACAAGATTTCGCGGATATAACCGCGGGCATCGGCTAGTCTTCTTTAAGTAATATGAAAATACAATAATAACAAACTCATTAACAAATTTTAATACAAACGAAGTCATACAATAAAATAAAAAAACTTTTAATGTCAATTAGTTAAGTACTTACTCACAAACAAATATGATTCATTTATGATCTACCACGCCAATAATTATAATTTAATGTTAGTCAAATTTATTACGGAAGCTTATAGGTTTAACATAAACGTCACATTAAGGCCTTTAAGATCCCATAAAAAGCGCTTACGGCCTCCTTGGAACATCAGTAGCACCAAGGGCTACGAATGCGTTGCTCGATGCAAGAAAGGCAATAGGGAATAGGGACAGAAGGTGCAAGAAAGTTGGTTTGGACTGGAGACGGACTGGAATGGTTTGGATGACGAAACATGTTATTTTTAAGCCGGAATTCTCACATTAAACGGGACCCATGCGGGTGGGTCATGGCTAACTAATTGAATGTTTTCATTTTTATTACTCCTAACGCTATCCCGTTTTTAAACCAATGATGAGAGATTGAATAAGCAGTAAAGCTCATCATGACGTTTCAAACGAAAACTATGACTATTTTTTAAACACAGCATTAAAAAATAGTCGTAGTTTTCGTTTCGATTATTCTGTGAGAGGGCTTTATATTTTTTATTAATGCCTTAACAATTTAAAAATATAATATGTAACCTATAATGTTCTGGAGAGAGAGAGAGAGAGAGAGAGAGGGAGGGAGGTTGAAGAATGAGAGGAGAGAGATTGGGAGAATGTACAGAATGGAAAAGGAAGAGGAGATTACGGTGAGAGAAGACTTATTTTTGCCCATACCGAAAAACCACGGGGATGGAATTGCGGCCACAGATAATTTGATTTATGTACCTAATTATTAATTCTAGTTACAGAAATAACTTGACAATTACATTTATCTTTAAAGGTCAAACAATACAATCGTATCAAATTATAACAATGAACTCAGATTATAAATCCAGTGACATCGCTGACGTAGTATGTCATAATATGGAGAAACAGGAAATACCTTATAGATTTTACATTATGAGAAATTCGATACATGCAAGGGTTTTTTCATGGAAGAAAGGCCAATTGATCGGCATCATCATTATCATCATTTCAGCCTATAATAATCCACTGCTGAACATAGGCATCCCCTCTGGAGAGCCTATTATATTACTGAACATTTTCAGTAAGTTTCAGAAGATAGTAGCCAAATAGCATTGGTCTCGGCCATGTTGTGTTCCTACGGTGAGTAAGGTCTCCACAGCTCCACTTGGGGGGGTTGGGAGGATTGGCAACGCGTGAGTGATACCCCCGGTATTGCAAGTGTCTATAGGCTGTGGCGATGCTTACCATCAGGCGGGCCGTATGCTTGTTTGCCACCTTGGTAGCATAAAATTTTCAGTAAGAAGACGTCATCATCGTCTCAACCCGTTTCTGCCCACTGCGGAGCATAGGCCTCTCTTTTTGTACCCCTACCAATCCTATGCCATTCTCATTCAGGTTCGACGCAATAAACAAGAATATTCAACATGATCTGCGGTTTCCTAGAATCCTAGATATTTCACGAAATTCCTGATATGCTACATTATAAGTAGATGTGCCAGGTACCCACTGCACTGGCTGATTATGTTTGAAGTCGGTGCATGTATACAGTTTCAATGTTCTGTGGTTAAAGGTAGTATGTACAGTCAGCGGCATAAACATGTTGTCATTTGGGTTTTGCGTTGTCGACTGAATCCACAAAGGATTGGAAGATTGGAAGGATCTCTCCCTCAAATTTTCATGTCCATTTACACCATGGCATGGTTCCAATCGGGCAATTCAAACAGAGTCCCTACGCCATTGACCCGTCGGGCGTCGTCGCGAGAATGTATAAAATACACAAAGTATAGGTAACTATTAGCATTTATCACATGCTTTAGAGAATTTTGATACAAAAGAATGTAGACAAAAACCTTTTCAGCGTGGGAATTGTACGAAATTCACCCTCAACGTGATGAATCAACTCATCGTTTGGTAACAATAGGTACCTATTAAACCTCGTACCTACTGTTTGAGCGGCTTGACTCGTGCCTCGTTCACACGGGTTTATTATGACTGGATATTCGGATTAGTATGATCAGTTTGTTACAACGCCATCTCTTGGCGTAGTTTTAAGAAACTAATAAACAATACATTTTATTTACATGTTCTATATTCTAAAATGTTACACACTCATCATCATCTCAGTCATAAGAAGTCCATTGCTATATAGGTCTCCCTCGAACGCTTCCAGTATGACTGGTTGGTTGGCAGCGTCCTGCATCCAGCGGCTTCCTGTGACTTAGGTCGTCTGACCAACTTGCAGGCGGCCGTCCTTTGGTGCGCTTTCCGATATGCGGTCGCCATACCAGAACCCATTCCTATTGAATATGTATGTATATGTATTCCGGGTAAGTTGTAAAGTCAAGTTATTCTGGTGAAAATGGGCTTTCAGACTCACAATCACAAGCCACACTGTAGTCATAGACGCAGAAATGACAACAAATGTAACATACGTCTGGTAAATTTACAATATGAAACTTTTTTTCAATTTGATCGGCTTGTACAAGTTAACTCGTTCGAATGTAACCAAAAAACTCATACTAAGCAGTTCTCTCTCGGCGAGTTCATTTGGCAAGTCACATCAATACAAACGAGGCATAATACTACAAGTCACAATGGAGTTTATTGACAAAGCTCGACATCTGCGTTCTGCGTCTCGTCGGATCGGCCCAATTAAGTATCCCAATACAATTTAATTCTATCACTTTATACAATTAAATTTTAACCTTATGTCATTATCGTATGGATCATGAAGATATTTTAAATTGGCGTTCATTGTTTTTAAGGATTTTATAAGTGCTTGGCTATTTTACTATGTCTCCATTGCCTTATAATATTCTTCTTCTTTTCACTCGTATACTCTAGACAGAGTAGTCGTGGCCACGCGTGTCTCCCGGTAACGTCTTACTACCGTTCTCCATCTGACTCTGGTGAAAGCTTGTCTTGCGCATTCACTGAGAGGCTCCTGGGTCAGAGACTTGATCTGGTCGGTCCAGCGCAGAGGAGATCGTCCTCTTTCAGAAATTTCCGTGATAGCGAGTAGGGTTTTCTATTGACGACTCGGTTTCCCGGCCTTTTTACTCACACAGTGGTTTCTAAGCACCCTGTGCGAAAAAAATCCTTTTAAGTGCTAGTCGGACGCGCGTACCGAGGGTTCCGTACAAATTTTAGAGTTATGTATTTACTCTACATACTATGTAGCTGTAAGCTAACCACGATTATGTAGATAACTCGTGGTTAGTTTACTATTCCACTAAGGTGGCAAATAAGCATACGGCCGCCTGATGGTAAGCAGGCAGTCACCGTAGCCTATGGACGTTTGCAATACCAGGAGCATCACTAACGCGTTGCCGACCTTGTAAGAAATTCTTTACACCCTTTTTGAAGTACCCCATGCTGTAATCGACAGGGAAAGCATTGACAGGGAGTTCATTCCACAACCTGAGGGTTCTGGGAAGAAAACCCCCTTGGAATCGCGTAGTACGGCACCGGTTTGGTTTACTTATTCCATAGTGCATTTTCGTAATGACAAGTAGTCACACGATGCATTAATTTATAAATGGAATATTTTAACGTTATCCGAATGGGAAATAAATTCTTCTTCTTCTTCTTCAGCCTGTTGTTGCCACCCAATGCTGAGTGTAGGCCTCTTGCATTGCACGCCAGTCTTTACGGTCTTGAGCTTTCCTCATCCATAAATTCCCCGCGACATTAGCGATGTCATCGGACCACCGCATCGGTTGTCTGCCCACGTTCCTACGACCAGATCTGGGTCTCCACTCCAGTACCACTTTACCCCATCTCTCGTCTTCTGTTCGGCATATGTGTCCTGCCCATTTCCACTTTCTACGGGTTATGATTTTGGCTATGTCGGTGAGTTTTGTTCTTCTTCGGATATCTGTATTTCTTACTTTGTCGCGAAGAGAAATACCTAACATAGCACGTTCCATTGCTCTTTGGGTGACCTGTAACTTGTGGATGACTTGTTGCGTGAGCGTCCATGTTTCGGACGCATACACCAGAACAGGAAGGACACATTGTTCAAAGGCTCTGCGCTTGAGGTTCATGGGTATGTCCCCCTTAAACACGCCGGATAGCTTGCCGAACGCTGCCCAACCGAGTTGGATGCGGCGTTGGATCTCCTTATCCTGGCCATATTTTTTCAGGCTCAATCTCTGTCCAAGGTAGACATACTCCTCAACGACTTCCAAGGCCTGCCCATGCACCGTGATGTTTAAGGTGTTGTCATCCATGGCTGTAGGTGTTAGTATCTTGGTTTTTGCCATGTTCATCTTTAACCCTACTGTCGCTGATACATCGTATAGTTCCCGAACCATAACTTTTAGGTCTTCCAAGCTTTCGGCGAAAAGAACGATGTCATCTGCAAAGCGAAGATGGGTTAGGCTTTTACCATTGATGTTGATGCCTTTGCCTGACCAGTTCAGAAGCCTAAATATATCCTCCAAACATGACGTGAACAGTTTGGGGGAAATGGTATCTCCCTGTCTTACTCCTCTATTCACCGGTATATGCCTTGTCAGCTCATGCAGTTTGACTTGCATTGTAGCGGCACGGTAGACTGCTTTGATGGCTTCCACATACCTTGTGTCTACTTGGTTTCTTTGTAGGGAGTGAATAACGGCCCAATGCTCCACAGTATCGAAAGCCTTTTCATAATCTATGAAGGCGCATACTATGGGACGATTGTATTCTGTACACTTCTCAATAAGTTGGCGAATAGTGTAGATGTGGTCAATCGTTGAGAAACCGCCTCTAAACCCTGCTTGTTCTACCGGTTGAGCCAAGTCTAGTTTATTGGCAAGACGCAAAGTTATCACCTTGGTAAAGAGCTTGTAGATGTGACTCAATAGGGAAATAGGCCGGTAGTTAGACAGTTTGGTAGAGTCTCCCTTTTTATGTAGGGAAATAAATTACTTTGTAGCTTTTAAACCTACATTGTTACTATGTACCAATGTATAAAAAAATTATAACATTGTTATTTAAAAATTATCTAAAACAAAATGAATTATATTTTTTATTTTAAATACGACGGGACATGTAATAATGTATTTTTCTGATTAGAAACAAAAAAGGCACAGTAGTGGATGGAACCCGTAAACCCTAAAAAAAATTTGAATCGGTAATGATAATCCAACATACCTTAAGGAAGAAGATTATTTAACTCATAAAAGATATGAGGACATGAATGCAACTCAATTAGAATTTAGACCTAAGACATGCTATTTATTGACTCACGCTTTATCTAGGAAACCGATTCCGGGTCAAAGATATAAGTAGGTACTATATTATTATCAAATTATTATATTAAACTTTGATATCAAAGAATCCTCAACTACTTTGGCCATGAGGCGCGCCCCGGATAACCTGGAGAAGCTGGTCATAGTTGGCAAAGTGGAGGGCAAACGACCGCGCGGCAGATGACCGTCGCACTGGGTGGACCAAGTCAAATAGCTGCTCGGTACCCCTGTACCAGACGCCCTAAGAAAAGCCGAGGATAGACATAATATATATAAATAGGTTGGAAGGCTTTGACGACTTATGCGATGGGGAAACTCCAATGTGGACTCGACCTTCAGTAATGAAGAGCACGACAAAGAAGATATTAAACTATCTGGTTACAGTTTTACTCGAGAAATCCTTTTTTATTTTTTTTTATTTTTTTTATACCACACAGGTGGCAAACAAGCATACGGTCGGCCTGATGGTAAGCCGTCACCGTAGCCTATAGACGTAAGCAATACCGGGGGTATCACTCACGCGTTGCCAACCCTCCCAACCCCCCCAAGTGGAGCTCTGGAGACCTTACTCACCGTAGGAACACAACAATGGCCGAAACCAATGCTATTTGGCTACGATCTTCTGTAAGGTGGAGGTCCTTCCCCAGACGGGCTGCTCCGATTTGAGCGGATATCCGCTGTGCCCTACCTCTCTAATCCTGTTGTCCCCGGAATGGTACCGGGGATAAAAACTACCTTACATGTTAATCCAGGTTATAACCTACAAGAGTACCAAGTACCAAGAGTTCAAGCAAATCAAAAGAGTCACAAATATTCATACTTACAATCTTTCACGTTTATAGTTACGACCTCTCCGTGGCGTAATGGTTACCACGCCGGACCGCCACCCAGGAGGTCCCGGGTTCGAATCCCGGTCGGGTCATGATGAAAAGCGGACTTTTTTAATTGGCCTCGGGTTTTGGATGTTATCTATATAGGATGTTATGTATTTGTTATAAAATACTTTGGGGCTAGCTCAATCTATGTGATTTGTCCCTATAAATTATTTATTTATTTATAGTTTAACAAGTAGGAAGGATATTCTTATTAGTGGTGGGATAAGAAAATACTATTCGAAACAGTTTGTTTTGAATAAAAATATTTTGTAATTGTATTGACCAGATTTCCATAAAGTGTTCACAAGTCTTTATGAAAATCTAGTATGATGCTCCAATGTGTATCACCTTGGACTCTTGGAGCATATTTATTTTGTTTAGGATAAGAGGAAAAAAACTTATCATCATTTAAAGATACTTTGAATGAGGCGCGCGCCTGGAATATATTTCATGGCAAACTTTCGTGGCAAAGATTGAATTCATATTAAGGCGTATAATAAATATACTAATTTTACAGCCTGTTCCTGAAACGTATTTTAATTCTAAATTAACCTTCAAACTATATCTTTTTTTTCTTTTGCCAGTAACCATCTAATTTAATTTCTCATTAACTTTAAAAATGGATTTCAGAAACTGGCTTAACATACTAAAATCATAAAGTATTTAATAATTAATCTTTTTTTAAATAGACTAAGACACTATTAATAGCACGTGGCTTCTTTTGGTTTGAATTGGTAAAAGAATTTTCAAAATCAATTCAGTGATCGCTTCTCTCCCTCTCTGTCAAACAACTTAAATATTTGCTAATATGTAATTATGTACCCACCCTTATGTGTAGGTATTTTAAATAGTTTCATTTGTTTCATGTCACTATACCTATTGGCTTATAAAAATATCACTCAAATCAATATAAATCTATAGGTAGAAATTTACATAATTCGGTAAGTTATTTATTTAACTATTTACTACACAAGCCATAAAGTTATAGGTACCTAGTAAATAAAACAATATTTTTGTGCAAATATTCAGCACAAAATAATATGGATATTCGGGTATGGGTATTTTTTAAGTTATTGCATAGCTTTTATTAATACCTAACATAACACCGATAAAATTAATAAACAGAACATTCAACCTTAATCGAACGAAATAAGACTCAAAACTCAATACGCAATTTAATGCATACAAAATATTACCGATAAAATTTACCCCTATGCTCATAGAGGACTCTGTTAACCAGTGTTATATTTAACCATTTAAATTTAATTGTTACCGCTGTTCCCTCATATTACTCATACTACTACCATTTCGAAAAGAAAAGCAAAATGACCACTGGTAAGAGAAATGGCGAAAGAAAACCAGTTACGGCCCTTTTTGTCATTTTTAAAGTAAAAGACAGAGCCAGGTAAGTACATACAGAAATTATGTAACGCGGGATATCAAGCCAAATAGTGCTATGGTCAAATCCTAAACATGTCAAATATGTAGATGTTGATAAAAACGAGCAGACTAGTCCTCCAAGATGTCAACCACAACTTCTGCCAGTCAGCCTCCATAACTGAGCTCATCATCGACAAAATTAAACTAACATATTGCGGTTTACAAAAACCATTGAGAATTATTAAATCCCAAGGAATATAATTTGTCTGAAAGCTCGACACACCAACTAGACTAAATTGTTTAGAATTTGTTATTCAAATACAAAAGCTTCACAAACTTTCAAGAAAGATAATAAAAGTTTCACAAAACAAAACAATAAACTGACTGTTAGTTAAGTGTAAGTACCCCTTACACTTAGCTAACAGTCAGTTTCTGAAATGCATTTTTTAAAGTTAATGACGCAGTTACTGTCAAACTAAAGAAACGAAGAGATAGCTTAAGAGTTAATGTGGTATTAAAATTAAAAATTATGTTTTAGAAGCTGGGTGTATGTATTATCAAGTTAATTGTACTTTTAGTACATTATCTTACGCCCATTAATTTGGGACCAACCCACCACACATTCCCACCGCTATGTCTCTTGTAAAGCCAGGATTTATCAATTTTATGCCTTTTTGAACAACGCACCAAACGCAGCCATTGGTGTTGTTAAGCAAAAACTGTCGACGCACGAACAACGACTAGTTCGCCAGGATCAACAACCATGTGTAAACCAATGACGTATTACACTTGGTTAATTAAATCTTTAAATAGTAAGTGAACAAGTGCATAATGTTTAATTAGGTGATACAATACGGTACGATGTATGCCCACCGTCAGCACCCAACTAGATCTCGCGAGCTGTACAATGATCTTTCCTTTAACACCAGTCCAGAATAACTTGACACCAGCTGTTCCCATAAACATCCCACCAACACCCGGCATTTATAATGGAGGAGGGGGACGAGGAAGGCCTCCTTTCACTGGCCGGTGACATCCCTAGCTCTTTCCTGCAGTGAGCGGCAAAAAGTCAAAACGTGTGGGACTGCAGGCCAACTCGTTTCTCCATACATGGCACTGCAAGAACAAGACGCGTCCCAACTCACCACCACATAATATTGTTAGCCGGCCGATAGCTTTTTATGTCGAATGCATTATTCGATACTCATTTAAAATTCTAACATAAGCTTATAAAGAAAGGCCATTTTCATGTGGTACCCTGAACCAGTAGGTTGTCTTGAAGAAAGAGCAAAGTTTAGGTGGCCGAGTTTATTATCTTATATTACGCAAATTCGTTTTGGGTGCCGGCTGTTCGGCCGGTCTTATGCGCCCACGCGCCAAAAATCGCGGGGGCGACTGCTTGGAGGCTTCGGCGCGTGCTCAAACGTGCGCGCGCGGCGACTGACACACACGCGCTTCGAAAAAATAAAAAACTTAAAAAAAAAACAACTAAAAATAAAACAAACGTGTTTCCTTTTTCAAGTGTTTAGTGTTTTTTTTATTCAACTATTCGAATTTTACCGCCGGCCAGTGTTGTCCAAAGACGTTTTAATCTATGGTCGATTTAGTTTATGAATGGAGTGGTATTAAGTGACGTCATGTATAGTGTTGTGACTGTGCCAGATTTGCTCCGGTGGCTGCCGATTTGTTGACAATGAGTGAACATTAGAACGGAAGGTGAGTGATAGATATTAATCAAATTGCCTACTGATTAAATTTGAAAGTACTCAAAGGACTACGTACTCAATGGTACTCAATGACCCAAGAGTTGTGTTGTAAGTGAATGTCATTACGATAGATTACAGCAAAAACCAACAAAAACTTGTATAATGAACTAACTGACAATAATTTTATACGTTGCAAAACCATCGCAAATCTAATAAGTTTACTTACTGTTTCTGCTATGCATTTTTAAAGTTAATCACACATATTTTGTGCAGACATGTTCATGCACAGAAAATAATTACCTTGAGCAGGAATTAAATATAATAAGTAAAATTTTTTAATTTTCACCCATTTTACTAATATTTAACAAATATTATATTTTACCAAATCACGTGTAAAAGTAGAAAAAATTATGGTAGGAGGATAGCCTAGTAAATCCAACTATAGTTACAGAAAACTATATAGCTGATAATTTTGACTCTACCAAATTTTAAGCAGATCTATCAGCCGTTTCGTGAAAAAGTAACATCCATACTTACAAACTTTCGACTTCCTGATTAGTAAGGAAAGGATATCAGAACCAAGACAGTCCATGATTCGAACCTACAGCTATTGGAATAAAGTATCTATTTGCTAACCACACCACCACCAAGTCTAAGCTTATCATCATATCAACCCATAATCATCCCACTGCAGGGGTCCCTTCAATCGGAGGTGATTAGAGCGTACTCTGCCACGTTGCTCCAATGCGGACTGGCAGAGATCGGTGTTTTCAAGCTGCCAGAAGGCCGACTTGGCTTAACGACTGTCATCTATCGACAACAGCCGGGACCGACGGCCTAACGTGCCCTCCGAAGCACGGAGAAGTTCGAGATAACGAAACCCATCCAAACAATAGCTAGGGTCGACGTTGCTTGCGTGTTCCTATTAGAATGCGACATGAGTGCGACACACAGCGACGCCATCGAGCTCCTCCTTTAAGCTTATCATTAGAACTTATTTGACCTTGCTTTATGAATGTAAAACCTACACAATGATTTCTATTCATAAAATCCATAAAATTTTGATGATTTTAAAATTATGTAATATTTTATTGAGCATATGGACGCGTTATTATTATTTACAGACTGTGGCTCAATTTAAAATTCATTTGACGTAACTTCTGTCACAAAACGGTTCCATTTTCTTAGTTCTGGAAATGCACTATGCCTTGTGGTGAGGTTTTGACAGCCCGGTGGTGGGAGTAATCCTACCTTTGGCATTAGAGGATGTGGGTTCGATTCCTACTCGGAGCACTCACGTGATGGCATTTATATTTGTGCATGAGTCTGGGTGTTTTCTGTGTATTATAAGTATTAACACTGGGCGTCGAAAATAAGTAGTACAGTTTTAAAATTGCAATATCTCATAAACTACAGAAGCTAGACCTTTGAAATAAAAAAAAGTTAAAAGACAATTTCATTTCATTTAATAAAAGCTTTATGCATAATATCGTCTTATAAAGATTGCTTTTTATTTCAAAACTCTAACTTCTATAGTTTATGAGTAATTGTAATTTTAAAACTGTACTACTTATTTTTGACGCCCAGTGTATTTACAATAAGATATTCGTTGTCTGGTACCCATAACACAGGCAGGTCAAGTCTATCTTACTTTGGGACCAGCCCCCTTACTCTTGAAGATAATTCCGCACGATCGCCATTGGATTGTTAATTTTAGGTACTCTTTACAGCTAAACTAGCGCTAACTAAACACTAAACTAAATGAAATCGGATTGCATGCAAATCAAATAGTTAGTAAAGTATAAAATTTCAATGGTACGAATTAGGATTTGCTGTTAATTTTGCATTTGAAATTATATATTAAAATTATATATATTTGTGTATGCATATATATTATAATCGGGACAAGCCCACCACACATTCCCACCACTGTGTCTCCTGTGTAGTCAGGATCAACAACGGCGACCTCAGATAGACAATAAGCAATGAAGCTTATTGACGTCCCGGGGAATAAACTACAGCTGTCTTGGAACTCACAACGAATTTAATCAGAAAGAAGATAGTCGGAGTAGGAAGTATTGAAAGGACTTCCCTCCTTAACAACTACGTGAGAAACAGCAATTTGAAGCAAAAGGCATTATACCCTAGAGAGATGGCAAATCAAGTGAGGCTCGATTGCCGAGCACCACGGTCTATTGTTACGCTACTATTGGGACCTAATGCTATGAGCTGTTGTTTACTATTTTGATTCCAATAATATGTATTGCAAAACCTTCTAAATGCCTGATAATTCTCTCTGCTTGCTACGAGATCAGAATAATAAACTACGCCCGAAGTGACATGTAAAGAATCCAACATGATTACGCGTTCGTCATGCCAAAGATCACACTCCCACAGAACGTGATGAGCTGTTTGTTCTACTCTGGTATTCGCGGTAGAACATTCACAGAAAGGAGAAGGTACAACCTTGAAATAGAATAACTTGGCCTTAAAGTTTCCGTGTCCCGTTAGAAATTGAGCTACTTGATGGTCGACCTCTAGCCAGGTTTTCTTTAATCTGTCTCTCACCGAGGGAAAGAACAGATACAGATGGCGGCCTTTTACGGAAGTCTCCCACCTTTCCTGCCATTCCGATAGAAGATTCTGTAATACGTCATCTAACGGGTTGAATAGTCTATTTATTTTGTCACGATCACGTGTCTTAAGGAACGCGGGGGTCATTTCTTTTGATCTATAGTACATCGACGCGCGACGCTGTATCTCCAAATCGACGGGTATTACGCCAGCCAGCACAGGGAGTGCCTCCGTGCTGACAGTTCTGTAAGACTTACACAAAAATATCAAGGCAAGACGCTGACTTTGCAATAATTTTCTTCGCGCGGCCCCAATTGTTACACGATCCGCGAAAACCGCTGAACCATATGTTATACAACCCAGGTATGTCGCAGTATAAACCATTTTTAGCGTTCTAAAAGTTAAACCCCAGGTTGCGGCAGATACTCGAGTTAAGGCATAAAAATTCTTTTTGGCTTTTTCTCCTGCTTGCTTCATATGTTCAATGAAATTAAAGTTTTTGTCTAAAAGTAAACCTAAGTAGCAGACTGTGATTTTATTTGAAACTGAAACTCCATTAAAGCGAAAGCGCGGAGGGACTTGTAAATTTCCCTTAAGCATAAGTTGATACGTTTTATGAGGTGCAAATTCTAGACGGTTACGATTTCCCCATTCGGAGATAATATCAAGACTCGTTTCAGCTAATTTTTCTAAAGATGCCCGCGAACTAGCATTTATTAATAAAAGACCGTCATCAGCATAACCCGTCAAGGAGCATCCATCCGGTAAGGGGAGGCTGAAAAAGTCGTCAAAGCCGAGATTCCACAGGTAGGGCCCCAATACTGAGCCTTGTGGGCAGCCTAAAGTGAGCACCTTTGACGCAGCATAGTGTCCGAGTTTTAATTTAGATATACCATTTTCAAAGTACGTCAGAATAAGAGAGTAAATATTACTATAACATCCTCTGGTCTTAAGTTTAAGTAATAACATTGGCCACCAAGCATTATCAAAAGCACCCGAGATATCTAAAAACACGCCTATCACATATTTACTTTCAGAATGCTCAACTGCTTTACGGACGGTAAGAGCTGCATCGACGGTAGATTTCCCGACGGTGAAACCAAACTGTTTTTCGTAAAATTTAGGGCCACCTGGTAGCAAACGCGGAACTATGAGACGTTCGAGAACCTTACCCAATGATGGTAGAAGGGTAATAGGACGATAGGATTTAGGATCGTCAGGCTGTTTATCACCGCCTTTAGGTATTAATCTAATGAAGCCTTGTCGCCAGACGGCAGGAAAATAACCTTCGTCGATGCAACGATTGTAAACCATTAAGATGGAATCAGCGGCTACTTTGCATGCTTCTTGAATCATCCTATTAGTTATTTTATCGTCACCAGAAGCCTTATTAGTTGGCAAAGCCTTAACTACCGATAGAAACTCGTCTAGTGACGGAAGATCGGATTTTGGAGTTAGAGGGCATTGCGTGGCCGAATCTCGAACGTCACGATGATACTCGCTATCACTACTTATGTTATCGTCCGGTATCAAAACGTTTAATAAGGCATCAGCAGTCTCCTCCACACCAAGAGTATGCGTGTTATTGAGTTTGATATTAGTTACATAGGCTTGGTCAATGCGCCTATTTGCCTTAAACTCGTGATATAGTGGAGACCACGGACCCTCTTCATTTAGTTTATCTACAACGCGTCGTAAAAGGTTACCTTTGGATTTTTGAACAGCGGCCCGATAGTGAGATCTTGCAATACGTAATTCTGTTAAAGCCGTTTGATAAATTTCTCCCTCCATTTTTCGTTTCTTTAATTTAGCAGTCTTACGTCGAGCACCACGAAAAGCCCTACGCAACCGCGACAAGGAATCGTTCCACCAGTCGCAACGTCGTCGACTTTCCACCGCTTTACGGCCAAGTGTGACGTCAGCGCAATATGTGAAGGTGTCCGACAGAAGTTCCGCACTTTCCGCGACCGTCAACTGAGCGCGAATGAAATCCTTGACATGAGCAGAAAACATGGATCTAAAAAATTCCCAGTTTGCGTTTCTGGTTTTATATTGAAAGTTGATTTGTTGGAATGTGTGTAAATCATTTACAACCGGAGAGAACTCACAAACAATTAGACGGTGATCACTGCAAGAAGCATATATATTATAATACCTTATATTCATAAATATAGTCGATATGTCCTGCTGATGATTATGTCTTGCTGGCCCTGCCCACTCCATGCAGAAATTCGTTACCCTAAGGTTGCCTTGAAAAGATTGCTCTCAGCAATAAGGCCGCCTTGTTGCATATATACTGTGTGTTGTTACTGTTTTCTGTATCCCTTGTTTGTGTATTGCAAATAAAGCGTATTCTCTAATTCTAATTAAAATCGCGATTGCTATGCAGAGTAACCTAGCTGGTGCGCCTGTGTGAATTGTGTACAAATTATTTTTTTAATTATCTATTGTCGACGTGGACATATCAGGGTTATGTCGAGTGCAAGTGATACTCCCGGTGTTGCAAGCGTCCATAGGCCACGGTGACCACTTACCATGAGGCGGGCCGTAAGCTTGTTTGCCAACTTTGTGGTATAAAAAAACGGTCTGCTGTTTACAAAATACCGACTAAAAAAAGAAAAATTGTTTCTCACATAACACATCAGTAGAAAAAAATCTGCTTCACACCGTCTGGCCTTTCCATCAGCTAGGTTACTCTGCATAGCAATCGCGATTTTAATTTCAATTCTGTATAATTTCAAATGCAAAATTAACAGCAAATCCTAATTCGTACCATTGAAATTTCATACTTTACTAACTATTTTTTTAGCATACAATCCGATTTCATTTAGTTTAGTATTTAGTTAGCGCCAGTTTAGCTGTAAAGAGTACTTAAAATTAACAATCCAATGGCGATCGTGCGGAATTATCTTCAAGAGTAAGGGGGCAGGGCAGGCCTGCTTGCATGTTTGTCTGCAATATGATAATAAAAAAATCTATTTTCGAAATTCCCACGCCACGACATCATCATTATACAAATAATAAAAATAAGAAAGTGAGTTTGTTTGTTATTCCTTCACGGCTTGACTAAGCAGCCGACCATTATGAAAATTTGTATACATTATTGTCAGGGGTACAGACAGAGCCCAACATAGGCTAAATTTACGCGGGCGAAGCCGTGGGTTATACCTAGTTAAATACAATGAAATTGTGGTACCACGAGCGTTTGTTAGTTATTCGATTGAATTAAGTAGATACATATTATATTATTTTACCAGTTTCCGCTGCATATGTCCATGAAGAGCGTGGGTGAGAATAATAGACCGTACGAGACGACATTTGGAAATAGTTATGCAAACTTAAACCATAATACTAGTTTTAATTAAATTAAACTTAAGTTATAGCATTAAGGTTCATATTTGAATAACTAATATGTTAGTGCATTCACGATTTACGTTTGTAACACTAGTAACGTGTGTTGGAAGCGCAGACTTAAGTTTACGTAGATACTGCAAATTTAAGGTTTGACATGGCGCGTTGTTATGGGTTATCATTATTATGACGAGTTGCACGGAAACATTTTAAGATTATATTATTGAATGACACATCAAATTGTGAAACAAACACAGAGACTGCCACAATCTAATGTGTTTTTTTCTTCTGAAAAGAAAAAAGAGAAACCGTTAATATGGAATTAAGATTTAAATTCGTTACTGAGACCGCCTAAAACTTACTTAAAAGAGAAAAAGTGCGACTCAAAAAATTAACTTATGTTAGAGAAATCTTTCTAATTTCCTAAAACATTAACGCTAATTTATTAACACATTTCGAAATAATATGTACAGTCAGGTAGGTACACGTCGAGCTTTACACTTGCAGTACATGACATAGGACTTAAGAACGGTACAAAGTTCAATATGTAAAGGTCGACCTGCTCTTGACTGTAGTTGTGACTTATGAACTTGTTATCGAGATTTAAAGAGCAAGTGCTAAAGTTCTTGCAAGTTCTTCTTAGTACAAGTCTGCCGTTTGAACTGATGGTAGGAAAATATGAGATTCGAAAGAGAATTGAATAAAAGTTGTGAGTTTAGAGTTTGTGGAGTGATGAAGAGATCTGATGGTACGCTTAAAAATTGGTATCCAATTTCTTAGGCTTAGTAAGCAGATCTGCTAATCCAGAAATCTAATTAGAAAACGTGACAAGACTTGGAAGAAGACGAAATTCTACACAATTTACAGAAGCTCAGAATCTGGTGGGTTTTATAGGTTGATTTTGACAGAAGCCGTTTATTGTTTCTAAATGTTTAAAATGTATATGATAAAGAGGGCTAAGACGAGACAATTCCAGGCAATAACACAGCACTTGCAGAATCGGACGACTTTTGTAGATGGGATTTGACTTGCGGCATTTCTTCTCAGCTGGCCATACAGGTCGAAGTGCAAGTCATTTAAAAAAATTACATTGCAATGCAAAGGCGTTCACGTCGAAGTTCTAGTAGGATTTAAACAAAGTGCAAAAGTATTTCCTGTAAATCTACTTGCAAAATTAATTGCAAAAATATTTCCAGTAAATCTTGACTTGAAAAATGAATGATTTTATTGTTATTTTATTTAGCATCAGGCGCTTCACTTTTGGCATATATCCAGATTTACATCTGTGGTTGCAAGCAAACGGGATTTAAATAAACTTAGCATACAATGAGGCGTGAGCACTGATGCGCGAAAGAGTTTAAGGTGTATACTACGTAATGGTTATTGGTATTGAATACCGTCAATGAATAGTCGAACAGCTGATTCATGTGTTAAGAATGATTATTTTTTTGGTTAGGTCACACCTACGCATTTTAATTGGAGATTAGAAGGCATTAAAGCGGATGTAGGTATCGGCTCCCGATTTTGGGAGGTATAAAAGGCTTTTAAGGATATTATGAGACAAAATATGTAAATAAATGGAACTTCACACAGATGTTACTGATTTTTTAATTTTATATGCATAGGGTAAATAATTGAAAATATATTTAAAAAGTTTATTTTATCACATGTTGTAATATCTGTCCCGCATCCTACATTCTCCACTTTTCGTTTCTCTTTCCTTTCCTTCTCTTAATTTCTCTAAAGGCCAACACAACCAAGAATCCCAACCTTTTGAAATCAAGGATTTTCTTAGTTTCTTACTATCAAACCAAAATCGCTAGCTCATTTCTTAAATAATCTAGGTACCACTTCAATAATTTTAAGTATAATTATTGTATTTTTTTTTTAAATATTCGATTAAAGATGACATAATAGTCTCGTCACTCAGCTTTCGGCGTAAAAAACCATCCGTGTCGCGATAAAAATCACCATCACACTCCATTTTGTGGTTCTTCTGTTTGCATAATTCAAGATGGCCTTGCGATTACTGTATTGTGTCTAAACCTCATCTCCTGCTTTCAAATATTGTATTTAGCTACTAGCAAAGACAATGGTTTTGCTCGTGGGGCTATTGTTTTCACTACTTGTGAAAAATTGGAATACAATTCAATATCCAGACAGATCCAGGAATTTCCATACTAATACTGAATCAATTTTGAAACTTATTTTACAAATAGAATGCCACGTTATTTGCGAGTCAATCCGCATTAGATCAGCGTGGCAGAGTACGCTCTAGTCCCATTCGATTGAAGGGATCCCTGCATTGGGATAATAATTATGGGTTTTATTATTATATTAACATTTATTATATTAACTATAAGCACCACAACCCAATTGAAACAGTACATTCGAAAAAACCCAGCGAAATGTTGGCAACCATAAAAAAAAATCCAATGATTTTCTTTCATAAAAATATACCACTCCACGTCCATTTTTGCTTTTGTTTATAGGGTACGGCGATAACGATAACTGCGAAGGGCTTACAGATTTACGAGCGTTTGCAATTTTAACATGAAAATTAGTATGAGGAGTAACGCACGGAAATTTACATTTTATTGGCGCTTTTTCGGTTAAAACTCATTATTGCTATACGAATGTATCTTATGGGCATATTTTTTTTATGACAGAGCAGTGTGACGGAGGACCCGTTATCCTAGTACTGAGAAAGGACAGGACAGTATTGATCCTGAAAATCACCCCAAAGAGGGGCGAAAAGTGGGGTGGAATTTTGTATGAGGTATTTTTTATTTTAATTTACTTGAAACCTGGTTGTAGTGTGCTGGTTCCTCTATGTTCAAATCCTTGTTTTTGGTACAGTCAACAAAGGAGTTGACTGACCCTCCTCTGTATATATGATTAAAGATTTCTAAATATTGCGTGAAGGGATTTACTTGAAAATTTGTAATTACATAGTAAAATATGAATACTATTGATGAGTAAAATTTCAAATAAATCCCTTCACGCAATATTTAGAAATCTTTAATCATATATACAGAGGGGGGTCAGTCAACTCAACAACGTGTATGACATTATAAAATTATCAATTAATATTTTAAATTTTAGGAATTTTTGGTTAAAAAAATAAAATACCCCATACAAAGTTCGACCCGTCTTTTCGACCCGCTATTGCGTGATTTTTGCGATCAATCTCGTCACGTATGCAGTAGACCTTAAGTATATTTCTGAAGGAGGTGAGTTCGATTCCGGCACAGAACAAATATAATGTGTAAATACATGGCCATTTGTCGCATGTTTGTTATGCCGTTGGACTGTTAATATTTCATTGACAGTCAATTATGTGAGTGGGTGTATCCGTTATAGTAACGCCACAGTAACGCTCCCACGATTTCACATACAGTTCAAATAATAGCGTATTAACCTTTTGATTCTACTTTTTATAAACATTTATCATTAATATTGTCACATTATTGACTAAATTGTATGTTATTAATCACATCTAATTAGAATTTATAACCTATTGCATCGGTTTCACGCCTGATATGATAATAATTCAAATTCAAAAATTTTACATAAAGAATTGGTTTTTACAAACAGTAACTCTTGTCAGAGAGTACATACGGTAATAAATGATTTGTAAACTTAATTAATCTATTGTATAAAATACTATGGAAACAAAAGCAAAATGACCACTGTTATAAGAAATGGCGAAAGAGAACCATATTATAACAGGTTAGCTTTTTCCCGCAATTTCGTCCGCGTCGATTTTCGGCATGGGCAAAATAAGCATCCCTCTCCCTTCAACTGAACATTTTGTAATGGGAATATCAATGGAAAATGTTTTATTTTATTTTTTCATCAATTCTCCAATTTTAAATAAATTTGGGGCTCATGTATGGATACAGATTTTATTGTCTTGTCTAATATCCCCCTTTTACCTGTTAGAATAAAAATTATAAACGAAACATTAAAAAAACCATTTAATTATTACAATTTTTTTTACCAATGCGCGATAATGTCATCATTCTTCAACTTCGAAGCATAGGTCACGTGAGTCATATATGGGTCACTGATGTCGAAGTCTGGAAAATGTAAATGATATATTAACGAAGCTATAGACCCAACTTTTTCTGAAAACTGTGCTCTAACTGCCTTGATATTTTTTTTTGTTGTGAGATGATATTTTATGTTATACCGCATGCCTTGCTCCATCCGAGGCACAAATTCGAAACCTTATACCGTTTTGTATGATGATGTTCATGCTATACATTTTCGCGTCCGAAATTCGTCTGGGACGTTTTTCATATAAAAACTCCAAACGAGGCAGGGTCATAGTATAAAATGAACTCGACCATAAAACAAATGTTATAATAATTTAGTTTCAATATTTTTTTGCTTTTGTACGTGTGTGCGAGTTGACGACAAAAAAAACTGGTAAAAATGTAATGGTGCCACGACCGTGTGATTTTTCATGCGAGATGACGAATAACTCAGAATATACAGTCTATGATATCCTAATAATATCTCTTGTCAAAGTTGTGTTCACGAGTGAATAATCTTATGCGAGTTTATCAAAAGTTTAGAGAAGTTTTACACTTAGGTGCACAATGTGTGCAAAAGCATGAATGCATAATTTTATGTGTTATAAAATGAAAACTATTGTATTTAAATGGTCTCACTGTATTATGTCTGCAGGGCGAATCAGAATTTCTGTAAAATAAACCTTGGAAACAAATGAATTTGAATAAGAAAAATGCATAACTTTCATTATCATCATCATCATCTCAGCCACAAGTAGTCCACTGCTGGTTTCCAGCTCCACCGGTTGGCAGCGGTCTGCATCCAGCGGCTTTTTGCAACTTTCCTTAGGTCGTCTGACCACCTAGTAGAATCATCATCGTCATCAGCTTGTATCAACCCACCGCTGGATTTAGGAATGTTCATAATACTTTCCGCTAAAAACGATCATCCGCTTTCTGCGTCCATCCGCCTCCAGCCGCTTTTTTGAGGTCGTATGTCCATCTGGATACTACTCTATCGTCTATCTTTTCTTCTAAAATGTTTCTGATAAACTCGTTGTGTCTTATAAGATGTTCTACTAGTTTTTCCCTTCTAGTACTTTGTAACTATTTGTTAATCTGTGTTTCTAGTTTCTAATATATCTAGGCTAGTATCTAAATGATCTAAAATGAGGCGAAAACATTTCTTCTCTTGTGTTCCTTGTCATCTCAGGATGTCACAAAATACGATTTCACATTACGAAAAGAGTTTTATTTGAACATAACAGTATGACTAATAATTAATGACGCGATTACCCACGAAAGCTTTTAAGTTTTAGTATAAACGCCATTATTCTGAAACATCGCATATGTACACAAAATATGAAAGTAAGGTTGAGTCTACACGCCACATAAAGCTAGGTTAATTTCGTTAATATCTTTTTAAAATATTATCTGAATAAATGGTTAAAAAACCCCCATGTCGTAATAAACATTTTGAACTAGGACCGCCGTCCTGTCTGATTTATCTCTCCCAGTGTCGGCCTAGGTCGAGATGCGTCAACACGATGCACTTTTAATAGTTTTGATCTTAAACTCCTATCACATGCACTTTATTCTTTGCTACACATTACACTATGAATAAAATACTATGAATAAAACGCACCCTAAACGGCTGTTCGTATAGACCTTAAATTTGGAGGGTGTGTCACTGTGTTTCTAGTAGACTTTCCACCATATGCCTTCAAAGAATACTGGAGTACTTCGGTCACATCGCCAGGAGAGAAGGAGACAACCTTGAAAATCTCGTAGTCACCGGAAAAATTGAGGGCAAAATGAGTCCGATGCGTTGGTCCGACCAGATCCGTGCCACCTTAGACACGACGGTGTGCGGAGCTATTCACGCTGCGGGGAATAGGAGTAGATGGCGGAGCATTGTTCGTCGAAGCGTGGTACTCCAGAGAGGTCACGACCCTCAGCATTGAGGAAAACGAAGAAAGGAGGAGGAGGTCACTGTGTTCCTTGTATGAGGCATCTAATTAGAAAGGATTATCCGAAATTCCCACGACCGGAAAACGAGATACAAGCAAATGAAGTTGCGCTGGTTTCGCTAGTCCTACTAATATTATAAAGGCGAAAGTTATGTGTATGTTTGTTACTTCTTCACGCTCAAATAGCTGGGTCAATATTTATATATTTGGTATGTAGGTAGCTGATACCTTGGATTAACACATAGGGTACTTTTTATCCCGAAAAGTACGCGATTGTCGTAGGATCTCATCAAAATGATATAGATGGCACTATTGTGCATATATAAATATATAATAACGCAAACGAAGTTGCGCGGGTTTCACTAGTATTAAATATTAATCAAACCTTGATAATAAGAAAGTATGAGTTTATGTTGACGCTATCATTTTGGCGCCAAAATCCTAGTCTCTTCAGAATTTAAGGAAGCGTCAAAATAACAGAAGTTTGCCATGTCAATTAGAATGCAAGTTAACTACTTGACAGACCTTCAAAGTTGAGACGGTTTTTGTGAATGACGCAAGAGTCTCTGGATATTCCAAGTTAAATTTATGAATCCGGGAATTTAGACATTATTTAAGTAATTTTCCCGGAAGAACGATGCACGGGGAATATTTTAACACGGTTATAACATATTTTCGCTTGTAAAGTTCCAGATAAGACTTGTCAACGAGGCCAAAGGTTAATCACTTTTCTTTACTTTTTGTTTTCTTTTTGTATTAAGGACTTCCTGGTTTTATAACTGGACTGGACGTCAATATGCTTCATTGCTTATTGTCAATTTGAGTTCGCTGTTTTTGATCCTGGCTTTACATAGTATTCCGTGCTTTATAGGAGACTGAGGTTTGTCCCAATTTGACTTAGAAATAACAACTTCTATTTTGTCCACTTAATTATCTTCTACCACTTATTTTTGTGAATCAGAATACCATCGTCTGATCCAACCCTTAAACCCGGTCCTATTAACACCATCGTAAACAGTCTGCGTTTATCGTACGAAGAGCTGCATTCATCCAATCAACTTTGCTCCCTTGGGGCGTAAAAATATGTAACACAAGCGCTATTGAGCCAGGTCTATTGTTCATAGAATAGGGGCACAGTTCACGCGGTTAAAACAAAAAGGCTCCATATGCTTTATCACGTTACATTAAGGTCTGAAATACCATGTTAATAACGCCTAAAGCTTGTCATTACGTGCTGGAAGTGACCACGAACTGCGCTTTGTCCAACTTTGTCAATGGCGGCCATGTTTTTTCGTCCGCAACGCAATTTTCTTTTATTGTTCGCCATTATGTTGAATTAAGTTATTGTATTTAAGTATTTTAATGTAATATTCCGTTCTATACTTAGCAAAATATTTCCAGTGAAATTTCAAAGTTTGAACAAGTTTGTCATACTTTATTGTAACACTAGCTGACCCGGCGAACATCGTATCGCCTAAAGAACCTTCATGCTGAATTTCATTCGTATAACTTCAAAACGGCAAAGTTTCATACTAACTTTGCACCCCCGTTTAACCCCCTAAGGGATGATTTTTGAGAAAAATATTTTACTCGTGTTTCATGCCTTTCAGTAAAGAACCTTCATGCTGAATTTCATTCGAATAACTTCAAAAACGGCAAAGTTTCATACTAACTTTGCACCCCCGTTTTACCCCCTTAGGGGAAGAATTTCCAAAAATCCTTTCTTAGTGAGCACCTACGCCCCAAAAGGAACCCCCATGCAAAATTTGAGACTCCTGGCACTTGTGGTTTCGGAGATTTCGTGATGAATCAGTCAGTGATTTTCTCTTTTATATATATAGATGTAGATGATGTGTGCAAACGCAAAAGTGATTTGTGATCCGAAATAAACATGGATCGATCCCATGTTTATTTCGGATCGATGTATATTTTAAATATTGGGTGAATTATAAGTAGTAAAGAGTTCTTTCCAAATTAGGAAAGTGTCAAATTACAGAGTTAGAAAAATACGTAAGTTTATTACTTTTTTATCACAGTTATTTTGATAGTTTGTACTATACTTTTTCTAGAAATCGAACTATTTGTTGAGCCTTCATAAAAGAAGGAGCTTGCTTTCCGGATCTCTCACTCCCTCATCGCTGCTTCATGCCGATATTTTGTGAGAGGAGGATCTGTATGTAAATGCTTTACCACTCTTTAAGTTATTAAGGCTTTCAGTAAAAAAATCAATATGAAGAAGTGCACACATAAATTCAGTCGATTGTGATACTGGCCTAGCATATTGCAAACCACAAAAAAAAGTAAAAGAACCCCAACAAAAAAGGCGATACGAGGAGACGCGAAAATTGGAAATATCTGAAAAAACCAGGCTACGAACTGCAGTTTAGGTAAAATAGCCTCTACAAATATCTGACAATATTTCTCCATTTATCTTTGCGTTGCTTGGAAAAATACACATGGACATGTATGGCTTTTAATATTGGACTGTATTAAACTATGTATAGTTATTTCAATTAGTAATTCTTTATTTGCTTATTATATAGTTACAATAAGAGCACTGTAAGGGCACTGCAAATTTTGGAGAAGTAGTTTTAATGTAATACAAATTAGTCTAGTAAAATATGTTATTTAAAATCTAAATAGTAATAAATTAGCTAGGCTGCTTGTGTCGTTGGGGCGAAAAATTATTGAAGCGAAACACAAAGTGAGCCTCGCTGCCTTCGGTCGCTCGGCTTTTGATTTCCACAAGCTAACCCTAACCTAATCAAGAGAATCAGGAATATTTATAAATAAAAGGCGGAATCATTTTAAAATTTTTAAACATAATTTATCAAATACATGTGAATTTGACATTACAAAATATCTTCATTAATAAAAAAAAATGATTTTTACATAGATGACGTATGTATGTAATTACTATGGCGTCCCAATGTTTATGATAAACAAAATCTTACCAGCTATTAAATACTGGATTTTATTTACTTCTAAAACTAAACTAAACATATTATTATAAACATAAATTATAATGAACCTAAAACTAAAAACCTTAAAAAATATAATATAATAAAATAATTGAAACACGTTGTTCATTAGATAAAGGTGGGTTAGGTTAGGGTTAGCTTGTGACCATCAAACTCGAGCGACTGAAGGAAGCGAGGCTCTCTTCACTGCTTTGTGTTTCGCTTCAATAATTTTTCGCCCCAGCGTACCACGCAGAAAATTTTTCGCCACAACGTGTGTCGCTACCACGTCATTCAACCGTACGTAGTACGTACCTTATATGTTACTAGCTTTTGCCCGCGGCTTCGCTCGCGATAAAATCGGGGTTACACAGTTCCCCTTGCTTCCTACCATGAAAACTGCGAAAAGTCCCATATAAAATTTCACCCCTCTTTTAAGGGATTGGGGGCAGATTTCCAATAAAAATTATGCACGATTATGTTGTTAGTCACAAATAGTCCGCATACCAATAGCTTTCTACCTTAAAAATTGCGGAATGCTCCATACAAACTTCCACCCCCCATTTTAGGGAAGTGGGGGGTTAGAAAGAGACAATAGTAGCCGCTATGTCACTCTCCGTCCCTTCAACTATCTCCACTTAAAAATCACGTCAATTCGTCGCTCCGTTCTGCCGTAAAAGACGGACAAACAAACAGACACCCCCACTTTCCCATCTATATATATATTTTTTATACCACACAGGTGGCAGACAAACATACCGTCGGCCTGATGGTAAGCCGTCACCATAGCCTATAGACGCTTGCAATACCGGGGGTATCACTCACGCGCTTCCAACCCTCCCAACCCCCCTAAGTGGAGCTCTGGAGACCTTACTCACCGTAGGAACACAACATGGCCGAGACCAATGCTATTTGGCTACGATCTTTTGTAAGGTGGATCCTTCCCCAGACAGGCTGCTCCGATTTGAGCGGATTATCCGCTGTGCCCTACCTCTCGTAAGTAAGGATGAATAAAAATACATGCTTCTTATATATATATATTATATAACGAGCTGTTACCCGCGACTTCGTCCGCGTGAAATGTTCAAATAAGGATAACTCCTTTTCCTGTCATGCGATTTAAATGAAACAAAGCCTATATTCTGCTCCAAGCCGAGCTCTATCTCGCTGTGAAAACAGGATTAAAATCCGTTCAGTAACTTAGAAGATGTGCGCGTTCAAACAGACAGACAGACAGACAATAAAAAAATAAATAAAAAAAAATCGCTTTTATTACCTTTCTCTAACTGTTCCCTCTCCATTTTTGCCAAATATGTTCAAAGTACAGACATATCGGGGTCTACTGTTTTATTATAAGTATAGATATAGATTACGTTACCCAACTACCAATATTACGTGGTAGAACACCGATCAATCAATGTATGAGCACAATTTCTCTTGTTGCTAAGCCCTGATCGATGGATATGGACAAAATTAATTACAGTACATCTCTACTTTCAACAGTGTACGATGCTAATCTGCTAACTTATTGGCTTAGTTTCACGAGGCTTTTAAATTTAATTTGTTGTGTAAATTGATACAAAATGATATAACACTTTGAAGAATGAAATTTTACCTTTATACACATAATAAATTAACGAATGATAAACAAGTAATTTATGAGGTACATCATACTAATATTATAAATGAGAAAGTGAGTTTGTTTGTTTGTTATTACTTCACGGCTTAACTGATCAGCCGATCATTATGAAAATTTGTATACATATTGTCAGGGGTACAGAGCCCAACATAGGCTACTTTTTATCTCGTGAAAGTATGTCATTCCAGTAGTAAAATATTTTTCTACTATAGAGGGCGCTGCATGGAATGGGCTATCGGTCAAAAAATGGCGCCACAAGTCGCGCTATGGGTTGTTTTGTGGTCAAACGAGATCTATGTCATAAAATAAACGCGAGCGAAGCCGCGGGGAAAATTGTTATATAGAGTTAGAAATGTGGTGAAATGTGGTGCTGGAGAAGAATGCAAAAAAATAAATAAACCGAAAAGACTACTACTTAATAAAGAAGTGCTGCAGAGAGTAAGTGTAGTTTTGTAATCCTTCCCCGACTGTTCTCTACTCTCTTTTGTCACTCTTTCCCCATTTCCTCTCCAGAACATTATAACCAAATTTTAAGTAAATCCAATCACAAATACAAAATACCTTATACAAATTTCCACCTCACTATGTTAACGCCTTTATGGGATGATTTACGGAATAAAAATTATCATATATGTCCTATCTCGGGTCTCCAACTATGTCCATTTCAATCGATTTAGCCGCTTTAACGTGGAAGAGGTAACAGACAGATAAACTTTTGCATTTGTAATATTAGCACAGATATTAGTAAGGATTACGAAGTTAAGTAATGTAGTAAAGATTTGTATTTTTGTTTTAACTTACTATTCAAATAAACTATAAATAAATTGTGAATTAAGGGAAACTGTGTACTCCAAAGCGCAGTGCATTACTTAACCTAAATACCAGTAAACAAGTAGGCTAATTTACACATACTAATTGTGAGGTCTGAGCGAGTGGAGCCGCGTGGGCGAGTAAGTCAAACGTCAGTCATCGCAACCAAGAAGGTAAAAGGAAGATAAGTATATGCCGTACCTTTCCCCTATAGTTGGCACAAGATTTCCAAATACAAATATTCTTTATAGGACTAGAATACAATTCCCATCATCATAATATACGAATTATATTAATCATGTCACATTTGTTTTTTTCATGCCACAAAGGTGGTAGACACGCCATCGTAAGCATCACCGTAGCCTATAGATGCTTGCAATACCGTGGTATCACTCACACGTTGCCAACCCTATTTGACCAATACTATTTGGCTACGATCTTCTGTAAGGTTGGTAAGGTGGAGGCCCTTCTCCAGACGGGCTGCTCCGATTTGAGCGGATTATCCGCTGTGCCCTCTCTTAACAATATTGACAAAATAAACAAACATACATACACAAAAATTCATCTCTCTCGATCAGTCAATACATAATTTTTGTCTGTTAGTATTCTTGCACTCTATAATAGGCTTTACTTATGAGGAACTCTTTAAGTTTTAAGTTTTCCAGTCCAATTCATCGTTCGTCTTAGTACAAATCTGCCGTCTGAACTCGTGGTCGGAAAAAATTGTAACGATTCGAAAGAGTTTGTAATATTTGTATGAAAATATTTGAGATCATCATCATCATCCTCGTAACAAAAGTTATTCAAATCTCGTGTGAATCTCAATCACGGTCTCACTCATACAAAATATTAATTGAGTTGTTACGAGAGCCCCGTTCTAATATTTGAGTTTGAGCACCATCGAGCTGTTGAAAAAAAAACACATGTTACGTTGTGTTGTGATTCGTTTTAATTATGGCTAAAAATACACTACTTTGTTTTAAAATAATGAATATTTAGAATTATAAGCATTTTGTACCCTATCAAAAGTCTATTCATAAAAATAAAGAGTTTATTCCGGAAGTCATTCCGTGTAATTGTTTATGACTATTAACAAGAAAATAGACAAATATTTGGAAAATAAATGTTATAATTCTGGATTAATTAAGTTACTAATTATCATTTATGTTTAACTTTTATTTGGGTATTCAATTAATCTTGAATTGTCAACCGGATGTAGCTCTGAAAATTATTCATGTTTCTAAGTGAGTAGGGATAACAGTTTGTTGCGCGGGAATTGTAACGTGATATAAAGTGGACTGACCTAGAATACAGGGCAGTCTTCATCGTACCACATTGTGAACTACAAATAAGAAATAGTACTAGTTAATTGTGATGTGATATTAATTTGTGAAGTATAAATAAAGTATTGGAGTGTGTAGTAGTGTTTTTCTTTACATCTCAGAAGTGGGATACACCGCGGGCCATGCCGAGAACAAACCGTAAGTACATATATATTAGAATTTCACTATTAATGTGTAAATTCTCCTTGAAAGTTGTGAATTATCTGAATTATTCTGAGCATTCGAATTGTCCTAAATGTAAATTAATTAATTACCTGACCTAGCCGTATATGTGAGCTAGTATAAAACATCAAGTCTTGTAGGGGACTTGCTTGGAATTGTATGTGATATTTGGCTATGTAGGTAGCCAAACCACGTGTCAGCTATGTAAGTAGTCGAGGCCGTATGTATGGGGCTATGTAGGTAGCTAAGCCATGCATATAAGGCTATGTAGGTAGCCAGGCCATGCACATAAGGCTATGTAGGTAGCCTGGCCATGCACATAAGGCTATGTAGGTAGCCTGGCTATGCACATAAGGCTATGTAGGTAGCCTGGCCATGCACATAAGGCTATGTAGGTAGCCTGGTGCGCGGCTATGTGAGAAGTCTGGCCATGTGTACGCGGCTATGTAGGTAGCCTGTCCATGAATCTAGGGCTATGTAGGTAGCCCGACCATTGAATTATGTATGGCTATGTAGGTAGCCATGAATTTTTAAATGATCTATGATATATGTGCACTGAATTAATATTTTGAAATATAAGTCATATCATAACATATATGCAAGAAAAATAATTTGAATTTGAATGTATCACAAAGAATTTGAAGTGTCCAACATAATGTATTTCAGGGGAAGGATCCCGTGCTGAACGGCGACGCCGCAGGCGATCTTCGTCTACTGAGAGCGAGAGAGATGAAACTGAAGTGCCGACGAAACGGAGGCGATCGTCGGCAGGCCTGACTCCAGACGACTTGCTGAAGCTCATAGCAGTACTACAGGATCGTTCAAGTAAGGGTATGAACAACATTACTAATGTGGTTCCCGAATTCGATCCTAACAATAGGTCACAGGACGTTGAGCGATGGTTGAGAAAGGTTAATGAGTGCGCCGCTATTTATAAATGGGATGAGAAACAAACCATACACTACTCGCTTCAAAAATTGTGCGGATTAGCAAAGAAATGGTATGAGTCACTTCCATCGCTCAACTACACCTGGCTAGAATGGCAGTCCAAATTAAAAAGAGCCTTCCCAAGTGATGAAAACTTTGGAAAGTTGTTAGAGGAGATGTTGAACCGCAGGTCTCGATACGATGAGGCCCTTAGAGACTATTTTTATGATAAGCTTGCCTTACTAGGTCGATGTGAAATTGAAGGTCGTAAGGCAGTCGATTGTATAATTTATGGAATAACTGATAATTCTATTCGCAATGGGGCACAAGCTCTCAATTGCGGCGAACCGGAAGATTTGTTGAATTATCTAGCTTCACAACAGTGTAATCAAGTAAAAGATAACTTTCGTAATAGCTCGGGTTCCAGTAGCGGTTATTTAAGAAAGCGGGAAAATCGTTATGGTCCTAGCAATCAAAACAAAACTCCGCCAAGTTACCCAAATCGAGGGTTAACATGTTTTAACTGCCAGGAGCGGGGTCACTCGTATACTAGTTGTTCAAAGCCTATAGTGAAATGTGTTAAGTGTGGTAGGATAGGTCATAATTTTGATAATTGCAATAGGAAGCCCTTACTTGCATACGAAAACTCAAGCAATACGGAACCAGTTATAGATAAAACGGTCCTTAAGATTAACTCTAACGCTTCTAATTTAAATAGTTTGTCAAATCAAACTCTTGTTGTAGATAAAAAATGTAATTCACAAAATGTATTACCCGACACTAACAGTAAATATTATAAGAATGTGTGTATCAATGGTAGTTCGTTGCAGGCATATATTGACTTTGGCAGCGACTGTAGCCTCATAAAACTGTCGGTTGCTAAGTCATTACACCTCTCCAACAGTCATAAGGAGTTACCAGCCATAAAAGGATTCGGTAACTCCGTGATTCAACCCATGTTCTGTGCTTCCATTCGAATCAGGTTAGATGAAGTAGAAACAGATTTGGCTGTATTTGTTGTTGATGATGCGCTTTTACCAGCGCCTTTACTTATTGGACAGAATTTCACAGAACTATCTTCCGTAACAGTTTTGAAGGACGAGCATACTCTATTCTTTTATCACACACCATCCACAGAACCTCCTATTCATAATTCCATCTGTCTGTACGTTGAGAACGACGTAACAATAACGAAAGGTGGTTTAGTTGAAGTTTATTGTAAAGAATCTTTTTCGGGAGATATCTACTTTGATGGAAGTACTAGGATGAATCCCAAAAACGAGTATCATTTACACCAGGGTTGCTATAAATTGACTGAAAGTAAAGGTCTCATATTCGTAACATCTCTTGCTACTAAACCTATAGTGTTTAGTGCTAGTACATTAATAGCAAGGGTTAAACCAGTAGCTGAGACTAAGACTCTCATGATTGAATCCAGTAATGCTGAAGTAGATCTTTTGCCTCTTGATAAATCTGACATCAATATTGGGCAGGAATTGGATGACGATACATTCGAACGGCTTTACAGCCTATTACAAAGGTATAGAGTATGCTTTGCCCAGAATCTCGGTGAATTAGGTTGTGTTAGGGATACCGAAATGAATATTGAGTTACAAGATAAAAACCCTGTAGTTTATAGGCCATATAGGTTATCCTACAGTGAACGACAGAAGGTTAGAGATATAGTTGAGGATTTAGTAAATAACGATATTGTCCAAGAATCAGAATCGAATTACGCCAGTCCCATATTAATCGTTAAAAAGAAAAATGGAGAACCTAGGTTATGCGTAGATTATCGCGCTCTAAATAATAAAACCGTAAAAGATAAATATCCCCTCCCCATTATAGATGATCAAATTTCAAATCTAAGTGGAAACAATTACTTCATAACTTTAGATCTAGCCTCTGGCTATTACCAGGTTCCAATGAGCGAGGGTAGCCGACACCTCACAGCATTTGTTACCCCGGACGGCCACTATGAATTTAAGCGTATGCCGTTCGGGTTAGCAAATGCTCCAGCGGTGTTTCAAAAGATAATTAATAAATTATTAGGTCCACGTAGATTTGATTCTGTATTGGCCTATATGGACGACCTTCTTGTTCCGTCTGTCACGATCGAAGAAGGTTTTCTAAAGTTAGAGGAAGTTTTAAAATTACTCAAGACTGCTGGTCTCACCCTGAAGTTGTCGAAGTGTCGATTTTTTGATAAAACCATCGAGTATCTAGGTTACGAGGTTTCTAAAGAGGGTATTAAGCCTAGTGAAAGAAAGATTTCGGCTGTCAGGGACTTTCCGGTGCCTACTAATATTCACGAACTTCGACAGTTTCTAGGGCTGGCTAGCTACTTTAGGAAGTTCGTTAAAAGTTTTGGCGAAATCGCCAGACCCCTCACTAAGTTACTTAAGAAAGAGACTCCCTGGGAATGGTTGTCCGATCAGGTAAATTCCTTTTTGGCGCTTAAGTCACGTTTAATAGAGCGTCCCATTTTAGCGCTTTATGACCCAAAGTTAGACACAGAATTGCATACGGATGCCAGCTCATTGGGGCTCGGTGGGATTCTTATGCAATGGCAGGTATGTCCTAGGGTCCTTAAACCAGTGGCCTACTTCAGTAGACAGACTACTCCCGAAGAGAAACATATGCATTCATATGAATTAGAAACTCTAGCAGTGGTCTGTTCACTGAAGAAGTTTCGGCCTTATCTGTTGGGATTGAAATTCCTAGTCTATACTGATTGTAATGCTCTTAGAACTACCCTTACCAAGAGGGATATTATTCCACGCGTAGCACGTTGGTGGTTGCAAATTAGCGAATTTGATTTTAATATCGAGTACCGCCCAGGTTGTCGCATGAGCCATGTTGACGCTCTTAGTAGAAATCCTCCCTCTATTACTGATTTGACAACTAGTTTTAATACACTAAATATAACTACTACTAATTGGATTGTTACTCTGCAAACTGCTGACCCTGAATTGCAAAGGATCATAACGATTTTGAGACCAAACGATGATAAAACGGAGGTTAAAAAACATTATGTAATCAGAAATCATACGCTGTATAGGAAGGTCGATAACGAGCTTCGATTAGTCGTGCCCAAAGATGCAAGGTGGCAAATTTGCAAAGCTAATCACGACGATATCGGTCACTTTGGTTTTGCAAAGACCTTAGATCGAATTCAAAGCCAATATTGGTTTCCTAGATTGCGTCGTTTTGTAAAAAAATACGTAGCTGCATGTATTGAATGCGCCTACAACAAGGATAATGCTCCTAAGACACGTAGAGGGCTTTTATACCCAATCCAAAAGATTGAAAAACCGTTCCACACATTACACGTAGACCATTTAGGGCCATTTGTCAAAAGTAGATCTGGTAACGTGTATATATTGTCAGTAGTTGATGGGTTCACGAAGTACTTATTTGCCAGACCGGTTAAAGACACGAAAACCAAAAGTGTCGTTAAAGCCTTGCAGAGTATATTTAGTGATTTTGGGGTACCATCTAGAATAATTTCCGACAGAGGAACTGCGTTTACCTCAGGCCAGTTTAAAGAATTTTGTCGTAGTAATGGCATACGTCACGTACTTAACGCGGTTGCTTGTCCCAGGGCGAATGGACAAGTAGAAAGATTCAATCAAACAATTCTCACTTCCTTGTCCACTCAAAATTCAAATAAAGATGAACGAGACTGGGACCTGCAACTAAGCAAAGTTCAATGGGGTATAAATAATACAATTAACTCCACCACAAAAAAGTCAGCAGCTGAATTACTATTCGGTTTTAAATTGAATAGCTCTACTGATAATATGCTCACAGTTACCAATGACCAAACTAATGCCGAATCTCATGAGCAGACTAGTCCCGAATCTCATGAGCAGACTAGTCCCGAATCTCATGAGCAGACTGATTCCGAGTCTTTGCCTACAACTATGACGGATATAGGCGAAATTAGTCACGTTGTCAATGAGCCAGCTATCCCAAAATCACCACATACAAACATGACAGACTTAGATGAAATTAGGCATCAGGCTTTAGTAAATATAAACCAAAGTCAAAAACGGCAGAAAGACTATTACGATTCAAATCGATCCCCTGCTGCATTATACTCTATTGGCGATTTAGTTAAAATAACTAAAACAAATTATCACAACGATGGAAAGAGTAAAAAGCTGATGCCTAAATTCATCGGTCCATACAAGGTTGCAAAGTGTCTAGGGAACGATCGTTACGAAATTGTGAATGTCCCCGGTTTTGGAGCTAAGCGATACGAAAGCGTTGTTGCCGCAGACAGAATGCGACCCTGGATTCACATCCAGGCGTTGGAGTTGAACAAATCTTCTGGTTCTGAATCTTCATCCGATTCTGAAAGTAATGCGGAGTTGTAACATTTAAATAATGTTTGTAATATGTAATAGGTATTTGGTTTTAAAAATTATTTTATTTAGGATAAAATCATATTAGATAGTTTTTGGTCTTTTTCCCAATATGTTACGCATGATTATAAGTGTTAAAACTAAAATACATAATTAATTTTTGTTGTTTATATAAATATTTGATTGCTTAAATTGCTATCCGTGTGTTGTGATTATTTGCGAGCTCCGGAGATAGCCCGCAGTAGGACGGCCGAGTGTTGTGATTCGTTTTAATTATGGCTAAAAATACACTACTTTGTTTTAAAATAATGAATATTTAGAATTATAAGCATTTTGTACCCTATCAAAAGTCTATTCATAAAAATAAAGAGTTTATTCCGGAAGTCATTCCGTGTAATTGTTTATGACTATTAACAAGAAAATAGACAAATATTTGGAAAATAAATGTTATAATTCTGGATTAATTAAGTTACTAATTATCATTTATGTTTAACTTTTATTTGGGTATTCAATTAATCTTGAATTGTCAACCGGATGTAGCTCTGAAAATTATTCATGTTTCTAAGTGAGTAGGGATAACAGTTTGTTGCGCGGGAATTGTAACGTGATATAAAGTGGACTGACCTAGAATACAGGGCAGTCTTCATCGTACCACATTGTGAACTACAAATAAGAAATAGTACTAGTTAATTGTGATGTGATATTAATTTGTGAAGTATAAATAAAGTATTGGAGTGTGTAGTAGTGTTTTTCTTTACAGTTGACTTCGTTTTCATAAGCGTTCTTCCGCTATTGAATTTTTCTCAGTAGCACAAATCGCTGAAGACGTTTTTTTAATATTATACGGCAGGCAAACAGGCAAGCGGGCCACCTGATGGAAAGTGGTCACCGCTGCCGCCTATGGACAGCAGTAACACCAGGGTCGCTACCAATGCGTTGCCCACCTCTGACGAGAAATATTTAAAATCGTTTATTAAACACTATAACAAAATGTGGCATTTCTTGAATGGGAGGCTTATGAAATATTAAGCGACTCATTATAATAATGCAGACTTGTGTAGGCGGCGTTACACGTCACGTGACGAAACCAGACTCTCGGTCTGTGATGCCATTCTAATCGTACAAATATTTTAATACTAGTTGTCTTTATGTATTCTTGGTCTCTGTCGTTATTACCCGATTATATGGAAAATTTCCCAATCCGCATTGGAGCAGCGTGGCAGTGTAATCAATCCCTTTCGATTGAAGGGAGACTCGTATCCCTGCAGTGGGATGATTATGAGATTAATTAAAATTTTAAATTTTTTTTGGAAAACTTCCTAACTTACTTTTTGGTTTCAAATAAAAAAAGCTAATCACCAAAAACGAAGTTTTTCTCGAGTAGTTGAGCATAATGTTGGCTCCACAGGGAAGTATCATCCTCTCAAAGAATTTCGGACAGGACAGGAATATTTTGTTTTGAAAAATTTTGATGTCCTATCCTATGTCCTCGTGATACACTTTGAATGAATGATATTTCTAAATTGAATGATATGACGACATGAAATGACTGGGAAAGCAAAATAAAAGTAAGATTGCTTAATAAATGTCATGCATGACACAGTCAGACAGAAGTAGACTTTCGTACCATTTTAAACAAAGCACAAAGCTGATGCCATTGAAAATATATACAGTTGCGGCCAGTTTTTGGATCTTTGTAATGAGATGGTACTCAAATGTTAAACTACTTCTGTTGCTGACCAACTTAATTTAAAGTAAATCTTTTAAATGACGACCTCCGTGGCGTAATGGTTATCATGTCGGTCCGCCACCCAGGAGGTTCCGGTTTCGAATCCCGGTCGGCAGTGTTGCCAGATGGCGGTTCCGATTTCCCCCCTAACATCACTCAAAATCCCTCCAAAAAATGCCATTTTGAAAAAAAAACCCCCAAAGCATATTTATCATAATCTACTAAGAAAAAAAATACAAAAATGAATTATATATTTACTTCTAAGTACTTATGTAATTATTTAATACTAATACATATAATCAGGTGTCATTTTAGGAAACGTTTCGCGCGGACTCGTTTCCTAGAGGTTTTTATTGAATTATTAGTCTAAGTACAACTTTTTTAACTTTTCTCTTGGGTTATGGATAAAATCATGTTTTAGTTGTATTGTAATTATTTTAAATTTCACCAAAATCTGTAATTTCCAGTGATGTCATAAAAATGTCGCTTAATGCTAGAAAGCTGTAATTTGGTATGTAAACATAATAATATATTAACAATGCTAAGAAAGTGCTGGGACAAAATTATAAAAAAAAATTTTTTGGGGTGCCTTTCAAAGTAAAGTGGAAATGATTTTTATTTTCGCACCCACCCCATGTTCAAAACATTGAGGGTGTGGAAAGATCATTTTTCGATACAATGATCCGTTTCGGAATTATTTACATTCATCGTGTTAATTTTCGTTTTGCACGGTGGTTTTGCAAAAAAATCATGGCTATAGTCCATATGCTGAACCTTCAATGAAAACTATAACGGTTAAGTAGGCTCTACTAGTTACCGAGTAATAGCCGACGAACTGATAAAATAAATGTGATTGAAGTTGATATTGGACTCAACTGAAGGCAAGCAAAGCACAGCAAGCACGGAACCCTACATTGTGCGTGGCTCGATACGTACATACTTGCCCGGTGTTTTTTATACATAGTTAGATCTATATTAGAACAGTCGTATCGCCATTTATTTTCATCTTACGCGTTTAAGTAAGGTATTGAAGGACGTCCTTGTAAAATTTCACCATTCACAACATAGATTATGAACTGATGATTGTATCCATCAGACTATTATTGTATATCGAGGTCCAATAATAGTCTGATTGCTACAGTATTTTTGCCTGAATGAATCAACCTCCAATTTCCCCCATTACAAAAAAAAACCCTCCGAAAATCCCCCCAATGAACACATCCCTCCAAATTTCCCTCCAGGGATAATAAAACCCCCCAAGATTGGAGGGAATCCCCCCCATCTGGCAACACTGCCGGTCGGGTCATGATGAAAAACGAACTTTTTCTGATTGGCCAGGGTCTTGAATGTTTATCTACATTATATTTGTTTTAAAATATAGTATCGTTGAGTTAGTCTTGCTATAACACAAGTCTCGAACGTACTTTGGGCATCTTTAGGGCTAGCTCAATCTCTGTGATTTGTCCCTATATTAGGTATATTCATTTATTTATTTATTTAAATTCTGCTAGTAGGTGTTGTTTAAACAGTTCAACAATACCATACTATGATGACTGCTCAAAACATATCTACTCTTTAGTACAACATCATGGGTAGGTAGGTACGGTGTAACAAGTGGGCGGGTGTACACTACAAGCCATTGTGACGAAAGACGAATTCCTTAGTGTATTGTATAAAATATTTTATTATAATACGTAACGTTATTTTGTGTATTAGGTATGTTCATGCATTATTGATATCTAGCGAACGCCCATTTTCCCCGTACAATCCCGTTATTCCCGTTCCCATTCCGGGATAAAAACCATCATATAATACTCTATTCTTACCCTGAAATACTCTGCCTTGGTTCTCAAAATATCTTAATACTTAATCATGTAAAAAGTATTATACAAAGTTATATCAGTTTTCACCAATATGTCACCAATCAACCATGAAAGTTTATCTTTAGTAAGGTATCCCTTAAACTGTTCCCTATGATAGACGTAATAAAGGTGACAGTTAAAAGATTTTGTTTTCCCACATAATTGGTGTGTGAATAATGTGTGAAAACAAAAATGTTGCTAAGGCTCCTAAAATGTTAGAAATCCAATATTTTAGGATACAGAAACAACTATGCATAATCCGGTGGCGGAAATATGATAATAAATAATATAATTATACAATTTTATTCAAAAAAACTTACGGCTAGAGTAACAATAGTTAACAGTATTAAAACAGTTGTTAAGGTAGAAATATAACATTGTGTGCCTGAACTAGAAAAAAACCTGTGCTTCAGGCAGTAAAAGATCTAATAAAATCAATGATGGCAACGAGTACATATTCCGGTCGTGTTGGAAATATTTGATGTTTGTAACTACATATTAACAATCCGTGGTTTGGTCCCCATGTTTGGGGCCTATGTCACAGATTAGATAATAGTTACTCCTATGTCCAGCAGTGGACTTTTTGCGATTGAGATGATGATGATGATGAGTGCATTTTTTGTTTCTTTTCTATTTTCTCAGTCTACTTTACCGGTATATAGGTTATTTTTAATTATTGTTTTTCGAAAGAATTATTCGTTTGCAACATCATTTTGTTAACATTTTCCTCGCGTTTTTCACAATACATTATCAAGTTATGTTGCGATACATCAAAGCCCACACGAACAGACATTTTTATAGTGATACAAATATACAACTTTCGCCCATAAACTCCCAAACAGGTTTTAGTGAAAATTCTATTAACATTTTGACCTATTTTTTATTGGATATTTATTATTTTGATGTTTAGTATTAAATGAGTCGTGTTAATAAAGCCTTTACATATTTAAAAATATCTTACATTGATGACCCTTTTTTATTTTGTACTAGTGAAACCCGCAGAACTTCGTTTGCGTGTATTTATTTATGCTCCATATCAGACTTTTGATGTTATCCTACAGGAATAGCATACTTTTCGGGATAAAAAGTACCCATGTCTTAATCCAAGGTATCAGATACCTACATACCAAATATCATAAATATTTGCTTAGCCATTTGAACGTGAAGAAGTAACAAACATACACATAACTTTCGCCTTTATAATATTAGTAGGAACACTTTTTAGGGTTAGTTTATTTATAGCCTATGTTCATAGCATAGGACCATGGTCTAAATGACATTACTAAAAGCCGACCGTGCTTGGAAATGTTACAAATACTTAATCTAGAATGTTCTAACCAAAATCTATTAATTCGTGTTCACATAATTTCAAATTCAATAACAATCACGAAGCGTTAATTTACATGTCACCCAGTCGCAATCATTAGACGATTATAAGGCCGCCTACACACTACACAACAATACCGGCCCGCGGGCGTCATACCCACGCTCCACCGTGAATGGACCGAACGGATATCAATGGATGGATGCCATAGATTTACATAAACAACGTTTGTAATCTACTTTTTTATGGTTAGAGAATGTTGTTGTTTTTTTATCAGTGGACAGATGTGACAGCGTTTCTGGCGGCCAATTGCTCAATTTGAATCTGGAATTGTTGAAATCTTTCGTTCGGTTTTCATGATTATTAAATAGGTAAATATTATCTTAGCAACGCGACGATTACTTTAAAATGCAGTATAGTTAAGGACTGATTTTGACCTTGTAGGGCCTTGTCAAAATATATGAACAGTAAAAGTAGAGTTTTATTTGAAAATAATAAAAATATTTCAAAATCTTAGTAGTAACTTTAATAATATTTTCTATCGAGGAAACTAAGACATATTATTATTCACGAAACAACAGAAAGTTGGAGATATAAAGTATACAATTAACAGTTTGCTGAAATATCCTGTCCGCCATAGTCCAGGGTGGTCCAGGCGCACATCCTCGTCTTCGTCACGTGTCTCTCGAGCGAATATTAAGCGAAATTATACGAAAGCGAATATCGATCGAGCGCCTGGTTGTCCAGGGGAAAGTGGAGGGCACTCGAGCTCACGGCAGATGAGATGGTCTGACGGACCAGATTAAGGCAGCAGTACCTAGACTATTACTACTAGCCCTCTGCACTAGAGACGAATGGCGACAAATTGTTAGCGTGTCACTGCAACTAAGTGAGCACGACGACGACCACTCTGTTAAGAGTGTAGCGACGAAGAAGAAGAAATATATTTTAATTTGGGAGTTACATTCAATAATGAATTACCAAATAGAGGTAGATCGCCTTAAGATTATCATAGTAAACGCCACAGTCTCGTTTGTGAGAGCGAAGATTATCTACTATATAGCACCTATTAAATCTATAAAACGGGTCTCAGTTGTCACGCAAGGTCGTTGTTTGACCCTATCTACCAGACATGATATAAAATACTATTTTATGATAGCTATAAATATTATTCAGTTGATAATAAATCATTATAAAAACATAATTATCAAGAAATGTAATTAATCATTAATTAAGTATCGTTATGAAACTGATATGGTTACGGCTATCTGGTAATAGATGGCGCTGTGTGAATAAATGGTCTTCATCCTAGCGTAATTTAAAATTTCCTAGTTCATTAGGAGTATGGAATGGTAGCGTGAAGCATCATTGCGTCTAATTTATTTCTGATATTTGTTATGAGTTCCAAAACAGCTGTAGTTTCTCTCCGTGCTTATTAAATGTGAGGTCGCCGTTGTTGATCCTGGGACTACAAGAGACACAGCGGTGGGAATGTGTGGTGGGCTTGTCCCGAAGCTCGAATAAAATAAAATAAATTAAATTATGGAACACGCTTTAACATATTATTATATATTTGTTAAACCGAACATTCGCCATGTCAGAATAATTTACATAAAACAAAATTATTGCGTGAACTCCCGCTGTTAGAAAACTGTTTTTGTCTATGATAATACAATAAAAACTCCAATCAAATTGTAAGCTTATACAAAACTGGTTTTTGTTTAAAATATTGATGCAAAATTTCAAACCATATAGGGCATTGATGTTATATTTTTAAAAGTTTACATAATGTTATAAACGCTCTGAGAATAGCATGCTTTTTATGTTATATCACAGGCGAACTAGCAAGACGATCATCTGACGGAAAGCAGTTACAGCTGACCACCTAAGAAGTAATAAAAAAGGAAGGATGGGGGAAAGGAACCAGAAAGCACGGTGGGCATTAGGCTTCCGGTTTTCTTACTCGTACGAAACACAGCCGGCAATTCACTGCTATTTCACGCTGATATTCTGTGTGAGGTTGGCACTACCCCGGTCGAGCCAGCTCATTTACGAGCCACTACCAGTTCATAGTACCACTTTAAATACATCCTTTTTGGCGTTACACATGTGGCGTACATTGGGCGTTTTTCCACTCACCGGCCGGCAAAAATACCGTCGGCGGCGCCGGTAAATGGAAAACAAGCTATACATTTCCATATATTTTTGCTTATCCAGCACCGGCGACCGTCGCGTCGCCGGTGCCGGTGCTGGGATGGGGTTTCACTGTGTAGAAACCATGAAGAAATAGTATTTCTTTCATGGTAGAAACACACTTCTCGTCAGGAAGTAAGTCAAATTTTACCCTCGAATTTCGTAAACAAAGTGTTGTAGCAATCCATAGCCAAGTGCACTATCTCACATTTTATCATTTCACATTTTGGACGTGTGTCTGGCGCGTACGTTTTCGTAAAATTAAATTGCAGTACCAACCAGTAAATTGTTTTTAGATTTGAACGCAAGATGTTGTCGTGATATATTGTTATTTTGTCACGAGCCCTAATGCTTTCTCTCTAATGTTGTTTGTTGTGCATCTTGTGACATTTTTATTGCTGTTAATATGAGAACATTATTTTTTGACAGGAGGACTATTTTTGTAATCTACGTTATGTTATACGTGGTTTTACTTTGTATTTGCAGTAAATTTTTTTTTTGACATGATTATGATGCGTGCATCGTTTAAATGTGCTCTCCTAAGAACGGAGTTTATTAAGCCCATCCAAATACTGTCTGGAATCATCGTTGCTTAACTTATGTCAAGACAAAACATAAAAAATATTGTCATATCATAGACTACAACAATAAGTTTTATAAGCGTAGGAGTGATTTGTGTGGACGGAGATTTTATTTTGTTAAATTAAATATTTTTATAACGCAAACCGGTCTGTATGTCTCTTTTTGTATAATAAACGCATAAAACATTGATTATGATACCGGAGGACGTGCAATTAATTATGTTTGAATTGTATTATAATTTTGTCAATGTTATAGAAGAAAAAAACAGGCTATTTTAATGTAAACTAAGACTATATTTAGTCAACCAGACATCAAGACATACAGCGCGACAATAAAATTGCCAAATTGTGTTTCATTTTTGAGCAAATAATTGTATACAGACCTAAGGGTGTTACCAGACCAATCTATCTTCGATCGTGGGCATCGATCGATTATAGAATGGATTAATCGAACGAACGCCGATCGTGGGTATCGATTGATAGTTTACATTCGATAGCTTAACTTAATTTATAGGTTCGAACAATTAAAGCTTCCAGACCTATCGACCAGTCGAACGGTGTCCGTCGATCGCGTCGCTGTGTGTCGCACGCACTCTAATATGAACACGCAAGTTAAGCGACGTCGACCGTAGCCAGTGTTTGGATGGGTTTCGTTATCTTGAGCTTCTCCGTGCTTCGGAGGGCACGTTAAGCCGTCGGTCCCGGCTGTTGTCAAGTCGGTGGCCTTAGAGAGGTTTGAAAACACCGGCCTCTGCCAATCAGCATTGGAGCAGCGTGGCAGAGTACGCTCTAATCACCTTCGATTGAAAGGAGACACGTATCCCTGCAGTGGGATTATGGGTTGATATTATGATGATGATGTTCCGTCGATCAATTAACACTGCCATCAGACACGGATCCTTTTGTTTCTAGACTTATCTTGTCCACTAAGCCTTACTTCAAGAATTGAGTACATAAGTGTAGGTCTAAAATTGGAAAGTAAAATGTGTTCAGCGCCCACTGACACGCGTGGGGGCTTTGGGTACTACAATGGCATACAGGTTTTAACTAATGTTTCCACGCGAAACGATGAATATAGATGTTATACATGGAGCGTAATAATTTTCAATATTTAATTTTGCAATAATATTTAGTAAGTTTCTGAAACGCACTATCAAAGTTAATGACATAAAATGTTTACTGTCACAGTCAAACTACGGAAGAAAAAGAAAAAGAAAGATAGCATGAAACTTTTTTTTCTTTCGTTTGGCAATCGGACTTCAGACGAAGATTCCATTCCATTGTACGTAAATTCAAAGCATCGTATTCATGCTATCTCGACTCAGTATACAGTCTCTGAGTCAAGACGCCTCGAATAAGAAAGATGATAGGGAAATTGACGACCTCCGTGGCGTAATGGTTACCACGCCAGACCGCCACCCAGGAGGTCCCGGGTTCGATCCCCGGTCGGGTTATGATCAAAAACGAACTTTTTCTGATTGGCCTCGGGTCTTGGATGTTTATCTATATATGTATTTGTTATAAAATATAATATCGTTGAGTTAGTATCCCATAACACAAGTTTCGAACTTACTTTGGGGCTAGCTCAATATGTATGAATTGTCCCTAAATATTTATTTATTTTATTTATTTCTTCAGAAAAGAAGGATCTTGAAGTCAACACGATAAAAGGCCCTGATCATAAACTGCAATCACTAGGCACTTTAACTAATGTTTGCTTCACATTACACTATCAATATGAATCAAACGTTGAAACAGACATTCGTTTTTTAATCACGTGCCCAAGTGGACACTCCTTGTTGGCGCCAAAATCCAACATACAAAACTTTACTTTGACAATGACAGATTACAATTCATGAAACTGACTGTAAAAGTAACTAATAAAAAAACGTAGGGAAGTTATTCCAGGATTATCCATAAAGGGATTCTCCATAGGGTTTATCAAAAACGTTCGTTAGCGCGTTCGCTTCAAAGTGGTATGTCAGGAATCGATAGCGGAAAAAAAAATGCCAGCCAATCGATCAGGATGTCAACGACCTGCCGACGTGGGAATCTGCTTGAAGACATGTTGCATTGTCTTGTTTTTATCAGCCCATAACAAATTTACGATGACCCCTCACTTCTATAACAAACTGTACATTCAATTTGGTAATTTAAAATCGGGAAAGACCACGTAAAACTGGTTCAAAATCGTAAAATATACTATCTTTATTCTCATTTATGTAGTGATTATTTTAGTAAGTATATTGTTTCAAAGAAGCCAAGTTTTCCCGTGGGAAAGCTTTTGTTGGACGAATCACTCAACGCCATCTAGTCTCAAATTAAATAACTAACCTTGAACTATGAGTATTAAATTGTTGATAAATATACATAAATTAATGTTTTTTTTTGTAAATAAATACACTTAGAAAACAACTAGATCAAGGCAAACAAGCATGAACATGTGCCTTGCGCAGGTTTCGAACCTTTCGAGCAGCCCTCTGGATAAAGTGACCAATGCTAGCCACTCGACCACCACGCCTGTCGGTTTTAAAGATTTCAGTGTTTATGAGAATGTCAATTTTCTATTACTGACCTCAAATGCTTTGCCTTTACGGATTTATGTTACTTTCAAAGTGATTGAAAACGCCCACATTACTTTATGCTTGATTAGTTAGAACTTGGAATTCTGTTATAAAATTTTATACTTATTAGGTATTTAGAAGTAGCGTGAGAATGGCATACTTAATATAAACAGTAAGAAAATTAAATAATTTAGTTGCATTGCATAGTTTCATTTTTGAGACTTGTCTTTTTTGGTGAGTAAATCCATATTCCTAAATAAATAAATATATATAAATAGGGAAAAATAACACAGATTGAGCTAGCCCCTAAGTTAGTTCGATACTTGTGTTATGGGATACTAACTCAACGATAGTATATTAACAAATACATTATAAAAACATCCAAGACCCAGGCCAATCAGAAAAAGTTCGTTTTTCATTATGACCTGATTGGGATTGGAACCCGGGACCTTCTGGGTGGCGGACCTGGCGGCATGGTAACCATTAAGTCACGGAGGTCGTCCATATAGCATTAAAGTAACCGGCTGTTTCTGAAACACATTTTATATGTTAATGACATAAATATTATGCCACTGTCAATCTAAAGAAGAAAAAAAGATACAGCTTGAGACATAGATAGCTTTATTACAAGACAACCCTGGTGGTCGAGTGGCTAGCAATGGTCACTTTATCCCGAGGGCCGGGGGTTTGAATCCTGCGTAAGGCAAACATTTGTGTGCATGAACACGTCTGTTTGCTTTGGTCTGGATGTTTTCTATGTATAATAAGTATTTATTTACAAAAAAAAAGTATTTAAGTATATTTTATCAGCAATCTAGTACCCCATAGCTTAGCATAGCTTAGTTGCTTAGTTTGGGCACAGATATTATAATACAATAACAGTAGTCTAGGACTAGATAGCGTTGTGTGATTCGTCCATGAATATTTATTTTATATTTATGTGGAATTAAAATTGAAATGCATTTTAGAAACTGACTGTAAGTCTCGTTATTATATAATGTTTTGAGCAGTTAAAATCACTTATGTTAACATGTTAACTGTCCCCATACAAAACTTTTCAACAACCATATGCCCATGTCCACTTTATGTTTTTATTTATTTATTTATTTATTGGTTCTTGATTCACAAGTCCAAGCAGGAAAATCAAACTTAATGGCTAGTCCACGAAATTAGAGCTCATAGTCATATATATGGTACCGTGTACCGCGAACGGTGCACGGACGTGATGGAACCGCGCGTCGTGCACCTAATTCGGTACACTGGACAAACTAACGTGTTAAAGTTATAAGTTTCCCCAATTCCGTTTAAATTCAACGGAAACCATAAAAAAAATATTCCACATACTTTTATACCCGACGAGGGAACCCCAATAAAACTGAAAATATTCGTACGTTGTAAGTAATATCCGGGGCTTTGAAATTTGTAACGAGTCTAGAGTTTCAGCCAGTTTCTGTCCGTAATTCGGGAGAGTAATGTATAAGATATACCTTAACAGTATCTTAAAGGTGTCTCGATCACTAACATAGTCTTTTTAATGGACTTAAGTAGCCAAGGCAACTATGAAAGTGTCCACCCGAAACAACGAAATACGTCGTCCTGTCAAAAAATACATTACTAGTTAGAATGGTTTAAAACTGGTTATAAGTCAACGAAACGTCAGTCCGTATTTTCGGAATTTCGGCAGACCTCAGCCGTGTTCTGCGACGCATTTTTAAATAAATGATGCATTAAATTAAAACTGTCACTGTCAAACCGAAGAAGAACAAAAGATATAGCTTGAGACTTGTACAGTCAAGAGCAGGTCGATCTTTACATATTGGACTTTGTACCATTCTTAAGTTCCATGTCATAAGAGTCAAAATTGTACTGCAAGTGTAAAGCTCGACGTGCACCTGACTGTACGTTTCTGAAACGGGCTTTTAGACAGTCTTCCTACGACAGATAATCGGCCGCAAAGTCAGTGATAGTCAAGGCGTGGTTACCAATCAAATAAGTTTTATATAATCTCTATTTATAATACCGATTAAAGGATAAGGATGAGTTTTACCAGCCAAATCCAAAGAACTAAGCTATACAATATTTTTCCAAAATTATGAATGTTTTAACATGTTTTAAATGGTTTTTATAAATAAACTAGCGAAACCCGCGCAACTTCGTTTGCATGTAACCCGCTTTCCCGTGGGAATTTTGAAATGTAATACATTTAAACCTTCCTCTTGAATCACTCTATCTACTAAAACAAACCGCATGAAAATCTGTTGCGTAGTTTTAAAGATCTAAGATCTAATCATACATAGGGACAGACAGAAAGGGTTTAACTGTGTTCGGCGAGTCGCCATTGTATACAAAATATGAATAATTTTAATGTATTTTAAGTTAACATACTGTTAAATGCATTAATCGTGTTGTGGATACGATCGGATTTAAGTTTAGACGGATTATTATGATTTAAAAATTCATACGAAAATGTCGTTCAGTGAGCGTTTTCCTTTTGGCCTTTTGGTGCAAAATTATGTAAGCGTTTTAACCATTGGTTTTAACAGTATTGCTGACCTACCTCTCTGATTATTTCATGTTTATGAAATCGGAGTGTTTTTATGTTCTTATATCGCTAGTGTAGCAAACAAGAGAGGGCACAGCGGATAATCCGTTCAAATCGGGGCAGCACGTCTGGGGAAGGACCTCCACCTTTCAGAAGATCGTAACCAAATAGCATTGGTCTCGTCTCGTCAATGTGTTCCTAGTAAGGTCTCCAGAGCTCCACTTATTACAGGGTCGGCAATCGGCAACGCTCGAGTGATACCACCGCACCGGTGTTGCAACCGTTCATAGGCTGCGGTGACTGCTTACCATCAGGCAGGCCGTATGCTTGTTTGCCATATGCGGTATAAAAAAAAATAATATAACTGTCTATTTTGTTATTTTCAAAATTATCAGCCATTTTCTGAAACGTATTAAAAAGCCATTTTCTGAAACGTATTATAAGTCGTAACAAGTGTATCCCGCAGGAAATTCAAATTCAAAATTCAAATTCAAAATATTTTTATTCAAATAGGCATAAAATAAACTCTTTCGAATCGTCACAATTTTTTTTTCTTAATTTGAAATTCGTAATATCTTTCCATAACAGATGCCTACGTCGTACAAAGAACACACCTTCCAAGTTTAGGCTGTGCGTTGATCCATAAAGAAAGAAAGAACGAAAAATCGTTTATTTTATTACATATTTCCTTCAGTCTTGCTTTAGTCAGTCAGGTCAAAGCATTATATATTTATATATTGTACTAGCGAAACCCGCGCAACTGCGTTTGCATGCCTTTGCTTTCCCGTGGGGATTTCGGAATGTATTAGACCTTAATCTTAAATCACTATCTATTTTAAAAAACCCACATCAAAATCCGTTCCGTAGTTTTGAAGATCTAAGCTTACATAGGGACCGAAAGACAGACAGGCTTCATTTTACTATGTAAAGAATATGGATATAGATCCCTAAAAATACTAGCGGCCTTTCTAGGGAATGTTCTATTCTAGGGTATCAGAATTGTATGAACAATGCGGTCAGTGCGGTAACGACCCTTTATGTACAGGCCAGTGGTCAAACGTTAGAACAATCTATAGATGTACTGTCGCGTGCATAGGGACGGACAAAATAAAAAGTTCTAGATATAACAGGTTAAAAAAATATTTATTTACATATAAGATCAGAGGCAAGTGACTATGATATGGGACTATGTATGCGGCGGTGACCGCTTTCCATCAGGTCCCTCGCTTGCCTGTTTGTCTGCTGTATAACATAAAAAAGTGGGTCGAGGGTGATCGCCTAGGTCGCGAGGTATTTGGTTAGACTGAACACAAATATTTTTGAAAAAGAAAGATCACTCGCCCTGTCGCCGCCTAGGTGGGCTAATACGACCATCAGCCGGCAGGTCGTATAAGCCGGTAGGTGGTAATCGGTAGTAGTCGGCCCAGGTAGTCTCAATCTGTAGATAGTTCCTGAAACGCGTCCAATATTGGCTTAGAAATTAATAAGGTCAATTTGACCTGGACCGCAAATTCACTCCACATGCTAAGCCAAGGGTACGTGATAGGCAATTACAATTTAGTAAGCTGGTGAAGATTTGCTATACAAAATAATAATTGTTATATTAAATGGGCAAGCAAACCCGAAGTAAAGCATATGTATAGCAATTAAGCACTTATGATATGATGCAATTAATCTCAATGAATTGTGATGCTAGTGATTTATGATTAATTTTAATATTTTAAATTGGAAATAACTCTGATATTAAATTTCTTATATCATTCTCGTGAAAAATTCCCTAGACGATATTACGGAATAGTCTACCTAAACATCTATCTTCCTAGATCATCTAATATTGCTGCGTCAAAGGACTTTTTACTCAGAATATACGTACTGCTTTGAGCGGATTTCACTAACATGGGCGCAGCGCCTGAACGTTTTCATATAGCAACAAAGCGCGTTCAAGTTAATTCACTAGAACGAATCTCCCAGGCGTTAAATGGCCTATCTAATTGGAAGCAACATGATTAATTCAATTATACTTGAATAGGTTTTGGGTTGATTGATTTATGTAACAATAATATTCAGTAATTTACTTGTAAATGTACTGAATTCATTTAGGATTGGACACCAAAAGGTAATCAAAATAAGTAAACATCACTTATACGTATGATGGACGGACGGACGGACGGACAGACAAACAGACAGACAGGCATAGACATGACAAACAGACACAGACATGACGAATCCCTAAGGGTTCCGTTTTTTGCCATTTGGCTACGGAACCCTAAAAATGCGTCTTAGAAACTTTTATCCTAGCGGTTTTTAGTACCGTAGTAATTCAAACATAAAGAACTAGTTCTTTATGTTTGAATTTGTATATTCAGTACTTATACAAATTCAAAATTCACAAGGAATGATAGAATTAAGTTAAGGGAATTCTGTGATGAGAATGTGATGGTTTAAAATAAAATAAAAATGTTATTTTTGTTATTTATTTTAATTCTTAATTAACTTAGATTACATTTTTAAAATTATGAACATAATACATTTAAAAATATAAATAATTAACTTAAATTAACTAATTAAAATAATCAAATGCAGTTACAGTAAATGGCAGTGGTGGTTTGAGAATCATTTTCTTGTAAACTAAGCCAAAAATATATTAATTTTATTAGTAATAAGATGTTAATTATAAAAACTAAATACTAATTAAAATAATTATCTAAGGTACTTATCTACATAATATTATGGAATTCGGTATTAGCCCATTTAGATTTTATCTAATTTTAGAAGGTCATCTTATTTTTTCTCTTTGTTTAGGCCTGTATTCACTTTGATAGTGATTCAACTTCAAATACTATGATTCAAAAGATTTACGTAGCAGATTTTTTTGTACTGAAGGTGATTCACTCTTAATTAATAATCATCTGGACTCGCACTAATCAAATCAAAGTGAATTCAGGCAGTACTTTTTCAAGTTCTTAACAGTTATAATTAATTACTTATGTCTCAAATGACAAAAGGAAAAAAAAACAGTTTCTTTTAAATAAGACAACCTTAAACAAAATATAAGAAAAAATCCAGAGCCTGTTTCACCACTGGCGAATAAAGTTATAAAAGTGTTCAAATAATTAAACAGCTAATTATTTATACTATAACTAATTTATAAGGTCTTCAATTTTGACAGCGCAGTCAAAACACATAATTGTTTTTGTTTTTTAATAAATAATAAATAAATATAATAGGGACAATTCATACAGATTGAGCTAGCCCCAAAGTAAGTTCGAAACCTGTGTTATGGGATACTAACTTAACGATATTATATTTTATAACAAATACATATATAGATAAACATCCAAGACCCGAGGCCAATCAGAAAAAGTGCGTTTTTCATCATGACCCGACCGGGGATCGAACCCGGGACCTCCTGGCTGGCGGTCTGGCGTATATTAATATACACACCATAGATAGTAGCGCCAACTGGTAGCAAAAATTTTATCAAAAACTTTCATTGTCGAAAGCGTGGTTTGGGTGGTCAATAGGCCTAAACTAACTAAACTCGGTGTGGTGAAACAGGGTATAAAAAGTATTTTTTTTTATACAACTAAGGTGGCAAACAAGCATACGGCCCGCCTGATGGTAAGCAGTCACCGCTTGCAATACCGGGGGTATCACGCGTTGCCGACCCTGTAAAAAGTGGAGCTCTGGAGGCCTTACTCGCTTATGTCTAAAATTTAAATTATTTTTATAATACATCGTAACGGTTAGCACCGTGAGAGATCGGGTAGACTCTTTTCCTTGCAATAGGAGTAAGAGAGAGGCCAAGCTTTGAAACCTACTCTGTCGTATATGCGCTTGGCGCACCGCACATCGTCCGCCAAATCTACGTTTAGGAGATCTGAAAATATGAATAAAAATTTATTAAAAAATTAAAAATAAATATAAGTATAGGGACAACGACACAGATTGAGCTAGCTCCAAAGTAAGTTTGAGACTTGTGTTATGGGATACTAACTAAACGATACTATATTTTATAACAAATACATAGATAAACATCCAAGATCTAGGAGGCCAATCAGAAAAAGTACGTTTTTCATCATGACCCGACCGGGATTCGAACCCGGGACCTCCTGAATGGCGGTCTGGCATGGTAACCATTGCGCCACGGTGGTTGTCAAAACCTAATTCCTGTCTAATTATGATAATACATGCGAAATTACAATTACCTATAGGTGCAAATTACTTCGAAGAGTTCGAAATACTGTTAAGCGGAATTACTAAACTTAAATGGTATAACAAGATTAGTACCTTCACATTTCATACTGCAATGGCCGCCTTTACGGCCTTTCTTGCACCATTCCTTATTGTTGATCTGTAAACAAGTTAACGAAACATAAACAAGCTATTAACGCTACAGGCCTGTATTCACTTTGATTAGTGCGTACTCGCAGTCCATTTGCAAAAAAATAGAACACACTTCTCATCACGAACTACGCACTAGCACTAAGCAGTCGCTGCCCACACGCGTTTTTTACTAAGCACTCGTCACCTGCACTACGCACTCGCACTAATCAAAGTGAAAACAGGACTTTACACACCATAAGCAGTCGGACCGCGACGGCGACGACGGTCACAGTACGACGGACGGCAGAAGTCGGAACTCTGACTGCTAGATAGACCGCGCGCAGTGGGGCCGCGGCCGGCGCCTAATTTTGCGTTCTTTAAAAAAAATTACTAAAAACTAAATTAACATTAATTTTAATTACTTAAACTAAAACAAAATTAAAACTGATATTTTTTTTAATAATCTCCCTGTAGCAGCATTACATCACAACTATTCACAACACCAACCATTTTTATTTTGAAAATATTTTCAGTGGTAAGAGCACTTGGCCGTATACGTAGAGGACGTGAGTTCGAGTCCCATCCGGGCTAACATGACAAACGCTACAAAATTTTCTCGCTCCGCTTTGCCAATAGCGCATCTCGGTTATGTATAAAGTGGACAAAACAGGCATTGCCATTGGCGAAGAAGCTTTGTCGCGTGCGAGGAACTATCTCGAGTGTAAGCAGCCAGCCTAACATGCTTACACTCGAGATAGTTTCTCGCACGTTCGTTAACCCTTAGCCAGGCCTAGCGATTTTTTGCCCGCTAGAGTAGGTGAAATTTTTCTTTCAAAAATATTTTGTAAATTTCACCTCGGTAACTCTATCTTACTTTCGCATTTATAATACTAGATAAGGAAGTACGGATTCCTTAAAAAAAGTAAAAGGTTGTTATTACCAAAACACAGGGTATCCTTACTTATGTATGAGTATCGATTCTATTCGTCGGGGAGTTTCAAGATTGGCGAAGTGTACCCCTTGGGGACACGATAAGCCTCACCGCTCGTTGTCAGCTGGTGATTGCTACGTATGTTATGTTGCTTCAATCGATAAACAACATATTATACAACACTAGCTAAACCTGCGCAACTTCTTTTACTTGTATCCCGCTTTCCCGTGGGAATTTTGGAATGTATTACACCTAAAAACCGTCCTCTTGAATCACTTCATCTATTTAAAAAACTGTATCAAAATCTATTGCGTAGTTTTAATGATTTAAGCATACGTAGTGACAGACAGACAGCAGGAATCGACTTCATCCTAATCCTAATCCTAACTATCCTAACTAATATTATAAATGAGAAAGTGAGTTTGTTTGTTTGTTTGTTTGTTATTCCTTCACGGCTTGACTAATCAGCCGATCATTATGAAACTTTGTATATATATCAGGGGTACAGAGCCCAACATAGGCTACTTTTTATCCCGTTAAAGTGTGTCATTCCAATGGGAAAATATTTTTTCTACTATAGAGGGCGCTGTATGTGTTGAGCTATCGGCCAACAGATGGCGCCACAAGTCGCGCTATGGATTGTTTTGTTGTCAAACGAAATCTATGTCAAAAAATTAACGCGAGCCAATCCGCGGGGTTAAGCTAGTTTTATACTATGTATGTAAAGACTAGCACCCTGCCCGCCAGGCCCCGGCTTGGCACGGGTTTTCATAAGGATTCCAATTTTTTTTGAAAATATAATAAAGCTTAAGTAACCCGGGGATAATGTACCTTCTCAACAGTGAAATAATTTTACAAAACGGTCCAGTAGTTTCGGAGCTTCAATGCAAACAAACAATCAAATCTCTCCTCTTTATCATTTTAGTATAGAATAACGATGCTCGGTATGGACATCCGGGTGGTGCGTTGATAGTGATCTTCGGTATCAGGAGACCGGAATAGGTTCGATTCCAGCTCGGGGCAAACATTTATGTGATAGGATTGATATTTGTTCTCGAGTCTGGGTGATTTCTATGTATTATTTATATTATAAGCATATTTATATATTTCTACATAAATATATATATATATATATCTATCAATATATCCGTTGTGTTGGTACCCTTAACCAAACCATAATTCTATCTGCCTATCTGTGTCTATATCTGTTTGATTTCGGTTTAAAGAAGTTTATTTCTCATAAAGACATAGTCACTTAAATGACAAAAAAGTAAGTAAATTATAAATTAAAAATTAAAAGTGGGTAGATACACTAAGAAAAGGAATATTGTTCTTCGGCAGAGTTACAATAAAGCGAACTCCTTGCATGTGTGGTGTGGTGTGGTCCCTCTGTGATTTATGAAACAGGTCGTAGATAGCATAGGCGCAGGTCATTCTGCACTCGGTCGAATATTTTCATGATATCTAATGTTTAATACTATTTTTTGTTTTTTCTATGCTATCATCAATTTCACAGTCAGTTGTATGAAATTGTAATGTAACTCTAGAGACATAATATACGTTCGGATTGATATAATTCCAGTTTAAAATTAACTGTGATGGTTTCCTAGTAAACCAATTAACATAGCCTTTATGACTGAATTGAAATTAATGGCACAAAATATCAACAAATAAATGTTTAATTAAACAATAATTGGACGTAGTAAAATATATCTTTTTTAGTGGACATACGCGGTTTCACACGCTCACTATTTCCAGCCCTTACTTCTGGGATGAAAACTATCCCATGACTGTGTTAATCCAGGTTATATATCCCCGTCTGGGGAAGGACCTCCACCTTACAGAAGATCGTAGCCAAATAACATTGGTCTCGGCCATGTTGTGTTCCTACGGTGAGTAAGGTCTCCAGAGCTCCATTTGGGGGGGTTGGGAGGGTTGGCAACGCGTGAGTGATACCCCCGGTATTGCTTACGTCTATAGGCTACGGTGACGGCTTACCATCAGGCCGACCGTATGCTTGTTTGCCACCTGTGTGGTATAAAAAAAAAAAAAAAAAACTAAACACCTAGATATGTATGTTTCAAGCAAATCTACGCACCACACATATGGATGTGGATTGAGCTCCCAGTCTCTGTGTTTCCTTCGGACTATGACATGGGACTATATAAGAGGTACATTAGAGGTTTCGTCGGAGGTGGGCAACGTATTGGTAATGCCCCTGGTGTTGCTGATATCCATAGGCGGCGGTGACCACTTTTCATCAGGTGGAACACTTGCCTGCTTGTCTGCTGTATAACATAAAAAAACTGTCTAGGAGTAAACATCTTTGGATGGAACAATCATGTTTTGATGGGTTTTTGTTACTTCTAGCTTTTTTCTACTTTTCTCCGTGCTTCGGAGGGTACGTTACGCAGTCGTGTTGTCGATGGATGACAATCCTTGCCAAGCCAAGTTGGTGCCTTCAGGCGGCTTGACAGCACTGGCCTCGGCCAATCCTCATTGGAGCAAAGTGGTAATCAACTTCGATTGAAGGGAGACCCGTATCCCTGCAGTCTCACTTGATTTGCCATCTCTCTAGGGTAAAATGCCTTTTGCTTAAAAATGCTGTTTCTCACGTTATTGTTAAGAAGGGAAGTCCTTTCAATACTTCCTACTCTGACTATCTTCTTTTTGATTAGTTGTGCGTTCCAAGACAGCTGTGGTTTCCTCCCCCGGGACGTCAATAATCTTCATCAATTGTCAATCTGAGGTCACCGTTGTTGATCCTGGCTACTCAGGAGACACAACGGTGGGAATCTGTCGTTGGCTTGTCCCTTATCCATGCAGGATTATGGGTTGATACAATGGATGATATAGCTACAAATACTGTCCATTTAATTCAGGGTTTTAATAACCCCCACATAAAAAAATCCACACACGTGCTAGGATCAGCAAATGGACATTCTGCCCCGTGGCTGTTTTGTAAGCAAACAAATTTTTAATTAATTCACATGTTGTTTGCTGTATCGACGTGGATGCGGTATTTGTTTTGAATGCGATTTACTGAACGTAATTTTAAATTAAAAGATGCGTTGATGTTTATACAGCGCGACTTTTTAAGGGGTTGCCATTTAAAAAAGAAAACTTTATAGAACAATCTAAAAATATGATTTTATCATAATTATATTTATTCATAGTATTTTTTGAAAAACATTAACTCGAAAGGCGGTCCTTCCAATAAAGCCGAAAAGCCGGGCTTGCCCTACTAAAATACGCAACATTATTTTAAAAAAAATATTTGCTTTTTACGCCAATCGATTGAGCTCCTGATTTTTAGTCCCTCCTCAAACTCAACTTTTTGAAAAGTCGCCCTGCATAATTATATTTTTTTCAATTGAAGAGAAACGGGTCATGTGATGTGATGATTAGTAAAGAAGAAGTGGGATAGGAGACAAGTTAGGCTTCCAGCAGGTCTATTCTTACAATAAAAGCAGAAAACCCTAATCTCTTCATAGCGCTAAAAATCACATTAATAGTTAAATTAAGCGTTACCAAATGCTAATTACAAATGCAACGCAATCAACTTAGATGAAGCAGACACAAATTTATCGGACCATTTGTTATATGGGGCACTGCAAAATCACATCAGGATATATTAATCAGCACTACGAACCGCCAGAACACATTTTCACATTAATATAACTAAATTTACAGATCCAATTAATTTTATTACTGTTGACTTCCGAGTGATTAAAACATTCACAAAAATCATGTTATTTTACAATTAGTACTATACCGAGATCGTAAGGCTCTCACCGCCAAAATTGTTAGTCTGCCTAGTGCGACACTTATCATCTCAGCTACAAGAAGTCCACTGCTGGGCATGGACTTCCCCCAAACTCCTCCAGTATGACCGGTTGGCAGCGGCCTGCATCCAGCTTCTTGCGACGTTCTTTAGGATCCCGACCACCTTGAAGCAGGCCGCCCTACGCAGCGCTTTCCGGTACGCGGTCGCCATTCCAGAACCCTCTTGCCCCAGTGACCATCGGTTCTGGGCGCTATGTGCCCTGCCCACTGCCACTTCAGCTTGCTGATCCTTTGACCTATGTCGATTACTTTCGTTTTGTTACGGACATCCTCATTTCTGATACTGTATAGTTTAGAAACATCTTGGGCGACATTGGGGGGTTTTAAACCCAAATAATTTAGATGGGTTTTGTTGCACTATACTGTACTTGCAAATTAAAATATGATTTAGTGCTTCTTTTGGTGCTATGTGGAAAATCTCTCTCGTAAAATTTTCATTCGTTTTAAATTGCGGTTATTAATTGTCTCGTCATAAACGAATCTCATTATTTTGTGCGCGTTAATATTGTCGATTTTGTTCCATTCAAGCGTGGTTATGGGTTTCAACTACGAAATTTAAAAGCAATTTTTATCTTATAATTGCATGACTTTTGCCGGATATTATTTTATTGATACTTTTTGATACTTTTAAAGACTATCGTATGGGGTAATAGTAACTTTTTTTTATGGAAGAGATTGGCAAACGGAGAATGCGGGTTTATTGATGGTAAGTGACCACTGCTGCCCATGGAGCACAGAGACACCAGGGGGAGTCCCTGAGACGTTCTCGACCTTTTACAGGAAGAAGTATAGAAATAAGGATAATTATAGGATCTCTTACTTGTCGAATGAAACACATTGCCTCTGCGTTCCATGTGTACGGTGCAACACCGCACATCATGTGGCGGTGTCACTTAACATCAGCATGCTCGTTTGCCAACCTCTTACATAAAACACTACTTTATGTCGATATTCTGTGAGAGGGTGGTACTTCCTTCCCCCCTTTAAATGCTTCAAAATATTACAAACTTACCTCTTGGGATAAAACATTGCTAGTTCAAAATGTCAAAATTCATAAACTTTTCGAAATAAAAATGTTACTATATTTATTTTATTCAAACTATTCATTTGTAACTTTTCCTCGTTACAGACTTATAGCACGTTACAGTGTAAATTAATTTGTAACATTTCCATCAAACTGTTCCGTGATTTCAGCGCCATTTGCAACACGATTGTTAAAAGTTAGCAGAAAACAACGCGATCCTTTCACTTTGATTTATTTACTCATGACTTGTGTTAACGCGAGAGATGGGATTAGTCGATTGTATATTTATATTAATTATTTCAAATTATTTAATCTTAGAGTAAAAACTAATATTTTATTTATTTATATAACTTTATTGACCACAATACGCAAAGTTCTGATACAATAATGCTAATTGCATTCTCTACCAGTCAACCATATCGTTAGAAAAAAATATGTGGAAACTTTTGTCCGAAGTCAATGCTAAGATAAGATAAGATAAGATAATTTATTTGCGAAAATAAGGTAGGTACATAAAGGTGTTACATAAAAATAAGTATCACTTATTCTACCCTCAAAAGGGCGTGCAAATATTTCAATAAATCCATTAGTTACAAATTATTTGACGTTAATAAAATAAAATGTTAAATTTACATATAGTTAACATTAATTAAATTTTAATAATATACATTTATCAAATTTTAAAAATATCATAATTCAAGTTAAGCATTTATTTAATTTATTACATTTTTACAATGGAAATTTATTTTTATTTAATTAATAAAAGTCTGTCTTCCAGATATTCCTTGACAGTATAATAATTTTTCTTTAATAGCCATTCAAACACTGTTTTTTTAAATAAAGTCATTCGCAAGGTCTTAAAACCATCAGGAAGATGGTTAAAACATTTTATTGCCATGCAGTGAACATTCTGTGAATACAACGCAAGTCTCTGTTTAGGTACTATTAATCTATCTTTGTGCCTGCTTCTGGAAGATATGTAATCGCCATGTCTAACAAACAGATGTTGGTATTTATGTACAAAAACACACACCTCATATATATACAGGCAAGGTAATGGTAAAATATTTAATGTTTCAAACAGAGGCCTACAACTAACCATTGAGTCAACATTATAAATGGCACGAATACATTTTTTCTGTGCCACAAAAGCTCTTGAGATGTCCACAGAGTTTCCCCATAAAATAATCCCGTATCTAAGTAGTGACGATACGTATCCGTGGTAAGCCGTAATAGCGGCGTGCATAGATGCTATACGTCTAATTCGTCCCAACACATAGACAAATCTATCAAGTTTACGGCAAAGTAAATTTATGTGATCTTTCCAATTGCATAAACTATCTACTGTTATACCCAGAAACACGGTTGATTCTATTTCCTTAATAATTGTATTATTGTGCGATATATTGATGGGAAATCTGTTTGTATTTTGTTTAGTTCTAAAGTTGATTAATTTTGTTTTACTCATATTTATTTTTAAATTGTTTTGATTTAGCCAATTTATTGTATCAGTAAGAGTATTCTTAATATCTGTCACGTAATCCATGTTATCTCTTTTTTCTATTAAGAGTGTAGTATCATCAGCGAATAGTATGCATCTATTAGATTTAATAGTGATAGCATCAGGTAAATCATTAATGTAGATCAAGAAAAGTAAAGGTCCTAAGATACTACCCTGTGGCACTCCACAGTTATTCAGGCAGTATTCTGACCTGTGAGATTGTTTATAATGACCTACTACACTTGTGATTTCGACACACTGTTGACGAGAATGTAAGTAACTTTCAAACCACGTGTGAGCTATTCCTCGAATTCCATACCTCCACAATTTATTCAGTAAAATGTCATGTGATACGAAATCGAAAGCTTTTGTCATATCGAGGAAAATAGCTGTTATAGGGACTTTATTGTTTAGGTTTTGTGTTACTGTTTTAATTAACTCGTAACATGCTAAGGTTGTCGACATATTTTTTCGAAACCCATACTGTTCCGACTTTAATATATTAGAAGTTGTTAAAAAACTATAAAGTTTATTGTGCATAACTCTCTCAATAACCTTTGATACAACAGGTGACAAAGTAATCGGTCTGTAATTATTCATAGACTTTGGATCACCTTTTTTGAAAAGAGGTTTGACTATTGCAAATTTCAATCTATCTGGATATTTGCCTTCTATGAATGTTAAATTAATAATATGAGCCAATGGTACACTTAATCGTTTGGCACACATTTTCAATACTTTAACATTAATATTATCACAGCCTGTTGATTGCGTGTTTTTGAGTGCATAAATTATTTTATATATGTCATTAGAGTCTATTGGTGTTAAATATATGCTATTTATATTATAATCATTAATCGGATAATTAATATTTGAATTTGTTAAATTACTATTATTATTATTAGAATTTAAAAAATGCTCATTGAATAATTCACAAATAATATCAGATTCCGTATATATTTTATCATCGTGATTTATTACAGAAATATCATTTTTATATTGTTTACTTGTTGTGTCCTTTATTATTTGCCAGGCTGCTTTGCTTTTATTTTGAGATCTTTGTATGAATTTGGAATTATTTATGCGCTGTGCTTCATATATACATTTCTTTAATATATTAGAATAAGTATTGTATTTCCTTTTCTTGCGCAACTTATTATCAGGAAGTAAGTGATATTTTAAATATAAAATTCTTTTCTTAACACAACATCTCTTTATACCGTTAGTTAACCATTTATTTTTGATTGGATTGTTTTTAATTTTAATTTTAACTATAGGAAAACACAAATTATAAAATAGCGTCAGGAGATCATGAAGACAGTCAAAAGCTCTGTTTACATCCTTCTCGGCTAATATATCCTGATATGATAGTGCTGTGATACAATTATAAAATTTACGTAAATTGTCATCTGACATATCTCTCCGTTCCTCAAACCAGTATGAGTAGATTTTGGTTTGGGCTTTCGGTTGAACAGAAAAAGTAACAGTCTGAGCTGTTTCATGGTCAGACAACGCCAAATAATGTAGCTCTGGATTTATCTCCGTCATATTACTCGCAATTAGATCGATACATGACATTTTACGAGTCGGTCTTTCTATATGATTAGACAAATTGTAGTTTTTCAGTATTGATTCGAGAAGCTTTGAATGTTTATTACCTTTTAGCCAATCAATATTCCAATCTCCACATAGAATTATGTTTTTATTTTTATTTCTTGTTAGCCTACGTAACATTGAATTAAGTTGATCAAGGAAGATGTCAGCGCTTGAATTAGGGATCCTATATATACATATTATTATTAAATTAAATCCTATAACTTCTATTGCACAGCATTCATAATTATATATTATTGAGTTTAATGATTTCGATATGTCCGTGTATTCAATGTGTTTTTTAGTCAAAATGCACGTGCCTCCTCGTCGCTCTTTGGGCCTAGAATAATGTGCAGCAAGGTTATAATTTGGCAATGCTATATTGGATTCTGTACCACATCTCACAAAAGTTTCTGACAGACATACTATATCAATATCTCCTATGTTACTAGCTAAGTCATCCAACGCAATTCTTAACATATCCTGTTTATTGAGTATTCCAGCTATTTGAACACATTTTCGAGATATGAGCAAAAACCCGAAGAAAGGGACCTTCATAGAACTCTTCCCACTCTCGAAGATGTTTAGTATGTTGATTTGGACTCCACTCACACTCCTTCAATTTTCATAATTACACAAATTATTCCAATCATCCTCCACCTTACAAAAGATAGTAGCCAAATAGCATTGGCCTCGGCCATGCTGTGTTCCTACGATGAGTAAGGTGTCCAGAGCTCCACATTTTTGGCAACGCGTGAGTGATACCTCCGGTATTGCAAGCGTGTATAGGCTACGGTGATGCTTACCATCAGGCTGGCCGTATGCTTGTTTGCAAACTTTGTGGTATAAAAAAAATCCTCTAATTGCCTATATTCGGCTTAATTTGCTTGGGCTATTTATGTTGTAGATATTAATATTCGTATTTATATAAGCTAAGACTCAAGACAAACACAATGGCACATTGTTAAAATGTAGTTCATAAAGTGACAAAACTTTTATTGGAGGATCATTCGAGAATTCAATTTGTATCGAGACTCAGCAATTTGGCGCTCGTAGTTGTCGCGGATAAGAATCCGGTGTCAAATTAACGTCTAGTGCGAAGTGGCAACTCGGGAATTGTGGCGAAATCCGCCGTCAACCGCAATCTGAATGGGGACATTCGACACAATTCGACACCACACCGACTAGACGGGGACAAAGCTGCAAATGGTTTCAAGAACTGATTTAGTTGCATTTCATTTAGTAGACTTTCTTAATAACGTCTTTGTAGTTTTCTTTTGTGATTTAATAATGATTTTGCAAATTGTTTGTTAAATGATATCATTTATATCAATGGTTTATTCGTGTAGACTGTGTGTTGATTCGTCAGTCAGTCAGTCATCTAGGATTTAATATATTTGTTAAGTTTTTTGTAGGTAATAATTCATAATATAAAATAAAATAATATACTTTTTATTAATTGCAAATCGGAGATGCATGCCGCTTCGAGACTCCGTTTCCAGTTCAAAAACGGAAATCTGAAAATCTAAACGCACAAAATTGTCCCATTCAAATCCCGGATTTCCGTTAATATAATTTTATAGCGACCACTCTAAAATTCGATCACAATTTTACAATCGCCCACAAAATATAATAAAATTCTCTCATAATAATAATGCTGAAAACTGTGATGGTTTTGGCTCAATGTCCATCTGGATGGGGCCGTTCAAGTTGTGCATAGTGTCTGCATAAAAAAGTGTTGTTTTGACGTGAAGTATTGATCTAAAACTGATCTTGAATCTTGAAGTGAGATCTTATATAAGTAATTAAATTGGTGTATGGATGTTTGTTCTCTTTCACGCAAAAATGGCTTGATAGATTTGCTTGAAATTTTGGTACACTGATAGTATGTAACCTGGATTAACACATAGGATAGTTTTTATCCCAGATATCAGTCCGAGAACAACGTGATTTTGTGGGTAAAACCGTGTGGGCATTCGACTTGTTAAAATAAATACAACAACCAGTTTAAAATGTAAGCTCCAAATTTACAGTCAGGTGCAAGTTGAGCTTTACACTTGCTGTAGGTACAATAAAATTTCGGCTCTTATCTTATGATATAGAACTTAAGAATGGTATATAGTCCGAAATGTAAAGGTTGACATGCTCTTGATTGTACTACAACGAAACAGCGATACTTTAAAATATTCAATTGAAAATTTATCAATTTTCCATACTAAATAATGGAACGTTTTATTCCTTCTCCATCACTTGACAATTTGGTCATTAATGGGGCAATAATTGAAGATCCGGGAGTCTCCGAGAGGTACGATTTGCATTGTCACCAGCGGAGCTCGTTACAGCTGCGGGTCGCGGGATCAATTCAGATCTATTCCAATAGCGAGCTTCGAGAGACGAGCACTACTGTTCATAGTGATGTACGTTTTGTGAATTTGTTATATTCAATTTTAGAAATATGTCGATAAAATAATTTTTGATTCTAGTGTATCGCAAAATGGGACGCGTAACTGAAACTGAGTCGAGTCATTAACGCGAAGCTCGCCTCGCTCCCGGAATGGCGCATGTCGCGGTCGTTGTAAAAGACCGCAGCAGGTCTTCCTTTTTTTATGACAGGAGGACAAACAATCTAGCTGGTCACGTGATGGTAAGCAATCACCGTTGCCCATGGACATCCATTGCCCACTTATGAAGGAATGCAAAAGAAAAACGGGGGAAGGAAAGTGAAAAAGGGATAGAAACAGCAAATAAAACAGTGGCGTGTCGCGTCGCGGTCGTGTGGAATGCTCCTGTATCGATATATGAGATTTCGCATCACTACAAGACGCGTTCCACTGTGCAAATCGAAGTCCCGATTGAAATCAGCCGGCGGTCGGTAAATAACGTCTTGTGAACTAATACTTTCCCCTGAGATTGCTAATCTTAAGGCTATGTCGACTGATGAGCGCACAGGTGCTGTTTGCTATGGGGAATGATCTCGTTTTGTCAGGGTTGCCGGGATTTAGTAAAAAAAAAACTATATTATGAAATACGTATATCTGATTGAATTTCACAACGCTATTTAGACAAAATGAGATGAAATTATATTTTTAAAGACAGTAGATTCTCACAGCAGCCTTGATTTTCATAGAAATTTGTTTTGTTACAAATTGAATGTGAACCATGTCTATAAGTGAAACGTCAGTTAAACGTCAAAGAACCACGCCCTCAAAGAGACAAATCCTTTGATTAGCAGTGTATTTTTAAACGCGAAGTCATAGTGTCACTTTTAACGTGAGACGTTTTGTTTAGCACATTAATGTACGGATTTGTCAATGTTGTGACCCAGAGAGATCACGTCTACATTGTCTATCTATTAGTTTCTTTTATCTGTAATAGAAATAAATCGATTTTATTATATAGAAAGATAGAGCGGCAACCCTGACTCCCAAGACATGGTATTTGATTGCTATTTATTTAAATATACAGTCTGTTTGCTCAATTGTATTGGAAGGGAAATGAATGTTCTAATCTTTAGGTACGTGTTGGGAAGTAATTGCGTCTTTTCTATTTCTTTGTGTATAATATTCGCTAAGAAGATTGTATTTGCTCTTCAATGTATAAGATGTGCCTTTGTGCTCCTTGCTTTGTCTTAAATTTCATTTTCTTCTTGCCTTTAATCTACCTTCATTCACGTTGTAGTTACTATATAAATCAATAAGCATTGTGAATCAGATACCTCATTAAGGTTAATCCTCAAGATTAACATAGGAAAAATTTATGAAGAAAATTTTTTTACATGTAGGGACAAATCACACAGATTGAGCTAGCCCCAAAGTAAGTTCGAAACTTGTGTTATGGGATACTAACTCAAAGATACTATATTTTATAAGAAATTATAGATAAACATCCAAGACCCGAGGCCAATCAGAAAAAGTTCATTTTTCATCATGATTTGACCGGGATTTGAACCCGGGACCTCTTGGGTGGCGGTCCAGCGTGGTAACCATTACGCCAAGGAGGTCATCGTAATTTTGATAATTTTACGGATCTCGTAGTAAACATGGAACACGTAAATACGGTTAAATAAATTATTTCTCATGAAGAATGTAATATTCGTGATAATGGGAACATTAGAAAACATTTACGAAGGTTGAATGGGGATTTGAGAGTACTCTGCCACGCTGCTCCAATGCGGATTGGCGGAGGCCAGTGTTTCAAGTCGCCTGACTGCTACAGACTTGGTTTAACGACTGATATCTATCCACAACAACCGGGACCGCCGGCTTAATGTGTCCTCCGAAGATATCGAAACCCATCCAAACACTGACTAAGGTCGATGGTGCATAACTCCCGTGTAAGTTTAGAGTACGACTTCTCATAACTACAAAGTTTCAGTTATGGATGCAGCGCCCTATTTTTAAATTGAATGTCATCGGCAAAACCATTGCGTGCTCTCATGTGAGTTTTGTGTACGTATGTGTACACACAACACAATTGCAATATAACATTCATCCTATATATCCATAAGGGTTAACAATTAACTGATGAAAGATGCGACTCGTATTTTTGATTGCTACGGTTTATACGATTAACTAGATTGAAATGCTCTATGATGGCGCTGTGTGTCGAATTCTAAAACAAAAACGCAAGTTATTCGAACAAGCCCACCACACATTCCCACCACTGTGTCTCCTTTAAAGCCAAGATCAACCAAATTTTCGGGAGCTTGGTCTGCTTCCTTTACCATCGCTTTACATATTCGAAATTACCAGTTTCGTGCATATTAATAAAAGTCTATTTGTGAAAGCTTGCGACATTGTTCCAAGATTAAGAAGAGAGCCATATAAATTAATAATAAATGATGTTCCTAGAGGTGACAAATATGCTAAAAGTTGCTTATCGATGTGTGTTCGCATATATAATAGGGTACCGAATGAATTCAAATCACTTAATGTATACTTGTCCAAGAAGAACTTACTCAAATGGCTTAATGAAAAGAATTTCTATAGCATTAAAGAATTGTTAGATCAATATAAAATTAATTGGACACAAAATAATACTTAGGTTAAATGTGTAAGAATGTATAAATATTATTATAAATAATTTAATATTTTAATGTTTAATTTAATGTAATATTATTATATAATTTATTTTAATGATTGAATTTAAATTGTTTCATCTATTAGACATTAATGTTTACATGCTATTTTATGTAGCGGATTAAGGACACTTTGTAATATTTTTTAAGACAATCTGTCCACCTTAATTTGAGCAAATAAAGATATATTCTATTATATTATATTCAACAACGGCGACCTCAGATTGTCAATAAGCAATGAAGCTTATTGACGTACCGGGGGAGAAATTACAGCTCTCTTGGAACTCACAACGAATTTATCGGAAAGAAATTAGACGAAGTTGGAAGTATTAAAAGGACTTCCCTCCTTAATACGTGAGAGACAGCAATTTGAGACAAAAGGCATTATAGCCTAAAGAGATTGCAAATCAAGTGAAGTTCGATTGCCGAATATCACGGTCTATTGTTACATTATTGGGGCCTAGTGCTGTGAGCTGTTGTTTACTACTTTGACTCCAATAATATAGTTTGCAAAACCGTCTAAATGCCTGATAATTATTATGAATATATGTTAAGTTTCCAAAACATACGTTGTTGTGCATATAATGGTCTTCTTATATAGTGTAATGGGAATCGTTTGCATCCACAATAGAAGCGGGGGAAGCGCAGTGGCCCACTTCCATTTAAATTAACACGGCGACGAATCGGGGACGTAATGCGCTTCATCCGTTTAATACGGGCTGCAGGCGAATATCGTTCGTTTTTACTAGGATTAACGTCGTTGAAGAATAAATCTGTGCCTTTACTACGGTTAATGTGGTTATTCCGACCTGTTACCCCAAATTATTCACCCTAGAGTGGATTCTGGGAAACGCATGTCCGAGAATTTCCTAAATTCCCGTTGTTCGGACGTTGCGTGTGTTGCGTTTCCCAGAATTCAGCCTAGGGTAACAGATCGGAATAATCAGGTTGATGCTAGTACCGCTGATGTTATATTTATAGTAAACCTATCTACTTTGACGGTCTTAATAATACAAATCTCTATGTATGTACTCTCTGATAAGAGGTCCTGTTATTAAAAATCTTTTTTCTGAATAAAAAGAAATATTTTGTAAAATGGTTTGGTAAAATAATAAAAAAAAATAGGGGCACGAAGTTAGAAGACAAAGAAAAAGGCGAAGTAGGCCGTACAGGTTTTTTATGTTATATTTATCAATAATCTATGATACAAGATTTATTTTGTTTAGGACTAGATGGTATTGTCTGATTCGTCCAAAAATATTTATAATTAAACAGAGAATCCAACAATAATAATTATTTTGTTTTAATATTTATAAATTACTAGCGGACCGTTCCTGCTTCGCACGGGTATAACTAAGGATCCCAATTTAAAAAATAATAAAAAATATAGCCTATGTTACCCGGGAGTAATACCTTCGCAACGGTGAAAGAACTTTTAAAATTGGTTCAGTAGTTCTTGAGTTTATTCGTTACAAACATACACACACAAAAATATAAATCTTTCCTCTTAGTATTATTAGTATAGATAAGTTATAATCCGAAATAGATTTTCGTAAAAATTCAGTTGCTATTGCGACTAACACACTGAAAAGACTTTAATCGAAATAAACAAAATACATATGTCAAAGTTTTTTTACTTTTGAAATTATGTTCAAATTGTCATCAAAGTTTTACGATTTTAAACTGTCTGAACTTTTCATGATTATGTAATATCCAATTATTTTGTTTACGTGTTGAAAATTATATAATTTTTTCGTTCCGTCAAAATGAACAGCAGTAAATTGCGTGCCAAAATGCGTGGTTCAAATGTAAATTTCGCAAAACTTATCATTGTATCGAAAAATGATCAAATCAAATCAAAAATACTTTATTCTGTAGGCCCTCGGGCACTTAGACACGTCATTTACAACATTAAATATAAATATATAAGGACAATTCATACAGATTGAGCTAGCCCCAAAGTAAGTTCGAAACTTGTGTTATGGGATACTAACTCAACGATATTATATTTTATAACAAATACATATATAGATAAACATCCAAGACCCGAGGCCAATCAGAAAAAGTTCGTTTTTCATCATGACCCGACCGGGGATCTTACCCGGGACCTCCTGGGTGGTGGTCTGGCGTGGTAACCATTACGCCACTGAGGTCGTCAAACATTGTTAAATATAAAAAAAAAATTTCGGAAACAAAGCAAAATGACCACTGGGGAAAGAAATGGTGTAAACCCAGTTACGCCCTTTTTTGTCATTCAATTTTAGTTTTTTTTTAAACAATGTTTTTTAATGATTTTCCCATACCCCCAATGTTTTTGAGAGATGACTCGCATGTAGTGAAACCGCTAATTGTAGAGACCTGAATGGTAGGTGTCTTCTTTGTATGACACAGCGGATAATCCGCTCCGCATCTTTCGCAGCCCGTCTGGGGAAGGACCTCCACCTTACAGAACATCGTAGCCAAATTGCATTGGTCTCGGCCATGTTGTGTTCCTTCCTACGGTGAGTAAAGTCTCCAGAGCTCCACTTGGCCCCCCCTTTGGAGTGTTGGCAACGCGTGAGTGATACCCCCGGTATTGCAAGCGTCTTTAGGCTGCGGTGATGCTTACCATCAGGCGGGCTGTATGCTTGTTTGCCAACTTTGTAGTATAAAAAAAGAAAGGATTTTTCCGAAATTATCACGAAAAAGTGTGATACACACAAACAAAGTTGCGCAGCTTTCGCTATAAAATGTTACATTCAAATTATTCAGTTTTTAATTATGATTTTTATTAAATTTGAAATATGAAAAAAGAGTTATTTGCATACTCAACTCAAATAATGTCGCTCATTACTTTACAATTTCATTTAATTTTAATTTATTAAAGCGAAAAGTTGGCAAGCGTTAAGCTGTGAAGCAGCAAGTATTTTACTACGAGTCGACTATAAAAATCTTTATTTAAATATGTTTGTAACCGAACCACTCATTTTATAAAAAATCTATTTTGTTTATTCATAGAAGATAGGCAGATTAACATTCAAGCGGGCTACCAGATACAAAATGATTTTGATCATTGTATCACTACAGCACACATTTTACTACTCTGTCAACTTAAACTGTTTATTTTCTGTAGGTCTTGGATGGAGATACAAATGATTCTCTCTGTTTATCGAAATAGTGGTCGATAATGTTGGCAAAATGTGATCCTACTTTTTTTTTTTTTTACCATACAGGTGGTAAACAAGCATACGGTCGGCCTGATGGTAAGCCGTCACCGTAGCCTATAGACGTAAGCAATACCGGGGGTATCACTCACGCGTTGCCAACCCTCCCAACCCCCCCAAGTGGAGCTCTGGAGACCTTACTCACCGTAGGAACAAAACATGGCCGAGACCAATGCTATTTGACTACGATCTTCTGTAAGGTGGAGATCCTTCCCCAGACGGGCTGCTCCGATTTGAGCGGATTATCCGCTGTGCCCTACCTCTCTTAAAAGTATTACTAATAATTTTGATACAAAATACCGTCCGACCACGAGCTTCTTTATGTGATCCATGTAAAATACCGTTGGGATCAAGCTATGGATCCAAGTGGAATTAGGGTTTATTACGACACGGAACTAACATCAAGGTCTATCATCTATATTCATTCGATTTGTATAAAAATCATTGTATTATTATTATGTCTGTACCCGCAACGAGTTTATGATCAGCTATCAGTATCGTTCATACTGCACACTAATTTAGTTTCAATTACTGATGCAAAGCTATATTCCAACTAATAAATAGACTACAGTAACACAATGGTCAACCATCTATACGTTTTTTTCTATCCATCTGTGAGAAATAAACAATTCAAGCTATAGACCAACTAATAACAATTTATTAGTTGGTCTATAGCTTGAATTGTTGGCCATTATGCTACTGTAGTATAGACTACAGTAGCATAATGGTCATGTGTTGGGTGACCATTATGCTACTGTAGTCTATACTACAGTAGCATAATGGTCACCCATCTATACGTTTTTTCTGTCCATCTGCAAGAAATAAACAATTCAAGTCCCTGGCGGTCCCTACAAAAGGAGCATAGTAGTTTCATAATAATTATTTGTAGGTTTATTTCTTTACTATTAAATAAACGACTAAGGTTGAGGAAAACAAGACTGGTTTGTTGTCATCCATCCAGTGTCAATATGTCCATTGTATGTATGTGTCGCAAAATGGCGGAGAGTATGACTTTGTACGCTCACTTTCTGCCAGAGTCCAGCACAAGCCGTACTATCTTTTTCTGGAAGCGTTTCGGGCCGTTTTCGACCCCCTTGTAATTTTGTCGTGGGTAAAGCCTAGGAGGCTGTAATTTGAGTGGTAAGGAGAACATACTATAGCTACCAATATTAAAATTACGTACTGCCCGACTACTCTCTTAAACGAAAACCAATTCAATTACGATTCAAACTCACTCGCTGTCCCGTTCAACTCCTATTTGATCAAACAACAAACACTAATAAACCAATTGCTATTATAGCGTTAATTATGCCAAAAAATCCGAATTCTTTTTTTTTCCCCTCTTTCTTGGGAAATAATATGGGAAATTATACCAAATGTATGAGTGAGACAGCGATTAAATTTTAATCGAAGTATAATGGGTTTTTGATACGAGAATGGGGGGGGGGGGACTGTTCTTGTGTATAGTTGACAAGCTATACGCAGGAAAAGTTCTGTCCGGTCAGTTTAATTATTACTGGTCACTTTGTGTATTTGCATGATACAGCACTAATCACTGTAACGTTCGCCCATAAATAATTGTACTAAATGTCATTCACAAACCTAATAACACAATAAATATGTCCAATTTGTTATTCGGTTTGTTAGTTGTTATGCCATAGAGTAAACAAATCAGATACGCAACAATAATTATCTCTATTATTTTAATTACTACATGATGTTGCATTGTAAAAAATAAATATTGTAATTAATTAATAATTTTCATGCCGACTGTGGGCGATATACGCTAGTTCTGTATATTTTATCAAATGTGTGCTATTTTGCTTTTTGTCATGTTTGCCGCAAATAAATTCATATTTCAATTTCAATAGATAGGTAAGTATTTTATTTCTCTTATTGATATCTACTTAATATTTCTTATGAATTCCCAAGATTTCACAGCTTTTGTCACAATAAAGGGATCTGTGACTACTCTCCATCAGGTGGTCCGCTTGTTTGCTTGCTGTATGGCAAAAAAAACAAGGTATATAATAGCTGAATTCTCGAATATGTATTATAATTAACTAGCTGTGCCCGCGACTTCGTTCGCGTGGTTGTCGCAAACACTATCGCGCTGTGAATAATTTTCCCCGTTTTTGCAACATTTTTCACTGATGCTTCGCTCCAATTGGTCGCAGCGTAATGTTATATAGCAGCCTTCCTCGATAAAAGGACTACCCAAAAAGAATTTTTCAATTCGAGCCTGTAGTTCCTGAAGTTAAACAAACAAACGTTCAAACACAAACAAACAAACTCTTCACCTTTATATATTAGTAATGTAATAGATAGATAAAGATATATATAGATTTTTAATATTGAAAAAGCAATGAAATAAAATTGTTTTATACCACAATCAAATCCAGTTTGATTTATTTTTGCAAAATTAGAATTCGGCCCCGTATTCAGTTCAATCTCGCTGATTGGTTTTGCATAGTAATGAAATGTGATTTGCGAGTCCATTGCGGGTTATCTCCGATGATTAGGTGTATCGTTAATGCAAACGATGCGAGGGCGAGCGTCATTATCAATAACCACTATTATAATCCCCTCCAATCCTAGGGATTTAGAAGTTACTGTTTCCGATATTCTATTTCACTAAGAGAGTTTGACTATGAATGTTGTAATGTTTACATGCACATTGTTTTAGTGTGCGTAACCTCGAGATCGCTTGTAAAATCGTTCACGCACGCTAAAACAATATGCATGCGCACGCTTTACAAAATTCCTAGCCAAACACGCTTCGTGATAATATCTGTAGTAACTTTCAACCATCATCGCCAGGGTATCCATCTTCACACATCATATAATCATCCCACTGCAGGGATATGGGTTTCCCTTCAATCGAAGTTGATTAGAGCGTACTCTGCCACGCTGTTACAATGCGGATTGGCAGAGGCCAGTGTTTGAGTCCTATGGGCCGATGCTGAGCGGCGCGTAGCGAGCGTACTTCAAATTTAATGACCGAAGCGAATTGGAAAATGGTAAGTAGCAAATTGAGTACAATACGCAGCGTATGATATATAATAGGGAGGCAAACTGTATGTTTACAACCTCTCACAGTATGTTTAATGAGGACACTGCTTTGTCTTTATAAAAACTATTTAAGGGTCCTTATTCTCTTAATTATTTGATACGCAAGAACGACACGAGATCGATTTAAGATAAGAAGCTTGTCCCTTTTATAAAATTAGCACCAAATAATGTAAAATACTTCATTTTGTAGGTAAACTATAAATTCAATGACAGAAAATAGAATTTCTTTAGTACAGTCAAGAGCACGTCAAACTTTACACATTGGACTTTGTACCAATCTTAAGTTCTATGTCATAAGAGCCAAAATTGTACTGCAAGTGTAAAGCTCGACGTGCACCTGACTGTACATCTGATTCACTACGAAATACATAATTGTTTTTTTTTTTTTTTATTTTTTTTTTTTTTTTTATTTTTTTTTATTTTTATTTTTTTTTTATTAATTGAAAAGTTCAGACGACTAACGAGAATATATTCAGTAACGGTATAGAATCAATCATCATCATCTCAGCTACAACTTCACAAGATCACTGCTGGACACAGGCCTACGGTTAGCAGCGGCCTACATCCAGCGGCTTCCTACGACTTCCCATAGGTAGTCAGACCACCTTTGCAGCACAATACAATGTTAATAGATAATAATTATAACTGGTTTTCGATAGAATCGATGTTAAACAATATTTCTTTTAATAGAATAAGGATCGAGATATCGAGTTTGCAACGAAGCGAAGCAGTATAATTAATTCCTGTGGGAGATACCGCACCTATTTCTGCAATCTTGTTACCGAGTTCGTGATGTTGGTAATACAAATATAGCGTGGAAACTATGAAACAATAAAACTATACACTCAGTGGAAAACGTGATCCTAACATTTTCCAATTACACACACTGTTAGATAATAAATTGATAAATATTTGTGATAAAAATCAGACCTGTTTTACCATTATTTTTCTAATGAAGTCTTTGATAAATATTTGTGATAGAATCAGAGCTGTTTTATTTGCTAATAAAGTGTCGAAATAATTAAAAGTTTTTTTGATAATTTCTGGATTTATTGGGTTTCTGAAATTTACAAATTCAGTAAAGAAAAACACTTTAATTTTTTTTTTGTAAAAACATGATTTTCACAGTTTTCTCAAAAATATCAAACTTAACAATTATCCATTTTAGTTTTGATTTTATTTGTAAAATTAATATTTTCAGTTAAAATCATATAAAAGCAAGTGGATTAAAATTTTAAAATTTTTTGTCATTCAAGATTTTTAATTTTTAATGGTAGAGAAAGAGATCTAAATAAAATATCTGTGAAATAAATTACAACACGCGAGCAAAGTCCATAGTGATCACTTACTATGGGCCTCATAAGAAGGCTCGCGGTCACTCAGCGAGCTATGGAGAGAACTATGCCCGGTGTTTCTCTACGAGATCGAATCAGAAATGAGGAGATCCGTAGCAGAACCAAAATAACCGACATAGCCAAACGGATCAGCAAGCTGAAGTGGCAGTGGGCAGGACACATAGCGCGCAGAACCGACGGCCGGTGGGGCAAGAGGGTTCTGGAATGGCGACCACGTACCGGAAAGCGCAGCGTAGAACGCCCACCTACATACAAGGTGGTCAGACGACCTAAAGAAAGTCGCAGGAAGCAGCTGGATGCAGGCCTCTACCAGCAGGTCGCATTGGAGGCATTTGGGGGAGGCCTATTTCCAGCAGTGGACTTCTTGTGGCTGAGATGATGATGATGAGCAAAGTCACAGAGAAAAATAAAGCAAACAATGTTTTAATTAGACATATTTTGTTGCTAGTATTGTTTCTTGATAATTAATATTATAATTATGAGTGTAAAATAGGCAGCGGTTTGACTGCGGGCGATTGGCGAGGAACGATTGACTCACGGACGAGCTGAAATCGATAGGTGTATAGTCAGACCTAATCAGTGACCTTCATTTGGTCTGAGCACGTGACCTAAAATTGCTAATAGGTACGCTGATACATAAATATAACAACTAATGTAAGTTGATTATAAGAGTCGTTTTCAAAGACTAACTGCCACTTTCTGAAACGCATTTTAATTTCTCATTAAGTTTCGAGCTACCTCTTTTTTTTTGTTCTTAATTAATGGCGTTTCTGTCACGTCTTAACGACACATAGACAGTTTCGAAAGATGTCGAGTTAAATGAACACATTTTAACAAAAAAGTACACTTTAAAAAAGCAACGTGGTACGGTGAGGATCCGAGGTCGCCATCTTGATGACTTTCGTCGACAAGGCGGCGATCTCGAATCCTCTTTTTTTTTTCTTTAGTTTGACAGTGACAGTTATCATTAAATGTGTCAATAACTTTAAAAGTACTTCAGAAACTGGCTGTAAATTATACAAAATAATCTCAACGCCCTATTTAAAACACACAAACGTTTTCCCGCTGGCAGTAAGACGTGTGCCTAATGCCGAATTAATTCTAATTACTTTGGTAATTAAGTTGGCGCCAACATTCTAATAGAATTATGATACAAAGCCACAGAGTGCGCGCCAAAAGATATATCATATTAAATCTACATGACTTAACACATTATACTTATCGTGCGATATGTAAGTATAATTATGTTATTTTTTGTCACAACACTCACACACAACTCACAGGATAATTAGAGAAATCAGATTGGTTGCTCTAATAAAAGGGCGATTATAATTTCACTATAAAATTAATGGAAAATCCTAATTTATACTGTTGTTTTATACTTTACTAACTTATTTGGTTAGCAATAGTTAGCATACAATCCATTTTTTAGTTTAGTATTTAATTAGAGCTATCCTAACTAATATTATAAATGAGAAAGTGAGTTTGTTTGTTTGTTTGTTTGTTTGTTATTCCTTCACGGCTTAACTAATCATCCGATCATTGTGAAAATTTGTATACATATTGTCAGGGGTACAGAGCCCAACATAGGCTACTTTTTATCCCGTGAAAGTATGTCATTCCAATGGGAAAATACTTTTTCTGCTATAGATGGCGCTGCAATTCGCAATTGCCGGCCAACAGATGGCGCCACAAGTCGCGTTATACGTGAATCATAAAATTACCCGCGAGCGAAGCCGCGTGCAAAAGCTAGTTATTATATAATTATAAGTCTCTCAAGAGTACTAAAACGTGATCCAATGCCTATCGAGCGGAATTATTTTCAAGAGTAAGATTTTTGCCATAATCTTAAGACGATTACAAATTCCCGTATAATAAGCAATCTAACGACCAAGCCACGAAAACGCTGAGAAGTTTACGTGATAAAAACAAATGTACTAAAATGTTGAAAGATGCTACGAGACGTCCGCCGCTTGATGAAAGACCGTTTTTTGAGGGGCTCGCCAAGATTCTTGTTGTCGCGGATGTCCATGGAAAGTGGTGTTTGCTTACTATCAGTAACCCGCTCGTATACATGTACTCTTTTAACATAAAAAAATTTACCTGAAATAGTCCATAGCTGGTATAAGAGTTGCCGTGGTTGGTAACTTTTTCTGTCGTTCTGCTGCTCACATGTTCGATCAGACAGACCCCTGCACAAAAGAACAAAACCCATGTTATAAAAAAACTGGTCAAGTAAGTGTCGGGCCACGCACAATCTAGGTTCCGTCACTTCCGTATTGGCTACGCATTGTTTGCTTGCAGACGAGTGCGATGTCATTTTTATGACATTTGATTTCGTCAAAGAAATATTTTAGAAGTTCGTCGGCTATTACTTGGTTTAGTAGAGCCTTCATAACCGTTTAAGTTTTCCAGTTAAAAGGAAAATTACTCGATTTTTCCAAATTTCTAAACACAACAGTATCGTAATAGATATAGGTAGGAGTTGTTATAATATCTGTTGCTCTGGAACAGCGGGTTTATTATCGTAATAATTAAACAGTTAAAATCTAGCTAGATTCATGCTCAAGTTAAGCCATCCCCAGCGAAAGTTTTTTGAAAACATTCAATAAAAACACATAATTACACAAATCTTTGTTTTTGAAACATGTTTCTCTACACACGCTGTTCATAGCCGCTCGCGGTCGCGTAGCTTTTGTATTGTGTAGCGAGGCGAGATAGTTGTCAAAATCACGACAAAAATGGGTATTTTGTGTACATGTTTTACATCGTGCATAAAAAACAAAAACATTGTTGATGTACACAAAAATATGTATTGAAACAAAGTTATGTGGATTTTGTTGAATGTTGACATGTTTTTGTTGATTGTGTAGAGCAAAACACGCGCTGTGGACCCGACTTTACGAGAGTAGACCCGCAGGACGCATGTTTAACCAAAGTAACGTACGTATTTCGCTTTCAATTGTTTATCAGAAAGACCAAATCTACAAATCCGAAAGCAGTTTTTTTTTAAGTGCTTCCTTAAAACGGCCAGTTGTTTAAGTAAATTAAATTCTCTTCCAAATTCTTAATTCAAATAATAACATTAAGTTTTAGGTGCGTTTCCACCAAACTGTCAATTAAGTCATTCTTTTTTTAGTTTTGTCCTGCTGATTGGAACTGGCATAAAAAAGTCTACACTTTTTCAAATAATTCCTTGTTTCTTCTACTTGTGAAATTTAAATGGGAAATAAACGTTTTTCAAAGAAATATCTTTGAGTGCTAAACTGTTGAAGATGTTGCTTACACCTCTTTATTGGTAACAGCCTTTTATATTTAAGATTAGCGTTAACTGACATAATTATCTTGTTTTTATACTCTTTGTCAAAACCATTACAAGTGTATATAATCCGCGCCACGAGACTTGCGCAGTAGACGATTTCTAGTAAAATGGTATTAAAATCATCTACTGCGCAGGTCGATGACGTGATACGCCGGGTCTCATCTCTCGTGGCGCGGATTAACTAACATATTCAATAGTTTTCTTTCCAAATATTATTATTTTCAACATAAACTCATTCTCAAAGTCTCCGCTCTCTCAGGTACTAACATATTTCTTTAAAAATATTATTATTTTCAACATAACCACATTCTCAAATCTTTACCCACGGAAATACAGTATAACATTAAGTCTGAGGCGCACCAAATGAATTGCCGTCAGCGACCCAACATAAGCACTCGAAACTTGACTCGGAGATCTCTGATTTGCATAAAAAGGGAGCACAATTCAGACGACAAAACATTCCAGATCCCCTTTCATTTAAGTTTAAAATTGTTGGAACCTTTAATTGACACTGTAAGGAGACGGTGTCCTAATCCAAATTATTTAAATTAATACAACGATTCAAAGCCATTTTGCCCCTCTTACAGCCCATTGAAATATGAAATTCGAAACAAGTTCACCTTCTAAATTGGGCTGTTGTGCTCATATTAGAGATTATTAGCCGTTCAATTTGGGACTTTTCTGTACATAGTTACAATTTATTTATCAACATACATTCTACGTCATTTACAGCTATAGAATCCTACTAATATTATAAAGGCGAAAGTTATAAATATGGCGTAAGTGTATGGTATGTTTGTTACTTCTTCACGCTCAAATGGCTGGGCCAATTTTATGATAATTGGTATGTAGGTAGCTGATACCTTGGATTGACAAATAGAGTACTTTTTATCCCGAAAAGTACGCGATTCCCGTAGGATTTGATCAAAAATGTGATGATAGATGGGCGCTACTGTGCATAAATAAATACACGCAAACGAAGTTGCACGGGTTTCACTAGTTGTTAATTCTGTTTGTGTGACTCGTTTTCCCTACCTTATATTGACGACCTCCGTGGCGTAATGGTTACCACGCCAGACCGCCACCCAGGAGGTCCCGGGTTCGATCCCCGGTTGGGTCATGATGAAAAACGAACTTTTTCTGATTGGCCTCGGGTCTTGGATGTTTATCTATATATGTATTTGTTATGAAATATAATATCGTTGAGTTAGTATCCCATAACACAAGTTTCGAACTTACTTTGGGGCTAGCTCGCTATGAATTGTCCCTATAAATTTATTTATTTATTATTTATTTATATATGCTCTATTTTTATTTACATCAAAGTACATAGAAATTCCTTTGTAATACATAGGGTACACACACCACACAGTAGTTCATTCGAATCGGACGATCTACATTCTACACCCGCCATTCTGCTGAAATGTTCCCATCTACAATTGGTTGCACATAAAAAAATAACAGCTATCTAACATTAACCGTCTTAGACATGGCGAAACAATATAGGTTTCTTGTTTACGGAACCCTAAGAATAGACCTAACAACTCACTTGACATTATTATTCATGCCAATATACATACGCGTAAATAGTCGCCTTCATCTGTATGAAGATGTTGTACTGTACCTATATTACATTTGACATGACAGCCGTAAATTAAGACTGACGGCAACTGACGCGAGACACGCCTAACACATGTCGACTCACTTGTGTTACAAACTATTTCCAATTAACGGACACCCGCGGTATTGCCAGCGAATACCCATTGTCCCTGTACCCATGGGAATTTGGAGCGATTGTATGTACCTACTTAAAGTGTTCGTAAAAAAATCCGTTGCGTTACGAATTAATTTAAACAAAAAGATATAAGACGTAAAATTATGATATTCTGTGAGATGGTGGTACTTTTCCGGTCGAGCTGGCCTATTTCATAATTAAATATTCTTGGACGAATTACACAACGTCATCTATCTAGTCCCAAAAAAGCAAATCTAGTACTATACTAAGATCGCTGATAAATATGCATAAATACTTTTAACATGAAAAACATTCAGACTGGACCGGTTTCCACTAAAGCGGAGAGGAGAGGAGATGCGCCGCCCGGCTACACACATCTGCGCTAGGCTTGCTCGCGTGCGGCACAAGATCCATCATCTTTCCTCTCCGATTTGGTGGAAACCGGGCCTTAGACGCGGACCCCACTGCGCGCGGTCTAGCGATCACAGCTCCGAGTTCTTCGTTTTGCGTTTACTGTATCCGTGGTGGCTAAGAATCTTACACACACAAAAGCAGTCGGACCGCGACGGTCAAAGAACGACGGACGCAGAACTCGGAACTCTGACCGCTAGACCGCGCGCAGTGGGGTCGGCGCTTAAGACAAACACGTATGCACAGTCACACAAATTGTAAAAGTGTAGACATTACATGACAGTAGTCGTACCGTTCATTTATCAGAGCATAGCCTTAGAATATATACGTTTCTAATGCATTCTAAGTTAAATCCCCAGAGATTGCAGTGTTCGTTGAGATGCATTAAATGTATGCATTTGTAGTAGAGTTTGACGCTAGAATGCATATTATACTAACAGCAACATGTCTTAGCTAAATTACCGCCTCACTAAGCATCATAATTAATAACGATGTATTTAGTTGGCATAAATGAAGACCTATAAATTAACCAATTTATTAACTGGCGTCTAGTTCAAATCCTGGTGGACATGTATCACAAACCTGGTTCCTCATATCAACTCATAATCATCCTACTACTGGGATACGGATCTACCTTTAATTGATGAGGATTAGAGCGTACTCTGCCACTGTGTTCCAATGCGGATTGGCAGAAGTCAATATTTTCAAGCCATCCGATGACCACCAACTGGTCTTAACGATTGTCATCCATCGACAACAGCCGAAACCGACGGCTTACCATGTCCTCTGAAGCACGGAGAAGCACGAGATAACGAAACCCATTCTGGCTAAGGCTAAGGTCTACGTCGCTTGACTTGCGTGTTCGTTTTAGAGTGCGACAGAGCTGCCATCGAGCTCCACTAACCTGGTAAGTTGTATAAATTAGCAGGTAGATGGAGCCACACCGCCACCAACGACTGATTGAGTTGATTTATAAAAAATTGGGAAACTGTTAGTGAAACCTGATGAATTATATCCTAGTATTCCGTCCCGTAGGACTATAGTACTCACAATTGGGTATTAAACTCCTTGGAAAGTTGTACCGCAGTAGTTCCCTGGACAGTTGGCAGCGTGTGAACGTCCTCGCGTGGCCATGGCAGTCCAGCGCCAGGGAGAGAGCGAGAAGGAGAAACATCAACTCCGAGGGTCGTACCATTCTATAACAATAGACACAAAAAGTCAATTTAAATGAAGTAACATATAAAGTTATCCCTTTCGATTGAAGGGAGAGTCTTATTTCTGCAGCAGCGGGATGATTATGGGTTTAGAATAATGATGATGATCAGCCAAAGTTATCCACGTCTTAACGTTTCTTTCTAAATCTTTTAATTTCTGAAATCAATTAAGTTTCAGGGAAACAAGCACGCGAGCCACCCGATAGAAACAGTAATTTTATATAGTGTGTGCGCATTTTCATATGTATATGTATCAAAATGATGAAAGTCACTGTGAGAAAGATCATACCTCTACTCGAGTTAAACTCAAAATCAATAATTTGTTCAGAGACTTGGGCACACACACTTTCTCTAGGAGAGGCCTAGAGAGGCCTATGCTCAGCAATGACCAGAAACGGGCTGAGAAGAAGGTGAAACTACTTCTTATGTATAAGCTACCAAAAAATAGATCTTAACCATATAACCAGTACAAGTATTATAGTATCAATAAAGAGGAAAGATTAGTATTTCTCACAGATATGTGTATATGTTACGCTCAAAGACCAAAAACGCTCAGTGAGCGAAAACATAGCTCACAATGCGTTGATTGAACCCTAACCCACCAATGTCTATCTGAATATCAACAGACATTGATGGGTTAGGTTAGGGCTATCTTGTGATCTCTATTTTGCCGCTCACTGAGCGTTTTCGGTCTTTGAGCGTAACATAAATTTACATATCTATGGTATTTTTGTTTGTTACGAATAAACTCAAAAACTGCTAGACTGAACCGATTTCTAAAATAATCCTTTTACCTTTGGGAAGGTACATTAACCCCGGGTAATATAGGCTATATTATATTTTCAAAAAAATTTGGATCCTTAGTTTAAACCCGTGTGAAGCCGGGGTGGTCCGATAGTTACATTCATAAATACTTTCTTAACAGAAGGATAAAAGCAAATCTGATATTAAATTTTACTGTACGGATTGTTGTTTGTAACTTTTCAAACAATTAAAGTTGTTTGTTTAATGAAATAAACGTTTACAGTTTGATATTAAAACTTGTTTACAACTATGCACTGTTAAAATGTATGATCAGAGAAAAATAATTTCAATTTAAAGAAAGTAGTCTGCTTTAAGAATTCTTACATTATTCTAGCTTTGTTAGTTTTAACGGTTATTGTACTTCTGAATGATAAGATCCACATAGTTTATCTCTCTGATAAAATAGTATTTTATGATTTTTGACAGATTCTATAAAGTCGTAAGAGAGGTAGGGCATTGCGGATATTCCGCTTAAATCGGAGCAGCCCGTCCTCCACCTTACAGAAAACCGTAGCCATTGGTCTCGGCCATGTTGTGTTCCTACGGTGAGTAAGGTCTCCAGAGCTGCACTGCTGGGGGGTTGGGAGGGTTGAGGGTTGGCAACGCTTGAATGATACCCTCGGTATTGCAAGCGTCTTTATGCTACGGTGATGCTTACCATCAGGCGGGCCGCATTAAAAAAAAGTCGTCCCTAAAAATTAAAGTGTCATTATGGGAAAGTGGTCAACTCTGCTTTACATTCTAATGAATGTCAAAAGTGTCGAAAGGGGAATGTCGTCAGAAAGGTATTGGACAATAAGATTGGAGCACTAAATAGGGGAAGACCAAATAAAAGAAGGATTGAGTGTGTGAATATGTAGAGAAGGAATGTTACGGTCGAGATGACGAATAATGGAAGTGGAAAAGACTAACATGATGTTACCGACCACATAAAGTGGGATAATGGTAGGAAGAATAAGATACTAAATCATAAAATTGTATTAATTAACAATTTAATAATGATTTCTAAAGATGAGTTGTAAAAACCGATAAAAATAATTAAAATTCACTAGAACAATAGAAGCAAACAGGGTGTGTGTTGAAAAACTTGAAACTCAATTAAAACGGCGGTGAGTGCGAGGTGGCGCTGTGTACGGACCAACTATTTATTTGTACATTGTAGTATTTGGATAAAATAAGAGTTTTAATTCAAATCTTTATAAATGAAAAGATGCTTTTAGGCCGCCTAGCTGCAATTTCACTAACCTGTAAGTTGTCTATGTATACTGTGTCCTAATTGTTGTGATTTGCAAATAACTATTCTATTTATCTTTAAAAATGAAAATTTCTCACCACACTATTAACATTACATAAAAGTTATATCAAAAAAGTCAACACCTACGCTGGTCCTTCGATTCGGATTTGCTCTACAGAATATTTTTTTCTGTGTACCTACTTAAATTAAGCATACAGTGCTACAATGGTATTTGTGAACGTGAGTGACGTTTGTAGAAGGACGTTACTGTGGCATATTTTCATATATTTCGTCAAACGCGAACTGTCAAAAAGTAACATACTTTATGAACGGGACTAGTAGTTCCAATTTCGGCCACGTTCATAAATACCATTGTAGCACTGTACAAAGATCTGGCATGTGAGTTTTTTATACAAGAATTCACATGAATATTCTTTCATTGCGTAACTGACATAATACATTACATTTCAAACAAGGTATTCTCACGTCCTGTTGTAATAGTTCGTATTTTTTTAACGAAAAATCAACAGTCTACCCTTTAGCGTTCCCTTTATAAGCATTGCCTTTAGAATGTACCGAAATAGTAGTATGTCCATGGCAGCCTCTTTATGCATTTCTCATTATATGACTGGGTCTGTACGTACACTGAGCTTATAGACCTAGAGCAATAAGTTTTAGAGGTATAGAGGGATTTGTTAATTGATCCATAGAATATTTAGGGGTATTTGGGACTATATTGACGTGCCCATATGTGAACAATATAATTTAGAGAGCCATTTTGAACCAATGGCGAAGAGCATAAGAGTCAAATCATTAATAAATGAGTATGTATTTATATCAAGAGAGGGGGGGGGGGGGGGGCTTAGCGGATAATCTGCTCAAATCGGAGCAGCCCGTCTGGGGAATGACCTCCATCTTACAGAAGATCGTAGCCAAATAGCATTAATCTCGGCCTCGGCCATGTTGTGTTGCTACAGCGAGTAAGGTTACCAGAGCTCCACTTTTTACAGGGTCGGCAATGCGCGAGTGATACCCCCGGTGTTCCAAGCGTTCGCTATAGGCTTCGGTGACTGCTTAACATCAGGCGAGTGTATGCTTGTTTGTCACCATAGTGGAATAAAAAAAATATGGACCTATATCTCCTGGAGTATAAGAAGCGACAGGATCAAGTTTGTAGCGGAAACGACGTTAATTTGTTTACGTATATTTTGAAGAAATCATAATTTATATTTAGGAACAATGTTTGAAAAGCACTAATGTAATATACTTTTCATTAGGTAAGTAAAAATACGATTATCAAAATATAGATAGAATATTCTTTATTTGCAGTACACATACAAAGTAAATGATACAATACGATAAAGCAATAAGTAAATAGGTTTGTATACACATATCAACAATGCTAACAAAGTGCTGGGACAAAATTTAAAAAAATATTTTTTTTGGGGTGCCTCCCCCTAACAGTGGATTTTTTTTCCATCAACCCCATGTTGTAGGGTATCGTTAGATAGGTCTCTTCAAAACATCGGGTGTGAGAAGATCATTTTTCGATACAATAATCCGTTTCGGAATTATTTACATTTATCGCGTCAATTTCCCCCCGCGAAAGTCTCGTTTCTCGTTTAGAAATTTAAAAAAAATCATGGTAGTAGTACATATGCTGAACCTTCAATGAAAACTATTAAGGTAAAGTAGGCTCTATTAATTACCGAGTAATAGCCGACAAACTTATAAAATAAAACTTTGATGAAAATATACAAATGTGATGGAATTTGATATTGGACTCGTTTGTAAGCAAGAAAAGCACAGCAAATACGGAACCCTACACTGTGCGTGGCCCGATACACATTTGACCGGTTTTTATTTAAGGAATTAAGTCGCTGTTCGTGCACAGAATATCTGTTTACCTTAATTTGAGCAAGAAACATCTATTCTATGCGTATTTGCAACAAGGCGTCCTTATAGCTGACATAAATCTTTTCAAGGGAGGAAATTCAAAGATAGCAATCTTTTCCCTTGAAAAGATTTCTGACAGCAATAAGGCCGTCTGTCTACTTTTTTCGACTTTTATACACAGGATCTTTTATTAACTTTTTAAATACTTCATATCAACATCATCATATCAACCCATAATCATCCCACTGCTGGGATATGGGTCTCCCTTCAATGGAAGGTGATTAGAGCGTACTCTGCCACGCTGCTCCAATGCGGATTGGCAGAGGCCGGTGTTTTCAAACGGCCCGCCCTAAGCCACTGACTTGGCTTAACGACTAACATCCATCGACAACAGCCGGGACCGACAGCTTAACGTGCCCTCCGAAGCACGGAGTAGCTCGAGATAACGAAACCCATCCACTTACGGGCTAGGGTTGACGTCGCTTAACTTGCATGTTCATATCAGAGTGCGACACACAGCGACGCCATTGAGCTACTAAACTTTAAATACTTAATTAGAAAATATATTTGTTAGCATCATCAGAAAAAAAGTGTCATCATCAAGACGATGATGGCACACAGGATTTTTTTGTCTACTTTTTAATTAAAAATGTATCTAATTCTCCGCGCAACAGAGTACTGCAATAGTTTTCACATAAAATAAGTACGTTAAGCTCTGTGGCATAACACGAACACGACTACCATTCGCTTGTTAACGAGTGACGCCAGGGGAATGCAGCGAACAAACTGTAATTTGTATTAATAAAATACAAATTGTTGTTTGTTTTGTTGAATGAATTTATAAAGCTAATGCTTATTGCAAAGAGGTGGATTAGACTATAATGCAGTTTTGTTTATATCAATAACTTTGTTGCGAACTAGATGGATGGATAGCATATATTTTATTTGCAACACACAGATTATAAAAATTATAATACAAACAAACATAAGACGGTGAACACAAAATAGCTTACAGACTAGTATAGCAATAAGGCGGCCTAGTATGTTAATAATAATATATATTTAAATATATATATATAGGGGCAATTCATACAGATTGAGCTAGCCCCAAAGTAAGTTCGAAACTTGTGTTATGGGATACTAACTCAACGATATTATATTTTATAACAAATACATATATAGAAAAACATCCAAGACCCAAGGCCAATCAGAAAAAGTTCGTTTTTCATCATGACCCGACCGGGGATCGAACCCGGGACCTCCTGGGTGGCGGTCTGGCGTAGTAACCATTACGCCACGGAGGTCGTCAAATAAAATGTTATAATTATTGTAAGTTTGACTTTATTTTATAATAAGTATATAACGAGAGAAAACAAAATATCCACATTCCCAACATTTAACGAACAGTAAAACCGTTTTTCGATCCTTCAAATAAAAATACTGCAATTATTTCGACTACCAATTGACATTTTAACTTGAATTAATTATTCTGACGAACGGATTTAATTTATTGTATTGATGATAAAATGTTAGGTATGGCTGTTGGCAATATAAATTATAGTTGGTAGCCTAACGTAGCCAACCTAGAGTAGGTTGGCTACCTTCTTCGGTACCAGAGGGTTGAGGGTTGTGGGGAGCAAGGGCAAATTTTTTTTATAAATCTATACAAATCACATAGCTCCACCTGGTCAAAGTTAGCTAAATTAAAAATAAATAAATTTCTAAGTCAAAATCCCCGAAACATTTTTCTTTCAAATGTTTTAAATCAAATAAGTATATTTACTCTTTTAAATGTATATTATTTTATTTTATTTATTATTTATATATATATATTTATATATATAATAGTTAATCTTTATTGCATAAAACCGTTCATAGGCTACGGCGACCGCTTACCATCAGGCTTGCTTGTTTGCGACTTTACTGGTAAAAAACAATTGGCGGACTTAATGCCAAAGGAACCAGTCAACCATTGGACAAAGTCAAAAGCATAATATAATTAAAAAGAACATAATTAAATTAAATTTTAGTACCTCTAGGTATGTGTATGCGTGCTTACGATGCAGTAGCCCTCGACGAATGTGCAAGCTTGTCGTGTCTCCCAATTATTCAATTTATTGACTTGCATACGTGAAATAGGCCTAATCCGCTGTTTAAAACAGCTAAGCGTGCAGGAAACGCACTGGATACGCAAAGGAAACGTGCAGGATTCGTGGCAGAATAGATTGAAATGCAGAGGAAATTGATACCTATTGATAATTACAATTTTGTAAAAATCAAATTGTTAGATGGTCATTACTTAACCTATCTATATCTATACTAATATTATCTATACTTCTATACTAATATTATAAAGAGGAAAGATGTGATTGTTTGTGTGCATTGAATAGGCTCCGAAACTACTGGACCGATTTCAAAAACACGGGACACGTTCCGACACGGGAACGAGTCCGGAACTTCATGCGGACGAAGTCGCGAGCAAAAGCTAGTTTTCTATAAAAACAGTTTTGATTTCGACAAGAAAAGATCCGCGGAACTCTGAACTTGTTTATAGTTTAAAACATTGTTTGGGAAACGAGATTTAAAACCGTGCAGACAAGATGTTTACCCATTACGCTTGGCCTTCAAACGTCTTTTATAGTAGGGTACTAGCGAAACCCGCGCAACTTCGTTTGCGTGTATCCCGCTTTCCCGTGGGAATTTTGGAATGTATGATACTTTAAAACCTTCCCCTTGAATCACTCTATCAATTAAAAAAACCGCATCAAAATCCGTTGCGTAGTTTTAAAGATTTAAGCATACAAAGGGACATAGGGACATAGGGACAGAAAAAGCGACTTTGTTTTATACTATGTAGTGATGATGCGTTTGATGCAGCATCTATACATACTGAATTGGTATTAAACCAGTTTCAACCAGTTGGTTGGCAACGCGCAACTCGCTGTGACCTTTGTTTCAAACCAGCGGGGCAACCATGAAAGTGTCCATCCGAAACAACGAAACACGTAGTCCTGTCAAAGAAGACATTACTAGTTAGAACAAGGTTTAAAACTGGTTAGAATTCAACGAAAAGTCAGTCGGTATTTTCGGAATTTAGTTTCATGGGTGCCCCGTAGGATTAAAATTGTGTAGGGCAACCCAGAAAATGCAATTTCTCGCTCAATGTCTTTTGTTTGCCGTCGTTTAACTTTATTTCGTAAGTTATAGCGAGATTGGCGGCTCCGGAATCATTCCCGGTTTCAGTTCCTTACATCAAGCAAGTATACTGAGTGTTGTATCCAATCCAGTTTTACCTATAAATCTATTTAATAGCAACACCACATGCTTTTAAACCATATCAAAAATATCCGCAATGTCAATTGAAACAAATCTTTTTATTTCAGCCAGAGTACAATTTAGTGTGCTCTGGGATTCCAATCGTTTCCGCGAGTGATTCCGCTTTGACTCGTGTAGTTTTTCGTGGCGTTAGCTGAGCCAGCACGTGACTAGAGGACAAAGCAGCTATTGAGACTGGTTGGGCGTATTTTACCCGATATATCGTAAGTTTTGATTGAAATTGATTTAAATGCCACATGGCATTCGATTTGTTTTGTACATGATTGCATCTGAATACATGATACAATTCGCAGGAAGCCCGAACAAAGAACAGTTGGATTGAGTGTGTGAAGAATGATATGTGGAGAATGAATGTGACGATCGAGATGAGTATAGGGCGAAGTTGAAAAGACTAACATAACGAGTCGCAGGAAGCCGCTGGATGCAGATCGCTGCCACCGTTCGTGCTGGAATCGTTAGGGGGAGGCCTATGTCCAGCAGTGGACTTCTTGTGACTCATAACGTCATAGAGACGGTATATTATTATAAGTCCATCCAACACTAACGCCATTGTGAAGGGGCTTTAAGAAATATTTTTAATCTATGTCAATTTTTTTAAGCCAGTTATGAAGTAGAGCAATAAAACAATAATTTACTTTAATTAATTCGTTTCTCTTGTCGAATTATTTTATAACGCTTAATTGCCCCTTCGGGATATGCTCAAATCATTTATTCAGACACTAGGCCTACCCAGGCACTTTTTCTAGTCATTTACAACTTGTTTAATTATATTGAAATAAAATAAACGACTTTATATACCAATATTTCGGAAACAAGCAAAATGGTCATCGCCATTAAACGCTGTGTTCGGTCAGTAATACCAGAAACTCATATCAAACATGTGACGAAACAAATATTTCATAAAAACAAGTAATTTATTTAACCAAAAATAAGATAAGGCCATGAAATGGCGAATAAAGAAAAAAAAAGTATAAACCTAAGCGAAAATTTTCAGCACAATGCAAATGAAAACTCTGTAAAACAGTGTTTGGCTCCAAAAACTGTGTACTCTGCGTCCCGTGTCAAGCGCACTAACACAGTGTGATATATTGTACTACCAGTTACCAATTAACATAGACCCATAAGGGTCTTTCAAAACACTCACGTTGATATAAAAATTTGGGCAGACTCAGGGGTCAGTGAAGTTTGGACAAGGATGTCGGGATTCCCTTAAAAGGTAGTCCATTACAAATATTTTATTAGTTCTCACTGGGCCCTTTGTGGTAGAAAGCTTTTTGTGCAAAACAGCGACAATGGGACGCCTCTGTTTTAATATTCATTTCATATAAGTTTCAACTTATGGAATTTATATAAATTAATCTTTAACTACGAACAGATAAGGTTTAACTAAAACTGGTTTTTTCAATTTCGCACTTCTTTTAGTTGTCTTCAAAAATGATTGTGACATAGCAGGTTTTAGTTAATCATTGGTTTTATTTTATTTATTTATAACATTTCTACACCGATGACATACGTAAAAAATATGTATAGTGACAAGTTTCTGACCCAGACTCCAGAACATACACAAAGCCATCACAGAAATTTTGGCCCGAGCAGCGGGAAGCGCACCACAACGGGCGGACTGTCAAAAAATGTAGTGAGTTGTAGTTTGTAGGTCGAGCTTGCTCATTATAAAAATGTTCTAAAACACCATGTCGAAAAATGTAGTGAGTGGTAGTTTGCAGGTCGAGCTTGCTCATTAAACAAATAGTCTATAACACCATGTCGAAAAATGTAGTTAGTGGTAGTTTGCAGGTCGAGCTTGCGCATTAAACAAATAGTCTATAACACCATGTCGAAAAATGAAGTGAGTGGTAGTTTGCAGGTCGAGTTTGCGCATTAAACAAATAGTCTATAACACCATGTCGAAAAATGTAGTGAGTGGTAGTTTGCAGGTCGAGCTTGCTCATTATACAAATAGTCTATAACACCATGTCGAAAAATGTAGTGAGTGGTAGTTTGCAGGTCGAGCTTGCTCATTAAACAAATAGTCTATAACACCATGTCGAAAAATGTAGTTAGTGGTAGTTTGCAGGTCGAGCTTGCGCATTAAACAAATAGTCTATAACACCATGTCGAAAAATGTAGTGAGTGGTAGTTTGCAGGTCAAGCTTGCTCATTAAACAAATAGTCTAAAACACCATGTCGAAAAATGTAGTGAGTGGTAGTTTTCAGGTCGAGCTTGCTCATTATATAAATGGTCTACAACACCACAAATTGTTTTGAAGTCAAAGTCCAGTATTTAACGAAGCGTAAGAATTTGCGAGGGTCCCCATTTAAAGCTAATAACTAAGTGCGTATTGGTTTAGGATGTTTAAATATTACATTACTTACTAACTTTGAACTTAACTAGAGTTTAAATTGACGAATAAGATTATATTCATGTAAAGGGTTAACAAGTTGATGAGTTTGGGGATCATTAATTTTGTACGATTAAATTTTAGCCATGTGCAAAGATATACCACTTGCAATTTTGGTCTAATAACAATATTGTGTTAATAAAAAGTATCGCAAACTTTGTAGTTACATAGTTCAATATGAATACTATTGATAAATAAAAATTCGAGTAAATCGCTTCACGCAATATTTAGAAAACTTGAATAATATTTACGGACCTGCTCATCTCTTTCATTGGCTGACTGTGCTTATATTATAAATAAGAAAGTTTTGAAAGTTGGTTTTTAGGACTCCGAAATTACTAGACCGATTTGAAAAATTCTTACTCCGTTGGGAAGTGACCCGGGTGACATAGGCTATATTCTTACTAAAACCAAATACTATAGAAGACTAATAAGCACAGCTTCGGAAGAATTCGGGCAAGACGCGACACTAGCGCCCCTACGGCATGAGCCCTCATGAGGTGAACGATTTCAAAACTTTTGTGCGTTTTGTATGCAAAATGTTATAGCGCCCCTAGCGGCATGAGGTGAACGGAGGTTTTTTGTATGCAAAATGTTATAGCGCCCCTAGCGGCATGAGGTGAACGGAGGTTGCCAAGTCATTGTATGAGAAACGTCAAGAGCTGTGCGTATTAGTCTTCTATAGTATTTGCTAAAACCCATGAGAAATCGGGGCGGGCCGCTAGTAATAGATAAGACTGTGTCATGTCTCTTCAGAACTTAAAGATTTACACTCTTTTTTCTAAATCACAGGATTCACTTCAATGTACTTCAAGTTTTACCTATAGATTCGGGCTCAATCCTCATATATATGGACAATAAGACGATCTACAACGGCTCTGTAGTGGGTCAATGTTCGACCGTCACCCATTGCTATCAATAGAGGTGTAATTCACTTTATCCCCAACCTATGCAAGGTGGGGATTAAGGCATAGGATGTGGAGATACAAAATATTCATCAGACCGAGAGCTTTGTTCTTTATTTTTCTACTAGCTTTTCCCCGCGGCTTAATTTTATGACATAGATCTCGTTTGACAACAAAACAACCCATTGCGCGACTTGTGGCGCCATCTGTTGGTCGATACAGCGCCCTCTATAGTAGAAACATTATTTTCCCATTGGAACGACATACTTTCACGGGATTAAAAGTAGCCTATGTTGGCCTCTGTACCCCTAACAATATGTATGCAAATTTTCATAATGATCGGCTGCTTAGTCAAGCCGTGAAGGAATAACAAACAAACTCACTTTCTCATTTATAATATTAAGTAAGGAAGTAAGGATGTTCAGTGTTCTTCCACCAAACTTTGCACCAAACAAAAATTACAATTGTTACAGATAATTAATATTTGAAGTATAATAGGCGGTTATATTCAGTTTGTTTTTCTATTTCTTTTCCGATCATTCTCAACTTTTAGGTCCATCGGATAAAATTTCAACATAACGTATAAATAATTTTGAGACAACAATAAGTGGCGCAGTCGGTAGGATATTAAAATAAAGTAAAATAATTGAATAGTAGTAGAGAGTAGTCGTAATTAAATTTATAGTGTAATATATACTACTTACTACTAATATTTTATAGGCGAAAGTTATGTGTATGTTTGTTATTTCTTCACGCTCAAATAGCTGGGCCAATATTTATGATATTTGGTATGTAGTTAGCTGATACCTTGGATTAACACATAGGGTACCACTTATCCCGAAAAGTACGCGATTCCCGTAGGATTTGATCAAAAGTCCGATATAGATGGCGCTGCTGTGCATAAATGCACGCAAACGAAGTTGCGCGGGTTTTTGAATAAAAATATAACACAAGATTTTAAGTGAGATTAAAGTTTTATTTCTTTTCGTACACCTGTGCTTGAAACCCACCATCCACTTGTACCTTGCGCCCCACAAACAGAAGCGTCCGGTCGTCACTCACAGTGGAAATGCGCCATTATGTCGCAACCACACGCATTGCAGCCCGCGATTCTTCTGCAAGTACCACAGATTATGAGCGGAATTGCCTTTTAAGGTGGTACTTATCGTTTGATACTGTTATTTCTCCTGAAAACGTTTCCCATATTTCAATACCTTCGTTGAATTGGTGGGTAATAGGTTTATTATATTCTTATCTTTGATTTCTTTTCATAGGATAACTTGGTTACTATTCGGTCACGGATTCTGGCTTTGGAGCTTGGAATATTATGAGTTTTTATTTTTTTTTATGACAGAGAAGGACAAACGAGCTAGCCACCTGATGGTAAACAATCACCGCTGCCCATGGACATCCACGACTACAAGATCTAATCCAAAACCTTGAGATCTTAGCCAAAACCTTGTAGTCGTCTACATAAAAAGGAATGAAAAAGTTAGGCCGGGGGAAGGAAAGTAAAAAATGGAGTAGTAAAGTCTCATCAAAGTTCAGGAATCATAGGAATCTGATTTAGATGCAGTTAATTTGATGCATCTTCTAATTTTCTATTTCATATTTTTATTTTATAAACATCGGTTGTAGCAACTGCTTATCATCAGTAAATCTTTTTCGGACATATAAAATACTGTAAAAATTCATACATTGTTAAAGTTATTATTTTTTGTTTCAGAATGTGGTTAGTGGCAGTTATGGCAGTTCTGTGCGTGACACAAGTGAACACGCAGTTCCGATGTCCTGGACTGAGCGCGCGACCAGCAGCTGAGTGTTCTTGCGACCTACCTCACACACTTCGCTGTGCCGGTGACCATACAGCACTTCAGGTAAACATCGATTATAATATTAATAAAATAGATACTTATCTGGGCGGGGCATGTTTGCCGTATGCGGCCAGATATATGTGGACAATCTTGACGCCATTTTAGACGGCTGGCCAGAGGCAGTGTTTGACCGTGACGAGTGGAGACAGGGGGGGGGGGGGGGGGGGGTATTTATACTTGGGTTTAGGTGTGTCAGTAACTGCACTGCAGTGCACTAACTATTGAACTGGTTCTAAATACTATGCAGATTGTAACATTTTTGCATTTTTACGATACTGCAGCAAAAACCATATTGTTGAATGGTTTACGTTATGTACTTGTATTTACATATAGCTAGCTATATGCCTGCAATCGAAGCGAACTAACAGACTAAAAAAGCCACTGCTGGACATAAGCCTCCCCAAATCGCTTCTACGTATGACCAAATGGCAGCGGTGCGACTTTCCTTAGGTTGTCTGACCATACTACTCGGAAACTCCTGACTAGTCCTGACATCAGTTACCTAGATCATCACGGTACCTAATCTAGTTTTAGTAAAAGCAACGCCCAGGGATGTACATTACTATACATTAATGCAAATCATTTATTTTTGTTAATGGATGCATATTTATAATTTAATTTATTTTCTTTTTATTGACAAATGTATATTTAAAATTAATGAATCAATGATTTCAAACACAAATCTTATTTGTAAATGAATAAATAAATAAATAATTACATTGGACAACATTTGTACAGAAGTGCAACTGACTGGACTGTACCTATAATAAAATATTTTTTTTCCAAAATGACAAAATGTTCAGTTCTGAATTACACGAGTCGGCAATATGCATGGGCGCGAGCGTCATTCGATCGAGTTTGTAGCGCGATGACAAGTGCCAAAGCGCCATCTCTCGTAGAAAATCGGTACCCAGAGCGCCGTAAATGTTCCCAACACATTGATAGTAAACCGTCTGCAGCTAAAAAGAGTACGAAACATTTTGGCAGAGTCGGGTATTTATCGACCGTAAAAAATTCCATCCCAATCCCGTGAACCGGGCTGACCGTAAAACAAACAGTCGTTCCCATCACTAAACGCAAACATGGATTTGTTGATGATATTTTTCTTTATTTCAGAGTTACAGTTAACTAGAAGAAACATTCTTTGGCAACAGACGTTTATTAATAGTCGATTTTACAGATAAGCTTCATTCAGCTCTTCTTGATAGAAGATTATATGCTTTATCTGGTGTATGCGGACAAAAATTCACTAGATATAAACAGTTTACTTACAGACTAATGTAGTGCTAACAGCAATCTTATTAAGGCAACCTTCTGGTAAAAAGAAATCACAATTATTTTTGGTCGCAAGGCTTTAACAAAACATTTGTAATTGTCATGTAGACTGAATTGGGGCAGATGTAATGCGTCTCTCGCCATTTCTATCTGTTAAAGGTCATGCACGGGACCGCCCATGGCAAATTTTACTTGGTCGGTTCATCGCATGGGTGACCTTATGTATTTTTTTATGGAAGAGGTTGGTAAATTAAAATGTGAGTCACCTAATGTAGTACAGAGACACCTAAGGAGCCTTTCCCTAAGCGTTTGCCGACTTTAAACGCAAGGAAACTAAAAATAAAACTAAATAACTTTTAGATTCTAAGGCCTAGACTAGGACAACTCAAAATCGTGAAATAGCTAAAGATGCGGTAGAAATGCTCTTTTTGCAAAAATCTTAATATTTTGAGTTTAGTTTTATGTAAACTCGGAACTCAAATAACTAAAAAAGTAAGTTTTGCAGGAAGAAAAACATATTTTGCACCATTTTTTGATTTTACGGTTTTGGATTGTCTGTGTTTTTTTTTGGTGACATAATAAAGTTATTAAAATCTTCTTAGACTACGCTAAGACAAGGACCCTGGACCCTGGACAGGGATTGCAATTTCGATGGGCCACCTTATTGCTAATTTTAGATCAATATTTGCGGTATCTATTGTGTTGTTTTGGTCACCACTTGACGCCTTTTATCATGTCAATTCCATCAAATCATACATCCACATTTGTATCTACGTACATCTCTTCATAATCGGTCAAAGGCACTTAAAGGCATACACTGTAAGACGTTTATTGACGTACAGACCGAAGGGTGTGATCATCGGACCCTACTCAACGTCTGGTCAGTGAGCGCAGGTGCCAATCGATAACTTTTGTTTACACAACTCGGAATTGAGCCGAGTTGTGGTTGATTCGATACCTTTACTATTTGTGTTTCGATTATAAATCACAATTTATTTATTTATTTAAATTTTGACTACAATATTTGGGTACAAAAGGCGGATTTAACGCTAGAAGCACGATTAAGATATCAATTTTAATAAGTTTAATTGAGAATTCAGTTAAATCTAAGAAATTCTTAGTTCTGTTGTACATACCAAACAAAAAGCCAGATAATAAAATAGTTTGTGATGGTATTTAAAGTTATTTAAAACTTTTGTTTTAATACTTAGCTAGAAATAACTTAATACGTAGTACTATGTTCAATACTTCGTATTGAGTCTTGCTAGCACCGACTACTTTCAGACATTCGTTATCTTACGATTGCCTTTATATTATAGTTATTTGAAAAGATTTTACTTGTTGTATACAGAGTGACTTTTCAAGGGGTTGCCATTTAAAAAAAATACGCTCTTTAAAACAATATAAAAATATGATTTTATCGTAATTATATTTATTCGTAGTATTTTTTGAAAAACATTATCTTGAAACAGTGGCTGTGCTTCCAATAAAGCTGAAAAGCCGAGCTTGCCGTATTAGATACGCAATATAATATTTAAAAATATAATGCTTTTTACGCCAATCGATTAAGCTCCTGATTCTTAGTCCCTCCTCAAAAAATTGCAACCTCTTGAAAAGTCACCCTTTATATACTAGTCTGTACGACATGTTGAATGTATTTTTCTCATTTTGTATCTATATATATAAAATTCAAAGTCCTGACTGACTTAACTATATATCAACGCACAGCCCAAACCGGTGGGTCTAGGATTCCAAATTTGGACTGTAGGTTCCTTGCGACGTCTAGGGGTGTACTAAGAAAGGATTTTTCAAAATTCCTACGGGAAACCGAGATTTACGCAAACGAAGTTGCGAGGGTATATCAACGCACAGCCCAAACCGCTGGGTCTAGAGATTCCAAATTTGGCATGTAGGTTTCTTACGACGTCTAGGGATGTACTAATAAAGGATTTTTCAAAATTCCCACGGGAAAGCGAGATATATGCATACGAAGTTGCGAGGGGACGCACAGCCCAAACCGCTAGGTCTAGAGATGCCAAATTTGACATGTAGGGTCCTTATAAGGTCCAGACCGACCGGACCGGACCGGACCGTAACGGACCGGAACGGACCGGACCGGACCGGAACGGCTCAGACCTGATCGGTCTGGAAGGAACCGTACCGTACCGGGCCGTGCCGGACCGGATGGAACCGGACCGGACCGGATTTTTTTTCATAGATAAAATTCAAAGTCCTGACTGACTGACTGACTTAACTATATATCAACGCACAGCCCAAACCAATGGGTCTAGAGATTCCAAATTTGGATGTAGGTTCCTTACGACGTCTAGGGGTGTACTTAGAAAGGATTTTTCAAAATTCCCACGGGAAACCGAGATATACGCAAACAAAGTTGCGAGGGTATATCAACGCACAGCCCAAACCGCTGGGTCTAGAGATTCCAAATTTGACATGTAGGTTCCTTACGACGTCTAGGGATGTACTAAGAAAGGATTTTACAAAATTCCCACGGGAAAGCGAGATATACGCATACGAATTTGCGAGGGGACGCACAGCCTAAACCGCTGGGTCTAGAGATGCCAAATTTGACATGTAGGATCCTTATAAGGTCCAGACCGACCGGACCGGACCGGACCGGACCGGAACGGACCGGACCGATCAGACCTGATCGGTCTGGAAGGAACCGCACCGTACCGGGCCGTGCCGGACCGGATCGAACCGGACCGGACCGGATTTTTTTTCATAGATAAAATTCAAAGTCCCGACTGACTGACTTAACTATATATCAACGCACAGCCCAAACCAATGGGTCTAGAGATTCCAAATTTGGACTGTAGGTTCCTTACGACGTCTAGGGGCGTACTAAGAAAGGATTTTTTTAAATTCCCACGGGAAACTGAGATATAAGCAAACAAAGTTGCGACTGTATATTAAATTTGACATGTAGGTTCCTTACGACGACGTCTGGGGATGTACTAAGAAAGGATTTTTCAAAATTCCCAAGCGAAAAGAAAGCGAGATAATAATATACGCAAACGAAGTTGCGAGGGGACGCACAGTCCAAACCGCTGGGTCTAGAGATTCCAAATTTGGACGGACCGGACCGGATCGACCGGACCTGATCGGACCGGATGGAACCGTACTGTACCGGGCCGTGCCGGACCGGAATTTGTTTCTGAAGAAAGATATGCTAATTATTACTAGGCCACGCGGGCGAAGCCGCGGGCGGAAGCTAGTATTGTACATAAAACATATTCTCTCTACCTAGTATAATTTTATTTGCCAATCCTCTTTCGAGAACCCGTGGTAGGTGCTAACAGGTACGCGTAGTATCGGAATTAATTCGCACAGACTTATGGTTTATTACAGATGGCGGGGGCCCGCCTAATGGGCTTTTAGACTTCCAATGATATATTATATTCATGCCCTATATGTTAGCTTTTGAAATGAATATCTCTGTGTAACTATTTTAGTAAATGCCAAGTTCAGGTAACCTAAGAATTAGGTATCGTTTATTTTCAAGTTGTTTTAATAAAACTTTTTATTTAATTTAATAAATTATTTTATTAAAATTCTATCGTTCGTACTTTTTTTAATAATAAGTACACAATTCACACGGCACTATCTGGTCCCAAAGTAAGTAAGGCTTTAGGCACACAAATGCCATCACATAAATGTTTGCCTTGAGGGAGTAGTACCACTTATAATAGAACCATTACTCATATACAAAATAGAAGTGTCTATAACCTGTTTTTCTTAACTTGACCAATGTAGTAAACAATCTTAGCGTGTCTTTTTATTCACGTATCCATGTGTAAAATCGATAAATCGCCAGAATAATAACAGTGTTGTGTTAAATGCCATTTCTAACTATATTATTATTATTATTTGATAATTATAATTGCCTATTTTCATTAAAAAGACGTGCTAAGATTGTTTACTGCATTGGTCAAGTTAAGAAAAACAGTGTTTAGACACTTCTATTTTGTACCATTATTGGAACCATTGCAATAGTAACAACATTTTCTTGATATTGCTTAAGTTTGTATTAGAAAAATGACAAATCGATATTCAATATATTATTGGCATGATGGTACTCGAGGGTTCTAGTGATACAAAATAGTACCACTAAGAACCCTATGGTTCTAGTGGTACAAAATATGATTTTCTAGTAGCACTAGAAACATTAATGGTTTTGATCAATGGTTCTAGTGACACTAAAGGGTCTTGAGGCCCCCCTCATTGAAGTAGCGCCATCTGCTAGGTTACTCTGCATAGCAATCGCGATTTTAATTACAATTTTGTATAATTTCAAATGCAAAATTAACAGCAAATTCTGATTCGTACCCTTGAAATTTTATACTTTACTAACTATTTGGTTAACATACAATCCGATTTCTTTTAAGTATTATGTTACCGCTAGTCTAGCTGTAAAGAGAACCTAAAAGTAACAATCCAATGGCGATAGATCGATTATCTTCAAGAGTAAGGGGGCTGGTGCCGAATAGCAACAATAATCGACACATTTAAAAACTTTCGCGTGTAAAATATTACTAAGGTTCTTCTGTACAACACTTAAATAATTATCAGAAGTAATAAATCATGATAAATATGTCTATGAATAACGCGAAATAAATTAAGTTTGTTAAACTGAGTCTAATTTATTAGTACAACGAAACTTTGTTTCAATTTCGCAAATTTGTATCACGAAGACTTAAGAAATTATATCAACTATTTGTAAGATATTTAGCATTATAGAACATAATTTCAGTAAACGTTTATTATTATTTTTATCTTTATCCTTTGGGTTTCTTTCGCCATTTCTTTCCCCAGTGGTCATTTTGCTTTGTTTCCGAATTGGTGGTAGTTTATAGACTAGCTTTAGGTAATACAGATAATTCATTGTAAGTGACGTATCTAAGTGCCCCGCGAGGGCGTACAGAATAAAGTATTTTTTTGATTTGATTTGACCAGTTCAATATTAGGATTTTATATGAAACTAGCTAAACCCGCGCAACTTCGTTTGCGTGTGTCCCGCTTTCCCGTGGGAATTTTTAATTTTTTCTCTCCGCAAGAACCATCCTCGTACTTCAAGGAATATTCCAAAAAGAGAATTAGCGAAATCGGTTCAGCCGTTCTCGAGATTTGCGCTTAGCAACACATTCACGATTTATTTTTCTATTACAGAAGACTAGTAAAATATTCGCAACTTCGTTTGCGTATATCTCGCTTTCCCGTGAGAATATTGAAAAATCCTTTCTTATTACATCCCTAGACGTCGTAAGGAACCTACATTCCAAATTTGGAATCTCTAGACCCAGCGATTTGGGCTGTGCGTTGATATATAGTTAAGTCCGTCAGGACTTTGAATTTTAAATTATAGATAGTATTATACGATTTCACTTTGGGGAGTTGTTTCGACTAGTCTCAAAGTCAAATTCATAACTAATCCAATACTTAAACCGTACCATAAATATTATACTAAAATATCTCATTTAAAGACCGGCTCAAGATTTAACTTAGAAATCAACATCACACGTAATTAATTTAAATTGACACTATTTGCACGCCATCTTCGGATCTGCCGGAGATTTTAAAACAAATAGCGTTGATTTAAATCAGGGCTGTTCAACCATTTGGCACGCAAGATATAAAAAAACACATATTGCAATTTAACAATTACGGTTCATCATCATCAACATCATATCAACACATAATCATCCCACTGCTGGGATACGGGTCGCCCTTCAATCGAAGGTGATTAGAGCGTACTTTGCCACGCTGCTCCAATGCGGATTGGCAGAGGCCGGCCACCGGCTTGGCTTAATGACTATCATCCATCGACAACAGCCAATTACGGTTAAGAGTGATTATTTTAAATAAACGATTGAACACAATGTCATCATTTTACAATTACAGTAAAAGTGATAATTGTAAATTGGCAAAGTTTATGTATTTTCTTGCGTTATGGTTTTTTTTTTTTGAGTGGGATATTGATATTTGGACAATTTCGAGCTTCTCTTTGCGTTCGGCACGTCAGTCCAAATATTGACGTTATTAAGCTTACGAGTTCATTCAGTTGTGTGACGTGCGGAATGACGTCAACGGGTTCCTCGTATTATATAATGATATCGTTTCTTCAGAGAGTACATCTTTACGGGTTTCTTTCGTCAAAGTGTAGATATACAATAAAAATTACTTGCATAATAATAATTAATGTACAAGTTACCATTACTCACACATCTGTTACAGATCACTGTTAAAGAAATGGCGAAAGAAAACCGTTACGACGTGTAACAATTTATATTGCCGTTGTTAAATGATTAATAAATATATAGGGACAAATCACACAGATCTATTGAGCTAGCCCCAAAGTAAGTTCGAAACTTGTGTTATGGGATACTAACTCAACGCTATTATATTTTATAACAAATACATATATAGTTTAAATTCCAAGACCCGCGGCCAATCAGAAAAACTTCGTTTTTCATCATGACCCGACCGGGATTCGAACCCGGGACCTCTCGGGTGGCCGTCTGGCGTGGTAACCATTACGCCACGGAGATCGTCAAAAATGTATCTATTTATAATAGTAAAATACAAAATTAAGCACTATACGCGTAATGTCATAAAAACGTTGTGTACCCCTGATTTAACTAATTCGGCAATCATTCCGTACCGGAATGAACTTGTCCAATGTTGGGATATATTGCGATACAAATTGGTTATTGATTTACTACGATGCGTAGATACGGCGTATAGTCACGTTTCGCTGTTCGAGCGAGGTATTTATCACATACAGTATTTGCTACGACATATATTATTATTGCTATATGTCTTGGTCTGGAAGATTTAGGTTCCATGTTTATATGACTTATCGTGACGATTTAACCATCGATCGATGGATTTAACTATAATATCAACGCACAGCTCAAACCGCTGGGTCTAGACTGGAGATTTCAAAGGAATGTAGGTTCCTTACGACGTCTAGGAGTGTACTAAGAAAGGATTTTTCAAAATTCCCACGGGAAAGCGAGATATACGCAAACGAAGTTGCGAGTATTTTAAGACTAGTGTCTTTATATAAAAAATGCTTTATCCTGAACGACTGACGTATCAACGCACAGCTAGATCTGAAACTTGGTGCGTTCTTTGTAAGCATGATGTAGGCATCCGATAAGAAAGCTGGATAAGTTTCCATAATGATGAAAACAAGAAATGGATATTTAGGTATTTCTACGAGATCGGGACAAGCCCATGACACATTTCCACCGATGTAATCTCCTGTGTAGCCAGGATCAACAACGGCAATCTCAGATTGACAATAAGCGATGAAGCTTATTGACGTCCCGAGGGATAAAAACTACAGTTGTCTTGGAACTCACGACGAAATTAATCAGAATGAAAATAGTCGGAGTAGGTATTGATTTTTTACCAGATATAGGATACTATTATGGAAATCATCATCAACATCTCAGTTACTTAAAGTCCACAAAACAGCAAACAAATGAATATAGCGTGCATGCATAACAGCTGGGAGAGGAAGGTTTTGAGATGGCGATCACGTACCGAAAAACTTGACGTTGAACGGTCTCCGATGGTCGGGTGACCTAAAAGAAAGTCGTAGGAATGCAGCCTGCATTTAGGCCTGGCCTGGGTTCAGGCCGCTTCCAACCGATCATTCTGGAAACGTGTCAATTCTCAATTAATCATATTCTCATTCTAATTCATCATCAATTTAGGGAGGTCTATTTCTACTCTGGAAATAAATGATAATGTTTATTTACAGATCATCGGCAGACATCTTCGAGAACAGAAGGCCAGAAATAAAAACACGGCAGTATCATTGCTGGATTGTGCTTTGCGGGGTGTCTCAGCGCTAACGTCTGCTTCAATCGCTGAATTATCCGGTGTGGGGCTACATGGATTGGTTATATCTTCAGGGGATATAAGAAGAGTACAACAAGGGGCATTTGCTAGTGTTTCTAATACATTGTTAGCGTTGGGTAAGTGATATTTTGATTCTTCTTTATTCAGCATGTCATTCTTTGTGGTCTTACCATAAGAGTCTTTTTCTATGCAGTGCGCATTCAGCAATATTTATAAGCAGCATTCATTCAATAGAACAGTTTTCGATATTGTAAGCCCTTTACGAGATATAACCGTAAAAGTGCAAAGTACCCAATTTTGGCATACATTTTTACTCTCCACCACTTATGGACAACTTCGTCGAGGGGGATAGTCTTGGGCAACAAATGAAACCACTAAAAGAATAAAACCTTTTGTAAGAATTATTTCCTTTTTTATTTGGATCCCGCCTGTCCTAATAATCGATATAAATTCTCTAAGCTCCTAGAATTCTCTTGATGTCAGACTCTAATGTATTATTTCCTATGAAACAATCCAGTTATAACGCTTATTAAATTTCGACATTACACCCAGAATATTTAAAAAGTGCAGACGTTCAAATTAGTAAAGTGATTCTAGCGGTAAGGCGAACGTGTCCCGCGAGAAATCAACTAATGCTAAACTGAACCAAATTATGGTCGTTACCTGAACATGCGCTTTCAATCTTCGCCTTGTTTTATTATGGAATATTGTTAGGTACTAGACTTAATAAAGTAACATGATTAATCTTAACTGTATTCAAAATTATTTCATTCTAACAATAAGTTTCGCGAGAGTTGTATTGTCGGCAACAAGAAACTCAAAATTACGGGTCTCTTCTCTATGTCTGTTTATTCGTGCTTCGGAGGGCATCAGTTCCGGCTGTTGTCGATAGATGTCGGTGGCGTTCAGGTGGCTTAAAAACACTGACCTCCGCCAAACCGCATTGGAGCAGCGTGGCAGAATATCTAATTCTCTTCGATTGAAAGAGTGTATCCCTGCAGTGGGATGATTAAGGGTTGATATGATGTCCTTTCGTGGGCTAGTCTAGGTCATTCTGACAGGTGGTCTAGCTCAGTCCGGTCGACAAAACATTTTGGGTAAATTCCCCAAAAAAAAAACACTAAGATATTCGGAAACTTAAATTACAATTTCGGTAGCAATTTTATTATACATCAAAATGAATAGTTACGTATACGGGAAATTAATCAAAGGCTCTTTGATTTATGTACTTATTTTGGTCTCTTGCGATTTTTCATTAGCTAATTGGTAATAACAAAGTATTCCTCTGCCTTTTGCATTCGCCATGCTGGTAATAAAATGTACCCATTGTGTACTCAGTTAAGGTCTAAATTTAAACTAAAATTCCATCATAGTGAGAAATAACGACTTCGTATTATATTGTTTCATTTTAAAAAAATACAACGGACTTATCAACTGTATTATTATGGAGAATTGAAATTTTGTAATCTTTATGGTTAATTTTCGAAATTCCCACGAAATAACGGAATACTCAATTTGAACGAAACAGGGGGCCGATTCTACTAACACAAATGCACCAATGGACTCTCAATGGTGTCTCAATCGTGTCTCAAAAAAATGCCGATGGTGTATCAGTGGAATAGTTTTTGACATTAACATAATGTTTAACTTATTGTTTAAGTCCATAACAAATGTCAAAAACTATTCCACTGATACACTATCAGCATTCTTTTGAGACACGATTGAGACACCATTGAGAGTCCATTGGTGCATTTGTGTTAGTAGAATCGGGCCCCAGGCTAGTTCGAACGGGAAAGTACTTCTCGCTCACATTATATCGGCTTATAGAAACAATGCAATTCATTTGATGAGTGGGGAAAGTCTAACTTTTTTCCCTTATCCTTCCCTTGTACCGGGGAACGTATTGGTAAGGCCACTGGTATTCTTTTATTAATATTATTGTATTGATAAATTTTTGTTTTTATTCTTTTACAGGTCTACCAAATAATCAGTTGCCTTCTGTACCCACAGAGGGTTTATCAAGGCTTTATAATCTAGATCGCTTGGATTTATCCAATAATAAGATACATACCCTGGACTATAATTCTTTTAAGGTAAGACTTTTTTTAAATATCTTAAGGCTTGTTTTGAAGCATAAATAAAATACAAAGCGTAACTGGTAATTTACATATTGCCATTGACAATTAAAAAATAATTTTGAAGAAATCTTCAAAAATCAAAATATGGTCGATTTTTTATTATTAATTGAAGTAGGTATTCTAACCCTCATTTTCGGTTGTTCACTTTATGACGGGACACACTGTATAAATAAATAAATAAAATTTAATTCTTTATTGTATGTATAGTACAGAAAAAAAAATTTTTTACTCATATTTTTTTCAGGGGATGCAAAATTTAACGTACTTGGATATAAGTGACAATCAGCTGACCGACATATCACATGACGCCTTTGTGCCTTTAGTTAAATTAACTGTGCTACGGTTAAGAGGAAATCTTTTGAAAGTACCAGCATTGGGATCTCTAAAGGTAAGGAAATCTTCCTAAAACATTCTTCTTCTTCTTCTTTGGATGCCTCTCCGACTAGCGAAGGTTGGCAGTCAGCGCTGTGTACTCGGTCTTGTTTTTCGCGAGCCGAAAGATTTCAGCAGCACTCGCGATTCCCGTCCATTCTCGGATGTTGCGGAGCCAAGACTTCTTTCTGCGCCCAACACCTCTTCTTCCGGCAACCTTTCCCATTAGAATGAGTTATCCTAAAACATTGTTCATTGCTTTTCTACTAATATGTAGTAATTACAATCCCGCTTTATAATACGCAATCTAAAGCAAACGATATGGTTAGTTTAAATACATAACTTTTTTCAATAATAACGGAACGGGGTGCATCCCAGTAGTACTCCATACCTGTAGTTCTCTAGAACTGTTGGGATATTCACCATGCTATTCACCCTGCATGCTAGTACTATATAGTACTGATTCACCCATTTTTTTTTGACAAATCACACAGATTGATCTAGCCCCAAAGTAAGTTCGAAACTGGTGTTATGGGATACTAACTCAACGATACTATGTTATAATAACAAATAGATAAACATCCAAGACCCGAGGCCAATCAGAAAAAGTTCGTTTTTCACCATGACGTTCATGATGTTCATTATTTTTATCAGTACGCGAATATTAAAAATTGCCATTTGTAGTTGATAATTTGTCTTATTTAATTAAGTACTTGTAAATCAAAATACAATAATTTTATAAGTCACACGGTGGGCGCCAAATGCAAAGTAAATTGTATTAAATAACAATGATTTAGTGGCCTTTATTCAAAGGACTCTCTTTACATAGAAGACCCAAACAATAAATTATCATTATGCCCAACGAATTAGCAATCTCATGTATTTCTATTTCATTAAATAAATACATTAAATAATTCTACATTAGTAATCATAATAATTAAATATGAAAAAAATAAATTTTTGGTTCCAGTTAAGTTGTGTTTAACACACAGAGATTTGTAATTTTGTAATTTATTGTAAAATCTGCATATAAATAATATTTCTGATAAATATTCATTTGCTATAACAAAGACATTATATAAAAAAAAAAATAACATTAATTAAATGAAAAATAAACTAATATTAAAAATTTATGGAGTTTGTGGCAGAGTAGATTCCCGAAATCCTGGTATCCTAGTGTGTGTTACATCATGTATTACGCTGTCTCCCTTACTCAGCCGTTCTTGTTTTGTTTTAAGCGGTCATGGTATGGCCCCAGGGCTATTACTAACGTAACTTAACATAAACTTTGTAACAGTTATTTTTGGGTCAATAAATGATTTTTGATTTGTTTTTTTTTATATTTAAGGGAGATGAAATTAAAAAAATATATATACTTCGTGATATTCGACTTCATCCGTGTGAATTTGTACGAGCAAAATCAGTCCCGCCCCTCTCTCCCTCCTTCATTTCTCCGCTTTTCTTTATAGTCTTCTTAAAATGAATAATTTTTTAGGGAGCTCACTTTTTAAGAGACCTGGATTTATCGAGCAACGCTCTGGAAGGTCCTCTTGGACCCTCAACTGTACCTACGTTGAGCTGCTTGACTACCCTCCAGCTGTCTGATAATACTTTTGCTAGTATACGACGAGGAGCATTATCAGGTAAGAAAATTATTTTAAAAAAATCTATTCATTGTAAGGTTAATAGAAAATGTTACCTGCATAGGTATTGTGAAATCGATACTAAGTTTCAGAATGTTTGGCTATCAAATAAATTAAATAAATAAATAAATATATAGGGACAATTCATACAGATAGAGCTAGCCCCAAAGTAAGTCCGAGACTTGTGTTATGGGATACTAACTCAACGATAGTATATTTTTATAACAAATACATATATAGATAGATAAACAACCAAGACCCGAGGCTAATCAGAAAAAGTTCGTTTTTCATCATGACCCGACCGGGGATCGAACCCGGGAACTCCTGCGTGGCGGTCTGGCGTGGTAACCATTACGCCACGGAGGTCGTCAAATTGAATTGATTGATCAATTGTAGGTACCATAATCACAGAATTCTGTGCCATAATTATTTTCATTTTATTATACTGATGATATAATGTTGAAAATAAATAATTTTAATATACATAATTTGATAATGATAATTATAGTTATTCTTCCGTAGCAAGAAATTGCGAATTTAAATGCGTTCTAAGAGCTCCTTCACACACGGCGTAGACGTAGAGTAGGCGTCGCGTTTATGTTCATCGAGCGCCTACGCTACGCCTACGCCATGTATAAAAAGTCTCTAAGCAGCGAGTTGCGCGACGAAGTTTGCGTCGCGTGACTTAGTCACCCACTTTGATCGAAATTCAACATTCAAATAACTTTTTCAGGTTTGACAAATCTCACCAATTTGAATTTACATAATAATCAGATTGATGTGTTAGAGGACTATGCGTTTCGACACCTCACGAATTTGACGCATCTTGATCTGTCTCATAATGAAATTGTTGCTGTATCTGGTAAGTTATTTCTATTTTTGTAATATTTATTTTATTGGTGAATTACTCAAACCATTTTTAAAGTTACTGACACATTATTACTACGGCTATCACTGTCAAACGTAGATTAAAATTAAATGCGTAACTCAACATTCTTATTTATGATTTCGCGGATTTACATATTGCATTTTTATGATTAATTTGGTTTTATAAAAAACCATTAAGTACGTAGCCTTTTTGAGTAGAGACGCCTTCAAGTGCATTGGGTTTGTCCAAATGTGTTGGTATTTTGTACATGTAATCGCTCACTATTTTGTTTGCGCGCACTGTAATTGACAACTGAGATTTGAGGACAATTTATTTGTAAAGAAAATGACAAACATTACGACTCTATTGGTTTATTATATTGGCTGATAAAAACACACAAAACGTTTCGTCATTTAAAGATATTTTTAACCGACTTCTTAAGTTAGCGAAATTTTTCTATTTGTCCTAAAGTTTGTAAAGAACCAAAAATATAGTTATCATAAAATTCTATTCTAACTACTTTAATAATTTACAGGTGCATCCTTAGCGCAATTAACCAACTTAGCACACCTGGATCTATCGCACAATTTCTTAAGATCATTGTCAGCGGAGCCGCTGAAATCACTGGGGAATCTCAACGAGTTGCTTCTTCACGATAACGACATATCTATGATCGATGATGGTGCCCTGGCGCAGCACAAGGACCTCGGCCGATTCACTATTGAAGGTAATGACAGGGCGATGATATGCAGTTTACTGTGACATATTGGTGAAGAAGTTAAAAAACATTCATGCTCTCGATGGTTGACTGGTAGAGAATTAAGTCCGTCTATTGTCATCATTACTATTCATTGTCAATAAAGTTAAATAAATAATATAATGCTCGCTCACATATAAAATACATTGCTGTCTATCACGTCGGATGAAAGTAATTTCGATTGACCATTCTGTTTGATTAAAATCGTTAGAAATTTTGAGTTGCAAGACGGATTTCATTGATGTCCCGGAGAAGACCAGTCTCCGGGACGTCAATGAAATCTCACTGTTATGTTAATTTTACATTAAGCGGCGACCGAATTCGATTTCGTGTACACTACACTAGTAGATGACCGAATACTGCTGCGACTGATTCCGTCAAAACGTAAATAAGGCATTATGATACTAAATACACGAAGCTCCACAACGAAAGTATCAAATTTAATATGCAATGATGCAAGACTGTCAGGCTATTATTATTATATTATTATTATAAATTTTATTTCAGAATTAAAATTCCATATTTAGGTTAGTAAAACAATGTACTTAGAAACTATGGTTAGTTAACAAAAAATAAAACTTATTTGATATTCACCATAGGTGGTCTTGAACCAACATGGGTCTGGTTCCAATGCCTAACAATAGGACAACAATAACGGCTCGCTATCCCTGCCAGAAGGCTGTTGGAGCTGTCTCGGACACGGCGCCACACCGAGGCTACTCGCTTGCGCATTATAGTTTCAAAACCATCTATACGAGCCTCGGCAAACATTCCCGACGCACTGCAGTACCGAGGCAACCCCATCAGCGCCCTGAACCCGTTATTATATTGTACACGCAAAGCTCCTAGTGTCTTTTGGGTGTACTCTACCCATAGACTGCAGGTGTAAAAAGATTGGCAATATGATCTAAAGAGTGTTTGTTTGACTTTAACATTACACCGTGCGAATCTACGGGCGAGCATGTTAGCTCTAATCTAATCTATGGCTGGACTGTTTTCATCTTTGCCACAACCGTCGTTTTGCGTCGTCGATGACTTCACGACACTAGAGAAAAGTAGAGTGGAGAAAAGTGAAGTGAAGTTTGGAGACCAAGGAAAAGTGACACCGAAGTAGAAAATAGAACCCATCCACGCTCTCGTTTTTGCTCGACATCCCTAGAGTGTAGCTAGCTTGCTGCTTGTTTTACGAAGTTGTTGTCTCTGTGTCACGAGTAGGTATTTGTCGATATTCATAGTTTTCGGGCAGGCGACTGGGCTTCTTTGTCGGCACGTCAGAACGTCACTTTTATATTGTAGCGTGACTCTTACTATTCCGACCATTGTGCTTGCCCCCATTTATCGTTTTATAGAAAACTATTTTGATGGAAGCTATAATTTGTGGGTTTAATTTATTATTATGTTATGATACGGTGAAAAATTGTGTTAGAGGAATTATGGTGAAATGATTTTTATAATATCGGGACAAGATACACATTTTCACCGCTGTCTCCTGTAGAACTAGGATCAACAACTTTAGATTGACAATAAGAAATGAAGTTTATTGACGTCCCAGGGGTGAAACTTCAGCTGTCTTGGAACTCACAACGATTTAATCAGAAAAAAATTAGGCAGAGTAGGAACTATATTGGGCTAGTCAAGTACGTAGGTACTACATCGTCCAAAAATTCTAGAAAAGAAGAGAAACTGATGTCCATGCTAGACTAGGGTACTAATCTGTTATCACCAGGCTCTTACCATAACAAATGCGTATGTTTGTAAGTTACACTATGTATAATGTGAAAAATCCACAGTGTAATCTGTCACACAGAATTAGAACGTAATACATCAAGTGCACTCCACTTGTGACATTGACATATATTCAAGCTGTGTCTCTTAGGGACGAATGGACCCCCACTTGTCTCCATTCTGACAAATATCATTCACATATTCACCTCCATCAATCACGTAACCATCGTTTGGTAGCTTATCATTTAAGAATTTGTAAGATATATCTTTAAGTAAAGAACACTAACATGATTGAAATGAATTATTTGTTTTTGGGTTTGATGTAAGGAGGTGAAATATGGGTTGTAATAAACCATTTTCGTTGTGTGATTTGAGATGATAATAAAGTTATGATTAAGTTTTTGATGATTTATCGTGTGTTTATTGAGACATAATCATCATCATCTCAGCCAAAAGAAGTCCACTGCTACACATAGGCCTTCCCCAAACGCCTCCAATGGGACCTGTTGGCAGCGGCCTGCATCCAGCGGCTTCCTGCGTCTATTCTCAAGTCGTCTGACCACCTTGTACGCACCACTAATACCACTGAGACATAATGTAAAATAGAAATTCTAATGTTAGTTTAGTTTTAAATTTAATTTTTGAAGAACAGTTAATTATTTCGTATTTCAAAATAAATATATTTATATGCACATAATTTCCTTACTAGAAACGTTTGCAGGAGGCCTATGTCCAGCTGTGGACTTCTTCTGGGTCAGATAATGATGAAGTGAGTGAACGATTAATATATTTACAGATAATCCTCTCAACTGCGACTGTCTTATGGCTGGTTTTGCAAGATGGTTGCGTGATGCTCAAAACCTATCACAGTCAGACAAATCTGCTGCCGTCTGCGCTACGCCACCTCACCTTGAAGGAGGTTTATTATCACGACTATCGAAAAACAAATTATGTGACGACATAGAACATTACGATAGACCGAAAGACGATAAAATAGAACCGAATGCTATAGAAGAGAAAATTCTAGATCAGGATTTATATCAAGATAAAGATGGTTTGGATGATGATGTGTATGATGAGGAATTGGATATACCGACTGATGAGGATCTTCCTACTTCTAATTCAAAGGTTAGTTTTAGAGCGATAGCACAAGGCGTATTTTAAACGCGCAGAGACGACTCGCAGATGACTTAATTGCTACAAACGAGATTTAAAGACCTTGTAAGACTTTGTCCAGAAAGGGGGAATTCGCCGCGTGTTTTCGTTACGTTTCATTATCCATCTTCTTCTTCTTTCAGCCTGTTGTTGGGTATAGGCCTCTTCATGGGCTTTCCATAAGGGTCTTGTGTGATGTTCATCAGCCCAGCGCATGGGCTGCCTCCCTATCTCCCGACGACCGGTTCTTGGGCGCCACTCAGCAATCTTACGCGTCCAGCGACCATCATCCCTTCTACTCATGTGGCCTGCCCATCTCCACCACTTTATTACTATCCACTTCATTATCCATCGCGGAGTTGCAATAATTTCATCGTAAGGTTTAACATACAAAGAACTCAATGTAGTACGAAACGCGATGTCAACGGGCGTACATACAGGGTCTACAGCGCCGAAAATGCGCGTTCCAGAAACGCACGTCCTCTGCGCGTTTAAAATCGATTTGGTGTACCTAATGCTTGTCAAGGATATAAATTACTAAATAAATAAATAAAATATGCCCTGTGCTATCGCTCTTATATAAATAGTTATTGTAATCTACCTTATAAAATATGTAGTGCAAAGACCACTGAGTAAGGTACGTAAATAGCTAATTATAGAAGAGTTATAATTACAAAGTCCAATGAAATCAATGAGCGATAACAGTATCAGTTTGATATAATAATATTATGGGCACATATATTATAATACTTACAGTATTATGGGATTAGGAGATAGTAACATGTTTACAGTAAGCCTGGTTTTAGAGTCGCGCTGACAGCACGCTGACCGTTGGCGCTGACAGCAAAATATATGAGCCGTCCGCACTGATAACTACGCGTTATTAAAAAGCGCTTCCTAGAAGTTCATACATTTTCGGCTTTCAGCGCCGACGGTCAGCGTGCAGTCAGCGCAACTCTAAAACCAGCCTTATTTATATACGATTTTTTGAGTCATTTACATCCGGTCTCACCAACTAACCTTTAAACAGGCATGACTCGCTGTGTAAATATATTTATTACTAGATAGCGCCCCGTCCCATCTTAGCAAGGTTTTTTGTAAGTCTCCCCTATTTAAAAAAAAAAATATAGCCTATGTTACCCCATGATAGTGTAGCATATCAACCGTGAAAGATTTTTCCAAATCGGTCTAGTAGTTTTTGAGTTTAGTCGTTACAAACAAAAACACAAATCTTTGATCTTTATCCCTCTTATTAATAAACAAAGATTAGCCAAGGTTTACTGTCATTCCTAAGGAAAATTAAATGTTGGAAAGTGACAAAATAAATTTCAGTTCTTAAGATTAGTATAGATTTCTATTAATATTTTCGAAGATCTCATGTTCAAGTTCAAAATTAGCTTGTAAAGATACGTTAAATTCTTGTATGCAAACCATGAATGTGAATCACATTCATGGGTGTTACAGTGTGAATATCTGATAATCTGATTTGAATTCATTAATGAATATAAATTCGCATTTGCGGTTTTACTGTTCGATAAACTAGTAGATGGTTTGCAACAAAATTAAATGACCATTTAAACAAAGACATTATTTTGTTGGTTTGATGATCTTAATGTTAAACTAATTCATATCGATTTGCCGTGGAGGTTCCAAAGAAGCGCACAAAGCGCTTTGCGGAATGCGGTTCTTAGGAACTCTCTACCGGAATCGATGTTTCCTAAAAAATATAATTCAGAGGTCTTTAAATCTCGGGTTAATAGGTTTCTTCCAGGTGAGCGATACTTACCATCAGGCTGGCTGTGATCAAACGCAAATCTATTTTGTTTTGTTTTGTTCCTTTTCGTCATCATCATCTCAGCCAGAAGAAATGCACTGCTGGACATAGGCCTCCCCCAAACGCATTCAGTATGACCGTTTGAGAGCGGCCTGCATCCAGCTTCCTGCGACTTTCCTTAAGTCGTCTGACCCTTCACTTTCCCACTTCATTTAAATATTGGAGATTGACAGTGACAAAACAGGTTTTACTTAATCCTTGGTTTAAATATTTTTTTAATTTGTTTATGTTTTCAATCGCTGTCTCTCACATTACCTTTGTTATTTTTTATTCAGGTAGTCCTAACAGACGCATGGTATGATGAAGAGGTGGTTCACCTGACTTGGATCGTGAATCCACCCTCCACACATCGTTATAGATGCACTGGTGTCACAGTGTCCAGATTAGGTGGTCTGACGAGACACGTGGCCTGTCATAGAGCTGGACCAGCAAATGTTATGCTCCGAGGACTCAAGATTGATCCACTGGAACAATACACGTAAGATTTTATCGTCAAAATTCAAATATTTTTATTCAAATAGGCCTCTTACAAGCTCTGAAAAATCGTCACAATTTTATTAATACCATCAGTTCAGTCCATAGCTTACGCGTTAATAAAACTATGATGAGCCTGGTGGTGGTGCATTGGATAATCCTTAATTAAAAAATATATATATATATATATACCTGGACTGTAAGAGGGCTTCACGACACAGGGAATCCTAATGTGAATTATACGAATTACCATTGTATTGTATTTTTACCATTTTGTTTGGGAAATAAATAAATAATTAAATTATTATTATTAATCCTACTTTCGGCACTAGATGGCGCGGTTTTTTCACTCGAAGCAAACATTTATATGATGGCATTTGTGTATGTTCTTGAATCTTGAATTTTTGTGTGTTATTATGAGTGCGTTGTCGTCCACTTGTAGCAATATCTACGTATGTGTGGTCTAATTTATCTCATTAGTATTATTTTACAAAATGTTTTTATAATTTTATTGTGAAATATAATTTACTTCATGAATAGGTAAATCTATTGTTATTGGTTACTTCAAATGAACTAAAGGAACTTCTAGGAACAAAGGATTTTTCTTTTCCTTTTTGTGGTTTTCAATCTGTAGCATTTATTTTCAGAGACATAATATATACAAAACACTTATTTTGTTAAACATAATTCAAACTCTTTTTAGCCACTTGTTCGTTATCTATTCTGTGGTTTAACTGTAATGGGTCTTTAATAACGTTTGAATAAGTAACAAAGGGAATTACTTTACTTTGATGATAAATGAACAACTATTTTATTATTTCTGTTTTAATTATTTGTTATTAAACTTGTAACAAAGAAGCTAAGTAGGTCATCTGATCGTAAAAAAACTTTTCATTTCGTGTATTCTAGCGACTCGGTAGGATGCAATGCTCACTAAACTTTCCTTTAAAAAGTTCCATAATATTTAAATATATGTAAATGTATTTAAATAATAAAAAACTAAATCTCTAATTTGGAACAACCATGACATCCATTCCATGAGTTCCTTTTATTCATGAATATGATGGAGGGATTTTGATGTGATAATCAACCACGCTTCTCCAATGCGGGTTGGTGGAGCAGTAGACCATCTATGTCCGTAGATGCCATTGCCATTTGAAATAATCTTTCACCGCCACCCTAAGTTGGTACACTGGCCTTGCACAAACTGTACAATTCAAACTTCTAGTGACCAGGTGGTACTGTGTGAAACACGATGGCTTCTTCGGCTGTCTAGCTGATTTGAGAGGATTTACAGGAATTTGTCTGAGTTTGTCCGTTCCGGTTTATATTTCCGGATATTAGTTCCGGATATTGGAGCAGTAGCTCCAATATCCAAAGCAAACTTTGATAATTGGAGCCATAAGAAATGATTGTCATCTTCATATTTTTCGCTCATGAACTCATGGTCCAGGCTGTTGTTGACAAAAATAGAAACACGGTGCAAACAATTAATTTAGGTTATAATGTTCAATGAATAATGTTTTGGAAAAATTATTGTGATCTTAATGATTGTTATAAAAGGCTGTCTCTTTTCAGATTTTGCATAGCACTTGAAGAGATGGATGCATCAGATATGCCTCTCTCATTAGTCTTAGGGTGTGGATCACCACAAGTCTTCACACAAAGAGCTACATTCCCAACAGCAGTGCCAGTAGTGGTTACTACTGCTCCTGAAGTAAATGCTTTTCGGTAAGATTATTTTTATTTGAGAAAATGTGGTTCATAATAATATACATTTAATTTCATTGTTAAGTATATTTGGGTTTACATCTTACATCATAGAGTAGAAGACTCAACCAAACAAGAAAAACAACGCCGGATACCGGTCAATAGTTTATGGAATTTAAGATGGGTCTTCAATTTTACAGTTTTGCATATAGATTTGACTTTTTATTGTTTCACAATCAATTTTTTTTGTAACAAGTGTCTTAAGTTTTACAGTTTTGCTGATCCGTGCAATCTCATCTTTATTTACCGATTTGACTATCATGATTTCACAATCTATTTTTTTATTATTATTAGTATCATAGACATCATAACTTCTACAACATTTGTCCTATTAGAATTCATCAGGCGTTATATATAATACCAATCATAACACTTTACCTTCATTACTGGATGAAGCTATTAAATGCTGATTGGTTAATAATTTTGCAAAAATAAAACAAAATTTTTCTTTTTTTCCAGAGTGACAGAAGTTCGTTCCAACGTAACCACTGATGGAGTTCTAACTGTTTTAGTATCAGTTATGGGTATACTTCCGAGGTCCCAATACGCTCTTCCAAGATCCCAGAGACTCACAACAGATACCAAATACCCAATTTACAACTGCTATGTTGAGGTTGCGGTACTTTTTAGAGATTCTTTGGTAGCACAAAAAGATACTCCATGTCAATCAATGCTACAGGTTACAATGGATGGTTTCCTACGAGGACCCTACGAAGTATGTGCAAAGGTATCAAAATTTAAAAAAGAAGATTCTAGACCTATTTGTGTTGTGCCACAATTGCTAGAAACTGGATCATTAGAAATGAAAGCTGGTATGAAGAGTTTGAATACAGCGCTGATAGGCGTGGCTCTAGGTTTGATGGTGATTGTTGTTGGTCTGGTATGGTTTGTAAGGAAAATGTTGAAGAAGCCAGCGGAGTTTGAGCCCCATAGATGTTTTAGGCAGGAGACTGCACCAGAAGAGGCGACTAGGGCTAGTTATGTGATGTTGACTGCTACATCTAAGTTGTAAGATTGACATTTCTGTATGATCAGTTTCAACAATCCCAGTCGAACTTCTACAATACAACCAAATTGAAAATAAAAATCATATTATGAATTTATAAGAACCGTGTTACATATCCAACCGTGTTACATATCTCACATTAAAATGTGAGCAAGTAAGCCACATAATTTTGATATGTAACACACGTCTTATAAATTCACAACATGAGAGGTTCTTCTCTATTTTGTCGGTTTGTTTACATCGACATGATCGGACGCGAACAAAAAAAATCGTACTAAGCACTCAGTTAGTGCTGTGCCTCTACTAATTGTATCTATTAGTGTTGTGGCTATAGTTACAGTAATTGGTGTAGGCCGATTATAGAATCATGATTCTAAACTGATCGTACAAATATTCGTTATATATTTTTTACTAGTCTGATTGATTTAAACTTGGCCATAATATAAATAAATAAGATTGTATATTATTAAATGTAAAATATATTTTTTTAACTTTATTTTTTTATATTTTTATATGCTGTATAACAGTCCTAAGATTATGTTCTGAGAATGTTATGTTTGTAAACAGTTTTGTGATAAGTCTTAATTATAACATTAATTGTTTTAGTTTGAAATGTAATTTTATCTTTGAAGCTATTTAAGTACTACCAGGAAATTGTGTTACATAAATTCAATTTTTTCTCAACTTGCCACAGTAGCAATTGGTCACTGAAAATCTATATGGTGGAGTTCCATGGCTATGTGTCGCACTATAAAACGAACACGCAAGTTAAGCAACGTCGACCCTAGCCAGGGATTGGATGGGTTTTGTTATCTCGAGCTTCTCCGTGCTTCGGAGCAGAACTCCTCTACGAACACTCCGACTGGTTTGATTAACATTTGAATTCAACTTAAGTCTGTTATTACTTATTCATGAAATGACAAGTCATGACAACTTTCAAAATGAGACAAGATACAAAGTAATTTGCAACATTTTATTACGATGACAGTACTAAAATCCCACGTGAATTTGGAAGAAAAATAAAATTAATAGATGGTGGTTAAGAAAGTGAATAAATGACAAGTAAGAATAGATAAAAGTGAATTAATATGTAATACAAGTAAACTGTGGCATATAAAACATAGCCAATAAAAAGTATTACCTATAAAAATATGAAGATCATTATTATTATATTTTTCAACACACTAGCTGCTTATAAAGCTGATGCGTGTGCAGTGTGCATCTTGATGCTTGGAGATTTTGTCGAGACGATTTTTAAAGAATGTACAAAAAGAGTTCGTGCCACAGTAAGTGTAAAATATTACATTATGTTTAAAGAAATTAATGAGATTATGACTAATCGGGAATTTGAAACTGTGACAAGTTGAGACTAATTTACTATATCGCAAAAAATAAAATTATTACAAAAAGAGTTCGTGCCACAGTAAGTGTAAAATATTACATTATATTTAAAGAAGTTAATGAGATTATGACTAATCGGGAATTTGAAACTGTGACAAGTTGAGACTAATTTACTACCTATATCGCAAAAAATAAAATTATATGCGCGTTTATTTTATTGAAATTATTTAACAATTGAATTAATTGCACAAAATTTATGTTTATATGCTACGTAAAGATCACTTACTAATCACATTAGAGGAATATAATGAAATTCTTATTAAATTCATTGTGAGTTTCAAGATCTTGTTTTTCCACTTGGACGGAGTTGGACGTCAAAAAGCTTCACTGTTAATTGTTAATATGTGCCTTTCACAGTTTTCCCAGGAGACTAGGAGACAATGAATTTTATTGCAGTGGTAAGAATGTGTGATGGGTTATTCCCGATTATAATAAAAATATTTGACAGATGATTATTTTATTATTTGACGGAAAGTTTCGTAGTAGGAATATCTAGTTTTATTCATAAATCAAAAACTGGACAATTTATCTGATACTAATTGGAAACAATGAATGCTGAAATAGGCGGTAATCTCAATTATTTGACCGCATACCTAACTGTAAAACTTAATATACATAGCAATTAGTAAAATGTAAAAATAATGTATTTTAAAATGGTTTTTTACTAATGCAATAAACAAGAACTAATTAAATTAATTGCTAAAAATATATTTTTATCTTCTGTGAAGAATATTTTTCGATAATACTTATATATTAATAGGAGGCTCTGAAAGCATTTTTGGTATGTGGCAATAAAAAAAAATTTTTTTGATCAGAAATATTGTCAGCATTTTTTAACCTGGTACATTAAATACAATAAAAACAGCAGTTTCGTAAAGTTAATACTCCGATCAGATATGATATATGTACAATATTTTAAGTACAAATATCACATACGTTTATGATATAGGAGCCGTAACGTATTAAAATGATTTGCTAAAATGGGTTGTAAACAACAAAAAAAATGTTATCAAATAGGATTTTTTTCTGTCACGCGGATCAACGCGTCTCTAACTATCTGTTGATATAGCCCGCGTGCGTGTAACAGCGCGTGTGCTGCCCGCGTGCAAAAAAACTTGTGAATACCATGCGGACCGACCGCACGCGTGTATTGGAACCGCATGAATTGCCCGCGTGATAGTAAAATGTCCTTTTGAAATCGTGAGAAAAATGCTGCGACTTTTTATTAGTATTTATGTATCATCAATTAATTAATCTAATATTATTATTGTTATTTTTAGTTTACGTTTAAAATGTATAACATGCGTTATAAGGTAATTGAGCTTTATAATTATTTTGTAACTCAATACGCCATACTGTTAATACAAATCACTTTGGCCTTGCTTTAATTAGTTTAAATAAATGTAAATAATAATTTATGAAGCGCTGATACTTAAATAAAAAATAACATTTTCATTAAATTTGTTTTATTTGTGTGTAACAAAGTTTTGAGAGCTCGGTGGCGCGTCGTCTTCGGTAGTTACTCTACCTTCGGCAACAGAGAACATGGGTGCGCTCCCCGCGTGTAAACATTTATATGTGATAGCATTTGTGTTTGTCTGGTAACACAGACATTATAACCTAGTGTAGTCTGTTGCCCATAGCACAAGCACGTTAAGCCAGCCTAGCCAGCCACTCCGAGCTTACTTTGGGACCAGCTAGGTTACTAAGCATAGCAATCGTATAATAATAGAAAAAAATCTGTATAATTTCAAATGCGAAATTAACAGCAAATCCTAATTCGTACCATTGAAATTGTATACTTTACTAATTTAGTATAGTATTTAGTTAGCGCTAGTTTAGCTGTAAAGAGTACCTAAAATTAACAATCCATTGGCGATCGTGCGGTATTATCTTCAAGAGTAAGGGGGCAGGTGAATTGTGTTGAATTTATTTATTGATAAAAAAAATTGTTGACGACGAGATAATGCTCGTCTGACAATCCGTTAATAACCACACATTTCTCTGTACTGTAACCACCTATAAGGAAAATTTGGCAATCATATTATTATAATAGATCGAGTGTTTCTGTATTTATTTACTATACAACGGGAAACTAATATTAATTTTAAGCCAAATTATACAAAAAAATGACACAAATTTATGTCATAACAGATACAAAACAAATATTATAATTAATTTACATTACAAAACCTGATAGCGAATAAATGCGCGTGCGCATGCCGCTTAAAAACACGCCAGTATGCGTTCAGACGCCATGAGGTGCGGATGTGTTACGCGTTTTGTTTTAATTTTAGCGTTATCATGCTACGTAATAGACTGCAAAGTGTTCACCCGATGTCAGTTGACCCGTGAACTACTGAAAATCGGTTATTCAAGGACTTTCCTCAGTAACTGTGAGTGGAAAATTATTTGTGTGTAAAATATATAAATAATTTTGCCGGCATTCTATTCATATCAATGGATTTTCCATTCATATCGCATCTTCATACTTTAATCTATTTATCATAGTAAATACTTAAAATAATAACACTTACAGTGAAGAAACTACTTCGTGATAACTTCGTAATTTATATACCCCATTTGTAAATCACGAAGTTATATGGAATAATAGGGAAATTAAATTATTATATAATATTACTAGCAGACTGCCCCGGCTTCGCGCGGGTTTTACTAAAGATCAATAATTAAAATATATATATATATAGCCTATATATATATAGTATCGTTATCTTCCCAACGGTGAAAGAATTTTTGAAATAGGTCCAGTAATTGTTTTAGTTTATTCGTTACAAACAAACATACATACACACAAAACTACAAATCTTTCCTCTTTATAATATTAGTATAGATATAGATTACAGTCAGTCAATGAAAGAGATGAGCAGGGTTGTAAATAGCCTCAAGTTTTCTTAATTTTCCATGCAAGGATAGGATTTACGCGAATTTTTATTGATCAAAAGGATTCATATTACACTACTTATATCCAAGTTTCATAAGGATGTTGGTTACATTATTAGTTCTCTACCCCTGGTTACGTCTTTCATTGGCTGACTGTACCATTAATTATGAAATACTAGCTTCAGCGTGTTCCAGAGGGAATGACAAATAGTAATAATCTTCATTTTTTCCCGTGGGAATGAGATGTCTTCTGGAAAAAAGTAGCTTATACTCTGCAGACCTAAACTTATCTCCCCAAAAAAATAATAGAATCCGTTCGTAACTTTCGACGTGAAAGTCGGACAAACAAACACGCATTTATAATATAAAAAAATATTATTTATTGAGTATGGATAAATATTTGTGATCATTCACAAATTCATAGATTTTGAAGGAAGGACTTTGATCGTACTTTTTGCGTTGATTTTACGAACAATAAGTGTACGAATTGGCGAAGATTTTTCTTGGAATCTAATTGATTTTGAAGACAATAATATTATCTAATAGAAGGTCAAAAGTTAATGTGTCACATAAAATAAATGATGATTATCCACAACGATAAATTACAAGTAGATTGGTTTATTTAATTTTACATCTAATTAAATAGCATCCATAAAAATGTCCAATCTGTAAAAGATCTGCGATAGACGTTTTGCGGACCATGCATAAAATGCGCCACAGACTCGGTCGCACAAAATGTGTGTCCGTCTGCGTTGTCCACTGTAATCGGGACAAGCCACACATTCCCACCAATGTGTCTCCTGTGTAGCCAGGACCAACAACGGTGACCTCAGATAGACAATAAGCGGTGAAGCTTATTGACGTCCCGGGGGAGAAAACTACAGATGTCTTGGAACTCACAACGAATTTATTTAGAAAGAAGACAGTCGGAGTAGGAAGTATTGAAAGGACTTCCCTCCTTAACAACTACGTGAGAAACAGCAATTTGAAAGCAATTTTGCGTTGTCCAAGTGCAAAGCGTCGCCCGCTACAAGTGGGAAACAGACAGACCTCATTGCTCTTTGGCAATAGCCACGTGCCCGCAATAGCCCTTGCCCGGTATTAAAGATGGAAAGGTTATAAAAAGAGGAAGGGATGAAGAAAACTTATATTAGAGAAAATTCTACAATGACGAGATAAAAATGTGAAGGTGAAAAGTGAAGTGACAGTATAATATAAGTATAATAGACGTAGGAAAACCATAAAGAAAAAGGAAACTACCTACTATTTACAAAGGTTCCAGGCCACCCGGTGTTGAAGCCCAGCTACTCGGTCCATTAAAAAAAAAGCTGCTTCTCGCCGATATTATGTAAGAGGGTAGTACTTCCAGGATCGACTTGAAATACCCGGGGTATCACACGCGAGTTGCAGACGCTGTAAAAAGTAGAGAGACCTTACCGTAGCAACACAACAGGGTCGACCAATGCTATTAGGTATCTTCTGTAAGGTGGAGGTCCTTCCTCAGACGGCTGCTCCGATTTGAGCAGATTATCCGTTGTGCCCAACCTCTCTTAAAAAATTTTACCACTCCAAACCTACGAACTTTGCAACCAATCTACAATTCATATAAAATCACGGCATTTAAGGTCATATTTTTTGTTTTGTCTTCTTTGACGATAATCAAACGTATAATGTTCATGATAATGAGTCGAAATCACAGTTTACTTCGGGAAAATCCATTTTTTTGTTTTACATTATTATCTTTTTTCCGTGTACCTAATTATATTACGAGTAACTTATTATTTTCTTCCAAGAATTTATTGTAGCGGATGCTCGCTTTAGTTTTGAAACTTTTTCTTATGCCAGTTTTTTTATGATAGAGGAGAAGAAACAACTAGTGTGTCACCTGATGGTAAGCAATCCCAGCTGCCGCTGAATCTTGGAAGCGTTGCGCACTGTACAAGTCAACTAACTGAAAAAGTAAGAATAACTTTTAAACTTTCGCGTTGCATTATTATAAATTAATAATATACCGGGAATTACCGCGATCATACCTTGATTTTGCCTGACGTTTCGACTAGGCTGCACCGGCCGTGGTCACAGGCGAAGTTTCGCAATAAAAAGTTTTTTATTACCTCATCTACATAATTTGAATAATAATATAAACTAGTTGACGAAGCCTCCTTTTAAGCATTTAGATGCCTGTGCCAGGAGACTCCGTTCTTCTTAGCTCTAAACATATGTAATTAAACTTATATACATTAATAAACATTATCTAAGTATACAAATTAAAGTGAGACTATTCTTACTGTGTACGGTCTATATACCTATGCTCCCTTATAAAATATAGAAATATAAAAGTGAGCAATATCAAGGTATGATCGCGTTAATTCTCGGTATATTATTAATTTGTAAAAGTAAGAGGTTTTATTCATTAAGAAAAGCAACCTTTTTATATCTAGCATAAAAATTTAAAATTACAATGATTAATAATTTAAAAAAACGGACACTGAATTTAATTTTCAACCATTTTTATTTTGAGTTTTGAAAGAAATACATACTTCACTTCCCCGTGCCATGTGGGATTCGGACCAGCAACGACCTCTCGAAATCCTGCCGAGTGCTCTTTCAACTTTAAGTTTTTTATTTATTTATTGTACCTACACGTAATAAAAACTTCAATTTAACAGTAAAAATAGATTATTTGAATATATCACGATACTGCCAAATACCGTGGCAGAATTCCAGGAAAATCTATTTGATATTTCGATAACAATTGAATAATGACCTGTAGTTCATTTAGTAGTTAGTACCTTTTACGAGAATTTAATTACAATAATTTATTAACTATTTGTCTATTTTACTAGCGTAACAAAAAACTGTTTGAAGCATTTTTTTTCGGGTCAAACCCACCACACATTCACACCGCTGTGTCTCCTGTATAGCCAGGATCACATGAACAACGGCGACATCAGACTGACAATAAGTAATGAAGCTTATTGACGTCCCGGGGGAGAAACTACAGCTGTCTTGGAACTCACAACGAATTTAATCAGATATAAAATAGATGGAGTAGGAAGTATTAAAAGGAGCCTCCTTAGCAACTACGTAACAGACAGAAATTTGAAACAAAAAGCATTATAATAGCCTAGGGAGACGGTTAATCAAGTGAAGCTCGAGTTTAGGATACTTCCAAATCCCACGGGTTTTCACACACATTTACCTTTTTATCTCTCGGGAATAGCACTTTTTCGGGATGAATTATACCCTTTTTTTCTGACAGTGTTGCAAAATTTTATGATAGATCACTTAGCTTTTAATGTTGATTATTTTATATGAATGTAGCATTTTTTTATTCAAGCTTCGCTTCTCCCGCTTTCAGCGATTGCTTAGGCTTCGAACGTTAAGAACAAATGTACTAAAATGTTGAATGACGCCACGATTTTTCGACAGCCGCACGGTGCGAAGAAATCAAATATACATGCGCCTCTATCCGCTGTCACGACACGGAGCGGTGTCCGCTCGAAGACCCCGTCGAAAAGTCAAAAATTAGTGATTACTAGAAAAAAGTCTGATTCTGAAACAAATAATTTTATTAGTTGATATGATCCATTTTGTCTTTTTCCTTCCTCCAAAAAAAGGTTTTGTCTTTTCCTCAACTCCTCAAACAAATTGGAACATAAGGCATTTCCTCAATAAATTTAATCTAGAAATAAGACTCAGCCAGAGGAGACACTGATCTGCGCGCCAATTCACTTAACTAAAATATTATTGTCGAAATCAACTCACGCGCATCTTGCCTATACAAAATACCTTTACTTACTTACTAGTCAAAACAAATTAAGGGCCATTCGTAATTAATTTCGTACCTGTTATAAAAAAATAAAACTTTTATTTAACTTTTGCCCGCGACTTCGTCCGCGTGAAGTTCCGGACCCGTTCCCATGGGAACCACATTGAATTTCTAGAAAAGCTATAGCCTATGTCACTCTCTGATAATGTAGCTTTCTACTGGTGATATAATTTTTGAAATCGGTCCAGTAGTTTCGGAGCCTATTCAATGCAAACAAACAAATAATCAAATCTTTCCTCTTTATAATATTAGTATAGATATTAGCATAGATTTACAATAACATTGTAAAGATATGCTATGAGTGTCTGTAATGTTACTAATGTGAAATTGATTCAAATGAATCCACCATTTTTTTTTATCGGTTTTAAGACACTTAGAGAGGTAAGGCACAGGCCGGCACAGCGGATAATCCGCTCAAATCGGAGCAGCCCGTCTAGGGAACCTCCACCTTACAGAAGATCGTAGCCAAATAGCATTGGTCTCGATCATGTTGTGTTCCTACGGTAAGGTCTCCAGAGCTCCACTAGGGCTGATTGGGAGGGTTGGCAACGCGTGAGTGATACCCCCGGTATTGCAAGCGTCTATAGGCTAAGGTGATGCTTACTATCAGGCGGTCCGTATGCTTGTTTACCACTTAGGTGGTACAAAAAAAAAACATCAATTTGTTTTGACTGACTCAGACATAACGGTAACGTGTGAGTTTGAATATCAATTTTAATTATATTTCTTTGAGTATTGAGACGCAGTTCGTTGCGAGAGACAGCAATATATTATCTCTAACTTCTACGTGTTTGTTGATCGTTAACGTTTTATTATCACATAATATGTCACAAACAAACGTATTGTTAAATATTATGATTTATTATTACATACGTTGACACAGTGCTCTTACTTGATATAGCTTTTTTCCCGCGACTTCGTCCGGGTGAAATTCCAGACCCGTTCCCGTGGGAACCACATTGAATTTCGGGAAAAGCTATAGTCTAGTCACTCCCTGATAATGTAGTTTTCTACTGGTGAAAGAATTTTTGAAATCGGTCCAGTAGTTTCGGAGCCTATTCAATGCAAACAAACAATCAAATCTTTCCTCTTTATAATATTAGTATAGATAGATTGCACATTGTTATAAGTACTAGATTAGAAGCAAGTTGTCTTATTTCTAAATGAAACTACGCAAAATGAACTGGCTACTCAATAGGGTGTGAAGAGGTTCTTACAGGGTCGGCAACGCGTTAGTAATGCTCCTGGTATTGCAAACGTCCATAGGCTGCGGTGACTGCTTACCATCAGGCGGCCGTATGCTTGTTTGCCACCTTAGTGGTATAAAAAAAAAAAAAAAAGGAAATCCCAACTATCAATGGAAAACAAACTTATTACATAAGTGCATAATAAAACTCATATGGACATACGGGATCCAACTGTGGTGCTCAGACTTGCAGTAAACGCACCATGGTATGTCACAAATGCAAGATTGCACCACGATTTGGGAATTAAAACAGTACGAGAGGAAATAAAGGACAGAATCCAAAAATACCAGAAGCGCCTGCAATCTCACTCTAATGTTTTGGCGAAACACCTAATGGAAGACCCACTAAGCCCCACAAAACGACGACTAAAACGGAGAGTACCGCAAGACCTACTCTGATAAATGATGTGGCCACATCGGTGGATGTGGACCTGGCAAGCCTGTACTCACATACTTAACATATTGCTAAATGTTTTACGTTTTTTTTTACAAACTTTTTTTTAATCGTAAGGAGGAAGGGACAAAAAAAAAGTTGTCTTATTATTATTGAGTAGAGTCAAGATATAAAGGCTGGCAGCTAACGCATTCCTAATGCTATTCAGCGAGGTAACGCTGCAAGGAGTAATTCAGCGACTGACACCACGAAGGATTAGAACCATGGTGTCAATCGCGGAAGGATTCTTTTTGAATTGACTGATGATGGGTGGGGTACGGACGGGTTGGCAGCTTTTTGGGTACGCAGACGCAGTATTAGTTTTATAATGTAAGAAATTTATGTTAAATATTGAACATTACTTTAAAAATAAAAATGAAAGATGTTATCAATTTGTATTGTCATTCATAACAAAAGACGATTAAAGTTTTTTCTTAATTTGAGACCATAATTTGGCGTTGTTTTTGTTGTGTTCGGAAATTTTGGTTTCTTGAATGTTAGGTAGGTACTTCCATAATTTTTCAAAACAAAAACACACAATGCACTCACAAACTTGCATAGTAACATGATTACACGCACATTATTGTATTGTAATTGTGTTTAATTTATTTTACAAAAGGTGAATCCATACAAGTTTCTTTTATCCATGGAAAGGAAAAGTAGGTTTATTCTGTTTTTTGATCAAGAAAATCACATTGTTGTCTGAAGGGTTTTGGAGCAAATAAAGAAATGTAATTAACAATTAATTAGTTTTATTACTGAGTATAAAATTTGCACACGTTACAAGATGACAGGCGAGAGAGAGCGAACAGAGCGCCACCGGACGGATGGCGCATAAAGGAACTAAATCGGTTGCGTTCTAAATTCCTACACCCTCCCCAGAACGCAACCCCATGCTATGTATACAATATAAATGCTTATCTATAGTCGTTCCCTTTGTTAGGATATCTGAAACATTTTCTGTACCCTTTACATAACAAAACTTTAACCTTAAACTGCTTACATGCTCTTTTAGAAAATGATATCTAATATCTATGTGTTTAGATCTCGGTAGATAACAATCATTGGCTGTAAGTTTTATTGCACTCTGATTGTCGCTGTGGATGACCAGGGTGTGATCACGCTGTCTGCCAAGTTCTCCCTGCAGCTGCTGTAGCCATAATGCCTCCTGGGCTGCCGCTGACATGGCCATGTACTCAGCCTCAGCTGTGGAGAGGGCCACGGTTTGTTGCTTCCGCGAGGCCCACGACACTGCACCTCCCTGCAAAATAAAAATATATCCCGTGCACGACTTACGGTCACGAGTGTCACTCGCCCAATCTGCATCACAAAATCCTGTGATGTTATCTTGACCATTCTTGGTATAAGTAAGTTTATAATGCTTAGTGCCCTGCAAGTATCTCATCACTCTTTTTACTGCAGCCCAGTGCTCAGAATTGGGTTGCTTATTATATCTACTGAGAGTATTGACAGCGTAGGAGATGTCCGGTCTCGTTCCCTGAGCTATATATAATAAGCAGCCTATAGCATGCTGATAAGGGCAGTCATACGGAGCTTCATTGCTTTCATTAAATTTCAGACCAACTTCTATAGGGGTTTTTGCCGGTTTGCAATCTGACATGTTGAATCTAGATAACACCTCATTTATGTACTTCTCCTGGTCCAATGTAATTGAATTTTCTTGTCTATGTATGTTTAAACCTACACATTGTTCTGCTTGGCCAAGATCTTTCATATTTAATTTTTCGCATAGATTTTTCTTGAGAATCTCTGTAGTTTCTCGCTGAGAACAAAATATTATTATGTCATCAACCCAAACAGCAATATAAATTCCTCTTTTGACATCATAATAAACACAGGGATCAGTTTTTGATTGCTCAATGCCCATTTCCTTCAAAACATTACTTAACATTGCATTCCACAATCTGCTTGCCTGTTTGAGCCCATAGATAGATTTAAGCAAATGACATACCTGATTTCCTTCTTTGTACATCTCTGGTTGTATCATATATATATCAGTATCTATGTTTCCTTGCAAAAAGGCTGATACGGCATCCATTTGTTCGATGTGCAGATTGTGTTGCACTGCCAAAGCAAATAAATATCGAATGGAGGTATATCTTACCACTGGAGAATAAACCTCTTGGTAATCGATCCCTCTCCTCTGTGCATAGCCTTTTATAACTAGTCTCGCTTTATATTTAATAATATTTCCCCGTTGGTCAGTTTTTGTTTTAAATACCCATTTGCTAGATAATGCCTTTTTATTACTAGGTAGATCAACAAGATGCCATGTTTTATTTTCGATCAAAGAGCCATATTCCTCGTCCATCGCTCTCTTCCACTCTGCAGCTTGGGATGATGAGAGTGCCTCCTCAACAGTTTGAGCCATCGCTATTGGTGTCTTGTGTAACTGACTCTGGTGTTGACATTGATGACCCCGGAGTTTGTATGTCTTGTTTCTGACTGACATGAGTAATACCCGAGCTCTCCGCTACTGGTGAGGCAGGTCTGGCAGTGGCCGATTGACTTTCCTCTTTCCACAATTCATAAGGTGTTTTACCATCTAGTGACTTTGTCGGGGAACGGTTTACCACATATGCAGCAGTTGCCAAAGCTTCGGCCCAGAATTTCTTCTCCAGGTTGGCATAGAATAGCATGCATCTTGCCCGTTCTACTAAAGTCCTGTTCATTCTTTCTCCAATTGATGAGTTCTCCATGGGGCCACACAAGTCGGAATGAATTAGTTCCAGAGGTTTGACGGCCCTGGAACCAACATTGTTGAATGGCAACCTGGCTTGCCTACCTTCCATGCAGTGAGTACAGGTGACATTACTTTTAATATCCGGAGTCAGAGTCACACCCAAAGTACAATTAGGCAACTTCTTCACATCTGAAATATTTAAGTGGCCCATCCGCAAATGCCACAGATGGGTGCTGCTACAGCCTGCCGAGCTTGATGTCAAGTTAGCCACTTCCCTATTTGTGTTCATGATATATAAATTATTAAATAATGTTGCAGTACATATTACCTTGCCATTTCCATCTTGGATTTCACATCCCTTCTTATTAAACTGAACTTTAAATCCATTTTTCACTATAGCACTGACCGACAATAAATTTGCAGCCAACCCGGGAACAAACAAAACATTTTTAACTTGTATCTGGTTTTCTTGATTTATTGGAATGTCCACACATCCAACTCCTTTCACAGCTAATGGCTTCCTGTTTGCAACTGTAATGTTCTTTACAGATGGTTCAGAGACATTGTACATCCAATCATTTCTTCCCGTCATATGCATGGAGGCACCCGAGTCTATATACCAATTGTCACTCACGCTTTCATTTACAGTAGCTGAAAAAGCTGCCACAAAACTGGAACCTTCCTTCTTGTTTATTGTTTGCCTCTTTGGTTGTCTACATAACCTTGAAAAATGTCCATGTTTATTACAGTTAAAACATCTAGGTCCTTTATGCTTCACTGGCTGTGTATTGTTGTTATAACTTGTTTTCTTTGAATTTGTGTAGAAAGCCGTCGAACTTGATGTGCGAACCTCCTGTATAAGTTTGGATTTAACTGAATCAGCGCTGATCTGAATTCCTGAGCTCTCTAACCCCATTATCATGGGTTTATATTCTTCGGGTAATCCAGCCAACATCAAGGTGCCGAGCCACTCATCGTTGACATCAAAACCAATGTTTCTGAGCTTGTGGGCAGTGTTCATAATCTTACTCACATAGTCTTCGACACTGTTGCTGGATTCTAATGTGGTGTTTATTAGATCCTTAAGTAGACCTACTCTTCGCGTCAGGCCGTTGTCATCAAAAGCCCTTTGTAAATTCTCCCATACTTGTTTTGCAGTCTTGCATTCCTGAACATGTACGTAATTTTGCCGGTCCAACAACAAAATCAACTTCGACTTCGCTTTCACGTCTTTGCTTACGTCGACAGGTTTGTTTTCAGGACACTCGACGCAACACCACAAGTCCTCGTGTTCCAGGTATGTCTTCATACTGAACTTCCAAGTGGCAAAGTTCTCTCTTCCAACCAATTTCTCCAGATTGAACATATTTGAGCCCATCTTGTATGCTTTTTTTCCGAAATACTCATGTATTTTTCGGCGGGAACAAGCTGACGCCACGTGCCGGCAGCGTGCCGGTAGCTGCGTCGTGCCGGTTTCGGTACTTTCGGTAAAACTACGGAATTACTTTCGGATTTCTTTATTTGCAACCACGCTCTGCTACCATGAAGGGTTTTGGAGCAAATAAAGAAATGTAATTAACAATTAATTAGTTTTATTACTGAGTATAAAATTTGCACACGTTACAAGATGACAGGCGAGAGAGAGCGAACAGAGCGCCACCGGACGGATGGCGCATAAAGGAACTAAATCGGTTGCGTTCTAAATTCCTACATTGTCCAAAAATGTCATATTTCATATTTTTGTTTTAAGACGAGATCAGCAGTTTTTTTCCTTTATTTAATCATACTCATACTAATATTATAAATGAGAAAGTGAGTTTGTTTGTTTTTCCTTCACGGCTTGACTAATCAGCCGATCATTATAAAAATTTGTATATATATTGTCAGGGGTACAGAGCCCAACATAGGCCCTTTATCCCGTGAAAATATGTCATTCCAATGGGAAAATTATTTTTCTACTATAGAGGGCGCTGTATCGGCCAATAGATGGCGCCACAAGTCACGTAATGGGTTGTTTTGTTGTCAAACTAGATCTATATCATAAATTTAACGCGAGTGGAGCCGCGGGGAAAAGCTAGTTTTAAATAAATATAATGTAGTGACTTATATTTTCTTTTACTTTTATTTAAGGGGTAGGTATTATACAGTGTTTATTTTATTAAGCTAGCATTCTTAGTTTCCGTAGGTTTATTTAGGTGACCCGCATTCATTGCTTGAGTGTATTTACAGATAGGTAGATAGAGTACCTATGCTTTTTTTTGCAACACACAACAAGGTACCTAACACATTGAACATGAATAACTTACAGGCTAGTGCTTTAGCAACAAGGCGGCCATTACTGAAAGCAATCTTTCCAAGGCGACCTTAGTATAACGAATTTTATTTATTTATTTCAGGGGTCTGCTTGATTGAACAGCAGAGCGAAAGAAACACATCAGCATTTGTTAACAAATCAGCAAGAAGAAAATATTACGGACTGTTTCAGGTACCATGCACTAAATTTCTTTTATAATATTAATGAAAAAATATACGGTCGTGCTGGAAACGTTTAAATGTGACGGGATTTTTCAAAATGCCCACGGTAATGCGGGTAACGGAAGAAGTTAGTATCATATCGGTGCATTTGTAACTCGTCTATGTAGCAACTGGTCTACAAATAATATCGTTGCATTTGAAACTCGCCTATGTAGCAACTGGTCTACAATTCGCTATTTTTTTGGGATGGATCGGGATTGCCTTTTGGACTATTTTCGAATGTTTCACGAATTATGAGGTGATAACCAGCTGGTGAAAGCCGCTAATAACAATTATAATTTTTGGACATTCCCATGGAATCCATGTAGTGGAGGTTTTTTTTAATATTACTCATCTATGAGTAAAGTCTATGAGTAAGGATGAAGATATCAAAAATAAAATCATAATTTTAAATCTTTATAGATAGGAAGTGAATGGTGCAAGGAAGGTCGCAGAGGCGGCAAGTGCGACATTTCGTGCGAAGGTAAGCCTTAGTTTATTTTTTTTCAACTGGATCTGTGACGTCAATTAACTAGTTTAGTATTAAAGACCACTGAACCCTATAACTCTCTGTCTATCAGCAAGTATTTCTCATTAACCTTAATAGTTATCCTCCATCCTAATATTATAAATGTGAAAGTAATGTTTCTTTATTCACGCCTTGTATATAAGGACCTAATTTTAGTAATCTTGTAATTAATATTAATTACAAAATTACAAAAATTTGTTATAAATTATTTTTAGGTTATAACCCTCTGCCTGCATAATAATTACAATTTGTATATTGTGGATATAAAGAATACCATAATGCTACTTTTTATGCCTTAAAATTATATTATTATCATTCAAATTTGGAATCGAAAAAAAAAAACTATATTTTTCTAATGTAGATGGCGCTGCAATCGTGCGATTTTAAACATGTGATGTACCTTATCGAGCGTTATTTTTTACTCATCTTGTCGGAGTGTCGACTCTCCCGTGAATCGTGATAAGTCGAAAGATAAAACTGTACCGGAGTTGTTGCGCAACCAGACTGCTCAAAGGATTTACGATAATGTACCATTAGCGTAATATTTGGTATACTTTGGTAATGCGTTTTGTTCTTTTGAATTCAGTGCGCGATTTACTGTCAGTTCAAAAACACCAACCAGAGCCGGTTATTTCGATCTGATACGAGGGCCGTACCCCAAGGAAACCCATGTCCAAGAATTTACCATAATCTAACTATTCTCGAACATTTCCCAGAATTAACCCTAGGGTGATTTTTCAGGGTAACAGATCGGAATAATCATACAAGGCGTATTCAAAATATAAAATAATAAGTCAAATATCATTTTTATATTTTTCTCTATGCCCTTCAATATGTTTGTACGGTTTTCCTGTTACACAGATGAACAGGCATAAGCCATCTACAATAGTTCAAGGGCACACTCGTAATCGAGCATTGTATGCAAAACGTAAACAGTGTTGATGAACTTCGATTAACGTTTGATGGAGTTTGGGATAACCCACCACACTTAACCGAACTGTATGTCTATAAACGTGCTCCTGTTTTATAGAACGTTATAGAGAAAATTGTAACATTAGGTAACATTATAAAACGTATGATTTTGGTTCCCACACCGAATGATTAAGCAATGAATGGGAACACCTTTATAGATATGCATAACTAGAGTTAAGACTTAACCATGATCGTGAACGTTTAAGTGACGAAAAGAGAGGTGAAGGAAATTTAAAATAATGAAAATTGAGATGCCTATAGCTAAGGAGGCGTCCCGCAATGATTGTTAGCTAGTGAATTTATACTTCTATACTAATATAATAAAGATGAAAGATTTGATTGTTTGATTGCATTGAAAAGGCTCCGAAACTACTGGACCGATTTCAAAAATTCTTTCACCAGTAGAAAGCTCCAATTTCAGGGAGTGACATAGGCTATAGCTTTTCCGAAATTCAATGTGGTTCCCATGGGAACTGGTCCGGAACTTCACGCGCACGAAGTCGCGGGCAGAAAAGCTAGTCTATCTATACTTAATATTATAAAGAGGAAAGATTTGATTGTTTGTTTGTTTGCATTGAATAGGCTCCGAAACTACTAGGCCGATTTTAAAAATTCTTTCACCAGTAGAAAGCTACATCATCAGGGAGTGACATAGGCTATAGTTTTTCCCGAAATTCAATGTTGTTCCCACGGGAACGTGTCCGGAACTTCACGCGGACAAAGTCGCGGGCAAAAAAGCTAGTATTTAATAAAATTGTCTCGCAATTCGTCTCTTTCATCCCGCATCCATCGGTAAATTAATATTTTTACAGTGCGACACAAAATGGAGGAATTTTTATGACATTCTAAACAAAAACCCAAACCTAGTTATAGTAAAAAAAATGCCATTCGAGTGAAAAATACGATTATAAAAATAAATTATGTTGACTGATGAGCTAAAATTTTGTTGTTTGGAAATAGAAGTGAAAACGCCCCAAACAAAGACGACAGCAAAATTTCTTCAGTCAAGCCGGATTTTGAAGTCAACACGAAAATGTACTTTTTATAGTTCCTGATCATAAATCACTAGGCACTTTAAACCAATGTTTGCTTCACATTATACTATCAATAATAAGAATCAAGCTTTGAAACACACAGAAATTAAATTTCTAATCACGAGCCCAAGTACACGCTATCGTAGTTGGCGCTAAAATCCAGCCGAAGACTAAATGTGGAGTTAAAATTAAAATTATTTTCAGAAACAGGCTTAGTCAAGATAATAACACACACTATGTATCATTTATAAGATTTATCTCAAGATCAAAACCATTGTCGACCGCATACGACCTCATTATAAAGTTAGTTAGTAGTCATTTTTTTCTAAAAATAATTAATTTCTAAGAAGAGATGGAAATTCGTTAGAACTTCTTTCAGACCATTGTTTCAGGCTTACAATAGTATGTAATTAGTTTCAGCAAAAACATTTTACGCAAATATTTTGTTCTATAATCTCCATAATATTTACATGACGTATTATATATTCTCTAGTAAAGATCTTATAATGTAGTAACTAGAAATATGTATAACAAAAAGAAGTGAGTGAACGAATAATGAGAAAGAATGAATAAATAAAGCCTGAAATAGACAGAGGACTGCAGTTAGTCGGACGCGAGTCGGGTTAAGTATTTTTCAGACGGCGTGCTACTAGTGTCATCTGTTTTCTGAGATATAAAAAATAAATAATAATAATCTTTATTCAAGTAATTTAGTTTACAACAGATATTACACCTCTGCGCCTGAACTAGGCCTTGACCTGTATCTCAGGCTGCAGTTGCTCTTTCCAACAAAAAAAAAAAAAAATATATATTTTTTTTTTTAAAGTTATATACTACACATCAATCACTTTTTTTATATCTAAAAAACCTAGATGATGTACAAATTGTAATTATTGTAATTAAAAATACAAATCAAACTTACTATGTATAGTGTATTGTCCTCTCGGTGTGTACAAGGTGAAGGGTGAGTGAGTGAGTGTGAGAGGTTGTGTAAATTCTAATAATAAACAGATATAGGTGAATATGTACTAGCAATATATTTATATGTAAAGTAAATACTTAATTAGATAAGTACATATTAATGTTATGTATGCATATATATAATATATAGATTCAAGCGATAGATTTAGATTCTTAAGATTTTTTCAGTTTCATGATATTCTAATTGTAGTAGCCAATTTAAGAGAGCTAATTTACACTGTATTCTGTTTAACGGATATATATTTAATTCGGCATTAACTTTATTATACAGGAATGGACCCAAAAAGCAGAAGTATTTATTAACAAAAGAGTGCTTATAAGGAAATGTTTGACATATTTTTTTCTTTCGCCTTTTATCATTACAAATAGGAACATAGTTTATAATAGAATGTTGTTTCAAAATGGTCTCACATATAAATATCTGCCGAACTGTCAACACTTCACAATCTTTATATAATTGCTGTGTTGAGTAAAGCTTAGGTCGAAAAGTACTTACTTTAAGAATTGATCGTTGTGCTCTTTCTAAGGGCAATAGTATAGTCGTAGGAGATCCTCCCCAGAAGGTTATACAATATGTAATAATAGATTGACAGAGCGCTAAGTAAATTTGTTTTAAAAGTTTTGGATCAGCAATGTGCCTAAGGTTTTTAAATACATATATAAGCTTACGTACTCTAGTAGTGATAAGGTCGATATGGCATTTATAGCTTAGATTCCCGTCAATTATTACTCCTAAATATTTTATATTGTGACTTTGGGATAGTTTTGTGCATGTACATATTTTTTCATTATTTAAAGGGCATGTATGCGCTACCAAAGAATGTTTTATTGTGGGTTGAGAAGAGTTTCGCATAGAAAATGTGATATATTTTGTTTTATCCGAGTTAAGCGTCAAAAAATTTCTATGCAGCCACCCACAAACCAAGTTAAAGCCATTTTGTGCCTCTTTGAAGGCTTCATCCCAAGTACAGCCTGAGAACAAAAGAGCAGTATCATCAGCGTAAGATACAATTTTTCCCTTGAAGTGATGAACGTTATACAGATCATTAAGGTAAATTATAAACAATGTGGAACCAAGAATACTGCCCTGTGGCACGCCATAGCTCACGGGTAGATCACAGCTGATATTATTACCAATCTTGACCCTCTGACGCCTACCGGCCAAATAGTCCTCAAAGAGCCCAAGTTGCCTCCCTCTAATCCCTATACGTTCCAGCTTAGTCAAGAGGAGGGGGACAGAGACAGTGTCGAAGGCTTTGGCAAGGTCTAGAAAGATCCCAATAGTTTTTTTACCCTTATCCAAATCTCTAACAATATAATCAGTTAAATCATATAAACTATCAGAATTTGACTAATGCAGCGCCATGCAGCGCCATCTGCAGTAGAAAAAAATTATTTATTTTCAATGTCCCGTTGGAATGATAATGGTTGAGTTATCTCCGAGATATATATAAGAGAGAATAGATAAATATAGTCTCTTTTACAATTTACTTTGCATAGTAATTTTATTGTAAAAGATAGTATATTTATCTATTTATTATTCTTTCACAACTTGAAAATCTTAACTCAGTTGTGGTTGTCATCTTGGAGGACGGGTCTGCTCGCTTTACTAACATCTACATATTCGACATATTTAGGATTTGACCATAGCGCTATTTGGATCGACTTCCCGCGTTTAGTGCTTGATTTCTGTATGTACCTGGATCTGTATTTTATTTATTCTTATAAGTGTACTCATACATTGTAACAAACGAGTGAAAGAAAAAAATTGCTAAATTACAAAAAAGGCCGTAACCGGGTTTCTTTCGCCATTTCTTTTACCGGTGGCCATTTTGCTTGTGTCCGAAATGGTGGTAGTATATAACGTAGTTTATTTTCTTTATACATATATACAAATTGTAAATGACAAGAAAAAGTGCCTGAGAAGGTCTAATTTCTGAAATAAACGATTTCATTTCATTTCATTACAATGCAGGAAATCAAGACTATTGACAAGGGCACAGAGAAAAGCATGGGCTACTTTTTACCCCGTGAAAATTTTTACTGGGTAAAAAGTAGCCCATGTTGTTCTATGAGAGTACATTTATTTATTTATTCAGTTTTGTCAAATTAGTTTGGAGGATTGGAAAGAGCTGGTAGTGGGCTACTCTTATCCACTTATAAGTGCTGTCACTTAAATGTTAAACCTGATTACACCTCTGTTAAATATTTCTGTTTTTTCACAGCTCTTCTAGACGAAGACATTAAGGACGATAGCGTTTGTGCACAGAGAGTATTTGAATTGGAAGGCTTTAAATACTGGCCTAAATGGGAGGTCAGGTGTAAGGGCCACACTTTACCTGATATTGAAAAGTGAGTACTTAAATATTTATTTATTTACTGTTTGGGAATAGGTACCTACAATAAATAATACGCAATTATATAACAAATATTTAATAAATAAATAGTAATAAATATTTACTGAACGACTAATATTTATACAACGCCATCTAGTTTCAAATTAAGCAAAACTAATTGTTATGTAATTAGTAATTACTATTTAAATTGCTTCTAGAATAGTACATGAATGCTTTTTTATTGTTTTAAATTAGATTACTTGGATTTTATATATATATTTTTACGTATTATGGAACTACGGGATTACACGTAACTATCAAAACAAACATACAATCAAATCTTTTGGTACATAAAAACCTTGTTGGGTTTTACTAAATCTCTGTTGTTAAGGAAAATCCATTGTATTGCAACAAATTATGCACGCTACATTAGTGTCACGTCCTGTTTGTTGATAGAATTTAAATTTACATAGAATTAGGAACTGATAAACATGCCCTGTTTTTGTATAGTCATTTACTTGCGTTATGAAGAGAGTACATAGCTTGCCCGACCGGGAAAGTACCATCCTTTCATTGAATATTGGCAAAATTCATTTCAATCCGTTCAATACTTTCGACGCGAAGGGAGGACAAATCATAGATTTAGTATTTACTAGCGTATAGATCGGCAATGGTTTGATTAAGGCGAGACCAAAAACAAAATACACTAGTGTGCGTGTAATGTACATGTGTGCAAGCAAGACTGCTAATTTTTTGGATTTTCCTTTTTGTTTGAGTTACATCTAGGCACTGCACAGGTAACCATATTTAATCACGTCTAATTAACGCACTACACTTAAAAACTATAAATTTTGTAAAAATAAGTGTGATTTGTTTTTAACACGACTGACATCAGGTCGTTACAGGCCGATAGCGTGTATAGCAAGAATGGTCTCGCTTATCTATCTCGCTCTAACAAACGCGTATGGTCTATCTCTTTTGCATTCTCAATCTAACGCTAGTAAGTATATAAAAATCTATGGGACAAACAAACAAACACACTTTCACATTTATGATATTAAGTATGGATATGGATATTTTTCAGATGTCCAGACTGGCAGCATCCACCGATAAATTCCAGGATGTCTCCAGCGCGAGACAAGCGAACATTGAGAGGGAGAAGAGCCTACAAGACTTTTTTATACGATCGTCACAGACATACCGAGCTTATTGCTTGAATAAAGACTTATGATTTCCACATGACAAATTAAATTTCTTTGATATCTTATTTCACAATGTTTACAACACACACTATTATCCGGTTGTGCCATAGTTGTGCCGACAGGTTTTTTTTTCCAAATTATTCCTATTGGCACAACTAGTTGTGCACAGTTGGTCCAACAGGAAACAGTGATTTTATTACTCCTCCGTGGCGTGGTAAGACGACCTTCTTCGTGGCGTGGTAAGACGACCTCCGTGGCGTAATGGTTACCATGCCGGACCGCCAGCCAGGAGGATTTACATCCCGTACGGGTCATGATGGAAAACGAACTTCTTCTGATTGGCCTGGGTGGATGTTTATCTATAAAATGTAATTGTTATAAAATATTGTAAATCTTAAACTTGGAAAATTTTTCAAAATTCTGTGGCACTTCAATTCATGTGTATGCCAACAGATGGCGCTAGTCATGATTTTGAAACGCACTATGATTGGTTTTCACAAAAACGCTGCCGCTGGCTGTGTATTTACCAAAATCTAGTAAAATAAAATAAAATAATTTATTTTGCAATTAGATTTACTTACAGGAAATACTTTTGGACGTCAGTTTTTTTTTAATCTTTTTAAAATGATTAATCGGAATTATATGACAGGGCGTGTAATACCGCCGGCATTCACTAGTGATTCAATAACGACGTACCTTTAAAGTAATTCGTGCTTTTAATGGTCCCAGTGATTTACTATATGCGGAGAATTCCTTTATTAGACTGTAAAATACCAAGACAGTAATTATAGAGATTGCCTTTTTGAAGCTTGTCAGGAAAAGACGTGTACCTATCTGCCGACCGAAATAATATTAGAATATTGTATATATTATATTATATGAGAATAGTCGAATCTAGCAATTGAACCAACTAACGATTAAATAAATAAAAAACTGCACAGGACGTATTTTTAACGTGCGTTTAGATGCCAAAGGACCAGAATAGGGCAGTGGACGGGCCCGTGTTGTTCACGCCGCCGTGCCTTCCTGTATCTGCGCGTAAATGTGTAGTAGTTGCGCGTTTCACGATTGCCCTGTGTCACGCGTTTGAAGCGGTACGCGCGTTATCTGTGCGTTGTCTGCGCGTTTAAAATACGCCGTGTGCCATTATCTCTTCACATTTTATGAAATTATATTTAGGTAGGTATCTATTGAGAGTCTAATTAATAATTACATGAACAGCTTAATTCAAATGATACATTGTTACGAATTTTAAACTGATTGAACATCAAGATTTCTCAAGGCGCTCGTAGGCAGAAACTTTATAAAATTTAGATAATACAAAGTCAGATGAATTAAGAATAACTAAGTGAACTTTGTACGGATCCCCAGAGGTGCTAAGTTGTGTTTAGTTCAAGTTTAGTTCATGCATAAGATAAGGAGTTGGGAGTTTAACTTTGAATTTTGACGTTTTGAGTTCTACAAGTTAGTTAGACGTAAAGTCTCGTTAAATTTTTAGACGTGGTTGTTTTGTATTGTTATATTACGAAGAGTTCTTTGGTGTAACGATCGTCCAAGTTAAGCAACGATAACGGTCAATACTTGGATGGGTCTAAAAAATCTTAAGCTGTTTCATGCATAAGGTAATCACTGATCACATAAGACACTCTCGTCCTACCTCTTCCAAAAAAAAAAAGTAAAATTCCTTATGCTATGTGGCCAGCATTGTGCTTCACAACATTATATTGAGTGGTCGCCGTTTTGTTTAAGAGACGCACCAGTACCGCTATTCTCGTAATAAAACCAGTTAAAATCTGGTCTTAATGTCAAGAGCTATCTTGGATTAAGAATAATGCTAGGAGAAGAAATACTACTAGTTTAATCCATTTTTTGCCATGAAATCGTACAAGTGCTAGTGGAATATACCTACAGCCTACAGAAGCCTCATATTATTAATTCAGAGTTAATCCCTTACTCGGCTCCCTTTGTGTTAATTTTAAATATCCATGTTGTTGACAATTTCTAAAACTATTGATTTTGAATAAAAGCTATTTTTAATAATGAGTTTTTTAGACATGGGCAGATGATATCGCACGAAGTTAGAACAAGAAGAATACAAGGCAGTATGTAGTTAGATAGGTAGAGCCTAGCCACTATTATGAACTGATAGTGGCGTAATTTCGTATTCCCATAAACAACTTTTATTTAACGTTATCATGTTATGTTTACAGGTTGTAAGTGCCTGTTATATTTTTAGTGGGAATTTTTTATACCACTAAGGTGGAAAACAAGCTTAGAGCTCACCTGATGTTAAGCGTCACCGTAGCCTATGGACGCTTGCAATACCGGGGACATCACTCGCGCGTTGCCGACCCTGTAAAAATCTTTTAATGTCGAAGATGAATGAGAAGCTATGGAATGAGATCCCCGCCGAAGTAAAGACCTCGGCGGGGATCTCATTCCATAGCTTCAACGTTTGTGGGAGGAAACTCCTCTGAAATCGCGCAGTACGCGACCATTTGGGTTCTAACGTGTGAGGGTGGATTCCCCGCCGGTGTCTTCATGCCTATATGGCCACTTTTTACCATAGAACTGCTCTATGGTAAAAAGTGGCCATATAGGCATGAAGTCAAACTATTCCTCGAAACAAACCCCATTATACAAGCGGTAGACACGCAGAGGCGAAGTCTTTCTGCAGACTAAGGGGTTCATTTATATACCGCTTGTTAGCTTGGGAGATCGTCGACAATTCTCATAGCACGTCTATGAGTCGAGTCAAGAGGTCCAAGTTCGTATGCCGGCGCTCCAGCCCATAGGTGAGAGCAGTACTCCATGTGGGGCCGGACTTGAGATTTTTACAGTTCAAGTCTCTGAAATTGATTCAAAAGGATCCACTGAAAAAAAATACCTCCGGCCTTCATTTTTTTTTATACCACTAAGGTGGGTAACAAGCATACGGCCCGCCTGATGGTAAGCAGTCACTACGCCTATGCACGCTTGCGCTTGCTCCTATCACACGCGCGTTACGATTTTATTTTATTTTCTTTCACACAACCTCATTTGTTTTGACTAGCGACTAGTTGTACATATGATCAGGATATTTATAAGATTCCCAAAATTTCCAATTTAACCGTAACACCTGATCAATTAAAAAAATGATTCGCATTTTAATTAAATGTAATAAAGTAAGCACATTTTTCGTTTTCCGTAAACATTTGCTTTGTTTAGGTCAAATTTTTTTGTTTGTTTTGAATTTTCATCTTAGAATACGGAGTGGGTTTTAATTAATTTATAAAAATGTATTTAATTTATTAACGAAAAGGGTTAGTATAAACAAACATTTTTAAATTGAAAAGGATATCTTCACATTATAAAGAGGAAAGACTTGTATTTTTGTGTGTGTATGTATGTTTGTAATGAATAAAATAAAAACGACTGGACCGATTTGAAAAATTCTTTCACCGTTGGAAAGGTACGTTACCCCCGGGTAACATGAGCTATATAATATTATCAAAACAATTAGGGATCTCTAGTAAAACCCGCACGAAGCCGGGGCGGTCCGCTAGTCCTTACTAATATTATAAACTAGCTGACCCGTGCCCACTTCGTTGGGCATAATGTTAAAAGCCTTTTTATTTTTTGGTTTTTTATATAACCTATGACACTCAGCAATAGTGTGGCTTTCTATTGGTGAAAGAATTTTTAAAATCGGTTCAGTAGATCCCGAGATTACCCCTTACAATTTAACAAATACACAAACTTTACCTCTTTATAATATTAGTATAGAAGTATAGATGAGAAAGTGAGTTTGTTTGTTTGTTATTCCTTCACGGCTTGACTAAGCAGCCGATCATTTTGAGTATTTGCATACATATTGTTAGGGGTACAGAGCCCAACATAGGCTACTTTTTATCCCGTGAAAGCATGTCGTTCCAATGGGAAAACAATTTTTCTACTATAGAGGGCGCTGTATCGGCCAATAGATGGCGCCACAAGTCGCGCCATGGGTTGTTTTGTTGTCAAAAGAGATCTATGTCATAAAATTAACGCGAGCGGAGCCGCGGGGAAAAGCTAGTATTTTATAAAATCGAAATAATCTTATATTCTGAACAGTCCGATTGGCATTATGATTTTAATTCCATATTAAGTCTAAAACTATAACTTTTAATCGACGCTTGCATTATTATCATAAAAATCTTTGTTCTTAGTTCTTTCTCATCATCAGGGCATCTCTTTCATTGGTTTGAATGTACTTCCTTCAAACAATAAAAACGATCTCTTAAAATTAATCTACTTTTCATGCTGACAGACCATTACCTGTTAAGTATTATAATATCTGTGCCATTACATTGAAAAGAAAACGAATTGATAATTGATAAACACAATGGCGACAGTAAATTAGTAAATTTTTTGTTTATATCATTAAATTTCGTGTGCTATGTTCACAGATTTTTTTTATGCTTTGTTATTGAAATGTAAAAGTAGGTACATTCTAAAAGTTTAAACTTTGTTTCAACAAAGTATTTAGTGTTGAAATTAGGGGTTATTACTTCACTGTGTTTTAATTAACGAGTGTGGAACCAAAATTGATTATAGCCAGTAATGTTACGCAATTTGGAGACCGCATGTAATATATAATATGAACACACTGACGCAGCGTATAACTAGCTTTTCCAGGACCAACATGTTCGTTGCGGACGTATCGCCTTTTACGGGACAAGCCCACCACACATCCCCACCAATGTGTCTCCTGTGTAAAATACTTCCTACTCCGACTATCTTCTTTCTGATTAAATTCGTTGTGAGTTCCAAGACAGCTGTAGTTTTCTCCCCCGGGACGACGTCAATAAGCTTCATTGCTTATTGTCTATCTGAGGTCGCCGTTGTTGATCCTGAAGTATCACCAGTTCCCGCAACCCCGCCGCCACTGCAGACAGTTAGGTTTTTAGTTATTATGTTCATTGGCTAGTAGAGAGGAGTGCCCGACAGGCCCTCATCGCTTCCCCAAGCGGCGGGAATTTTTCTGACTAGACCAACATGTTCGGCCGTAACATTACTTGCCGAAATATTACTCATCAATAGATTGATGCTCTATTTGCAATTATAATGTTGCTGTTACACAGCTGAGCAAAGGTTGTTTTACTTGTTTATTATTTATTGAATATGATGACGACGTGGAGCGAGCGAGCGTCACAGGGGCATCGCCAAATCCGATCGTTGCTGGCTGATACTGTGGACGCGTTGTAAAAAAAAATCGTTTGATCTAAAGGTCGCTGTATACGTAACGTGTTTTTTCCCGGACGGGACGGGAAGTTAAATATAGTTCCATACAAAATGTACACGAATGTCGCGGATACACGGACGGGACGGGAACGTGGCCGTGTCGAACAAAAAGTCACGTCCCCGTCCCGTCCGAGGTATTATCCCGTTGCGTATACAGAGACCTTAATACGTACGATATAGACCTTTAAAACGGCACGGTAATTTCAGCGTATATCGTGCTTGTGCGCCTGTACGGTCCGTGTGTATCTAATAACAGCTAATTACCAATGTAGGTAATTAGAATTCCAATGAACGAAGAATGGCTTCTTATTGTCTTTGCCTAATTTGAATGTAATGTTCCGAATATTCACTCGGAGTTGCCGACGTTAATGTCCCACAGAGATAAATGATCTACGCATCTAAAAGAATAGGTTTAGAATGTTTTAGAAACGATTTTTTATTTCACTTTTTTTTTTAGTTCATATAGTCAACACCGATTTTATAATAAAAAAAAATGTACTATGTATTTTTTTTTCATAATGTCGCTGACTGTGCTCACTTACGTATCGTATATACCTAAGACGTAAAAAAAAAACAATTTCAGATAAACTTAACCATTGAAGATGGTCCATTAGAAAAGCTTGAACTTGAACAATTTGAAACAAAATAAGAGAAAATTATGTTAATTTAATCATGTGTGTGTCTACCTTTATAGTAGGGGAGCCCAAGAGGGGATTTTTGCAATTATTCGAGTGCATAGTTGTATATGGTGTACCTATAATCCCTTATCTGACGCACTTGAGTATTTCAAGTTTTTGATATTTTACTATTCTGACAGGGTACGATACGAAAACCTATTTGAAGAGTTAAAAACATGGTGTTCATACTTAACATGGTACCAGATATCCTCTATATCGTCTGACTGACGCGCTCAAATAACTGCAAAAATCCTCTTGGGCTCCCCTACCATTAGAAAAGGTTTTAAATAAGAACAAATTCTAAGAAAATAAGAGTAAATTATTGTAGGTACTCCTACGCTCAATTTAGGTACTGGAAAACAGCAGTGTCAGCTTGTCAGAATATATTTTGCATTCATACAAGAGTCCCTGAGTTAGTGAATATAAATTTATATCAGAATATACGACGTTTGTTATATGAATTTGTATCTTATGATTCATGAAATAACGATACAAATTGTTTAAAAGGTGAGGTGGATCGAGAGCAGTGTGCAGTGCAACAATGCTGCATTTGATTGTTATGCCTTTGAACAGTTATGTTGTACAGAATATGATACATGATGATACAGATAGACTTCCTTAGAAAAACCTGTAAATTATGCAGTTTATCTTGTGTGGCATAGGTCTAAAATATTTATTCACAAGTAAAAGTGTAAAGTGTGTACAAAGTTGGCAAGTATTTTATAAAAAAATATGTCTTTTTCACGTCACTTTTAATGGCAATACTTATTAGTTGTATTTATAACACTTTGTTAGTTTGTATGGAAAGGGAGGTTTTAGGTCCGGAGTGGGCTTTCGACTAGGACTGCAGTAGAATAGTGGCTTGTGAATAAAAATATTTATTTTATTTTTATTTATTTAAAAAAATACATTAAATAATAACAAAAAAAATATGAAAATAGTAAAAAAAAATATCATTATCCTTACATATCATAAAACAAAAGTCGTCCACGGCGTCGCGCGTCGTCGGTCTGTCTATTCGCGATAAACTCCAAAACTACTGAATCGATTTTCATGGGGTTTTCACTAATGGGTAGAGTGGTTCTTAAGGAAGGTTTATGTATAAAACTAGTAAATCTCTCGCAACTTCGTTTGCGTATATCTCGCTTTCCCGTGGGAATTTTGAAAAATCCTGTCTTAGTGCTCCCCTACGTTATAAAAGGAACCCCTGTGCAAAATTTCAAATTTCTAACCCTTATAGTTTAGGCCCTGCGTGTCAGTCAGTCAGTCATTCAGCTTCTCCTTTTATATATATAGATAAGCTAAATTAGTTTTAAAAAAATAAACATAATTTATAAAACAAAATATTCAATTTCTCTATGCTACATTACTCTGTACATGTTGTTACTGAAGCTTCTGTGGCATATGAGTGTCCAATACACAATATCCACTATGATGTGCTGTCCAGTTGAAGACGGCTTACAATACTGTAGATATTAGATATCTTAATATTATATTGTTACTGCAGACGATCGCAATCCAAATCCAAATTCTTTTAGGTATAATCAGTTGGTTTTTAAAACCATCAAAAGATGGCGCTAGCATTATTTTTTGGTATTGTTGGGGTCAAATATTTAGTCTGGCAAGAAAGAACTGACCGAATGTCAATTTGATTAATTTCTGTCTCTGTCATTTGTCATTTCTGAAGCATTGATTGAAGTTTTTTTGTATTGTAGCAAAAAGTTGTTGTTAGGCACTTCACCCACTCCACCCACCCACTCTTTTATTACCAAAAGTGCCAGGCTGCACCATCTATCGAGTGTTTAGGAAAGCTATAAAATACCTAAAAGAAAACTGCTCATTATTTCCGTTAACCATGTAATTTTCGGCATAAAAACAAGTTAGCATCAAGCCTATGTATATGTACTCAACTTGTCAACAAATTATCATAATATTGGTTTGGGGAAAGCTTTTACAAGGTCATGCTCTCAGTCAGGAATTCTCTTTTTTAAATAAATAAATATATAGGGACAAATTACACAGAGAGCCACAAAGTAAGTTAGAGGCTTGTGTTATGGGATTATAAATTCAACTATACTAGGTATATTTAAAAAAAAAAAAAAAATATATAGGGACAATTTACACAGATTGAGCTTGCCCCAAAGTAAGTCCGAAACTTGTGTTATGGGATACTAACTCAACGATATTATATTTTATAACAAATACAATAAATAAACATCCAAGACCCAGGCCAATCAGAAAAAGTTAGTTTTTCATCGTGACCCGACCGGGATTTGAACCCCGTTAAATGTTTCAAATTGATTATTTTAAAATATGTAGTAGTATGGATTGGATAATAAGTGTAACATAAATAAAATTAAAAATTCTTGGCATAATGTCAGGAATTGAAATCTTTTAAATTTATACTAAAATGTAATATTATTTCTTTTTGGTGTATGTTTTCAAATTTCATTAGACTAGTGACTACCCTTGCCTCGTTTAGATGTAGACAATAGTAAAGATTCTTTTTCGTTTCAATTCCTGCATCCAAACAAAGATAATATAAAATAAAATAAATGATAATGTGAAAAACATGTAATACAGAAATAGATTTTTATACCAACATTGCTTAATTTGAGTTAAGTAATTACTAGATGATTTTGTATTGTTTATGTAAGTATTTTTTTAATTATAGAAACAACATTTTATTGTGAAGCGGTCTGAACAGTGCCTGAGTTATTCTATTTTCAGAATATTATAACGAAAAAAATACAATAAATCGAAGTAACCATAAAATGCCACAAAACATTGGTAACAAGATTCAATTTTCATATTTCAGAAGCTGGTTGCACCATAGCAAATGTAAGTGCGGTGCCGACTGCCAAACGCGTGATAAAACTGCCAGTAGAATCACAGCGACTTCTATGGAGTTCCTATCATATATATATTTTTTTTAATGATGATTTTTGTTTCTTCTGTATGCTGTGCTCGATGGAATCGCTGTGTGTCGCATTGTAAAACATGCAAGTAAAGCAACGATAGGCCCTGATCGACATACGAGTAAAACCGCGGTAAAGCTCGCCTGTCGATTACTGCAAAACCGCGGTTTTAAAAACCAACGAGCCTGGCTCGTCATGTTTGCTATATTTTTTACTCGGCTCGTCATGTCAACAGAGATAGCGACATACACAAAGCTTCAGATTCGGAACAAGACATGGTACCTCTCTCTCTCTCACATTCAGGCGCGACTGTTTTGCTCGCTATTCGATCAGCACTAACGAGCCGCGAGTAAAACCGTCGTTCTTAAAACCGCGGTATAGGCTCGTACGTCGATCAGGGCCTTAAGCCGTCGATCCCGGCTGTTGTCAGGGCTTGTTAGGGCTTTCAGGCGGCTTGATACACTGGCCTCCGTGAATCCGCATTGGAGCAGGCAGCGTACGCTCTAATTACCTTCGATTGAAGGGGGCCTCGTTGCTCGTGTCTCTACGCAGTGGGTTGATGATAATTGTTACGGTTTAACTTACCACTTACCCTGGCCTACTAACCTCATAGACTACCGCTGACCTTTGTTCTACTTTTTCCATGACCATGGATTCAGCACGAGGAGCCGATTGATTTGGTGAATTTTTTTGGAGAAATATTTTGTACGTTACGAATGAAAAATGGACTAAAGAAAGCCTATACAAATAATTCTTAGTATTCACAAAACGTGCGCGACTCAACACATTTTGCTGTGCTTTTCGACACCCAATATTACTTTAAGGTCAGAACGTGAGCTAGACAATAATATACCCTATTTCCCGGTTTTAAGAACCTTTTCCTTGACTTCCTTGGCACCAGCTTTTGTTCTAAGTCTGGAACCGTGTCGCCTTGAGAATAGAAAATCAAAATTAAGGTGACCTACCGCCCCTCCCGTCCAGCTCACGTAATGGGATATGCCGGGAGTATTTTTGTATTATTTTAGAGGTCAAAATTGTCTGGTTAGGTTATAACTCCATACTTTTGCCGGTGCTTAAGCAAATACTAGCAGTTAACTTTTATGGAACTATTACATATATTCAGTCAAATAAAGTTATGTTTTCTTTTGCAGATCTGCTCGGAAACCTTTTTATTTTTCGTTGCTTAAAATAGTAAATGTCAAATGTTTTTTAAGGATAACTTTAGAGTGTTTTCCCTTACAAATGATTGGGGAATTGCGTCTATGACACATTTGCCCGTAAGCCTGGCGGGCGAGACTCAGTTGTGGTTGTCTTCTTGGGGGACTGGTCTGCTCGTTTTATCAACACATACATATTCGACGTTTTAGGATTTGACCATAGCACTATTTGGATCGACGCGTTTAGTACTAAATTTCTGTATGTACCTGCCTGGATCTATATTTTATTTAAAACTTTGAAATGTATTGTTGTATAACAAAAAAGACCGTAACAGGTTTTCTTTAGCCATTTCTTTTACCAGTGGTATTTTTTTTTAAATTACATAAATAACGTCTGTGAGAACCTACTCGCTGAATAAGTATTTAGAATTTAGATAATCATTGTCTATCTTAAACATATAATGTAACCTTCTTCTTGAATCTCGATCTATTGCTGAAAACTGCGTTAAAATTCGTTGAATAGTTTAAATGATCCAAGCGAACAAGCATCGGAAGCGACTAGTGTCATCTTTACATTTTAAACTATGTAAAGATGAGATGGCACATTTTTTACAGCTGACTACTCAATAACTTATTTCTCAATTATTCATTGAATCTTATTGATAACTATGCAATGAAGCGGTACCAATATAACAGAATTAAAATATGCAAATAAAATTTCATTGATAAAAGCAACGGTTGGATCGAGCTTGTGCTGCCTTTTGGAATTTGCACCAATCAAAACTTGTCAAACTAATTTTTGGAGTTATTGAAAATTTATTCAAAAGGGGGCGCCACGTGAAAGTTAGACAAGTTGTCTCTTTAGAACTCTGTCAAACTAAATTAGTCTAGTTATGGTGATCAGCCGGCGGTGATCAACTTTTATTAAAGGATCAAATTTCTTGTGTACTTTTAAGAAACACATATTTTCTATACAAGACGTTAAATGCCTGATGCTTAAGTAGTTATATTGGCAATCAGGTAGATGGCGACTTTACTGAAGTTTAAAAAGATGGAAAATTTTATTAAATTACTTTCCCTTCCTGATAGCTCAGTTGGAAAGAGCACTCGACTGGTTACCGAGGAGACGTGGATTGGAGTCCCACAAAGGTTGAAAAGGCCAACCATTTTTTTCAAATTAAGGTTATTTTAACAAAAAGACTATAAAAATGGAGAGCCTTAAATTTAATGTGTTTATCTATAACTAGCTGTTACCGCTCCGCCCGCGTGGTCAAGGGAAAATGCCAAGATTTTTCCCATGGAATCTCTTTATCCCGTGGGAAAAAGTAGCCTTATGTTACACTCCAGACCTTAAATTATCCCCGTTAAAAAATTATGAAAAATGATGTTATACTTTTTTCCTTGGGGAATTTTTCCGGGATAAAAAGTACCCAGCCCATGTCACTCTCCAGACCTTAAATTATCTCTGTTAAAAATATCATGTCGGTACTTAGGTTCCTTTCGACGTGAAAAAAGAACAAAAAATTATATAATACTTTATTTTTTCCCGTGGGAATAAGATGTTTCCCCGGGATAAAAAGTAGCCTATGTCACTCTCCAGACCTTAAACTATTCCCAATAAAAAAATCATATCAATCCGTTCATTACTTTCGACGTGATGAAGGACAAACAAACAAACAAACAAACACACTTTCACATTTATATTATTAGTATGGAATTCTAAATAGGTACAGCCTATATCACACAGGAATAGCTTAGCTTCTTAACGGTGAAAGAATTTTACAAATCGGTCCACAAACAGAGCTATTTCAATGCTAACAAACAATCAAATCTTTCCAATTTATAATATTAGTCGAGACAAACATTATTATAATTTTATGTTTAACATTTTGTATAAAAATAACTGAATTCCGATACTATAAGTATACTTCTCAATACACTTATTGATTTGGAACAATAGTTGTTGCGAAGTTACTATACACAATAAGAGTATTAGATCGAAGACTTTAGTGTTGTGCTCGTCGATATAGCCGATTATCGATATTTGCAATTACGATTTAGGCCTCGGTCGTCCCTCGAGACTCGTCCTCCATAATAAATATCCCAGGTCGTCCCCCATAATTAAATTTTATAGGCCTAAGTCGTCCCAAAATTTATTTTTTAATATTTTATTCCCGACTCGTCCCTTTTCATAAGCCTTATACGTCCCTCGTTTTTTTTGTATGAGAAATCTTGAAATTTTGTACAGTCAGAAAAAAAACTATTACCTAGCTATTTAATGTTAATAACTTAATAAACTATTTAAAGCAATTTAAAATGTATTTTGTAAAAAAAAATACGATGGAATAGAAATTATTTTAAAATGTTTTAGAATAGATTAGGAATTCTTTTAGGATTATTTTTAAAGTAAAATAATTTTTCACCGCCTTTTTATTGCGTCTTTTGTTTGTTTGCTTGAATAGACTCATTTGACCAATTGAATTGCTTTCGGTTATCAATGGCAAAACGGGTTTCGCACTAGTTCCCGTGACGTGCATTCAATATTTTGACTCATTTCGTTTATCATCTCTTTTTTAAGCGTGTAAAGTGAAATCTTGAAATAAATTTGTCAAAGGTAAGTTTATTTTATTTTGAAGTATTGTTAAATTAGCAGTGAATTAGTAATTGATTTTACATTTGTTAAATTACCTTAGTAGTCCAGCCAAATTAGACATGAAAAGAGAGTCGTGCTCGCACAAGATCGTGTTATTCAGATTTTTTTATATGTTGTCAAGACCTAAATCAATATACTCCGGTCAAATTAAACAAAAAAAACAATTTTTTGTACCCCACCTTCACCCCTAGGTGAAGCTACATTAATTCCCATTAAGCTGAAAATCGGTAAAATCATTTAAAATAGAATTATGAATAAAATCTGAAAGTTCCCTATCTTTCCCCTGTATGGATTTTTTTATTCAAGGCCAAAGATAAAAAATATAGTTTTTCGCGATTTTCAGCAAAACGGTAAGTATTATCATAAAAATACGCCTACCATGAGTCTAGTGGAGGTATACCATCATAATTTCTATACTTGTATCGCTATCAATACCCTCAATGTGAAAAAACCCGTAAAAGTAAGGTTATTCATAAACTGCCATTTAGCTCGGAACTTCTTAGACAAATTTTGATGCCACTTACCATGAATGTCTAGTGGAGCTATCCAGGATAAAAACCGTATTAATAAGGATATTAAAAAACTGCCATTTATCTCGGAACTGTCGGGACAATTTTGATGCCTCTACGCATAAGTGTTTAGAAGAGGTACCCTATGAAAAATTGTATACCCACATTGCTATTGGTTCATAGACCACTTCCCTTACAAAAAAGCCCAGTTTCCTTCCACCTTTGGCCTTGAATATATTTTTTTCATACAGGGGAAAGATGGGGAACTTTCAAATTTTATTCATAATTATATTCTGAACGATTTTACCTATTTTCAGCTTGTTGGGAGTTAAAGTAACTTCAAATGTTTAAATTGACCGGAGTAATATTAAAAATCCAGATTTGCAATTTCGAAAGTGCTGTGCGAGCGACTGTATGCCCAAAAAACCATGAATTTTTTGGATTTTTCAGTTTTTGCTCAATATCTCGTGAAAGATCAATTCAGTTTTCACAAAATTAAACAATGATTACTTGGTTATTTATCGATTTATTCTTAATATCAACTATTCAGGTCGACATTTCAAGCAAGAGTCCGTTTCATTCGACGGTGACGTTTCTTTTTACCAACTGTCAAACGAGACGTTCGTTCTTTTATTTTATCTAACCACCCGCATAATATTTTATATCTTAAAACGTCACCGTTGAATGTAAACGTCAAAACAAAGAAAACTATAAATAGAAAGTAAACATTACTTAACAATCAGTTCATAAAATAGTAAATATAGAATATTAATAGAATATTTCACTAATTCTTACATTCGGCCATCCTCTTAGAGTGAGTCCTCGCACTACAGCTGGCCGTAAATACCATCAATAGTTTACAAACATAATTTAGAGAAGAAAAAAGAAGAAAAAAAAAAATACGGTTTTAATATATATACTCATCAATAATTTCTATTTAGTCTAAATCTTAATCTAATTATCTATCTGATCTGTGAACATCTGTTCGCTCAGTCTCTATCCGTAAATCGAAATCGCAATCACATCAAATCGCTCGCACAGTCTGTTGTGATCTGCAGTTATCTGTTCGCAAGGAACTAACTGCTCACAACCTGTGCTTTCAATGAAAATATCAGTCAATCATCATCAAACTGTAACAATAGTCTGTCGCAATCTGTAACCATCTATGCGTAAAGCACTGATTACTCACGACCTATTATCACAGTTTGACATACAATACCTGTATAATCATTATCTATCATCAAATGTACATTTCTATCGAATTTCTATTTTTATCAAGTTTATATTAATTATTATCACATTCATTATCATCGCATTCATTACTACGGTCACTGTCACTGTCGTTTTCGCTATTGGCACCTTTAAAGTTCAACCAAGGATGTATTTTATCTATAGCAACTATATTCTCATATCTTTTATTTCCTTTCTTTGTAAGAGGGGTATCCTGTACTAAAAATCTATCGTTAGGTAAAATCTTAAGAATCCTATATGGGCCATGGAACTTTGGTAACAACTTTTTAGATTTTCCTATTCTGTCCTTTTCAAATGTCGATCTTTCTATTCGAATGAGGTCTCCCACGTTATATTGAGTGGCCGGTTTCCTTTGCCTATCGAACCGCTGTTTGGCTACATTCTGATCGTTTTCGATTTTATCAATCGTGTCACTCCTCAATTTAATCATATCGTCTCCACTAATTCGCTCTACCGTTTCATCAATAACGTCACTTAATATATTTTCGGACGCATTCGTAATTTCATGTCCAAACAATAGTTCGGAGGGACTTTTACCGGTTGTTTTGTTAATCATAGTATTTAACCCTAATTGTATGTCACCTACATGTTCATCCCAAGTATTGTCATTTTTCCCGTGACATTTAGTGCTTAGTGCGTCCGATATAGTCCTGTTAAATCTCTCTACCTGTCCGTTCGCTCGCGGAGTGGCTACAGCATTTAAAATATGTTTCATACCTGCACTAATAGTAAATGTTTTAAATTTTGAACTCGTAAAGCATGACCCACGATCAGTAATTAGTCGGGACGGTACACCAAAATAACTAAAGTGTTCTTTAAATATCCGTATCGCTGTCATCGTCTTGGTATCTCTGACAGGTTTAATAGTGATAAATTTGGTAAAAGAATCTATGATTACTAATAAGTAAGTATTTCCCTTCCGCGAACGAACGAACGGGCCCAAATGATCGGCGTGTAAAGTATGGAACGGAATGTCTGGTTTTGGAATCGGGTGGAGCATCCCTTCTTTTGGACCTCCCGGTGCCTTATGAAACGCACATTCTAGACATGCCGATACATACTTTTTTGTGAAACGCCGCATTTTGGGAAACCAAAACGAAGTCTTGATCCTACTTAGTGTCTTTTCGTAACCAAAGTGACCCACGTCATCGTGGTTCATCCGTAGTATCTGCCATCGTACAGGCTTTGGGACCACCCATTTTACACCATCATCTACAATTTTATACACGCAATCACCTCGTAACACGTAATTCTTATGCACTTCAGCTATAAATTTTGTGTCTTTATTGGATAAAATCTCTTTTATTCGTTTGACTTCTTCATCGTCACTCTGAACTGTCGCAATCCAGTCTTTTACGTCTATGTTAAGAACATCAATAATATGAGGCCTGTTTATTTCTACGCATTCACTAGTTGGGGCGCGACTAAGTGCATCCACATGCATCATTTTAGTTCCAGATCTATACTCAATTTCACAATCGAACTCTTGGAGTTGTATCCACCAACGTCCTATTCTGGGCACTAAGTCGCGCTTAGTCATGGTTGTGCGTAGCGCATTACAATCGGTAATGATTTTAAATTTTAATCCTAACAGATACACGCGAAATCTATTTATCGACGCTATTACTGCGAGAGTCTCTAGGTCATATGAATGCAATTTTTGTTCATCGTTAGTAGTTTTCCGACTGTAATACGCGACGGGTCGCATGAGCCCATCAGTACCTCGCTGCATTAGGATGCCTGCAATGCCATACTTTGACGCGTCCGTATGTAATTCGGTCTCAAGATTTCCGTCATAAAGTGCCAGAATTGGTCGTTCTATTAGTTTGTTTTTAAGGGTTTCGAATGCATTTTGATGCTCATCAGTCCAATTCCAGGTAAAATGCTTTTTTAAAAGATCGGTAAGGGGTCTCGCTATAATCGAAAAATTTTGAACAAATCGTCTAAAAAAGCTTGTTAGTCCCATAAACCTCCTAATTTCATGTACATTCTTTGGTGCGGGAAAATTCAATAAAGCGTTAATTTTTCGTGACCCTGGTTTTATACCCAAACTGCTAACCTCAAAACCTAAAAAATCTATTTCTTTGTAAAAAAAGAAACATTTGCTTAATTTTAGGGTAAGACCTGCTTCACGAATCGCATTCAAAACTTGTTCCAACCGTAATAACCCTTCATCGAATGTCTGTGCTGGTATAAGCACATCATCCATATATACAAGAGTATAGTTCAATTTTGATAACACCTTATTCATAGTCCTCTGGAATACCGATGGTGCATTAGCCAACCCAAACGGCATTTTTTTAAACTGATATTGACCGTCAGGGGTCACGAACGCTGTTTTATCTTGAGATTCTTTAGCAACGGGTATTTGGTAATATCCAGAGGCCAAATCACGTGCTATAAAAAGTGAATTTCCTGATAATCTGTCTAGCTGATCGTCGATCAATGGTAGGGGAAAATGTTCTTTCTTCGTTTTCCGATTAAGTGCTCGATAATCAATACAGAGTCGCTTCTCCCCGGTTTTCTTTTTAACTAGGAGAACCGGGCTCGCATATGCGGAATTTGATTCGCATATAACATCAGCGTCCAGCATTTCCTTTACCATTGATCGAACCAGCTCACGTTCTGGGTAGGCTAACCTATATGGTCTATATACTACTGGAATTGAGTCAGTTAATTCTATTTTAATTTGTTCTACATTGGTTAAACCTATGTCTTGCAAACTGTTTGAAAAGCAATCACTGTATGTTTTCAACGTGTCCTTCAATCGTACTACTTCGCCATCGGAAAGGTGTTTACCGAAATTTATAGTCTCATCTACTTCTGGAGAGTCAAAGTTTATTAAATTTACAGTTTTAAAGTTATTAATAGGCAATGCTCGCGTTATCAGTAATCCCTGTTCTAGTTTTATAGGGTCTTTCGATAATCCACGTACTAATAAAGCCCCAATTCCATTACTCATTGTATACTCGCCGGGCATCAAATAATATTCCCTCCCTGGATAGCCATGCAGCGAGCCCTTGACATAAAATTGACCAGAATAGTTATCATTATCACAATTTATGTTGACCGTAGTCATATCATTTGGAGAAACTAAGATATCATACGATAGTACTAATTTTAATTTGGCAGGTAAATCACGTTCAAAAGTTAATTCATCACTCGTTTTCGTTATAGTTATTCCCGGTTTCTCAGTAAAACTATGGCCAATTAATACTGCATGCTTAATTACACTGTCATCTACCACGTAAACCTCAACGTTTTCAGAAATTCGATTAATGTCTATGTGTACAATAGCTCTTCCCAATGGGACTACGGTGTTGTTCCCTATACCGCGCATGACAGGCAACTGACCCGTCATTGACCATTTAATTCCTAAATTTTCTGCTTCACTACGACGTATAATAGTACACTACTACCTAAATCGACGAACCCTTTAAGAGGTTGACCATTTAATTTCATATCAATCAAATATTTATCATTGCTTAAACTAATTGTGTCTAATTTCATAACAGTTTTTTCTTTTGTGGAATCAGATTTATTATTTTCGTTTGGTAATTTAGGGCAATTGGTAGTCACGTGTCCTAACTTATTACATATATTACATTTGAGTATCTTCTTAGTGCATCTAAAACTATAATGACCAGTCTCATTGCAATTATAACAAACTATTAGGTCCTACACTTTCGCGCGGTCGAAAATTTTTAGAGTAAGCAGTTTGATTTGAATTAGCATTAGATGTAGTTGTTTTATTTTCTGTGACAGTTTTAAACTTGTTATCCAATCCACGTGATTGTTGTTTTATAGATTGAAAATATTGTAAAACTTGTTCAGGTTCAACACATTTTGCCGCTTTAGCACCTAATCTCAAAGATCGATCTTCTATCCCGTGTAATAAACAATCGACAGCACGTTTACCTTTTATCTCACAGCGATTCAAAAGATTAATTTTATCATAATAATATAATTCTAAGGAATCATTATATTTAGCCTTTTTGCTTAACATTTCATTCAAAAGCTCAGCGTAATCGTCACTATACGGAAATGAATCTATTAATTTAACTTGCCACTCGGGCCACGAAAACGACATTAACGGCAGAGTTTGATACCATGACTTGGCCACGCCGCTCAGCTTGGGAAGTGCATAGTGAATTATCTGATCATCTCCCCATTAATACAAACGTGCACATTCTTCAACTTTGCTGATCCACGTGTTCACTGTTTGGCCTTTAATCATGGGATCAAACTCAGGTATGACATTTTCTAACATTGGAAATTTATTACCTTCCGGACGGTTATTGGAAATAGATTTAATCAATTCGTTTAACAATAATTGAGTACTATCGCTAAAATCAGAACGACTCACGTGTACGCGCTGTGGTGGCAAGCTTGGGGTTCGACATCCACGGTCGTCACCTGTGCGGGTAGGCGACCGATGACTCGTCATGCGACGTCGGTCGTCACGCCGTTCTGCTACCTCGGATCCGCGCTGTGGTGACAGGTTCGAAGTTCGCGTTCGATGTCTGTGCTTGTCCTTTTTCGTTCTTGTCCGCTCAGGCGATGACTCTTCCGCAATACTGCTCTCTTCCGAATGGTGTCGATGACGTCTATTTTTCGATCTGGTATGCCTCGAGTGTGTTTCATGACTTGAATCCACATACCGTTTACGTTTCGACGTACGACTTTTATCACGGTTTCGATTTTTCTTTTCGCGAGATCGTTTTCGTGTTAATATTACGTCTATACTGCTATCTGAATCGGATCCCATGTTGTTTAGTATTTACTATCACACACGCACACAGGATGCACTTAGAACGGAACTAATACGTGGGCTTAGTAGATCCCACTTCTGAATTGAAAGATCAATTCAGTTTTCACAAAATTAAACAATGATTACTTGGTTATTTATCGATTTATTCTTAACTAGCTTCCGCCCGCGGCTTCGCCCGCGTGGCCTAGTAACAATTAGCATATCTTTCTTCAGAAACAAATTCCGGTCCGGGATGGCCTGGTACGGTACGGTTCCATCCGGTCCGATCAGGTCCGGTCAATCCGGTCCGGTCCGGTTCGGTCCGGTCCGGTCCGGTCGGTCCGGACCTTATAAGGACCCTGCATGCCAAATTTGGAATCTCTAGACTCAGGGGTTTGGGCTGTGCGTCCCCTCGCAACTTCGTATGCGTATATCTCGCTTTCCCGTGGGAATTTTGAAAAATCCTTTCTTAGTACGCGTCTAGACGTCGTAAGAAACCTACAGTCCAAATTTGGAATCTCTAGACCCATTAGTTTGGGCTGTGCGTTGATATAAAGTTAAGTCAGTCAGTCAGTCAGGACTTTGAATTTTATCTATAAAAAAAAATCCGGTCCGGTCCGGTTCGATCCGGTCCGGTCCGGTTCGATCCGGTCCGGCACGGCCCGGTACGGTGCGGTTCCTTCCAGACCGATCAGGTCTGATCCGTTCCGGTCCGGTCCGGTCCGGTCGGTCTGGACCTTATAAGGACCCTACATGTCAAATTTGGCATCTCTAGACCCAGCGGTTTGGGCTGTGCGTCCCCTCGCAACTTCCTATGCGTATATCTTGCTTTCCCGTGGGATTTTTGAAAAATCCTTTTTTAGTACATCCCTAGACGTCGTAAGGAACCTACATGCCAAATTTGGAATCTCTAGACCCAGCGGTTTGGGCTGTGCGTTGATATACCCTCGCAACTTCGTTTGCGTATATCTCGGTTTCCCGTAGGAATTTTGAAAAATCCTTCCTTAGTACACCCCTAAACGTCGTAAGGAACCTACAGTCCAAATTTGAAATCTCTAGGCCCATTGGTTTGGGCTGTGCGTTGATGTATAGTTAAGTCAGTCAGTCAGGACTTTGAATTTTATCTATGAAAAAAAATCCGGTCCGGTCCGGTTCGATCCGGTCCGGCACGGCCCGGTACGGTGCGGTTCCTTCCAGACCGATCAGGTCTGATCCGTTCCGGTCCGGTCCTGTCCGTTCCGGTCCGGTCCGGTCCGGTCGGTCTGGACCTTATAAGGATCCTACATGCCAAATTTGGAATCTCTAGACCCAGCGGTTTGGGCTGTGCGTTGATATACCCTCGCAACTTCGTTTGCGTATATCTCGGTTTCCCGTAGGAATTTTGAAAAATCCTTTCTTAGTACACCCCTAGACGTCGTAAGGAACCTACAGTACAAATTTGGAATCTCTAGACCCACCGGTTTGGGCTGTGCGTTGATATATAGTTAAGTCAGTCAGGACTTTGAATTTTATATATATAGATGAAGAAAAAAAAAAACGTTCCGGTCCAGTTCAATCCGGTCCGGTACGGCCCGGTACGGTGCGGTTCCTTCCAGACCGATCAGGTCTGATCCGTTCCGTTCCGGTCCGGTCCGGTCCGGTCGGTCTGGACCTTATAAGGATCCTACATGTCAAATTTTCATCTCTAGACCCAGCGGTTTGGGCTGTGCGTCCCCTCGCAACTTCGTATGCGTATATCTTGCTTTCCCGTGGGATTTTTGAAAAATCCTTTTTTAGTACATCCCTAGACGTCGTAAGGAACCTACATGCCAAATTTGGAATCTCTAGACCCAGCGGTTTGGGCTGTGCGTTGATATACCCTCGCAACTTCGTTTGCGTATATCTCGGTTTCCCGTAGGAATTTTGAAAAATCCTTTCTTAGTACACCCCTAGACGTCGTAAGGAACCTACAGTCCAAATTTGGAATCTCTAGACCCACCGGTTTGGGCTGTGCGTTGATATATAGTTAAGTCAGTCAGGACTTTGAATTTTATATATATAGATGAAGAAAAAAAAAACGGTCCGGTCCAGTTCGATCCGGTCCGGTACGGCCCGGTACGGTGCGGTTCCTTCCAGACCGATCAGGTCTGATCCGTTCTGGTCCGGTCCGGTCCGTTCCGGTCCTGTCCGGTCCGGTCGGTCTGGACCTTATAAGGATCCTACATGTCAAATTTGGCATCTCTAGACCCAGCGGTTTGGGCTGTGCGTCCCCTCGCAACTTCGTATGCGTATATCTTGCTTTCCCGTGGGATTTTTGAAAAATCCTTTTTTAGTACATCCCTAGACGTCGTAAGGAACCTACATGCCAAATTTGGAATCTCTAGACCCAGCGGTTTGGGCTGTGCGTTGATATACCCTCGCAACTTCGTTTGCGTATATCTCGGTTTCCCGTAGGAATTTTGAAAAATCCTTTCTTAGTACACCCCTAGACGTCGTAAGGAACCTACAGTCCAAATTTGAAATCTCTAGGCCCATTGGTTTGGGATGTGCGTTGATGTATAGTTAAGTCAGTCAGTCAGGACTTTGAATTTTATCTATGAAAAAAAAACCGGTCCGGTCCGGTTCGATCCGGTCCGGCACGGCCCGGTACGGTGCGGTTCCTTCCAGACCGATCAGGTCTGATCCGTTCCGGTCCGGTCCTGTCCGTTCCGGTCCGGTCCGGTCCGGTCGGTCTGGACCTTATAAGGATCCTACATGCCAAATTTGGAATCTCTAGACCCAGCGGTTTGGGCTGTGCGTTGATATACCCTCGCAACTTCGTTTGCGTATATCTCGGTTTCCCGTAGGAATTTTGAAAAATCCTTTCTTAGTACACCCCTAGACGTCGTAAGGAACCTACAGTCCAAATTTGGAATCTCTAGACCCACCGGTTTGGGCTGTGCGTTGATATATAGTTAAGTCAGTCAGGACTTTGAATTTTATATATATAGATGAAGAAAAAAAAAACGGTCCGGTCCGGTTCGATCCGGTCCGGTACGGCCCGGTACGGTGCGGTTCCTTCCAGACAGATCAGGTCTGATCCGTTCCGGTCCGGTCCGGTCCGTTCCGGTCCGGTCCGGTCTGGTCGGTCTGGACCTTATAAGGATCCTACATGGCAAATTTGGCATCTCTAGACCCAGCGGTTTGGGCTGTGCGTCCCCTCGCAACTTCGTATGCGTATATCTTGCTTTCCCGTGGGATTTTTGAAAAATCCTTTTTTAGTACATCCCTAGACGTCGTAAGGAACCTACATGCCAAATTTGGAATCTCTAGACCCAGCGGTTTGGGCTGTGCGTTGATATACCCTCGCAACTTCGTTTGCGTATATCTCGGTTTCCCGTAGGAATTTTGAAAAATCCTTTCTTAGTACACCCCTAGACGTCGTAAGGAACCTACAGTCCAAATTTGGAATCTCTAGACCCACCGGTTTGGGCTGTGCGTTGATATATAGTTAAGTCAGTCAGGACTTTGAATTTTATATATATAGATATCAACTATTCAGGTCGACATTTCAAGCAAGAGTCCGTTTCATTCGACGGTGACGTTTCTTTTTACCAACTGTCAAACGAGACGTTCGTTCTTTTATTTTATCTAACCACCCGCATAATATTTTATATCTTAAAACGTCACCGTTGAATGTAAACGTCAAAACAAAGAAAACTATAAATAGAAAATAAACATTACTTAACAATCAGTTCATAAAATAGTAAATATAGAATATTAATAGAATATTTCACTAATTCTTACACTCGCGTGTTATTCTGATTCGCGCGCTTTTGCGAGCACGGCTTCCTTTTCATGTCTAATTTGGCTGGACTACTAAGACAACTTAACAAATGTAAAATCAATTAACAATACTTCAAAATAAATTAAACTTACCTTTGACAAATTTATTTCAAGATTTCACTTTACACGCTTAAAAACAGATGATAAACGAAATGAGTCAAAATATTGAATGCACGTCATGGGAACTAGTGCGAAACCCGTTTTGCCATTGATAACCGAAAGCAATTCAATTGGCTAAATGAGTCTATTCAAGCAAACAAACAAAAGACGCAATAAAAAGCCGGTGAACACTTTATTTTACTTTAAAAATAATCTTAAAAGAATTCCTAATCTATTCTAAAACATTTCAAAATAATCCTAAAATAATTTCTATTCCATCGTATTTTTTTTTTACAAAATACATTTTATATCGCTTTAAATAGTTTATTAAGTTAGTGATGTGATACTAATTAATAATGATTATTTATTTAAAAGGTATATTTTATTAACATAATAATATTATTCTTTAAATCATCCCAAATACTTTTGTTTTCTTTTGCTAACTGTACTTTTAAAGTACTTAGCAATGGAGGACGAGTCGTTGCTACAAAACCGATGGAGGACGAGTTAGGATTTTTTTGGAATGCGGGACGAGCCTAAGGGACGACCGAGGCCTAAATCGCAATTACTGCTATTTTTGTTTGAACGGACAAATGTAGAGCTGCTCAGGTTTTTTGCTACTACACCGGGCGATTGCGGGAGTGTAAGGCTGTCACCGCCCCAGAATGGCTTGCATCTCCGCCTAGGGTGACATTAGGAGAAGAACGCGGAGGGGGGCGAAGCGAACACTGCTACTATTTGAAATAAATATTTTTGGAAATCCCTCTGCAGTAGAATTTACTGTCTGTAATTTTTTTGCGCTTGCGTTACCTATGAGCGTTGAGGTATAGAAATTTTGAAATCAGACTTTTCCAATAACGTTTCATAGATCCTTCCACATTATTTTGTATGCAGAAATGATTTGTTCAGCATTTATGTTTTGTTGGTTTGAGTTTAGCTCAAACGCAAGCTGACGATGTCCGCTCCAACTTACTAATACTCTCCTGTCCCCTTACTCTTAAAGATAATTCCGCTCGATCGCCATTGGATTGTTAGGTACTCTTTACAGCTAGACTAGTGACTAAATACTAAACTAAATGAAATCGGATTGTGTGCTAACTAAATAGTTAGTAAAGTATAAAATTTCAAGAGTACGAATTAGGATTTTCTGTTAATTTTGCATTTGAAATTATACAGAATTGAAATTAAAATCGCGATTGCTTTGCAGAGTAACCTAGCTGATCGGAATAGTGAGTGGTCGCAACGGACGCGAAAACGTGTGTGGTGCTTACTCTTCTGTGTAAAGTCACGTTAGACTACTTGGTAAAGTTGTGCTTACTAATCTGTACATTCGTACATCGATATGAAATTATACGTATTAATCGATATTTGGCCATGACTAAATAAGTCACCAAGAGGACAAACTGTGTCGAACTAAACGAGCAGTTAACTGTGACGTACATTATGTTTGTACAATGCAGTAAATGTGTACATTAACGTTGTTTCATTCAATATTTTATTTGACTTTCGCGTTGGACGGCCACCTACAAGGCGGTCAGATGACGACCTACAACCATTTTATTTCGAAAATGAAAATTTTCTGGTTCGTATCACAATTCACACCAGGGAGGTGAAATTTTTATTTCGAAAATAATTTTCTGGTTCGTATCACAATTCACACCAGGGGAGGTGAAATTTTTATTTCGATAATATTTTCGAAGCCGCTGATGCAGGTCGCTCCGCTACCAACCGTTTGCGCTGGAAACGATTGGGGGAGTCATTTGACCAGCAGTGGATTTCTTATGGCTGAGATAATGATGATGATGTTAGCCAGTTTCTCTAGTCCCGACTAGCTGACTCGACAAATTAGGTACTTAATACTTTTTTTTATAAACCGACTTCTTCAGAAAAAAACGGAGGCGGTTCAATGTTCTTCTATTTAATTTTTTTATTATTTTTATTCCTTTTAAAATGTAAACTATTTATTATTCTGTGCTTTTAAAATTACGTAGGTATCTCCGTATCTCTGATAATTTTATTCCCCTGCTAAATTGAAGCATTTTTGTCATTAAATAAATATGGAATTCTTTAAAATTTAATTTTTCATTCAGTTGAAAATTGAAAGATAAAATCAATCCATTTGAAGAATTTCATTTGAACAAAGCAAACTGCGGGCTTGAACGTAATGGCCGTCTTGATGAAAAAAAGCCTGACAAGTCAAGTGGGACTCGGAATCGCCTTCCAAGGTTTCCGTACAGATTTGGCGGCATCTACATCCGTAGATTGTGCTTGCTTTAGTTTACGTAACAAAATGGACAAAATGACAAAAAAAAAATCGCTAAAACAAAAATGCCATTCCCTAAAAAAATTAATTCAGAATTTTTAAATAAATAAATATTTACCTAATGGGAGGATATAGGTTAAATAAACAAACTATCCGGTTCACAATATTACATAGTTTACAATTAATACAAAAAAGCATAATATTGTTTTAGATGGAATAGAATACTGAAACAAAAAAAAGTGTGCCGTTTTTATTATGAGTTGACGGAACCCTAAAAATCATAAAATTCCATAATTTAACTAAAGCCTATATTTTCTTGATCTCGCAGTCTGTGAAATTCATCATTTAACTGGGAAATAAAGTTAAAATCCCAAATGGGCTGTTGACTTTCATTTTAATGTTTAACAGTGAGTTTCGGAAACACATTTTAAAAAGTAATGATAAATTTAATGTGCAATTAAAGAAAAAAAAAGAAGACGCATGCTATGAAAGGGAATAAAAAGAGAATGGATAAGAAAAAGGAATAGGAGGCTTCCGAATCTTACACTCGAGTCGACCTCCGTGGCGTAATGGTTACCACGACAGACCGCCACCCAGGGCGTCCCGGGATCGATCCCCGGTCGGGTCATGATAAAAACGAACTTCTTTTGATTGGGCTCGGGTCTTGGATGTTTATCTATATATGTATTTGTTATAAAATATAATATCGTTGTTAGTATCCCATAACACAAGTTTCGAACTTACTTTGGGGCTAGCTCAATCTGAATGAATTGTCCCTATATATTTATTTATTTATTTAATACTCAACAAACAAAACGTATTGCTTTATGCCCATATTCTGTGAGTGGGTGATATTTCTTAAATTTATTTATCATTAGTGAAACTCGCGTAACTATAAATAAACACATGCAAACTTAGTTTGTGTGTGTTTATTTATGCACAGCAGCGCCATCTATTACAGAATTAATTATATTATCTACGGTAATCGCGTACTTTTCGAGATAATAATTACCCTATGTGTTAATTAGCTACTTACGTTAAAATTTGGCCCAGCCATTTGACCGTGAAGAAGTAACAAACATACACACAACTTTCGCTTTTATAATATTAGTAGGATTTACAAATGACGTCCTTTTCTTCGGATCGCAGAAAAAGGTTGTTGTAGATTCGTCACAAAATAAATTCGTTGGTAATACACTAGTAGGTATATCATGTCATTTAGTATTTCTTTCTACTGTATTTGTATTACCAATAAAGCATATTCTATCTATCTATCTATCAAAATTCGTCACGGAGTAAATGTGACGAAAATAATGACGAATTTATTTTGTGACGAATGTGTACACGACCACTTCAAATGTAACTAAAGTTTTACAATAATAAAACATTGGATGTAATTCTGTATATAAATAACGAATCAATCTATCCATAACAATAGTATTACATACCTTCCTGTCTACCTGCTATAAAAATCGTATTTTCCGACTCTGTTTGAGTCTCGCTCAAATATTGACTGAGAGTATTGGACCGGACTATTCTGTTGAATCGCACTTGAAATTGTGTCTTGTGAATCATTCCGCTGTATTGTAGAAAAATTGGATTTTTTAAACAATGTAATTGCAAACGAGAGTTAATAGAAGTGGTATTTATGTTATTAGTTCACCCAACGAAGACATTAAAATAGCTCTCAGGGGAAATAATTCGTTTAGTAGCGAATTTTTGCATATTTGTAGGAAATAGTGTTTTAAACAATATATTATGTACTCATGGTTGGAGGTGGAGCGACGGAGGGATTAAATGTCTCGTGTTTTAGTTTTTCGTAAAATTGTGGTAATAATAATATTTTTCGTGAAATGGTAGCCCATATGAAAAAATTTTCTTTTACTTAAATAATCTACATAAAATTCTCTACAAAAAAGGTTCTATACATTTTTCAGCTGGGAGCAACATAGAGAGTAGAAAAACAAATTTATATTAGATTACTAGCTATACCAGGGAAGAGACCAACCAACGAAAGAGATAACCAGGGCAGAGACTAATAATAATAATATTCATTTATTTCAGACCAAAAATCCATATTTTGTTAGTATTACAAATTGACTTTAAAAACTAGGGTTAGTGCATACACATTTATAACATTATTACCTAATCTAAACTACTAACAACACAGTTAGTCCACTGCCTCATGATGTGACAGTCGACACATGTGGCAACAGTGTTCAGAACGCTGTTAGTGCCGCCACGCATCCGATGCATCAGAGAAGCTATTCGCTTTTGCATAATAGCCTGAAAGCCTCCTCGCAGACGCACTACAGTACCTGGGCAGTCCTAGTTAACAGTGTCCTGAAGCCATTGTTGTAACTACTAACTTACGACTAAGTACTTCAAAGATTGTTCCACAAATAATTAAATTTTGGAATTATTTTAGTAAGTACAATATGAATAATATTGATAAAAAGAAATCGATTTAAACCTTTCATGCAATATTTAGAAAACATTATCTACTATGTAGTGGCCGTGACGTGAGAGGGATAAAAAAAGAATAAAATTTAAATAAAGTCCTATTTTTCATCTTATGTGAAGTTTTTTTTAGCAAAATTTTTTTTTTAAATGGCGCCATCTCTTATCGCAAAATTTCTATCGTCAACCAAATTAATTGGAATGAATGAATGAAACAATGATCATCAAAATTATGTTTTTAATCAGTATTAAGCCAATAATCTAACTCAGGCGCACCAGCTTGCCACACTATCCAATTTTATGTGAAAATTGTATTTTAAATGTTACGCTCAAACACCGAAAACGCTCAGTGAGCCAAAAATGAGCTCACAATGCGTTGATTGAACCGTAAGAAAAATTCGCGTTATGATTACAAGATAACCCTAACCTGACCCACCAATGTCTCTTGGTATTCTGGTGTGAGCTATTTTTTCGCTCACTGAGCGTTTTCGGTCTTTGAGCGTAACAAAAACATTATCATGAAACATTGTAGCCATAACTTTTGCAAAAATGTGCGAGAAGAAATAAATAAATAATTGTAATAGCAATCGGATAATTTTATTTGTTAGTAATAAAAAAGTTTAACAATACAATTAATCTCCGTTTGCGCGATTGAAACCATTTTAATTCCACACCCTATTTGCAGATTGTGCTAATATTGATAGTGTTAGAATGGCTCTATAATCTCTATATTGGATGCAATGGAATAATCGCAATCCAATTTGTACAAATAAAATGAAATTGAAGTGTTTGTTATACTGTTTTATACCTTAAGGTGAGTATAGATTATTGTATTAATTAGTTTCAGTTTTTAGTTCTTTTCATAACAGATGTCACTTTGCAGTTTAAGGGCAGGCCACACCGCCAGCGGGCGGGCGAGCGAGCTAGGCGGGCGAGCGAGCTAGGCGGGCGAGCGAGCTGGGCGGGCGAACATCGTTTCTCCCTTAAACAAGCTATAGAGCGCGCGCATCGCTCTTTGACCATTATGCAAAGCGTAAGCAGATGTTCTATAGTGCAATTTTTTTAAAATGTGGCCGGTGGCAGCCACTCGCCACAGCAGTGTCTGCGAATCGCCACTTGTGGCTGTGCTCGGTAGCCCGTCTGAGCCTAATTATTTTTTGAAATTGTATCTAAGGGCCGTGAAATTAAACTGAATTTTGTAATATACTTTTTTTTACTATCAAGCTAGACCGAACTGACCTTTTCTGACCGACTTTTTCTGACCTCGCTACTTCAGACTAGACTTTACATAATTCGATTCACATTAAATACGCGCACAATTCTTCTTTATCTTGCAGCAAATAATAAAGAAAAAACATACCGTGTAATGTTGCAATAACTTCGGAATACCCCATAAATGCGATCGAAATTGCTGACAGACGACTCTCGCCATCAAAAACTGAGTGTGTAGCAGGCCTTAAATCATATTCTCGGATAGTGAATATTAATAATGGGACAGTGTTTCATTATCGGAACCGTGCGATATTATAACGAATGAATTTCTTATTAAAATATTGTTTGAAGTGAATTTCAGGAATAGATTAGATTCTTTGTCTCAAACTCCTTATCTTACATCTGAATCGATTTAGCGACTTGAACGTGAACAGGCAACAGACAGGCAATCGAACTTCAATTAATTTGGCATCTCCATAGGCAATGAAACATTATTCAATTTGATGTCTCTCATGTGCTACGGAGGGAAGACCTTTCAATATTTCTAACTCCGTCTAATATATTTCTGATTAAATTTATCATTGTGAGTTCCAAGACAGCTGTAGTTTCTCCTCCAGGACATAATTAAGCTTCATTGCTTATTGTCGATGTGAGGTCACCGTTGATGATTCTAGCTTTACATGAGATGCAACGGTAGACTTGCCCCAATGTAAAAAGACAGAATTACTATCGCACTAGTGTGGATAGAAAATGTAAGAATTTATTTAATTTCACTATGTCATTGGTATTCGAGATTAAAACCATTCGATAACACAATCACATATCGATCATTCCAATAATAGTTCCCGTACGCGTAAGACAATGATTTATTGTGTTTGCTTGAGCTCGTCATCCGTAAAGAGATTTCTTACGGAATAGCTATGTTTGCGTACTGACTGTGTTAAGGACGGCGCACACTATACCTATTCGATAATCTATTTATTTATTTAAGTTACAACATTGCCTTTTTCTAAATTAAGAGATGCGCTCTTGTCGATGTAGAAGCCTCCACGTTCCTCTGTCTTGTGCCAGCTCTTTTACCTCTCTATAAAACGCGACGTCTGCCTTTTCCTGCACTTGAGCCATGTAACCTCCTTTCTCTACAGCATTGTATAGTATTTTTTTTATTGCTGATGATTATAGAAAGAGAGTCCGCTAGAGATATAGTCTAGCGGACTCTCCCTGTGTACCCGTGCAGTCTGCTGTTCTAGTTAGTAGTAAGGTGATTTTCGTGACAAAAACAAAAAAAAAACAGTTGCAAAAGCAGTAGTAGTATTCTACCTTTTTCGAGGCGGGGGATCCTGGTACCCTGAGATACAGGCCTCGGCTTAGTTCAGGCTCCAATCTTGTTAAATTACCATCTAAGCCTATGATTGTTGAGATAAATATTTATTTACTTATTTATGCAAAAAAAAAAAAAAATACTTCGTCATCGTTCTAGTAAGCGCGGACCTTTTAAGCCTTTTGTATTTGGCTCCGAACGAATGTGTTGGAAGTAACAGTCTATTGTTGTAATCATAGGGGCGGAGTAAGGGTTAGACCCAGAAATAAAGACGTATTTTGTTCCTAGATTTTTACAGTTTTTTTACGATCTCGGTTTACGATGTAAAAAATACTCCATGAAATATTGTGGTTTTCGATTTTTTTTATAGGAGAGGAAGCAGGACGAGTAAGCGGTTCACCTGATGACAGCGATTCACCTGACTATGGACATCTATGACTACATGAATCTTGGATGCGTTCTCCACCTATGAAGAAATGAAAAAGGAAGGAACGTAAAGAAAAAAATATTTAACAAAAAAAAGTTTTTCTTCAGATTTTCTTAGATAACGTGTCTAAAGAAACCCTGGGATCTAATGGTAGATCTAGATTCTACACGGTAGATTCAAGTAGGACGGTAAATAAATAATTCAAGAAAGGCACGGCGGATAATCCGCTCAAATCAGAGCAGCCCGTCTGGGAAGGACCTCCACCTTACAGAAGATCGTAGCCAAATAGCATTGGTCACGGGCCATGTTGTGTTCCTACGGTGAGTACGGTCTCCACTTGGGGGGGTTAGAGGGTTGGCAACGCGTAAGTGATACCTCCGGTATTGCAAGCGTCTATAGGCTACGGTGATGCTTACCATCAGACGGACCATATGCTTAGTTGCCAACTTTGTGTATTAAAAAAAATGGAACCGACAGCAAATTGGCCCTCATGGCCAAGCAAAAATTACAGATCTGTTCAAATTTTGTCAAAATATTTTTTTGATTAAAGAAATGTATTTTTCAGTAAAGAAATATCAGAGTTTTTCTTTAACACCAAAATTGGCAAATGTACGCATACGCTTGTTGAGAAATGAACTGTTGTTGTAATAAATTAATGGATATTGTGCAGAATGAATGATGTGCGATTATGAAATATACTTCGGTCAATACATTTGTGATATTAAGTCCGTAAATCAAGGCTGCCTAAGCATCGCATTAAGTTGTAAGAGACAAGAATAATTGTATAGAGATGTTAATACCATTGCTACGGACATTGATAAAAGAAAGTAATAGATAGGCAATGTGGACGTGATCTCTCTGGTCATAATATTGACGAATCTGTACGTCTCATTTACCTAATTACTTCGCGAATCCGTGGCTTTTTTAAAATTTATTGGGGTAGTAACACCAGGCGCATTTAAATTTTAGACCTAACTATACCGACGCGCCCTAAGAACAAACAAGTATATTGTCATTCCATTGTAGTCTGAATATTTTTTAAACATGATCAGTAAGAATTCGACTTACGTTTCGTTGCTTAACTTAAAAGTCAATTTAGTTTTGACAGTTGAAAAGACTGTATGTGATTCCGTATAATTAATTCAACATCTCTATATAATTCCGCAATAAGTACTAACAATCTTAAGGGTAATATTTTTATTTCTACTATATACTCGATGCCAAGTGTATTTTGTCTTTGTAAGGGTGTACGCACACAACTACCCCTCGGGGAAATGTTGCACTATAAAAATATTTGCTACCCCGCTGCTTTGCTCTTAATTCCTTTTTCGAATCCGTCTGTTATTTGGGCCCTAGCCAAGAGACGGGTTTTGTCAAATAGGCAGTTTTTTTATTTGGAAACAAAGCTCTCAAGTATTTCTGAGCTGGTAATGGGATACAAATATAGTTTGTCTTTTTCTAGATGTTTTATCGTAATTTCATTGTCTATGGAAATAGTAAAAATATCATAATGATGAATAATCAAAGTTATCCAAGCTAAGCTAAAATTGCTCCAAAAGATATTTTTTTTGTTATTTACCCAAAGACGGCTGTTGTATATTCGTCACAAAGTGATTTCGTCATTATTGTGAACTCCATACATTAAAAGTGAATTCGTCATAATCATAGGTGTTGATTGACGAATTTACTTTGTGACAAATCTACAACAGCCCCGTAGTATGGTAGGCCCCCGGGTGTAGACTACGGGTCGCTTTCATAATGCCCTGATTTATGTTAAATATAGCGTATTTATCAGATAATTTGTCGTTTAAGATACGATATACATACAAAGGTACATTTTGAACATTAAACTTCGATTAATCCTTATCCTTACTAATATTATAAATAAGAAAGTGAGTTTGTTTGTTATTCTTTCACGGCTTGACTATGATCATTATGAAAATTTGCATACATTTTAATTTTCTTCTAGGAAAACCAATTATCTTTACACATTTTTACTTGTATCTCCACAAAAAGACATCTTTTAGGTATTTTTATGTAACTGATAATTTTGAATTAGTAAAATGAAAAACTAATTTCGTGGATTTTATTGTATTCTTATTAGTTTAGAAGAAATAACGAATTAACAGTCTTCAGGGAAAACCAATTAAATAGCAGACCTTGTGACGGTTACCATCAAATATACCACAAAGCGCTCAATTTTTTTATTTGTAAAACGACGCCCAATATAGTATATTAATCAATGTATGGATGAAATATATAAATAATCATGTAGCTATTTTGTACGGTTCATTTTTAACGTCTGAAACTTTGTATACCACTTATCTCATTTTCACATTTTCATCAGATAATTGGTTTTCAAAGTATAACGGCGACATTATTGTTAGGGGTACAGAGCCCAACATAGGGCTACTTTTTATCCCGTGAAAGTATGTCATTCCAATGGGAATTTTTTTTTTTCTACTATAGAGGGCGCTGTATCGGCCAACAGATGGCGCCACAAGTCGCGCTATGGGTTGTTTTGTTGTCAAACGAGATCTATGTCACAAAATTAACGCGAGCGAATCCGCGGGGAAAAGCTAGTTAATAATATTTTGCAACTAGATAATGTATGTTATCTAGAACTCTAAACTGCTATATAATGTTTGTAAATAGACTCGGTAAAAAATACTTTTTATAAAACTTCAATTGTAAGGCTCGGAAAACTTTCCTAATTAATTTTAATATTTTATCCTTAAGAGTTTCGTAAATCATTCGAAAATAGTCAACCGATACAATATTTTAAAAGAAAAAAAGATCTTCGAAGAATTTCTAATTAGGTGTAGGTAAGTTCTTTTAAAAAATGATATAAAAGAATTTGTAACTATGAGGTTTTTTTGTTAATTAAGTTCTATCACAATTTGCCCTTCAGTAATTTTTGAGGAGCATAATGGCGTCGGTACACAGTGTCCCATTCTAAAACGAACCCTGAAGTTAAGCCACGTCGACCCCAGCCAGCGTTTGGATGGGTTTCGTTATCTCGAGCTTCTCTGTGTTTCGGAGGGCACTATAAGCTGTCGCATCGGTTCTGGCTGTAGTCGATGTATGACAGTCGTTAAACCAAGTGGTGGTCTTCAGACGGCTTGGAAACACGAAAATATTAGATAGATAGATAGATAGAATACTCTTTATTTGCATTACACACAGGAAAAAGTACAAAAAAAAAATCTTAAAAACTAGTGTAAATGCAACAAGGCGGCCTTATTGCTAAAAAGCAATCTTTTCAAGGCAACCTTAAGGTAACGAATTTTTGTATGGAGTGGGCAGGGGCAAATATTATCTGTAGATACGATACAATATGATATATAAGGTCCTAATTTATTCATGAACTTCCTTTTAACACATGACTATATAGGTAAGATACACATGATCGTATGGTCTAGTATTCAGTAAAAAAATAATTGTATTGTAAGTATTTAGAAAAATTTGCTTACCACATAAATTAATCCATATTCAACCATTTTGATATGTGAGACGCGTTGACGCGCCTTCGCACCGCACCCCTAAACCTTTTTTTTATTCTACTGATGGATGGCTGCTACAAGAGAGGCGCATTTTACCGAGTATTTCTAAATTTAATGCTCAATTAGTCATGTGTTAAAAGGAAGTTCATTAATAAATTGGGACCTTATATAATATAATGCTTTGATGGTAGAGACCTGAAACTTGCAGGGTGTGTTTTTGCTTGGCATTCGTTAAGAAAGGATTTTTCTAATTTCCCACAAAGCGGATTATACGCCAACAAAGTCGCTCGGGTTTCGCTAGTATTTTATAAAGATCAACGCTTTAGTGGGTTATCAAATTTAAATTCAAAACTTTTATTCAGAGAATAGGTTTTCACAAACACGTTTTCTTGTCAGAGTATACAGTTGTAATAAATTGTGATTTGTTTATATTAATCTACTCTATATACTACTTACTACCATTTCGGAAACAAAAGCAAAATGACCACTGGTATAAGAAATGGCGAAAGAAAACCAGTTACGGCCTTTTTTGTCATTTATAAATATATCGTGTTTTTTTATTTTTTATTTTTACCATAAAATTTTAAACTAGGTACATACAACATTGCCCACTCGGAATGTAAATAAATAGTGCCATTAATTTGTCTTAACATAAAATTTAATCTAAAATAAAAAATGCAAAATCGGTGTTAAAGATAGGAGCAGACCAGGCCCGCAAGGCAGCAACCGTTCTCGTGTATTTTCGAGTTTCAACGATATTATATTTTATAACAAATACATATTATATAGATACACATCCAATACCCGAGGCCAATCAGAAAAAGTTCGTTTTTCATCATGACCCGGGATTCGAACCCGGGACCTCATGCGGGCCGGCAATGGTAACTATTGCGCTACGGAGGTCAAATAATAAAACACTGTCATTTCAAACGCTTTAGTAATTTTCTAACTAGGCTAAGAACTCACGGGAGCGATTTTGTACCGCGCCCGCCGCGGTCGCGGTGGCGGAACTGCGTTTTTTTTTCTAAACTCACGAGACTGGTTATTTGCGCGGCGTCGCGGTTGAGATGATCGCAAGACGGGCTGTTAACGATCAGTTGACTACACAGAAGAATAAAAAAAAAGAAGACCCAAAAGGTTCTGGGTACATCCACTGATTCAGGATAGAGATCGTCATGGATTATTTGTTACTCTTATTAGTGAATTAAAGAAGGACGAAGAAAAATTCTTTAATCACAGAGCGAGCGGGTGCTCCCGCCGAGGCTGCGGGAATCGCAAACAACCGCGCACACCGCGGGCGTAAAACGCGTCGTGAGATTTGCTTTAATTTTTACATTTATGTGCATTCTACAGAAGCTGCGGGCCCGCAACCGCGGCGGACGCGTGTGAAAATCGCTCCGTGAGTTCTTTTCACCCGATTCAATGTACACGGCAATTTGTTTGAATTAAAGACTCTTGTCAAAATCACAAAAATATCAAAGAGGTGTCAGCTATATGAGTGACAGGCACATGTTCGCTCTCACCATTATTTTCATTTTGTAATTTTTCTAACACCCAATAATGATCTGGTACTGTCGATAACAAACTGCGTTTAAACAACAAAAATTTTAGGCGCCGACCCCCACTGCGCGCGGTCTAACGGTCAGAGTTCCGAGTTCTACGTCCGTCGTACTATGACCGTCGCGGTCCGACTGCTTTTCAGAAATCTGACAGCTGCTGCTGCGTTCGTGCTAGACCACGCGCAAATGAGTTGGCGCCTCATGGTTTTGAGAAATGATTCATGAAGTACTTTAGGGCCTATGCACGGTCTACAGACCGTCGTCCGTCAGTTAGTTCTTTTAATAGAGATCAAATATAAAATATTGGAGAATATTTTGCCTGCAGAAACCCTAACTTCGATGTCGGTTGACAAACTAACAGATTGATAATAATTTTTATTTATTCTCTCAAAACTTAAGACGTCAATCTGAAAAATAGTGCCCCAGTAGTGGCGAGTTTATAAATAGTTTTTGCGATAACAAATCAAAGTGGTAAAATTTGAATGTTTTTTTTAAATAGTTGGTATATTATTCATGCAATGACAATTTTATAATTTAATTTTAACAATGAATTAAATTATCCATTATTAAACTGAAAGCCTCAATATGATCCCCTCACCGCAAGGGTGGCGTTCGTTTAATTCAATAATAGGGACTAACTTTTGAAATTATAGGCGTATGAAAATTTATCCTTCATTTATTACTGAAATATGTTGTTTTCAAAAAATCAAACTGAATATTCAGGTAAATCATACATTTAAATTGTTTTATTTTATAATGTACTAGTAAATCCCTTGCAACTTCGTTTGCGTATATCTCGCTTTCCCGTAGGAATTTTGAAAAATCTTTTCTTAGTGATCTCTTACGTCATAAAAGGAACCCTGTGCAAAATTTCAAGTTTCTAACCCTTATAGTTTAGGCCCTGCGTTGATATGTCAGTCAGTCAGTCAGCTTCTCTTTTGATATATATAGATTTTAATGAAACAAGATATTATATGTATTTATTGTTTAATTTTCATATTCGTTTATTTTGAATTCAATCATTTTCATATTATTTGCGCTTTTAATTTTTATCAATACCAATGATTTTTAAATATTTATAAAAAAAACATAATGGGTTTTTTTTTATTCATCGGCTAAGTAAATACCATCTACTACCATATATAAGCTGTGTAGTTTATAATGCTTCATTTACCTACAAAGTTTATAAACAAGTCTAAATTTAAAAAAAATACATCCGAGTCACTCCGCCTAAGAGGGTATTATTTTTTCATATTTTAATTTTATTATTTTCAACACTTTTAAATACTTTGTATAATCATTCAATACAATACAATACGAACTCTTTATTGCAAAGTAACATTAAAAAGGAGACCCAATAGGCGGCATTATCGATATGCAATTTCTTCCAGCCAACCTATTCTAAAGGAACGTTGCTGTTGAAGAAAAGGTACCTAGGTGGTGCAGTGAATCGAAAAAAAAAGTTAACATACCTACCTACTAATACAAATTAGACATCTAAAGTAAATTGACTTTAATATTTGTATTATATTCGCTATTGCCTTCTGTTAACGATTGTACATATTAGAATCCAGATTGTGACAAACGGATCATATTGACTTCTAACTTTTACAGACATGGATGACACGTTCTTTGAATTTAACCGCGTTTTGTCCTTCGCCGGTATTTCCATATTCGCGAAAGAAAATTGGGATTCGAAATTATGGTTATTCTTTCAGATCTTCAACTGTTTTATTGCCTTACTTTGTTTCATTTTCACGACAGGTTTTGTAGTCACCAGTTACTCTGATTTACTAATATTAATCAAAGGCGCCTGTATATGGACCACAGGTGTTATAATGTCCATATCTCTATGGGTACTTTTGATATTTAGAAGAGATTTCCGTGAATTCCTATGCGAAATGGCATTCAAAGATACGATTGAAGATGTACCAGTAATAAATCATATTTTGAAATTAGACAAGGGACGTAAAATACTTGAACTAAAGTATATGGTGAATAACTCTCAGGAGAAATTATTTAAGTTTACGAGGATGTTGCTAAAGAGTTATGTCGCTTGCGTATGGTCGGTTGCGACTCTGTATCTTTGTGCTCCAATGTACGAGATGATCGTCGACGACCAAGCTACACGACTACTTGGTAAGTTAATTTTATTTTGAATTTATTTTCTTAGGAAAACCAACAGCTTTATAATTAATAAAAACAGTTTTAAAAACATTTTGAGCCAATCAAAGGTTTCAAACATGTAGTTAAAAGCGACAATTGAAGCAAAAAATAATTCCTACCTCCTTTCAATAATTCCTATTGTGAATAATGTATTTCTGATTAAAATCGGTGTGAGTTTAAAGACAACTTGTGATGTTCTCCCCCGGGACGTCAATAAGCTTCATTGCTTATTGACAATCTTGAATTTTCTCAGCTGCAGGTAGCGAATACAGTTTAGGCTGGTTTTAGAGTCGCGCTAGCTATCGTCGGCGCTGCCAGCTAAATGTAGAAACCGTCTGCGCTGATAACTACGCGTTATACAAAAACCCTCCAGATGGACAGAAGACCTCAAGAAAGCGGCTGGAGGCGAATGAAAGCGGAAGGTGGAGGATCGCATTTGGTGGAAAGCATTGGGAAAAAGCATATATCCAGCAGTGGGTAGATAGTAGATACAGGCTGATGATGATACAAAAACGCTACCCAGAAGTTCATACATTTTCGTCTATCAGCACCGACGGTCAGCGACTCTAAGATCAACCTTAGGTCTGAATAGTCACGAAATATTATATTGTTCAAATTCTTTGATTTATGATAATACATTTTTAATTATAATTTATACGAAATTTGGAATAATTTTGTGGTCTATCGTCGCTTTAAGTAATCTCATGATTAAACTTTGCCTTTGAGTATTGAGTTTGTAAAATGTAGTTTTTTGTTATTTTGTATTTTTTTATACTAATGTGTATTATTGTTGTAATTTAGGGTGGTACGTTTCGGTCCGCGCGGAAAATTCAAATTTTTTGGGGGTTTTTATAAATTGCATCTCAATCATTGATAGAATTTTCGTGAAAATTGATTTGGCGACAACAAATACAATATATATATTGTATTGTATTGACTGAATAATCATCATATAATTTATAAATATTGGCTCTTCTCATTATAAATCTGCATAATTCACTTTTATAGGTGAAAAGATGTGTGGCGACATCTATCGCCATACAGAAAAACTACAGAGTGAAGAAAAAGTTCACAATGCGAACACATGACGTCATATACGACGACACTTAGAAATCCTGAATCGCGCTATCGAAGTTTCTACGATATGGAGATATATATACAACCTCCGACACATACATTGTCGGAGCCGCGGTTCCCCAGGCATGACACCCAGCCTGGCCGGAAGATCTTCCCTTTGTGGCGGTCGAGCACATCGCCATCGCTCCCGCTACAGTGGTGACCCCGACGTGATTGGAAGCAGCCTTCTCCATCATATCTCCTCATCAGCTCTGACGTCATCACATTCTTCACTCCTCGTGGACATTCATAATAAGAAGAGCTAATACTTATAATTTATTCAGTAGATATATTGTATTTGATGTCGCCAAATCAATTTTCACGAAAATTCTATCAATGATTGAGATGCAATTTGTAAAAACGTACCACCTTAATGTGTTTTGTTTCAGCTTTTGAAATGTGGTTTCCATGGAGTTTGGAGGATCTCGGTGTATACGTCGCATCTTTTACATTTAATGCATATGCTGGTTATTTGTGTTGTGTTGGTAAGTAAGTAAGTTACTACACCGTCACCGGATCAAGATCCATAATATCAGATTGAGAGAGAGAGAGAGAGAGAATATACTTTATTTGCAATATACAATACATCTATATATAATACAGATTGACTGTGTAATGTATTGGTCAATACATAATTCCTATACGTTAATCGTTTTTGGAGTGGTAGAGCAATTTATGAAATGGGCTAGCTCAACCAGGGAAGTACCACCCTCTCACAGAATATCGACGTGAAGCAGCAATGCGTTTCGTTCGGTGAGTGAGAGATCCGGTAGCCCAACTCCTTCCATATCCCCTCTCTCTGTCTCCTTCTATCCCTTTCCTTCCTCCTTCTTTTCCTCCAACCTCCTTCCTTTCCTCCAACCTCCTTGGTGGACAACGCATTGGTAGCGCCCCTGGTGTTACTGATGTCAATAGGCGGCGGTGACCACTTTCCATTGGGTGGCCCGCTTGCTTGTTTGTCTACTGTATGACATAAAAAACGGATCTCGATCTGGCTATAACACAACATGGTATCTTACTCTTCAAAATAATTCCGCTCGATTGTCATTGGATAGTTACGATTAAAACTATGCTAATAATTTAAAATTGCTTAATCTTAAGTGCAGTAAGTGTATATAACTTTTAGTTTATAACATTAGAGTTTAAACGGTTACTAAGTAGTATTTCCGTGGAACAACCGTTAATATTAAATTTTGGTACAACTTGTAACTTTAAATTTTAAATTTAAATCTCTTTAAATACTAGCTAATCGGATCTATTCTCATAATAAAGACAGTTAAAATCTAGTTTCAATTTCAGCGCAATATAAAATTAAATAAAACTAAACTAACAAAAAAAATTAAAAACTAAATAAAAACTAAACTAACAATAAAAACTAAAATTAAGAATTAAAAAGTTGTCACATGGTCGCAGGGTTGCCCAAAATGCTAGCAGCGTTACCTCACTGAACGGCGATAGATATCCGTTGAGCGAAGTAACTGCCAGCCTTTGGGTCACCAGTGGTTTGTCGCAGCCTTTTTGCGATGTCCCTAAAAACGGACAACGCACTGGAACCCCACGGGCCTAATGTTTCTACACCAAAAGCTAAAGATTTAAACTAGTTTTTAGCTGTTTTAATTACAAAAAAGGTCGTAACCGGTTTTCTTTCGCCATTTCTTTTACCGGTGGTAATTTTCTTTTGTTTCCGAAATGGTGGTAGCTTATCTTACTTATCCTATAATTATAATATGTTGTAAAAGACGTATCTAAGTACCCGCGAGGGCTTATAGAATAAAATATTTTTGACTTAGACTTTAAGAATAGACAGTCGATGGCCTTCAGACGGTTTGAAAATACTGGTCTCTGCCAATCCACATGGGAGCTGCGTGGGAGACTGCGCTCTAATTCCCTTTGATTAAAGGGAGACCCGAATCCCTGCAGTGCAGTGGAATAGATATTTAATGATATTAATGAAATATATTTAGACCAGACCGCCACCCAGGAGGTCCCGGGTTCGATCCCCGGTCGGGTCATGATGAAAAACGAACTTTTTCTGATTGGCCTCGGGTCTTGGATGTTTATCTATATATGTATTTGTTATAAAATATAATATCGTTGAGTTAGTATCCCATAACACAAGTTTCGAACTTACTTTGGGGCTAGCTCAATCTGTATGAATTGTCCCTATAAATTTATTTATTTATATATTTCAGCATATCCCGGTTTACAGTCAATGATAATTTTGTTAATCGGACAAAATATACGACAACTGAGAATCTTGAATTTTGTTCTGTTGAATTTGGACGAGCTAGCCACGGAATTGATACTGGGAAATGGTGATAATTGGCAGACGACTTGTACAATTATGGTTTCACAATGTATGGACCACTATGTAAAAATTAAAAGGTACTTTTTATATCATATTGTAGGCAAACATCCAAGCAGACTAGTTGGAAATCGGGACCAGCCACACATTCCCATCGCTGCTGTGTCTCTTGTATAGCCACGATCAACAACGGCGACCTCAGATTGACAATAAGAAATGAAGCTTATTGACGTCCCGGGAAAGAAACTACAGTTGCCTTGGAACTCACACCGAAATTAATCAGAAAGAAAATAGACGAAGTAGAATGTATTTGATAGAAAGTGGTTAACGCCGCCTATGAACATCAGTAAGAGGTTGTGGACTTGTGGTGAATTGAAGTCGCACAAAAAGTCGACTAGGTAGGATCCACTGAGAGCCAGTGGATCCAAATGAAAGGAAGGACGGATCAGGAGTGCTAACAATGAGTTGCCTCATTATGCCAGCCTTCCTCACTCTGTAAAACCAAATCGACTAAACTCAATAGACTTTCGTTTTGGCTGCGAGAGCCAGCCACAGCCAGCCAGCCATAGCTTGACTTCCTTTATATTTTTTTTTTATTTCATTATATATATATGTGTTTTATTATCTTTTTACAGATTCAGTAATCGCCTTAACCAAATATGTCGGCCATTTTATTTAACTCTCATACTAGATGCAATTATGCTTGTTTGTATGTGTTCAGTCAAGATAGCTATTTCGGTAAGTGAAACCATCTGAAGACTTTTTATACAGACACTTCATAGCCTTTTTCCGAGATTCAGAAGGCGAGTTAAGGGCAAAATACAATAGAGGAGCGATACAAAATAAAAAGGAGCGGTGGCGCGGGAGCATCTTGTATTAAACATATGTGTGAACGGGAGCATACGAAATGCTGTGCGGGTCGGTAGTGGCGCGGTTGTCATCGCGCGCGTCTGCCGCTACCGACAACCTGTCGCGCGCAGTGTGTTTTTGTGTCCATTAGTCCACCCAAACCGAATCCGCTATCGAAGATATCGGTCGTTATGCCAAGTCACAAAGTCTGATATGATACCTGTTTTTTCTTTACTAATTTATGCCCATACAAAAATAATACTAACACATCAGCTATCCTCGCGGACGGAGACGTATGCACTGCTAGTCTTAAATAAAATGTCCCTTTTTTGTCCAACCTTCTTTAGTTAAATCTAAAAATCTTAAGGAAAGAGGATTGTATTGAAAAGATTTTAAGCTCCCTGGGGTACGTCTCCTCACGAAGATTTGGCTCACCGCCTACAGGAATAATATAGTTGAGACTATCCTATACATTATATGCCTTATTTAAATTTACTATGTCTTGTTACTAAGGAGGAAAATCAATATCTTTTACCTTATCAACCATTTGCTCAAAAAAATGTAAGTTAATGACATGATATTAACTCATAAGTAAGCTATATCTTTTCTAATTCTTCTTGCTTCTGATCTTTTCCATCAAGAACAATACGTACATTGCTATTTATTTTTTTGTTTTAATATATTTTCGTCATCCTCAATTATGTTTTTTATACGAGACGTATTCTCTTGATAGACTATATTATTTCATTTTTTCTCATAAGGACAGATTCTCTTATAGTCAGATTCTCAAAACGTCAGTTTCTGAAAAAAACAGATTCTCAAAAAAAAAAAATTGTACCTGTTCTAAATTTAAAATGACGTGTTTCAGGATAAACTGTCTCTTGACACTATGAAGTATTACGTGCACGAGTTCTGTTTTATCATCATCATACTTATGTTCTGTTTGCTGGGACAACAGATTGAGAATGAGGTAAACTTAAAACAATAAAATATCTGTATCTAACATGCAAATAAAAGAATTAGAAACAATTTTGAAATAAATAAAATGCATATTAAATGTTTATGACCAAAGCGCCATAAATAATAATATATTAAGTTATGTTTTTAGTTCAGAGATGGCGCGGTTTAGGATTTGATGGTTTCGTTTTTCGCAATTATATTTGTTATTTTTATTTTGACAAATAAACCAAATAGCTCAACTGTTTTACATTAAATATTAGGGACCATCTCCACTACATAAACATTGTCTTAGAACGTGTCTCCACACACGATGAAATCGCCGCGTGGAGACAAGTTCTAAGACGTGTATATAGATTTAGGTGGCACGACTAGACGATTATTATCGTCACGATTCTCTCGCTCGTGGAGATAGTCCCTTATTGTGGGCGAAAATGAATTGAAATTCAGTTTAAAGTGTTTTTGTGAGACACACTGAAAGAATCTCAACAACTAGCTAGAGGATGGCTTAATGGTGATAATTGAGAAATTATAAAAATAAGTGACGTATGATAACCAAAAGTTATACCTATTTTATCATTTAGCAATACAAAAATCATTTTAAAGTAAAACTCTTAGGTAGGCTCTTCTTTCTTCCAATGGTTGCATGAGATTTAATTAATTAACTTTAGTTTTTTTACTTACTGTATATAGTATATTACAAAGAATTTTTTCCAGTGTGAAAGATTGGAAAAGTCAATTACAGAGAAATGGTATATATTCAACAAGAAACACATAACTTGCGTAAGGATATTCACCATGGCGCTCTCTCAACGTATGCCTATCTATATTTTTGGGACAATAACTTTGTCGCTACCTACATTTACATGGGTAAGTTTTACTAGCTTTGTAAACGAAAAACTTTTGCCTATACTCTACATTTTTTTATACCACAAAGGTGGCAAACAAGTTTACGACTTGCCTGATGGTAAGCGGCACCGTAGCCCATGGACGCTTGCAACACCGAGAGTATCACTCGCGCGTTGCCGACCCTGTAAAAATCTATTATTGCCTTGATATTATAGTCTAAAAAAAAGACCTCGTCGTTGATCTCATAATAATACTCCACATAGCCTGTTTTCTTCTTTTTCAAGTAAAGGCTTCTGTATCCTTGTTCGTTGCAATTAGCCAGTGGTGCTAATTCTGTTGTTCATTTAACTAAACTAATTTTGACAGGACTAGATTTTTTAAAAATCATTTATTCAAGGTAAAAAACGAAAATATAATAACAAATATGCCGCACCACAAAAGCCGCGCAGGGCTTATCCGAGTGTCGGCTGGTCGCTTATATACAGCTTTTTAACTTTTTTATTAAAATTATATTTTTTTCTTTGCGCATACAATTCCTGCAACGAGGATGGCAGTTGGTTTAAATACAAGGGAATAAGATACACTAGTTCTTTTGCACCGTAGACATTGGTTGGTATACTGAGGCAACAAATACTGCTACATATTTAGGGTCCTTAAGTTAGCAGGCCTCTTTTTTACAGTCAAGTCAAGTGTTGCTGTCCTTGTCACTAACTGTAAACCAAGGAAGGACAACAACACGGGGAGGGGGGGGGGGGGGGGAAGATGCAAGATAATTATGTGTGCTTATTTTTTTCTCAGTTTATTAAAACCGGAATGTCTTTCTTCACTCTCGTCATGTCCGTAATAGAAGATTAACCATTTTGTGGAAAAAATCTGGAGTTACATTATGTAAGATATAACATTTTTGTGCAAACATTCAAAATAATTAATATAAAATTTGTAATTATTATGTTTTAATTATTACCAAAGATCAAATGTATTATGTATTCTTTATTAGTTGAGGCCCAGTGCCCTATTCCCGTGGGGGTGGGAGTCCTGGATCCTCCAAGGGTGATATTCGAAATAATGGACTGTATGAATTTTACACTGTAATAATGAGACATGAAAATACAATTGATTCGCCCGACAAGACTTAAGTACGGCGCGGCCGATGCGAGTGCCTCCTGGTTGGCTAGTGTTCGGTGCCGGCGCTTGAGTCGACGACGCGGCCCGTTCTTGTGCCCGTCCCGCGCGCACCTCAGACCTTATGCTTAGACCTTTGAAACTACTTACTTCTGATGCGTTTTTTTTAATAGAGTCAAGAGGAAGATTTATTATGATTAATACATAAATTCCCACGAGAAAGCGGGATACCCACAAATGAAGTTGCACGGGTTTCGCTAGTACAAAGCTTCCTATCGAATCATTCTAATTGGTTAAAACTGTATTAAAATCCGTTGAGTAGTTTAAAAGATTGAAGCGAACAGAAAGCAGAAGCGACTTAATAATTTTTTTTTAATGCTACTAATTTTTTTAATGCTAGGGGGTATCACTCACGCGTTGCCAACCCTCCCAACCCCCACAAGTGGAGCTCTGTAAAGATATATTTATACTATGTAAAGAAATAAATAATTTCCTATACAAGCAACTCGTTACTGAATTGCAATAGACATGTTCTAGGAGGATGTGGAAACGTCAAACTAATCTGATTTTCACAATGCGGTCTTGAAAGCGTGCACTTCGATGTGCATACTGCGATATGTTACGAAATCACAGTGGATGATAATGTGATTTTTGATATGTATACGAGAAGCATTTTATAAGAGAGGTTACTGATAATTTTATTAATAAATAAATTTTACTCAAATCATAGAGTGACGGTAACCGGTAAATTTGCTTCCACACCGATGTTATAGAACGTTTTAAAACAAATTGTAACATTCAGTGTGGACTGTGGAAGCAAAAATCATTGTTTTAAAATGTTAGCTGATGTTACAATTTGTTCAATAACGTTATATAACACCGTTCTAGAAGCACAAGAACTGACGGGAAATGTTGAACATTTTCAACAAGTTACATGTAAATATTTCAAATTTCAGCTTCTAAAGCTGAAATTTGAAATACTAAAACTAAATACCTACTAGAGTAGGTACTAAGCGTCTCGGAGCTACACCACGAACAGACGTACAGGACTTGGCGAAGTCCTTTTAAAAAGACTAGGGTCATATTTTTTCTAATTAACACAACTAAACACAACAGTTTCGCATATCGCACAATTTACTTATTTGGATATTTTTAGGACTAACATACTTAGGTAACAGTGCACGCCTATCAAACTGGGCCGATAGTATCAGATGGATCGGCCATTGATCCAATTGGAAAATGTAAATATCCTGCCGGTATAATAGAAGGCAGTATTGGACAGCTTAGTAACAGATGCGTTACTACGAATTATTAGTAATGGTATTCGGGACAAGCCCACCATACATTCCTACCACTGTGTCTCCTGTGTAGCCAGGATCAACAACGGCGACCTCAGATAGACAATAAGCAATGAAGCTTATTGACGTCCCGGGGAAGAAAACTACAGCTGTCTTGGAACTCACAACGAATTTAATCAGAAAGAAGATAGTCGGAGTAGGAAGTATTGAAAGGACTTCCCTCCTTAACAACTACGTGAGAAACAGCAATTTGAAGCCAAAGGCATTACTTATATCCTAAAGAGATGGCAAATCAAGTGAACCTCGATTGCCGAGCACCACGGTCTATTGTTACATTACTATTGGGACCTAATGCTATGAGCTGTTGTTTACTATTTTGATTCCAGTAATGGTATGTGATTATAATTAGATTCAGAGGATTTTGCTTTTACCCAGCATTGGGGCTTATATGGCTATTAAAAAAAATTGGGAATACGATTAATGATTTATTTATTTAGCAAAAGGTGCTTCTTCACCGGGAGCATCTTAATAATAAACAAGAAACCCAGCTGTCAAATTGAGAGATGGAGTGGTAGAGCAATTATTATGAAATGGGCTAGCACGACCGGGGAAGTACCACCCTCTCACAGAATATCGACGTGAAGCAGCAATGCGTTTCGTTCGGTGAGTGAGAGATCCGGTAGCCCAACTCATTCCCAATCGCCTCTTTCCCCCTCCTTCTTTCACTTCCCTTCCTCCTTCCTGTCCATCAACCTCTTTGGTGGACAACGCATTGATAGCGCCCCTGGTGTTATTGATGTCCATAGGTGGCGGTGACCGCTTTCCATCGGGTGGCCCGCTTGCGTGTTTGTCTACTGTATGACATAAAAAATATAAAAAATGAGAGCACCCATTTCAACCACACCAAATGAGAACATATTAATAAATGAAAATAGAATTATTTATTAAAGAAACTTATAGTGAGCATCCTCCTCACCGACGCGACGGATGTAAAGAAGAGATCAATAAATCTTTACTTTTAAAAATAAATCTTTTATTATTACAGCTATATAAACAACTAGCTGACCCGTGCCCACTTCGTTGGGCATAATGTTAAAAGCCTTTTTATTTTTTGGTTTTTTATATAACCTATGACACTCAGCTATAATGTGGCTTTCTATTGGTGAAAGAATTTTTAAAATCGGTTCAGTAGATCCCGAGATTACCCCAAATACACAAACTTTACCTCTTTATAATATTAGTATAGAAGTATAGATAAAAAAAGTTAGCATTTCAGTGTGCAAAATATACATGTTTCTGGGATCCACCTATTAAGCTCATTAAAGCTGGGTAGCAGGGGATCTCGCTCTTCCTAAATTCTTAGTTTACAGGCCAATCTTTGTAAGTACAGAAAACTAATAATCTAGTACAAAAAATTCGGTATAGGAGTGATGTGTATAGTGTACGTGTGAGTGGTGTGTGTGTGAATGGCGAGTGTGTGAGCCCCATGTTAGCACCCCCAGATAGTTTATTCGTAAAATAAACCGTCAGTTATTTAACATGGCTTTGGCAAAAAAAAGACAAATAGGCAGATTTAAAAAAAAATGGTGAATCCGTTTTTATAAGAATCAAGACTGTCAGCACACTAAATTAAAAATCGAGTTACTTTTAAAACTTTACTTTATATTTAGTAATATTTAAAAAACTTTAACCATATTTACAGCCCTGCTCATCTCTTTCATTGGCTGACAAAAGCGATGGTGCAATACTAAAAAGTGAGAAGTTGTAAGTGCTTCTCGCTTATTCGTATGGCATCATCTCTTTTTTTTGGACTCTGAATTTAGCCAAGTGTAAAGACCGTTTAGGAGCGCTATCTATCATTTCAAATTTCCATAGTAAATGATTGTAATTGAAACAGTAGTTAAATCTAAATCAATTAGAAACTCTCTTGTCGTAAGCTATTCCAATATTTGTTAGCAAGCACATAGAGCGCCTCATTTCCTTGACGAGTTACTCTTGAGACACGTGTATTGGAATTGTACCAAGGTTGGTACAAGAAGTAAGTTAAAGCGAATGTCAATCGCTATCTCACTAGGTACTTCTTCTTCTTTTCTTTGTTAATTAGTGGCGTTCTGTCGTGTCTTAACGACACATAGACAATTTCGCCAATGTCGAATATTTTAAATGAACACTTTTTAACAAAAAAAAGTACACTTTAAAAGGGCAACGTGGTACGGTGAGGATCCGAGGTCGCCATCTTGACGACCTTAGACCTTGACGCTCACTATACAAAATAGATTTTGAGCGGGATACTGATTGACATTGACACATAGATTTGATTTTTGTCACGAGAATAGAGGCGTTTAGTTTTTGCATAAAAAATACCAAAATATTACAACACTCATATCAAAAGACATTATTCGAATGCAAACTTTTGTGAAATTGTTATTTTTAGTCCTGGATTTAGTACTGGACAATACAAATTACATACACAGCCTATTGTTCATTTAAAAAATATTAAAGTCTGAGAGCATTCTTTTAATAAAACCTCCACAAAATGCTAAATACCCCCAAAATCCGCGTCTCATTTCAGCAATCTCCACAAAAAAAAGTCTACAAATGCGCAACACTAAAATTCGCGCGGAAAACCGTACGGCTTAAAGTTCCCTTTACATAATACCCGTACGTGACGTATCTGTCACGTAAACGTGTCATTACGGACAAAGTAATTTCTTCTATAAACTATAAGCTACACATATTCTATTTCACTAAGAGCATTTTGCTATGAATGTTGTAAGTGTTTATGTGTGCGTGACAGATTTTTCTTTTTTTTGTTCAACCGTCAAGGACGACTAGCTCTGTGGCTTGTTTGAGGCGAACTGATTGCCACATGAGACAACTGGGTCATTTATGAGTCTTCAACTCGGGCGCGTTAGTAACATATCTACTCCCTGTTGTAATAACACTGGTTGGAAGGCATACGATTCGCGAGTTTGGGGAGAGTTGGTCCTACTAGATTGCGGTGCGGAATGAGCAACAAATAAATAAATATATAGGGACAAATCACACAGATTGAGCTAGCCCCAAAGTAAGTTCGAGGCTTGTCTTATGGGATACTGGGGAACTCAATAATAGAATTTTACCATTATTCATTCGCGCACTGCAAGTAGACGTTTTTCAGTTATACAACTTATAAAAATAAGGATCTTTTTAAAATCTGTATAATCAATCACGTACGTCAGATGTGAAGGCAGCCTAAATCCGCATAAGCGGCACGAGTGCACAATATGCAAGACGCGAGGCGAGTCACTCATTGTTTTCAGGTCTTCATGACTTCAGCTTTCTGTTTGAACCAACTTATACACTAAACTTAGTTGCAACGTTTCCAGAATACAAAAGAGCGTTCAGAAATATATTTCGTTAATTGACTAATTCGTTACTCAATATCAGCTAGTGAAGATTTCTTGTGTGTTTTAAATTCAGTTACGTTGTACTGGGTATAAGATTTGTTGTATATTCGATCCGAACAATCATACATTGCATAATGCAAAAATTATCTATGTTCATAATAACTACTGGAATCGATGGAATCATTTCAGTCAAATTGATTGCTTTGTAATCTTGGAAATGTACTCGATGCGGAGAAAGAAAAGATTTTGGATGAAAAAGTTGAAAGCAAAATTTACACCGTCTTAATTAGCGTATATACCGTCTGTGTTTTCTTCTGTTAATAAGGCAACAAAATATTATTTACAAGTACAGTCAAGAGCAGCTAGGTCGACCTTTAGATTTCGGACTTTGTACCATATTCTAGAGTATATGTCACTAGCTTTTCCCCGCGGCGCGGTTTGACAACAAAAGAGCCCATACCGCGACTTGTAGCGCCATCTGTGGGCCGATACAGTGCCCTCTATAGTAGAAAAATTATTTTCCCATTGGAACGACATACTTTCACGGGATAAAAAGCCTATGTTGGGCTCTGTACTCCTAACAATATGAATGCAAATTTTCATAATGATCGGCTGCTTAGTCAAGCCGTGAAAGAATAACAAACAAACAAACAAACTCACTTTCTCATTTACAATATTAGTAAGGATAAGAGCCAAAATTGTACTGCAAGTGTAATAAAGCTTGACGTGAACCTGACTGTACAAAATCAATACAACAACTCTTTGGAATGGTCTTTTCTTATCCTACCACGAGTTCAGACGGCAGGTTTGTACTAAGAAGAACAATTTAACTTCTTTTTCTTATTCGTTCACTCTTGTGATCTTGTCAGAGTGGTCGTGGTTGCGCAGATGTGGTACACAGAAAGATGTTCGTTGGGTCCCAAACTTTCGCGAAGATTGCTTTCATAGTGATTTGCTTCTCTTGCCGGTTAGAGACGCTGTGTGGCTTAACTACTTACGTAGATTAGACACTTTAAAGGCTGCACTATCATTGATCGTGCTCACTATATGTTCCGAGTGAGCAGCCAGGAAACTGCGGTTCTCAGCACGCCTTATACCTCGTTAGAGAGAGGTTAAAGGTGCTGCTTACGTTTAATTAGCCACGGTAATGGTGCACTTGCAAATGCATAGGTTTGTTTGTAAGAAATACTAGTCTTTACGATTGTGTTTATTGTTGTGTTGAAACCAAAAGGGCTAAGTACTCGATGGTTGAAACTAATCATTCTTGTTTCTAAAATATTTTTTTAACTAGCTTTTCCCCGCAGTTTGGCTCGCGTTAATTTTGTGTCATAGATCTCGTTTGACAACAAAACAACCCATATGCTCCACTGGTGGCGCCATCTGTTGGCCGATAGCCCATCCCATACTATAGTAGAAAAAATATTTTCCCATTGGAATGGCATACTTTCACGGGATAAAAAGTAGCCTATGTTGGGCTCCGTACTACTACTACTAGTAGTAGACTACTGTATATCAATGTTTTATGGCAAACAAGCATACGGCCCGCCTGATGGTAAGCATCACCGTAGTCTATAGACGCTTGCAATACCGTGGGTATCACTCGCGCGTTGCCAACCCTCCCAACCCCCCCAAGTGGAGCTCGAGACCTTACTCACCATAGGAACACAACATGGCCGAGACTCGAGACCAATTCTATTTGGCTACGATCTTCTGTAAGGTGGAGGTCCTTCCCAAGATAGGCTGCTCCGATTTGAGCGGATTATCCGCTGTGCCTTACCTCTCTCTCTATAAATGAACAAACATTACATTAATTACTAATTGATTTCATTCCCCACTTTACGAAAGTAAACTCTTAAATCCTCAAACCTTTCTGTGAAAATAAATTACATTTTAAGTCGACATTACACTAATTAACTGTCAGTGTCAGTTGATTCTTTAAGTCCAGTTTGAGGAAGTTTGAAAAAAAATAATGAAAATTGAGAAGTTAATTCTTTTATCTCACAATACATCTGGAGGTCTCTTTAATGGAACATTTACTGAATTTCAACTTAATAAAAACAAATGCTTGTGATAATAAGAACTGTGCTTTGCTCGGGATAATATCATCAGTTTATATCCATGCATTCAGCAACTTCCTAAGCTACTAATTTGTGAGTGTCATTCACTAAATCATCATCATCATCTCAGCCACAAGTTCACTAACATAGGCCTTTTTTTTACGGGGGGAAATCCTCATGGACTACCTCCGCCTGGGGAAAGAACGGCGGAGGGGCGTGCCGGACTCTTACCGACTAAAACCACCCCGGTGTCTCCTCGCATGTGTGCGCGGAGACACCGGGGTGTTTTCAATCCAGATTCTTGGGCAGCCGCACACTAGTGCGGGTCTGTCCGGGCCTCGTCTTCTGCACGGGGTAGTGAGGTGTTGAACTACCCCGTGCATTGCCTCAGAGGTCTGCGACTCAGGTCCATCGAATAGGGGGCGGGGTCTTCCCCAAGTCCCTAGCCCCTGGACCCATTCATGGGGGCCGGAAAAGGGCGTTGTCCGCCCTTCTCCTGCGCCCGGTGCGCCTTCTGCGGCCGGGGAAGGGAGTCGAGATCTCCCTCTCCTGTTCCGCAGTTTCCTTCTGCGACATCACGTCCTCGCAGAAGCCACCACCGCACTAACATAGGCCTAACCCCACGTCTCCGGCATGACCGGTTGCCAGCCTACATCCAGCGGCTTCCTGCTACTTTAGGTCGAATCAGAAATGCGGAGATCCGTAGCAGAACGAAAATAATTGACATAGTTCAACGGATCAGCAATCTGAAGTGGCAGTGGGCAGGGCAAACAAGAGGGTTCTGGAATAGCGACCGCGTACCGGAAAGCACAGTATAGGATGGTCACCCTCAAGGTGGTCGGACGATCTAAAGACAGTCGCAGAAATAAGCTATACCTATATCAACGCAAAAAACAACAAGTTTGATAAGCAAAAACTCTTCTACTGTAAAAATGTAACAAACCGCAGTTAAGATTATTCAATCTACAAGGATAAAATATATAGCATGTCATGACAGGCGATATACAGCATTCATAAGTCGCTCAAGAGGCCTTAGTTGTTTAGAGCTGGAGCGTGCAACTCGAGCGAGCGTTAAAAAGGCGAGAATGGTCGAGTGCCTACTCGACGGCATATTGCGCTCTTCGCCCAACAAAAACCTCCACTTAAAACGGCAGAGTTTCTATTCAAATATAATTTGTGGGTTCGAGTTTTAACTTGTTTGGGCATTGTTTTGTTTAATGGCCGTGTAATTTCTCCGACTGTTTGGTGAAACGATTTTTGTATTTTCAATCGTTTGATTTTAAATTGAAAGGATTAATTTGGATTAATTTTGTATTTGTACCGTTTAAGAAATGAGTTAAGAGGAAATAGAATCGACGGATAACATTTCATTTTTCAACTAGTACAACCTATGAAAGAGATGGCCAGGGTACAACTAAGGACAAGAATTTGTATACTAGTAAGCATCGTTAATACTATTGATAAATAAAAAATCGAGTAAATCCCTTCATGCAGTATTTAAAAACCTAAATCATATTTTCGGTGTCAAATTACATAGTAAGTACCTATATAACTTTACTACTTTTAATTTCGCCTTGTCCGTCTGTCCTCAGACTAGCTCAGAGACTTAATACTTGAAAGGAAGGTTAGGCTTGTTAAGTTATATTAACTATACCAACAAAGTGAAACAGTATATGAAAAATGCTAGTTTGAGAGCCTGGGATTTTGTTTCACATTGGAAAATTTCTTCCTTTTATTTCAATACTTACTAGCTTTTCCCTGCGGCTTTGCACGCGTTAATTTTATGACATAGATCTCGTTTGACAACAAAACAACAGATAGCGCGACTTGTGGCGCCATCTGTTGGCCTATACAGCGCCCTTTATAGTAGAAAAATTATTTTCCCATTGCAACGACATATTTCACGGGATAAAAAGTAGCTTATGTTGGGCTTTATATCCCTAACAATATGTAAACAAATTTTCATAATGATCGGCTGCTTAGTCAAGCTGCTTAGTTGAATAACAAACAAACAAACTCACTTTCTCATTTATAATATTAGTAAGGATTTATTTTCTTTTCATTGAAAAGCTTTTTGTCTTTTATCTTATTCAACGTATACAAACAAAATATGTGCTTCCAAAAATATTGTCGTGGTGCGTTAAATAAAATTGGAAATTTCATGAAATTTCTAGTCACTATTTATACTCTGTCACGTAAACAAAAGACTAGATTTGCTTGAATTTTGGTACACAGGTAGTTTATAACACGGTCTAACACATAGAGTTAGTACTTACTATAGGTATCCATAGCGCACTTATTGGTACCTATATTCCGGAGGGTGTTTCACAGTTTTTTCACTGGTAGAGTCAGAGGAAACTAACAAAAAATTTTGGCTCCTGTGGCAACCCAAAATGTTTGCAACGTTTCCAACTGAATAACAATGAAAGATATTTTAGTTTAGCGCGTATATCAACATTTGAACTACAACATAAAAACGAAAATAAATCAGTTAGAAACTCCTATTCCTTCTTCATATTTCTTGACAAGTGAAATCAAAGGGTATGTAAAGAGCACGTCATGTGACATATTGAGATCCGTTATATGAAAAGGCATTTAAAAATAGGGAAAATATTGACAACTAGCCGATGCCCGTGGATTTACCCGCGAAATCGTTTTTATTTTTATATTTTTATAAATAAATAAATATATAGGGACAAATCACACAGATTGAGCTAGCCTTAAAGTAAGTTCGAGAATTGTGTAATGGGATAGTAACTCAACGATACAATTTTATACCAAATACATATATATATAAACATCCAAGACACAGGCCAATCAGAAAAAGTACGTTTTTCATCGTGACCCGACCGGGATTCAAACTCGGGACCTCCCGGGGTGGCGGTCTGGCATGGTAACCATTACGCCACGGAGGTACAACGCTATGAAAAAATAGATAGCTTGAGATTTAACGTGTAATTAAAATTAAAATGTGCTTCAGAAACCTGACTGTTGGTAACTTTAACAAATGTATTTCAATCTAATTAATCTTAATAATAATCGTTAAATAATATTGTTACTCTATGAAATTAAAATTACAAAGGCACTTTTAGTGAGATTTAATTTGAATCGATGTATTTATTCTCATTGTAACAAAGTTATTTAAAGCTTAATTCTCATATTTTAGGATAATGAACAAAAGCTTAGCAAAACTACTTTGGCAATATCTCAATACTCAGCTATATTAAATTTATTCAAAAATTCTTACAAAAGTTTTCTTAACGAGTCTTACGAACATAAAGCATTTTATGTTTAGAAATTTTGATTATTCATTTTGTTCAGAATATTAAAATTGTTTTTAGGTAAATAGACGTTTTAGTATTTCATGATTATCAAACTGTTTAAAAATAAAAATAAGTTTTTTTTAAATGTACCTACTAACTACTGGCCAGTTTCATAAATGCTTTAGCTCAATCTCTTTTAGTCTTCATTAATAAATAAATAACAATAAATATTTAGGGATAAATCACACAGATTGAGCTAGTCCCAAAGTAAGTTCGAGACTTATAAATAAATAAAAATAAAAATAAATATTTGGGACAATTCATACAGACTGAGCTAGCCCCAAAGTAAGTTCGAAACCTGTGTTATGGGATACTAACTCAACGATATTATATTTTATAACAAATACATATATAGATAAACATCCAAGACCCGAGGCCAATCAGAAAAGGTTCGTTTTTCATCATGACCCGAACCAGGGTTCGAACCCGGGACCTCCTGGGTGGCGGCGGTCCGGCGTGGTAACAATTACGCCACGGAGGTCGTCATTAGTTTTACAGCTAAAATTAAATGTGTCATTAACATTAAACTTTCAGAAACTGGATGTTTAGAGACAAGAAAGTAATTAACATTATATAATCTGTGGTCATCGAATACGTAGCCCTTTTGAATAAAGACGCCTTAGTCCATTGGGTTTGTCCAAATGTGTTGGTATTTTTTACTTATAATCGCTCACTATTTTGTTTGTGCACGCACTAATTGACAACAGAGATTTGAGTAAAATTATTTAAAAAAAAAATTAAATGTACAAGGATGTTTAAGAACGTGAGTGACGTTTGTACTTTTGTAGGAGGGCGTTAACCCGTGAGAAGGCGCGCCTAATTTTCTTACACGAGGAGGCGCGTGCGAGCAAATTGCTCACACTACTGTAAATGTTCTTATTTTTAGAGTTTCCATATTTATTGACTTATAATGTATTTAAATGAATAAAACAAGGTTTAGTAAATAAGAAAATAAGTATTTTAATTAAAACTATTAAACACAAATGCAACGTCTGCAACAAATAACAAAACAACTTATTATTCTTTAATTTTTTTTACAGTCTTCATAAAAATTACAATATAATCTCTTACATAACAAAAATTAAAAACAAATATTCTTCCATGAGATCGACTCTGGTGTACTTCTCGAAACACATGGAGCACATTGTATGTCGTATGTTCGGTGCAAAGTAATTGCTTGCACGAAATACAGGCGTTTTTTGACCTTCTATTCTTACGTCTAGAACATATGGCACAGAATCCGTTTGGTCTGGGCTGAGGACTGCGAATGATAGAACTATCGCTTTCTATGGTGTCAACACGATATTGTTCTCTATTTTCAAGATCCGCATCCATTCATCTTCAGAATCCTCTTCTAACCACGAAACAATTTGTCCTTGCATTGGTTCGTCCATTTTGAATATGTGGTGTAGCTAGAAATAAAATAATAATAATAAAATTATTACTAATGAGTTATTACATAATAATAAACGAAAATAAATCAAAGAAATGAAATAATATTGAATAAAACACAACTATTGTTTTTTTTTAAATAAGAAAAATAACAGGAGTAATGGACATCCTCGAAAAGGTGCGAAGTACCAAATGGAAATGGGCAGGACATGTGTGTAGAATGACAGACAACAGATGGACCATGAAATTAACAGAATGGATTCCGAGAGAAGCAAAAAGATGTAGAGGTCGACCGAACAAACGATGGGAAGACATATTTAAAGAAAGATGCGGACCAGACTGGATTAGACAAGCCAGAGATAGAGACAAATGGAGGCTGCTGGGGGAGGCCTACGCCAAAGAGGCGACTTCCACAAATATAGAATGATAATTGTAATAAAAATAATAAGGAGATATACAATTAATTAATTAAAATTTAATATATCATGGAATTTTTTATATCAATTTTTAATAGAATAATATTGTAATTATTATAACGACATTTAATTTAATTTATTTTTGTATTGAAGTTTGTGGTAGAATAAAGGCTAATTTTATTTTATTTTTATTATTGTTTTTTGAACCACAAAAATAAATACTTACACGGGTGGGCGCGTGATGAGCAAATTGCCGCAAGATGGTACACGGCCACCAATAAGGCTTCGCTGCGCGGCCGCAACGCAACTGACCGGTACGAGAGATGCGTCAAACGAGAGGAGATGAATAGTTAGGAAGGTACTTAGGTGCTTGAAACGGTATTTTTTTTTTTTATACCACACAGGTGGCAAACAAGCATACGGTCGGCCTGATGGTAAGCCGTCACCGTAGCCTATAGACGTAAGCAATACCGGGGGTATCACTCACGCGTTGCCAACCTTCCCAACCCCCCCAAGTGGAGCTCTGGAGACATTACTCACCGTAGGAACACAACAATGGCCGAAACCAATGCTATTTGGCTACGATCTTCTGTAAGGTGGAGGTCCTTCCCCAGACGGGCTGCTCCGATTTGAGCGGATTATCCGCTGTGCCCTACCTCTCTCGGTATAGCGAGAGCGAGACAAAAAATTCTTAGATTGAATTTTTGTGTGAGCAAATTGCTCATAGCGCGCTTTCTCACGGGTTAAGAGGGCGCACACAGGCGTTAGCTCAGTTTAGCGAAAACTGAACTTTTCGAAGCTCTTAATATCTATAAAAAACTTTTCTAACAGACTTATGAATTACACAAACTGTTAGACAATATTGTTGCCTAAATAGTTAGTAGAAAACATTTTGTCATGTAATGGAATATTTATGAATGCTATCGTGATAACCGAACAGTGTTTTCTCGATTTCACGTTCAGTGCCAACTTCGGATGTCAAAATATCCCCGTAATGCTGCCAATTGTAAGAAATAAATTATAAAATCTAACGGCAAATATACTTAAGCATATAGTTAGTAGAACATTTTTGTAATTTTTTGTTACATAAATAAGATATTAACATCCAAACTAAGTGAAATTACGAAGAAAGTCAAGTCGTTGTTATGTTTGTTTTCACCATTAAATCTTAGTTATTTTGTGTCAATATTATCATCATCTAAGAGATAAACGTATTCCCTAAAATCTAGGCGTCAAAATTTATGTAAAATGTTTACCATTATTTTTCTACCAATTTTTGAATATAGCCATAAAACCACTATAAAACCGCGCGCGTCTTTTGTTACGACTCACTCGAGCCGCCGGCTCTGCGGAGAGTGGTCACGTCGCTCTGGCGCAGGACCTGACCGCACGTAACCTTTGTGCCCATACGCAGTGCAAACCGTGTAGCGCGACCGACAATCTAGATACTTTGGTAAGTAAAATATGACTTTTTGTTGATAATGACGACGAACTATTTACTTTTTTAGTGACAACAACATAATATGTTTCAGAGTATGGGGAACAAAAAAAAGCAGTTTTTATCGAAAAAAAGAAAAAGACGAAATGTTGAAAATTTAAATAAAGCAAGGCCTAAAAGGCTGGTGGTACCTATAATTAATATAATGGTTATAAATTATAATATATGACAAGTTCTACTAAGGAGGTCGATTATTGCGAAATCGTAAAAAAAATTGCTGTTTCATATATGTTTCAGTCCGTATGATGAAGGAGGACACGAAGAGGAAGAAAAACAAGAGCCCGTACTTTTTCATCTTCTTCAAAATGAAAATCATCCTGGTGATAGAATTGAATCCCAATCCCAACCAAAGAATCATTTCTCTTTATAACCCATTTGTTCATCTTTTCGTCTTTTTGAGATTGTGGGTGAACCGCTAGTCTCACAAACTTGGCTATGAGGTCTAATAAAAGCTAGTTAAATCTACTACAAAGTATTTCAAGTGACGGTTCTTCGTAGCTTACGTGGTTTTTTCCAATATTTCGCGAAGTACGTAAAACTTGAAAATTTCAATGTTTGATAAAATTAGGTCATATATGAAAAGCCACAGCTTGGCTCCTATGGTATCAATAGAGCTGCGATTGGTCGCACATTGTAGGTAATGTATGTAATTTAATACATATAGGTGTAGAAAACATTGTGAAAAATGCATAGTTTTAGTCCTGGAGCAAAAATTTCTAAAATTTCTCAATTTTTTCAGAAACTGCTACCTGCTGATGCTTTTAATTATGGCTTTTTTTCTGCAATGGAGTAACTTAGAGCAATTATTTTTCCTTTTTTGGATAGAAAACAATTGTAGATCTTACTCAAATGAAGTATTTACGAAATTAGCAAGGCCTTTTTAAATATTTTAATTGAATTTTTGTTGAAAATTTCACAAAATCAAAATTTGTTTTCTAAAATTTTTGCTTTTATTTCCGTATGGATAAAAAATAACACGATTTTGTACTGTGCATTACAGACCAATATCATAACTCTCCAAATATGGCAAAAAAAAAAATCGAATTACAACGTTTTTTTGGGCCCCAATTTCGTCTGAAGACTGCCAGAATTAAAACAGATGACGAATTTTTGTCATCAAAGATGGAATCGAAATTGGTGAAATTTTACAAGAAATGTATTTTACCAGAATTGGTAGATAGATGGTAGAGTCTATGTATGCCAATTAGAAACACATGTTTCTAATACAAATAATTATATGTACCTATATCTATTATGAGTACTTTATTGTTATACTTCTCCATAATCCATAGGTATTAATACACGAGTAAAGATACATTATTTGTATTTATTTCCAAACGAGACATGAAGAATGTCGAAAAAAAATTTCAATTACATAATAACAATACTTATGTTCTACATAGAAATAGGTCTGTAGCTAAAATCACATGAACTTCGAGTCTACTATTATATTAAATAGTGAAGTCTTATCATAAAAGTATCAAAATCATTTGTCTTCGCCGGCGCACGCTCATGTTCGTGGCTCAGTAGTTTCGTAAAATAACACGCTTCGATTTTGAGTTGCGTTGATTTGGGTGCGCCCTCTTAAGTACTGTGGCATATTTTCATACATTTTGTCAAAGGCGACCTGTCAAAAAGTGACATACAATATGAACGGGAGTTGTAGTTCCAATTTCGACCACGTTCATAATATAGACCTTTGTAGCACATAGATTCATTATAACTTACTTACTAAATCTATGTTGTAGCACTACACTATACATACTCGCTGTCTGTGGTAAAGGTTACTAGGACTGATAAATCAATCGGTATTGTATTTAGTTACGTTGTCACCTTGTCACAATGTAATGTGATTAATCATATTGACGCGTCAGTTCGAGATCCCAAAATTTTAACTACCATTGAAACTCGATTAAGATTTTCCACAGAAGATGTGCGAGAAATTAGAACAGTACGAAGATGTGAAATATGTAGTATCTTGATGAGTGTTGCGAAATAATATGAGTTCTTAACAGATTACCTATCCTAAACAAATGGCACACGACACTTATCGAATCTATAACGTTTGGTTTTCTTTTTCTTTTATTACCACTTAGGTGGCTAACAAGCAAACGGTCCGCCTGATAGTAAGCAGTCACCGTAGGCTATAGACGCTTGCAATACCAGGGGACCACACGCGCGTTGCCGACCCTGTAAAAATTGGAGCTCTGGAGACCTTACTCACCGTAGGAACACAACATGACCGAGACCAATGCCATTTGGCTAAATTCTATCATCTTCTGTAAGGTGGAGGTCCTTCCCCAGATGGGCTCCGATTTAAGCGAATTATCCGCTGTGCCCTACCTCTCTTAATGTTACCCAAAGGTTGGCCTACATAGTCGACACTGCTTTCATAATAAAATCAGTGGAACATCTGAAATTAAAATTACTAGTAGCTTTAAAATTTATTATACATACATACATATAGGTATTTAAATTACAGTTAATGGAACCTCTGGGAGAAAAATTCCAGTAGTCCCATGATGGGACTACTCCACAGGATGACAAGTAATTCTCACTCGTATATCTAGAACGTTTTAAATTATTTTATAATAATTATGCACAAAGACCTTGATCGGCTAGATATTTTTCATAACAGTTGTTGTCCTGTTAGATTTAATCCTACCTATGTATGTATTATTATGAATAAGAGATATTTGTGATGTTTTTAAACATTATTTAGAAACCAATTTAACTGGAATAGCTAAACGCTCCACAAACAAATACAGTACGTACACAATCTAGTCTAATCTATAATGGGTGTGTCTATCCATTTATTCACTATTATCATTGAAAATTACACCTTATCTCTGAACTAAAAGGGTATAATATTAAATATTACTTTTAGTATATTATGCGTAATTATGAGCCAATTCAGCGAATTCCCGACCCAATAAGACATTAGGGTAATTTCGGGCCCACATCGGATTATCAAACATAATGGTCGGAACTATAAAAACAAGGTGTTAAATAAGGCTTAAGGGATATTTGCATGTATACTAAACGTTAAATTCAAATAAATGCCAACCATTTATTGTTATACATAGCTTGTTAATTCAGTTCAGATACAAGAGAAGCTTGTGGGCTATTCTCATAATAAAATACTTAGGCGCCGACCCCACTGCGCGCGGTCTTGCGGTCAGAGTTCCGAGTTCTGCGTCCGTCGTACTGTGACCGTCGCGGTCCGGCTGCTTTTAGTGTGTAAGATTCTAAGCCACCACACAGGTTACAGTGATCGCGGAACGCAGAACTCGGAACTCTGACCGCTAAACCGCGCGAAGTGGGGTCCGTCCGCGCGCCTTACTTGTCAATTGCTTTGCTGCACAGCATAACTCTATTGAGTTTTGGCGGAATTATTTTCAAGCACAATTTACTCACGTATACCTCCATCTTCAAACTGACGCCGTCGTATTGCTATCCATGTAACGATTTTGTCAACACCCCTACAATTTAATCTCATTTAATTACCTGAGGCTGGGATTTCAGTTTCCATGAAAAAAAAGGCCTCAACATTTCCACGATCAGCAAATACCGACGACATTGGATTTGGTTGCGAAAAAAAGGGCATAAAAAACAAATAAAGTCTTTCCCAATTAACTAAATTGCCCTCTGTTAGATGGGAGTCCGGCCAGTGGGCGATTCCAAACGTTTTATGGACCTATGAATTGTAATTACGTATTAGCGGGGACCGGGTCAAACTTATGTGACGTAATTGGATTTTGATTTTCGTATTTGGTTTTTGGCATCTGGCCCTCTTTGATAAGAATTTAGTTGAACGTTTGGTACTTAACACATTTTTAATATCAGCCTTTGAGTTGGTGTAGTGAAAACAATACCAGTGATATTGCAATAACATAACCCTTTTGACGACCTCCGTGGCGTAATGACACCAGATCACGCCAGACCGCCACCCAGGAGGTCCCGGGTTCGATCCCCGGTCGGGTCATGATGAAAAACGAACTTTTTCTGATTGGCCTGAATCTACCATTTAATATGTATTTGTTATAAAATATAATATCGTTGAGTTAGTATCCCATAACATAACCTTCGAACTTACTTTGGGGCTAGCTCAATCTGTATGAATTGTCCCCATATATTTATTTATTTATTAATTAATAATACATGAATACAGTGACACGAAACACGATTAATAGACACTGAGATAAGTCGATGGACAAGCTGAACATTCTTATAATGAACTTTCTATTTTAAGAAATTTCTAATGTGGCAGATTATTTGTAATAAATTTAAACCCCATTTATAAAGGTTAATCCTTTTTTTGTTGAAATTGCAACATGACCTAACCTTAATCTTCAAAATTGAGCTTCCCCTCTAATAGAACAAATTATTTTTCTTCTTAGACTACATTTTAAACAATTAACTTAAAAACTACTGAACTGATTTCAAAAATTCTTTCACCGTTGGGAAGGTACATTAACCCCGGGTAACATAGGCTATATTATATATTCATATATATATGTATATCTATACATATAATAAAACAGTAGACCCCGATATGTCTGTACTTTGAACATATTTGGCAAAAATGGAGAGAGAACAGTTAGAGAAAGGTAATAAAAGCGAAAAAATTTGTTTTGGTTTTTCTTGTCTGTCTATCTGTTTGAACGCGCACATCTTCTAAGTTACTGAACGGATTTTAATGCTTTTTTTACACGAAGATAGTGCTCGGCTTGGAGCAGAATATAGGCTTTGTTTCATTTAAATCGCATGTCAGGAAAACGAGCTATCCTTATTTGAATATTTCACGCGGACGAAGTCGCGGGTAACAGCTAGTATAAAATAAAGTTCCTTAGTAAAACCCGTGCGATGCCGCCGGTCCGCTGGTAATAAATAAAAATAAATTTAACACTTTCGAAATATCAGTAATTCTTTGAAAATTGTGAAAACTTATAGGTAAGGACTGTTAACCACATTTCATTGATATAGAGTCAGAGATTAACATGATTGATTAAATGTCTGATACATTCGTCTTGACTTGAGTAATTTCCGATGCTTTCTACTGCACACACAATCTGTACTATATTGTACACAGAATCGCCAATGCTTACAAGACTCAACAAACATTTTGACGTATCATGCAAGACACGGGTTCGAATCCCGGTCGGGTCATGATGAAACACGAACTTTTTCTGATTATATATGTATCTATATTTATAAAAGGAGAAGCTGACTGACTGACTGACTGACTGACTAACAACGCAGGGCCTAAACTATAAGGGTTAGAAACTTGAAATTTTGCACAGGGGTTCCTTTTATAACGTAGGGGAGCACTAAGAAAGGATTTTTCTAAATTCCCACGGGAAAGCGAGATATACGCAAACGAAGTTGCGCGGGTTTCGCTAATTTGTTATAAAATATATCGCGTCGAGTTAGTATCCCATAACACAGGTCTCGAACTTACTTTGGGACTAGCTCATTCTGTGTAATTTGTCCCTATACATTTATTTTATACATACAAAAAACAACGAATATAAGTTTAACAAGAACATTATAACAAGGTTACTTATCTTCATGAAAACGGAGCTCATAGGACAAATTATAGAAAAGCTAATTTATTATTTTACATTTATCACTGAACGACAATATGTTGTAAATGATGTGTCTAAGTGCCTGCGAAGGCCGACAGGAAAAAGTATTTTTGATTTGTTTTGAATGTCAGTCACTTTTTTTTCAGCCACTTTCATAAAGTTTTTCAATATTTTGTTTAGTTTAGAAATTGAATACTGGCCTTTAAAGAAATTGAACGTTTATAATAATACCCTGTATGAATAATTTAAAGTTATATTGAAAAGGTATGACTTAAAATATTTTGGTAACTTTCACATTTCACTGAACAAACTTTATCGCAACTATTTTAATGGGGAATGTTTCTGACGTCCTATCTTTTGCTTCAAAACTAAGTTATCTTCTATCCTTGTCTAATTTATTGCGTATCTACAAAGCCAGAGGAAGATAGAAAATACATTCAAAACGAACGGAAATTGAGTGGACCCTTTTCACTTTAACGCCAGCTATCTTTTGGATTATAGGAGAAAAGTATTAAATAGCTTCGAAATATTTACGAACAGAATAATTTTAATATGTTTTAAACACTATCCATAGAATTTTCCTATTTCTGGGATAGAATATCGCAGTGATGTAGCTACAAATATTTCGTTCGACCTTTCTCTCATAGTGTCGTCATAGGCCAAGGTAGGTGCCTCTGGGCAGACACTGAAAATCGTGACTGCTATAATGGCAGAAGATCGTTGTGAACTAGCTACATGTATTTAGTAAATTTTCACATTTTCCAATGGTTGACTGGTAAAATGTTCAAAATAAGTGTCACATAAATAATTCTGTAGCAGAAATAATGTGTGTGCCGACATAGATGAACTGTTCATATTTTAAGTGTTTTTACACAATGTCAGAGGTAAAATACGGTCTATTATGGTCAATAAAGTTAAAGAATAAATGTCCATTAAAAATTTAGGAATATCCCGGTAACCTTTTAAACAAAATGGTTTGAAGCGTTCGTTACAAGCGTACATAAGTCGCGCGACTTGCCACGTTGAACAAATCGTAAAGAGGATTAAGCTGTCGGAATAATTACCGTAAGTATAAAAATATATAATTCCTGATGACAAGTTTGCATTTTTATGGCGTAGTTGTGGCGAGCGCAGCGCCAGGGTACGCAAGCATAGAGTTGCTGGAAGTGGAAAATTAACTTAACCAACAAGGGAACGAGGGAGAGAGAGAATATGCTTTATTTACCATACACGCCGGCATAGTAGAAGCGACGAGACACCATAAAGGATGTCTCGTCGCTCCTATTCCTGGACCCCAATGACCTGCGGCCCGTCTGGCAGGTGCTGGCGTCACATGCCGTGTCCCAATAAAAAAAACACAAGCAAGTGATACAGTATAAGATAAAGAAGTACATGCAAATAAACGGCCTTATTTTTGTAAAAAAATCACAGATTTCGTGCTTCACACGACTATCGTGCACATTGGAAATGAATCTACGGAATTCGAAAAAATATTGTCGCTGAGCGACGAGGAGCTCGATGGCGTCGGAGGAGCTCGATGGCGTTGCTGTGTAGTGTGTCGCACTCTAATATGAACACGCAAGTTAAGCAACATCGACCCTAGCCAGCGTCTGGATAGGTTTTGTTATCTTGAGCTTCTCCGTGCTTCGGAGGGCACGACCCGTGGGCACGACCCTTTCTTTATAAGGCAGCGGGAATATATTTCCCATCATATTTTTTTGGATTTTTTTTGAAAACGAAACTAGTGATCGAATTTATTCCTATGGCAACAAATTGTGGAGTTAAGAACGGACGTCATATTTTTTTTTTATCTGTGACAGTTACAAGTTTAGAAACAACTGAATTTCGACACCTGCTGTTAAATCTTTATGCATCTTCAAATTTTGCGACTTTCGAAAGATAAGTTGTTATTAAACTTAATGTCTTATGTATATTGCATTTGGAATAAGTTTTTCGAGGCCTTTCTTACACTCTTTTTTTGTGGTGTAAAAATATTCCCTTTGCCCGTGGTCATTATGGTCTCGTCTTGGCAACATTTTACATGAAAATGTTTTTGTTGGGATTAATCTACTCTATATACTACTACGTCTATTTCGGAAACAAAAGCAAAATGACCACTGGTAAAATAAATGGCGAAAGAAAACCTGTTACGGTCTTTTTAAATGCATTTATAAATATATCGTGATTTTTTTTACTATAAAATTTAAAACTTGGTACATGCAACATTACGTCAATAAATAGTGCCATTCATAAAATTAAATCTAAAATATAAAATGCTAAATCGGTGTTAAAGATAGGAGCAGACCAGGCCCGCAAAGCAGCAACCGTTCTCGTGTATTTTCGAGTTGACGTGAGAGTCAGCCTGCCAGCCCCCATTACTGGGCTCACCATCAACAATATTATGAACAATATTGAAGGGAACAACAGTAACCCGACCCACAACGCCACCGCCAGTTTGGACAATTTGCGAGTATGACGTGGCCGTACATATTAACATCCTTGTCACCAATTATTTAATCAAAATTATATTAAAATGTAAATAATATAAAAAACAGCCCCATTTGGATAATACACTTCCGGACACTTGAATCGAGCCACCCAGCAGTTTCAACTTTGATTGCTGGTAACTTAACAAAAGTATATGATCAACGAAAAAGTTTTTATGCAATTTGGAAGCTGGTACACTTTACATTAATAAGGTATACTTAATTCCAAATTTAAATTTCAATAACTTGATAAAATTAAAATTTTAAGTGAAACTTGTCCTGTATAACCTTTCTCAAAGACAAGACTCGGGTTGAATTTTTGAAAAAAAAAGGAATTATTGGAAAAAAAATTATTCAGTAACTTGTATTGCCTCCGAGAGCGTTTATGATTGGCAGTCATGCGATTTGGCATGGAGTTAATCAACGTCATTATGAAGTGTTGTGGAATGTTCTCCCATTCCTCCTCGATGGCAACTCTCAGCTCTTCCAAAGTTTGTGGTGCTGGTTGGTGAGCTCGAACACGCCTCTTTAATTCGTCCCATAGACGTTCGATGGGATTCATATCAGGGCTCCTTGCTGGCCATTCCATTGTCGTGATTCCAACATCATGAAGGTATGCCCTGACGATTCCTGCAGTGTGCGCTCTTGCATTATCATGCATAAAGATGAAGCCTTGGCCTACAAATCCAGCATATGGCATCACATGAGTCTCTAGGCAATGGTTAATGTATCGACGGGCATTTAGTGTTGGTAGACGTGGTCCTGTCACAACCTCTAGCCCAGTTTTACCATCGGCAGATATTCCTCCCCAGACTATCCACGAGCTCCCGCCATAACTCACTCTCTCTTCAATACAACACTGAACAAAGCGCTCTCCCCGCCTTCGGTAGACCTTCCTCCTTCCATCATTACCATAAAGCATAATCTTAGTCTCATCAGTAAAGAGTACCTTGCTCCATTGGCGTTGAGTCCAATGCAAATGTTCAAGTGCAAACTGTAAGCGCGCCATTCGGTGAGCTCTTGTCAGTTTCGGCCCGTTGGCTGGCTTATGTGGGCTCAGACCACGTTCTTTAAGTCTTTGTCTAATTGTTCGCGCGGAAACAGCCACTCCATGAAAGTCTCGAAGCTGTTCTTGGATCTGTACAGAGGTGAGGTGACGATTTCGTAAACTGGTTGTCGCGTTAAATCGATCCTGTCTTTCTGAAGTTACCCGAAATCGCGGTCTTCCTGGACGGCGCACGTATACATCAGTGTCGAGGTATCGATGGTTTACCCTTTGCACAGCAGAACGGCTTAAAGCAAGCTGTGATGCTACATCGCGCTGACTTCGGCCCGACTGTAGAAGCGCCACAGCTAGCGCGGCTAGAAGAGGCGGTGTATCCATAATTTTAACGTTTAAATGGCTCAAATTAAAAAAACAACAATTTTACGATGTCTTAATTTCAAAACAATTACGGTGAATTCAAAATTATGGAGTTAAATAAAAAAATTATGTTAATTTAGATCAACTTTTCTTTTCAATAGAATGCACTAATTTGGATTTTGTTTCGTTTTTCCATTTGATAAATTCAAAATTGTAACAACAGCACTTCAAAATCATTATGAATATACCAGCATCAAAACTGCATAAAAACTTTTTGATTAACTTAAGAATATTTTTATGTTCTATGTCATTACACATAAAAATGTAGGGTGGCTCGATTCATGTGTCCGGAAGTGTACTACGACGCGTGTACATATTACAATATTGAACACAATTTTTTATTTAGGTAATTTATTGAACATTTACTGGCTTTTCACGACAAGTTTTAGCATTTCACCTTTGCAAGGGGGCCAGGGAGACCTTTCATTTAGATACTCGTTGATAGTATAGTACGCTTTACTGGTTAAGAATTTTTGACATTTTATTTAAATCGATTATTGCAATTGGGCAATTTTTTTTATATAATCTGGAATTTTATCATACATAATGCAAACTTTGAATCATAAATAACTTGCCCGCTTTCCTAAGCCTGAATTTAGGAGCAGCTAATTTATTTCTGTGACGCGTATTGAAATTATGAATATCCATACCTGGTTATAGTCATGAATGTTTTTACGAACAAACATGATGCTGTCAAGAATGCACTGAGATGCCACCGTGAGAATATTAGTGCTTTTGAAAAACTCGCGAAGAGACTCTCGGACCACGTTAATCCTATTTCCTTTTTTGCTTATTACAGACTATCTGGCAAATGAGTAGGAGTAGAGAATACTTAACGACTAGCTATGCCCGCGGCTTCGCTCTTGTGGAATTAGACTTATGACTATAATAGTATAGACGGATTTAACAGTGTCCTATTACCACTGCTATAGTTTTTCCCCGAGACATCAGTGTTCTTTATTGCTCATTGACTATTTGCTCGCCGCTGTGTTCAAAATACCTAATGTAAAATAATTATGAAAAATTAAAATTATATTAAAATTGAAATCGTCAGCTCAGTTATACTAAAAAACTTTCATAGTGCGATTCAGAATCTAACAGTGGCATCTAGTAAATTTGAAAGGAACAAAATTTTAAATGGTTAACTCAAGTAAAAAAAAACTTTCATACACAGTGCTACTGAATTTAAAAATGGTCGTTATGAGATATCGGGCGATTCCGACTCTGCAGTGAGTGACAATTTTAAAATTCTTAGGCTGTTGAAAATTTAAATGAGGGTAACTTCTATTCCTGACATCCGGTTCGATTCGGTTCGGTCCAGTTCGGTTCGGTTCGGTCCGGTCCGGTTTAGTCTGTTGTCGGTAGTTATGGTGTACAGTCAACAAAGGAGTTGACTGACCCCCCTCTGTATATATGATTAAAGATTTCTAAATATTGCGTGAAGGGATGTACTTGAAATTTTATTTATCAATAGTATTCATATTATACTATGTAATTACAAATTTTCAAGTAAATCCCTTCACGCAATATTTAGAAATCTTTAATCATATATACAGATTGGGCAGTCAACTCCTTTGTTGACTGTACCAAGTCTCAAGTTTGTAAGTGCGAGAAATATTTTTTTCTTACATAGTCAGGGTAGAGACCTTTAAATGACCATAACTTATTTTCCTGACATCCGATTTAAATGCGACAAAACCTATATTCTGCTCCAAGCCGAGCTCTATCTTCCTTAAGTTAAAACAGCATTAAAATCCATTCAGTAATTTAGAAGATGTGCGTGTTCAAACAGACAGACAAAAAAAAAATTTTTTTTGCTTTTGTTACCTTTCTCTAACTGTTCCCTCTCCATTTTTGCCGAATATGTTCAGACATATCGGGGTCTACTATTTTATTATATGTATATAGATTTACAAATAGGCAACGAATTGGAAGACATATTTTGTCTTCCCGATGTATCTGATGATGGTTTTGATACTGTATTGAACGATCCTAAAAAACTATGACGAGCCTAATGACAGGCCTATGGCACCGACACCTGATCCACCTAGCAGCATAATACCTCTCGAAAGTCGAACCTAGCAGTTCATCTGTTGATTTTTCATCTATCCCTCCGTCCTCCGTCGTCCCATCCCAACGCGATCGTTCTAGGCGGGCAGCAAGATTAGAAATTTTACCCAATATATCTGGTACTCAGCAGACCTCAGAACCTCAAGACACACGGGCAGAGGGAATATTACCACCGTGTTTACATTACATAAAACATAAAAAAAAATCTAAATACATAGTTTTTTTTATCTACCCTAGATGCTTATGTCCTATAAAGGGTTAAGCCGTCGGTCCCGGCTGTTATCGATGGATGACAGTCGTTAGGCCAAGTCGGTGGCCTTAGGGCGGTTTGAAAACACCGACCTCTGCCAATCCATCATTGGAGCAGCGTGGCAGAGTACGCTCTAATCACCTTCGACTGAAGGGAGACCCGTATCCCAGCAATGGGATGATTATGAGTTGATATGATCATGATGACGAGCGACGATAAAGTCGGGATAAGGAAAAGGTTACAAAATAAAACTACAACGTTTTTGACTTTGTTCAAAAAGGTTAAGCTACAGGGCAAACTCTTAACCCGATCATCTTTGTTTTAGGCTCAAATTATAGCTGACTAAATTGTCCAGACGAGTTTTTCTCAAATTTTTGATATCATTCTTCGTTTCCAAAATATCGAGCGCCAAAATCAAAAATTCAGAAAGAAATGATATTTATATTCACAATTTCGGCCATAACTTTTTTCGTTTTTGACTTTCTCAAATAATTCTTTTTGCACCTTACAGCTCTTGTGAACACGCGTCTTTTTAGCCTTTTATGAATATCATATCTTCACAACTCTCCGAGATATAAGGGGATCGCACTTTTTCGTGAAATCGAAGCCTATACTGAAGCGAACGAAAAGACATTTCCAATGTCAAAAAATATGTATGAGGACCAATCACACAGATTGAGCTAGCCACAAAGTAAGTTCGAAACTTGTGTTATTAGGATACTAACTCAACGATATTATTATTTTATAACAAATACCTACATATATAGATAAACATCCAAGACCCAGGCCAATTAGAAAAAGTTCGTTTTTCATCATGACCCGACCGGGATTCGAACTTGGGACCTCCTGCATGGCGGTCTGACATGGTAACCATAACGTCGTCATTTCTAAAAGCAATCTTTTCAAAGCAACTTTGAAAGAAAAACAAGTGAAATGGATATAGAAATTGATAGTGTTAAAACTAATATGACCGAATCGGCAGAAAATTTTATGCAGAAACTTTAACTAATAGAAAATATCCCACTAAAATTATATAGGCGAAAGTTACATACTCATGTTTGTCAGATTTTCGCGTTTAAATGGCCATATAAATAGCTAATACATTGCAATAACACATTTAGTACTTTTTATTCCGAAAAGTACGCGATTCCCGTACTATTTGGTCCAAACTCTGATAGTCATTGACGCTTTAAAAAGTAGATGGTGCTGCTGTTCATAAAATTAAAAACGTATGGAAAAAAGAAACGTTCCGGTTGAATAATTAGGCCGTATAAGAAAGCTGGAAACTGGCGCTTATAGGCGCCGATCCGCGCGGGTAACTGCTACAGAACGTAAGCAGATTGAAGCAGAGACTATAGAAAATGTGTATGGCGGTGCCAGCGCTGACCAGCGTGTGTCGAAGATTGTCGGAACTTGTCGGCGCTTATCGGCGCTGGTCCATAGAGACTGCCTGCGCCGGTTACCTAACGCGGATCGGCATAAGCGCTAGGCTGCCAGCTTTCTTTCTGAATACGGCCTTAGGTATAATAAAACGCGGGTAACAGCTAGTGGAATTTCGGGATCAACACGGTGACGGTAATATAAAAGAAATGTAATCTGGGTTTGTCATTTCTAGTTGCCGTTACGTCAACGCGAAAGTCGTCAAGTGGAAATAATTAGAAACACCACAAAAACAATTTGTGACCCGTAACGGAAGCTTTGCAAACACAGCGTTTGTTTTATCGCAACGGCGTACACTTTTGACGTTGCCCACAATTAATGCCCAGCTATTTGCGTCAACCAGAATTATGTGGTTCCCTTCTGGGTTGTTCTCGCTTCTTATCGGATCATTTTACTGGGTTGCTGTACCTTTGTTAAACGCAGTAACATTATATTTGTCAGCTCAGTGGTGAGTTGGTGATCCTACCTGCGGCGCCAAAGTATAAGGGTTGGATTTCCGATCGGAAAAATATTTTTAGGATGGCATTAGTATTTTTGCTCGAGTAGGAGTGTTTTCTATGTATTATAAATATAAAATTTACAATCTAAATTACAATATGATTTTGTCCAATTCGGTGTCGAGACCCTTGGTCCGTGGGATCCTAGCGCTATAAGACTTTTTAAGGAAATAGCAAAAAGGTTAGTCGACATCACAGGAGACCGAAGAGCTGGCAGCTACCTTGGACAAAGAAATTGTTTAGTTATTCAAAGGGGGAACGCTGCCAGTATCTTCGGAACTTTATTATATTTTTTAAGGTTTTTAGTTTTAGGTTCATTTGTTTTTTATATATGAATGTTGTTTGTAGTATAATATTATTATTCGTTATTAAGTCTCATGTTAAATAAATAATAAATTATATATTATACAAATCTACTTGCATAATGATTTGATTTATATTTGTGGAACGTGCAAGTCTTATGACCACAGAAGATGCGTGACATTGCTAATGTACCTATTTGCACTGTAACGAAAAGACATTTATTTCATCATACTCATTCCCAGGTCTCCTTTCAATCGAAGGGGGATTAGAGGGTATTCTGCCACGCTGCTCCAATGCAGATTGGCTGAGACCAGTGTTTGGCTTGGCTTAACGAATGTCATCTATTGACAAACGCCGTGACCGACGGCTTAAAGCACGGAGAAGCTCGAGATAACGTAACCCATCCAAACATTGACTAAGATCGTTGTTACTTAACTTGCGTGTTCGTTTAGAGTGCGAAATGGTGACGCCATCGAGCTCCTCAGACAACATTAAAATATGTTAATAATAATTCTCATGTCAATTCCACTTTAACCTTCTTCATCCATGAACCTCATTCCCCAAAAAGCTGCATCTAATCGCCTTCCGGAGGTATTTTCAATTTAACCTCCGATTTGCATATTCAATGAGAGGCTGACGTCGTTTCATATACTATACGTTTGTACGATAGTAAGAATTTTCTTTTTGATTACAAGGGCCGTACCATGACCGCTTAAAACAAAACAAGAACGGCTGAGTAAGGAAGACAGCGCAATATGATGATGTAAGGCGACGTCTCGTTTACACTATCGTTTAAAAAGTCGTGGTATAGCTCCTGTAGGAATATCAAAGCCGTTGCTAGTTCTTTTTGGTATAAGTCTGGTGTTTTCACTGGTAGGAAAACAAAGTATACTAGTCAAACCAAAATAAGCCGCTCGTAATTTCGTCTCTATTTAAAGTCAATATTTTGATGGGTTTATAAAAGTTCTCTCTTCTCTCCCTCCTTTCCCTGCAGGTGTAGTATTAAGTACTTAACACTCGGGAATAAAAAACAATTTTCACCTCTGGAGTATCGGGGCTCGTCGCTACGCGTCGGGCCTCAACAACTTTCTCGTCTCAAAACGGCCACTTTCTTCCCTTGGTGAACAATGTACTATTTGTGATAAGTTGATGTAACTGTTTGTAATGTTTCTACATTTGATTCAAAAAGGGTCAATCATATATTTTTTTAAACGCAATAGCACTAATTTGTGGCTTTTTTCTTTAGTTATATAAATAATTTTGTTGCACAGAATTGACGGAGAAATCGACGAAATTATATTTAAAAAAACATAGTCGAACACAGAACCACTGTGGAATAATCTTCCTGTAGCTATCAGAACTTCCAAATCTATTTTTATTTTTAAAAGACTTGTAAAAAACCATTTTCTTTCACAATAAGCGAATGTTTTCTTCCTTTTCTTTAAGACCTACTACGACATTATTTATTTATCATATGTTTATGATATATATATATATGTATATATGTGTAGGTATGTGTATGTATTTATGTATATATATTATATTTATATTATGTTTGAGATATATATATGTATGTATGTATGATTTGTGTATTCTTATGTAAGTATTATTATTCAAAATTAGTTCAGTTTTATTGATTTATGTACTTATTACGTTGCAAATTTTGTTAATAAGATTCTTGTTTTGCTTGCCCTGCCCGTTTCTGTCTTTAATTCGTTACCCTAAGGTTGCCTTGAAAAGATTGCTTTTAGAAATAAGGCCGCCTTGTTGCTAATACACTAGTATGTAAGATTTAAATGTAATGTTTCTTTGTACTGTTGGATGTGTATTGCAAATAAAGTATATTCTATCTTCTATCTAACCACCTCCTGTTTTGAAGTCGGTCAAAAATTAATTTAAATCAACTAACGGTTAGAAACAATCTAACAGTATCAAACACACGAGACGTTTTGCGACACCAAAGTCACAATTCTACGACGATGTAATTACAAATTGTGACCCAGTATTTATTTGCTCCAATTAAATTTCACCACTTCATTCCGCTTTGTGACAGTCAGGGGCAATTCGCAAATGCGAGGGCGGGACATTGACCAACTATACAGATGGACGTCGAGCTTATAGACACCATGATTGTGATGTACCATTTTTAAGAGCAAGTACTGATATTCTATTTCACGAAGAAGTTCGGCTGGTTCCGCTTTGACCTGACATCTGTGCGTGACCGACCAATTAATGAGCGTTTCCGAGGTTACGCGCACATTACAATATGCATTACATTACAACATTCACAGCCAAATGCTCTTCGTGAAATGTAATATCTGTACTAAGTTTCTTACCCAGTTCTTCTTAGTACAAATTTTCCGTCAGGTCAAGGTCGGCAACGCGCGAGTGATACTCCCGGTGTTGCAAGCTACGATGACCGCTGACCATCAGGCGGGCCGTAAGCTTGTTTGCCACCTTAGTGGTATAAAAAAAATCAATAAAAAGTTAATTCTGATACCCAGTACTCGCAACATTCGAAACTTTTTCCCTATTTAACAGAATCATACGTTTTTTCACAAATTGTTTTATACTTTTTCATACTCCCTGATAATGTCACTGGCAATTACCCTTTGTTTGTTTACATTTTTGTTCTTAAATTCCATTTCAAAGATAGTTGGTCTATTATAAATAAGAGTGGGACACCTGAAGGAAATTCTCTCAATGCGTCGTCCCATCCGGCCGTCATGGCAAACTGTTTGGGTTTGCAAATTCTATTGGGATGTCAAAAGTGAAAACTGTTCCGGACAGTTATATTTGTTACTCAAAACGTTTATGGTAAATGGTTTGAATGTTTTGTTGGTACAATTTCTAAAATGAGTTTTGGTTCGATGAAAATACGACAATCAACTTCAAGAAAATCAGGATTTCTAAAGGGCTTAGGAGTTTTAGTCGATTGTAAAAATTATGTTTATAGGCGGCGGTAACCACTGTCAATCAGGTAACCCGCTTGCATGTTTGCATGTGGTATGACTTAAAAATATATTTTAAAACGCACTCTTCTAATTAATTCTCTCTCTCACTCTTTATCCACTTCATTTTTGAGGGTTGCGGCCTTGAAAGGTCTCGTATCTGTAGGCTTACTCACGATATTTCTCCATTTCGCATGGTCTTCAGCCAGGATGCTTCGCCAGCACTACATACTTGATTAATTCTATTACTCTGTATAAAACAATTAAATTATAATTTAATATACTCGCTACAATATTAATTTCCTTGAGAACACAACGTAAGATACTAAAGTCAACTATAAAGTAAATATTTGTCAACAAACAAACTAATTCCCTAAGTCTTTGTGTACCCTTTAAACCTTGCTATTTCAAAATGAAATTGTTTTCAGAGAAATCTAATTAAAATGTGTTTTTGCGAGGTATCGGTGGGACAACCTTGCTTGGGTATTTTGAAGGAAACAAAGTAACCAATATTTTTCATTATGAAATTCTTATTGCTTTTTTTTTGATCGAACTCTTCGGTTTATGGTACCTATATATACTACTGAAAACAAAATATCGGCCACATTATTTAAAAGCAAAAAGTAGAAATGATATTTTTTTTTCTCGCCTAACCCATATAGTTGGGTATCGTTAGATAGGTCTTTTCAAAACATTGAGGGTGTGGAAAGATCATTTTTTGATACAATGATCCGTTTCGGTATTATTTAAATTTATCGTGTTAATTTTCGTTTTTCACGGTGGTCTCCCCCCTCTATCTTCGAAAGTCTTATGTTTAGAAATTTGAAAAAAATCATGCTATTAGTCCATATGCTGAACCTTCAATGAAAACTATAACGGTTAAGTAGGCTCTACTAGTGACCGAGTAATAGCCGACGAACTGATAAAATAAAATTTCTTTGATGAAAACTTACAAATGTGATAGAATTTGATATTAGACTCAACAGAAAGCAAGCAAAGCACAGCAAATACGGAACCCTACATTGTGCGTGGCCGGACACGTACTTGCCCGGTTTTTTTTATACATATATTCCCTGGCCCTTTTACTGTTTAACTCTCAAGAGTCCAGCATATCATAAATCAGACAAGGACTTAACACTACCTCGCTTGACCGAATGACTGCCCGCTAGGGATTACAAGGGATGATAGTTGATTTACATTATAATGGTCAATTTTCCTATGAATCCGCTAGGTTTTTTGCAATATGGTTAAGTTATTTTTTTCTGTGTTGATTTTTTTTACATTCAATCTCGAAAAGTATTTTCTGGTGTGGTCTAGCATTTGAAATTTTTCGCCATTTGTTTTAATGATCGTCATTTTGATTTTGTTTTCGAAATGGTGACATTTTTTACCTTGTTTCCGAAATGATGATAATTTATATTATGTATGATGTATTTTATATACCTAATTAGAATAGACTTAATTATTTTATGTTACAGGTAGGATATTTGACTAGAGAAAATCCCTGTGAAGGCCAGGGGGCTGATTCTCGTAACAAAAACCGATTCGATTTCTATTCAAACACACTCGCTGTCCCGTTCTCCTATTTTATATGAGTGAGACGGCGATTGAATTTGAATCGAAATAGAATCGGGTTTTTTTACGAGAATAGGGGGTCTAGTCTCTAAATAAAATATTCGATTCTTTGAAATAAGCTAACTGGACTGGTCAAGGACCACATTATCACAGAATATCGGCTTGAAGCAGCAATACATTACGTTCGTTAAAAAATCGGCACCCATTTTTTGGTTGAGTACAGAGAAATCTTAGTCTTGTGAGAGGTAACTTACCACAAGGATTGCCCGAACTTAGGACTTCTAGGTCCGAATCATTTCAATAACTAAACCATGACAGTTATTATGAAATTCTAAATGGAATTCAACAATTTTAGTTAAACGACATTCAGGGAACATAAATTGTGAGCTTAACACCAGTTTGCGTGCCCATCTGACTCAGAGCTTCAAGATGTAGGGGCACCATGAGTTTTGAAATATCACGAATAAATCTGTTTTGGAAACTTAAGAGGTATCGAACATATTTTAAAAGACTACAGTACGCTAGTACTCATTATTATAATATACCCTCTTATTAATAAACAAAGATTAGCCAAGGTTTAACCAAAACTTGTTTTGTCACTTTCCAACTACACTTAATTTTCCTTAATGACAGTGACAAAACAGGTTCAAGTTAAACCTTGGCTAATCTTTGTTTATTAATAAGAGGGACTGTGACTACAGTGTTTAACTGAAATTGAAACGTTAAATGTAAATAATTCGCAAACGGACGTATCTAATACTTTACCTGTAAAAAAGTCTTTTAAAAAAAAAGAAAAATTTAGTTTTACTACTTTGTTAGCATAGTTAATATGTGTAGACTTGCATAATTATAGCTTTCTAGTATTAAGCGTCTAGATGCACAGCTTTCTAGTATTAGCGTTTTAACAAACGGCAAACAAAGGACGTTTTTATCACATGTAATTATTGGACACGAACACACCTTCGGCACAACATGTAGCCAAGCCATGGTGAAATTGAATATTTGTAGGTGTTTATGGCATACAACAATCAATCGAACATAATTATCGCCTACCTATCAAGTGAATAACAAAATATTATTATATTTTTTTTTATTGGGACGCGACATTTTTATTTTATTTTATTTTTTATTTTTATTATTAGGTACAATTACAGATAACAGAACATACAATTGTTTTATATAATATTACATTAACATAAATATAATTCTGGAATCCTAAACAATTGTACACAACACTTATAAGAAATTTATACATGCAAACATTATTGACTAATTTAAATTTAAATGACAAAAAGAAAGAAATATAAACGTGTGTTATTTGAGAGAACTTTAAAACTAAAACATTATACATTATTACGTGACATGACTATGTTTTTAAACTTGAAGTAACCGTCCGCAAATAAATCACAAGAAACAGTGTTGCTCATTTTATTATATGACTCACAAATTCTAATTAAAGGATTGTTTTTTCCTACGTTACTTCTTGCAAACGGTATACTGAATACCTGAGGAACCCTGGCCGAACGACATGGTATCTTAAACACAAGTTTCTCGAGTAGCTGAGAACCCAACGATCCATTAGCAATCTTGTGTAAAATGCACAAGTCCGCTGTGGACCGGCGGTATTCTAAAGATTTGAGACATGAGACGCCAGTGCCTGCCAGATGGGCCGCAGCCGCCGCGGGTCACTGGGGTCCAGGAATAGGAGCTACGATCGATGCGAGCTAACATCCTTTATCCATTTCTGCTTGACCCCATGTCATACACGTCTGGTGCAGTGAACACATTTGCCGGGCAGCTTGTTCCACCGCTCAATGGTTCGACACAGGAATGATTGAATATTGGTAAATTGTGGTCACCCTATCCAGCTCGGAAGCCGACAAACACCCGGCAACAAGTTGGAATTACCGACACATAACCGACAGGTGCCGACCCGGTCCGAACATTCACAAGTCACAACTAATAATTGTAAACTTTATATTATTACTGTTAACCTTGATCATAAAGTCAAAGTTTCGTTCGGCCAAGTCGTTAATAACTAAATAAAAATGCAAGTTTTACAGGAATTATTTTTGCTTGTTATATTTTTTTTTAATCCTACCAGTACTTCGACATAAATGGCCTGTTGAGTAGAAGTGCCGCAAGAAACTCAACAAAAAAAAATACTATTCCCGTAAGCAGGTGTGCTCGTCGCTTAATCTCATTAAAACTTAGTAATTCTTCTAACTTAGAGTTTGTCTTACTTAGTATTTAAACTTTATCTTTTGAGAAATATGATAATGCTTACGGCCTTATTTTACAAAGTAGATAAATGTAATTTGAGAAAGCTTTAATATTAACATTGTTGAAGGATCGGCGCGCCGTCGCGCGCGCCCTTGTTGGGGTTGATATGATGTTGAGTTTCCCGCGGCTTTCCCCAAGCCGGCGAGAATGAAATGGGCCACCAGATAGCAATAAGCTATCGAAAATGATGATGATGATGCACTAGCGGTTCCTCCGCTCAGCGCCTGTTGCAGTCCGTCGCCCGCCCTAGGCGCAGAGCTGCTGACGTGGTGATGAAGTGATGAATAAATCAAAGCCTCTATTCTGCTTGATATGTGTAATTTCTGATTACATCAATATGATGGTTACTGACCGCGCAACTCACTGATTACAATACTTTATGAACTATAATGACCATGTGGTTTTTATTACACACTAAATGCCCTTGCGCAATATGAAATACGTGTCGCCCTGACAGTGTCTCGAACACAAGAGGGTTGACCATCAGTGAATGCTGAACGATTAGAACAAAGGACTGACTAATCTATGAATTGAGGCATTATTGCCAGTATAAAAATTGCATGACGATATCAACATTCACTTCGTTCGACTTCGAATGACATCCAGCTAGTTGGACGCATGATTATGATTATTTCTACCGTTATCAAGAAAACATGTTCATTTTGCGTGAACATTCCTGCCCGGGGCGAGGAAAGGATGAGCTGATTCCTTGAAGCCCTTATCAATTTGAAACCCATTGAAAAGTGATAATAATCCAGCCAGCTGAATGTTTACATGATAATTGGAACCTATGATAATTAGTACTTATGACTAACTTAACTACTCACAATCTATCGGTAACTTGCAGAGCTTGACAACCGGTCTAACAAGCTCACCGGAGTGTGTTCTTAACTTAACTGACCTAACTACACTATCTGAACCCTGATAAACTTCAATGACTCTACCCCGTCTCCAATGTAAGGGTGGAGAGCATTCATCTATGATTAAAACTAAATCATTTAATTCTATATTATTTACATGAGTAAACCATTTGTTACGTGCCTGCAACGTGTTGAGATATTCAAGGTGCCAACGTGACCAAATTGACTGAGACATTTTTTGAATTGTTTGAAACCGTGATAATCGTGACATCTTAGTGTCATTCCATTGACGTTCTGGTAAAGCAGTTAAAGGTTGACCTATGATAAAATGACCTGGGGTGAGTACGTCCACATCACACGGGTCCTCTGACATCGGAGTCAAAGGTCGTGAGTTGAGAACTGATTCGATCTTAGCAAGTATTGTGGTAAATTCTTCGAAGGTAAGAATACTATCTCCTATCTCTCGTTTCAAAAGATTTTTAGCACTCTTGACAGCAGCCTCGACTAAACCTGACATATGTGGTGCTGCTGGGGGATTGAACTGCCAGTGAACGTTCTGTTTACGGAACTCATCCTGGAGGACAATCTTGTTACTCACCAAGAATCGATAGACATCCTTAAGATATGTTGAACAACCAATAAAATTCGTACCTCGGTCCGATCTAATTAGTGAAGGCAGCCCTCTTCGGCTGACAAACCTGGTGAGCGCCGCTGTGAAAGCCTCGGTGCTCAGCGATGACACTGCTTCCAGATGAACCGCCTTGGTACCTAAACACACAAAGACACATACATAGGCCTTCTGTGACTTAGCGTTCCGAAGCAAACTGCTTTTGATCATGAATGGGCCCGCGAAATCCGTCGCGACGCCTGAGAAAGGTCTCGCAGCTGTGACTCTATCAGCTGGGAGATCGCCCATGAATGGGGGTTGTGTTGACGCCTTGAATCTGAAACAAGATAAACAGTGACCAATGACCCTTGACACTTGACGTTTGATTGAAGGTATCCAATACTCTCTTCTGAGTATGGATATAAGTGCGTTTGTTGACGCATGACAATGAACCTTGTGATAATGCTGTATGAGCAACTGAGTCCACCTATGATCCTTAGGAATGAGATATGGATGCTTCGTTCCATATGATAGCGCCGCATTGCGCAGTCGTCCCCCGACTCGGATGAATTCTTCTTCATCTATGAAAACACTGAGCTTCTGCAGTGATTTACAAACCAATTTCCCTTTTTTCACTAGTATGGCTTCGTCTCTGTACGAATCCATTTGAACCTTCTGAATCCAATGTCTCGTCGCCCGACGAGTTTCGTTCAATGATAATGTCTGACTGAGATTCCGTTGACCCTTCGGCAATCTAATATTCCTACAAAACCTTAGTATGTATGAGGTGACATTGATGAGTTTGGTGAATGAGCTTACGCGCGACAGTAGTAAGTCTTCCCATGACTGCACTGGTGCGATAGTACTGATTAATTTCCTGAATCCCGGTAAATCTTGAGGCGTAGCGACTAGTAAACTCGGCCAGTCTGCTTCCCGCCGTAACAACCAATCTGGTGACCACCACAGATTGTACTTGATTAAGTCTCTGGCAGACATTCCCCTTGATGCTACATCTGCCGGATTCAATTCTGATTTTATATGACGCCACGTCATAATTCGCTTTGATCGTTGAATGTCCTGCACCCTGTTACATTCAAATGTTTGAAGCATGTGTGGTTTCGTATTTAGCCACGACAAAACAATGGTACTATCTGACCACGCGTTGATGCTATCCAACTGAATGGAGCCCTCGTATGATTCTGCCACGTGATTCAGTAGTTTGAAGACTAAATGAGCAGCGCTCAACTCCAATTTGGGTATCGTTTGCTTGACCTTTTTCGGTGCAACCTTTGATTTAGCAATGACTAAATGTACCTTCACATTTCCCATAGTATCCTCCGTCCTGAGGTATATGCTCGCAGCGTATCCCAGCTCCGATGCATCTCCAAATCCATGGAGTGCGTATGACACGTTCCCTGGCAGCGTCACACATCTTGGAATCTGTAACTGTGATAAATAGTTTAGATCCTGTATGAATTCTTCCCACTGAACACATTGAGTCTGACCAATAGGCTCGTCCCAATTGAGTCCATCAGAAAACAATGATTGAAGAAATACCTTGAATCGGAAAACGATGGGCGCGCAGTACCCACAAGGATCGTACAGTCGTGCTATTGTGCTGAGCACATTCCGTTTTGAAGTTGCCTTGCCTTCCGGCACATTGATTTGATATGACATTGAATCTGACACAGGATCCCACTGAAAACCTTTATGAAACTTTTGTCATCCGTGTCGAACTGATGAGGTATCTCGCAATGCTCCTCTGGGAGATCTTGTAATATCTCTCGGCAATTAGAAGACCACTTCCGAAGCTCGCATCCCGCACTCTTCATAAGTTGAATGAGCTCGGACTTCAATTGTTGAGCTTCCTCGATTGAGTCGGCGCCCGTGAGAATGTCATCAACGAAGACATCATTGCGTATAACCTCCGACGCGTGTGAGTTAGGGTGTGCTTGATCCCAGTCGTCCGCAACACGTAACAGTGTTCGGATCGCAATAAATGGACTTGACCGTAGTCCGTAGGTATTAGTATTCAATTCAAATACCTTAATTTCCTCTGAGGGGTCCTCCCTCCATATGATGAGTTGATACTTCCTGTCCTCAGGATGAATCCATGTCTGCCTGAACATCATCTTGACGTCTGTCGTGAAGACGATTTGATGTCTCCTGAAATTGATTAATATTTTTGTAATATCTGTTTGAAGTGGTTGTCCAGTATGAAGACACTGATTGAGTGATACCCCTGTCGTGGTTCTAACTGACCCGTCGAACACGACTCTTAATTTTTCGGTTCCCCTTTTGAATACACCGTGATGAGGTATGATGAAATGTTCTGCATCGAACGGAAAGCGTGACTGTGACATATGACCTAGTTCCTCGTACTCACGCATGAAGGCCTTGTATTTTTCTGCAAATACAGGATTTTTTGCCATCTTTGCCTCCAAAGATCGCAATCGTTGGATGGCTATTGCCTTCGATTCGCCTAAGGCTGGCCTGTTTGACAACAATGGTAATCGAACCATGTATCTGCCATCTGACATTCGTTGAGTAGTAGAAGCATACAACCTTTCGCACTCCAAGTGATCCGGGTGTATAGCTGGCTCTGAAGGTGGCTCCTCCGCCTTCCAGAACTTTTCCAATACGTCTTCCAGTCGAGTGGCTAGCACCCCGTAGTCCTCCACTGAAGTTGCCGGCGTTGATGACGGCAGTTGATTGACCTCTCCCATGATGACATGTCCAAAACATGTTCCGTAGGCTGATAGACCTGAAACGTTTGTTAAAAGCTTTGAACCATCCATAACATAATTGAGTACATCTGTACCTAAGATAATATCCACATCGTTAGGCTTATCAAATTCACTATCCGCTAGCGTTATATTAGACAACATCAAGTCCCCCTTGATGTTGATATGCTGTGAAGGAATACTCCCTGTTAATGAGTACATTACAGTAGCTTGAGTACTGATTATGGGTACAGGTTGATCTGTTGGTTTGATGATTAATTTGACCACAGTACCTGGAATATTGACATGATTGTTCCCGACTCCATAAATTTTATTTCTATTTGACTGTTGGTGCAAGTTGAGTTTTTCAACTAATGATTTTTTGATAACTGATACACCCGCACCAGTATCCAATAATGACCGAACCTTGACATATGATCCATCACCTGACTTGACCATGATGATGGCTGTGGGACAAAGCGTGATTGGCAATTGCCCCGTGACTGCACCAACAGTGGCCTCCCTTCATAGCTCCGGGTCAGACTCCACAATGGATCCGAAGCGTAAGGTGTGGAAGACTTCCTGGGCCTTCCTTGCGCGGTCTCCTACCCTAGGACGCGGCTGGTACCCTGACGATGGATGCAGGGGTAGGGATTGACTACCACCTGGCTGCACCACAGTAGTTGACTGTCCACTGACCTGACCCTGTGACGTGGATGGTATAGGTGACCTACTTGGTGGGCTCGTGATCGCCCTGCGCCCTGCAGGTGACGATGACGTAGCGGGTGCTTGAGCAACCTGCTTGACCTGAGTTCCCTGATGTTCCAAACATATAAGGGAATTGTGCTCCTTTGACCGACAGTTTGAGCACCAGTTCTTGTGCGTGCATTCTTTTGCAAAATGCTTCCTCAGTCACTTGAAACAATGACCTGACCTTTTCGCCCAAGACTTTCTCTCGACCGGGGTCCTTTGGAGAAAACTATTACACCTATATAAGGTGTGGGCCGAACCCTGACAAAAAGAACAATGAGACATCACCTGGTTGTCGTCTTGTTGAGTACTTGAAGGTGCTGGTTGAACCGCCAGCACTCGTCGAGTGGTTGGTGAGCGCACTGCAGGAGCCCTTCCTCGCAGCGGCAGTGGTGATTGTTTGAACTTCGTTGACAGCTCCGAAACTGGTTGGGTGGCCTGGTGCACCCTGCACTGGTCATCCAACAGCTCCAGCAGCTGGTAAATGGTTGGGAGGCATTGAGGATCCTTCCCATACCTCTCCTCAAAGATCGCCCTGATTCGCATGGGGAGTTTCTGTAAAACTAAAAATACAATTATATATGACCACACATCAACGGGATGACCCTGCTTTTGCAACGCCTGAATGGTCTCACGCAGCGGGTCATAAAATTCAGACCTCAGTGATGCCGTCCCTGTCATTGCTGGCAGACACTGAATGCGGCTGAGGTAGGTATCCAACACTCGTCGACTATCCTGATACCTATGTTGAAGTGCTTCGAGCGCCACAGAGTAGTTCGCCTCGTCCATCGGAAGCTGCTTGACCAACGCTAGGGCCTCCCCGCCCAGTGAAGCACGCAGATAATAGTGCTTTGCAGCATCCGAGATATCCCGATCATGCACCAATGAAGTGAATAAATCGTAGAAGGGCAACCACTCCGTCTCCTCACCTGTAAATTTGGGCAATTCTATTGCCGGCAGCTTAACTGATGTAGACTGCGTCGGCACCCTTGAACACGAAGCTCGGCTCCCTGCCGCTTCCTCAGTTGCCTCGTCTATCTGAACCAACAGCCGATTAATTTCACTGAACTGCTGGTGATATGTCGACATTTCGTCCTCAGAAACGTCTGTGTCATTGGCCCCCAGCAACACCTCATATGCAGTCACAAATTGACTATAAAATGTTTGAAAATGCTTATTCGCTACTGATGCAGTGATTGTGCCTTTAGTTTCGCGTATAGTACCGGCAAAGTCCAGTAACATGCGATATTTTGACTTGAATTGTACTTTTGCGCCTCACACGGTCGACATGTTGAAATATATCAACACGCAGGCAATGAAAAATTGATTATAAATTATTAAATGATCACAATTGATACTGAAAACTTTTTAACACACTTAAATTTCTAATTTCTAAGTGAATATAATTATATTGTTGAAATAATTGATCTTAATGACCGGATAAATAGTCACTTTGACACCTGTCTCCCTGACAGTGAGTGACGTCTTCTTCTTGTAGAAGTGAGTGAATGAATGAATGAATGAAGTTGAGTATTCGTAAAATTTAAACAAGATATGTCTTGTCTAGTGAATGAACTAAATTGAATGACAGATTGACAGAATGAAATAGTGAATACCAACTTACAGAAAAATGACCGGTCGCTCGCGTCCGCGTGGAAATAATGCAACTATGCAATTATGTTCCTGCCGTCCGCCATTGAACAATAACAAACCTTTTACTCACAACTAAACTATTCTAACACTAATTGTCACTAACCTAAGCTACAGCTTTTCGAACGCGCCCTACACTCGACACTGAGTTTAATTAAGTTAATTTAACACTAAATTGATGATCGCGCGCCGATGCCCCGACGCCGATGCTCGCCCGATGCTCGCTGAAGGCCGCCGTCTCCCCGACGCGGCGATGTCGCTCGCTCCTCGTTGATCCTCTGATCGTGCTGGTTCTCAGCGCCCGCTCCTCGGTCGCTGTCTGATCGCCTCATGGGCCGCCAAAAATGTTGGTTCTCAGCGCCCGCTCCTCGGTCGCTGTCTGGTCCCCTCATGGGCCACCAAAGATGTTGAAGGATCGGCGCGCCGTCCCGCGCGCCCTTGTTGGGGTTGATATGATGTTGAGTTTCCCGCGGCTTTCCCCAAGCCGGCGAGAATGAAATGGGCCACCAGATAGCAATAAGCTATCGAAAATGATGATGATGATGCACTAGCGGTTCCTCCGCTCAGCGCCTGTTGCAGTCCGTCGCCCGCCCTAGGCGCAGAGCTGCTGACGTGGTGATGAAGTGATGAATAAATCAAAGCCTCTATTCTGCTTGATATGTGTAATTTCTGATTACATCAATATGATGGTTACTGACCGCGCAACTCACTGATTACAATACTTTATGAACTATAATGACCATGTGGTTTTTATTACACACTAAATGCCCTTGCGCAATATGAAATACGTGTCGCCCTGACAGTGTCTCGAACACAAGAGGGTTGACCATCAGTGAATGCTGAACGATTAGAACAAAGGACTGACTAATCTATGGATTGAGGCATTATTGCCAGTATAAAAATTGCATGACGATATCAACATTCACTTCGTTCGACTTCGAATGACATCCAGCTAGTTGGACGCATGATTATGATTATTTCTACCGTTATCAAGAAAACATGTTCATTTTGCGTGAACAAACATAATATACACTGGGCGTCAAAAATAAGTAGTACAGTTTTAAAATTGCAATATCTCCTAAACTACAGAAGCTAGACCTTTGAAATAAAAAAAAGTTAAAAGACAATTTAATTTCATTTAATAAAAACTTCATGCATAATATCATTTTTAAAGATTGACTGAAAAAAACGTTAATAAACAAAAACACGATTTTTTTAAACTGTTGGCTTGTACTTTTGTTTTTTATTGTTTTCTTTATTGCTGATAAATCAATTGCAATTCAAAAGCAAATGTGTCTTCAGCTAGTAAACTTTACTAATCATGCCTCTTTCACCAGAAGAATGTGCAAGAATCATAACTTTACTCGAAGTAGGCATCAGTATGCGTCGTACTGCAAGAACGGTGGGTGTAACTCTAAGAACGATCCAGCAAGTAAAGCGAAGGTACGAAGAGACTGGAAACCATCTAAGGAGACCAAGTAATGGCAGACCCAGGTGCACTAGTACCCGAGAAGACCGCTTAATTGTCTCTACTGTGTTAAGAAATCGTCACCTTAATGCAGTTGAGGTCCAGCAACAGCTTCTTCAGACCCGAAGAGACTACGTTAGTGAGAGTACAGTGAGGAGAAGACTTGCTGAAGCCAACCTGAAGTCGTACAGGCCAGCAAATGGCCCCAAGCTTGAGACAGGGCAGTAGCAAGACTACGCTACGCCCGTCAACACGTACAATGGGGACGAAGAAGAATGGACAAGAGTTTTGTTCACAGATGAGTCTCGGTTTTCTTTATTCACTTCCAATGGAAGGCGGAGAGTATACAGGCGACCTGGTGAGCGATACATTCAAGGTTGCATCTCGGAAAGAGTTCAATACGGCGGGGGCTCTGTATGGGCTGGCATCTCTTCAGAGGGTCGCACAGAGCTAGTGGTCATAGAAAATGGCACTCTGACTGGTGAAAGATATGCATTAGAGATCCTTAAAGAGTATGCAGGGCCATATTTAGTAAATATGAGTGATAGAGCGATACTAATGCATGATAACGCCCGGCCATACACCGCTCACCTCGTACATGAGTACATTCAGGAGGTTGGCATCAGCTTGATGGCTTGGCCATCAAGAAGCCCAGATCTTAACCCGATTGAACACGCCTGGGACGAGCTTGGGGGCTAGTCAGAAGACGCAGACCACCCCCCGCCAACCTCAGAGCCCTTAAACAGGCCTTGATAGAAGAATGAGTGAATATTCCCCAACACCGCCTCCAAAACTTAATGTTCAGCATGCCAAATCGGCTCCAAGCTGTCGTCAGAGCCCGAGGCGGCAACACCAAGTTACTAAAGTGGGAACAAGGCCCAAAACGTAAAAATTAAGTTCTTGATAGTTCCTTTAAAATGGTTAGCTTTTTAGTTTTTTCTTGATTTTTAGTGTAAAACTTTACTAATGCTAAATAAAATATTATTTTTAGAAAACTTTGTTAAATTTGCTATAAAATGTCTTTTATTTCAAAACTCTAACTTCTATAATTTAAGAGTAATTGCAATTTTAAAACTGTACTACTTATTTTTGACGCCCAGTGTATTTTAAAATAAAATAGGGTTGGCAACGCGCGAGTGATACTCCCGGTGTTGCAAGCTTCCAAAGACTACAGTGACCGCTAACCATCAGGCGGGGTAAGCTTGTTTGTCACGTTAGTGGTAAAAAAAAACTTAATAAAACTTAAGGCAAGTCAGTTACCTCTAGAGTAACTACGTACTTAGTAATCTGTGCCGTTAGGCCGTTTGTTCACCGTCACCGTCACCGAGATCAACATGACGGTGGCGTCGAAGTAGCATTTACTATTAGCCGTGTGTCCGAGCGCTGTGACGGTGATGCCGTCAATGTCGATCTCGATGACATGACGGTGACGGTGGACAAACGGCATTAGGTGGCTTGAAAACACTGTTATTAGCTACCCTCAGTTGACAGTAATTGCGGGAAGCACATGAAACCAGGAGGGCACAGCAGATAATCCGCTCCGCACCTTTCGCCCGTCTGGGGATGGACCTCCACCTTACAGAAGATCGTAGCCAAATTGCATTGGTCTCGCTATGTTGTGTTCCTACGGTGAGTAAGGTCTCCAGAGCTCACTTGGGAGGGTTGGTAGGGTTGGCAACGCGTGAGTGATAACCCCCGGTATTGCAAGCGTCTATAGGCTACGGTGACGGCCTACCATCAGGCCGACCGTGTGCTTGTTTGCCACCTTTTTGGTATAAAAAAAAAGAAGAAAAAGATCGCTAACCTTTTTTTCTTATCTCCATATTCGCACCTATGAAACACATTGATAGAAAAATTACATACTGCGAGTGAGGAACAAGTAGATATTATGTAAAATTAAATTCTTTGAATAAATTGAGGTTCATTTATAATACTACAATAACAAGTCAGACAAGGTTAAAGCAAGTTTACTAGTCATTCATATATTCATATTATTCAAGAGCATACTAGTGCTTACTAGGAGCATTGAACACGAGTCTTGTGTAAATTTTTTCTAACAAAAAGAAATGCCTACTGCATCAAAATTAAATCATCCATTTGCAAGCTACCATGCCACAAACTGACCCACGGAAAGTACACTATGTAGTTATTTTGACACTCCCGTGACGGGAATTAACAAAATTTTAAATTATAATTGAATTAGTACAGCTTATATGAAAAAGGCTAGTTCGACCGGGAAAGTACCACCCTCTTACAGAATATAGAAATGAAGCAGAAATGCATATCGTTCGGTGAGTCAGAGATCCGGAATCCTGACAACTCCCTCCGATCCTTTCTCCTCCGGCAGCTGCTCAGGGATCTGCTAGGTTACTCTGTATAGCAATCGCGATTTTAATTTCAATTCTTTAAAATGAAAAATAACAGCAAATCTTAATTCTTACCATTGAAATTTTATACTTTACTATTTATTTGGTTAGCATACAATCCGATTCCATTTGGTTTAGTATATAGTTAGCGCTAGTTTAGATGTAAAGAGTACCTAAAATTAACAATTCAATTGCGATCGTGCGGAATTATCTTCAAGAGTAAGGGGCCAGGTGAAGGCGGAGAAGGTGGCAGACAGTGAGGTTTTCAGTCGGTATCCCTCATTGGCTAGAGAGGCGAGCCCGACAGACCCCCGTCGCTTTCCCCAAGTGGCGGGACATGCAGTAATGCATTTTCCTGACTATAAACAAAAAAAAAAAAAGGTGTCTCTGTCCTCTATGCTTATCATGTGTGATGCTTATCATGTGACATGAATGAACGTTTGCCAACCTTTTACTTAGAAAAGAATCTTGAATAAAAAAAAGAAAGAATTAATCAGAAACAAAATTTGGAGCAAACGTTAGCCTATATAGGCTTTAATTTGTTAAACTATCAGTGTTTTAAAGCCTTTTGAGTAATAAATCAGCCGGTAAGCAAGCCAGATCACTGCTCCAGAGCCCTGTTCTGTAGCATCGACAGGACGCGGCTTTAACTTATCTCCTCGACTTCACCCTGTATAACTTAGGGTTGTCGACTTATCACTATTGATACTAATTTTAATTACCATTTTTTTTTTGCTAAAAGGAGCTAGTGTCAAGTTGGTGCAAACGTAATTCGCCTATGTAGCAACTCGTCTATTTCTCAACTCGTAACTTGTTTTTTATTTTTTGTGTCACGCCGCGGATAAACTAAACTAGCGCCTACAAACCTAAAGCTACCAATGCTTTGCTTGCTACAAGGAAGTGAATTGGAAGTCAGGGGATAAGCAAAAGGAGATTCTTCCATATTCCCAAATTTTAAATAAAATGTGAAATTCAGGGTAAATATCAAGAAACCATAAACACAAATGAAACACTAGACTTTGATCATACGCGCGTTATAAATATACGTCGAATTATAGGCAACTCTGTATAATGTATAAGATTTTTAGTAGGGCGCACTCCCTTCAGGTGGACGATCGCAAAAAAGCAGCTGGAGGCGGATGGATGCGGAAGGCGGAGGATCGCATTTGGTGGAAAGCATTGGGAAAGGCCTATCCAGCAGTGGCTAAGTACAGGCTGATGTTCCTGATAATGATATTAAAATGACTATAGAGTTTTTAATCGAAACCGTTGTCAACCCTAAGTAACTTTTTAGAAGTTGCACAAAATTTCGAATTCTTTCCTCGGCTCAAATTTGAAAGTGGATCGAGGACCAACATTGTACGGTTGAAATAGTTTTAAATTCATTAAGCCACCTGACATCATGGCAATATCACAGGTTGTGTTGGGAAGAATTCCCGACGAAGGAGGTCGCACGCCGCGCGGCCAGCATTTACTGGCCGGCAAGACTTCTTTTGTTTTTTTAAAAATCAAAAATCAGAATATTTATTCAGACTTTCTGTCGTCAAAGATTACATTACAGTAATAAATTGTTTATGTAATTTATCTACTCAATAAACTACTAGTACTATAACATTTCGGAAAGAAGAGCAGAAGGACCACTGGTAAAAGAAATGGCGAAAGAAAACCAGGCACGGCCTCTTTTGTCATATACAATACATTTCATATTTTTAAATAAAACAATTTTTAAATAAAATACAGATACAGAAATTAATATACATGCGGGATGTTAATCGAAACTGCGAAATGGTCAAATCCTAAATAATTGTTGAATATCTATAGGTCAACACATAATGTTGACTCATAATTACCGGGAATTATCGGGAATTAACACAATCATACCTTGGTATTTATGCCGCCTTTGTGGCGTAAACAAAAATATAGCTTGACGATTCGACACGTTACGTTTTCCTCAACTTAATCATTGCAAAACTAACACAGTCATACATTATTTTGAATAATTTATCATATAAACAGTATTGCAGAATTGTATCTTATTCAATCGGTTCCGTATAGTCTCGATTTTATGTATCTAATTATAATTTATAGGTATTTATTTACCTACAAGGTGATTTCTTAGTCACCAGCAATATTCAAGGAGGTCAAAGAGCCCATGAATATGACCAACTTTTACTATGGGGACCCATGACAAATCGCGAAAAAAAGTCAGCTGATTCATACATTTTGATCGAATAGGTATGAATGAACAAGTAAAAGTTGATCATTATCATGGGTACTCTGACCTCCTTCAATATTGCTGGTGACTAAAAAATCCCTTTGTATTTATCAAATTTCAAGTTGCCCTTGCTGTTGTTGTACATAATTCACACTGGGCCAGTTGGTCCCAAAGCAAGTTAGGCTTGGGTTTTGATATACCAAAGTACACAGAAAACATCCAGACTCAAACTCAAACTCAAACTCAATCATTTATTGCATCTCATGTGTTTACATGAACCCTGCGAGGGCACAGCAAAATATAAAATGTAAGACTTGAGACAAACATTAATTATCACATAAATGTTTGCCGGGATCGAACCCGCCGAAGGTAGAATCTACGAGCGCACCTCTGGTTATTTTTTTATCAGCCATTTGTGTCCCACTGCAAGGCAAAGGCCTCCCCCCAACTTCTCCAATTTTCTCTCAATAGGGGCATTTATTTTAACTTATTTTAAAAAAATAAAAAAATGAGCCATTAAACGGATCATCGGATCAATCTGGGATGAAAATTAAAGATCAATAAAATGAAAATAATAAAAAAAAAGTTCTATGTATTTTTTTTTACGAATCACACAACGCCATCTAGTCTCATACTAAGCAACTAAGCTTGTACTATGGGTACTAGATTGCTAATAAATAAACTTAAATACTTTTTTTTTGGAAATAAATACTTATACATAGAAAACATCCAGACCAAGGCAAACAGACATGTTCATGCACACTAATGTTTGCCTTGAGCAGGATTCGAACCCGCGGCCCTTGGGATAAAGTGACCATTGCTAGCCACTCGACCGCCGGACCTGTCGATTATTTTTTGCTTGAACTCTAAAACTATATCTCAGGTATGCATGCATGTGTAGGCAAGGCATCATATTAATCAGGAATAAAATTAATAGTACGTCGTTGTATATGCAAGAAGAATGACGTTCCTTTTATTATTTTATATTATTGCTGTACTTTTTTTTTCAAAAGATTCAAATGGCAGAATATTTGGGAGATGTGAACTGGCCCGTGAGCTTAAAACTGTTGTCGACAAAAAACTATTGCCAAGCTGTAAGTAAGATGTTATTATTGATAGTCCGCTCCTGCTGGTGTGTTGGTAGTGATCCTGCCTTCAGCATAGGGCACGGCTTCGATTCCCGCTCGGGCGGGACAAATATTTAAGTGATATAATTTGTATTTGTTCTCGAGTCTGTGTGTTTTCTATGTTTTACAAGTAGACTTCGTTTGCGTGTATCCGCTTTCCCGTGGGAATTTTGGAATGTATTAATTTTAAAGATTTAAGCATACATAGGAACACGCACAGACAGACCGCAAAAGCGACTTATTCATTTTATTATATAACTAGCTGACCCGTGCCCACTTCGTTGATTTTAGTGCAGGCGTTCGTAAGAAACGCTTTCAATCGACCGTTTTTTTCTCCGATTTACTTTGCAAAACCGACTACCACGTAAAAGCCTTTTTATTTTTTGATTTTTTATATAACCTATGACACTCAGCAATAATGTGGCTTTCTTAAATCGGTACAGTAGATCCCGAGATTACCCCTTACAATTTAACAAATATACAAACACACAAACTTTACTTCTTTATAATATTAGTTTATATAATAATAATAAAGATAATATATCCCACCCATAACGTCAGCAAGATAAGTCTAGCTTACTTGGGACCAGCCAGTCTAACATGCTTACACTCGAGATAGTTTCTCGCACGCGACAAAGCTTCTCCGCCAATAGCGATGCCTGTTTTGTCTACTGTAGACATAACCGAGATACGCTATTGGCAGACCGGAGCGAGAAAATTTTGTCGCGTTTTGTCATGTTAGCCCGGCAGGTGGCGCTGTGTGAATTAATAAATAAATATGTAAAAATAAATACCTATTATATTGTGTAGAATTAATTAATTAATTACTATTAAGATACCTAAAACTTGAAGAGTGTGTTTTTTTTAATGGCATAAGCAATCGTTAAGAAAGGATTCTTCGAAATTCCCACGGGAAAGTGGGATATATCAAACGGAGTTACTAGTCCAATACAAAATTCATTAACAAATTAACAATTTATTAGTTTACAGGAATGAATTTTGTAATCCGTTAGGTGTAGTATCGAAAGGGTTCCCTAGAGGATTATCTCGATCTAATTGAACAGTTTCTGTTTAGTACCATTTGGACCCTTGTTCATAAATATTAGGATTTCAATCAACGTTTAGTTAAATTAATCATTCTATGATCCGTATATGAATGTAAAGGGAATATGCATGTTATTTAAATATTATTTTAAGAAGTATATTGCTTCAGAATTATGCCAAACATATATTTTTCCGTTCCTGGGGCACTGGGACCGCATTCATAATTGAGTTCCTAGTGCAACAGGTAATGGACAGGCCGGTAGATATAATGAATTGAACATTGATTACATAGTAGATGTTGACGTATGTTTAAATCATATATTATTTAAAAAAAATGACTGAATTATTTTAATTTTATTTTTTCTAATGTAATACCTAATTCTAACATAGGTTTTTAAGTGTGCAAATGTTACTAACATAATGGATAAATATCTCAAATAAAGAGATTCAATTAATTATTTTATAAATTAATAAATTCTACACAATTCACAGCGCCACCTGTCCCCTTATTCTCGTGACAAAAACAGTTATAATCTCATATCAACCTCTGTCTCACTCATACAAAATAGGAATTGAGCAAGATTGTGCAACTGTTTTTGTCCCGAGAATGGGGGGGGGGGGGGGGTGATCTCTGTCCAGCCGGGCTAACATGCGTAACTGCCAATAGCATACCTCGGTTGTCTACAGTAAACAAAACAGACATTGCTATTGGCGAAGAAGCTTTGTCGCGTGCGAGAAACTATCTCGAGTGTAAGACTGGCTGGTCTTATGACCGCGTGGGCTTATGCCCACGCGAACGAATACGCTGGAACAGCTAGCAATATTTTGTTGACATGTTAATAATTTGTTACAGGGGTGTGCCTAATAGAACAAATTAATAAAGAACGAAACACAAGCCTAATGCAAGTCAATAATAATAGAAAATCGTATGGATTATTTCAGGTTGGTATTATTGCAATTTCTAATCTGTTGAAGCTGGCTTTACAGAAGACAGCGGTGGCGACAGAGTGTGTTGGGTTTGTCCCGTTTTACTTTAATCAAAGTTATAGGGGGGCAACCATGAAAGTGTCCATCCGAAGAGAGAGACATTACTAGTTAGAATTCAACAAAATGTCAGTCCGTATTTTTTTAGGGATTTCGTTTCATGGTGGGGGGGGGGGGGGGGGGCTGTCATTGGGAACAGATTGATTTCCCTTTGGGATTGTATTAATTTATAGTCACTTTATCCCAGTCAGGCTTTATACTAGAAAATCAGTGGAAATTAGTTTTTTCCCACTTTTTTTTTTTCATATCAGATTATTTATTTCATTTTCAGATACCACAGCAATGGTGTAAACCACGAAGGCGAGGTGGTAGCTGCAACATGATGTGTGAAGGTATGTCATAATTATTTCTGCATCGTATTTTTCTTCGTTTGCCACTTTATTCTCTCCCATCACAAACCTTCTATTAGTCGGTCGGTGCTCTCTTACGTATCTCAAATTCTAAAATAAATAATAAAAAGGTTTACTGTATAAAAATACTACATTCTAATGTATGGCAGCTTGAAGTTTTGTAACTAGACTGGGGCCTCCGATGCACCGATGCAACAAACAAAACTACTCTCAGTGGTGTAGTATTTTTCATGCCGTTTTATACCCGGTTTTACTATCTGACCGGTCAAGCGTTCAATAGCTGAACATAACATTCAGTACTTGTTTACTTTTCTATTAGGTACTGAAACTATTATTGTTTGGTTTTAAAAAAGGAGCCTCCTTGGTGCGCTGAGTTCAGGCCAGTTCCAACACCGTTCTGGATATGATAGCTAATAGGTTCGACTGTCCCCTACATCCGGCATTGTTGTGAAAAACACATCCCACAATGCCGCATGGAGAGACTTTTATAGTAATAAAAAATTAATTAATTTTAATAATTTAATTTAACTAATTAAATTTTGTAATATTGGATAATAATAATAATAATTTAATTTTGTCAAATATGGGTGTAATTTCCTGAAATAAATTTATTTTATTTTATTTATTTATCAGAAAACGGCCTGATATTGTGACGTCTCAGACGTCTCAGACGTTTGGTCGAAGTAACGTTTGATATCATGTTATTTGACAGAAAGAACCAAGAAGTGTAGTTAATACGGAACTATTCATTGTGCGTGGCCGGTCTCGCTCTTGGCCAGTTTTTTCTATTCAGTAGACGAGGACAAAACGATTTGGAATTTGAAACGCGCATCCCTAGTTTTAAATACGTTTTTTAAAAGGAACACGACTCAAGGTTTTTTTTTTCATGGGCAAAGCGATATCCTAACAGAAATGTCCGTATATTTTTTAAATAAAAAGAAGTCGATTCTACCAGAGCTTGAAATAGAATAGACAGTTTTTGTAAAAAAAGGATACTTTTTTACAAATCTATTTTCAAAGTCGTTTTCTTTTAATTTTATTGAACACAAAATGAATATTGCAATGTCGTAAATTGAGGGATATTTTTGTAAAGTAACAATGTATTTGAATTATTTTGTGTAGTTCTAAAAACATTACACATAGTTTTCAGTTTAGTAATAAAAAAAAATGTTGGACATCATAATGTAGTGTTTAAATTTTATTTGTATTTTTTTTTAGAAGACGGTAGAATTTAGGGTCATAATTATTTTGTTGTAAATGAATTATTAGTATGAGTTGAGCTATTAAAAAAAAATCATCGTTTACTTTTTTAAATGTTATAATTCATACGTAAATCTCTCTTTCCCCCTCGGAACTCTCCTACGGAATTGGTCGCTGTTCCTGCGTTGACAGTACGTAGTCGAAGCATGAACAGCGACGAATTCTATGAAACGTGTTGTTTAATAAAAACTGTCACAGCGACCAATTCCTCCTACGCGGACACTAAATTCCTCTTATACCAACTTGTTTTTTTTTTCAGCACTGCTCGATGACTACATTCGTGATGACGCGAAATGCGCTCATCACATTGCCGAAACTATGGGTCTTAAATACTGGCCTATTTATCTTAGACGATGTCGAAATTACATGTGGTATGCCGAAGAAATTTACAAGTGAGTAGATTAAGCGTCTAAACAATGCCGAAAAATACGCGGCCGAACTTCGGCCTGATGACGTCTGCATTGCTATTTGAATAACTAGCGACATACTTTGCAGACATTACTTTTTTTTTATTGGTATACGGCATGTGACGTCAGCGCCTGCCAGATGGGTCGCAGGTCACTGGGGTCCAGGAATAGGAGCGACGAGACAACCTTTATGGTGTCTCGTCGCTTCTACTATGACGGCCTAAAAGATCTCTTCAAGCTCCGGTTGAAGGATCCCATGTCGTGTTACGCTACCGAATATCCATCGCGTAATTCTGAGTTTATGTGTAATATCAACCGAATATGTCGAAACGAAAAATCTGCTGCGGCACTTCGGTTGCGTAATTTCGGCATAGTGTTTAGACGCTAATTGGAAAAAATCGCAGTAACAAAAGTTTCATTATCATTTTGTCACTGTCATTCAGAAGGCGAATGAAATGAAGTGCAGAAGTGAAGAAAACGTGATAAACATTTTAATTTTTTTTTTTTTTTAATTTAATTTTTATTCGCCGTGTCTAAAAAATTTCAATTTTTATATTTCAAGGTGTCCAGACCTCAAAATGCCTGTCGAGAGAATACACCAATACTCCAAGTTCAACAAACGGTATAAGAGATACCTTCGAAGTAATCATTTAAATTTGAATCCGAAGACGTCACTACACGTCTAGTTTTATATTGTAAAAAGCAGAATGAACTATTTGTAATTTATTGTTTATTTTGTGATTGTAAAGAAATAAAAATAACTATTTGTTAAATCAATTAAATCAATAATATAATTTTATTTTATGTAACAAAATACTGCAATTTATTAATAACATTACAAAAACAATCTTAGATAATATAAAATTAATTAAAACTAAACTAGCAATAAAAATTAAAAACTAAATAAAAACTAAACTAACCATAAAAACTAAAATGGTCCCTGTGCTGCAGCGTTACCTCGCTGAACGGGGCGATAGATATTCGTTGAGCCAAGTAACTGCCAGTCTTTGGGTCACCAGTGGTTTGTCGCTTTTTTGCGATGTCCCTAAAAAAGGACAACAGAAAAAAAAACAAAATAATATCATAACGAATTACTGTAGCCAGAGCCGAAGCCATGGCATGCCATGGCTCACACACGGTCGTTTGACGATGTTTATTGGAAATATGGAATGTAATACCAACAAAATAAAAAAATGTTAGTTAGATTTTCTGTTTATTAAAATAGCACAATTCGCGTACAAAATCTTAGTAATTATTCAGACGGAGAGCGAATGCAGGCGGCGCGGAAAGGCACAGCTGTGTTCCCCTACACCCGGAATGTGGAATCCTTTACGTTCAATTCCTTTCAAAATTATCTTTAAAAGTACTTTAAAACGAATTCTCTTGTATTTGAGAGAAAATATTTTTAGGTAGAAATAACATTTTGTAATAGTATTTGTAAAGAAGGCCCGAAAAACAGCCAGGACCGCTTAACGTGTCCTACGTAGCACGGAACACACTGATGGCCTCTGTCAATCCGCATTGAAGCAGCGTGGTAGAGTACCTATGCTCTGATCTCTTTCGATTGAAGGGAGACTCGTATCACGGCAGTTCGTTAGATAGGTCTCTTCAAAACATTGAGGGTGTAGAAAGATCATTTTTCGATACAATGATCCGTTTCGAAATTATTTACATTTATCGTGTCAATTTTCGTTTTCTACGGTGGTCCCCCCCCCCCCTCTATCTCCGAAAGTCTTGTGTTTAGAACAATATAATTATAACTTATAAAATAAAATTTCTTTGATGAAAACTTACAAATGTGATGGAATTTGATATTGGACTCAAGCACAGCAAATACGGAACCCTACATTGTGCGTGGCCCGACACGGACTTGCCCGGTTTTTATATTATAGATAGATAGATAGGTCTAGTAGAAGCTCTTTTGAATCTTCTAAATTTTTTCCTACCACTAGTTCAGACGGCAGATGATGCTATACTGAAATATTATTCAAGTTTTCTAGAATATGGCGTGGAGCGATTTACTAGAATTTTTATTTATCAATAGTTTACATATTGTAAAAAGTAAATAAATAAATATATGGGGACAATTCATACAGATTGAGCTAGCCCCAAAGTAAGTTCGAAACTTGTGTTATGGGATACTAACTCAACGATATTATATTTTATAACAAATACATACATAGATAAACATCCAAGACCCGAGGCCAATTCAGAAAAAGTTCGTTTTTCATCATGACCCGACCGGGGATCGAACCCGGGACCTCCTGGGTGGCGGTCTGGCGTGGTAACCATTACGCCACGGAGGTCGTCAACTACAAAGTTTCATAATGTTAACATTTTTAGCATGAAAATCTTTCTTCTTAGTTCTACCCTGGTCATCTCTTTCATTGGTTGCCTGCACTTACAAGCAAAGAAACGGAACAATACCCTGGTCGTTATTCAATGGTTTTTTACAAGCAACGAAACGTATTCTCACGATAACCATTTCCTAAGATCATCCTATTTTATTTATCGGAACATAGTAAATCGAAATTGCTCTTGTTCCTCGATACAAGGGGTGAATTAAAAGGGGATGTTACGGCTCCATCCCCCGAGATGTCGACAGTCACACCTGCGCTCAATGCTTCGTGTGTTATGTTTGTATATGTTTAGAATTTAGCTTTTGTTAGCAATTGCAATCGAACTTTAGTATAATGTATACAACCAAGTAAATACAGAATACTAAAAGTTCTGTAGGTAAGTATGTTATTTTTTATTTTTTAGACAGGCCGGTGGTCGAGTGGCTAGCAATGGTCACTTTATCTCGAGGGCCGCGGATATTCCTGCTCAAGGTAAACATTTGGGTGCATGAACATGTCTGTTTGCCTTGGTCTGGGTGTTTTCTATGTATAATAAGTATTTATTTACAAAAAAAAGTATTTAAGTATATTTATCAGCAATCTAGTACCCATAGTACAAGCTTAGTTGCTTAGTTTGGGACTAGATGGTTGTGTGATTCGTCCAAGAATATTTATTTATTTATTAATATTTTATTTATTTATTGGAAAACAAGCGTACGGCCCGCCTGATGGTAAGCATCACCGTAGTCTATTAGACGCTTGCAATACCGGGGGAGTCACACACGCGTTGCCAACCCCGCCCCCTAAGTGGAGCTCTGGAGACCTTACTCACCGTAGGAACACAACATGGCCGAGACCGAGTGTCGTCGACCCTAGCCAGCGTTTAGATGGGTTTCGTTATCTCGAGCTTCTCCGTGCTTCGCGGTCCCGGTTTTTTTTTCGATGGATGACAGCCGTTAAGCCAATTCGGTGACCTTAGGGTGGTTTGAAAACACACCGGCCTCTGCCAATCCGCATTGGAGCAGCGTGGCAGAGTACGCTCTAATGACCTTCGCTTGTAGGGAGACCCGTATCCCTGCAGTGGGATTATTATGGGTTGATTAATGATGATGATTCATTGACTCGAAAAGAAGAAGAACGTTAGACAGAACACGCATTCACGCGCTACGCTGCATGGTGCAGGGTAGTGTGAGAATTGCCGTGCGACATACTGTATAATAGTGATGGAACATCCTGTATGTCAATGCTGATAACATTTATGACTTTTTCTATCAAAATACAGACCACTAAAAATATCCTGTGGCAATCCGTAATTTATTCTGAAGGCCATGCCAATATGATTTCAATGCACTCGTCAATAAATTCGATATTCGTATGATAGATTTCTGGCGGAGACGCAAAGAAAATACTTTGAAGAAATCGGGGCTCGATGCTATTATCTTTCGTAATAAGTAATATTACAAAGTTATCTTTTTGTATGTATCTATACTTAACCCTATAAAAGTTCGGTAACTGCTGGACCAATTGATGAAAGGTATAAGGATAGTTTGAGAAAGAAAGAACATAGGATTTATCTCAATCACGCTTTAAAAAGACGAAAAACCTCGATATACTTGCGCTCGATGTCTTTTGGAAGTGTCATGGTCAATTCAGGGCTCTATTGACTACACTCGTGCTAACGACAGACATCCATCGACTACAGCCTGGACCGACACGGTTTAAGGCGCTTAACACACGGCACCGCCCTCAGCGGCGAGGTGCGCGGTGCATGTCCGTATTGACCTCTATTAAATCCGTTGATACACCACCCGACGGCGCTTTATCGCTTTAACGCCACCGCCCTTCGCGGCGGTGCGCGGTGCCATGCCGTATCGCCGTGTGTTAATCGCCTAACGCACCCTCCGAAGCATGGAGAAGCTCGATGACGACGAAACCCATTCAAACTATTGTAATTATAACGTTAATACCATTTTAAAATTGCGAGTGCTAAGTTTCTTGCCAGTTCTTCTTAGCACAAATCTGCCGTCTGAACCGGTGGTAGGACAAAAATATGACGATTCGAAAGAACTTGTAATAGGCTTCATCATCATCATCTCAGCCACAACAAGTCTACTGCTGGACATAGACCTCCCCCAAACGCCTCCAACGCGACATGCTGTTAGCGGCCTGCATCCAGCGGCTTCCTGCAACATTCCTTAGGTCGTCAGACCAACTTGTAATAGACTTGTTTAAATAAAAAAATGACTTTGACTTTGAAACACTGGCTGGGTCGACGTTGCTATTGACTTGGGTGTTCATTTCACACCGAGTACTCACTTTTTTTTTAATAGCTAGTCATGTCCCATTGCTTCGCAAAGGCCCCTCCTCTTTTTCTCCAACTATCTCCCTCATCTGTTCCTTCTTCCCAGTCTCTATCGAACTCCATCAGTTCCGTCTATCTATCTGTTTCTTGGTCCGTCTATCTCTTTCTTGGTCTTCCTCTTGGCCTTTGACCAGGCGGAGTATCTGTCATAAAAAAAAACCTATGAGGCTTTAGTTCTCGTAACACATGTGTTCTAACCATAAACTTTTAGAGCAGCTCCATTAAAATAAGATTTACCTTAAAATAATCCGCTCAATGTTCCCAGAGATATATTAGGTCGTTATACTAGAGTTTCACAATCCGACTCTTTGGTGATAAAAAAAATATTGCCAAAGACTATAGGGCCGTTATTAATGATCCATCTATACTAATATTATAAATAGATTAGATTAGATTAGATTAGATTAACTTTATTTACATAAAACATGGTGATTACAATAGTTCTTACAAAATGGTTAAAGGAACGCATGTTTTGCCATAAACTGGCATGTAAAAATTTAATTGTTATAAATAATAATATATATGTGGCCATCCCAATCTACATGCAAATACATTTCATTCATTTTAATAATTGTGTAATTTAATAATCGTTGCATTTTATTTTTCATTATTATATTAATTCATCGTAAGGTATTCAGTTAGGCTATAAAAACATCTGTCCATTAACCAGTTTCGCAGCTTAGAAATAAAAATAAGAAAGGTTTATTTTGTTGTTAAACTCAAAAACTACTGGACTGTTTTGAAAAATTCTTTCACCGTTGGCTACACTTATCAGCGAATGACATAGACTATAAAAAAAAAATAGGGATCTTTACAAAATCACGTGCGAAGCTGGGACGAGGCGGTAGTACTAATGTCGAACTGAAGAATCTCCAGTGGACACTTTAGAATGTATTGACATCTTTGACAGGAACAGTGATAGTTTAGAATAGTATTTATAATGTCCTCTAAAATCTGGAATACAAAATTTCCTGAAGTCTGGGTTTCTTTTGGGTCACCTCTTTTCAGACAGAAAATTCGAAAAATTAAATTTTTTCTCATTGATATGTAAAAAAATGCATTTGTTTTGCATAGGTACATAAATGTTAATAAATATTTTTTTCAATAAATTGTGTGATAATTTCATTTCTTAAAACGGACCCCTAGCAAAATTAGTGACCCCTGAAAAGAAAAAGCTATCGTAAAAACTAAATATATTAAAACAAAATACAGTCTATTTTGGGTACAGCCTACACATAATATTATGTATATTTATAATGTTATATCTCCTTAACCCTCGCATACATATTTTTGGGCTCAATCCCTTGATCTTTCGCATGTGAATTATGAGGCGTGCGTTTGACTTATTCTGATTTCCAAGAGTGGTCTACACTCATATATTTTTTAACATAGAACTCTAGGAATATCAAGTAGTTAGGAATATTGTACCTAATAGATAGACTAGATGGCGTTGTTGAGAGAAAAAGCTATATTTTCTAAATTAGGACAAGCTCACCACACGTTGTGTCTCTTGTAGACTCAAAGTTAACAACGGACACCTGAGACTGACAATAAGCAATGAAGCTTATTGACGTCCTATGGGAGAAACTATAGATATCTTGGAACTCACAAAGAATTTAATCTGAAAGAAGTTAGAACCCTTACAGCGTTGATAGGTGGTGGCTAATAAAATTCACTTCGTACGGTGGTGGTAACCTTTATTGCAGTTCATATAGTTTACAAGCCCACCACACATTCCCACCAATGTGCCTCTTGTGTAGCCAGGATCATCAACAACGGTAACCTCAGATAGACAAAAGGCAATGAAGCTCCGGGGGGGGGGAGGGGGGGGGGGGGGGAAAACTACAGCTGTCTTGGAACTCGCAACGAATTTAATGAGAAAGAAGATAGGCGGAGTAGGAAGTATTGAAAGGACTTCCCTGCTGAACAACTACGTGAGAAACAGCAATTCGAAGCAAAACGCATTATACCTTAGTTAGAGAGATGGCAAATCAAGTGAGGCTCGATTGCCTATTGAGAGCACCACGGTCTATTGTTACATTACTATTGGGACCTAATGCTTTGAGCTGTTGTTTACTATTTTGATTCCAATAATATGCATTGCAAAACCTTCTAAATGCCTGATAATTCTCTCTGCTTGCTACGAGATCAGAATAATAAATTACGCTGATGTAATATGTAAAGAATCCAACATGATTACGCGTTCGTCATGCCAAAGATCACATTCCCACAGAACGTGATGAGCTGTTTCATCTAATCTAGTATTCGCGGTAGAACACTCACAGAAAGGAGAAGGTACAAGTACATTTATATCACATACGGTGTCCCTAGAGGAATGCGTGAGTGATATTCCCGGTATTGCAAGCGTCTATAGAACTACGGTGATGCTTACCATCAGGCGGGTCGTATGCCTGTAAGCCACCTTTGTGGCATAAAAAAAACTAGTTTAAGATATAAGCAAGATTATTAGTTAGTTTCTGAATAGAATTTGTAAAGTTAATGACACATATTATAGCTGTCACTGTCAAACTAAAGAAGAAGAAAAGAGATAGCTTGATACTTAATGTAGAATTGAAATGGGTTTCAGAAACTGGCTGTAAGACAACGAAACACGTAAACACTGTTACTTTATTTAGTATTTAAGCACTCCTCAACACAATATTTAGCCATCAAATTGGAAGTCTGTATAAATTCGGAATTAATTAATATTTGGAGTGTGGTTTACAGGAAAGCCACCCCTTGCTGATAAATAAACAATGAATAATGGAGGCGATGTGATCCCGTTGGATCAATCAAGGAAATATCGACTTATAGGATTTGTAAATTTTGATTATTTTGTTATGTTCCAGGATGGCAATTTGACTGTTTTTAAATTGCATAATGATTGAGACGATATTGATTTGTTTTACTTACTTACCCAACCCACCATCGTATCTTAAGTGTATAACAACATCTTTAGTATATATTTAGTTATCTGTTTTTATGGTGAGAAATAAATGATTCTGATTACTTAGACGACCTCCGTGGCGTAATGGTTACCACGCCAGACCGCCACCCAGGAGGTCCCGGGTTCGATCCCCGGTCGGGTCATGATGGAAAACGAACGTTTTCTGATTGGCCTCGGGTCTTGGATGTTTATCTATATATGTATTTGTTATAAAATATAATATCGTTAAGTTAGTATCCCATAACACAAGTTTCGAACTTACTTTGGGGCTAGCTCAATCTGTATGAATTGTCCCTATATATTTATTTATTATTATTTATTTATTATTTACTTACTCCGCTGCTGGCTCGTGACCCGAGGTGAATCTTGGTATCTGAAACTTTATTAAATTATTTTTGTGTGCTTTCTGCAATAGATATCAAAGTGATGATTAGTGTTAGTGTTATAGGATAACTAACGGTCACTAACTTAGATTACTAACTGTATTTATCAACAATAGTCTGGATCAGTTATGCTCTCTGAGCGGGAAAAAGTAAAATTTTAAGTCCATCTGAATATTGGTTAAGCTTTTAAAGTAGATATTTGATATTATTTTATTTATTTATTAAAATTGTGTTGATATTAATTAAATTTACAATGTGCTGTTAATAAAATAAGTTACAATGAAATTAAATAAATATTACAATGAAATATTAATTAATTAAATATTTATTAATGCATAGTGGGTAATATGTGTATCTATTGCAGCGCTATCCTCTGTCTATCCGTCGCGCCTACGTAGTTATCTAGACGTCATGATTAGAAGATAGGAGCCTAGTTTTCTAGTACTTAACTATTCAATTGTGAAAGATAAAGAGAAAATTTAATTTCAAGTTCTCAGCAACCTACCAAGTAAAGTTTTATGAAAATGTCAGTCATTGACTCGTATTTGATGTAAATGGGATATTTCCTCGAAACCTTTCCACTCGACAACAGTCAAAATGAAGCTAAATGAATCAAATTTGTTACTGATTCAATTAATTGAACTGCACGATGAAGCTAAACAGGCGTAGAAAATTAAATTATAATTGAATTTATTGAAAGAATTGAATTCAATAGATTGACAGACGAGAGTTGGACGGTAATCTAAAATCAATAAAATTGACAAAACGGGATAATTACGGTTTTATGATGATTTTTATTATAAACTAGCTGCCCGGCCCGGCTTCGCCCGGGTACTGTTTCGTTTTTTTTTTCAATCTTTCTGAGAGATTTTCTTAATATTTTTTTCAGTAAGAACCTTGTACAGAGTATTAGAAAACTACAAAAAAAAATCAGCCAAATCGGTCAAGCCGTTTTCATGTTATGTCGTGACAACGGAAAACGGGTTTCATTTTTATATATATAGACTACAAAGCAAAATTACGAACTGCTTGATAGGAAAAGGCACACTTTTGGTGAATATACAGCTTTATATCTCCACAAATCTTGGGAAAAAATCTATGAAAAATCAATTAGAACTATCCATAGGCGGCGCGGTGGTGATTACTTTCCATCAGGTGGCTCACTTGAGTGTTTGTGTGCCGTATAACGTAAAAAATAGACCTATCCAATAACCCAACAGTTACGAACTACATAGGATAGGAGGCAACGAGTTAGCGGTTTATCTGATGGTTAGCAATCACCGCTGCCCATAGACATTCACGACTACAAGATCCTGGATGCGTTGCCCACCTATGAAGGAATGAAAAAGAAATGACGGGGGGAGGAAAGTGAAAAACCGGCCATGTTGTGTTCCTACGGTGACTAAGGTCTCCAGAGCTCCAGTTGGGGGGGTTGTGAGGGTTGGCAACGAGTGAGTGATGTGATACCCCCGGTATTGCAAGCGTCTATGGGCTACGGTGATGCTTACCATCAGGCGGGCCGTATGCTTGCTTGCCAACTTTGTGGTATAAAAAAAACTGATTAAGTGAGTGTCGGGCCACGCACAGTGTAGGGTTCCGTATTTGCTGTGCTTTGCTTGTACAAGCAAGCAATGAGTTAAATATCATATTATAAACACATTTGTAAGTTTTCATCAAATAATTTTTATGCTATTACTTGGTAACTAGTAGAGCCTACTTCACCGTAAATGATTTAGTAAGCATTGTTAATATGTGTAATACATACTAAATTACAGCTTTCTAGCATTAAGCATATAGGCGCTAAGCCGCGGACGGACAGACAGACAGACGGACATGGTGAAACTATAAGGGTCCCATGTAGTTTACTACGGAACCCTAAAAAGGGAGTAGAATAGGCAGTATTAGTATTCCAGCTCTCTCAATTTTTGTTGCTCTAAGAGTCGGGTTAAGCTATTTTTTATCATGATAATTTTGAAATGCTCATCTCGTCTGTTAACTTCGATATTAAAATTTTAAACAAGTTGCGACCATGATGAATCGGCTCAGAGGCTCTGTGCTGTGATCAACTTTTGGAATGTTATGAATTATGGTCTGCAATGTTCATTGACATTGACGATTATTTATTGTAATGTCACCGTTTTGCTCCAATGGTTTAGTAATGTTATTGAGGTATTTCAAATTTCCGTACTCAAATAAATCTCTGGTTTGAAAAGTACTTGTGATGAGCTTAATTTCATTTTAATCGTCGCCCTCTTCGCAAAATTTCGAGGATTTGTTAGTAAACCAACCGGAATTTGGTTAGTAACAAAACCGGAATTTGGTTAATAATCAAACCGGAATTTGGTAGTCCAAATTCAAAAAATCGGGCTCTATAGCACAAAGCTGACCGAAGTTAGACACGAAGTTAGATGACAAAGGAAAAGTAAACATGGGTTTAGCCAGTACATGCAGGGGGGAGCTATCTCGCTCGATTTGTATTTTGTATGACCAAGATAGCACTGGAGAATGAGACTAGATTTCAACTGTTTTTATACAAGAATAGACCCACAGATCATTAAAAGTTTATAAGTAAGTTCAGCGAGAGAAAAACTTATGACTCGTTGGCTAAAACGAAGAAAAACTGTCACTATGGAACTGACATGTCTCTTGAATTATCAAATTATTCTATGAAAGGTTTACTGGTAGTGAATCCTATTAGAATTGTCCGCCTTTTAGACCCTTGTATTGCCCATAAAGTTTGTATTAATTAATTTGGATTAGCTGTTATCCACGACTTTATATGATCGAGGTTTATAAATTCCGTAATCCAAGTCAAAATAGACGTAAATACAGTAAACGGAAAATAGACCGTCGACAAAACCTATATTTCGAAGCAATCGAATGCGTATACGATATTATACTTCCCTATTATTTTTATAGATGCACTTCATAGTTGCTTATACATTTAGCCGTCTGTCGAGCCAAACATACAGCCAAATCTTACAAAAGAAATTATGATTCTGCAGGTGGTATTTGGAATTAAGTTCAAGCTATATAATTTTTCGCTATTTCGTTTACCAGTAGCCATTTTGTTTTTGTTTTCAAAACGGTGGTAGATTACTGAGTAGATTTATTTATACACATCAATATTTTTCGTACACTTCGACAAGAGAGCGTCTGTGAAGGCCTAGTCTCTAAATAAAAAAAGGACGGGTTTGCACTAAGGGAGTGCCGGCATGAAAACTTAAACATCAACATTGTGCATTTTTGAATATTTTGGAATGGTTAGGGATACGCTTTTTCGATCAGGCTACGGAACTGACGCGAGTTTAACATTTTTTACCCATCTAAAAAAAGTGCCAAGCGCCGCTAAAGAAGTTTTTACTTAAAAAAAAACTTCATAAAGAGAGAAACAAACCTTGTATTGGGTTTAAAAATGTATTAAATCCTATTTATAAATGTCATTTTTGACTCGGCAAACTCCGACGTAGCACGAAGTTCACAAGCAGCAATCAAATGCGAATAAAAACATTATACTCCTACAATATTTTATCTGCAAGAAGTATTCTACCATAAACAGATATTTTGTGAGATTATTATCAGGTCAGGTGCGTCCTTCATTGAGGACAGCTACAGAATACACTCCCACGATATGGATGGTTCGAAAACTGTAATTTGGACGACAGTCTAAAAAGGTAAAAGGTGCAAATATGTTGGAATATTTTAGTTACCCAAAATCCATATGTTTCGTCTGCCACGTTACACGGTTCTTTCCACATGACCGCACCAGTGAGGTTAAGCCGACTTATGTTAGCGTAACAACTGACTGGAATAGTCGGAACGTTATCATCGAGATAATGGTTAGATAAACGACTTTAACAAAAGGTTATAATGCCTATTTGGGTAACAAGTAACAGGAATCAAAAGGTAATTTTGTGTGACGTAAGAGATATGTCTCCTACGTCCTATTTATTAGGTTATGATCTTCTTTTAACGCTTTAGTTTTATGATCGTCAATTAAACTAAAATAAAACTACAAAATACTAAAAATAAGCTAAGAGAGTTAGGGCACAGCGGATAATCCGCTCAAATCGGAGCAGCCCGTCTGGGGAAGGACGTCCACCTTACAGAAGATCGTAGCCAAATAGCATTGGTCTCGGCCATGCTGTGTTTCTACAGTAAGTAAGGTCTCCAGAGCTCCACTTGGGGGGGTTAGGATTGGCAACGCGTGAGTTATACCCCTGGTATTGCAAGCGTCTATAGGCTACGGTGATGCTTACCATCAGGCGGGCCGTAGGTATGCTTGTTTGCCACCTTAGTAGTATTAAAAATAAATAAAAAGACAGGGTCCAAGGATAAAAGGATACCCAAAACACATGCAGCGTTAGTCTGAATGGCAATAGAAATGCGTTGAGCGAAGTTTATTTAGATTTTTGTTATTTTAGTGTTAGTTAGTTCCAATTAACGTCATCCATAATCACTTTCCGAACATGTAGCATCACTGTGCACTGTCATCATTATAATATGATATTCGTGGTTTGCAATATCCTAAAAACAATTAGCATTATCAAATTAAGTATGATAAATGTGTTTGCGACACCAACGGCCTAAACGAATCAGACCTTCTCATTTAAAGAAAGGGGAAAACCTTTTCATTTCACTTTTATCTGTTTTCAGCACAAAGAGTTTTAATTGTAATTAGAGTATTATCGACCGGAGGCTGGAGGCTTCAAACGATTCGCAATTGCTTAGGACCTTATTCCATTGTTGGTTGCTCTGATTTGATTAATGGAAATCGACCTTTTTTTTGTTGAAATACATTTGCCAACAGTAAGTGCACGTTTGTGAAACGTGTGTGTTGAAATACCCCGTGAGCATAATAAGGGATAAATAGCAATTTAGGTACGTAGCAGAAAAATCTGTAAGTAGTACCTATCAGGTATAAAAAGTATTTATTTTCATTTATTTATTATTTTTAAGCAAGATTTACAGAACTAAACCGGTTTCTCTATGTAGTAGCAAACAATAACAAGTAATCCATGCAAATTAAAAACATCTCCACATTTACGTAGCAAGATAGCATGATGAGGTAACTAACGTAACAAAAACTAAACTAGTTAACAGGTATTAAAGTTAATGAAAAACACCATTACAAACGTCAAAACTCGAGAATCTCAGCTCGCTTGCCAGTCTAGTAGTCTTAACGATGAAACACTTGTATTATACAGGTGGACAGTATACAATGCACGACAAAGAATTAAATACAAACATTATTTTGTTTTTGCGGCATGGAGCGCGGAGAGGAGACGATACAAATGTACGCACAGTCTAGTGCGATGCCACGACACGGCACCGCGCGATCTGTCGTCGCTCTACTCGTAGACACAATCGCCGCTTGCCGCTAATGCCAAAAATCACGGACTAGCCGTAAAAACTGGCGTTTGGCGTCCTATCTCGCTTGGATAGATTTTTTAACAGTTACCTAAATTTTTTTTTTTTTTTTTAATAATTTATTCAAATAAAAAATTAGATTACAGGATTGGCCCAGTTTCGTTCACTTTATAACCTATCATGTTGCGATACGACTCTCTAGGGTTGCTAGATGCTGTGATAAAAATAATTTATAAATATTATAAGGCCTTATGCTTTTTTTCTCTGTTTATTTCAGAGACTGACTCATGAACGGCATGTAACGTTGACACATTGTTTTAGTGTGCGTAACCTCCGAAATGCTCGCAAAATAGGTCACCCACACTAAAACAAAGTGCTTGTGCACGCCTTACAACATTCATAGGCGAAAGCTCTTCGTGAAATTGAATATCGGTAACATAGTATGACACGCTTTACGATGATGGCAGTCATGTCAAGTACGTGATAATTACTCTTGTAATTGGTGCGTTAGGTCTTCAGTGCCATTTAGTCAAGTCAGTCACTGTTGGCGATCGGCACCGCAAATAGGCCTCCTTAGACTTATTTACTTCAGAGCATTTTTTTATTGATGTAATACAATACTGTATGTTTTTTTGGTATCTATTGTCTCTACGAAAACTAAATACCATTGAAATTAACACACAAACTCTTAATATTTTATTACTGGGCTTTTTCTTTTTATTATTATTTTTTTTTTTTCAATAGGTAACTATCTGTGGTTTGAAAAAACTGAGCCAAAGTAGACCAAAGTAGCATGCTACGAGCGTAGCATACGAAGAGTAGCGTAGCACGCGTTTAGCTGTCGAACAAAAGGGCAAAGACGCCAATAATAGCCGCGACTAAAAAGTAATCTGCCCAGGCTCTAAAAGGACGGGGTGGGGAGTTGGGATACCTCCACGCGGTCCACCCTGGTAACGTCGGCGAGTAATTCCTTAGTTTCTGGACCCAACTCTGGAATTACTTGCCGACGGCCAAATTCCCGACGCAGTGGGTCTGCTCCCCGTGCTCCTACCTTGGATGGAGTACGTGGGATGCGGACAAATCCGCTCCCCCTTGCATCCGTACTGGTGCTGGGGGTGGAGCGATTGAGGAGACAACCTCGTTAAAAAACAAGAGGTGGAGTCGGCCGCGCTTGGCTCGGCCGGCTGTATGATGAGCGGTGGTGGACTCGTTCGCTCGCTGATCCTCCCCAAAAGCGTCTTCGCCCCGACTGGTGTCCGGGCCTACTCCACCCGTTGATACCGGGGGCGACCTCCGTATGGTGGAACGCGGAGGCCCTGCAGACACTGGGTCTCGCCAACCCAGACACTGCGGGGGGCGTTAAGGGTTGGGTCACATGGGCGAATGAGACCACCCTGGAAGAGGGAGTGCGCGTTGGCGCAAAGTGTCACAGAGTCCACTAAGTACGTAGTGGACGCTGTGGCACTTGGAGTGGCGCAGGAGGCGCGGTGGAGGAAGAAAACCTCGTTAAAAAATTGAAGAAGAGGGGCCGGCGGCTCGCAGAGCCCGGCCAGCGGTCGCACGTTGTTGCGACCGCAGAGATGGAGGGGACCCTTGCCCAGCCGAGACGGCGAGCCGGGGAAGGCCCGTCGTCTTGAGGGGGCAATGGTCCTCGGTGTCGGCAGTGCACCTGGATGCGGTGTGCTGCTGACGGGGCGTTCCGGGGAGAGCGGGTCCGGCCAGTTTAACTTTGGCCGGACGGCCCTGGCGGGGTCGCGGATGTATCACAGTACCCGTGGCCCCGTCACTTAGGGGGCGAGTGGCATCCCGTCAGTTTTTTAGTGGTAAGTCCCACAGTCCCCACCGCATATTCCCCGGGCGGTGGGGCTGCTGCAAAGCATTTTTCTGACGATAATAAAAAAAAAAAATAAAAAAAAAAAGGCTCTAAAAGGACCCACGAGGATTAAGGAAGATAATGAAAGATTTTGAATAGAAGAAGATAATTGAAGAAGATAATGAATTAGAAATTGTTTTTTTTTAAACACTAATCTCGTAATGCAAATTCGGTATAAAGGTACTGTAGAAACGAAAATGCAGCCGTAGAATGCACATCAAGACAAAAGCACTATTCAACAAACGTTGGCATAGCATCGTATATACAGAAAATTTAGTCTGTAGAGCGCTCTCGGTGCGGTCGGTCGCTTCTCCGCGCGTATTCGATAATTGACATATAGACGTGATACAAATATTAATTGGATTTTCGATATAGCGGTTTGTCGTAAATCGAATGAGATTTGCATAGAAATCGTTAAGAGATAACCAGTTAGGATTAAACGTTCGTTAACATTTTGGATAATGTAAATTGGTATTAAGTGGTTGTGAATATTTTTTTTGTGAGTTTTCAGTGATATTTTTTTTAATTCGGTAAGTCATATTATTAAAATATGTAAATTATTAAATAAATATTATTATGGAATGTATTATTTAACGAGAAGTGTCTGTAAAGAACTACTCTTTGAATAAATGTTTTCAATAGGTATTTAAAAATAAATTGTCGTAGGTATTTAAAATTTTATGGTATTTAAAGAATGAATAATTCCGTGTGTAAAATATAATAAACAATATTTAAATGTTTAATTAACAAATAAAAATTATTTGCTACTTTCTCATATACCTACATTTTTGTGTTTTTTTCAAGGATTATTACGCGATTTTTCTTTCAAAAACTTTATAAAAATGATATTGCTTATCGCCTTTTATTATAATTAATTAGATTTTATTTAAAAAAAAATAGTTTTATATAAAATAAAAGTAACATGACAATCTTAATCTCAAAGATACATCTTATCTCTTTCTTTCTTATCTATTTCTGAAACGTACAAAAACATAAATTTCAAATAGTTTTCGTGCAAGTCATTCTAAATATTAATAGGTGTAAAAATATCATAATTCATTTGTTTTATTATTATAATGAAGAAATCATATTAAAAAAGCGTTGTCTTATAAAAGAACTCGAGATTTATATACAAGAGAAAATTATGGAATAATTATGCAAAGTTGACAAGTCTTATCGAAATATACATAAAACCTAATAGCAAAGTAACTACGCTTATTATAATTTATATAAACAGTAAAAGTTATATAAAATGAAAATGTCTTTCTAATTTTTGAAGATAATAAAAGTAATTTGAAACTGATTAGTTCTAGGGTGTAAGATAAATTGACTGGACTAGACGAAATACTGCTTATTTTCTAGAGAAGACTCTCCGTAGCGTAATGGTTACCATGCCGGCCCGCCACCCAGGAGGTCCCGGGTTCGAATCCCGGTCGGGTCATGATGAAAACGAACTTTTTCTAATTGGCCTCGGGTCTTGGATGTTTATCTATAAGTATCTATACTAATATTATAAAGAGGAAAGATTTGATTGTTTGTTGGTTTGTTTGCATTGAATAGGTTCCGAAACTACTAAACCGATTTCAAAAATTCTTTCACCAGTAGAAAGCTACATTATCACGGAGTGACGTAGGCTATAGCTTTCCACGAAATTCAATGTGGTTCCCACGGGAACGGGTCCGGAACTTCACGCGGACGAAGTCGCGGGCAAAAAAGCTAGTTTGTTAATAAAATTAGTATCGTGGAGTTAGAATCCCATTCGAACTTACTTTGGTGCTAGCCATATGATTTATCCCTATATATTTATTTATTCTCATAATCATGTGATCGTCAGGTCTAATTTACAGAGTGATCAATGTTAAAGATGCTAGCTCAATCTGTGTGATTTGTCCCTATAAAAATATATTCCAGATTTCATCTAAAATAAAGATAAATAGAGTAATATACAATAGTAGGATATTATTCCTATAAGCAATCTTTATAAAAATTAAACTGCATCTTTTAAATATGATAATGTTTTTTTTTTTTATAATATTTTTTTTTAATAATAATTTGATTTCGTCGACTAAATCTAGGTACGTCTATGATATGAAGTGTTCTCAGTAACACCTTATTTTTTTCCTTTATTTTAAAATACTTTTTTTTCTATTCCATAATTGATTTTGTTAGCGCACCTAAGAAATGCAGTTCTAGAAATAGTTTTAGTTCATTAGGTGCGCTTTGAGGAACACCTTATTTTTTCATTTAAGGAAAAATTAGAAAAGGTAGAAAGAGGTGTCGGACGTCCAGTAGAGAGATGGGCGGATGATATAGCTAAAGTCGCTGGTCATACCTGGATGAGAATGGCACAGGACCGAGTTTGACGTACAAAAAGAGAGGCCTAGCTATCAGGGCAGAAACGGGCCGAGATGAAGATGATGATGAAAAAAATTATTAGTATTAAAACTGATGATATTTTTAAATGACAAAAAAGCCGTAACTGGTTTTCTTTCCCCATTTCTGTTACCAGTGGTCATTTTGCTTTTGTTTCCGTAATGGTAGTAGTTCATAGAGTAGTGTATGTTCTGTACTAATTTAACAAGAAAACGTGTTTTTAAAAACCTGTTCTCTGAATAAAAGTTTTGGATTTGATTACAAATAATGTAATTAAAACAAAAAACCATTAATATCAATAAAATAAGATTAACCGTAAAAAATATTAACAGAAAAATAAAATCAATTCCAATAAAAAAGTCGTTAACCCCAATTGAATGAAATACTTAATCATATACTGATTTTGAAAGCTATGGGTCGCAAGGGCCCTCGAACCTTCCAGTTTGATAACGGGCCCTACGTCAACGGGTTACCGTAATGGCCTATCATTGATTTTATACAAGCCGGTAACGTGAACTCCTTTATCTGGATTATAGGGACATTTTGGCGTTTTTTTTTATTTTTAAAATTGTGTTGTGGTGTGCATTTTAAAGAAAATAATATTAATGGAGGAAAGGTTAGGTGGCGGAAATCGTTAAAGAAAACAATTTTAATGTAAAAATTGGTTTATTTTATTTTGAGGAGATACGGCGAAAAGTGAATGAATTATAAGTAAAAAATGAGAATTATAAAACATAGTAAATTATTTTTTATAAATATTAAAAAATATATATATAAACATGTTATTCATAAATAAAAATCGGTTTGCCACATGGTGTTATTAGATAGTATCATGTAGAAAAATAAGATAACTAGGTCAGCTGCAAATAGATACTGACTGGGGTCATTGTTGATTAATTAAAATATTTTTTGTTATTTTGACATTGCGGAAGAAAAAAGTTTTATTCAAATAGGCCTTTTATATATATATTATTCAGGAGGTCCCGGGCTCAAATCCCAGTCGGGTCATGATGAAAAACGAACTTTTTCTGATTGGCCTCGGGTCTTGAATGTTTATCTATATATGTATTTGTTATAAAATATAGTATCGTTGAGTTAGTATCCCATAACACAAGTTTCGAACTTACTTTGGAGCTAGCTCAATCTGTGTGATTTGACCCTGTATAAGTATTTATTTATTTTTATAAGTTCTTTCGAATCGTCACAATTTTTTCCTACCACCAGTTACCTAGCTGCTTACTCTGCATAGCAATCGCGATTTTAATTTCAATCCTGAATAATTTCAAATGCAAAATTAATAGCAAATCCTAATTCGTATCCTTGAAATTTTATACTTTACTAACTATTTGGTTAGCATACAATCCGATTTCATTTAATTTAGTATTAAGTTTAGCTGTAAAAAGTACCTAAAAGTAACAATCCAATGGCGATCGAGTGGAATTATCATCAAGAGTAAGGGGGCAGTTCCGACGGCAGCTTTGCATTTGTATCTTTTATTGGTACCACTTTAGAAGAGCATGTGCTAAGTTTCTTAGCATAAATCTGCCGTCTGCCGTAGGAAAAAATTGTAACAATTTGAAAGATCTTATTGTATTAGAGTTGAGTCTATTCGAATATTCTTTTTTGACTTTGACTTTACAAATGAATATTGTCATTTTATTTTGCCAATTATTGTATAAACAAATAATAATTAAAATCAATTACATTGAAACATAACCGTACAAGTGCCTTTGTGAACGTATGGGTCGTAAAGACCTTTGGCCCTTCTCTGTTACGTAGATTTCCTTTAAAGGGTTCAGATAATGGGATATCAATTACCATTTACATTGATTTTGTATAAGATGAATTGTATAAGCTACCTTTAGGATGTTCATCATCATTCACTATTCTACACTTGGGTTACGATGTTCCATTCAGAACGGCCTTCAACAGATACCAGTCTCATTAATAACTATTGTAAGATCAAGTTAAGTTTCTGTACTTTAAATTGGAGAAATAAACACTTTTTAACTTTTTTATTTATTTATCTGTAATAAAAATGTATACCTACTTTCTTTTTTCAGTATGTGATAAAGTGTACATTTGAATGCATATTGTTTAAATAGGGCTAAGAGCTGATGTTTCATAGATGTTTATAGCCTGAAACATAGGAAATCCCAGTTCAAGCACATTTTGTTTTATACTTTATTTTTACTAACTTAGTAGTAATAGGAAAAAGTTGCGATTCGTACATAACCACGATTTATTCAAAATATTTCCAAAAGTGCCTTTGAACCATATTACTAACAACAACAGTCAATTTGGTTGATCGATCACCATCACGGATCTCGATATGAATTGATCGTGTCATGGCCGCTTCTCAATTTATACGTTTTTAGACGTCCTACTTACTGCGTTGTCGTAGCACTGCCGTAGCGACTTTCGTAGCGGTGCCGTAGCAGTGCCAGTAGTCGTCCTTAATTCGGGCAATCGTTTTTTTTAATCGTAGAAATGTTATGTTTTCTTCATGCGACATTATGGTGAGGTAGCTAGACGTCAAAAAACGTCTCAACAGGCGTTGTTTGATCAGTAGTTAAATATACTAATGGTTAAAATTCGTTGAAAAAACTAACTATTTGTTAAAAATTGCTAAGAATTTTAACCATTAGTGATCAAACAATGGGCCCTTAACTGAAAGAACCCTTATTCAGTGTTTTTTTTAAATACCGATACGGATACGTTTAGGATCAAAATCATAATGTTCGTTCCAAAATAACAACCAAATAAAACCATTAGACTAACAAAAATAAAAAAATCTGTTAACATCATAAAATAAAAGTGGCTTACAAAGGGAAACAGTAAAAATATATTTCCCAAATAATCCCCCCATTGGGAATCGAACCCACTTCAAAAAGTAGTATGAACACCTCGTTTCTTGAGTGCACTATAAGGCCTACCGTACGCTCGTAAATAAAACGTTTCTTCCCCTATGGCACCAGTAGGGTGTCATTATGGTTCCTGTTTGTTTAGGACAATGTTTACGAAATATCAATAAATATATACATAAAACGTAGTGTTGTATGTCTTTCCGTTTGTATATAAACAAACTCCAATGTGAAAAAAAAAATATAACAAAAAGGTCGTAACCGGGTGTCTTTCGCCATTTCTTTTACCGGTGGCCATTTTGCTTGTTTCAGAAATGATGGTAGTTTATTTTATTTTATATCAATCTAATTATATATAACTAGCTGTTACCCCAAAAATACAATTTTTTTTCCATGGAAATCTCTTTATCCCGTGGAAAAAAATTGCCTTATGTCACTCTCCAGACCTTAAATTATCCTCGTTAAAAAAATATGAAAAAATAATGTTATACTTTTTTTCCCGTGGGATCAAGATGTTTTTCCGGACAAAAAGTAGCCTATGTCACTCTCCAGACCTTAAACTATCCCCAATAAAAAATTCATATCAATTCGTTCATTACTTTCGTGAAGGGAGGACAAACATTAAACACACTTTCACATTTATAATATTAGTATGGAAGTATGGATGTCACCGTAAAATTGTACAAACCGTTAGATAGTGAACCGTAACATACTAATAAATAAATAAATATATAGGGACAATTCATACAGATTGAGCTAGCCCCAAAGTAAGTTCGAAACTTGTGTTATGGGATACTAACTCAACGATATTATATTTTATAACAAATACATATTTAGATAAACATCCAAGACCCGAGGCCAATCAGAAAAAGTTCGTTTTTCATCATGACCCGACCGGGGATCGAACCCGGGACCTCCTGGGTGGCGGTCTGGCGTGGTAACCATTACGCCACCTAGGTCGTCAAAAATACTGCTAACCTGCAACCGTATAGTGTGACAGTATGTTCGTTAGGTTTACCTTGTGGCCCTAAACCCAGAAACGCGGGGCTTCGTCGACTTAGTGTAATTACAATTTTACGCTGACAATTTTTCGATAAATTATAATTTAACGGTTTTTACAATTTCACGGTGACATATACAAGTTATAAATGACTAGAAAAAAGTGTATGTGAAGGCCTAATTTCTGAAATAATTTCATTTCATTTCCAAAATTGATATCTATACATATTACAAGCTTGCATAATTTGTGCCTTGATGGCGTTGTATTCGAAACTTTTTTTTATTTTTTATACCACACAGGTGGCAAACAAGCATACGGTCGGCCTGATGGTAAGCCGTCACTGTAGCCTATAGACGTAAGCAATACCGGGGGTATTACTCACGCGTTGCCAACCCTCCCTACGGTGAGTAAGGTCTCCAGAGCTCCACTTGGGGGGGGCCAAGTGGAGCTCTGGAGACCTTACTCACCGTAGGAACACAACATGGCCGAGACCAATGCTATTTGGCTACGATCTTCTGTAAGGTGGAGGTCCTTCCCCAGACGGGCTGCTCCGATTTGAGCGGATTATCCGCTGTGCCCTACCTCTCTTAAAACTTTGACTGATCATTATATTTTTTTAGAAAAATATGTTTATCTATAGCTTTATTGTAAAGAAATCCATAGTTATACCCAAGGGTACAGTTCTTACACTATAACGTACCCTTACTGGGTAATAAATAAAAGGTTTCCCAGTCTGGAGTGACACTAGAGATATGTAGGTTGGCACCACGTCCTTGTTTATTTAGGATAGTCCATTTTACCGTAGTTGAAACTGAAGGATTATTTTATTTACTGGTGTATTTTACGCGTAAAGATTGATGTGAGAACAAAATCTATTTTGTCTGATTACAATTTTAAACTTATTTTTGTTGTGTCATTTAGTCATCTTATTAAGGCAGAACAGTCAACAAATGAAACAGGTGATCGGGGTCGTAAATATATTCAAGTTTTCTAAATTATGCATGAAAGGATTTTTTCGAATTTTTATTTATACTCGTAAATAGTATGTTTATATAAAGTACTAGGTAAACCGGCGCGACTTCGTTTGCGTATATTTTCACAGTAGAGCGTAGTAGAGACATCTATATCAGATTTTGACGAAATCCTACGGGAATCGCGTACTTTTCGGGACAAAAAGTAACCTATGTGTTAATCAAAGGTATCAGCTACCTATGTACCAAAATATAAAAAAAATGGCCAAGCTATTTGAGCGTGAAGCACAAACATGCAAACTTTCGCCTTTTTTTAATAACTAGCTTTTCCCCGCGACTTCGCTCGCGTTAATTTTATGACATAGATCTCGTTTGACAACAAAACAACCCATAGCGAGACTTGTGGCGCCATCTGTTGGCCGATATAGCGCCCTCTATAGTAGAAAAATAATTTTCCCATTGGGACGACATACTGTCACGGGATACAAAGTAGCCTACGTCTGTTAAGTATTATAATATCTGTGCCTATGTTGGGCTCTGTACCCCTATCAATATGTACGCAAATTTTCATAATGATTGGCTGCTTAGTCAAGCCGTGAAGGAATAACAAACAAACAAACTCACTTTCTCATTTATAATATTAGTAAGGATAAGGATTGCTGGTATGTATAATATTATAAATTATTGATTGTTATATTTTTAATCGATTTTAATCGATTGTTCTCGCGCGTTTTATCGATTGTTTCTGTCCTCAGAATGATTTACGGAATGATAACTATCGTATGTGTTATAAACTGCCCGTGTACTAAATTTAAAGCAAATCTGTATAGCCGTTTTTCCGTGAAAGAGAATTAAAATTCCGTGGAATTAAAATGTGTTTTGAGAAACTGGATGTCGGTATAATTATTGTAAACCTCATGCCTCCTTCTATCCACTCGCCAAGTTACTTGCTCCGTTGTTCATTAGAGGTTTTAGCGGACCGAGAAAGTTAGTTCACCGCACCTGCCTAACTTGACTAAACATTGTTTATTTAGCGACAGTAGTGACCTGAATGAGAATGAGATTTAAGAATTTGCTGTTAGCAGAGATAAAAAACCGGGAAAGCGTTGGGCCATGCATAGTCTAGGGTTACTAGGGTTCCGTAATTGCTGTGCTTTGCTTGGTTGCAGATGCTATTTTATATTCTATGACATTTGTACGTTTTCATAAAAAAAAAACAATATTTTATTGCCAACATCTGTTATACCACAGTTAGCAAATGTAAGCTATAAAAAAAAATCTGTTTTCCTATTAAATGCACAAACTAAAAAATATTTTAAAATGTTTTGTTTAATAAAACAAAATCTTTCAAAATATTTTATTAACAAAGTAGTTACTTTGTCAGCATAGTTAATATGCATGCATAGGCAATTTTAAAACGAATTCATGATTTTATGCACTTCCCAATGGACCTGATAGACCTGAAATTCAAATTATCATTAAGCTCGCTTATTGTATATACTATGTATTGAGGCTAGAAAACATTTAATAAAAAAATATCCTTTTTTAATGTTTCTAATTAAAAACAAAATCCGATTAGCGTAGCGTAACGTAGCATAGCGTAGAATAGCGTAGGTTCAGCCGATAACTGACAGCTTTTAAGTGATTTCTTTATAAGTCATCACAAAAATAAGCTAATTTAGAATTCATAACACCTGATACTTTTGCGTTCACCAATGAGGTGGTGGCCTCTAATCTATAAGAAACAAGGTGTTGTTTCTTATACATTAGTCTAAATTATATACATAAAAAAAATTATACACAAACAAAAAAAAACTAGTATTTCTGTCAATTTTTTTAGCCGTTCATTAATTTCGCTGTCCACGTCATCATCATGTAAAATCTTAATAATTTTTCCTGCCCAGGCCGTTAGACTAAAAAGTCCGTAACAATTTTAGAAAAATAACCAAAAAATATAAATCAGATGGTATTATAATAAAGACGTAAATTCATAACGCAATAACGAAGAAGGTATTAAGTAAAGGAGAATATATAAATCCTTTCCCCATTGTGGTCTGACTCGACAAAGAATAATGGTTACCCTACTGCAAAAATAATGTTTTTTTCCCATACTAGTAGCTGTTCACAAATTGAGGGCAATTTTTTAAAAGTGCGTCGAGCTTTTACAATGTCAAATGAGAGAAAAACATTTGATAGGTCCAGTAAATGGTGTTTTTAGTTGGAAAAAATCTTTCATAAAAATATTAAAAGTCCCTTTTTATATTTATAAATGGCTGATATTTTTTTCGATCACGTAACAGGCGCTATTACTATTTTTCAATATGACATCGACATTTTTTTTTTCTGTGTAATAAAATTGTAACAGTATTTTTGTGATTGATTTTATATTTTTGTGACCATTCTATAGGTACTCAAATCTATATTTAAACATTTTAAATAATGTCATTTGTTTTTGTTCTCGAGTCTGTTTTACAAACATTTTTACGTACTAATATTATAAAAGAGGCATTGATTATTTTGTTTATTTGAGTCGAATAGGCTCTGAAACCTTCACCTTTGGAAAGCTATACCATAGTAAAAATAGAGTAATACTGTGGTAATACCACAGCCCGGACACTCCATACGACGCGCGTGAAATAATTACCTATTTCTACTACATACGCCAATGTCGTCTGTACACGCGCACACATATGCGGACACGTATACACATTCGTTCACTATAAAAACATAGTCAACTATACACAATACACAATAAAAAAGAGATCTTTACTAAAATTCTTGCAAAGTAAAGTAAGTATTATTTACAAAAAAAAATTGTCTGTTATTTATTTATTTATTTAACTTTATTGACCACAATACAAAAGTACTGATACAATAGGCGGACTTAATGCTAAATTGCATTATCTACCAGTCAACCATAGGGAAGTGCAGAAATTCACGAATGCGGTTTACTTGTTACTACTAATAACATTACTCAAAATTAATACAATAGACATACATACAAATATATAAATAATTAATAATTATTATTATGTAATATCAAATATTGTAACTGAGCTTAAACTGTTAATTTTCTTTTCCTTACATTTATTATTATAACATCATATTTATAAACCTAAAAACAAATAAAACAAAGAACAGGGCAGGAATTATGAAATTTATCCAAAAGCGTAGAAAAGATTGCAGATATTCAAACTTTAGCAAATTGAATATGTGATGAGGCATGGGAAGGGCATGGGCCTTTGTGAAGCGTATTTACTAAGATGGTATCCTTGTCCGGGTTGATGTATTTATTCGAGCGATTTTTTTTTACAAACCAATAAATTTTGTTTTTGGCCGCTGCCAATCGACCGCGCTGGTAACGTTTGGGAGAAGCCCATGGCAGTGGACTTCATGTGGCTGAGATGATGATGATTAATGGATTTATCATCATCATCATCTCAGCTACAAGAAGTCCACTGCTGGACATAGGCCTCCCAATCGCCTCCAATGCGACCTGCTGACTCCTGACCTCCAATGTGATCATTTCTTTAAAATTGATTATTTTAAAGAAATTATCACAATATCTTATCATTTAATGTATTATTAATTGGTGTAAATAATATTGGTATAATTATAAATTTATTAAGTAATATTTTATATTTTAAGTCGCTTTTATGAATTTCTGCAGCCCCAATCGTTGACTGGTAGGGAATTCAATTAGTATTAAGTCCGCCTATTGTATCTGTACTTAAAATATTGATTTTAAATAAATAAATAAATTTTAATGCATCCGTAATTGTTAACAAATAAGTATTCTATACCTATATATAGTCTTCTTCCCTTCTACGTAGTCCAGACAAAAAAAACAATGAAAATTTTGATTCTAATTGGAATTGCTAATATATTTTCAATAAAAAAATTATATTATTATTCATAATTCATTTATGATTTGCATAAAAAATCTCTATGAAACTTTATGTCGAACTAATAAATTAGCACATTTTAATTAGTAGGCACTCGTTCAATGTTAAGTGGTGTTCTCAAGTTAGTTCATGAATAATCATAAAAAATATTGGCTTTCTGCTCACTAATACTACCTATAGTTAATTCTTTGTTGTTGTTGTTAGCTGTTATTGACAATTCGTTGGTGCGTTGGTATTGTGTGCAGCGGTAGATATCGCAAAACCTTTTTAGACGTTTGTGCAATCACCCAACCAACCACACCTAGACTACCTTATTCAGGTATGGGGTCAAGCTGCGAAGACAAACATACGACCACTTCAAATAACACAGAACAAATTAATTAAAGTATTATTCAATTATGATTTTCGTGAATCGACTAAAGTAATCTTCGAACAAACAAAACTTTTCGACATACAACAACTTTATACTTATCATACCTGTATTTTAATAAGGAAAATATTGACAAACGATGTACACACAACAATTTCATTTAAACAGAAAACAAATACTGCACACGAAATAAAGCTAATTTGGAACTGCCTAAAATAAGAACTTATTACGGAAAGAGTAATTTACAGTTTGAAGGTGTACAACTTTATAATAAACTACCGAACGAAATTAAAAATTGTATGTACACGGATTCAAAAACAAACTAAAAGAATATTTGTTAAAAACTAAAGTTTAATGTATAGAGTCTAAACGTCTTATTTTGTTACACTAAGTTCTTTTGCTATTAATTGTTAAGTGAACATAAAATTGTAATTTTCTTTGAAATAAATAAATTCTTTAAACCGAACCATCGTTCTCATTGCAGGTAGGGGTGTCAGGCAGTGTTCTCTTACCTCCTATGATCCTAAGTCCCATAAATGGTGCTGAGGTCGTCCACAGTGCCTCTCCATCCCGGTCGGTCTCGAGTTTCGCGCTTAATTTTGCTCCAGGACTTTCCTATGTGCCTGACAAGCCGAGTCATTCGTCAAGTCGCGCGTATGAAACCGCGAGCTTCGCGATCTTCTGGTTTTACCAATTTATTTTGTCGTCAACTCGCTTGCACATTCAAAGTACAGTCAAATAAAATCGGATGGAAACCAAAATCTATGTATAATTTTGTCCACTCTGGTTAAACTTATAATTTATTTTATTTTAATTTTGGTTTCAATCCTAGTTTCATATGCGCGACTTCACTAATAACTCCACTAGCAAGTGTAGGCAAGTGTAAACTAACTTATGTATTTTATCTGGCGGCGGAGGGCCGATTTTAATTTCAATAATAAAGTATAATTCACTGTTACTGCAAGGTAGGAACGTTCTAGAATGTAAAATTTCATTTCGTTTGGACCAGATGAAATATGTCTACCAGTCCACCAGTAATATCGAGTTTTCGCGGAGCGGAACAAATATTTGTTAGGTAAAATATGGGTACGATTGGTAACCGTTCGCTTCCATTTCGTAGAGTAAATACCTTTTGCTTGGAATTTCTAAAATAAAACTCATTTGTTTTAATCTTTTTATCTGCCATTGTATGAGGATGATGGCAGAAATGATCACGCAAAGCAAACAACGTTTACCCTAGTCAGTATTTGGATAAGTTAAAAAATTGTTATTTCTTCTGTGGTTTAGTTGGAGAGCACGTTAAGGTGTCGGTCGGTCCTGATAGTTTTTTTTATTCATAACAGACTTTAATCCAAGTCAAATACTGACACCAGCGGCCCAGCTCCTTTGTTCCTAGAAGTTCATTTGGCAGTGCCTTTGAAGGGACTACTGAGACATGCACGATGGCGGACATTTACGGACTTAGCTAGCACGCTCAGGTCCGAACCCCTCCTTCACGAACAGACTCGTGTAAAGGGGATAAAGAGAGATTTTCTTTAAAGTGGGGCTTTAGAGTATAGATAAGCAAGCTATAGAGCGCGCTTGAGCACTAAGTATGAACGGTAAGCACGAGTATGAACAAACAGACGAACTCAAAACAGCAACAACGAAGCCAGCAACGAACGAATCTATTCGTCACGCTCGCTGATTGTTTCTCTCGATGTTATTTATTCGGATTTTAAGGAATCATGGATGAAATGTGCAGTGCAGAGCACTAAAAACGACGAAATGGAAGCAAACTAATAATTAGCACTATAGAACATCTGCTTACGCTTTGCACAATGGTCAAAGAGCGATGCGCGCGCATATATAGCTTGCTTAGCTATACTCTAAGAGTAGGATAGTTAAGGCTAATATTTTGTTTTATTATTATTGATATTTTATTATTCGATTAAAAAGTGGTAATTTAGTGGTGAGATAAAAATTATATAGATAAATAGAATATACTTTATTTGCAATACACAACAAGATAACATATACTAGTTAACTAGTGTATTGGCAAAAAGTGGCCATTGTTTTTTTTGATTGTTAAAATATATTTTTTCAAGTCAACCTAAGAGTATCGAATTTTTGTTTGTATTGGAGTATGCAGGGCACGAAGTATCAAAACAAGTTTTAGCAAGTATTTTGTAGAAAAGAGATCCAATATTAACAATTAACGAGGTATCACAGATCATTCATAAATAAAGCTGTCTACTCATGCCAAATCTCTGTCCGCAAGAATGAATGGAAACTCCGGCATTACAGATCGTACGTGCTCGCCATACCTAACGGGCATTAGCCTTAGAATGCCTTAGTATTAATGTTTCGAAGAGATTTGTGTAAAATTGCTTGAAGGATGAAAGATTTTTACGATCCATTATCCTTGGGGAGGCGCTTTGTTTCGGACAATTTGATATAGAGATGATATTAAACTTTATTTCTAATATTTTATTTGAAATATTTACTCGCACATTTATAATAGTAATTATTCTACGTTCACTCGCTAGTAAAATAATGAAGAATAAAAGCAGGTTTTTATTTTTTCTTACTATACATTATGATGGTTACTCAAAACCAAGTGAAACTACTACTAAAAACCGGGCAAGTACGTGTTAGGCCACGCACAATGTAGGGTTCCGTATTAGCTGTGCTTTGCTTGCCTTCAGTTGAGTCCAAAATCATTCTATCACATTTGTAGTTTTCATCAAAGAAATTTTATTTTATAAGTTCGTCGGCTATTACTCGGTTACTAGTAGAGCCTTCTTAACCGTTATAGTTTTCATTGAAGGTTCAGCATATGGACTACTACCATGATTCTTTTCAAATTTCTAAACATAAGACTTTCGGAGATAGATGGGGGGGACCACCCTGCAAAACGAAAATTGATACGATAAATGTAAATAATTCTGAAACGGATTATTATATCGAAAAATGATCTTCCCACACTCTCAATGTTTTGAAGAGACCTATCTAACGATACCGAAAAAAAATCGTTTTCACTTTACATATAGGGGATTTTTTTTTTTTTTCAAAATTTTCTTACAGCACTTTGTTTGCATTGTTAATATTATCACGCGTCTAAGCGCTAGACCGCGGACAGACAGACAGACAGACGGCGGGACATGGCGAAACTATAAGGGTTTCTTGTAGTTTACTACGGAACCCTAAAAATGGAAATAATAATGAAATGAATAGTTTGCATCGTATGAAAAGTTAAATGAACATTTCTCCATAACATATTGCCTTAAAATGGTTTGGAAGTTACAGAAAACTAAAGTTAACATAGCATAGGTAGTAGTCAAATATTTGCACATTATAGTCACCATATAAGATCTAGGAGGTGACTCGTGCACTTCCAAACTGATCAGAGTGATAGTTGGAGTCTGTTTATTTCATCTCCAAAAAGGTCAGTAATGTATGATTCTACTATTTTATTCAGAAGCTATGTTTACGATTTACGACCACATCGTTCATACAAAATCACGGCAAAAACAAGATTTTATATGGCCAAAACCTAATATAATATAAATAACCACAGATATAAATATTAGTACACTTTTCACTTGAATAATATTCTGGATAAACACGCACACATTCGCTCAAATGGAAGAACAAACACTGGAATTCGCAGTTCGTTAAGTACACATGTATTTAGGAAATTTATATGAAGGGTAACGTTCTCTTTAAAAATCTTACAAGAGAAATAATTATATATGAATATAATGTAATATTTAAGGGCCTGAAGTACGGTTTGGCAAGTCACCTTATGTTTAACAATGGGATATATTAGATACGTAAAATATTCTTTAATATTATAAAAAATACGTAATAATGAAAAAGAATACATTTATTTATGAAGAAAAAATATAGGTACATTTATTTGTGAGCACACAAGACAAGACAAAAAAATAAACAAGTTTAAAAAATTGAAATAAATAAACATTAATGAAAAAACAAACTTATCCTGTCGAATATTTTAAATTAAATGGTTCTTTTTAAATTCTAAAATCGTCCAACGATGCCACAGCCACATCATAGTTTTTTACAAAAGACATTAAGCTTCCAACTTAAAGCTCTCTTGCAATAAGCCTCTAAAAATTCGAAATATTTTAAAATTCTAATGCAATATTTTAAGGAAGCTCTAACCGCCGGTTGACCCAGAAACTTTCCTATATAAAGGACTAGACCGGTGTTCTATGTAAAGAAGTAAATTTTCGCTTTTAAATGATATGCAAGAAACTTCACACAGCTTCTCTTATAAAAGTATTCATAACATTTTCACAGTATAAAGAACTGAAATGGTACAAATTGTCTAACTACTCAAAAATATCTAGGTATACTATACAAGAAATTGTAACTTTGTTTTGACTTTTAAAAGAAAATAAATTTTCTTTCTTTTATACTCTTGGGGTCGGCAATGCGCGAGTGATACCCCCGGTATTGCAATCGTCCTTTAGGCTACGGTGACTTATACTTGTTTGCCACCTTAGTGGTATAAAAACCAATTTCTCTCGTGTGTTTTCGGGTTATTATAATAGCTTATCACACCCAAAAACAGGTTGGCTTTCTATTGATAAAATAATTTTCAAAATCGACCGTATTCCGAATCGTACAACCTCAAAAACCTCTTTGTCCACGAATCCTTACGCGCGAATTTATTTTATTATATTTTTTTGCAGAAGGGGTTTTGCTGCATTTTATTATTCATCGCGGAGTTTCAATAATTTCAACGTGAGTCTAACATACAATGCTCAATGTAGCACGAAACTCTACGCCAAATCGCGTACAAGTTACATTGTCTCTACAATAACCGCGCGAACTCTTTGAAGCTCAAAAATCATAATCAATGGTTTCAGGAGTCATCCTCCGGGCAACCATGACACGAAATTTTAAATACACGCACTGACGTTTCGTTGAATTCTGTTTTGAACTCTATTGTAACTAATAATGTCTTTTTTGACAGTACTACATATTTCGTTGTTTCGGATGGACAATTTGCCCCGCCTATTTCATCGTCTCATCTCAGGAAACACCTAATTTATTTTTGTTTTAATTAGGAATTCGTAACAAAAGCAACTGAAAATTTGTATCAAAATGAAGCTATAGAAACATTAGGAAACTAATTATAGTTGCAGATTTCCTCAACCGCCAGCGGGCGCTGTGACAACTTCCGAATTGCGTCGGCTTACGTCCAGCTTAGTTAGGATTAAGGGGTGTGTAATCGTTGTAATTACGATAGATTAAAACTTTGATTCGATGTATTTTACTAATGGGGAAAGTTCTTTTTTTTGCGGCGATCGATTTCGCCTCTGCCAATCTGCACTAGAGCAGCGTGGCAAAGTACGCTCTAATCTCCTTAGGAGAATTGGAGATGGGAGACCCGTATTCCTGCAGTAGGATGGTGATTGATTGATATGATAATCGATTTCACTAGCATATGAATCTGAAACGCACTTAAATTTATACACATTTTGTCTAAATCTATCTGTTTTTTCTTCTTTAGCTTAAAAATCACAGTTTTTTTATAACACTAAGGTGGCAAACAAGCATACGGCCAGCCTGGTTGGTAAGCAACACCGTATCTCTCATGCGTTGTCACCTCGAAGTGGAGCTTCACCGGTGGAGGTTCGCAAAATATATAGTTCTTTCTACTAATGTCTAGAGTCACTTTTTGAATAATTTTCATATCAATTTCTTTATTATTTTAATGTATACGAGTACTAATGCAAGTCAATGACCTTCAAATTGTACACTATATAAAACTTATCTTTAGATTAAAGTACTTAAAGAGTTTCTTTTAGATCCATTATTAGATATGTCGAGGTTTCAGAATTGTAAAAATAAAAATGGCGTTGCGATATCCATAAACGTTAATACTCGAAGCTTATCGATAATTGGGTACGTGTTCTTTGCCGTCATTGAATACATTTTATTATTACAATACCACAAAATTATCTGTGCTGGTGGCCAAAACTAGAACTAATGAATACGCCTTGAATACCTTCAATAGCGTCGATCCTAGCGCCGCCCCCATTGGCACATGTAAGTTTGTGGCACTGTCACAGCCCGGACACTCCATACAACGCGCGTGAAATAATTACCTATTTCTACTACATAGGCCAATGTCGTCTGTACACGCACACACGTATGCGCACACGTATACACATTCCTTCACTAAACGCATACTATTACGACTGCACCCGCCTCGATACCCGCCTGGGGTAAGGTAACTCAATTCGGTGCTGGGCGGAGAGCGCCATTCTACCTCGGGTTATTACTTATTCTATGACTGTACTATAGAATTATTAGTGTTAGAGCAGTCAAGTGAAGCAGAGTGATTCTGCCTTCGACTCCAGAGGGCGCGAGATCGCGATTCTCGGGGCAAACATTTATAAGATGGCTATTGTGTTTGTTCTTGAGTCTGTGTGTTTTCTGGTACGCATAACATAAGTAGGTTAATTCAAGCTTACTTTGGAAACAGGCGCGGCGCTGTTTGAATTGTCTAGATTAAAAAAAACTTTAATTTAAAAATAACACTATCTATACGCGACAGTAACAGAAATTTATTATTTGAACATTTTTTTTCCCCAGTCACTGAAAATAGTGCCACTGGGCGTCGGATCCGAACGATATTAGCATAGTAATGAACACCTACCATACGAAACGTAACGCTTTTAATTACCTTTGTCCTGGCTCGAATATACTATTTTCCCGAGCAATATTGGGATTATTAACGTTTGTAATGTTTTTTTTGTCGTGTAATTATTATAAATGTGAAAGGACTTAAGTATGTATCTAAATAAGTTATTCTTTGTTCTTACGTAATTTATGTGAATGAATATAGGTTTTTTGTTAAAATCTCTTCTTAGTGATCTGACACCAAATATTCTTTTTTACAAAAAAATTTTTTTTTCTATTATAAGTATTTCTACAATACAATAATCATTGCCTGGCATCTATAACACAAGTAAGGAGCCTAGCTTTGGGGCCAGGTGTTGCGGTGTAAATCGTGTAGAAATATTTATTTATCAGAAAAAAACTGTCAGCTTATATTACAAAGAAACTATTCAACAGCAGAAAACTTACTTTACTACCTTTTAGTTAAGCATTATTTACCTCTATCAAAAAAAAGAAGTACAATTCACAAAAGTAACAAAGAACGGAACGCAAAAATTCTAGTTCCCAAATGACGAGCCTTCCCACGTTCTGTCCCCTTAAATTGTCTTAAAATGGGCCGGCTGTACGTTCCATTTTGCTGAGTCCCGTTTTAGCAAAAAGTGACGTACGCCGTATTAAGTTCCGTGGCACGTATCTCACGACACGATCTTGATACTTGAATAATCTTTTTTTTTTTCTAAATTTTGAGTTAAATTGTAGCACTGTGCAAAATGGTTATGTAGAATATTGTTAATTTCATACATCAAAAGTCTTTGATTATAATGGTTAGTATTTTAATTATGACGATGACAAATAACAACTTTATTAAAATAATAAAAAAAAAGTAATAATTTATATCAAGACACGCGGCAGCGTGTCAAGCCAAGTTCAAGCAAACAGAACTGGCAAGCAGCACCGTGTGTAATATAATATTACACGAACCATTTGGATTACAACATTACGCGACATTACGATATCAAAAAATCATTTTTTAGCATAAAAAGAAATTAACTAATAGATAGGCAGAGTAGGCGTGATCTCTCTGGTCATAACATTGACGAATCTGTACTTCTGTACGTTTCATTTGAAAACTGTCCCTTTAACTTCGCGAATTCGTGTTTATTTTCAAAAATACACTGATAATTAAACAATTATTCGAGATCTCCCCCTTGTCAACGAAGGTCGTCAAGATGGCGACCTCGGATCCTCACCGTAATACGTTGCATTTTTAAAGTGTACTTTTTTAAAAAAGTGTTCATTTAAAATACTCGACATTGGCGAAATTGTCTATGTGTCGATAAGACACGACAGAAACGCCATTAATTATGGAAGAAAAGAAAGAAATAAAACGATTCGCTTCTTTTGAGGGCGTGGTTCTTTGACGTTTACCTTAAAGACATGGTTCACATACAATTTGTAGCGAAATGCATTTCTACTAAACTCCAAGTTCCTAGTTCTGTGATTTTAGTGCTTATTTACGTCACATACGAAACCTTTCTTCTGAGGCCAGCGGTTTTGTCTATAGTAGATCAGGTATGTGCGGATAAGTAAGAGTCCTTTATTATGAAAATTAAATTAACCCTTTTATTATATTTCTCATGAAATAAAGTTTCATAAACAAAATGCCCGTATTAGGACTCATTGTCAACATACTGTATATCTTTGAAGTTATTGTGAGGGTGTCCCAAATTTCATAAGCCTTCGTGTGAACAAACATCTGTGTATTTCGCAAGAAAAATTACATTGGAATGAGTTATATGTAAATATACCGCTGTTTGAAATGCAATGCGTTTTTATATGATATTATTCTACCGGCTTTATATAATTTGCAAGTAAATTCGGTATTGTATGTTAAATGCGGAGATGCTTTGTATAAGAATGTTGGATTGCATTACTTTGTCAATTTATTTTAACTTTCTTTTTTATACTTTTTATATTGTAGCCTAGGCTCCTTTCATTCTGCAGCGTGTCGCCGGTCGCGACCGGTTGGGCCGGTCGGGGCGTGTCGAAAACACACCGCCGGTCGCAACCGGCCGCACGCGGCACTATGAAAGCCTCTATAAACCTTCATACAAATTGCGCCGGTCGCGTGAACGCGACCGGCGCAATTTGCTATTTAGGTCCCGCAAGGCTGTTTTTGCGCGCAAGAAGTAACATCCATTCATCCATACTTAAAAACTGTCGTGCTTTTATTATTAGTAACGATAGTTTAGATTTTCGACACCAGATGGCAGCAGAATCGTCGCTCTCGCGATAATCGTCCTCTGTACATTTCAAAATGCGTAGGCGCTAAATGAACAAATCAATTTATAACCATTTAAATGATTTCATTTACTCCAAATATTTGTATAACAATCCCAATTTGATTCGACAACCGAATATGACGAATAATTAAATTAGCTGAACCCTTTTCACTTGGCAATTTTCTCGAATACGTTGCTATGGCAACCCTAATTCAGCTTATGTTACAAGAAAAACATCTTATATCATTCGTCGGATTATATTTTATTATATTAATAAATAAGTATTAAGCTATATTAACGAGTATTCCTTTCTTATCTCCTGGTCAAAGAATGGTATATGGAAAGGGGAAATGGTTAATTTAATCACATTGAGGCAAATATACTTCCTAAACATTATTATAATAATATTTATATATATTAATACTCAACGCCAAAGCTTCTAGCTCACAGTTTATTAAACATTAAAAATCGATTGTCGTTATGCACTGAGTAATAAGCATGAGTTTATTTTGTTATGAGCCGCGTTTTTTTTTTATTGTGACGCCAGCGTCTGCCATCTGGCAGGCCCATCTGGGCCGCCGGTTACTGGGGTCCAGGGAATAGGAGTGACGAGACATCCTTTATGGTGTCGCTTCTACTATGCTGGCCTGAAAGGTGCCTCTTCACGCTCCGCTTGAAAGTCCACATGGCGTTAGCGACCACCATAGCGAAACCCGCGCAACTTAGTTGGAGTGTATCTTTCATTTTGTTTGCGCTTTGACGTTGGAATTACGAAAAATCCTTTCTTATCGAATGCGTATTGCCTACGTTATATAGAGAACACAGCCTGCAAGTTTTAGATCTCTACGATCAGCGGTTTAAGCTGTGCGATATCTTTGTAAACAGAGGCGTAAAAGCTAAACGAAACGATAGGGGAACATTTCGAATACGTAGAAGTAAGCCCCAATCAATTACCACAATAATTAATTGATGGATCTCTTACATATTACGACATTACACCTTTTCGTTCTAACGACAGATTCACATTAGCTTGAAACGACAATTTTACCGGAACGACGGCGACAAAGGTTTTGGAGTGATAGAGTATGTAGGAAAGGGACTAGCTCGAAAGGGGGGAAGTACCACCCTCTCATGGAATATCGGCGTAAAGCAGCAATGCGTTTCGTTCGAAAACCAACTCGTTTTCCTTATCTCTTCTCTCTAATCCCATGTAGCAAGCATAGTATTGGTAGCGCCTCTGGTTACCACTTTTCCAGGTGGCCCGCTGGCATGTTTGCGGTGTGACAAAAAGGAAAAAGAGGTCGAGCGCTTATTCTATTATATATTTTTTTTTTTTTTTTTTTTTGACGTCTTTAAGTGACGTTCCGTGTTTTTTTGATTTTAAAAATAGTAAAATGGATAAAACAATATTGGATCAAGTTATTAAGGCGGTACAAACAATTGTTCTGCCACTTGAGTTGAAATTGAACTCTGTATTGGAGACGGTTCGGTCTTTGGAGGCGAAAATAGATGTCTTAAAGACTGACCAACAAACTCAATGTGAGGGTAAGCAACATACCAAAATTGCTTCAACGGCTCCTACAACGGCAGCACGGTTGTCTCAGCCTTCGCCGCCGCCAGTAGCAGCGCGAATTCAAACACGAAAGCAGCGAGCAGCCAATGCGACTGCCCCACCGCCATCGGGCTCGACCAATTACGGGTCGCCTGACCTTACGCCGGCGGCGTTGCACCCGACCCCCGCTACTGCTTATGACGCGGCGCCGAGTACATCAGCAAAGGACGCGGTCTTACTTACTGGTGACAGCGAAATGAATTGGGTAACCGTGCGACACAGGAAGCAAAGGAGGCCGGTAGTTCGTGGTACTGGGGAGGCGGATGAACAACTGGCTGCTGTGGAAAAATTCAAGCAGATACATCTCTGGTCGCTTAGAAGTGATACGACGGAAGATGCCGTGAAGGTATATATGACCAAGAAGAAGCCAGACAGTGCACCTATTAAGGTAGAAAAGCTTAAATTAAAGCATAATTACTATGCGTCTTTCGTAGTGACCGTTCCAGAGAGTGCATTTGAGTATTTTATGACTGCAGCTAATTGGCCACCTAATGCAGAACTCAACGAGTGGTTTCGTAAAAGAGATTACACCAGTAAACAACCTGAGTCAACCGCAACTCCCCGCTAATCAAGCTACTAGCAGATCGTTACATTTATACTATCAAAATGTGCGAGGTCTACGTACTAAGCTGAGTCAGTTTTCGAATGCTATTGCAGCCTCCCCCGCGCAATTATTTTTTATCACTGAGACATGGCTACAACCTGCAATTAATGATGCGGAGATCATCCCTCCAGGTTACACAATTATTCGTTGCGATAGAAGTAGTGGTAAACGCGGAGGTGGCGTAGTCATTGCGGCCTCAGCCTTATATGACCTGCGCTTCATAGAAATATCTATGAACAACGAAACCGGTTGTGAATTGGTATGTGGCGGTGTTTATCACAATAATAAGTTTTTATTTATTGCTATGTGTGTGTATATCCCTCCGTCTGCTCCTGAGGCATCTTACTTAGAAGTGTTCAGTGCAATGGAGCGTGTCGGAGCAAAGTATGACAGTGTTATTATATGCGGTGATTTTAATTTAAATTCGGCATCTATTTATGTTAAAAATTGCTATGAGTATCTATTGTCATTCTGTGGGCTTTGCCAGGTGAGTACCATCTGTAATTCTAATGGATCGATGTTGGACCTTGTGTTGGTTAGTGAATCATTGGGGCAGGTTGCGGTTCAACGAGAAATAGATAATTTAGTATCGGTTGATAATTATCACCCACCTCTCAATATAGTGATCAAATATAATATTGAACGTCCCATGTTAAAAGTGTGTAGTAACAGTAGTAATGAGGTGGATTGGAATTTCAATAAGGCGGATTTTGTTAAGTTATATTCTTATTTGGAATTTATACATTGGGAACCGTTGTTGGACATTAGTGATCCTAATGAAGCTGTACTTTTTTTCTATGACTTGTTATATTTCGCGATTGATGAATGTGTCCCAAGGAGACACCGACGTACGATGCAGCCTCGGTATATTTATCCTGTGTGGTACTCTGCCGAAACTAAACGCAACATTAAAACAAAATCGTACTATCATTCGCGATATAAAAAAACTAATTCTCCAGATGATAGGCATATTTTTTCGCGTTTTAGAGCGCTTGTTAAAATGGGCATAAAAAATGACTTCCACTATTACAAATTGCGATTGGAAAAAGAGATAAAGAAAAATCCATCTAGTTTCTGGAATTATACTGCATCAATGCGCAATAGTAAAAATTTAGCTAGGAAGGTCACTCATAATGGCTTACCTATACCTAACGAGGAGTGTGCTCAGAGGTTTGCGGATTATTTTTGTTCCGTGTACGCGCAGCACCCACCAAAACTTGATGCTGAGGCGGCGGCGGCAGCGAATATGGGAATTAATGACAGCCATTATGTACATATATCATCTATAACATCTAATGATATTGAGGTAGCATTAAGAACTTTGAAACCCAAAAAGTCAGCTGGCCCGGATGGCATTCCGCCCTATGTCGTAAAAGACTGCGGGTCGGTATTCCTGGTACCGTTAACGCATTTATTTAATTTATGTCTTGAACAAAAATTTTATCCAGACATGTGGAAAATCTCAAAGGTAGTCCCAGTACCTAAGTCTAAGCGTGTATTTGATGTTAGCGATTTTAGACCAATTGCCGTGTTGTCCGTGTTTGGCAAGTTGTTTGAGTCGATAATGTGTCGTTTAATTAAAAGTCAAATTGAGTGTAGGTTGACTAGCGCTCAGCATGGGTTTAGGGCGGGATATTCTACTGGCAGTAATTTGCTCTCTTTCCTGACTTACACGACTGGTGTAGTGGACTCCGGGGGTCAAGTGGACACGGTTTATTTTGATTTTCGGAGGGCATTCGATGTGGTTGATAATGATATCCTACTTAGGAAGTTTGCTGCAATAGGATTTACTCCATCGTTGCTGCACTTCTTTTCTAGCTATTTCCGTGATCGGAAGCAGTATGTATCCTACTCTGGCAAAGAATCTGACTCCTTCTACACCAATTCAGGCGTTGGTCAGGGTTCTAATTTTGGGCCTTTAGCTTTTTTAATATTCATAAATGACTTGCCTGACACGGTTAGCACGGCCCGGTGTCTTCTATTCGCCGACGATTTAAAATTATTTTCTAAAATAGACCAAGATACTGACTGCGAAATGCTTCAGCACGACATATGCAATGTTGTATGTTGGAGCGAGGAGAACAAATTATTGTTTAATGTTGACAAGTGTTTTATTATGTCATTCACGCTTGCAAGGAATCCAATAAGAGCCAACTACCGTCTAGGCAGTTCTATCCTACCGAGATCCTGCAACGCTAGGGATTTAGGAGTACAGATGTGTGGCGATCTGTCCTTTCATGGCCATATTGTTAACATCAGTACACGTGCTTTTAGATCCTTGGGTTTTGTGTTGCGGCAGTCACAGCATTTTAGCAGCGTCACAATCATCAAAACGCTTTACAATGCACTTGTACGTAGTCAGTTAGAAAGTGACGCTGTAATATGGAATCCTTATGAGAACAAATACGCACTCATGATAGAGAAGTTGCAAAGGAAAAGTATACGCTGGCTTTACTTTAAACAATATGGTTATCGCGTTGGCTTCCCGAATATATATCCCAGTGCTTTTCTGCTAGGTATGGTCGGATACAACAGTCTTGAGGTCAGACGTAACGTGCAGCTTCTTGAAGTTGTGTTCGGCTTGCTGAGAGGTGTGAGAAATAATGCTGAAGTTTTGGAGCTCATTGCGTTTAATGTTCCAGACAACTACCTTAGGTCTAGGTCACACTGCCTTTTTGCCATACCTTATTGCAGGACACAGATAGGATTCTACGCCCCAGTGCCTCGAGCGCTTCGCCTGCTCAATGATTTATTGTCTAGGTACAGCTCATTAGATCTATTCTCTTGTTCGCCTGCAGAGTTTCACAGAGTGGCTGTAGTTTACTTAGAATCTAGTTGTAATAATAGATAAATAATTACATAATATAAATTGTTAAATAATAATGTATAATGTTGTAAATGGTCCCTGACGAGCGAATTGGTTTTGAAACTGTAATGCTGTCAAGGATATAAAATAATATAAATAAATAAATAAAAATTCTCAACAGTAAACACATGTATAACAGGTATTAATAATTGAGATAATGGATAAGTACTTAGCGCTGAGGATTAATTTATAATAGTGTAGTCTGTGAAGAATATCTAAACGTAACAATCCAATCGAGCCGAATTGTCTTCGAGACTAGGCCCTATGTCCGGATATAATATTGACATACTGCTTTGCATTACGACAGACCGGGCAGCTTCTAGTAAATAGCAAAATCCCGACAAGCGTCAAACAATAAAATTGTCGTTTCGACCTAATGTGAACCCGTCCTATAGGCAATTTTAACAACAAATGTGGCGTATATTTTTTCATTTGGATTGATTACTGAGTAGTTCTGGTTTATTTTTAGAATATAACTTGATTGCCAGTTTCAATAATAGGTACTATAATTAGGTTTTGTTAAAGTGCTTATTTTCAAAAGTTATAGATACACTTGGAATGTGTTAACGCAATTTGACAACCTCCGTGGCGTAATGGTTACCATGCCAGACCGCCACCCAGGAGGTCCCGGGTTCGATCCCCGGTTGGGTCATGATGAAAAACGAACTTTTTCTGATTGGCCTCGGGTCTTGGATGTTTATCTATAGATGTATCGTTGAGTTAGTATCCCATAACACAATTTTCGAACTTACTTTGGGGCTAGCTCAATCTGTATGAATTGTCCGTATATATTTATTTAAAAAATACGAGTCACAATCAGTTTCCGAAAAGCATTTTAATTCCGCATTAAGTCTCGTGATGTTTCCTTTTTAGTTTGACAGTGACAGTTATATTAATGCGTCATTTACTTAAAAGATGCGTTTCAGAAACTGTGTGTCGACTTATGATCGAGGCAGAGGATTTTTTTTTCAGCAGTGGACTAATATGGACTGAAATAATGATGATTTATTAAAAGTAGATAAATAGATAGATAAACAGATTTATTTAATAGCAACGGACGGATTACAATGACGAAGTACATCACATTCACATTAATGACTTACACGTTTACACCAAAAATACAAGGTAAAATTAAATGTATAAATAAGTAAAATATATATTGATTGGCATGTCCGCAGCAAATTGAAAAGGTAAAGGTAAAGTACTTACACATTTTTTAAATTCTTTAATACTCATAAATTAAAATACAAATTACAGTAATATCTTGTACAAAGGTGAGATTATTAAACTCACATTTTATCTCTTGAATAGATAATAGGTATCTCTTTAAGAGATCTCATGCAGACAACCCCATTGGATGTAATAGAAGTTATACAAGAGCGGTAAACAATATGTATCTAGGATCATTACTTATCTAAAATATTTTTTTATGCCACAAAGTTGGCAAACAAGCATAAGGCCCGCGTGATGGTAAGCATCACCGTAGTAGCCTATAGACGCTTGCAATACCAGGGGTATCACTCACGCGTTGCCAAACATCCCCAAGAGGAGCTCTGAAGACCTTACTCACCGTAGAAACACAACATGGTCCAATGCTATTTGGCTACGTTCTTCTGTAAGGTGGAGTTCCTTCCCCAGACTCCGATTTGAACGGGTTATCTGCTATGTTGTGAAAAATTTTTCACAGCAATGTGAGTGAGCGTGGTAGATAACTAGGTATCGAACAAAGATTAATTCTTATGCTTATAATGTAAGTAAAGATTTGAAACTTTGTAATTATATATTACAATATGAGTACTATTTATAACTGAAATTTGGAGTAAATCCCGTCACGCAATATTAAGAAAACTTTAATTTTATTTACGGCCTAATCTTTCATTATTTGTAAAAGGTGCGTTCTTAAAAGGCTTTTACAAAACTAATGGGTATCTATTTTGTTAGAAAAAAAGTAAATAAAATTAAACCGTATAAAACTCGTATCTTATTTACTTGATCTTATTGGTTTAGCTTAAGTCCCAGAAGGTTTTGAAGGAAGAAAATGCAGGCATAAACAAAAATATATACCTTTTATAGATACACGCAATACCCGTGGGTGTAAAAGATATAGGACTTTTAAAAATCATTTCTTTGAAGATTAGGATGTTTTTCTGATACAAATTATGAAATAATTATTATATTATTTATAGTATTCAGGTTACATGGTAGAGGGTTGAATATACGATAAAGACAGGTGGAATAGTAACTAGGGCCCATAGTAGTTCTTTTTAAGAAAGTGGTTGCTCAATTTTGAAAAGCGCTACGACTTTTTCCTAATGTTGTCGAAAGCAGTCTTTTAATCAAGTCAGTGACTGTCAGGTAACAAATTATGTCAATAATCACGAAACTGACAATAACTGACTCAAAGCTAACATCAATTACGGGAAGCATAAAAGAAGAAAACACAGTACAAAATTTTTTGGTCACAACTTCTAACGCATAAAATAAAAACGAATCCAGAGTTAACATAATAGGAGGAAAAATAAAAAAAAAGTAAAACAAAGGAGAAAAAAACTGGACACAACTTTTAACTCAAGTAAAAATCGTTGGTTAATTGAGTATAGAAATAACTCAGTCGATCAGTAAAAGCTGTGCCCGTTTATCAGATCTTTCGTAAATTTGAGCCGATAAATTCTGGGTAGGCGCTCATTTGGCGAATTTCAGTTAATGGAAAAATCAAATGGAACGGAACATCTGCTGTTTGTTTTTATGAAAACATATTAACCTCCAGAGTTCGAGGATTAAATATTTGAATGGTAAAATAATATATTTTTGTAGTTTAATAAGAATATAAGGGATTTAAATCCTTACTACTACTTACCTTATAGTGAACTAGCTTTTCCCCGCGGCTTCGCTCGCGTTAAATTTTATGATGACAACAAAACCCATAGCGCGACTTGTGGCGCCATCTATAGTACCTAGTAAAAACATTTTCTCATTGGAATGACATACTTTCACGGGATAAAAAGTAGCCTATGTTGGACTCTGTACCCCTGACAATATGTGTACAAATTTTCGATCGTCTGCTTAGTCAAGCCGTGAAGGAATAACAAACAAACAAACTCACTTTCTCATTTATAATATTAGTTAGGATTAGGAAGAGGAAGTGGAATATTGAGAAGAGCTTACAGGGAACAAAAAGGCAGGCGCCGCCGTATCCAATAGAGGCTGATAAAGCTGGTACTGTACAGGACAAAATGAAACCACCAAACATATGATATTGAATGACTTAAGTAAAAAAATATATTAACTTGATAGAACCCAAAGATCACATCCAATTATAAAACCGTTTTTAAATTTCATCATCAGATAAAATCTGTGTGATACAGGAATTGTATTTCTTTTTTTTAGGACAGAATAACATTAATTAGTAATGAAGATTGAAAGAAAATTAGTCTTAGGACTTACTAAATACGTAATTAGCTGGTACTAAACAGAAAGACAAGATTTGACAAGAAAAGACGCAGAATAAGGTGAATTAAATTCATTTGTTGGACAGCGACTGGTGAATCAAATTGAAAGGAAATCAGGCTTAGGAGCAATTAGAAGATAAAAAGCTAACAGACAAGATGCAAAAGGACTCTGTTAAGTTTTATATTTTTAACTAGCGCAAGGCGAACTTAAGTCCCAAGCAGAAGCTTGTAAATAACTGTAAGTAATGGTGCATAAAACCCGACAATAGTACAAAGCAGGAAAATAACAGGCAGTATTTATATTTACAACAATGCATTGAATACAGCGAAAATAACTACAATAAAGAATACAAAAGGAAAATGCTCAATGAACTATTGGGAACCAGTTATGTCTGGTTATAACTGGATAAAAACTAGATTAAATTGGTTAGAGTCGTATTAATGACTTTTTCTGTTTAACCTTAATCATGGTTATAGTCCTGTGGTTCCGTTGGTGAATATGCTATCACAAATTTTATGTTCTCCTTAAGTTTAGATGTTTTCTTGCAGTTTACTATTCATAATACAAGCAGGTTCAGGCTTTGCTTAGCTTAAGGTTAGATGAAACCATATGACTTGTGCAAGATGCTCAGACGACCTATGGATAGTCGCAGGAAGCCGATGGATGCAGGTCGCTGCCATCCGGTCTTACTGGAAGCATTTGGTGGAAGCCTTTGTCCAGCAGTGGACTTCTTGTGGCTGAGATGATGTTGATAATATGAATTGTATAAAACAACCCATAATAAATAAATAAAAAGAGTAAACTGAATCTAATGTAACGATATCCCAGCGATGTATAAATAAAGAAAAATTAATTGATGAAAATCCTAACCCAAAGTCAACTATAAAATTTTCTTGTTTAAAAATTTCTCAGTTTATTTTGACGAGCTATTTGGGTCACAAATAAAAAAACGTTACAATAAAAAAACAACGGAAACCATACTAACATTCCTGGAAATGTTTCAATATTTTCAATAAACTTTGGTATTTTTCAATAACAAATTTTACAAAGCAAATAGTGAAAACATTTTTTTTGACAACACATTAAATTGCAATATCGAAAAAAATGTTCTATGCAAAATGTTACATCCGCGAGTAAATTCGGACAATTTATTATTTGACCTTTTTTCTTCAAATAGACTCTTTTAAGACAAATCGCGACTTACTGAACGAATGATCGGGTCGCACAATTCCAAGGAATAGGATCAAATCTCGGATGCACGAGACATTTGATTTTACTTAACCTGCTTGATTTATTGTGTTTACTCGATATATTGATGGTAATGGTTAATGTTGGGCTGAGATAAACAGGGGTATTTTTGAAAGCAATCCCGATACTAATAGTAGTGACTGTTTTATTGTTTGTTATCGGTTCTACTAAATAATAAATAAATATATAGGGACAATTCACACGGATTGAGCTAGCCCCAAAGTAAGTTCGAAACTTGTGATTTGGGATACTAACTCGACGATATTATATTTTATAACAAATACATTATTTAGATAAACATCCAAGACCCGAGGCCAATTAGAAAAAGTTCGTTTTTCATCATGACCCGACCGGGGATCGAACCCGGGACCTCCTGGGTGGCGGTCTGGTAACGTCGTGGTAACCATTACGCCACGGAGGTCGTCTACTACCGTTCTTGTTTTAAAACCATCATCCATCACAGACAACTATCATCTATTATACCATCCGCCACAGACTCCAATTCCATCAACATCATCTGAATAAATAGACCTCTACCACTGTTTGATTCCTGCGACACTTCCTTCCACGCACAGTAAAGATCTGAAACCAACTTCCGCCAACGAGCGGTGTTTCCAAATGACTGTAACTTGGGAACCTTCAAGAAGCGAGCATACATGCACTTAAAAGGGGATTAGCAGGGATTCCCCCGGTGTCTCTGTGCTCCATGGGTGGTGGTGATCACTTATCATCAGGTGACCCGCATGCTCGTCTGCCAACCTCTCACATAAAAATTCAAAATAAAATTTGAAACAAAAACCCCTCGCAGGGGTGTATTTTTAAAAATATTTATAAAACGATTATGTAGTGGTATCGGAATTTTTGTTCTCTTGATATACATATATTTTTTAAGTACAAAATAGGCACCTACTTTCAAATTGTATTAACCTGAATTTTCAGCTTCATCCTAAAAAAATATTGGAGACGTCCTCGTCTCACATATCGATCGATTTCTCCTTTGAGATAATGAAATTTGGCGGAAGTTGCAACCGGTATACATTCGTAAAAAAAATAAACTAAGTAGTCATATGCTAACAAATCCCGCCAGTTTTAGAAAATGAATAATGCGAAAGAACTATGATGCACTCATAATGTGTAAAGAGTAGAAGTGGACAAAGTTATGATGAGTTCTGCAAACAAAAACTTTAATGCACTTTCATATCTTCCCCCATAAGAAGATCCCTTTCAAAAGTTCTTATGTCATAAACAACCGTAAGAGCAAGACTACACGCTTATTCTGGCATCATTCTGATCCATCAGTCTGTTCAGAGTGATGAGAGAATGATCGTTTTACCCACAGATAATGGTCCAGACTGATAAAAATTAAATACCTACATTAAATTCTAACATCATCATCAGTCATATCAATCGAGACTGATGGATCATAATGATGCCAGAATGAGCCTGTAATCTTGCTCTAACAGTTAATAAATGCTGGCCACTAATTATTTTTAAAAAGAAGAGCTAATTTGAAAAAAAAAACGACATTGAATTTCTATGATGACTGCTATTTCTCATTTTTAGGGTTCCGCAGTATACTACAAAGAACCCTTATAGTTTCGCTATGTCCGTCTGTCCGTCTTTCCGTCCGCGGTTTAGCGCCTAGACGCTTGATGCTAGAAAGCTGTAATTTGTATGTGAAATATATTTTTTTAGGGGTGCCTCCCCTACAGGTAAAGTGGGAATGAAATTTTGTTTTCGCACAGACCCCGTCTTGTGTGGGTATCGTTAGATAGGTCTCTTAAAAACATAGAGGGTGTGGGAAGTATATGCAAGAAACGCATAGCTAATACGGAATCCTTACATTGTGCGTGGCCCGACACGTACTTGCCCGGTTTTTATTTTTATAGATTTCTATTACGGTATTTTAGGATTTCTTTCGTCAAAGTTCTCTTTTCCAGAGCACCACAGTATGACACATAGTCTTAGACCATTCAACCAAGGTACGCACACAGGTGTCACTACACACACAGCCGTGAAAAAGAGGGCATGATGAACTGAGTGTAATGTTGTGTAATGTACTTTCAACACATGTGCAGTTTTATTACAAGTAACTCTGAGCCACGAACGCCACGAAGCACTGTTTAATTCGTTACATTTCGTATTTACACCTTTGAGTTACTTCTGAAATGGTTTTCGGGATCTAGAGCACTGTTACAAAGTAAATATTTAATATTTTGAGCACTAGAACGCTAATACACTGTAAAATTCATTTATCAATAGTATTCTTATTGTACTATGTAATTACAAATTTTCAAGTAAATCCCTTCACGCAATATTTAGAAATCTTTAATCATATGTACAGAGGGGGGGGGGGGGGGTCAGTCAATTCCTTTGTTGACTGCACTAAGAAAGGATTTTTCAAAATTCCCACGGGATAGCGAGATACATGCAAACGTAGTTGCAAGTGTCTCGCTATCCCGAAGAAGATATTGAAGATCTAAGCTAATAATTCGTTTTTCATCATGACCCGACCGGGGATCGAACCCGGGACCTCCTGGGTGGCGATCTGGCGTGGTAACCATTACGCCATGGAGGTCGTCAAATATATATATAGATACATTCTGAAATTCCCAAGTGAAACGCAAACGAAGTTGTGTGGGTTTCGCTAGAAAATAATTATAGTTCTGGCCTTTGAGTTAATCTAAATTTTATGAAAGCGAAAGGTCATAGACCAAACCACACTCCAAATTTAAGGTAATTTACTATTTGTGAAGTCAGGTGTATAAACTATTTTGGAATTTCCATGAAAACGCTTTGAAATGTTAAAATTGAGTACTTTGAATTGCAATATATATTTATTAATTACTTTCCAGAAAATATCCATACTAATATTATAAATGGGAAAGTGTGTGTGTCTGTTAGTTGTGGCAAGCAATGGTCACTTTATCCCGAAGGCCGCGGGTTCGAATCCTGCGCAAGGCAAACATTTGTGTGCATGAACATGTCTGTTGGATGTTTAATAATAATAATAAGTATTTATTTACAAACAAAAAAAATATTTATATGTATTTATCAGCAATCTAGTACCCCATAGTACAAGCTGAGATGCTTAGTTTGGGACTAGATGGCGTTGTGTGATTCGTCCAAGAATATTTATTTATTTATTTATTTCTAACGTGTCGTGCCTAGCTTCACTTCACTTCAGTCAACTTTGCGATAGTGTAGAGCCCGCGTAATAGTTTAAATTGATCGTTCACGCACCATTGAAACTTCGTAGTCACCAAAGAAAAACCTCAATCGTTTACTCTAAAAAAGTAACCTCGAATCCTTGCAAAGAAAAAAAGAAACGTTCACATCTTAAATAAAAGGTTCTCTTCACGTGTTAAGTACATACAATTAACAGTTAAGACGGGTTTCTTTGGACTACTATGAGCATCTGTTGTCGACATACTGCGGATAATGATGGCACTGCTATTTCTGAATGTAGATGCTTCTTTTTTGGATTCTAACGTATATATACCACTCAGGTGGCAAACAAGCATACGACCCGGCTGAAGCAGTTACCGTAGCGTATGGACGCTTGCACCACTAGGGGTGTCACTCGCGCGTTGCCGACCCTAATGTGTTTGTATTAGCTCGTCATACCTTATCGTGGTAACATAATGTTGTGTGCTTTATCGCAAATAAAAGTGATTTGTAATTACGTTTATTTCACATCGATTTATATAAAAAATCAAAATGATTCTTTCGAGAATTTGTGCCAAGTATCATCATCATCATCTCAGCCACAAGAAGTTCACTACTGGAACTCCCCCCCAAACGATTCCAGTGCGACCTATTGCCCCTATTGGCAACCTGAATCCAGCGGCTTCCTGCGACTTCCTTAGGTCGTCTGACCACCTTGTACTCCTTGTAGGCGGCCGTCCTACGCTGCGCTTTCCGGTACGCGGTCGCCATCCCAGAACCTTTTAAACCACTCGGAGTAAACCAGTAGCTAATAAAAGATTTGTTATTCATGCATATTTGTATATGTAAATATAAATAATCAGCGTTAATACACCCAAAGCAAAATAACAACGCATAAATACATAAGAGTATACATATAAATTTTTACGATTCGTATGGTAATACCGCAAACATATAAAGAGCGAAATATGAGTGTTTTCAGTAGCGTCAACAACATAAATAAAGGGAAACTGTGGGCTTGAACATAATGTATTTGTATATAAAAATACTAAAAGTATATAATAGAGACTTGGCCAACGATGTTTTAGAGGGGGAAAAGTGTAGATATGAAGCAAGCTGTTTAACAGCCGGTTTTTGAAACGCATTTTAATTTTTAATAAACATTAAAGTACTAAGATTATCTCTTTTCTTCTATAGTTTGACAGTGACAGCTGTGATTTAATGTGTCATTTAAAAAGATGCTTTTCAACAACTACCAGACTTTCTTACCGTTTAGTAAGTATGAAATCACAATTACTAAATAGGATAAGTATGAAGAAATTTAGGAAAAGTAGAAATTTACCAAAACTACTAGCTTTTTCTTTTCCCCCTCCTAATCTATTTCTATCCTGTTCCCCCAGAAAGGTCTCTATATACTCCGGTCTTCGGCTTTAGCAACTGTCGCCAGTGGATCACCAGTTTGTTCTCCTCAATCATAAAAAAATCCAATAATCGAAAGCACTTACCTTTTACATAAACCCTACCAGTATGGTGTCTCTTTAAGAGGTTTGACGGTAAAACTGTCCGCGAAGTATCTACTTTTATGACTAGTCGTACTTTAACGACAGTATGGAAGCTTTCCTTGAAACCATAGTAACATATTGTTCATATTAAGGTTTCTGAAGTTATATTTTAAGCGCACTTTTTGGGTTATTAGCATACTAGTGAAACTCGAAACTCGCGCAACTCGTTTACACAAACGAGTTGCGGGATACACATCCCGCACCCGCTTTCCCATGTGAATTTTGAAAAAAAATCACTCTTATAGGATGCTTACGCCATACCAAGAACACATCCTCCAAATTGCAGGATCAACGGTTTAGGCTGTGCGTTCTTTCCCCATTATATTTATTATTATTTATATTAAATATTTTCCCATTGGAACGACATACTTTCACGGGATAAAAAGTAGCCTATGTTGGGCTCTGTACCCCTAACAATATGAAAGCAATTTTTCACAATGATCGGCTGCTTAGTCAAGCCGTGAAGGAAAACCAAACAAACAAACTCACTTTCTCATTTATAATATTAGTAAGGAGTAAGGAGTAAGGATGGCAGACAAACAGGCAAACGAGCCCCCTGATGGAAAATGGTCACCGCCGCCTATGGACATCAGCGACATCTGGAGCACTACCAGTGAGTTGCCCACCTCTGACGAGACCTCAAATGTAATGTTTAAGACATGTAGGGCACAGTGGATAATCCAATCAAATCGGAACAGCCCGTCTGGGGAAGGACCTACAGAAGATCGGAGCCAAATAACATTGGTCTCAGCCATGTTGTGTTCCTACGGTGAATAAGGTCTCCAGAGCTCCAATTTTCTTGGCAACGCGTGGGTGATTATTATTATTATTATAGGGTGGGACGCCTGCGGGGCACAGGCGGGTGTTCAGGTCGCTATGTGGACTCATTACACCCTATTCCCGTGTGGATACGGTTGTTACTGTGGCCCCGATGACCTCCCACCAGAAAACCTTAAACTCCTTTTGCAGAACTCCGCTATGCGACCAGTGTCCAGGTCACATAGTTCTTCTTCTTCGATCCTATCGGCTTCGAAAGTCTCCCACCTGAGCCTGCTGTAGTGAATGCACTCAGCCAGGAAGTGCTGGCTGGTCTCCGGTTCCCCGCATTCAGGACAGGCGGGGTCTATGCTGTTGTCTATTAGGGACATATGTCGGTTGAGTCTGCAGTGCCCCGTGATGATGCCCATGACTATGCCTAGTCTTTCCCGACTTAGTGATAGTAGTGTCCGGGTTCTTTTGTAATTCTTTCCTTTAACAAACAATTTTGCTTGTCTGCAGCTGTTACTTCCGGCCCACGCGTCCTGTGCTTCGCGTTTCATAAGTTCGTTTATCACTCCCTTAGTAACGGTGGCTGATATCGGAAGCTGAGGTTCCGGTCCTATGGGTCTCGAGCTGGCGCCTTCTCTTGCGAGCTCGTCTGCTCTTTCATTACCTAATGTTCCTTGATGGCCGGGAACCCATGCTATAGTGACTCGGGACAAGCCCACCACACATTCCCACCACTGTGTCTCCTGTGTAGCCAGGATCAACAACGGCGACCTCAGATAGACAATAAGCAATGAAGCTTATTGACGTCCCGGGGAATAAACTACAGCTGTCTTGGAACTCACAACGAATTTAATCAGAAAGAAGATAGTCGGAGTAGGAAGTATTGAAAGGACTTCCCTCCTTAACAACTACGTGAGAAACAGCAATTTGAAGCAAAAGGCATTATAGGCCTAGAGAGATGGCAAATCAAGTGAGGCTCGATTGCCGAGCACCAAGGTCTATTGTTACGCTACTATTGGGACCTAATGCTATGAGCTGTTGTTTACTATTTTGATTCCAATAATATGTATTGCAAAACCTTCTAAATGCCTGATAATTCTCTCTGCTTGCTACGAGATCAGAATAATAAACTACGCCCGAAGTGACATGTAAAGAATCCAACAAGATTACGCGTTCGTCATGCCAAAGATCACACTCCCACAGAACGTGATGAGCTGTTTGTTCTACTCTGGTATTCGCGGTAGAACATTCACAGAAAGGAGAAGGTACAACCTTGAAATAGAATAACTTGGCCTTAAAGTTTCCGTGTCCCGTTAAAAATTGAGCTACTTGATGGTCGACCTCTAGCCAGGTTTTCTTTAATCTGTCTCTCACCGAGGGAAAGAACAGATACAGATGGCGGCCTTTTACGGAAGTCTCCCACCTTTCCTGCCATTCCGATAGAAGATTCTGTAATACGTCATCTAACGGGTTGAATAGTCTATTTATTTTGTCACGATCACGTGTCTTAAGGAACGCGGGGGTCATTTCTGATGCTATAGTGACTGTCGTTACCTCTGCTAATTTGTTTAGAGCAAGTTTGCACTCTTTGGCAACGCGTGGGTGATACCTACCCCAAGTATTACAAGCGTCTATAGGCTACGGTGATGTTTACCATCAGGCGGGCCGTATGATTGATTGCCACCTTTGTGGCATAAAAAAAATGTAGCTCTTAAATAGTCCCATGTCATAGTTCGAAGGAAACACAAAGGCTGGAGCTCATTCCACATCCGTACAGTGCGAGCGAGAAACGTTCTTTCGAACCTTCGAGTGGACACCAACAGAGGGTCAACGTAGTAGGTATGAGCACCCATCCCACGGCGAGTGGTTTTTATTTGCCGAAATAATTTTCAAAATCGGTTCATTCCCATTGGACCTCGGGACGTCATTCAAAAGAGAAATTTTAGCTTTGTGTTAAATAAATAATATATTCTGCGTTATGTATATGACACAACGGCCTAATTGCAATCGCTGACCAACACTGACTAGGGTTTAAAAATTCATGCCATTTTTACAGACAAAATTGGACGTCGACATAATGAACTATTTTATGATTGTGAAATTGTATTATTGAAACTAAAAATTTAACTCCAATTGCCTTTTCCATAGATTGACTGGACGTACTGGACCAATTTGAGAAAATATTTTACCGTTGGGAAGCTACACTTTTACAATACAATACAATACAAAACACTTTATTGCACCAAAGAACAAATACAACAATACAAATAAAGCTTAGTAATACACGGTACAATAGGAGGCTTTTAACTTTTAAGAGAGGTAGGGCACAGCGGATAATCCGCTTAAATCGGAGCAGCCCGTCTGGGGAAAGACCTCCTTACCAAAGATCGTAGCCAAATTGCATTGGTCGAGACCAATCACCGTACGGTGATTGGTCTCGACTACTCCTACAGTGAGTAAGGTCTCCAGAGCTCCACTTAGGGGGTCTGGGAGGGTTGGCAACGCGTGACTGATACCCCCGGTATTGCAAGCGTCTATAGGCTGCGGGGACGGCTTACCATATGACCGGCCGTATGCTTGTTTGCCACCTTTGTGGTAGTTATAAAAAAATACTATCCCCGGGTGACATATAGACGAGTATATTATATTTTCAAAAATTAGGAATCCTAACTAAAACGGTACGAAGCCGGCGCGGAGCGCTACAGTAAACATTAGTATTTGACATTAATTTTGAGTTCATGTTATACAAAATTCAAATTCAAATCGCGATTTTATTGAAGGGTAAGCTAGCAGGTTTCTAATATCATTATCAAGTTTAGTATCGTGTTACCGACAATACTGTAGAATTAAATTTCCGTACACATTTCCCGTACAAGATTAACAGAATATACGAACAAACACAGGCGACATTCAATTCTGAAGATACGAGATTACGGTAAAGGAGATCATTTCTAATTGCACAATATCCTGAATAAAAAGATTTTGAATACGTCAACAAGCTGTTTTACAAAATAGTTTAGTGTATATTTTTCGTGCAAGATAATGAATAACAGCCCCGGTTGGATGCAGGCAACGGCAAGCTGATCATACTGGAAGCGTTCAGGCGAGGCTTATGTCCAGCAGTGGACTTCTTCTGGTTGAGATGATGATGATGATGACGAACTAACATTTAGAAAATATTAATAAATAAAATAAAACTACAGAATAGCAGGTAGATGGCAGCACACTGCCACGTAACTGCAGTTTATAGAAATAAAAAATTTTGCTTCCACTACAAACCAGTAACTGTACAGTAAGTACTAATCAGTAGTTCATTTGGAAGACGTGGTCGTGGGTTTTAATGCCACCTGGGACGGTAAGGTAAAATTTTTTCTTAGTAATATCTGATTTCTTAGTAATATCTGAACAAGACGTACAATTTCTTACGTTTATACATTCATACTTTAGATGAAGAAGATCAATCAGTTACAAAACATTTCACAAAGTAATTCCTTGTCGAGTTTATCTGTTTATCTTCCGTCCCATTTATTCCAAGGAATCCTTATCACTAAACATAAGCAAAAACCGACAATACCTCACCATTACCGTTTCGATAACAAATAGCTTAGAAATTTTCGGCAAATCGCCCCTTTTGTTACCTAATTCCAAGCTTATGTACGGAACGCAGCTGCGTCCAATTTATTGCTTAACCTTTCCTACGGATTGAATTGAAGACAATAAATTATACTTCAAACCCAAATAAGGGCTGTAAGTTACGAGCAAATACCCTATCTAATGGTCCATCAGTCTAGATAGATTAGATAGCTTTGCTGGAAAAACAAGGCATCTCTTTTGTACGAACACGTGAGACGTGAGACTCGAGCAGCGTGATTATAAGAATAAATTGGAGATTAAGAGACTGTTGGCAGAGTTTATAATGGTCAGGATTGCACGGTAGTTTATAATGTTAATCTGACGGTTAAATTTTAACTTATTGTAAAACTTATGTGCTTACCTGCGCAGATAATAATATATTTGCTCGAGATTTTTAAGAAAATTTATAAAGCAATACAAAAATCTTCATTGCACCACAAAAACAAAATAATCTTTAAAATGCAGGGCATTTTGTTGACAGTGTAACTGCAAAAAAAGATGTTAATACAAAAAGAGTTCGGTTTGCCATTGTAATCTTAACAATCTCAAATACTGACCCCACTCAAAGCTCAACCGCTGCAATCTTACGTACGTGCTTTGGAAATTTTGAGTACAGGAAATACATTTTTGAAACGTTTCATTATGGGATGTGCATTCGGACCGTTTTAAAGTCGCAAACGCGTTGGGCGGCGCTAGGAGATACTGATAGCAGTCGTGACTTGGATTAGATATCGTGTGGAGCCTTTATTGAGGCAAGTGAAGTGGAGCGAGCTAAAAAGGGTAAAGTGAAAGAATATTTAGTTTTTGCTCAAGTAGACAAAGACAGGTTGGATGTAATGTAGATAATTTAAGATATTAAGAAGGTAGAATAACAGGAAAAATTAGATATTAGAAAAGAACGTAGAATACAATCACATGAACGTAAGGCATAACGCTGTACGTAAGATTGCAGTGGTTAAAGTTGCATTGGGTGGCACTGGAAGATACTGATAGCAGTCGTGACTAGGATTTGATATCGTGTGGAGCGTTTATTGAGGCAAGTGAAATGGAGCGAGATAAAAAGAATAAAGTGAAAGAATTTTTAGTTGAACAAGTGGACAAAGTCAGATTGGAATAAAGATTATTGAGATATTAATAGAATCACACACATTACATATACTTAGAAACAAAATTGAATACAATCCAAAAAAAAACAAAAGTATAATAAAAATAGTTACAAATATTCGATTCATCTCTGCTTATAGAATGGGAGTTATTATTGTGATAAGTAGACAAGAATCATAATTGGGCACGTATTTGTTTTGTACATTTATTAGAATACTAATAAACACAACGCAATTTAGCACATGGTGGGAAGAAAAGTATTACAGGTAGTCGTTCTCAATTCGTTTTCAAAATTTAATAGTTCTAATTGTGCTAACATCACAAATGGTTTCATAAAACAGTTAAAATTAGGTTCAAATGGCAATAACTATGATAAGAATGTGTGAATAGAAGTTACCTATAACATATAATTATATGAGAAACAGATAGATATATAAATAGGTATTATAGCTACTAAATATTTCAAACTAAATTGATCAATATTACCACAAGAATTCATTCAAACGCTCCACGAGGACGACAGCGAGATTGCCAATCGGCCAGTTCTACCGTGAAATGACTATTTTCAAGTTGCTATTGTTAATCTCAGAACTAGAGTAGTTCTATACTTACGCAACGAATTATTTGACGAATGTTATGTTACGTATTGCCATCTGCTTGGAAATGAATATACTGTAAAAGAAAGAAGGTCTCCAGAGCTCCAATTTTTACAGGGAAGGTCTACAGAGCTCCACTTTTTACAGGGTTGGCAACGCGCGAGTGATACCCCCGACCCGAGCGTCCATAGGCTACGGTGAGTGCTTACCATCAGGCGGGCTACGGCCCGCCTGATGGTAAGCAATAACCGTATGCTTGCCACCTTAGTGATATAAAGTTTTTTTTAATGTCCCGTATCTCAAATAGAAACTCTTATAAGATCAATTCGTTGTGTGTCTGTCTGTAAAGATGTAGACTATATGGCTACTTGTAAATGTTTAACGGCAGACGAACAGGCAGGAAGACCTGATGGAAACACCAGGGCTAGGGTAGCTATCAATGCGTTTCTCACATCTAAAGACATCTCTGATACATCTTGATCATCTCGTTTATTAAATAATCAAACTTTTATCTATACATATAATAAAACAGTAGACCCCGATATGTCTGTACTTTGAACATATTTGGTAAAAATGGAGAGGGAACAGTTAGAGAAAGGTAACAAAAGCGAAAAAATTTTTTTTATTTTTATTGTCTGTCTGTCTGTCTGTTTGAACGCGCACACCTTCTAAGTTACTGAACGGATTTTAATCCTGTTTTCACAGGGAGACAGAGCTCGGCTTGGAGCAGAATATAGGATTTGTTTCATTTAAATCGCATGACAAGAAACGGAGTTATTGAACATAAGATATTTGAACATTTCACGCGGACGAAGTCGCGGGTAACAGCTCGTCTCCTATAAAACAAGTAAATTACATTTCCTTTAGGCTTAAACAAAAGAATATTGACAAGAGAAACATGATAAAATATTTACATAACAATTCAATTGTTTGTAAGAAAGCTTCTGAAACAAAACACTAACAAAGTTGAGTGGAAGTTTGAGGACACGGGAACTTCATCAAGCAACAAAAGTTTCGATCAGCACATTCTCTATATATATATAAATATATATATATATATATAATGATTATTATTATATGTATTTATGTACGTCTATACAATAGTTTGTAATGTATGTATGTATATTTATCATAAAACCGCATTCGTGAATTTCTGCACTTCCCTATGGTTGACTGGTAGAGAATGCAATTTAGCATTAAGTCCGCCTATTGTATCAGTACTTTTGTATTGTGGTCAATAAAGTTAAATAAATAAATAAATAAATTCTCAGTATAAAAAATTAATTGGCAAGAAAACGCGAATTTGCCCTCTTTGCGAAGTTCAATTTGGGAAGTTGAATTTATCTTGATTTAAGTTTTGGAATATCCATGAATATAGGTAAAACTGGTCCATACCGAGTTAGTACTAGGTACCTGAAGTTAGAAAATATGACCTTGAACCCTATGTCTCTCCATAAGTAGTAAAAAATGGCATTCTGGAATTATGTTCATACCGCGGTAACCACTTTCCATTAGGTGTCGTTAAATAAGTTAAAACATTGACGATGTGGGGAGATGATTTTTGGATACAATGAACCATTTGCAAAATATTTACTTTTTGAGGCGCTAATTTTTGTTAGCCATGATCATCTGCAAAACTACTGTGTTTAGAAATTTGAAGAAGAAAAAATTTGTAGTAAGCGCACATGACTGTGAAGTCAGATGTCACATCTTCAAATAAGCACAATGTAGCAAATGCGAAATCCCGAACTTACATAAAAATATGATAATTAGTTATTTACTGGCAGTTCAAGAAACAGGGGCCGTACCACGATCCTTAAACGATTGGGTATTGAGCTCCCTTATCCGTTCTGGTTTTGTTTTAAGCGGTCATGGTATACCAGGCCTTTAAAATCACATCACACTTTTTTTAGTAAAGATAACTGTCAATTTAAAATTAAATTAGGGCTCAGGTCAACGGCAGGTCCCATTACCATTCATAGGGAAGGAAATGAAGAGAACTTTTATGAAAGATTCTTTTGAGCGCATTTAAACATTATTCATACTTTTGTACGATGAGAAATTGGAGCAGCGATTTTTCATATTTTTTTTTTATTGAATGCATTTCTGACTTTTAATTAATTTACCATTTAATGTAACGTGAATTATAATGTTATATTTTGCTTTTATACAGTTAAATAACACTTTATTATAAGGTTTTAATATTTTTACTGACGTATTCGATTCAAACCTACCACAGAATGTGATAATATTATAAAGGAATCTTTCTTTTTTTAAAGTACGGATGAATGGTCTTCTTTCGTTTTTTTGCTATTCCACGACAACAAGTATCAATAGCGAATGATCGATGAATTGGATTAAAGAATTTAACTATCATCTATCGAAAACAATCGGAACGCCATACGTTACTGTCAGCTGGCTAGCACGTAAAAGTCATGTTATTTTTAAATATATTCCAAAAATATTGGTTAGGGTCATCGTTAGTTAACCTGTATGTTTATTCAGTTTGACACAACCCCAACAGTCTAGTAAGTTGATGATGACTGATGATGATAAAAACAATATCACTAACAACAAAACAGTAGACAATGTTGCTAAATTTCCATAAAAACGAACAAAAAATGTAAAAGCAAGCATTGAACACGACAATTCAAAGTCATATAAAGCGGACCTGTAAAAGGCAACATAAAAAACATTATAGTTGGACCAAAATATAGGAGGATGGTCATAAACAAGAATTTTCCGGGAAAACCCGAGTGTCAGGTGGCATTTATGTTATTTGGGCTGAAATTGACTGGCAATATCGACAATCGATTCACAAACAAAGAAAATGCCGTATATTAATTTCGTTTTTATATTGAATACATGTTTTCCGATATTGTCACCGTTTACTGCTTGTTCACTTGTCAAAGGCTTTTTACATGTTTTCTTCTTTCTACTTTATCCCATATCCTAATTCATTTAAAAAGAGCAAGTGCTAAGTTTCTTGTCAGTTGTTCTTAGTACAAATCTGCCGTATGAACCGGTAGTAATAAAAAATTTAATAAAAAAACGACTTTTGATCGAGTTAGCGGAATCTGCAGCCATCTGTATAACTCCAGAACCCAATTTTGCTACGGTGTAGAATGATGTTACCGCTACAGCATCTACACACGCTACGCGACGTAGCCGATTAGTTTGCTACGTCTTCGGAGTGGCATATTATCTACGAAATAGTTCGACCGAGAAAATACAACCCTTAATCGAATCGATAGAATATCGGCGTGAAGCAACAGGTAGTTTTGTTCGATGAGTGAGAGACCTAGAAATCCAACTCCTGCTCCAACCTTATCATTTTTACCTTTATCCCATCAAAGGTCTACAATAGCTCTGGGTCTCTCCCGGTGTCTCTACGCTCCATGGGTGGCGGTGATTACGTTTGCCTTAAAAAATAAACTTAGAAAATAAATGAGCTTGAAATGTTAGTACATTTTACCGATTTGTATCGCATAAAAACTCAATACATGACCTAACCCATTCCATTTTCGACATTACCGTGAAATTCATTTTCGTTACTCGTTACGTGGGGATGAAGGCTTTTAAACTGTTTACCGAACATCGTATTCGATTATATTTGAAAAAGAGTTTCGTGATTTCATGCAATTACCTATCTATATTTATTACTGCATCACAGGATTTACTCGAATTTCTATTTATGAAATGAAATGAAATCGTTTATTTCAGAAATTAGACCTTCACAGGCACTTTTTCTTATCATTTACTTGATACTATAATTCATAATATTGTCTCTGTTTTATTTCTATTTATAAACAGTGTATATTCATATTGTAAGATAAGATAAGACACCCTCGCAACTTCGTTTGCGTATATCTCGCGTCACCGTGGGAATTTTGAAAAATCCTTTCTTAGTACACTAGACGTCGTAAGATAAAAACACTTTTATTACACCAAAACCAAAAAATAAAAACATAAAGAAAGCAATCAAAGAAAACAATTACAATATGAAATACGAGTGGCCTTATCGCAGAGCAATTTCTTCCAGGCAACCTGAGAGATATGAAATAAAACTAAAGTAATAAAAGTAGATAGGTGGCGCAGTAGTACCAAAATAAAACTAATAAAATCATAACAAATAAAATATAAAAACGTAAGAGAAAAAACAAACAAAAAAAAAATAATATAAATGAAAATACATTTTATAATATAAGACAAAATAATTTAAAAGGACAAAATAGTAACACTTGATCAAATTTTTAATGGAATATAGGGACTGAGTTTGACGGATAGGGGAAGGGAATTCCAGAGACGGACAGCTTGAACAGGAAAGGAATTAGAGAAAAAGTCAGTGGAATGTGTAGGGTTAACAAGGCGAAGATTGAAATTGCTACGAAGAGTGGGATCATGAGTGTTTCTGTGGTAGGCATTCTTTTAAATAGGGAGGTGTAGGAGGGTTAAAGAGGATAGAATAAAGTAGGGAAAGAATATGTATATTTCTGCGATGACAACATAGGGAGCCACTTGAGTACTTTATTATTACAAAGTTTTATAACGATGCTTGTATTTATTATCATAAAATCTTTGTTTTGTTGTTGTTCCATACCCTGCATACATATTTTAACACTAGACCTTGACTGTACTTACAATCAAAGCTAAGAACTAACGTTAAATTAACAAATGCTGCAAGAAATTATTTAGTATTTTGGCCCTATGTTGTCTACTGCCACCGTCACCGGGACGTCACGTCATTTCTGGCTGAAATTACGTTGACGTGACGGCGACCGTTTGTCCACCGCGACGATCTCGGTGGTTCAGTCAGTTTGTTGTAGTTGTCGTGCGTGGCGCCATCATCCTGCGACGGCGCTCGGGTAACGGGCGTTCGGTGGATACACGGCTCAAATAGTAATGTATGTAACGCTACTCCGGCGCCGTCATGTCATTCTCAGTAACGTGCCGTTGACGGTAGCGGTGGACTAACGGTCAGGGTTTCTTGTTTAACCCTAAAAAAAATATTTATGAAATGATATCTATTTTTTGTTATCCATAACACAATCACGTTCAATGACTCAGATAGCGTTATATGAAATTATGTACATTTAATTATAAAATTAAACACTGAGGTCTTACAATATATAATACGAACCCTCCATTATTATCAATAAACAAACAACCTGATTAAAGTTTTAATATATACATTTTATTAGCAACTGTGCCAGTTGTAACGAGTTGGGTAAGTTCCCACCGACAGGGAAACATCTGCAATACAAAACAGGTTACTGTGATGTCGGAAATTAACATTGGATAAACTTTTTAAAATCTTGTCACATTTACATTATTATCTAACATGAGCGGTAAGTCTTCAAGTCTATGATTACCTAAGTAAGAGAAACATTAAAAATGGAGAGAGAGAATGTGCAACTTTGCAATATACGACTTCAAATAAAACAATACACGGAAAACTTATAGACTAGTATCATGGATTTTGGTTGTCAAATATTATCTATTGGCACCATCGTCACAAAATGAAAGAAAGTATTCCGTATCATAAAAGTTATTCAATGTAGTCTTCTTAAATGATCTAGTTTAGAAGGTGACTCGAACACTTCTAAACTGATCCGTGTCCGATTTTACTACTTTCAAATTTTGGACGACCACGACCTCGACCCGAATAACCATGTTAAAAATAATACAGAAGTATCTGCAAGTTTGCATAACCGATTACTTAAATTTTTATTTATCAATTATTAAAATACTCAATATGTTCACCAAAGTTTGCTTTATATATTTCGCTTTCCCGTGGAAATTTTGAAAAATCCTTTAGTACACCCCTAAACGTCATAAGGAACCTACATTCCGAATTTGGAATCTCTGGACCCAGCGGTTTGGGCTGTGCGTTGATAATAGTTAAATCAGACTGGACTACGAATTTTATAAATATAGATAGTGTGACAATTATTACAGATGCGGATAGTGGACACATTTTGAGCGTTAAGGTGATTTATGAAATAAATAATTCCCTTGCAACAGATACCAAATGCATAGCAAAACTTTTAGAAAAATTAAATACTTTCTTGAAGTATATTGCCACAAGGGCTTTAATCAACCGTCTGATATAAAATATCGACAAGAAATAAACACGAATCGATGAATCTTTTTATTTTGATAAAGCAAACAACATTATGTTACCACAAATAATGTATGATAACTCAAACACAATCGTTGAATTTCAATGAAAATCGCGAAGTTTATTGGAATGGAATATAGGTATATTCGATTTTTCATCGTTATTTAGTTGATCTTATCGAAAAAGCAATTTCTACAAATACATCATCGGTATGTAATGTTATTTGTTGGATATCAATCACTATAATGACTGATATGGTACACAGTCTAGACGCTGTTATACCAAATGTAGCTTCATCGTTTTGTACTATTGTTTTTTCTTTATGTTGTATATAAGTTTTCTTTGATATTATTTTGAAGAAACTTGTTTGGAGCTCAACTTTTGTTTCGGGCTTAACGTTAGCTTTAAGGATCGTTTGGAAAATTTTGAGTATTATTAAGTAATTCTTAGATGTATGATATGGAGATATTTCTCAATAAAAAGCGCTATGTTGGCTAATTCTAAGTTTTCTTTTTTTTCTTTTTCTGTTAAGAACGGTATTCTATCATATTTTTATCTGAGATTTTCTTAGCATCATCAAATTTTTTCTATGCTGAGACTATTGTCATAATTTTGAGATCGGAGCAATGTGTCTTCCTTTTCCATTCACCTTTATTTAACGGTCATTTTACGTCTTTCATACCTTTGTAGCTTCTATATAACAATTAATAACAACTAATATTATACCTACTATATTTATTACTGATACCTTGATAATTGATATAGATCACTGACACATTTATCTTAGGTCGATCCCAAATTAGAATACCTGAGATGAACTATGTTAATAAAAACGGATTCAGAACATACATTAGGAGACCTAAAAAGGCCACTTTAGATGAATTAGGAGAGGTAGGGCACAGCGGATAATCCGCTCAAATCGGAGCAGCCCGTCTGGGGAAGGACCTCCAGCTTACATAAGATCGTAGTATTTGGCTACGATCTTCTGGATTGCATTGGACTCGGCTATGTTGTGTTGCTACGGTGAGTAAGGTCTCCAGAACTCCACTTGGGGGGTTGGAAGGATTGGCAACGCGTGAGGCTACAGTGATGCTTACCATCAGGCGGACCGTATGCTTGTTTGCCAACTTTGTGGTATAAAAAACATCTATATAGTAATCACTTTTCAAACCGTAAAATAGTAACTTTAACTATAATTCACAATGATTCATTTGCAATTCTTATTTTTCAAAAACATTTTCGTAAAATGGCTCACGAAATAAGAATTTCTTATCTGTCAAATAGCAGGTACTGTTGCCAGCGGACGATGTAATTAATATTTTACTAATCTATTTTAGAACCAAAATTGCAAAATTTTATGATCATTTAAGTACCTTTATTGAAAATATATTTTTAATAAACAAATTCTTAAAGAATACCGTCTAAGAATAATAAAAAAGGAAAGCATAATAAAATCGGTAAATTACGATTTTTACTTTTTTTTATGTGGCAACTGCACCAATTATGATTCTGCTAATGAACTGCATTTAATAATTCGTACCAATCTACGAAAATTAGAGGATTTGCTAAGGATCTGCTATGAATTCGGGAAATTAAATGATTTCCGAGAAATTGCTCAATGTGGCCTTTTTAGCCCCGAGGGCCTGGCCTCTCTTGGAAAATAATCTTGATCGATCGGCAGTGGATAATTACAGTGATGGTCCAATTCCAAGACGGACCCCAGACTTTAACTGCCGGCAACACTGTGGTTGTCACTGTCACTTTCATAGAGATGCATAGAAACAAGTATGTCATTCGAGATCGCCGCCTCGTCAACGAAGGTCGTCAATATGGCGACCTCGGTACCTCACCGTACAACGTTGCCTTTTTAAACTGTGTTTTTTCCTTAAAAAATATCCATTTAAAATACTCGACATTGGCGAAACTGTCTATGTGTCATTAAGACACGACAGAAACGCCATTAAATAAGACAAAAAAAAAACCTAGTCTGTCAACTAGTATGTCGTCAATATGGCGACTTTGGATCCTCACCGTACAACGTTGCCTTTTTTAAAGTGTACTTTTTTGTTAAAAAGGTTCATTTAAAATAAAAACAGAAAACTAGTATGTTGCTTGTAGCGTGCAGCTGTAGTCTGCGGCGTGCGGTCCGTCTTGGAATGGTGCAGTTAACAAACGAAAGAGTTTAACAGGGTAGAGAACTTAAAAACGAATACTTTTGATGCTAAGAGAAAGAAAAAACATTTATTCTGTTCAGCACATGCATTTCATATATAAAAACAGACAAAAACAATTACACAAAACAGTTCGGTTTAAAGAAATTTTATTAATCAAAAACAAATTTACAGTAGTACCTTACCTTACCTAACTTACATAATAATAAACATATCAAAACAATAATAGGTAGTGAGATCTTGCGAATCTGATTTAATGTAATTTAGTGATCAAAAAACAAAAAAAAAAGATAAAAAATACAAAATAAAAAGTGGCCTATGTACCTCACGGCCACACAGAAAAGGGGTCTAGCATGATGCCAGATAAGTAATAATATGAGCATCCTTATGAAAATTTTTGATTACATAGTCAATATGAATACCAGTTTACATAAAATGTACGATCGGTGATGGACCATTTCAATGGACATTGTTTCATATAAATTTATACGAACATATTTTCTTTGCGTGTTCCGGTACGTTTAAGGTCCTGTTACGGTCTTTTTACGGTCATGGTGTGGGTAGCGTCTTATGACCTATTTATAAATAAGCCTATTACTACTTCGAATGTTAAAATCAAACTTGAGATTAAGTTTAAGATAAAGACACGACCGAGACACAGTTATAAATAAGAATGGAGTATAATAAAAAACAATATTAAATTTTTCCCTTTCTCTAAGAGATAATGTATGAAATTATACAGTTTCATAATTAAAATTACAAAGCTTTGTAGATGAACTAAGATTATGTAACTTGATTACTTAAAATGGCTCAAGCAAAAGGATCCAAGGTTTAGATTTTCAATTTAAACTAATTGCTCAAACGGATTTAATTTTAGTACTTTGTGATAAAATTCAAATTGACAATTATTTCTGTAAGGCCATCTGATTTTAAGGCGCTAAAATATTGTTACTCTAAATATAAGAAAGGTCTCTTTTTTATTCGATTACAATGACTTTTATATAGTAAATTCTATAATTATGAATTTCTATTATTTACATCAGAAAATATACAATAATAAATAAATAAATATATAGGGACAATTCATACAGATTGAGCTAGCCCCAAAGTAAGTTCGAAACTTGTGTATGGGATACCAACTCAATGATAATATATTTTATAACAAATACATACATAGATAAACATCCAGGACCCGAGGCCAATCAGAAAAAGTTCGTTTTTCATCATGACCCGACCGGGGATCGAACCCGGGACCTCCTGGGTGGCGGTCTGGCGTGGTAACCCTTACGCCACGGAGGTCGTCAATGTCCGCGGTATAACTGCTAGTCTTCTTGCCTTAGGTGCTTCTTCACCGCGAGCATTCGCGTGTAATGTAACATTTTAGATTCGACTTTGAGCATTACATTACAATACTACCTCCCTGACTGACGAGCGTTCGCCTCCGTCACTGCTGTAATGCTCGAATCTGAGCATTACATTACACGCGATTGCTCTCGGTGAGGAATACGTCATAGGTACATCAAAACAAACAATCTTTGAGAATACACGGTAATCATAAGGTTCTTAAAAAGTACACTAATGTTAGTATTCATTCAGCTTGCATGCAGGCGTGCAAACGTTTGGCAAATTTATCATAAAAATTTACAAATTCTTTTATCTTCAGTATAAACATTTTTTCATTACTCAGTGTTATATATGTAAGGGTAGTTTGTCATAATGTTAATAATGTTGCGGGTACCAATGTGAACGCGTACAATAAAGCAGTACACCACTAGCCGGCTTGTCACTCGGGCGCGCCCCGCTCCTAATACTTAACAGTGGCGACGATCGGACTCAAAACCGTTATTTTTCAAAACAAAATATGTCGGGAGCATTGGTTGGCGTGTTATCGACGTTTGACCACCTCTCACAAGATTGGAACAGCTACAAGTCTAGACTGCATCAATGGTTTATCGCCAACGATGTCGTCGAGGGCGACAAGGCGAAGGTCAAGCGAAGGGCGATACTGCTGAGTGCACTAAGTGAATCGACATTCAAGCTAGCTAGCGACTTAGCACTGCCTAAGAAGGTGGAAGAATTGGATTACGAAGTGATAATTAAAATTCTCGATGATCACTTCACACCGAAGAGGTTGGGGTTCGCAGAAAAGGCGACCTTTTATTCGGCAACGCAGCAACAGGGTGAGAGCCACACACAGTGGGCAGCCAGGCTCAGAGGGTTGGCAGCATATTGTGGCTTCAAGAACTTGGAGGAGGCCTTGCTCGACAAGTTTATAATGGGCATGACGGCGGGACACGAAAGGGACAAGCTGTTCGCACAAGACCAGAAGGAACTGACGCTGACAAAGGCCATCGACTTGGCGGAGAGCGTGCGATGTGCACGGCAGGCCGCAGCGACAGTATCAGCATCGGGTGCGAGCGGCGGCGGCGCGGGCGCGGCGGGCCCATCCGCGGTGTTCAACATTTCCAAGAATGAGAAGTGCCGTGTTTGCGGGTTTAACAACCATAAATCGGAAAAGTGTCGTTTTAAAAACTATAGATGCAAAAAGTGTGACAAAAAAGGTCATTTACGTAAGATGTGCTCGTACAACTCGTACAAAGTGAAATACGTAGGCGAGGGTAGTGTGGACGGGGGAGACGATGGTAAGTGTTTTTACAATATTCACTGTATTAAAGAGGGCCCAATAACAAAACAGGTTATTGTAAGTGGTCTGGTTTTGGAGTTCGAAATAGACAGTGGCTCAGCCGTGAGTGTTATTTCAGAGTCGACATATAACACATATTTTAATAAGTTGCCATTGTCAGTCACCAATAAAAAATTATTAAGTTATACCGGCGAAAATATTAAAACGATCGGTATTGTTCAGTTGCCTGTGTTATATAACGGTTTCACACACACATTGTCGGTGTATGTGGTCCGCCACGCCGGACCGTCGCTTCTCGGCCGGGACTTCATTCGTGCTTTTAACTTAGAACTCGCGCCCGCGCTCATAGCTAGCGACGCGCGGGCGATCAACTCGATAACAGCACGCAATGAAACACTGAGTGGGCCAGACATTGTGAAACAGTTATCCTTAAAATATCCACTCGTATTTTCGGGCAAACTAGGAAAATTTAATAAATATTCGGTTGATTTACATCTAAAACCAGACGCTAAACCATTGTTCTTCAAAGCGAGACCAGTGCCTTACGCTTTGCGTGAAAAAATTGATAAGGAATTAGATAGATTAATTTCATTAGACATCTTGAAACCTGTGGAGCATTCTAAATACGCATCGCCGATAGTACCGGCCTTAAAAAAGGACGGTAGTATTCGCTTGTGTGCGGATTACTCGGCGACAATCAATAAACAGCTTATAGTAGATCAATATCCCTTGCCCACAATAAATGATTTGCTCGCTAAATTGCATGGCGGCATTCAGTTTAGTAAGATAGACTTGTCAATGGCGTACAACCAATTTGTGTTGAGCGAACAGTCACAAGAATATACATGCATAAACACCCATCGCGGGCTGTATCATCACACTAGATTGCCATTTGGATTGTCCAGCGCGCCGGCTATTTTCCAGCGCGCAATGGACTGTGTGCTCGCGGGGATTGACGGTATTATTTTTTTGTTAGATGATATACTTGTGACTGGGCAAAATACCGAACAGCACAAACAAAGACTGATGGCGGTCTTACAGCGGTTGGAAGACGCGCAGTTAACTGTACAATTAAATAAATGCGAGTTCTTTAAAGATGACATTTCTTATCTTGGGTATATAATAGATAAAAACGGCGTTAAAAAATCCCCGGGAAAAGTAAAGGCTATTTTAGAAGCGACCAAACCCTTGAACGTGGCGCAACTACAGTCGTTTTTAGGTCTCACCAATTATTATCGGAATTTTGTGCCTAACGCGTCTTCGATATTATGTCCTTTATACAATCTTTTAAACAAAAACGCAAAATGGGAATGGACATCAGCGCACGAGGACGCGTTTGTTAGATACATCCCTAATATGTCAGGTTATTAAGATCATTAAAAGGAAATAAGTATCAAGAAAGTAAATTAAACAAAGTAGGTAATTAGTAAATTATATATTTTCAATTAAAACCAAAACTCGGGCAGATAATCAAAATGTTTATTAAATCAATTAACTACTTTATAAACTACCACCATTTCGGAAATAAACCAAAATGACCACCGGTAAAAGAAATGGCGAAAGAAAACCGGTTATGGCCTTTTTTATCGATCAGGTATTATAACACATCTTTTTCATACAAATACAAAATTACAATAATAATAAAACAATTGGAACTTATCTTTAATATCCGGCGGCCTCACAATAACTGCCGCCTCACGTTCTACCATGTCCTTATATAACCTCGCTCCCCGCCAATCGCTACCTCCCCGCCAATCGTTACAAGTCAAAATAGCAATTCAGTTTACTTCTAATTTTTAACATTATAAATTAAATAAATTTATAATAAACGTAAAACAATTTTAACATAAATTTAACAAGGATTTAAAAGAAATAAATAAATCGTAAACCAAGTTATTTTCAGAACGGAAGTACGACAATATTTAACAAGTCGAACCGGAAGTGCCGAGTATCATTTAATAATTTTATTACATCTTTAGCAATAACAATATGATTCAAGATGTAATAAAATTAATTACTTAATAACTATAAAATTATCATTTGTTCTAATTTATCTGTAAATCGAAAGTGTCAAGTGACATCTAGTCAATCAGTCAGTACCATTTGAAAGATTACCTAATACGGCCATACTGACAGTACAGCGTTCTCGATGTACATAAAAAAAAAACAAATGAAATTAAAAAAAAGTGAAAAACTATGTGCAATTATCTACATTAATACACATTTATATTTCGGCATTGTTACAGTTTCGCTTTTCACATTAAGTTAAAACTTACAAGTAATTACAATCATATTTATTTACAGTTTGGCATTGTTACAGGCTCCGCTTGTCACAGTTTAAGCTAACAAGTAACAACGGTCATTTGCTTTACATAAACTCTAGCCCCACACCTGCTGCGCATGAGATAGGCCAGAAAAGCAAATAACTTCAGCAGTTCATAATTCATATTTACAGTTTTGGCATGCCATTGTTACAGGCTCCGCTTGTCACAGTTTAAGCTAACAAGTAACAACGGTTATTTACTTTATAAACTCTAGCCCCACACCTGCTGCGCATGAGATAGGCTAGAAAAGCAAATAACTTCAGCAGTTCATAATTTACAGTTTTGGCATGCCATTGTTACAGGCTCCGCTTGTCACAGTTTAAGCTAACCAGTAACAACGGTTATTTACTTTATAAACTCTAGCCCCACACCTGCTGCGCATGAGATAGGCTAGAAAAGCAAATAACTTCAGCAGTTCATAATTTACAGTTTTGGCATGCCATTGTTACAGGCTCCGCTTGTCACAGTTTAAGCTAACCAGTAACAACGGTTATTTACTTTATAAACTCTAGCCCCACACCTGCTGCGCATGAGATAGGCTAGAAAAGCAAATAACTTCAGCAGTTCATCAGTCAAGTCAAATCATTCATAGTCTTTAACAGGTTTACAATCATTCATAATTATTACATCTTAAAATAACACAAAATAACGCCTTTTACTTCTCTCTTATACAAAAACTGTGCGTTGTCGGGTCAATTCAATTATTTACCTCAGTAAACAATATTAAATAGAGATATTTTGGTACATACAATCAATGAATTTTAAAATTAAACATCTATAAATTCTATAAACTACAAATAAAAAATGAAAATAAAACATTATAGATTAAGGGGAAAAAAAAAAAAAAAAAAAATCGTCTAAGCTGTAGTAGCACCGCTTAACAGAAATTCCTTCAAGGTATGTATATAAATTAATAACGGCAAGTTTATAATAATGTGATTAGCTATAAAATACTTAAGACAATATATATTACTAGTTTTTAATAAACAATATTTTAACAATGTTTTTCATTAAATGACATCTTTTACACCAGTCCGCTCAATCCCCTCTCCGAGCCGATATATATTTTTTTTGTGGTGTAATCAGTAATGATAACGCTAGCAAATTAGGCTATTTTGTAGTAACCGAGTATAAGATTTTAAATTCACATATTAACAAGATATTAGGTTGATGTAACTAGCCGTGATTTATATATTAAGAAAGTTTATTATTAAATACAAATAATAATTTTAGTTTTAATAGAAACTTAGGAAAAAGAAGTAAGTATCGCCTTTGAATCACCAAATGTGATATGAAGCTGAAAGAGTTGTAAAGACGGATTTAGAGGGATAAAATATGATTTTTCCTAATATCTGCGTTACTACAGGTTATCCCATTATGTTATTGAATTTGAATGAATATTTATGGATTTTGGATCGCGACGTGATGACGCTTGGATGTATTTTTTATTTTTCATTATAAATATTTTAATATATTTTTATAATTGTAATTATGAAGGATGGAGAGGCAACGAAAAGAGGAAGCGATGAAGAAAACTTTTAAAATGAGAAAATGTACAGACGTGAGCAAAATATGTGAAGGTGAAGTTGAAAAACAGACAAACCTATGAATTCTATAAATATAATGTTTTTCAAAAGAGTTGTAAATTGAATCGAAATATCCTGCCGTTCGGTCAACCTGATAGATAGTAAATTCATTATGATGACAAATTATGGTACCTGTTCAGTACCGCGAGGAATTACTGTGATTCTAAATAATAGATGGATATGGGTTTAAGACATTATTTTACATAAAAACATCGTAAATTCATTTGTAACTAATTCTATTTTATTTTATTATCTTTTTATTTTTAAGGTTTATCATTGTTCTTAATATTTGAATTATCACCTATTCATTTATTGTCTTTTTTTTATCAAGTTATCATTATTGGGATTAAATTTATTTACGCCTTTTATTATTTAAATACATTATTGTAAAAAAAAAAAAATCATATGTTTAACTGTAGTTTGCTTATACGAGATACCTACGTTAAAATGTTAGTTGCTTTGCCATTAATTATTACGTCATGAAAATTACTTTGGTATAAAATAATATTTAGTTACCAGTACTTGCAATTTGGTTATAATCGCAATTTATTTATTATCGCTACCAGCGAACATGTAGGAAAAATAATAATTAGCTCGGAAGTGGTACTATCACTGCTATGTTAAAAGATGCCATTTTTCATTCTTACATTTGATCACGAATACTACCATATTGTCATAGTAACTTAACTAGACGGTAATGCAGAACCCTTTGAGGGTTTACCTGCTTTTGCAAGCTGGGATAAGCTGCACCAGCAAGTTTCTCGATGCCGTGGCACCAGACCGCAGCTCCGTTTTCCCTGGAAGCAGGGTCGAAAACAGGCAGACGTCGTGCTGCCGCTATTTCGTTGTGGTTTCCTGTCGCTGCATTTTGAATCGCGGCGAACAGACTCCCAAGCACAGCCGGATCCTTATAGTTCTATGTCTGAAATATTTTTTTTTTCAAAATATTAATACCATGTTAACACGCGGATCTATCCCACTTCTGATGTTAGATACATCCCTAATATGTCAGGTTATTAAGATCATTAAAAGGAAATAAGTATCAAGAAAGTAAATTAAACAAAGTAGGTAATTAGTAAATTATATATTTTCAATTAAAACCAAAACTCGGGCAGATAATCAAAATGTTTATTAAATCAATTAACTACTTTATAAACTACCACCATTTCGGAAATAAACCAAAATGACCACCGGTAAAAGAAATGGCGAAAGAAAACCGGTTATGGCCTTTTTTATCGATCAGGTATTATAACACATCTTTTTCATACAAATACAAAATTACAATAATAATAAAACAATTGGAACTTATCTTTAATATCCGGCGGCCTCACAATAACTGCCGCCTCACGTTCTACCATGTCCTTATATAACCTCGCTCCCCGCCAATCGCTACCTCCCCGCCAATCGTTACAAGTCAAAATAGCAATTCAGTTTACTTCTAATTTTTAACATTATAAATTAAATAAATTTATAATAAACGTAAAACAATTTTAACATAAATTTAACAAGGATTTAAAAGAAATAAATAAATCGTAAACCAAGTTATTTTCAGAACGGAAGTACGACAATATTTAACAAGTCGAACCGGAAGTGCCGAGTATCATTTAATAATTTTATTACATCTTTAGCAATAACAATATGATTCAAGATGTAATAAAATTAATTACTTAATAACTATAAAATTATCATTTGTTCTAATTTATCTGTAAATCGAAAGTGTCAAGTGACATCTAGTCAATCAGTCAGTACCATTTGAAAGATTACCTAATACGTTCATAACTATTAAGAATATTTTGGCTTCCGATAAAACTTTGGCTCATTTTAATCCGAATGCGACTTTAATTTTGACGGTGGATGCGTCACCGACGGGGTTGGGGGCGGTACTTTCTCAAGTAAGTGACGACGGGTTAGAAAGGCCTATATCTTACGCTTCTCGAACGCTTACATCGGCTGAAAAAAAATATGCCCAGATCCAAAAAGAAGCAACGGCCATTATTTTCGGGGTTAGGCGATTCCACCAGTACCTGTACGGACGGGCGGTACCTTTCATATTACGAACGGACCACAAGCCATTATTAGCTATATTCGGCCCATATAAAGGTATACCCGAGGTGTCAGCTAATAGGCTACAGCGTTACGCAATGTTCTTGGCAGCTTATAATTATATTATTGAATACATAAGTAGTAAACAAAACAGCGCGGACTACTTATCGCGCGCGAGCCTGGCGGGGCCGACAGAGCCCGCCGCCGCGGGGCGGGACGAGCTCGCGGAGTGCGAGGAGCGCGCCGCATACGTCAACTTTGTGGTGGAGGGCAGCCTGCCAGTGACGCTCGCTGTCCTGCAGCGAGAGACCGGGAGCGACGAACAATTGAATAAGGTTAAACGTTACGTTTTAGGCGGGTGGCCGCGAAAGATAGATGATTTACAGATGCAACCTTATTTTAATTGTCGTTTTCAATTGTCCGTCAAAAATGGGTGTTTGATGCGGGGCCATAAAGTTGTCATTCCCTCATCACTACGAGATAAGGTATGCGGGGAGTTACACGACTCGCATTTCGGAATCGTTAAAATGAAAGCGGAGGCGCGAAAGCGTTTTTGGTTCCCTGGTGTGGACGCGGCACTTGAGAGGCTAGCGGGCGCGTGCAGCGTCTGCGCCGCGTTGCGTCCCGCGCCCCCTCGCGCCCCTCTCGCGCCCTGGCCGTTTCCTCCGCATCCGTTCTATAGAATTCATTTAGATTTTCTAGGGCCATTTAACAATCAAGTTTATTTAATTATCGTAGATGCATATAGCAAATGGGTAGAATGCTACAACATGAACTCATCCTATGGATCAAAGGCTGTTATAAATAAGTTGTGCGATTTTATGTCTCGTGTAGGCGTCCCTCATACATTGGTGAGTGACAATGGCACTTCGTTCATTTCTAATGAGTTTGAGGCTTTCTGCAAAATTAATGGAATAAACCATATTTTGTCCCCGGTTTATCACGCGGCCAGTAATGGCCAAGCAGAAAGTTTCGTGAAAATTGTAAAAAAGGGGCTACAGGTGATTATGACAAATAGCCAAAATAGAAAAATTTTACCGGAAAAAATTGCTAAATTTTTATTTGACTACCGGAACTCCAGAAACAGTACCACTGAAAAATCACCCGCGGAACTAGTTTATGGACACGCGTTACGTTGTAGGTGGGATTTGTTAGACCCCATGCCGCCGTCTTCCCTCTCCGCAGACGTCGCTGAAACCGTGCGGCGCAATCAGTGTTCACAGGCTAGGAATTTTAAAGGCACACGTATACTTATGTTAAAAGAAAACGATAAAGTGTGGATTACAAAAAATGTAAACAATAAAAAATTTCACTGGATCGAAGCAGTTATTAAAAGGAAATTGGGAAACGTAATGTACTTGATTTATGTCCCACAATTTGATTGCGAAGTCACGAGACACATCGATCAAATCAGAGTACGCTTATCTCCTTTAAGCTCCGTGAGCAGCTGGAACCCAGAGGCAGTGCCAGACCTACCGTCGGCATCAACAACACGGTCGGAGGAGGAAGAAATGGTTGAAGCCGACTTTAATGGGGAAATGTCCGTGTCGAGCCACGCTGAAAACTGGGAGACACCCCTCAGACGCGGCGACCGACGTCGCCAGGCAATCAGCCCGTTGTTCTCGACTCCGACGGCGTCCGATAATAGTGACGTTGATCACGGAACTGATCATTCGTGATTATTAGGGTTACAAGTGTGTTCTTAGCTATAAGCGGGAGGGATGTTATATATGTAAGGGTAGTTTGTCATAATGTTAATAATGTTGCGGGTACCAATGTGAACGCGTACAATAAAGCAGTACACCACTAGCCGGCTTGTCACTCGGGCGCGCCCCGCTCCTAATACTTAACACTCAGCCACACAATTTGTAATTGGTACATTGATCTCAGTTGTAAAGGTTATGTAATATTAGATAATAAACAGAATTCGTACAGTGCTCATTGTACTTTACATATGTTAAGTGGAATTGGATCATCTCCAAATTCCAGCGTCCAACATTCAAATCGTATTCAAATACCTCCACTTGATTGAATTAAGGCACTTTGTTTCAGGAAATTTGGAGCTCTGAAGCCACAATACTCGAAACGGACCCTAATGTAGTATTGTACAAATGCAGTATTGGACCGCAAAAGCAATGTGGAGTGCTAAAATGGTGTAAAGTGAAAACAAAAACAAAATAATGTAGGAAAAAATGTATAAGATCAATATAAAATAAAAGATTTAGTTGTTACAGAAGTGATGTGAATAATGAAATAGAATATAACAATCATTTAGTTAAAGCAGTTGTTGAAGATGATAATGACATAAATTCAAATGATGAAATAGCTAAAACTGTAACAATGACTTGTAAAGATAAAAGTGAAGTAGTGAAAGTGTAAAGAATGTACGATGTGTTAGTAAACAAATTAGAAGTGATCAAAATGACGCAAATAGTGAAGACCATAGTCAGCTTCATCGCGTTGCTGTTTCTTGGTAAGTAGTTTTTTTTTAAATATTATTGTAATGAATATATTAAAGTAAAGAACGTTAAAAAGAACGTATATACAGATGTTTTTTTGGTACAAACGGGTGCGTGAAAAAATCGACAGCATTTTTTTTTTTCGTTTTGGCAAAGACTTCAGACCGTGATACAATTGTGCCATCTTGAAGTTATGCTTGTGTACGTAATTCAAAGCAACGTGTTCATGCTATCTTGACTCAGTAAACAGTCTCTGAGTCAAGACGCCCCGAGGAAAGATGATATCAAAATTTCTTCAGAAAAGGCGGATTTTGAAGTCCACACGATAATGTACTTTTAATAGTTCCAGGGCCCCTACCATGACCGGTGACGACCAGAAGCGGTTATGGTAGGGGCCCTGATCACAAACTTCGATCACTATGCACTTTAACCAATGTTTGCTTCACATTACACTATCAATACTATGAATCAAACGCTGAAACACACAGAAATTAAATTCATGAGAAACAATATGTTCCTAACACCACATTCGTGCCAACAAATAACAAACATAACATTTATGAAAACTGCACTTGCCTTTGAATCAGTATTTGGCACGCATGGTTAAGTACGATTGGAGTTATTGCCTGAATTATTTAGCCTACACAAACAGTTTACAACTTTCTCTGAAATTACCTGAAGTTGTATATTTTGCTACGAACTGAATTTTGTTACGCTTTGAAATTAGTTGTGTATTTTCATACAATTTATAATTAAACTTAGTGAGCGTTTGTTTTTAATTGAGATGCCAAACAGAAATACATAATAAAAATATTTTTAATAACTTTTAAATAATATTTTCACTATGTGAAATTAGATATTCGAACTGAGAAAATACATAACATATATATATTCTTTAAAATTAAAACCCATTAATGCATAAATCTGTGATTTAGTACTTTAAAAAGAAGTAAGTAACGTAGGTTCAATATTAGGGGTATATATTGAAATTATAACTTTTATTAGTAACATTTTAAAAGAGCAAGTGCTAAGCTTCTTGCCATTTTCACAGTACAAAATTCTGCCATCTAAACTGGTGGCAGGATTTTTTGACGATTCGAAAGAGCTTGTAATAGGCTTATTTGATTAAAACATTTTTTTTTTCCCAAAAAAGTTGACAAACAGGCATACGGCCCGCCTGATGATAAGCATCCCCGCAGCCTATAGACGCTTGCAATACCGGGGCGGGGGTATCACTCACTCACGCGTTGCCAACCCTCCAGACCACCCCAAGTGGTGCTCTGGAGACCATACTCACCGTAGGAACACAACATTGTCGAGACCAATGCTATTTTTATTAATACAACCTGAAATAAAAAAAAATAAAAAAATAAAAAAAATAAAAATTTGTTTTGAAACAACACTCACGCATATGATACTCATTAAAACCGAGTAATGTTTTCTGTGTCATATCATAAAAAGCAGGAAAACAAAATACACATATTGTCTAAGATATTTCCCGAACACACTGATACTATTTTATCAACAATATTACGTTGTTATAATATTCTTGGAACGTGACATCTCATTATGGTAACGGTATTCGTTTATGCCCTTGTTTACCACATTCCTTTGTAAAAAAAAACCCCCGGAGGCATATCTAAATGAAGGCAATATCATTTCGAATACCATTCTCATCCGGAATTTCGATAAATTCCGAAAAAAATCGAGATGATTAATAATAATGAGCGCCTTAATTACTTTCTTTATTACTTTCAGGAGTTTTTTAACAACTTTAGAAAAATATCTTGTTGTGAAATTTTTTGTTGGGAATTGGAACAAATTTTCCGTGTCTTTTCCACGTTTTTAGATAATTCGCAACTTTATCGTCGAAATGTTTCGAGATTAACGTTTTGCGCTTTCCTGGAGTTGGGTAATTGGATTTTGTAATTTTTAAAGATTCTCCTCGCCCCGCATCGCGCGTCAAAAATCGCTAACGCTGCCGGCTAGTGCGGCGTTTTGTGGCGTCAATCAACATTTTAGTACATTTGGTCGGTCCCGGGTCCCGGCTGATGTTAATGGAAGCCATTTGAGCCAAGTTGGTGGCCTTCATGCTTGAAAACACTCTCCTCGCGTGGCAGAGTGCGCTCTAAGTACTTCGATTGCAAGGACACCCGTATACCTGCCAGAGGAAATATAATATGCCTGATAATAGTGAAAAGTGAGATTTTTATTATTTAATAAAGCAGGATAAAGCAGGCGAAGTCACAGGCATCAAGTTGTTTACTGAAAAGCGCTCGGAGGTAATAGATGGTTTTAAAATGTAGCACCCAATTAGCCGCCAGTGAAGGATTTCCTTTGAAATCCTTATTCTCTTTGAAGAAAATAATCTTTTCTACATTAACTTAAAGATTTAACGCAGAGTACTAAAATTAAAATAGGTTTATGGAAAAAATATACAAAGAATTATTCAATACGTAAACCCAACTAACTTTTCGCGTTAGAGAGCGTTTTCATTAATGCAGAGCTGAGAAGCGGAAAGAGTGAAAAGTGGCAAGTCACAGATTACTAAATAGTTTTTTTTTATACCACTAAGGTGGCAAACAAGCATACGGCCCGCCTGATGGTAAGCAATTATTGTAGCCTATGAACGCTTGCAACACTGGGGGTATAACTCGCGCGTTGCCGACCCTGTAAAAAAGTTACTACGTAAGTGGAGTGGAGCAGACCTAAGCTGTGTTGAGCCGCTCCTTTAATTACTCTCCGCTTTGCTGCCCTAAACTCGACACCGCCGCTTTCTCGAGTCCATTCTATCCACAAAGAGTTATGGCAAAAATGTGTCACTAGAGGTCATTCATACAGTGCATTTAGTGCACGCAATGCACAATAATTTATTAGCTGTTTTCGCGTTATATCTGCGCCGCAGCCGATCGAATCATCACCGAGGATGTCGGTGTCATATCGTGCACTTATCAATAAAAATATGATCAAATTATCAATCTAAATATCATCTAAAGTTGTGCTGTAGAATAGTTAAAATGAATGACTTTTAAACTATGTCTTCTGATAAGTTTAAAAATCGTGGATAGTATGACGATTTAAAGGTCGGCTTTTTAGTTCCACAAAGTCTTTATTACTTGTGGAACAAAAAGCCGACCCGGATGATTTTTCTACCCAAATGAACTACCAATTCGACGTAAGGCGAAAAAGTGCAGTAATTTGTTCGGGTCGGCTTTGTTGTTCGACAAATACTGCCGAACCGCTTATGTGTGACGCTACCCAAACAATTTCACATATGCAAAATTTAACAACGTCTGTTAATACCCACTGAAAGAGATAATTTAACGGGCTTATTAAAAAAGCGTAAACGTGAAAATTCCATGTTTTAACAGTCAAAATGAAAGGGTACCCACAATAATTCAAACGATTCCCCTTATAACCCCTTGTTCAATTTAAATATTAATCAAATTAGCCCAATGTTTATTTTGTCTTGAAAAACAGCCTGATAAAACCCAACACGAGCACATAATCACGTTAAACAGGTAGATTAAGGCAATGCCTCATAGACAGGGGGCTTAGAGCAATTAATTTGATCTTAATTTATCACCCTTATCATACGCTTTTATACGCTCACAGCTGGGCATAAGCTTGCCTTCAACGGTCATAAATCTTAATATTTACGTAAATAAATAATAACGTTTTTATTTTAATATTCTCCGTATGTTTAATATTACTATTTCATCGACTAGGGCAGTACCAGGCAGGGTTCTCACATAAAATCGACGTGAAGTAGCAGTACATGACGCAAATGTTTCCTTCCCCTTTCAAGATTCTTGGAAACGTGGATGTCCATAAAGAGCGGTGATTGTTTACCATCAAGTCACCCGCTTGCTCGTTTGTCGTCCTCTCTCATCCTAACTAATATTATAAATGAGAAAGTGAGTTTGTTTGTTTGTTATTCCTTCACGGCTTAACTAATCATCCGATCATTATGAAAATTTGTATACATATTGTCAGGGGTACAGAGCCCAACATAGGCTACTTTTTATCCTGTAAAAGTATGTCATTCCAATGGGAACATATTTTTTCTACTATAGAGGGCGCTGTATCAGCCAACAGATGGCGCCACAAGTCGTGCTATGGGTTGTTTTGTTGTCAAACGAGATTTATGTCATAAAATTAACGCGAGCGCAGCCGCGGGTAAAAGCTAGTATAAAATACTAGCAAGACCAGTGCTTTGTTTGCGTGTATCCCGCTTTCGTGGGAATTTCGAAATTATACCTTTCCTATTGAATCTCAATCTATTTAAAAAAAACGCATGAATATCCGCTGCGTAATTTTAAAGGTTTAAGCATACATAGGACAGACAGACACACAGACAGCGGCAAGCGACTTCATTTTATACTATGTAAAGGTAAATATGATTACGTATGTACAATTTTATTTCTGTACTTGCACTAGGCACTGGGTCAAAAGTGGGTCGAAACGGTTCGTGTAAATAGTGACAGCATGCACACGGCCTGTTGCTGGAACTTGGCCTGCGCACTGCCGTGCGCTTAAATTATTCTCTTAATAAATTAATAATTATGATTAAAATAAAACAACAGAGTTCTTCTTTTGAGTTATCTCACCAAAAATTGTTACAACGATTTAAAAAACTAATAAAACGAATCGTTACGTCGCAGTTCAATATTCTGATTGCCTTTTGCCATTGAATAAAGTAAAACAACGTTCAAAACAATTTCTAGAGAAATATACACGGTTACGTTGTTTTCAAACAACAGCTTCTCAGATATTACCCGCAGTAATCTCTCCTACAATATATTGCTGCCACCCCTTGCACTAGAACAGAACCGCGCTTGGAATTTATTACGTAAACAGCTAAGTCGGGCCCCTCGTGTAAGATTAAGTGGTTTATTATCTAAGTAACAATAAAAGTGAGCTCGCATCATCTGCTTTTTAGGATTGTAACAAAATAAACAAAATGTTTACGAGCCTATATAAAAAGTGTCCTTCAATTGAGTAAAAAGCTTCATGCATAAGGCACAACTTTAAGTATTAATTCACTTTCCGCGTCTGTCTTTCTGGTTGTATTCGAAATATTCTTTATTGCACATAATTTTAAAAAACACAGTTACAGTAATAAATACAGTGTAATTAAAAGTAATGTAAGTAAAAATGTGAGATTTCGCTTTATTTCTTCTCAACGGGCCATTTACGTCAAAGTGCTGGTCGGATTTAAAAAAAAAAATCGAATTTTTTTTATAAATCTACTTGCAAAATAAAATGATTTTATTTTTATTTTATTTATTTTAGTAGATTTCTTTCAGCTTACTCAAAAGGGTGTAATAAATATTTTTTGGGAGTGCCTTCTTTACATATATGTATATTCCGGTCTAATATACTTACCACAAGGATACCAGTGAAATCCAACGATTGTATTTGAATGAGTTTAAGAGAGGTAGGGCACAGCAGATAATCTGTTCAAATCGGAGCAGCCCGTCTGGGGAAAGACCTCCACCTTACAGAAGAACGTACCCAAATAGCATTGGTCTTGGCCATTATTAAGGATAGAGCGATTAGGAAAAGAGGAAGGGATGAAGAAAACTTATATTATAGAAAAATATGGTTCGATGGCGAGAAGGTGAAAAAGTGAAGTGAAGTGACAGTAAAATAGATTATAAAAACTATAAAGAAAAAGGAAACATAATAACTATTTACAAAGTGGTTTTTAAAGAGTTCGGTTTGCCACAGCCATGTTGTATTCCTACGATGAGTAAGGTCTCCAGAGCTCTACTTGGGGGGGGTTGGAAGGGTTGGCAACGCGTTAGTGATACCCCCGGTATTGCAAGCGTCTATAGGCTACCATCAGGCCGACCGTATGCTTGTTGGCCACCTTTGTATAAAAAAAATCATTTAAAATTGTGGTAACACAATGTTTGTGCTTTATGCAAGAAAATGATTCGTAATTCATGTTTCTTTCATGACAATTTATATTCTAAATCAAACGACTGTCTGGAGCTTTTGTTCCAAATAAAGTGGACAGGAATATAAAGTGGAAAAGATTTTTTATTTACGTAGATTTGAAATAAAAATTATATTTTAATAAACAAGTCACAATAATTATTGAAGGAATCTTTAAAACATCTCTCACAGGTCACTTTGCATTAGGTTAACAAAGGGCAGACAGATGTAATCTGATTAACTACGGCATTATGAGTCCATTAGGGAAACACCACGGTGTTCTGATAAAATCTACTTTTATTCTACTGAAATATTTTTCATGTAAAAGCTTATATATAGCTAAAGTCGCGGGTCGTACTTGGATGAGAATGGCGCTGGACCGAGTGGTTGGCATACAAAAAGAGAGGTTTAAGCTCAGGCAGAAACTTACTGAGATAATGATGATGGAAAGCTTACAATTTTTTTATCAAGGTTGTAGATTCAGAGATTAGTGTATGCAAACTTAGTAACTGTGATCACCAGATAGTCTGAAACGTCAACACTAACTAACTATTTTCAGTAAATGCAAAAGTGCAGGCAATGAAAGAGTGAGAAGAGTCGTAAATATAAAATATAATTCCGAAGTTACTCGAATTTTTATTCATATCAAAGGAACCTATGTGTTTTCAAGCAGCGTGAAGGCCACCGGCTTGACAACTTTACTGTCATCCATAGATAACAACGTGCCCTCCGAAGTACGAAGAAACTCGAGATGACATAACCCATCCAAACACTGGCTAGGGTTAACGTTACTTGGCTTGCATGTTCATTTTAGACTGTGACACACAGTCACGCCATCCTCACAATACACGAAACACGAAAAAATAAACCAGCGATCAAATAAAACATATCTAAAATAGCAAGTCATCTTACTTATATAGGCGCCGCTTAACCCAGGAAATGATACATAAAATGATCGCAACACAGCCAAACACAAAGCCGTTGCCATTGAGCTGTCAGTGTAGAATTATTAAGTCATTGATTTCGCATTGCCTATTCTGCTCCTGGGGTATGCATCAATCAATCAATGTACACACGAATTTTGTGAATATCGAACAATCAGAGAGTGTAGTACAGTCAACTAGTGAATGTGGTAGAACATGGTTCAAGTTTTTTAAATATTGCATTTTAAGGGATTTACTCGAAAATTCGAACTTCACCTTATGGAATGATGTTTACTATTATATATGTATTTATGATTACAAATTGTTGAGGGGAAAGTGCATAATGCTGTTACTGCGTCATATTAAATTTAGCTCGCCGAACAGGTACGCCGAAAGAAGGCGCGGCGCGCGCCGCAGCTGCTGGCCGAGGCGCAGCTCACGCGCGCAAATAGCGCAAACAGTGGACATATTTTTTATGTTCTCTGAGTGAATTCACAAGAACGGCTTTACATATAATAAATAAATAAATAAATATATAGGGACAATTCATACAGATTGAGCTAGCCCCAAAGTAAGTTCGAAACTTGTGTTATAGGATACTAACTCAACGATATTATATTTTATAACAAATACATATATAGATAAACATCCAAGACCCGAGGCCAATCAGAAAAAGTTCGTTTTTTCATCATGACCCGACCGGGGATCGAACCCGGGACCTCCTGGGTGGCGGTCTGGCGTGGTAACCATTACGCCACGGAGGTCGTCATAATAAGTTATAAATAGTTAACATAATACACCTCTACTAATATTTTTTTTGTTTGTATTCTTCTTTTCGAAGAAAAGCAGTTTCTTCTTCTAGTCTAACTTCAGTTTAAAAAGATATGATGATAAATGACAAAAAGGCTTTAACTGGGTTTCTTTCGCTAATTCTTTTACCGGTGGCCATTTTGCTTTTGGTTGCCGAAAATATTTTATTATTTAAATCAATATAATTTGTACACTTCGAGTAGAGTAATTGCCAGTGATGGCCTGGTGTCTGAATAATTGATTTTATCTTTTAAATAATTGATATCAACTAGGTAGCTGTTCAGTCGGCCACTGCCTTTACGAAAAATATTTCAGTCGATAGCATAATGCAAAGCCTCGTGCAAAAGTTGTGCAAATAAACCCATACAAGGTACATTTTAAAAATACCTCCGCGGCTAATTAGATGAGCCGGTTCGACGTGCTGTAAGTCCGTTGACTAGATTTAATTTAATTTACTATTTGAGTTTACGTTTCGTATGAACGCTGACTTTTCCGACCGTGTGTCTCAAATAGGGCTGTCGAAAATAATTATAGGTATTTAAATTGTTGCACTTGGTTTTTAGTTATCAAATTAATTTTGTGATACAAACTATGCTTTTTTTTACTGTTGCTGTATCGATCGTTTCGCCTCACAATAGTCAAAACGAAGGCTGGAAAGCTGAAGACCATATTTTAAAAGATGACTTTATTTTAAATAGTTAAATACTTATTTGTACAACAAAACAATAAAGTACTACATAACATTAAAACTAAACTAACATTAAAAATTAAATTATGCCAAAACATAAAACTATTATTAAAAATTTAAAAAGGCAATGACATCTAAGTGGAGTGGTAGACCGGGGAAGTACCCGCAGAAGTAAAGCAGCAATGCGTTTCGTTCAGTGAGTGAGAGGTCCGATATTCCTATTCTCTTCCTTGCAGGCGTCGCATTGTTATCGCCTCTGATATTGATGGTAATCGTTTTCCAAACCCGTTTGCTTGTTTGCTCGCGATTATGAATTATAAAAAAAACAAAAAAAAATTTTCAACAACTATTTTGCCAACTTTCTCCTACGACTTTTAAATGTCATTTAATAAAACGTATTTTTATAAATTCTTTAATATAAACTGAAAAACTAGTTAGTTGTTGACAACCCTAAGTGCCAGTATACTTTTACTCGTGTCCCGTGACGTGAAAATGGTTTTATGGCCACACTTTCACCAATAAATCTTTTACTTGCCACATGTCATTTGTCAATCTTTATTTTCAATAAGAAGCTTTTGGTATGTGTAGGGTACATTCCAGTTCATAGTAAAAGGAAATATTGACAAAATAAACTATCCAATATCACGAAAGATGACATAGTAAAGACACATATAATTGGAAAACCCAAACTTGAAATTCTACGGCTGCCTGCCTCACTTTCTAGACGGAAAGCCAAATAGATACTGAATTTGCAAGGGTTTTCTATAATTTATTAAATAAATATATTATATTAGGGACAAATCACACAGATTGAGCTAACCCCAAAGTAAGTTCGAGACTTTTGTTATGTGATACTAACTCAACGATACAATATTTTATAACAAATATATAGATAAACATCCAAGACCCAGGCCAATCAGAAAAAGTTCGTTTTTCATCATTACCCGACCGGAATTCGAACCCGAGACTTCCTAGGTGGCGGTCCGGCGTGGTAACCATTACGCCACGGAGGTCGGTATCGTCCCATCCAAGTCAAAGCCCTGTCTCCCACTTTATCTAGAAGATCACAACCAAAGTTTCAAAAATATCCCATAAAAATTATAATCCCACTTTTTACCCCACTAAATAATGTTTTCTGGGATAAAACTATCCCATGTCCTTTACTCAAGTCTTGAACTTCCCCCCCCCTAATTTTATGTTAATCGATTTCAGCGGTTTTAACTCGAAGAGGCAACAAACAAACATTGTAAAAGGGCTAGAAAGTACATTGATTTTCTCATGATGATTTATGCTGTTTGTCAAATAAATAAAATGATATCATATAATTACATTTTCCATATCTGAGCCATCAATATTACATCAAAAGGCGAAGGGAAACATTACATACGGGAACAAATAATACCAAAGAACTTTCCTTCTTACAAAATAATATTTTTCCGTATCTGTTGTGGAACAGGGAAAAACTTGGATCAGGTATTTTCATAAAGTTACGACCTCTGATCGATAGTGAATCGGTGACGTAATAAGATTTCTTATAAGTTATATTTTAACAGAGATAATATCTTTTTAAATTTCTTATGAGTTATATTTTAACTTCAAAAAAATTGTTTAAAAATTCTTACAGTTCAACTTATTACTTAACTTACATTATTATTTATGATTGTTTTTTAAACTTGTTAGGCACAAGCCGTTATATTATAACATTTAATTTCGCCATTTCTTTTACCAGTGATCATTTTGCCTTTGTTCCCGAATTGTTAGTAAGATTATTAAAAACCGGTCAAGTACCGTGTCGGGCCACGCACAATGTAGGGTTCCGTATTTGCTACGCTTTGCTTGCCTGCAGCTTTCTAGCATTAAGCGTCTAGGCGCTAGACCGCGGACAGAGGGACATGACGAAACTATAAGGGTTCCTTGTTATTTTGTACACTTCTCCGTGTTTTGGATGACATGTTAAGTTGGTCCCGGGTGTTTTCGACGGTTGACATATGTTCAGCCAAGTCAGTGGCCTTCAGCGACTTAAAATAACCTCTGCCAATCCGCATTGGAGCAGCGTGGCAAAATACGCACTGATCCCCTTCGATTGAAGAGAGACTGCATCCCTGCAGTAGGCTGATTATGGGTTGACTCATATTCTTTACATGTCAATGAGTCAAATTAAATTCTCACACACTACTGGCAAGATGTTTAGCCAGTAAGATGGCATTATCCGTAGCCTTCCACAAATCGAAGAGAGGTAGGGCACAGCGGATCATCCGCTCAAATCGGAGCAGCCCGTCTGGGGAAGGACCTCCACGTTACAGAAGATCGTAGCCAAATAGCATTGGTCTCGGCCATGTTGTGTTCCTTCGGTGAGTAAGGTATTCAGAGCTCCACTTGGGGGTTGGGAGATACCCCCGGTATTGCAAGCGTCTATGGGCTACGTGATGCTTACCATCAGGAGGGCCGTGTGCTTGTTTGCCACTTTTGTGGCATAAAAAATCTCTTAAAGTACAGTCAGTTAGACAACTTGGGCAAGATAGGAGTTATCCATCGTCATAGAAGATGGGTTGATATGGTATGTACGTGCAAAGTCATAAGCAGAAAATAGTGTATTTATATATTGTAAATCTTCAGCGCTACCGGTCACAAAGCACCCTATTAATACCGTAATTCTAATTTACGGTTACGATTCTTATCGTAAACCGTATATGGGTAATAACCACCCAATTCTATTAGTGAGACTTTGCGATGGGTGATGAAAATACTATGTATGTTATATGAATTGTTAATATGTTAGGGATTCCTATGGGAATTAATGGGAACTGCTTTATTCGAACATGAACGTGTCGCAAAATACGACATAACTAGTCTTGACTGACACGACACAGTCATGACTGTGTCGCAAAATGCTAAATAACTAACTTTAGAAGTCGTGTTCTTTTGCTTTAAATGGTTTTTTCGCCCTATATAGTGTGGGGTCCTTAGATAGATCTTTTGAACATTGAGGGTGTAACAAGATCATTTTTCGATACAATGTAAATAACATTTAACATTCTAATTTTAGTTCACCATTTTCTGTTGGACTAACTGCTACGCACATCTAATTTTTGCACATCTAAAATTGTTCCTGTTGACAACGTCGAGTTGAACAATTTGAAAAAAAAAATCCTGTTGGACCAACTATGGCACAACCAGATAATTTGTCATTAAATTTTAGTTCCCATTGGCACAACTAAGTATATATATTCGAGTGCGACACTGTTTAAGAGGCATGTTTTGGGGTGACTCAGGAATAGTTTTGGGGTGAGTTAGGAATGGTTTTGGGGTTAGTTAAGTTTGCCACGGTGGACTCCCCTACGCCTGCTATCTGATAAACTTGAAAATTCAGAAATTTGAAAAAAAAATGATAGAATTTAAAAAAGAGAACAATCACTGTTAAGTAGATTTTACTAGATTACCAAATAATAAATAGCGGACGAACTTATAAAATGTTAAACACTTTCATATAAGTAATTTTACTATATAAGTTCGTCGGCTATTAGGTCAAGCATCAAGCAAAGTGTAGCAATATACAGAACCCAACATTGTGTGTAGCCTGACACGCACTTGCCCACACTTGTAAGCTACTGTAACTTATAGTGTAAACTACAAGGAACCCTTATAGTTTCGCCATGTCCGTCTGTATCGTCTGTCGTATCGTTAGATGGGTCTCTTCAAAACAAAACGTTGAGGGTGTGGGCAGATCATTTTTCGATACAATGATCCGTTTCGGAATTATTTACATTTTTCGTGCCAATTTTCGTTTTGCACGGTGACCCCCCCCCCCCCCCCCTCTCTATCTACGAAAATCTTTGTTTATTTTTTTTAAATCATGGTGGTACTGGTAGTCCATATACTGAACCTTCAATTAAAACTATTACGGTTAAGTAGGCTCAGTAATAGCCGACGAACTTATAAATAAAATTTCATTGATGAAAACTTACAAATGTCATAGAATATGGCATTGTACTCATCTCTCTCACAAGCCGTAGCAAATACGGAGCAAGTACGTGTCGTCTCACGCACATTGTGCATCGCCCGACACTTACTTGCCCGGTTTTTTTAATGAAATACAGTCCACTTGTCCGCACCAAAGGTATTGTTTTTATTATACTACGTCACAATAAATCCTACGCTCAATTAGTTGTAAAATTCGTATACCTCTCGATGGTTCTTAGCGAGCCACCCTTACAAGTCTTTTCTTATTGTCGACAACAATAAATTGTTTTTACAAGTAACTGCCATTGGTGCCATAAAAATAAAACCCTCTTTTCTATTACGAAGTTTTTATCGGGAAAAATAACGGACACGACGTCAACCCCAGTCTCCATCCAATAACAATAAAAGTGGTAATAAAACGTATATTATTTATTGTCCCGCCCATAAACATAGACATACTATCGAGTACGATATTTTCCACCTCAAGATTTCATTTTGATCATAAAATAAGCATAGACACACTATCAAATTGTAGTCAATAAAAAACTATTGTCATAATATATTTTTTTGTACTATTTCAAATACCAACAGACCTAGGTCTATCTCTAGAGATGGCTTACTGCTCATCTACCAACCCGCATCATTGACAAGAGTGGTAAATTTTCACGATCAAACGTCCTTCATATCCATGAATAATAGGTAGGTATAAGAAACATGGGGGGGGGGATTGGTACCTATTATTGTAATTACAAACGTTCATATCGATAAATTAATTAAATTAATTAGTATAAAAATCTTTATTTCAATACTCTGCCCACCATACTTAATTATGTCCTTGACTGCTCTAGGTATTATGCGTTTGTCTCAATTAATTGAAGCGAACTGCGGGTAACTCATTTAGATTAGTTCATTTTGACTGATTCGTACAGTCAGCAAAGGAAAGAGTTAACCAGGGCTGTAAAATTATCAATAGTCTTTTGATAAATAAATTTTATATTAAAACCCTTCACGCAATATTTAGTAATCTTTAATCACATTCAATTCAATATTACGGTGTGTGTACAACTATACAGTCAACTTTTTCACACACCGTATTCGGTCATCAACTGATGTAAACCAGTTTCACGCAATCAATTCGGTCAAAGCCGAATTCGGTAACCGTAAACACTCCATTAGTGTTATTAGAAGTAATATAATATCACTATGTTATGCTTCGTATTCACATGGCGGATTGGTTGTTTGGTGTTGGTCGCTTTTATCAGAATATTTGACGATTACTGCAACCATGTTCCGAATGACTGGAGATATCGCTATGGATTAGATTTTACTGTTTTATTACGAGATTTATTTATAGGGACCATTGGATGAGCGTCGAAAACAGTTTTTTAATTAAAATAGAATCCATACTAATATTATAAATAGGAAAATGTGTGTGTCTGTTTGTTTGTTCGTCTTTCACGGCGAAACGGAGCGACGAATTGACGTGATTTTTTAAGTGGATATAGTTGAAGGGATGGAGCACTCTCCATAGGCTTTTTGTCTCTTTCTAACCCACCAGTTCCATAAAATGGGTGGGGAAGTTTGTATGGAGCATTCCGCAATTTTCAAGGTAGAGAACTAAAAATTGGTATGCGGACTATTTGTAAATAACAAAAAATCGTGCATTTCTTTTTTTTGGAAATCTGCCCCGAACCCCTTAAAAGATGGGGTGAAATTTTAAATGGGACTTTTCGCAGTTTCCAAGGTAGGAAGCAAGGGGTACCGTGTTACCCCGAATTTAAGGCGAGTGAAGCCGCGGGCAAAAGCTAGTCTATTAATCTCTCATATTTTATCTATAAATATATATTTTCCATCTTACGATAAATATTCGTTGTTGTATACCATGTCTCAATAAATTGTTCACTCTAGTGTAAAACTGTGCTCGCTCGTGTATCCTTGGGTTGTAGCTGAAAATCAGTGGCTTCTCTCGAGCTACATTATGCTGAGCTGTAGCCCATATGAGCTAAGCCACACCTAGTGCATGCTAGGTTCACAGGTTACTTGTTTTATTATAACCTATGCAAAGAAGGAATATTTTTTTTACCCTCACCCCATTGTGTGTGTCTGCAATCCGTCAACAATGTTTACATTAGGCCTATAACAGACAGTGAAACGCAACTCAAATGCAACAGTAACTGCATCGAAACCCAATTGAAATTGTAGTGTTATTTTATATTTCCAGGGACCCGATTCTACTATCACAAATGCACCAATGAACTCTCAATGGTGTCTCAATCGTGTCTCAAAAGAATGCCGATAGTGTTTCAGTGAAATAGTTTTTTATGGACTTAAACGAAAACATAATGTTTAACTTATTGTTTAAGTCCGTAACAAATGTCAAAAACTATTCCACTGATACACTATCGGCATTCTTTTGAGACACTATTGAGACACCATTGAGAGTACATTGGTGCATTTGTGTTAGTAGAATCGGGCCCCTGCATGCCATGCCAATTTCAATGAAACTAGTTTGCAACGCGTTTCAAACCGATTTCAAAAGGGTTGCGTCACGCAAGTGTGGTCCGTCAAAGGAGTCTATGACAGAAACTCAAATTCAACAATTTCAGTTTCATCACATTTGGGTTTCACCGTCGCCTGTTTTGGACCTTAACGTGCCATTTTCTGCTTAAAACGATGATCCCCCCCCCCTATCACCGAATGTCCGTACCGTCTCTGTCACCGTGAATACGACACACTTGCCCAGTTTTTCGTATTGCTGTTTGCATGTTTATGTCACAGTCTTACAAAATAAATGCATTTATTTAAATATCTATATTTTGCATCAGAATTTTGCAATTTAACTTATTTTGCACACCAGAATTTTGCAAACAATATGCGATGTACGCTACAAGTTATTGTACTACAATATACCTCAATCAACCCGTTACATAAGAGTTCTGCCAAACAGCGGTTTTGGATTTACGCCAGAAACCATACCGTAAAATTGCCGGATCAATTAGTTAACTTTGTGAGAATAAGGAAAAATTTGGGTTACTTTAGTACATTGTTGATGCCATTTTTAATAATAGAGAGGAAAGAGATAGACTATAAATCAGGAGAGAGAAGGGAATATATAAAGCAGTTTGAGAAGGGGAGACACACGCACTATTTTATTATTATTATTTTTAAACATTTCAAATAATATCATCATATTGAGCTAGCCCCAAAGCAAGTTCGAAACTTGTGTAATGGAAAACTAACTCAACGATACTATATTTATAATAAATACATATACAGATAAATATCCAAGACCGGAGGCACTGAGGCCAATCAGAAAAAAAAAGTTTTTCATTATGACCCGACCGGGATTCGAAACCAGGACCTCCTGGATGGCGGTCCGGCGTGGTAACCATAACGCCACGGAGGTTCAGGAATTTGAATCCGAGTCATTTTGCACCCAAATCTATCGATTTATTCATCACAACTTTCAGTTCCCAATAGATAAGATTAGTGAACCGTAATACAAGACTTCAAATATTTATCGTGTAACTGGACTCTAACAAGTTTATTCTATTAGTTGATGTATCACCCTCAGATAGTTTCTTCAATAACTTTGCTACCACGGATATACAAGTAACTGGATAGATTATACCCTGTTTCTTTTAACTTGACCAATGAAGTAAACAATATTAGCGTGTCCTTCTATTCAAATATCCATGTGTAAAATCGATAAATCGTCAGAATAATAAGAGTGTTGTGTTATATGCCATTTCTGTGTGAATGATAATTTTAATTGCCTATTTTAGTTAAAAAGACATGCTAAGATTGTTTACTACATTGGTCAAGTTAAAAGAAACAGGGTTTAGCTTTCAGTATATTTATTTGAAGTAAGAAAATGTGACCGTGAAATACTTTATTTTTCCTTTTTCTACTTTGGTAACTAAAGTTTCGTAACCAGTTAGAGGGATTTGTTCCACTGTTTCGTAATTAGTTGTGAAAGAAATTTTATTTTACCACTTTCACAACTTTTTGTTAGTTACGAAAAGTGGATACAGCACTCAGTATACTTATTTGAAGTAAGGGAATGTGAAATACTTTTTTAAGACTCGAATTGAAAGACGAGCGAATTGGTTTTGATACTGTAATGCTAGTCAAGTATATAAAATAATATAAATAAATAAAGACATACAGATGGAAAACAAAGAAACGGTCCACCTGATAGAAAATTAGTTACCACGGTTTAAGAACATCAGTTTTATTTTTATTTATTTTATTTATTAAGAACATCAGTCACACACCATCATCTACCAACGCGTTTCTTGCTACTAGGAATGAAGTTAGGAGAATATAAATAGGAAAGGAGTGAGATTACGGATTACTCACTCCGAATTAATTACCGAAAGAAGCAATGCTGTATTTTTTTTATGTCACACAGTTGGCCAACAAGCATACGGGCCGCCTGATGGTAAGCATCACCGTAGCCGACGCTTGCAATACCGGGGGGGGGGTATCACTCACGCGTTGTCAACCCTCCCAACCCCCCAAATGGAGAGCTTAGCCTTACCAACCAACCAATGCTGGAGGAAGTCCTTCCCCAGACGGGCTGCGGATTGTATTCTACGCACGCCGATATTTTGTAAATTATGGTGGTACTTTCCAGGTCGAGCTAGCCCATTCATAAATTTTCTACAACTCCAATGCTTCTTTCACTTTAAATGAAACTCTCTTTCACTTCTACCAGACCTCTTTCTTGATAAGTTAGAAAGAGATAAAGCAGCGTTGAGGTAATTTTTTCCTTTAATTTATTGTTCTGAGTTTGGCATTTTAGTCATTCCGTTTTATCTATAGATCCGTGTTTCCTATAGCAATGCTCTCACGATTGTTTACCAAACTTTTACAAATAGAAACGTATACATAAAGTTACATAAAGAAGGAACTAGAGCTGTATGGCAAGAATAAATCGATTATTACGGTACGGTATCCGTTACCGTAATCGAATCAAACATCGAAACTTTCAGACACGAACTGTGATCAAAATCAAATCGTACTTTACTCGCCACAAAATCGAAATCTAATTTGAATCAGTTTCGAATTAGCTTATCTTGTAAAATGAATTCATTTCGTTTGTACGAATACTATCACTATCGAATCATTCTTTCTTAACTGTTGGCGTTATTGTTACAATGAAAAAACTGAAGAAAGTGCCATGCACGTACTCTGCTCCTGCAGGCCACTCATGAGGAAGAGAAGAATTTAGGAAGGCATATCTTGCTTCCAGAGAATGTACAACGATAGACAATATACAACAGCCAATCATATCTGGAAGCAACTGGTTTGGACAGACAGAATTTGGACAAAGAGCACTACAAAACAACAGCAATGGTCGAACTTTTCAAGCCCAATAGCAATAATATAAATAATCATTCTCCAAAATTAAACGCTAAATCTAGACTTAATCTTGTTTTAAATGCCTCATATTGATTAGTCGATTTTATTATATAACGTAGAATCGATTGACTAAATAACATTCGTACAAATGCACAACACTATTTACGCAAAAATATTTTCCGACTTCATTACCGGTCAGGGTGCTTCCAATAAATTGAATTCTATTCAATCCCGGCAATGACTCCTTGCTTCGACAAATTACCTTATTAATTCCACGGCACGGGCCGCCGACATTTTGTCTTCGCTACCCAAAAAAATGATACTAAAAGGTATTTTTCTTTCCTTAAAAAGTAAATTGTTTTTTTTCTGATTACATTTCGCGAGGTGTTTTAAGGACGCCGACTATCCGCGGCATCTGTTTTGAATTAAAATTTCGTGTTTGTCACAGTAAATTCATTTTTTCTCTCTTTTTTTTTATTGCTTTAATATCCTTATGTTTATTCAATAAAGGTGAGCTTTTTTTTAAATATAAATTGGTAGGTTGTACTGTTTTTTTTTCATTCTTTTTGAAAAGATTCGCATATTTGTGTATAAACTAAAAATAATTAATAGATCGTTTGTTAAATAGATACGGATCTAAGAGTGAGGAGAGAAGAGAGTAATGTCGTTAGAAAGATATTACATCATCAGCCTGTAACATACTGTGCCTTCCCCAATGTTTTCCACCAAAAGTCCACCTGGAGGGAGAGCGCCCCACGCTTCGCTTCCCCATAGACGAGTGTTCACTAAAAAAGATTTCTCCCCTATCTCCCTTTAACACGGCAGATGTGACTCCCCATTGCCACATCAGCTTGCTGATTTTGAGAGTTATGTCAACAACTTTAGTTCTCCGTCGTATTTCTACGTTTAGGATCTTGTCCGTAATGCTGCTTCTACATCAGCGGGCGAAGATTCGTGTCACGTTGGCGCGTTAAAAACACCGTGTACGTGCATACCCGATGTTCTTCTTTTTACCCTCAAGTGTTGCAAAAGTTCGTGCGAGTAAGTAAAACTAGTAACTATTTACGCACGAACCCAATATGTGATCTAAATTTTTTCCTACGTCAGATTGCAAAAGTCACGTACATCACGCGTCTTTATAACCAATCAATGCATTATATTTATGACGCATCGAAGTAAACTACCAATCAATAGTTCCGTCAATCACGAACAATCGTCGATATAGGATTAAGTTCGTATATTGGGTTCTAGCGTTTGTAATCTGTGGAAATAATACGCGTTGCAACGATCTACCCAAACGAATATTCGCTGTAACCCGCTAATGTAGCCAAGCCACTAGAGAAAAAATAAATATTATTTGTATATTGCGAAGGGAGAAAAATACATTTTGTACCCATTACTTCAATTTAGCGAAACGAAAATGTGTAATATACGTATTGTTGACAAATAATATGATTGATCTATATTTCTTGGAAGATGGATGAGAATTAACTACAAATGTTCTGAAATCCCGCAGGATTATTCTAGTTAATATTGTTCTAATGTGATGTTATCAACATTTTTTGTTTTGATATCTTTGATAAGCTAATTGAAGGATAAGGTATCTGAAGGTCAGATTCAAGTCTCATCTAGGTCATAAATAATTGGTAGATATTTTTTTATTTTTTTATACAAATTACACAATGACATCAAGTCGCAAAACTTGTACAATATGAACAAACGAAATAGTTAATAGTTGATAGATATTATTCATGTTTTCCAAACACTATAAAAAATATATACGAATTTTTATTTTTATACCACTTTCGCTTGTACTACTAATATTAATACAAAAACTTTTTATAGTGACCAAAAAAACCATCATGTTGCACACAGATTCGAATCCACGACACATTGATATAAAATAGCAATTGCTAGGCATTTGACCGCTGGGATAATTAATAAAAAAATTAACAATGTTGTCTTATGACAACTTGGTTATTCAAGGAATTCAAAACATATTTTTCACAAAACGTAACATTAAATACTTTGTAGAAACAAGTTGAACAATAAACCATCCACTAAAGTAGTTCCTTCATTGAAACCGCTATCTCAAGAGACGGAAAAGGCTTTGTTAACGAGAATAAATGGATTTTTGTTAAGAAAAATGCAATTTTAAAAGACGCCCGGAGGCGGATTGTGAAAACACGCCGGAATATAAAATAAATGCCCTTAAATAACAAAGTCAAAGCCTAGGTATGAGATTTCGTTAAAACCACCTACCTTTTCAAATGAATTGGGTAATAGCAATAACGTTTTAATAACAATACAGGGTTACGATTGTTAGGCCAACACAGACGGTGAAACCCAAATGTGATGAAATTGAAATTTCTAGTTACTTTTGAGTTGCATTTGAGTTTCTGTCATAGACTCCTTTGACGGACCACACGTGACGCAACCCTTTTGAAATCGGTTTGAAACGCGTTGCAAACTAGTTTCATTGAAATTGGCTTGAAGGAAATGTAAAACAATTTGAAACTCACAATTTCAAAAAGGTTTCGTTGCAGTTGCGTTGCAATTGCATTTCAGTTGCATTTCAGTGTCTGTTTTGGGCCTTAGTGTTTTTATCGTGTTTTTGAGTGCTTTTTGTTGCGCCCAACAATACAAAGAAAAATAATTCATAATAATTCATACTGAAAAGTAATTCATATTTTCTATTATTTAATAGAAAATAAGAATTATTTTTCAGTTACCATATCGATCATCAAATTATGTTTTCAATCGCGAACTTCGTACAATGGAAGTCAAGAGTTCAAGACGCACTTATCCGCTGGACGGACCCTCGCCCATTCACCGTCACAAGTGGGGCGAAGACCTCATATTTGCTACAGCGACCCCATTGTTTGTGTGAGGACCTCTTTAGGAGTCAAAGGTAAACGGGTCAAAGATTCCATGGCGTTTAAAACCATTACGAATGAAATTGTGTTTGTTGTTTTATATTTTGATACTAGCTGATTTTCGCGGTGTTACCCGCAAAATCCCGTTGTTTTCGTTCCCGGACTGACATCCGGGATAAAAACTGTCCTATGTATGTTTTCTTCCTTTTCTTTAGGACCTACTACGACATTACTTTATTTATTTATCGTATGTTTATGATATATGCATATGTATTTATGTGTATGTATGTATATATATAAGTTATATTTATATTATGTATGAGATATGTATGTATGTATGTATGTTTGATTCGTGTTTTCTTATGTAAGTATTATTATTCAAAATTAGTTCAGTTTTATTGATTTATGTACTTATTACGTTGCAAATTTTGTTAATCAGATTCTTGTTCTGCTTGCCCTGCTCGTTTCTTTCTTTCTTTAATTCGTTACCCTAAGGTTGCCTTGAAAAGATTGCTTTTAGCAATAAGGCCGCCTTGTTGCTAATACACTAGTATGTAAGATTTTAATGTAATATTTATTTGTGCTGTTGGATGTGTATTGCAAATAAAGTATAAAGTATATTCTATGGGTTAATCCAGGTTACAAACTACCAGTGTACCAAATTTCAAGCAAATCTATCAAGCCGTTTTTGCGTGAAAGAGTAACAAACATCAGTACATCCTCACAAACTTTCGGGTTTATAATATGGTGGATGAGCAGTAGGCTGAAAGTAGTCGTCACCCTCTCTTTGGCCACCAACCACCACAGCCCAGGCTTAAAGGCCGGAAAAGTTTCATGGCGTCTACCAAACCTTTGCCCAACAACGAGGATGCTACAAAGGCTAAACAGCGACTTTGGCGTGAAAGGCATCCTGTTCCCACTGCTCGGAATCATCTGAGCACCTCCTCCCAGGCCACAGCCTCCCTTGGACTGTATGGAAGTCCCTCAACCGCTTACGGTCGCAAGTGGGCCGCAGTAGGTACAACCTTAGAAAATGGGGCTTCATAGGAGAATCATTTTTTTTTTTTTTTTTTATATACTACACAGGTGGCAAACAAGCATACAGTCGGCCTGATGGTAAGCCGTCACCGTAGCCTATAGACGTAAGCAATACCGGGGGTATCACTGACGCGTTGCCAACCCTCCCAACCCCCAAGTGGAGCTCTGTCATCATCATCTGTATCATCCGACATTGCCTGTGACTTGTGCAATACTGGTGCCCTGCAGACAATGAGTCATCTTCAATGTTGCCCGGGTTGTCCTACTGACTGTGCCTTAACAGATTTGTGGAAGGCCACGGATAATGCCATCTCACTGGCTGAACATCTTGCCAGTAGGGTGTAGGAATTATATTTTGTTTGAGTCACTGACACGAAAAGAAGAAGAAGTAGGCTATCTGGGTCCGTGGATACCGCCGTTGCGTTGATACTTGAAATATTCTTCCGCCACCATAAAGTTGGTACACTCTTTTTTATGCCACAAAGGTGGCAAACAAGCATACGTCCCGCCTGATGGTAAGCATCACCGTAGCCTATGGACGCTTGCAATACCGGGGGTATATCTCGCGCGTTGCTAACCCTGTAAAAAGTGGAGCTCTGGAGACCTTACCGTAGGAACTCAACATGGCTGAGACCATTGCTATTTGGCTACGATCTTCTGTAAGGTGGAGGTCCTTCTCCAGACGGGCTGCTCCTGTTTGAGCGGATTATACGCTGTGCCCCACCTCTCTTACAACCTTGCACCAACTGTCCAATTTAAGCATCTATCCTCTTAATAAACAAAGATTAGTCAAGGTTTAACTTAAACATCTTTTGTCCCTTTCCAACTACATTTAATTTTCCTTAGGAATGACAGTGACAAAACAGGTTTAAGTTAAACTTTGACTAATCTTTGTTTATTAATAAGAGGGCTAGTGATTAGTGTAGTCAAGTAAGCCGAATTCTTTCAAAAGAGTTGTGCAACAGTTTGACGTCACAACAAGGGTGCAACAACTAATATTATATATTTTTCTTTTGCTGATATAATATTTTATATTGTTTTTATTCAACATCTGCGTCGTAAAACATCTTTAAGGGTATCTCGTCTAAATAAATAAAAGTCTTAGCCTAAGTATCTCGGAGAGAGACGTTCCGTAGAAAATATGCAAATTCTTACTAACGGACTTTTTGTTTACAAAAAAAACAGACCGTTGTAATGCTACCTGCAATTTAATTAAATTTAAGTTAATTCAAACGGTTAAATCAAGTCTGTTAGATTTATTATTTTTATTTTTTATTTTAATATGATCCTATTGGCTGAAGGCATACTGATGCCATTGGCTAAGACACCGGGCTTTTGTGCGTAGGGCTCTCACCGCCAAATCTGTTAGAATAGTTAACGTGTTTATTTTTATTTAGTAAGACCTTGTCCGATGGCGTCGCTAGAGGAGCTCGATGGCATAGCTGTGTGTCGCACTCTAATATGAACACGCAAGTTGCGACGTCGACCCTAGCCAGCGTTTGGATGGGTTTCGTTATCTCGAGCTTCTCCGTGCTTCGGTGGGCACGTTAAGCCGTCGGTCCCGGCTGTTGTCGATGAATGACAGTTGTTAAGCCAAGTCGGTGGCCTTAGGGCGGTTTGAAAACACCGGCCTCTGCCAATCCGCATTGGAGCAGCGTGGCAGAGTACGCTCTAATCACTTTCGATTGTAGGGAGACCCGTATCCCAGCAGTGGGATGATAATGGGTTGATATATATGTTGATAATGATGAAGACCTTGTCCAGATGTGATCATACGTCTTAAACATGGAAACACACGAATAGTTTTTTTACATAAATACTTATTAATATAAAAAATACCAGACCAGGACAAACATACATGTTAATACATACAAATACAGGCCTTGAGCAGGATTCGAATCTCCCTTGGGACAAAATGGCCATTGCTAGCCACCGAAGCTGTCACCTGAATATCAGCTTCAGAGATTAAATAACCTTTTCAGTATTTACTTTAAATTAAAATGTAAAGAATTATTTTTCTATTTTTATTTTACCAATGAATAATTATTTAAGAGTAAGCTCATTAAGAGGATTTAATATAATATTTTAATTATTAATTCAAAATTTTTTTAAGCTTGACACCGATCAATTTGCCTAAATCCTAGGCTTAACTGTATCTGTTTATTATTATTTACATCAGACTAATAAATTAAAAGTGTAAAAACATTTTTAAATAGTACACTACTAAAGAGGACTGATAACTTTTAAACTTTCGCGTTGCATTATTATAAATTAATAATATAGTTCGCCTGTGACCACGGCCGGTGCAACCTGGTCGAAACGTCAGGCAATATCAAGGTATGATCGCGTTAATTCCCGATATATTATCTATACTTCTATACTAATATTATAAAGAGGTAAAGTTTGTAAATTTGTTAAATTGTAAGGGGTAATCTCGGGATCTACTGAACCGATTTTAAAAATTCTTTCACCAATAGAAAGCCACATTATTGCTGAGTGTCATAGGTTATATAAAAAAACCAAAAAATAAAAAGGCTTTTATGTGGTAGTCGGTTTTGCAAAGTAAATCGGAGAAAAACGGTCGAATGAAAGAGTTTCTTACGAACGCCTGTACTATAAAGGATTATTAACATTATGCCTAACGAAGTGGGCACGGGTCAGCTAGTTAATTTATAAAGAGGACTGATTTGTATTTTTGTATGTGTGTATGTTTGTAATGAATAAATTAAAAACTACTGGACCGATATCAATAATTCTTCGGTTTAAGGGGCTCCAAGGAGCCGATGACCTTGAGGGTTTGACCTTCAAAGTAACGTTACTTCACCCCTTCACCCCGCTTAAATATTACGTAAAATGCCAAAAACTTGACATCTATTGATCATTTTGTAGTACTAAGTTTTGATAAAAACCTTGCCTTTTTCACCACTAGAGTAATATTAACGACATGTAGTTGAGAAACCAATTATTAAAATATTTGAACACTTTCGATAGACCTCTAGAACTAAACAATATCAGTTGACACTTTTAAAATGTTATGTGAATTATAATAGAACTAAATATATATTATTAAAATCAAATCTTAACATTGCAAATGAAATTTTGCAGGCGATGTATGTTATGTCATATTTGGTTGGTTACACAAAATTATTTAACAAAACCCGTTTTTTTGCTCTAGTTGTACCATACTATCTCAGGAACTATAAGCCCTATCAAAATATGGATTAGACAGAAAAATTGGGTATTTTTCTCTGATTCACATTCAATGAAAAAGGTCATTTTTAACCGACTTCAAAAAAGGAGGAGGTTCTATGTTTCATTGTATTTTTTTTTTTTTTTTTGTATGTCCGCCGATTACTCCGTCAATTCTTGACCGATATTCAAAATTCTTTTTTTATTCGAAAGTGCATACTCCCAAGTTGGTTCCATTGTCACCAAGTCAGGATCTGATGATGGGATCCCAGGCAAATCGAGGGCAACCCTCAGATTTTATAGGCACGTACAACGCGTTACTTATGTTTTCGTAAGCTATTCATGTTTTTACGTCTGGAAGTCATCATCCCATGTTAGTGAGGTGATGATGGAAGGTACAACTCCTAAACGGATAGGAGTTAGAGGATGATTCTTTAAGTATTGTAGGTATGTATTAGATTAGACCGTTTGTTTTTTTTCCATCATAACTTGTCACCAAATCAGGATCGATGATGGGATCTCAGGTAAATCGAGGGCACTCCTTAAATTTGGTAGGCACGTACAACGGGGGTGGGGAGTTGGGATACCTCCACGCGGTCCACCCTGGTAATGTCGGCGAGTAATTCCTTAGTTTCTGGAACCAACTCTGGAATTACTTGCCGACGGCCAAATTCCCGACGCGGTGGGTCTGCTCCCCGTGCTCCTACCTTGGATGGAGTACGTGGGATGCGGACAAATCCGCTCCCCCTTGCATCCGTACTGGTGCTGGGGGTGGAGCGATTGAGGAGACAACCTCGTTAAAAAACAAGAGGTGGAGCCGGCCGCGCTTGGCTCGGCCGGCTGTATGATGAGCAGTGGTGGACTTGTTCGCTCGCTGATCCTCCCCAAAAGTGTCTTCGCCCCGACTTTTGTCCGGGCCTACTCCACCCGTTGATACCGGGGGCGACCTCCGTATGGTGGAACGTGGAGACCCTGCAGACACTGGGTCTCGCCAACCCAGACACTGCGGGGGGCATTAAGGGTTGGGTCACATGGGCGAATGAGACCACCCTGGAAGAGGGAGTGCGCGGTGGCGCAAAGTGTCACAGAGTCCACTAAGTACGTAGTGGACGCTGTGGCACCTGGAGTGGCGCTGGAGGCGCGGTGGAGGAAGAAAACCTCGTTAAAAAATTGAACAAGAGGGGCCGGCGGCTCGCAGAGCCCGTCCAGCGGTCGCACGTTGTTGCGACCGCAGAGATGGAGGGGACCCTTGCCCAGCCGAGACGGCGAGCCGGGGAAGGCCCGTCGTCTTGAGGGGGCAATGGTCCTTGGTGTGGGCAGTGCACCTGGATGCGGTGTGCTGCTGACGGGGCGTTCCGGGGAGAGCGGGTCCGGCCAGTTTAACTTTGGCCGGACGGCCCTGGCGGGGTCGCGGATGTATCACAGTACCCGTGGCCCCGTCACTTAGGGGGCGAGTGGCATCCCGTCAGTTTTTTAGTGGTAAGTCCCACAGTCCCCACCGCATATTCCCCGGGCGGTGGGGCTGCTGCAAAGCATTTTTCTGACGATAATAAAAAAAAAATTAAAAAAGGCACGTACATCGCGTTACTTATGTTTTCGTTAGCTATTCATGTATTTAATTCTGGAGTCATCATTCCATGTTGGTGAGGTGATAATGGAAGGTGCAACTCCTAAACGGATAGGAGTTAGAGGATAATTCTTTAAATATTGTAGGTATATATTAGACCGTTGATTATCATGATGGGAACACGTGTAAACAAGTGACTCTTGAGTGACGATATTAGGAGGCTCACTATACCATAAAGTTGACACTCGAGCACCAGCTGTTAGCACCGAAGAGGAAGAAGTTGCTTCACACCATGAACTGCAGTATAGTGTATTACGAAAGTGAAATCGCTTATTCAGAGAGTAGGCCTTCTCAAGTTATAATGTTACACATAGTCACAATTCGTATCAATGTTAATACAAATACCTTATAAATATGTCGTCTCGTATGCAGATCGGTCAATCCGGTCGATCGAGATCTGCCGGTATATCGAATCTGTCAAATTTTCATATGGGAACTTTTGGTTAGGTTAGGTTAGATTTGTGATTATTTATCAACAGCCGAGCGAGCGAAGCGAGCGAGGCTCGACATAGTATTCGAAAAGGACTGCTAAAAAGTGAGCTACAGACAAACAAACGGACAGTACTTATACAGACATACCAGGGTTTACTGTTTCTATCAGACTTCTAAAAAACCGCTGTATGAAATGCACAAAAAAGTATTAAATAAACAATTTTTATAAAAAAAAAACAAACCGACTTCAAAAATGAATTTAAATAATATATAATTTCATGTGCTAGGTACCTACTGTTCTAATTGAAGTCGGTGCCAACCAAACCAAATATTACCTAGGCCACATGCATGAATGGAAGGCTGTGTACGACGAGTACGGGTGATCACGCGTGGCACCGACTTCAATTAGAACAGTAGGTACCTAGCACATGAAATTATATATTATTTAAATTCATTTTTGAAGTCGGTTTGTTTTTTTTTAATAAAAATTGTTTTTTTTTTCACAGAACCGGTTTTCACAGGACACACGCATTTTTTTGAAATATTGATCGGCTGGATTTTACTATCGATACAGTACCAAAATAGTCATTTTCAACAAAAAAAAACTGTACGTCTGCGTGTTATACCGTATCACGCAAAAACCACTGAATTTAAAGAATGAATTTTGATGAAATTTTACACGGAGATCTCGAGTCAACATCTATAGTGCTTTTTATCCCAGAAATGCGTAAAACTAGAAAAACCAAACTCCACGCAGGCGAAGCCGCAGACACCCACTAGTATGGTATGAAAGGCACTATGAGTCAAATAAATGACGTAATCTATATCATAATTTTATTTGCTACATACAATACATAGTTAAATTTCGCCACATCTCTTATTGTTTACGATGGCTTTATGGTTGATTCAAGAGAAATCATTAGTAAATAATGTCCAGGTTCAAGTCATAATTGGTGCTCATGTTTTTTATTTGATTTTTACACTTCTTTTTAGCAATATAATTTTATGTTTTACTTTTTACCTACTTATCAATAAGTTCCGTACGAGCAGTAAAAAAATATTATAATAAAAATGTCCTCAAAATTTTAAATTGGTATCTGATATTGTCTATTTTTATACACATTAGTAAATAATATTTTTCGTTTTATCTCTTTTTTTCTCGTCTAAAAAGAGATAAAAAGAAAAATATAATTTTAATGTGTATAAAAATACTTCGACAATTTCAGATTCCTATTTAAAAAATTTAATGCATTTTATTACATATTTAAAACATAATATTGTTGAGTTAGTATCCCATAACACAAGTTTCGAACTTACTTTGGGGCTAGCTCAATCTGTATGACGAAAATATCCAAATATAAAAAATATCAACAAAAAAAATTACAATAAATGCATGAAAGTTATTTATCTTTTAAAAAATAAAATAAAATATTTATTTTATAAAGATAAATAACTTTCATGCATTTATTGTATTTTTTTAGTTGATATTTTTTATATTTGGATATTTTCGTCATAATAATAAAAAATCGAGAGCATGGTGTAGCGAAAATTTGGCACACGTCCATCCATCCTAAAGCGTGGGAGCGCACTGATTACCTTGTGTCCACTCACCCACTATTCAGAAAATACGTAATTGACGGAAAATTGCTTGTGACTTGGTGGAAATACACTCAAATTCAAAAACCAAACAACAAATAAGTAGATAATATTATTGCCTATAAATTAATGTAAATTTTAAACGAATCGATGCATAAATACCCAAGTTGAATCGCATTCTTCCTTTGATTACTAGGTTCCTTAAATATTTTATTACTCCATAAATATTCAGTAATTTCAAATTTCGAACAGCATAAATGTAGTACAATGACTATAGCACAACATATATTTTTTGGTGGTTATTCGTTATGGTAGCTAGGAGTAGAGACAACTTGAAAAACAGCAAAATTTTAGCGAAATTTGTTGGTACGACCTTAAAGAACTTTATTTCTCACTAGCTGACCCGTGCCCACTTCGTTGGGCATAATGTCAATAATCCTTTTTTAGTAGGTACAGGCGTTCGTAAGAAACGCTTTCATTCGACCGTTTTTTACCGACTACCACATAAAAGCCTTTTTGTTTTTCGGTTTTTTATATAACCTATGACACTCGGCAATAATGTGGCTTTCTATTGGTGAAAGAATTTTTAAAATCGGTTCAGTAGATCCCGAGATTACCCCTTACAATTTAACAAATATATAAACACACAAACTTTACTTCTTTATAATATTAGTATAGATTAAGATACATATAATATCACTTGCATGAGAACAAATAAAAACAATTACATATGTTTTACTTTTTTTTTTTTACCTCTCAGTGTTTTTTTTTTTTTTTTTTTTTTAAGTAAAGTATTAATGTGTAATTCCTACTTTAGAATATTACAATCTAGCTATTGGCTAATTAGTAATTTAACTTTAACCTAAACTTATAAAACGTATAGTCTAAGAATATTGTCCATCGACTTATCTTAGTGTCTGTTAATTGAAAACATTTTGTTCATGTGTTATAAATGTTATTGCACTATCACTAGTATTGTTTTCACTACACTACACTAACTCAAAGGGTTTAGTTCTTTTGAGCCTTCTCAATAGGTCTGTGTTATCAAGAAGCTGGGTTGCCTCAGGATTCACATGATGTCGAAGTCTTTGTTCGTGAGCCTCCGCACACTTTTGAATCACTTTATCTACGAGCTCCATTTTAAGGTCCCGATGGAGATTGTCGTTTGTGAAGTACCAAGGTGCACCTACAATGCCTCTAAGTACTTTATTTTGGAATCGTTGAATAATTTGTCTATTACTATGTTTGGTACAGCCCCAAAGCTGTGCGCCATACATCCACACTGGCATGAGGACTTGTTTGTATAATAGTAGTTTATTGTATGTTGACAGGTTGGAGCTTCTACCAAGCAGCCAATACATGTCTCTATAACGTATTTCTAGCTCTTCTCTTTTTTTCTTGACGTGAACTTTCCAGCGTAGTTTCGCATCTAGGGTCATACCAAGATATTTGGCCGTATTAGAATACGGTATTGGTTGGCTATCTATATACACTGGATGGTAGTGCGGATTTTTGTTTGTAAAATCAATGTGAACAGATTTTGATTCATTAAGTTTGATTCGCCATTTTTGAGCCCACTTATGAACTTTTGTAACAGCAACTTGGATTTTACTAACTGCCACTTCATGCGAGTTTCCGACAGACATTATAGCAGTGTCATCTGCAAAAGTGGCAACTGTATTATTTTCTAATTCTGGAAAATCGCAGGTGTATAATAAGTACAGGACCGGACCTAAAACACTACCTTGCGGTACTCCAGCTTTTATTTCCTTTAGATCAGAGAAAACATCTTCTTGTCTGATTCTAAACATTCTGTTTGAGAGATATGACTCTAGTATAGTCGTAAACTGTTTTGGAAAAATTGTATTGAGTTTGTATATTAAACCTTTATGCCAAACTTTATCGAAAGCTTGCGCAACGTCTAGAAATATAGTCGAGCATACTTTCTTTTCTTCTAAAGATTTTTCTATAACGCTTGTTATCCTATGGATTTGATCTATGGTAGAGTGTTTTTCTCTAAAACCAAACTGATGATGTTGTATAAGATTTTTTTCTTCTAAAATAGGCTTCAATCTTTTGAGAAGTAGTTTTTCAAATAATTTGGATATAATAGGTAACAGGGAAATTGGCCTGTATGATGTCGCATCATGAGGTGGTTTTCCCGGTTTTGCTATCATGATCACTTCAGCTACTTTCCATATATCTGGAACTGTCTTTAGTCGGAAAGCAGCATTTATGATGTTTGTTAGTTTGACCAGTGCTTTGCGTGGTAGATGTAGCAAAATTTCTCCAGTTATAAGGTCGTATCCTGGAGCTTTTCTTGGATTAATGTTATTTTTAATTTCATTTGCAATTTCTTTTGGTGTGACTAATTTTATTATATCTAATTCTTCTTGGAGAATTTCATTATTGGTTAAGACATCATTTCCTTCATTTGGCTGAAATATTTTTTCCAAGTGCTGTGCAAATCTCTTTGCTTTTTGCTCGTTGCTTATTGCCCAATTTCCATTTTCCTCCCTTATAGGAGGAATTTGCAAAATAGGTCTTTTCATTTTTTTTGTGGCCTTCCAGAGAGAATAGTTCGTGCTACGGTCATTTGTCAAATGCTCTAAATACTCTGTGAGGTTTTCATCTTTAAAAGTCTGTATGGCTGCTCTAAGTGTTTTAGTTAGCTTGTTTAACAGTTGTTTGTCATATGGACACCTCGTTTGATGCCATTTCCTCCTTTGTCTTCTTCTTTGGACTACTAGGTCCATTATTTCTTTCGGATATCTATTTCCTTTAGTTTTCCATTTAACGACAGGCGTGTTTTGCCATGCTGCTTGTTGGATGTCAGTTGTAAACTTTTCTACTTCTAAATTTAATTGATCTATGTTGCGTAATGGTACATTAAGGTTAATTCTAGTTTCTAAATCGATTTGAAAACTTTCCCAGTCTGTTTTTCTATTTACTAATGTTGGGTTGTTTTCTTTATGAATAGGCTGTTCACTTAAGGTCAGCGTTATAGGTGAATGATCTGAGTTTAAATCAAACTCTTCCTTGATATCCATATGATAGTTCGAGATATTTTTATAAATAAAAAAGTCAATTAAATCTGGTATTTTTTTCGGATCTGTGGGCCAATATGTTGGTTTTCCAGTAGATATTGTATCACATTTGCTATCTTGTATGGCGCTAAGCAATTCTCGTCCTTTTGTAGTTGTTAATCGGGAACCCCAATGTACATTTTTAGCATTTAGATCACCCCCGAGAACAAATCTATTTCCAAGTCGTTGTAAGAAGCATTTGTATTGCTCTTGCTTTAGCGAGTACCTTGGAGGGCAGTATATTGCTGACACGGTAATTGGGTATTTTTTTGTTTTAATACATACCGCTACAGCTTGCATTTCATGTTCCTCGTGTTTAATACTTTCGTAGTGGCATAGATTTTCATTTACGATTATAGAGCTGCCTCCCCTAGCACAATTGTCCGGGTGTAGTGCATGGTAGATTTTATAGCCTTCAAATTGTATGTAGGAATGTTTGGTGAAGTGAGACTCTGAGATTAAGCACACATCAATTCTTTCAGTATCTAGGACTATTTGCAACTCGTTTTTATGTTGCAAAAGTCCATTTGAGTTCCAAGCCATGATTTTCAAATTAGACATGGTTGTTTTTTAGTTGTAGCTCCTTTAGTGCTACTTTCGATTTTTTTAAGACGCTCGTTAAATGATGACATTAATTTGAGCATCGTGTTCAATTTATCTTCTATACCAGCATTGTGCTCAGCATCATTTGCATGTTTGGAGGTTATTTGTGCGTAACTTTGTTTGCCAGTATTACTTACGACTTTTTGGTGTGATTCCAATGTAGTGGATTCGGGCATTTTGGTATTTGTCGGTATGCGTGATTGCTTCGACAAAGATTGTTTAGGTTGTTCTTTTTTCTTTTGTGTTTTGTTTTTAAAGCTTTGTAGCTCTTTGGCTACTACGCACCCTCTGTAATTTGCAGGATGCTGTTCGCCACAGTGCACACACTTTGGTTTGTCTTGTGGTGACTTTGTACAATCTTTAGTGTGATGTTTGCCAGTACATTTCACACAACGTGGGTCTTTGGAGCAGTACCTTTGTGTATGACCGTAGGCTTGGCATCGTTTGCATTGCGGAACTAATTTCGGGGTCTTAAGAGAGTGTATTTCTACTCTGCATCCCAGAATGTTTTTAATACCGAAGACTTTATTTATGTCTTCGTCATTTTTAAAAGTGAGCATAAACATATTTAGAGGCTCTTTATCTTTCCATCTAAGCTTGTTTACGGCACTTTCTATCTTATATCCCTTAAACAACAGTTCTTCAACTATTCTCTCTGGAATACACGTGTGGTGTAGCTTTTTAGCAATCACTCTTATAGGGCGATCCTGTTTGTTTTCATAGGAGTGCCACGCACAATTATTGGACGTAAGCCGTTTCGTGGTCAGCCTAAATACTTCCTCGTTGTCAGTGTTGATTTTTACACTGTCTCCACTCAGTGTTTTTATTGTAAATGGGTCGCCTAGGAGACCTTCTACCAAGAAGTCGTAGAATTTTTGGTAGTTTTGGATTCCGTCAACGATTATCGGTGGCGGTGACGATAACTTTTTGATTTTTGGAGGTTCTGGTTCCTTCCTAACATCTGGAGTAGCTGTGGGTGATGGTGAGTTTATGAGTTTCCTCTTTTTTCTGTTCTTTGCGCGCACCCATCCAGTTTCTTTGGCAAGTTCTTCTTCATCCGTGCAATATTCAACATTTTCAGAAGAATCCTTTTTTTTATTAGTGTCTTTATCAGAAGCATGTGGCTCCTTCTGCTCTTTGCTAATCTGCAGCTTTTCTAGATCTTGCTGCAAATTTTTCAACTGGTCCTGCAGCATTTGCACCTGACATTCTAACTTTGCTCTGGCATCCTTCTCGCTCTTATAATAATTATAGAGCCTCTCAGTGTGGGTAAAAATATATTACATTACAATCACAGTGCAGTTGTCCAACCGCTATGAAGCGCGTTTTGTGCATAATACGTCACGCACGAGTAGTCACGAGTTTTTTTTTTAGGCGGTGGCCCGAGTTAAAAAATATATAAGCCAATTTAATATCACGTGGATTCTTTCACGTTGGAACACTATATTTCATCACCCTGAGTAACATAGGCTATTTTTTTTGGTTTAAATTAGCGATCCTATAAAAACACGTGCGCAGCCGGGACGAGACACTAGTATCTAATAATTTTAATTTCAAATTTTTCCCATATACACAGTCAGCCAATTAAACTGGTGAGCGGGGTCATAAAATGATTCAAGCTTTTTGAATATTGCGTGAAGGGATTTACTCGAACATTTATATAATCAATAGTAGTATCTAAGAGAGGTAGGGCACAGCGGATAATCCGCTCAAATCGGAGCAGCCCTCCTGGCGAAGGACCTCCACCTTATAGAAGATCGTAGCCAAATAGCATTGGTGTCGGCCATGTTGTGTTCCTACGGTGAGTAAGGTCTCCAGAGCTCCACTTGGGGGGCGTTTCTGAGGGTTGGCAACACGTGAGTGATACCCCCGGTATTGCGTCGTTTACCATCAGGCGGGCCGTATGCTTGTTTGCCACCTTTGTAGCTTAAAAAAAATATGTTTTACTATGTTATAACAAAGTTTCATGACGATGCTTACATTGTTATCATAAAAATCTTAGTTCTTAGTTTCTCTCTGTTCACCTCTTTCATTGCTTGACTCTACATAATTAGAAAAGTGATACACACCAGAATTTGAACCAAGCACCAGACATCACTGTTTTTATATTTAGGTAACAATATCTAGAAATAATAATTACAGTATCTACTAAAATAACAAAAACATATATTTGAATTTTAAGGTAATTCAGTTATTACGGGTAGTTTATCATAATTTCCCCATAATAGCATGATTTGTGACGGATTTTAGGTTATTTATGGCGTAACTGTACAGCTTTTACAATTAATTTGGATAATAAATGATTCAGCTTCATAGTTATTTTATTGAAGTTAAAAATAATAAATAAATATTCTTGGACAAATCACACAACGCCATCTAGTCCCAAACTAAAAAACTAAGCTTATACTATGGGTACTAGATTGCTGATAAATACATATAGGGGAGACCGGGGATAGTTGACTAACTTTTGGCTTAAACTCGTAAATTCTGATGTTTGAATTAATATAGTTAAAACAACCGATGGTATTGATATAAGAACTATTTGGGTACTTAAAACATATAAACTTTTCATCTGTTTATTTATCATTATAGTTCTTTTTTAGACGATATTTTAACCCCCTGACTCTTGGTCAACCATGTCCGGGGTTAGTTGACCATAAGTACGGGGCAGGTTGACTTACAAACGTTTGCCTTGCTCAGGATTCGAACCCGCGGCCCTCGAGATAAAATGAGTATTGCTAGCCACTCGAAAAACTTCGCCTTACCGCACAAAGCGGGACTCGGACCCACGTCTTCTCAAAATCTTGCCTGGAGCGAGAAAGGTGTTTTTTTTTTTCAAAAGAATCTTTTTGCCAACCATTGCAGGAATACTTGTCAGAAATTTTTGTAAACAATTAACTACACTGGTCGTCAAAAATAAGTAAAACAGTTTTAAATTGCAATTATTCTTAAACTATAGAAGTTAGAGTTTTGAAATAAAAATCAATCTTTAAAAGACGATATTATAGTTTTTATTAAATGAAATGAAATTGTCTTTTAACTTTTTTTTATTTCAAAGCTCTAGTTTCTGTAGTTTAGGAGATATTGCAATTTTAAAACTGTACTACTTATTTTTGACGCCCAGTGTATTCTAATTTAATTTCATTGTAAAATGTTATATTATTATTTTCTATAGTATCAATTTATTATTTTTTAAATCTTAATTAAGTTTGCATGCCTGTATAGATAATGAGTGCGGAAAACAAAACTTGGTAACATCACTCATACCACTTTTTTCTGCTAATTTGATTTGAACCTCTGACATATTAAAAATAATATTTTTTCCTTCAATTTATTTATAGATAATCCACAGTTATAAAAAGGGAGGACCACCTATCATAAACATACCTGTTGAGTATACCTTTTCAGATATTTATTTAACGAAGAGCCGAACGCTCTTCGTGAGAATTTCTGTATATTGTTCCTAAAATTTTGCTTTTCTGCTACACTGTTATTCTACGTACGGTGTACATAGAAAACACGAGGCATTTATAAACAGAAATGTTTACAACACAAATATTTGCATGTTGCATAGTATCTTCGTCATAGAATTAATATTAAGAGAAGTTATTATTTTCATTTTCATTTATACTGTATTAATGAAATTAGATTTCTTTTATGGGAGGCCGAGAGGTGGAATTTGTTTTATTTTTCCACCTCTCGGTTTTTTTATATACTACTAAGGTGGCAAACAAGTATGCCCGCCTGAAGGTAAGCAAGCAGTCACCGCAGCATATAGTCGCTTGCAATACCGGGCGGGGGGTATCATTCGCGCGTTTCCGACCCTGTAAAAAGTGGGGCTCTGGAAATCTTCCTCACAGTAGAAACACTGCATGGTCGAGACCAATGCTATTTGGCTACGATCTTCTGTAAGACAGAGGTCCTTCCCCAGATGGGCTCAGCGGATTATCCGCTGCGCCCTACCTCTCTTTTCTCCTTTATTTTTATACTAGCTGTTACCCGTGGCTCCGCCCGCGTGGTCAAGGGAAAATGTCAATAATTTTCCCATGGGAATCTCTTTATCCCGTGGGGAAAAGTAGCCTATGTCACTCTCCAGACCTTAAACTATCCCCAATAAAAAATCATGTCAATCCATTCATTACTTTCGATGTAAAGGGAGGACAAACAAACAAACACACTTTCACATTTACAATATTAGTATGGATTGCGGTACCTGTCTAAAATAACAACTCAAAAATTAGGAAAACCGACTGTCATTCATTTTTCCCCCTTTTTTACGATTTTGAAATTTCCGAGATTAGATCGTATTTTTAATAAAAACATTTCCGAGATTAAACACTAATTTCTTAATAAACGTTTAGACAGTAACGCATTTTTGTTTAGCACAAAAAATATTTTAGATTTTTTAAATATATTTTCCGAAGATTTTTAAGCCCGCTTTGTCAGGCTTAATGTCAGATTGTGACCCTGTTTATCCTTAATAAAAAAAAAAGACGTGCATTACTTACTCCCTAGAAAATTGTCAACTTGATTAATTACTCAATAAAAGTTCTTGTGGTGTAATTACGGGTCTCTGTCACCATTATAAAGGAAATTAAGAGAAAAACTCATAAAAGTCGTAATGTACGGAGTGTGATATGAAATAAACTTGGTAGATAGGTATTAGGTATATTTTTTATTATTTAACTGGCGAACAAGTGTTTGACGACCTCCGTGGCGTAATGGTTACCTACCACGCCAGACCGCCATCGAGGACGTCCCGGGTTCGAATCCCGGTCGGATCATGACGAAAAACGAACTTTTTCTGATTGGCCTCGGGTCTTGGATGTTTATCTATATTATGTATTTGTTTTAAAATAAATATCGTTGAGTTAGTATCCCATAACACAAGTTTCGAATTAACTTTGGGGCTAGCTGTGTGATTTGTCCTATGATATAATTATATGATATAAGTGCGTTCAATTTGCACACTTATAGACTGCTTAGATTTTGTTTGTCTAAATAGGTTACAGTTATGCTGGTCTGCTAGATAACAAAATATCTTCCCATGTTTTTATTCCGAAAGTCACTCAGTGGGTTATGGAAAGATTTTGAAAGGTTATGGAAAGACTTTTTATGAGGAGGAGATTACAAGTAAATATTTTTTATTAATTATCTATACTAATATATATACACAGCACAGTCAGTGTTATACATATGAAAATGACAATACAATAACAAATGAGTAATGAAATAACATATTAAGTGAATAAATATGAACACACCATATCGAACAGCAATAGGTACTAGGTAACTACACTACACTAATGTAGGTTTTTACACCAGGAACCTACAACCTGGCTTCTTGAGTATACACGGACCCATATTATAAAGAGGAAAGATTTGATTGTTTGTTTGTTTGAATTGAATAGGCTCCGAAACTACAGGACCGATTTCAAAAATTCTTTCACCAGTAGAAAGCTACATTGTCAGGGAGTGACATAGGCTATAGCCTTTCCCGAAATTCAATGTGGTTCCCACGGGAACGGTCCGGAACTTCACGCGGACAAAGTCGAGGGCAATAAAACTAATTTTAAATATTTTATTTTGATAACTGTCAATCTTTGCTCGTGTTGCATATTGTGCTTTCTTTCGATTTCTTGACTCTTTAAACAACGTTTATTAATAATCTTTAAAAATTATGATTTTACTACCCGTTTGCCTCAAGTTTGCCGTTACCTCCCGCCGCCGCACCGATATGCTAAGCAACTGCGGATCTGCCTTGAAGTGCGGTGGGGTGTGCGCGGCGGGAGGTAACGGCAAACTTGAGGCGAACGGGTAGTATTTTATTCTCTATTATATTTTGTGCTCTCTTATTTCCATTTCTCTTCCTTATTATGGACCTACACAAACAATTATTTAAAAACAGAAGCTAATTTAACTTGAGATTGCTCAACTGGCCCTCGCAATATTTCGTGCATATAAATTAGGACATTACTCACTAGAATATTCAGGTCAAGAGATGCTAAATCATTTGTTATGAGCACCCCACGTTACTTCTGTCCACAGTTTCTGACGAAATAACTCTATTAAGGGGAGCTATTCCAAGGGACAGACCACAGATATAGATATAAAATAGATACCATGGAGCCCAGAAATACTGGCCTCGCCTAGCTTAGACACCAGTCTCCCACATTTCACTAGTAATAAACTGCATTTTTTTTTGAGGAGCTCGATGGCGTCGCTTTGTGTCGCACTCTAATATGAACACGCAAGTTAAGCGACGTCGACCCTAGCCAGCGTTTGGATGGGTTTCATTTTCTCGAGCTTCTCCGTGCTTCGGAGGGCACGTTAAGCCGTTGGTCCCGGCTGTTATCGGTAGATGACAGTCGTTAAGCCAAGTCGGTGGCCTTCGGGCGGCTTGAAAACACCGGCCTCTGCCAATCCGCATTGGAGCAGCGTGGCAGAGTACGCTCTAATTGATGCTCCCTTCGATTGAAGGGAGACCCGTATCCCAGCAGTGGGATGATTATGGGTTGATATGATGAAGCTGCTTTTTTATTACGCGTAACAAATGATACTGTTGTTGTAATTGTTCTTTTGTGGTAGAAATAAACATATTAATATATTATTTATTTTTATTATAGATGACGCAAATACATCTACTTTTTACTTACTTTACTTTTACTTCGCATGTCCGAACGCCGACCATGCGTCGTAGTTGATCACCGCTTATTACAGTCCTCGCTTGTCTGTTGTGGCGTTCGGATGGCCGCGTATCAGTTATACTCCGGTTGAATCGTAGGCGGTATGTGTCTTTGAATCAGTTTAGATTTCCCATCACTAAATTTCTTCTATGACGTCACAGTGAGTGGTAAAAGGTTGGCACGGTTGCGCAGATGAGGTCCACGGAGAGATGTTCGTTGGGTCGTGAACTTTCCCGAGGATTGTCTTCTTAGCGATTGCCTTCCACTCCTGTCGGTTAGAGACGCTGCGAATACATTGGACAATGGTAGAATCCGTAGCCTTTTCAATAAGGTCAGTCCATCGAGTTGGTGATCGGTTGCGTTATCTATGGTATATCTATATCTGTGGGACAGGCCTTGGGACAAGATGCATTTGCATATAAGCTGAGAATAGGCTGATAAAGTTGGGACCATTTGAATTATGATGACAAATTATTATTGTGTTTGGGTTGGGTTATTTCTAAGTTATGTATTTAGAAATGTCTATTATTCTGTATTACTAATGTATAATATCCAAAAAGAGTAAGATACCAAATATCATAAATATTGGCCCAGCCATTTGAGCGTGAAGAAGTAACAAACATACGAACTTTCGCCTTTATAATATTGGTAGGATTATTTACCTATTTAAAGATATCAGCAAATGCTAAGAAATTAGAAAAACCATGTGAAAATATGAGATAATTATAAATGAGAAAGTGAGTTTGTTTGTTTGTTTGTTATTCCTTCACGGCTTGACTAAGCAGCCGATCATTATGAAAATTTGTATACATATTGTTAGGGGTACAGAGCCCAACATAGGTTTTTTATCCCGTGAAAGTATGTCATTCCAATTTTTTTACTATAGAAGGCGCTGTATGGGATGGGCTATCGGCCCACAGATGGCGCCACAAGTCGCGCTATGGGTTGTTTTGTTGTCAAACCAGATCTATGTCATAAAATTAACGTGAGCGAAGCCGCGGGGAAAAGCTGGTATGAGATATAAAAACATTCAATCACTGAAAGTAACAAGTAGCAACTAACATAATTAGACTCGTCAAAATAGAAAACCTTTTCATCCCTTTAGCGACCGCAAAAGCGCATTTCATTTGCAACTGCCAATAAAAAGATGCCTTTGGTGGAGACATTAACTTGATGGGTTCTAGCGGGGGATCTACCAGGGTTTTTCAAATGCTGCAATCTTTATTGGAAGCATGCATTAATGAAATTGAAATAGTTTTTATTTTTTTTATTTTACTGTGTTATTAAGTTGAGATTAAGTGATGGGAGTTAGGAGCTTATATTTTTCTTTACTACTTTAGTTTCTTTAGAACTATTACTGAGGAGCTATCTGCTATTCCGCTATGGAGCAGCGTGGCGGAGAACGCTCTATTCCTTGCAGTGGGATGATTATGAGTTGATATATGGGTTATATATATGGGTAACCGGTTTTCTTTCGCCATTTCTGTTACTGGCGGCCATTTACTTAATCTACGAAGTGGTGTAGTTTATAAAATAGTTTATTTTACAATAATTTCGTTAGGCATACAAGTTGTAAATGACAAGTTTAAGGCATAATTTCTGAAATAAACAATTACATTTCATTCCAAATGCTCGAAACAAACATGTTCTGATTTAAACTATAAATCGATATAAAGTAAAAACCAATAATATTGCTATTGAACACACAAAGATTAAGTTACCACTCCTAGGTATTAAAAAACTGGATCAAATCACTGCAAATCATCAAGATTAAGTATCAAGAGAGGTAGGGCACAGCGGATAATCCGCTCAAATCGGAGCAGCCCGTCTGGAGAATGACCCACCTTACAGAAGGTCGTAGCCAAATAGCATTGGTCTCGGCCATGCTGTGTACGTTGAGTAAGGTCTCCAGAGCTCCACTGAGTGTCAGTGATACCCCCGGTATTGCATGCGTCTATACGCTACCGTGATGCATCAGGCGGGCCTTATGCCTGTTTGCCAACTTGTTGGTTAAAAAAAACAAGATTTCCAATGAAATTCAGTGTTAGTGTTTAAACTAGTGCAAGATTAAATTCCGTTCATTGAAATGGAGTTTAACTAGATACAAGCCGACCCCACTACTCGCGGTCTAGCGGTCAGATTTCCGAGTTCTGCGTTCCACGTTCACTGTAACCTATGTGGTGGCTTAGATGTAGTTATCTTGCCCGGGACGTCAATAAGCTTCATTGCTTATTGTCTATCTGAGGTCGCCGTTGTTGATCCTGGCTACACAGGAGACACAGTGGTGGGAATGTGTGGTGGGCTTGTCCCGACACCATAAGCAGTCGGACCGCGACGGTCAAAGTACGACGGCCGGCAGAACTCGGAACTCTGACCGCTAGACCGCGCGCAGTCGGGTCGGCGCCTAATATCTTGCATTTAGTACGCAGTATCAAAGTTACCTTAGTTTTGTAATCCACCAACATTTTGAGGCTATGGAAGTTTAGAGCATCGTTTGGGCATAGTTTTGATATATTGAGAGAGTTATGTACTTAACTATCTAACTACAGCAATGTTACTACTATTTATTATTTTTATTATATCCGCAAGCTGTAATGAATTTTCTTCATTTTGGATTCTATCCAGTTATTTTGAGTAGTTAGATTTACATATAACTGTAGTTAATTTTATGAGTATACACGGCTGGTCGGTGGCCTTAGGGCGTGAAAACACCGGCCACTCCCAATCCGCATTGGAGCAGCGTGGCAGAGTACGCTCTAATCACCTTCGATTGAAGAGAGACCCGTATCCCAGCAGTGGGATGAATATGATGATGATGATTGTCTTAGAGTGGAGTCAAAAGTTTTAACCCTATACTTGACAATGCGTACCTGAATGCACACCTTTTATTTAAAAATCGTGTGCGAAATCCAAGAGGATTCTCAATTTTGTTTCATTCCCGTCGCGTAGTGTATTAAATATTAAAGCTGGCAATGTGCACATAAAGATACATGCTATATTTCCAAAACTATATACCTGAGATTTTTTTTTAAATTTTTGAATGTTTTTGACTCATCCTTAATCCAATATTTATGGTCCAAATTACAAATATTTACCAAAAAAATCTTTGCCAACTATTGGGTTAACGAGGATTTTGTAAAAAAGAGAGCCAATACATGAGACGATGTTATAATTTAAGAACTATTTTGCACATTTTCATAAAATAAACCTAGGTATATTTTAAAGAACCTAGTTAATTCTACAATTAAAACTACAACATACATTTCACACGTTTGTAAATAGACAAATAAAGTTGTAAGGAAGGAAGGGAAACAGGTTGTACTTTAGTATATAGTGATATTATCTTTTATATTGTCTGACTGTTTAGTTATTATTTATTTTTAGAGTGGGTCTTAGGCAGTTTGTCCACCTACACCGTCAACGGGACGTCACCGAGACCGAGATTACTTCTGGCCGAATTGAAGTTGACGTGACGGCGATTCAGTCAGTTTGTCAACTTCATCTCGGCCAGAAATAATCCACTGACGTATACATAATGGAGTTATTACTCGATCATCTTTTTTAAAATGAAAAATGGTTAACACAAAACAAGCGTTTCTGCCTAACTAGGCAGAAACGCTTGTTTTAAAAACTAAAACTTTAGTCCACAGTAAATCTGTTGCTACTTATATAGTTTATGCTTTACAATTATACTAGCTTTTGCAAGCGGCATCGCTCGCAGTTAATTTTATGAATAAGATCACGTATAGCGCGACTTGTGGCGCCATCTGTTGGCCGGCAATTGCGAATTGCAGCGCCATCTATAGCAGAAAAAGTATTTTCCCATTGAAATGACATAATTTCACGGGATAAAAAGCTCTGTACCCCTGACAATATGACTATACAAATTTTCATAATGATCGGATGATTAGTTAAGCCGTGAAGGAATAACAAAGTAAGGTAAGTTCCGAAAATTAACTCAGAAACTTCTGTAACAAACGGTAACTAAAACCATTTGACCACAGTAATAAAATTCACAGTTTGTTATCAAAATTTAATTGCATGAGCACGTGTTACCAAAACAGATCCCAAGATAAGTCTCATTCAAACTTAACAATGTGCTAAACTTGGTTAAAGTAGTCGAGATTGTTCGCAAGATACTACTTGAATTAATTTCGAGATAACTTTCAGTAGTTAAAGTGGTCTTCTAAAGTTTTCACACCTGCCCAGTGAGATTATTCTAATGGCTATGAATTTAATGACCGGTTTTACTGGTCCCTGATAATATAAAAGCTTATATTTTAGATAGCTCACACTATACGGATGTGGAATGAGATCCCAGCCTCTGTGCTGCCTTCGGACTATGACATGGTACATTAGAGCTCTCGTCTGAGGTGGGAAACGCATTGGTAGCGACCCTGGTGTTGCTGATGTCCATAGGCGGCGGCGGTGACCACTTTCCATCAGGTGGACCGCTTGCCTGTTTGTCTGTCGTATGACATAAAAAGATAGATTGTCATACGGTGAAATAGGTCAATACCATCGACCTAAAGGAATAGACAAGCAGATTCTAGAACAATTCTTGCTGCATTTTTATTTAAATTGTAACTAAAATCCGCTGCAGCGCTGTAACTATAAATTATTTCTTTAATCAAGCATTATAATACATGTATTACGCAGCACTGCAGCGCTAAATCTATTTCAAGGTTCAAATTTTCTCGCGACCAAAAGGTCGGAAGAGCCGTCTATTTCATGGCGCTTACGCGTCGCGTTCAACGCAACGTACTTTTCATAGACCACCGTACAGACTACCGAACAGAAGGGCAAATAGGTATAATATCAGCTTTATAGGTGTTTGTGCTTATCTTCATTAGTTTTTGTATAAAAAAATTTACTAATAAATATAAACTGAGATGGAATCAAAAGTAAATTTATAATGAAGCTATTTATAAATAATAGTACTCACAATTACACACCTCCACCTGGTCCGAAAGTAAGGAGTATTGTTTTATGGGTACCAGACAGGATATAATTATAATTATGTTAATGTATGTATGTGTGAGCCTAAAAATTAAAAATATTATGACTAGTCATATTTTTTACTATTATGTACAGTCACCTCCATAAATATGTAATGTACTTACCTGTATACAATTTTAATCAGTTGCTATTATATTTCATAGAGGTATTAAGAAATAACTACTAACATGTAATGTACTGTAGGTAGATAGGTATTATTACTAGTGAGGACAAATAATTAAACATTTAATTTTGTATTCATCATTTATTACAAAGTTTCACTGACATTCCAGCCAACATGGCGTGAGCAAAAACCACTAATAAAAAAAGAGTTAATGAATAAAAGTTATTTTCAATTCAATGTACCTAAAAATAAAAATCACATTTCTATTAACTTATTCAATTTCAACCTATTTCTATTTGGACCATCTGTTTCAACATTTCTTTTAATCATTACAGTGTTGTTGGTCGTGCTGCTCGCTCTTAAAGAGTAAGCGAGATAGTAATATCAATAGTTCAAGATGGATTTTACTTCAACAAAAAATACGTTTTAAAACAATAAATACGAAATAAATTGGTTATTTACCTGAAACAAATTTGAAATACGTAAACAAAGTGTGTACGTAAATAAATATAATTTTTTTAGGTTTAAAATTTGACGATTTCGCACGTTTTTTGTCAATTGGACACCACCGCTTCCGTCTAGTTCCGTCGCTCGCTCGCAATCTCAGAACACAGAAAGAAGAGAAATGTAATAAGACAGTTTTTGTACCGGAACCGATGTCGCCACTTACACACACAGTTACATTTTAACACATTCATAGAATAATCTCCGACAGTCACACTCACACAAATCGTAAGCCCGTGATTTGCAGTTCGATTACGAACACAGATGTAAGAAGTGTATTATAGTGACGGGCACCTAATGAAAAAGGGCGACAAGCATTATCGATAACTTTACCTCTCGATATTTTACAATAACAATTTATTACGGACTACAACTATGAACTATAATACCTATTTAATTTTAAATAATTAAAAAAGAAAAAAAAATTACCAAAGTTTTTAGTTTTTATTTATTTTATTTTTGGAAAATAGTAATTTTTATACAACCAATTAAAAGAAAGAACTTTAAAAAAATTAGTACATAATAACAAGCGATTTTTTTAAAACTAATCAAATGAGTTTTTAGGTGAGCTACTTTCCCCTTGAGTTTGATCCAATACTTATGGGACTAGGACACCCTGTACAAGGAATGCACTGTAGTAAAAGTTTCAAATTATTATACTTTCAAAAATTAGAAATACAAAATTATCGATACTAAAATATTCTACTTTTGGCAGCACTACATGGCTTGTGCGACGGCCATTATTACTTTGACAGATCGCGGAAGCTACAAGCGGCGGTACCACGATATTTTCACAACATTGTAATTATCGTTACGTTTGCATTCCATTGTACATACGTGCATACCGCAAAACATTGAAAAACGCGTATCCAAAACAAGCAATGGACAATATTTTTAACGGAAGTATCGACTATGCCGTATATTGTTTAATGATTTCTATGCCTCAAAAATATTTCGTTAGTTTGTCATTTATATAGAAAAATATTAAATAAATGACTTACCTATGATAAGTAACACCACTATTACTTGAATTTACCGTATCACTGCGATTTTTGCACGTAATTAAAGCACAAGCCGGCATTTTTGTTGACATTCACGGACGTGTGTTCGCGGAAGCGTTGTTTTGTGAATGACTTAGAACAATCAAGTTCCTGCACATTTGTGCAGAAAATGGCGTCATGTGCCCCGCCCACAAACCATATCTCTTGTATTCTGATTATTTCTGATATCTGTGCTCGCAACCGACTGAGTGGCGGCGACTTCCTCCAGCGCATTGCCGCAAAAGGCCAGTACCGGACTGCTTGTCTATTCCTTTAGGTCGATGGTCAATACCCAGGACGATGTTATTGACGAAAACCAAAAAATAAATAAAATTATAGGAAATGTAAAAAAAAACAAATTATTAGTTTTAGCCGATAATCGTATATTTAAGAAAAAAAACTATCATTTTTAAAGGTAAATAAATAAAGTAAATATACTAGTCGCCAACACGGCTGGCTCGCCCAGACGTAAAACGAAGTTCGAAACTCTTACTTATTACTCAGTGCATAGCATAACGACAATCGATTTCCAATTGTTTTATGAATTCTGAGTCCATATTTTGTCGCGTACGTCCGCTAGTCTAGTCCGCTAGCTATCTAGGCGCTAGTAGTATAGTCTGTCTGTTGTTAGTAATTTCAAATAGTTTTTTTTTTAAATAAATTAATCATCGAGATATTATTATAAGAACTAACGTAAGTACTTATATTTCGATGCTTAAACCCTTTATTACATTTTTTGTCAGCCCTCGACATAATAAAAAAATGATTTATGCTAGCACTAATGAACTTAATATTCTATCTGGTTCAAAAATAACGATAATCTATGCAAACTTAAGCGTATACGTTGCCAAATTAAATATGAGCTAAGTTTTGCCGAGTAGCGGAAAATTGGCTCGTAGGAAGCGCACTGCCAATTTATTCACGTCTTTAGAGTATGTATGGAATACGTAATCATCACTTACTTTTTGTTGAAGATCAATATAAGTAAGACATCGTAATTGTAAAATGTTTCATCTCAACTTTCTTTGATGTACCACGCTCTCACAAAATATCAGCGTGGCAGCAATGCTCAACTCAGGTTCCGAAATTCTCACTTCCTGAGATGGGAAGTGACAATTTCGGAACCTGAGTTACTCTCAGGAAGTGAGAATTTCGGAACCTGAGTTATATAATGCCAGGTACAGACTGCTGTTAACGTAACAAGTGACGAATTGCGCGCACGAACCGTGCATACTACGCGCACGAACCGAGCATTCAACTCGTGCTCGCCGCGATCGATGACGGAGGAAGAAAATACAGCCCTGCGTCCACACCATGAAATGCTCCTTTCATGTTACATTACAGCAGTCTGTGCCGCTGTTATTTCAAAAGCTGTGTTTTCTCTTTTAACCCGGCGAGGGGGCTGGGCCAAAATTACCCGCGCCTTTTTAGCTTGCCTATAACTTTCAAACTATTTATGTGACGTTGCCGTTCTTCTCAGTAGCTGGAGTTGTTGAGTGCCTCGAGACGTTTCTAGCGCAAAATCAGTCTGGTATTAGCCATGTTGGAAGCTACACGTACCACAACTTGAAAACGGTAATTATTACCCATGCCCGTATTCGGTGTAACAAATTTTTGCGCCATTTTTCTTTTGCATGGTTTATGTTATATCAATAATGATGATGTTATTTAGTGTTATTGGCTATTTCGATAAGTGGTCATGTTAGTAGATTCTAAAATGTACCATTTAAACAATTGAATACTGATAACTATTATATTTAACTTGTATTTTTCTAGAAGAAGCCAAGTTTGTTGATTTTATTTAATCATAAAGTTGCAAAGCCTTGTTCCTATAATTAAAACGTTATTCCTAAAATTTTTTTGGTGTTTTTTTTACGTTGATAACAGTAACATAATGCTCGAAACAAATAATATTAATTTCCTTAAATTGATAATGAAAAATATGATATTTTCTGTTCCGGTAAAAATTACCCGGCCCCGTACTCCGTGTAACAATTTTTCACCCCCATCTCGCCGGGTTAAGGTTGAGCCTAGCAATGGCCGGCTTTCCCGTCAACTCGTGAACAGTTGCCGCCTAGGGGGACTGGTGTCACTCTTGTCAGTACTGATTTTTTATTTATTTTATTTTATTTTATTTGTTACGGACTGGTCTGCTCACTCTCGTTACTGATCAATATTTTTTTTAATTAATTGGTTGTGAAACAACCAATTAATACTTGATTTATTACAGTACCTATTGCGTACAAGACGTTTCCGCGTATTTGCATGTTTAGAAAAATAAATACAATGTTGATTGACAAAAAAAGGTCAAAAACAATAATGGCACTAGAACTGTTTTTACTCTGATTCAATATCTTAAGTACCAGAAAAACATCAGGAAACAGTATTCAATAAACAACAACAAACAGCAAAATAAATCTTCCAAAGACGTTTGCAAAAAGTGCCATAATGCCGTAAAATAGAAAAACAAGTGCTGTGAAAACAGCTATGGGACTTATCCCAGATTACACGGAATATATAAAACACGATAAAGTACGATTCACATCGACATTACCGCACCAAGTCGCGTCTACACAAAAATCGTCAGCGTCTACGCAGCGCGTACATCAAGGAATTTCGCCAGCGAGACACAAATAGATATACTTGAAAGTTACTAATACGAGTGATGGTGCGTTGGTAGGATACCTTCGGCACCAGCAGGGCGCGAGTTCGATTCTCGCTCGGGGCAAACATTTCTATGATGACATAGTATCGTTGAGTTAGTATTTCATAACACAGGTCTTACTTTGGGGCTTAGTTAGCTCAATCTGTGTGATTTGTCCCAATATTTATTATTTATTTATACTTGTTCTCGAAACTGGATATTTTCTATGTATTTTAAGTATTTATTTACAATAATTTGTTGTCTGGTACTCATAACACAAGCCAGTTAAGCCTAACTTGCTCTAAGACCAGGCGATGTGTGAATTGTGCAGAATAATATTTATTTACAACATTTTACCCATGTGAATAAGAGAGGTATCCTTGCCGTCTGTTAAAACAAATTCCACTCATGTGACAAAGAGGCTAGGTACCTATTCTCGCCTAAACAATTTCCATATTTCTACAACTGCTGTCATAGCGAGCGCTCGCCGACAATCCAGTAGCAGACTCATTCTTTCCGCTCCGTCGCGTTGCAGCGCGATTCGCATTAGATGTAAATCGCGCTTTATAGTTGTCATAACACAAGTAGGAGAGGCTATTTTGAATAATCCTTATTATACAGCCTAGAGCCGATTTCTGGTTTGACTGATGTTCTTTATAGTGAAATTCGAAATCCTTACAAGATTTCGTGTAGTCTACAATCTAAAGCAAATTCCATTGAGAATTTCTTAAGGTGCGTACAGACTATGTAACATATTATATAACTTTTTTTTATAACACGTCCACATTATGTAACCTTGTTATTCAACATTGCAACATAAAACAATACTGTACACATTAGAATAACAATGCAATATAACAATGTTATAACCATTGTCGTTTGTCGTTTTTCAGTGCTATCCATACATATAACATTGTTGCACATATCAATAACTAGTTATAAAAAAAAATTATAACATGTTTTATAACATTCAGTGTTCACATTATCTGAAACATGTTATAAAGCAATGTTGTATAACATGTTATGTTATATAGTCAGGAGGGCTACTACGAAACGTATATCCGATACTTCGGGCGAAGTATCGGAAGAATTTTACCTATGAATTATAAGGGTTTTTCATGGTTATTTTAGTAATTCCTTGAATTCTATCCATGAAATACCTTGTACTTTATGATTATTTTAGTAGTTCGTTGAATTATAACCATGAAATACCTTGTATTCGAAGTTTAAACTTCTTCCGATACTTCGGCCGAAGTATCGGATTTACGGTTCGTAGTACCTTTACAAATTAAACGTAAAATGTGGTAATAGAATTGATCGATCGAGTCATTAAATAACTAACAGACAACCCCGACTTCGCCGGGTTTTACTAACAATTCCTATTTTTTTTATTATATAATATAGACTATGTTAACCGGGGATAATGTACCTTCTCAACGGTGAAAGAATTTTTGTTTTCACCGATAAAAGAAACGGTGAAAGAAAACCGGTTACGGCCTTTTTGACCCAGGAGGTCCCGGGTTCGATCCCCGGTCGGGTCACGATGAAAAACGAACTTTTTCTGATTGGCCTCGGGTCTTGGATGTTTATCTATATATGTATTTGTTATAAAATATAATATCGTTGAGTTAGTATCCCATAACACATGTTTCGAACTTACTTTGGGGCTAGCTCAATCTGTATGAATTGTCCCTATATATTTATTTATTTTTTATCCATCTTCATCCTTTTTTTCAAGCTGACACATTAGTTTAATAAATAAACTAAAAAGTAAATTATAAATGAAAACATTTTAACTTACAAGTATATTCAAATTGTTCAATAAAATATAGTTGCAATATTCAGAAATAGAGCCCATAGAGAGCATACACGTAATGCTGCTTAGTTCACCAATTTACAAGAAGGAATCACGTGTGCCAACGACGGAGCCTCCTGTGTGCTATTCCCTACATATATTTGCTAGTTTAAGAAGTTGTCGTTTTCCACAAGGCATATGATAAAGCGTTTTTTTTTTTAATAAATCAATAAAATAAAATTACAAGAATTATACAATAAAACAATACGAATAAACTATTGAAAATGACTCTAAAACAAATGATTGAGATTGACTTGGGAAATGGGAAATTAAACGTCATCATCATCATCATAATCAACCCATAATCATCCCACTGCTGGGATACGGGTCTCCCTCCAATCGAAGGTGATTAGAGCGTACTCTGCCACGCTGCTCCAATGCGAATTGGCAGAGGCCGGTGTTTTCAAACCGCCACCGACTTGGCTTAACGAATGTCATCCATCGACAACAGCCGGGACCGACGGCTTAACGTGCCCTTCGAAGCACAGAGAAGCTCGAGATAACGAAACCCATCCAAACGCTTGCTAGGGTCGACGTCGCTTAACTTGCATGTTCATATTAGAGAGCGACACACAGCGACGCCATCGAGCTCCTCCGGAATTAAACGTAAAATGTGGTAATAAGAACGATAATGGTGGTGTCATCATATAAATAACTAGCGGACCCTCGGCTTCAGACGGGTTTTTCTAAGGATCTCAAATTTAAAAAATAAATATAATATAGCCTATGTTACTCGGAGGTAATGTACCTTTCCAATGTTGAAAGAATTTTTGAAATCGGTCTAGTAGTTTTTGAGTTTATTCGTTACAAACATTCATACTACCCGTCTGCCTCAAGTTTGCCGGCGTCGACCGTTATGACGTCACACACACACACGCACTCTCTCTCTCTCTCACACACACACACACCACACACACACACACACACACACAAATACAAATCTTTCCTCTTTGTAATATTAGTATATACTATGTAAAGAAGATGTATGGATCCGAGACGTGGTCGCTCACTACGGGCCTCACAAGAAGGCCAACGATCACTCAGGGAGCCATGGAAAGAGCTATGCTCGGGGTTAAATGAGGAGATCCGTAGCAGAATTAAAGTAACCGACATAGCCAAACGGATCAGCAAGCTGAAGTGGCAGTGGGCAGGGCACAGAACCGATGGCCGATGGGGCAAAAGGGTTCTGGAATGGCGACGATGTACTGGAAAGCGCAGCGTGGTACAAGGTGGTCAGACGACCTAAGGAAAGTCACAGGAAGCCGCTGGATGCAAGCCGCTGCCAGCAGGTCGCACTGGAGACGTTTGTGGGAGGCCTATGTCCTGCAGTGGACTTCTTGTGGCTGAGATGATGAAAGAAGATGTAAATGCTGTTGTCTATTTCATCATACAAGCAAAAATGCAAGCGGACCTATAGAAAGTGGTTACCACCGTATATGATATTTATTTATTTATTAAGTTCACCAACATAGTGTACACTATTACAACATTTAAAAAAAAAACAATACAAATATATCTCGTCAAGTGCCACAACAGTTACAGGTGAAGACATCACGCACAGCAAACAATCCTTGTCTAATTTATTTTATACTATATGAAACATTCAGAATAACATTAAGAAAAAAAAAATACAATAACATTTGAAGAATTAAATTTAAAAATTGAAAATTAAAAAAGAAATTTAAAAATGAAATCAAAAATTACAATAATTAAAAATTATTAATGATATAAACATTAGAGGTGTTACCAACGCGTTTCCCTCTCCAATAATGTATTTATTTATAGATATTTATATTAAAATACTCCGCTCATCTCTTCTAACGGTTACCACACAACAACACTCACGTATCCTGACACCGTCCGAACACTCAAGGAACAAATCGTTCCGTTTATCGCCAAAACTGAAAACGTCTTACGTACGTACTGTCGTTCGATTTTCTAGCAAAATCGAATTCCATGGATTGCACAGTACTTACTTGATTTTATTTTATTTAGTGTGTAGAAGCACTAATTGTCATACTATCTAATCTAATTATTATTGTGTTAATTAATGTCTTAACAGTTTGGCGAAAAATGTTGTAACTAAAATATTTTATATACAGTCAACAAAGGAATTTTACTGTTTGTATGATTAAAGATTTCTAAATAATGCGTTAAGGGATTTACAAGAAAAATTGTAATTACATATTACAATATGAATACTCTTGATAAATATAGTTTCAAGTAAGTAGTCTTTTGGAAAAAATAAAAACAATCTTCTAATAAAATTATTACTTTTATCAACTTTTTTCAAGATTCATTTTCATCAAACAAAAAGTACATTTTTGATTGATGAAATATATAACCTTTCACTTCAACCAAGTCAATGAGAGTAATTATTTTTTTTGCTCCCAAAATGGTAGTAAGTAGTCTGTAGATTATAGAATATTATTTTTTTATCCATAAATACATTTGTATGACTACAGAACGTGACTCTGAATAAACGATTTTTAAGGGCAAAACACACTTCCAACTGCTGCGGGTCGGAGAGGCGCGGAAGCACCTGTATTTATTCATCTAGATATAAGTACTAACGTGTACTAATATCTCGATGTATTTCATATATTTGTGTGAAAGACGTCACACTAAACGCGGCGCGTAAACGACGCGAATGATGACGGTATGCTACCCGTATGATGACCGAAAACACTGCGTATGATGTCCGTAAGTAAGGCCCCCGGCTTTGGCACTACACATGCATATAATATACATATCCCCCAACATAATTAGAACTTTTACTGCACTCATGTAAAAGTGACACGGTATTCTGCTTACAGGGATAATAAGAAGGGAAATTAAATATTAGTATAGCGACACATACAGAATGTGCCGAAAATTCGGCTAAATATTCTGGTACTGTTTTTTAATTCGGCTGAAAATTACCTTGAGTTCTGAGAACTCGCGACGGAAATTCAACTGTTGATGACGATGTAAGTTTTCGCAGGTGTGTTTCTACATTAAGGCTATTACACACGGAATCACAACCACACCACTCGTGAATAGGTCGCTGCAGGTTTCTTGCTGTTGTATTTTGGCACGAAAATATATGACTGGGTGTGTGAAAGTGGTGCTGTTGGGGGAACTAGTTGATAAGAGTGTCGTTGAGTATAGCTAGAATTTGGATACTCAACGACATTCATAACAGAAATTATTAATTAGTATTGCTTTCTGTTGGGTCGCTGGTCAATGACGTTATGCCGTATGTAAGGGTTGACTATATGTTAGGAAAAGAACTAAAAAAACAGACTCATCCCTCGTCTGAAAATGTGAACCAAATGGTCTACTCCCTCCTCGCACACGGGCGATTTAACATCAATATGTTTTAAGTGTTGTTTATTTTTGGAGTAGTCTATTTAATTATTTAGTGTGGTTCTGGTGTGATTGTCGGACTTGTGTACGAAGCCTAAGGCGTGAAGCTGTGTTTTCAGGTTTATGTATGAAGTCTGTCGTATCGGCTTTAATGCAGCTAGCTTTTAACCCACTTCAGGTGAAAGCAGTCTACGGTAATACACCGTTTAAAGGTCATCTATTACACCGAAACGAAGGGCCGTAAACAACTTATATTCTGTTCCATGGCAGAAAATCTGACAATAATTTGTCTGATTTAAAATATACACTAGACCCCCATCCCAGCTTCGTGCAAATTTTTGGAAGGATCCCTATTTAAAAATATATATGACTAGCGAACCCGCGGCACTTCGTTCGCGTGTATTTATTTATGCACAGCAGCGCCATCTATATTAGATTTTTTATCAAATTTTATGGGAATCGCATACTTTTCGGAATAAAAACGCTCGCGCTGCCGCCGAGTGCGTCTTCCACAGAGAGCGTATTAGGAGCGAACTTTTAAAGAAAAAAAAAATCTTTTCACCAAAAAATAAATCCACAAAATCTAAGCTTTGTTGTATACGTTTTTATAAAAATATATAAAGGTTAACCATCATAAATATTGTATTAGCAATTGTGCCCTATTCATCCAGGTGATGCCTCATAATATGTATAAAAAGTTACGGGAGCCGAATACTAATTTGTGAGCGAAAAATACAAAGGGGATTTGTTAACCGCAGACCTTTATGTAAATAGATGCAGCATATTTATCGACTTTAGCAAAAAAATATCATATTTATTTTAAGTTTCATCTTTGTTGAATCTTTCATTCAGTGCATGTTCATTTAGCTGTGACCGCATTTAAAGTCGAGTTATTTGTTTAATAAAATAAAGCAAAAAATCTAACTAAGTTACTAAACAAGGCATTCTGGTTTTCTGAACTAAATACTAGCACAAAAAAAAAGTGACGCCACCCGTCGCCCATTTTTAAAATCGGGCAGATGTCTGTTGTCGACGACAACTTGTCGTTAACAAGTTCTCTTTCTTAGATAGTAGGGGCTCTTTTTTAATGTGCTATTTACTTTGAAATACGTGTACTCAAAAGAGATTGTTAATGTAGTAGTGAAATTAGTATGTACCTGTAACTGGCGTAACAGATGAGGTTATTACTGTATAATTACTTTTATTGTAACTAATTGTGTTGTGTACGCTGTTGGTATGTCAGAATAAAAAATAAAAAATGACAAGTAAGGGTTTCCTGTTTGTTACGTAGCCCTAAAAACAGACACAAGCTGTATCTATTTAGATTAATATCTGTAATAAAACCTCTGATGATAAATCGTCTCAAATATCAAGCTTATTTATTGCATTGACGTGTACCGGAATTTGCCAGTGTTTTCGGAAACGTGGAAATATTTTATTATTTGTAACAATAGACATAAATCTTTCAGTATTTCTAAAAGATTTTGATCTAAAAACATCCTTTACTTTAAATTGACAGATAGTCGAGTATAGCAATGGCTTTTTATTCCAAGGGCCGCGGGTTCGAATCTTAAGTCAGACTATAAAATCAGAATTGAATTGGAAGACTATTCTTCAACAAAAAATCGAGTAAATATATTTGGAAAACTGAATCATATTTACGTCTCTGGTAACATCTTTAATTGACTGTCTGTTCAGAGAAATTAAGTCAAACTGTTTTTGCTTAATACGGTGTCAACATCTTTCTATCCATTCATACAAACTTTTGCGAACAGTAAAGCCAGGATCAACAACGGAGACCTCTGATTGACAATAAGCAATAAAGTTTATTGACGTCCCGGGGGAGAAACTACAGCTGTCTTGGAACTCACAACGAAATTAATCGAGTCTAATTTAGTGGAATTTAAACGAGTTGACAACGCGTGAGTGATACCCCCGGTATTGCAAGCGTCTATAGGTTAGGGTGTTGCTTACCATCAGGCGGGCCGTATGCTTGTTTGCCAAATTCGTGGTATAAAAAAATTATAAACAAAAAACGGAAAGAAATTTAGACGGAGTAGGATAGGTAGTTTTGTATATTAATAAAATATAAGTGTGTGTGTAAATTAATTAAATATTAGTGGGTTTTCCGGCACTCTACTATCGTGAGTTTGAGCGAAAACGAGATCTTGTCCTTGCTCGTCCTACTTTGTCTTACTTTTCCTTTTTCTTCTAACTTGATACAATCACTTCGTGACATCATAGAGACTTATATTACACTTCGGTGTGACATAAGTCTCTATCGTAACATAACATTGTTTCGTACCTCGCAGGTTACGATCTTACCTAATTACGGTACGGTGTGATTGGGTGACAAAGTAAACCGTGTAATATACAACGCGGTTGCTTTACTTACATATATTCATTAAGTTACGTTTGAGCACGACCCTTTTATTAAAATCACTTTAGCTATTCGATATATAAAATGAAAAGATTGCTGTCAGCAATAAGGCCGCCTTGTTGCTAATATATTATTGTGTTAGTTATCTGTTTATAACAACTAGTGAACTAGCTGACTTTACCCGCGAAATCTCGTTCCCCGTTCTCGGACTGATGTCAAAAAAAACTATCCTATTAATCCAAGTTATAAACTAACCCGTCTACCAAAGGACACCAACTACATTGTAAAACTTTTTGGCCCAATAGGGTTGTTTCCAAGGTCAAAATAATTACATTATATTTAGTCCGTATTTTAGATTATAAAAAATATATGGGACACCTTTTTTTTCTTTTTTCGATTAAACAAAAAATAACAAAGGCATACAAATTTAGGAGCGGGGGGCCTTTGACGTCACCCCGTGCGAAAAAATGCCACACGGCGTGACGTCACACGTAACTTTAATGTGCTATATCTTTGTCATTTTTGGACTAATTTACAAATGAATAAATGAGTTTCCCTTATTTTTGAATAATCTAAATGGACTAATTACATTTTTTACGGCAACTATTAGCCTATTGTGAACAAGGAACAAAATATTTTTTGTTTCTTGTTGTTGTATTTTTGTATTGACATTACAAAATGTCTTTGCGATTGTCAACACTGCCATCCCCACTACCAGATACTATTATAAATCGTTGACCATCCAATTAAAATTGCTTTTTTAATTATTTATTTTCATACTCCACATCATTGACTAAAATTCGTTATATTTCATTAGAAAACTTTATTATAAATTACATTTCGTTCCTTGTTTTTGTTCACGAATGGGCCGAGTTCGATTGAAGACCTTTCAAGCAAATCTTAGAAGCCGTTTTTGTGTGAAAGAGAAAAGACATCCGTACATGCGTAAAAACTTTCGCATTTATAATATTAGTAATATTTTTGTCTTGTATTAAACAAATAAATTCTACAGCATTCATACAGCGCCATCTAGGTATCAAAGTAAGCTAAGCTTAACCTTCTTTCTTCTTCTTCTTAGCCTTTCTCGACCACCATGCTGGTTTAAGCCTCCTTCATTTGTCGCCATCTATCGCGGTCTTGTACCACCTGCATCCAGTTCGAATCTGAACTCGAGACTGGGAAATTAACGTTGTGTTGAGTTTAGTTTTTTTTTTTTTTTTAAATCATTTATTCAAGTTTCTTAATATTACAATATAAAGTACAGGTACCAAACCACGAAAACCTCGCAGGGCTTATCTGGGTTTCGGTGAGTCGCTATTGTTATTTATAAATTTACAAGGTAGGTAGTACTGTTTCAACATTAGAGCAAACTTATTGTGATTTTTTGCATAACAGTTTTGCAGATTAGTTGGAAGCTTATTTAGGTAATACGGAATAATGTAACTGGTAACTCTAGTTCCGTACAAGTTATTATTTTTAGGTAAAATAAACCTATTTAAATATTCCACTGATCTTAAGTAATTGGGTCGTTTTTTTTCTATAAGACAATCTAAATTTTTTAATTCTGTTAAGATCTGGTATTCTATTTTTTCATAGACACTCATGACATTACAGTACTTAAATATTTTTTTGTCATCATCATTTATTTTTTTAAGGATGTAATTTGGTGTAATAATTTTTAACATTTGAACTTGTAACCTATAGATACACTCTAAATATGTTGCATATGTTCTACCGTAGCTACTCAAGCCATAACTGATAACCGAATCAGCTAGGGCCATGTACATTAAGCGTAGTGTTTTAAAAGGAAGTTTATATTTGAGTACATACAATTTGCCCATGACAGACCTTAGCTTATTGCTATAGTAATCAGTAAGAATCGATCATTCCAGTTTCCTGTCTATAGTTGCTTGATACTCTATCATTTAAATTAGACATAATATTTTCCCATCTTGAAAAAGGTATGATTTTAGTTTAATAATATATCTTTTTAAAACCACCTTGCATAAAACAGAAAGTCCTCTGCCGCGTCTGTATTATGTTCGCGATAAACTCAAAGACTGCTGATTCACCGAATCGATCATCATGCGGTTTTCACCAATGAATAGAGTGGTTCTTGAGGAAGGTCAATGTATATATTATTTGTACAGTCAGCTGCCAGAGAAACCTGACGACCAAACGAAGAAAGAATTAAGTTTTCTCATATAATTCTCAGTGTATTTAAACGAAAATTATTAAAAACTAACTGACCCGGCGAACTTTGTTCCGCCTAGAGGCACTACCCTACCCTACCTTACCTTACTCACCCTTTAAACCTTCCCTGGACTTCCACGAATATTTCAAGACTAAAATTATCCAAATCGGTTAAGCCGTTCTCGAGTTTTAGCGAGACTAACGTACAGCAATTAATTTTTATACATACATTTTGAAAATATTTTTGAATGAAAAATCTCACTTTGAATTCACGTCCTCTCGATATCAGGCCGAGTGCTCTTACCACTGAGCTACTGGGAAGGTTAAGTATTGGTGGTGAAATTTCTCATTCCTTTAAACTGCGTGAGTAGCAGAAATCTACCTACATTTTGATTACGTAGTATTCGATAAAAGGTTTCATTTACAATCAGTAATACCTGAGACGTTTACCAATGCGTTGCCTACAAAGAAATAAATAAGGTTATAGGAAGAGAAATAATCAACAAAATTTTATTACTATTTATTTAATACGACAATTTATCCGAATATACATTTCCGATGTCGTCTGCAGCATCCGCGGTATTTACACTCAATTTATTGCTGTTCCGAGAGCTCTTTGAAAACTGTTTATCTTGTACAGTTATAAAATATGTACTATTAATAGCATGTTTCTCCTTCTTAGAATTATTTCATCTGTTTCATGACGATTTGCAGAGCCCCATCGCACACCACGCAATTTATGAGCGACTCGAATAGTTGTCGCTTGAGAGTAGCTTTCATAGAAATTCACATATTCTCCGCTACACAACGCAACGCGGCTACTTCCTTCCTTCGGATATCAATAGCCCGCAACCCGAGTTGCATATGAATCGTAGTATAAAAATGACGGTCGACGTCGACGATACTATGGTATTCTGTGACTATCGAATATAATAGTATGTAGATAGCGCCGTGTATCAACGTGTAAACACATGTAAATGAGAGTTGAGTTGCAGTTGAATCTCTTCATTTGCGTCGTAGGAGAATGGTTTATAACACTATGGGTTTGTGTGTGTCCAAATAAAATGGGTTTCCTATTATCTATAGCTATAAAATACCAATTAGGACAATCCACTAGAAATAGATAAGCACGGTTTACACAAATGGGAAAACGAATTACTACGTCTAAAACACGAGTGCAGTATGGCGCTGTTTTAAGAAAGAAAACATTAGAGATTTATATTATATACTAGTAAAATACTCGCAACTTCGTTTGCGTATATCTCGCTTTCCCGTGGGAATTTTGAAAAATCCTTTCTTAGTACACCCATAGACGTCGTCGTCAAGAACTTACATACCAAAGGAATCTCTAGACCCAGCGGTTGGGGCTGTGCGTTGATATATAGTTAAATAAGTCAAGACTTTGAATTTTATTTATATTATATATTTATTGGTTGTCAGAATTTATCTTACAATAGAAAAAGTTGTAGTTTTTAATTAAAGAACATCAATGAGCTATACAAAAAGTAATACAAACTAACATTTTTGATAAAATATTAAAGTATCAATATCACAGTGTTGAGAAACTTCAAGTTAATTTTGTAGAAGTGCATTTTTGTGACTGCTCTTAAAAGCGGAAAACTCTTTTTCTCTTAACGTTTTCATTATTCATGAGGAAACTGTGACGTTCTGATTAATGCCTCAAACAAAGTTGAAATTTTTATGGCATTACCAAAGAAATATACTGGAATTCGCGAGAAACTCTCTCTTTCTTGTTCATAATTCTATCTCTCTCTTATTCATAATTATCCGCAACGCTCACTAATGACATTAAGCATCCATTAAGAAAAATGGTTAACTTTAAAAGCAGTGAGCTACTTACACGTTTAATAGATGTCGATTTAGATAATTTTTAATGCCCGCTGCACACTTCGTGCGCGAAACGCGCGCGGAGCCGCGAAAGTAGCCGCGAAAAATGCGCGAATCGGCTCCACACTTCGCGTTCGCACTTCAGGCGATTCGCGTATGATGTGTGGAGGGACCATTAGAGGAAACTGGTTTCAAAGTGGTGCCCCGAGACGCACCGTTAACCAGCCCCCATATTCCAGTAACAAAAACGGTTACAATCACATGTCAATCTCAAACGCTGTCTCACTCATACAAAATAGAAGTTGAGCGAGATAGTGCGTGAGTTCGAGATGAGATTGAAACTGTGTTTGTTACGAGAATAGGCTGAGCGTTTTAAAGGACGTGTTTGTCCTGCAGGCCGCTGCGCGCTGTGAAACGAGTTTTAGTATCGCGCGTTCCGTTGCAATCTGCGCGCGGTTCAAACGCAAGACTCTGAAATCACCTTAAACGGCCTTTTACACTTGGCTATATTCAGAGTCTAATAAAAGCGATGGTACAATACTAAGAAGTCAGAAATTGTAAGTGCTTCTCGCTTATTCGTATGGCACCATCTTTTTTGTTAGACTCTGAATTTAGCCAAGTGTAAAGGCCGTTTTAGTCCGGCGTGGGTGTTTGTCACACGTCTTTCGAAAAATCCAAGTATTGGCTGGAGTTGTCGTTTTACTTTTGTTTTGATACCCACAATTAAGCCATAGAGTTCCTCTAATGGTAAGTATTGAATGATAATAAATAACTCGAAAAATTTCCTTTTTAAAGTTATCACGTTCTGACTGAAAGTTTTCCGCGTCGCTCCACATTTTCTTATTCAAAAGTGCTGGTCATGACGTCTTGATGAATGTTATAAAGTTCATTTTATTCATACCGCTGTAACATTTCACAGTATTGTTGTGAAAATTATATACTTACATTGTTTGTTGTGACGGTAAACAGGATTAATATTAGTGAGACAAAGAGTTTTAAAATAGAGTTTACTGTTTTATTGAATGAAGAAAAAAATTTACTTATTATCTATTTAAAACAGAGAAAGATCTAGGCTGTGACATGTAACTAATATTTCTTTTTTCATTCTATTCCTACATGCATTTAAGTGGTCAACGCAACGGTAATGCTCCTGATATAACCAATGTTTAAGGCAGCCGGTAAACATGTTTTCCGACGCCGTCGAGCTCCTCGGCCGTTGTCAAGGGATGACAGTCGTTCAGAAGTCGTTGTAAGAAGTGCCTTCCTTAAGGCGGCTCGAAAACACTGATTTCTGCCGATCTGCATTAGAATAGTGATCCCTATCCTTGCAGAGGTATGATTATGGGTTGATATGAGACCGAGACTGTCAGCGCATTACACCAGGGGCCAGCAGGGCTACTACGAAACGTAAATCCGATATTTCGGCCGAAGTATCAGAAGAATTTTAATCGTGAAATACAAGTTATTTCATGATTATAATTAAATGAACTACTAAAATAACCATAAAGTACAAGGTATTTCATGGATAAAATTCAAGGAATTACTAAAATAACCATGAAATACCTTGTATTTAACGGTTAAAATTCTTCCGATACTTCGGCCGAAATATCGGATTAACGTTTCGTAGTAGCCCTCCAGATTCTACTAAACAAATGCACCAATGAACTTTCAATAGAATGTCGATAGTGTATCTGTGGAATAGTTTTTGACATGTGTTATGGACTTAAACAATAAGTTAAACATTATGATAATGTTTAAGTCCATAACAAATGTCAAAAACTATTCCACTGATACACTATCGGCATTCTATTGAGACACGATTGAGACACCATTGAGAGTCCATTGGTGCATTTGTTTAGTAGAATCGGGCCCCAGGCGTCGAAGTGCAAACAATGACGGCAAATTATCAGCAAGGTCGTGTAGAGTCACGATCCTCAGCAGTGAGGGAACGATTAAGAAGAAGAAGATGAGACCGTAATTGTATAAAGCTGACAATTTAATAATTAGTCCATATTCCACCCTTTATGTCCACATTACGAGGTTATAAAATACAGATACTCAAGGAACATATTATGCTTGGAATTATAAGTCATAACGTGATTTAATTACGCCAGTAAAGGTTCTATTTTGTTTTAAGAATTTGGATATAAAAATAAAAATAAATATTCTTTGACGAATCACACAACGCCATCTAGTCCCAAACTAAGCAACTAAGCTTGTACTATGGGTACTAGATTGCTGATAAATATACATGAATACTTTTTCTTTTTTGTAAATAAATACTTAACATAGAAAACATACAGACCAAGGCAAACAGGCATGTTGCACACAAATGTTTGCCTTGCGCAGGATTCGAACCCGCGGCCCTTGGGATAAAGTGACCATTGCTAGCCACTCGACCACCGGACCTGTCTATCGGAATATAATTTTTTAATATAATTTTCATTCAAGATATTAATAATATATAGGTATATAGTAGGTGTAAAAGTGAGTAGCTCGATGGCGTCGCTGTGTGTCGCACTCTAATATGAACACGCAAGTTAAGCGACGTCGTCCCTAGCCAGCGTTTCGATGGGTTTCGTTTTCTCGAGCTTCTCCGTGCTTTGGAGGGCACGTTAAGCCGTCGGTCCCGGCTGTTGTCGATCGATGACAGCCGTTAAGCCAGGTGGCCTTAGGGCGGTTTGAAAACACCGGCCTCTGCCAATTCGCATTTGAGCAGCGTGGCAGAGTACGCTCTAATCACCTTCGATTGAAGGGAGACCCGTATCCCAGCAGTGGGATGATTATGGGTTAATATGTGAGATATGTGAGGTATAAAAGGATAATGCTGTCTGTTAACGTAGATCTTTTAAACTACGAATTTTTATGTACGTTTTAGTATACACAGAGTTATTCAAGATTCCTCTTGAATATAGTTTTTATGTATATTATACATACAAGGATTTACCGAAACTATACAAATGAAATTAAGTGTTAGATTATCATTATTTTTATAAGCGAAACTTTAAAAAAACCTAAAAGGTTTTTTAACTTTTAGGCTAGTTTTAAGTGATTCAAGATTCCTTTTGAATTCAGTTTTTATGTAAATAACAAAAAATCCGGAAAAACCTAAAACGTTTTTAACCTTTTAGGATATTTTAAAGTTTCGCTAATAATAAAGGGAAAAATTCTATCACTTAATTAGTCGTAAATTATCACCATTATATACCGGAGAGCAAAACTGAAATTATCTTAGTACATTTTGTAAAACGAATAAAACGTTATCTTTACAACTTTCATCAGGACGCTATGAGCATTGCTTCTGAATAATAAAAATGTAAAGAACGCGAGAAATGTGAGACTTCCTCCTTTGGGATTATAGCTTTATTATAAAGTGGAAATCCAATATTATAGACAGCGAATTATTTAATGTTTATACTTATAACTTGTTAACGGTGTATTGGATATAAAGATTTTAAAGTTAACGACACTTTAAATTCCTGTCATCTATACTAATATTATAAAGAAATTGTAAGGGGTAATTTAGGGATCTACTGAACCGATTTTAAAAATTCTTTCACCAATAGAAAGCCACATTATGGCTGAGTGTCATAGGTTATATAAAAAACCGAAAAATAAAAAGGCTTTTATGTGGTAGTCGGTTTTGCAAAGTGAATCGGAGAAAAAACGGTCGAATGAAAGCGTTTCTTACGAACGCCTGCACTAAAAAAGGATTATTAACATTATGCCCAACGAAGTGGGCACGGGTCAGCTAGTTGTAAATAAAATAGACAAGCAACAGGGCTCAGCGGATAATCCGCTAATTTGGATATGTAACACGCGTATGGTAAATTCACAATATGAGACTGTTTTTCAATTTTGTCGGCTTGTAAACGTTACCACGTTCGAATGTGACCAAAATACTCGTACTTAGCGCTCAGTTGCAATATGTAATTACCAAGCTTCATTATGATGCTTGATTGAATATAATTCTTTACTCTGTATACCTATTCTGTACCTATCGATTTCCTTTATGTACGTTAAATTAAATTATTATTACAATGGCTTTTGCTGTATTTTATATTTCCATGTTGTTTCTAAAAGGTATTTTTTTAAATAAAAAAGGTCCCAAATTACCTAACAAAATACGTCATTTAACGTTAAAAGTTATGACGTTTTACCCAAAAATCACATTAGCGTTATAAAATATTCGAATCGCAAAACTTTCGATTCATTGTTCGGAATTTTGCCGTCGGCAACTCGACACTTAATCACTTAAGTTTGGCAGTGTGTATAGGATTAAGTTTGGCTTGTTATGTAGAACCTACCTAGTATTATTGACGTACGGTCAGGAGAGCAACATACAAAAAGCTTAGTTAATAATGAAAGAAAGAAAGCAAATACATTTATTCTGTACAGCACATGAGACACAAGACAACAACAATAATGAACCTACCTAACTAGTTTCTGGGTTCTATTTGCTTCTTATAGATATTTCTTTTATACCACAAGGGTGGCAAACAAGCATACGGCCGGCCTGATGGCAAGCCGTCACCGTAGCCTATAGACGCTTGCAATACCGTATCACTCACGCGTTACCAACCCTCCCAACCCAAGTGGAGCTCTGAAAACCTTACTCACCGTGGGAACACAACATGGCCGAGACCAATGCTATTTGGCTACGATCTTCTGTAAGGTGGAGGTCCTTCTCCAGACGGGCTGCTCCTATTTGAGCGGATTATCCGCTGTGCCCTACCTCTCTACCCCTTCTAAATTGAAGACCTGCACTCTTGTATGTGTAGCAGTCTCCATTTTCCTATCTTGTCCCAGCACATCCACCTCTCTATTACGATGCCTGCCTTTTCCTTCACTTCATCCATGTAAGCTCTTCTCAGTCTTCCCCCTTTTAAATTTACCTTCTATTTTTCCTTCTAAGATGTTTCTGATAAATTCGTTGTGTCTTATAAGATGTCCTACTTTACTAGTACTATTTCTTTTATAAAAGTTCACTTACTTTCCTCAGCACTTCTTCGTAAGTAAGGTTTTCAGTTCTTTTATTTTTTGATAGCATCACATTTCAAACGCTTTCCAATGTTTCCCGGCCTGAAAAACAAATTCAAATTCAAAATTGACGACCTCCGTGGCGTGATGGTTACCAAGCCAGACCGCCACCCAAGAGGTCCCGGGTTCCAATCCCGGCCGGGTCATGATGAAAAACGAACTTTTTCTGATTGGTCTCGGGTCTTGGATGTTTATCTATATATGTATTTGTTATAAAATATAGTATCGTTGAGTTAGTATCCCATAACACAAGTTTCGAACTTACTTTGGAGCTAGGTCAATCTATGTGATTTGTCCGTAAAAAAAATATATATATTTTTATTCAAATAGGCCTAATATAAGCTCTTTCGAATCGTCAAAATTTTTTCCTACCACCAGTTCAGACGGCAGATTTGTGCTAAGCTAAATGTAATAAAAATTCAAAATATTACATTAGAAGAAACATAACCATTATACTTTTGAAAAGTTACCGCTAATATAACATTATCATGTAAAATACTTACGCTAAGGGCTAAAAAAAGTTACGTAAGGAGTTGCAAAAGTTACGAGAACGCGGTAGTCATGTCTAATGCTTTGAATAGACTTTTAGGGGTTAATAAAAAAACCAAGGATGTACTAAACCGTCATTTTACACTGTCATTCTTTACATGAATTCAATGAAGTGCGAAATTAACACTTTTGTTTGAACAGAATTGATGAAATTGAAACAGAACTGAACAGATAACAACAAACAAGGATAGAACAATAAAGAACAAATGAGAATAGAACAGAATAGTTCCATCCATCCATCTTAAAATATTGCGAAATATTTTTTTTATAATATCTAAAGCATTTCTAAACCATACGAAAAACATTAAAAAATAATCCAAAAAATCAATACTAAAATTTTATAAAAAATAAAATAATTAAAATGATCATAAAAGCTATAAAGGCGGTTTATTTTTGGATTCTATATTATAGTAGAACCACGAGGGACAGTCCCCGTGGTCCTACTAATAGGACAAAATTAACAAAATGCACGAAAAAACGTAAATATTGTAATTCTAGCCATATTAACTGTATAAAACCGAAAAGAACCACAAAACTGCTAGTTTTAGTTAACAGAATTTATGTCAGTCTTTAGTGACTTTGTATTACTTTTGTAAAATTAATAATTGTATGTTGCCATAATTTGAAAAATATGAAACCTAAAACTCCCAGAAGCAAGGCGAAGATCTAATCTATGGAAAATAACCCTAATTATACACTTATTACTTATTGTAATTTTAGTGTTCTTGGGTCACGTAATTTGCGACAATTAAGAAGTGAAATAAGTTTATTTTTCACGCAAATGTAACATAATTTATAAAAAGTAAAATGTGTGGTGGGCTTGTTCCGTTAATTTACAAAGTAGGTATAGGTGCTTGCTTACAAAGTTGGCGGTCTAATTGACCTACGCCACGTCACTGATTTAGAAGGAGACATTTCACATAAAGCGTTTTCATTATTATATTTATTATTAGAATCTTGGCAATTTCTCATTCGATTTCAAGATTAAGTGGAAGCATAACAGACGGCAAAACAGTCTAAAATGTTGGCGGCAAAACAGGCTAAAATACCGGCGGCGAAACAAGCTAAAATGCAAGCGGCAAAACAGGCTAAAATGCCGATGGTAAAGCTAGTGGCATGCATGTGCGGTGCGTCAAATAGAAGTAGCAATTTTAAGAACATTAAAATTACTCCCCCTGGAGTAAAGGAAAACCTCAATCAAATAAAAGATCGTGTACAGGAAACCAATCAAAACAATAAACATTATTAAGAGGCTCTAAATAAAAATATCCTGCGTCGTTCAAGACAAGAAGTTAATGGTGCGAATCATTTCGACGCATTTGGTAACCGGAGTGGAAGACAGATAAATTAGTCCCCCTCGCCTGAGGGGGGATTGAGGGGGTATTGGGGGGAACGCGGGGAAAATGAAGGCATAGTTAATTTTGGAACAGTAAAGAAATTTTATTGTGTTCCACTGAACCGCAGACGTGTAAAGACGTCATACAAATTTAGTTGACTTTAACTTCGCCTTAAGACTATGTCCCTTAACATGGTATGTACCATAACCGGAACATGCAAAAAAATAGTTTATATGAATTTATGTGAAACAATGCCCACTGTCCCCGACCGAGTACGTAACGTATTTGCCTTGCGCTGGCTTCGATCCCACGGCCCTAAGGATAAAGTGTAAGTAACTGATACTGACCTTTGTAAACCTAATCATTTCACGTTTTCATGCAAACGTCATTAGTAATTATCCTACTAATATTGTAAAGGCGAAAGTTATGTGTACGTTTGTTACTTCTTCACGCTCAAATGGCAGGGACAACTTTTATTATATTTGGTATGTAGGTAGCTGATACCTTGGATTAACACATACCTTGGATTAATACTTTTTATTCCGAAAAGTAGGCGATTCCCGAAGGATTTGGTTAAAAATCTGATATAGATGGCGCTGCTGTGCATAAAGAAATACACGCAAACGAAGTTGCGCGGGTTTCACTGGCGAAAAATTATGCACAAAAATAGTGTTACGCGACTCTACGCAACACTGTAGCCACATAATATTATCTTTAGCTGCCCCGCACGCCCACGTAAAAGTACGTCGAAGTCGACGTATATTCGAAACGATTATACGATTTCCTTACTGTTCTTGATTTCACTGTGTCGTGGGGATTGCAAACGGTCTGTGGATCAGGTCTATACCATTAAATGCTGGATAAATTAACTGTTTAAGTTTTAATAGGAAGGGATTTGTCGATTTCTCCTTTATTTGTATTACGTTTTTTCAATTTGTTACATTGTAACGTTTTTCGTTACTGTTTCCTAATTAATGATTCATGTCACACTGTTTTGTTACATTCGACAAATAAAAAAAAGTTTAAAGATAAAATTAATTTAACAATAAAATACCATGTTCATATCAACCCATAATCATTCCAGTCTAGGGATACGGTTCTCCCTTCGTGTCATTGAGCATACTCTGCCACGCTTCTTCAAGTGGAGTTTTAGGAGGCCGTGTTTTCAAGCCGCTTGAAGTCCACCGTCTTGGCTTAACATGTCATCCATCGATAACAGCCGAGACCGACGGCTTAAAGTGCCTCCGAAGCGCGGAGAAGCTCGAGACAATGAAACCCATTCAAACCCTGACTAGGGTTGACATTGCTTAACTTGCGATTTCGTTTTGAATGAAAATATTATGTTAAACATATTTGACATTTTATTTCACGTTGATATTCTGTGAGGGGTTGTACTGACCCGAGCTGACTAGCTCACTTACGGGGTCGGTGGGCCAATATAACTGATCACATCTGACATTCAGTCTAATACTAAACTTCATAGCGTCCAAGTGATTCTATTTTGTTCATTATTACAATAATTATTTATTAATAAAATTGTAAATTGTAAGTGCACTAATTTTGCACTTCTAGCCATCTTCATAAAAGTATAGACAAGCTGAAGCAGTGGTGAACACCACTGCTTCTGTCGCTCGCTCACAACTAACTGAAGGGTGGTGATGGCAAATACTATAGAAACTCTACCGAGTTAATACGCACGGCTCTTGGCGTTTCTCATACAATGACTTGGCAACCTCCGAAATAGCGACATCTGTCGGCACGAGGTGAACATTTCCATACAAAACGCACAAAAGTTTTGAAATCGTTCACCTCATGCCGCCCTCATGCCGTAGGGGCGCTAGTGTCGCGGTCTTGCCCGATTTCTTCCGAAGCTGTGAGTATTAGAGTTTCTATTAGTATTTGGTGGTGGTGTGCAAGATCTCAGTACCAGACAGCTTGTCTGTGCTTCTAACTTTTAAAAATATAATATTTTTTGTGCCCGAAATTTGAAGAGTGTGTCAAATGTGATACATTATTTTGGCCCTACAAAATCATAGTTAGTTACTAGGTTCTATGTCTCAAAACCTGTACCTCCACCATACAGAAGATCGTAGCCAAATAGCATTGGTCTCGGCCATGTTGTGTTCCTACGGTGAGTAAGGTCTCCAGAGCTCCACTTGGGGGGGTTGGGAGGGTTGGCAACGCGTGAGTGATACCCCCGGTATTGCTTACGTCTATAGGCTACGGTGACGGCTTACCATCAGGCCGACCGTATGCTTGTTTGCCACCTGCGTGATATAAAAAATAAAAAATTATCTTATATTAAAAACATATGAGGTACAGTCACCCACATACGCATCTAGCATAAATACTTTTCTGGGCTAATCAGTACCGGAACTTCCCGTGTCGGGCAGTTTATCACAACTTTTGGCGGAATTTTTCTTTTGTGTCAGCCCGAGTAGGGTGACAATGATTTTAGGCATAATAAAAAAAAACTTAGTTATTTTAAGAAGTAAATTTATACATATTTAAGTATATAATAGACATTATTGTTTGTTTATTGCATATGTTTATATTATTAAAGTTATTTTGTTTAGCGCTAAAACGAAAAAAAACCGTTCAGTGGTTTCGGAAAATTCAGTGCGAAAAAAATTTTTTTATATTTACTTCCAAAATAATCAATTACAATCATTACTTTACCTTACGACTTAAGCCACACAAGGCTTATCTTATTGACGGCTTGTCGTTCACATAGTTCTTTTAATATTTTTTTATTATTAAGATAGGCGAGTTTGATTATTCTTAGATAATTATTGAAAAAATATATTAAAATTGTTGCTGCTTATTATACATATTTTTTTTAAAGCCACCGTCAAAAGAGCTGTTGATCTTTAAACGTCTACGCGGCTGAACAAATCTTAAAGTACAGCTGAGAACACACTTTATTACAGTTAACTTCGAAATACTTATATCAAAAACAAAATTATGGTCACCAAAACAGTGAGCTAGCAGTTTGTACGTACATGGACAAAACAAATACAGCCAAACATCATAAGAGTAACTCTTAGGTTGTATTGAGGGTTCTGTACAACCTGAAAATAAAAGTTTTTTGTGCATTTTATTCTACAAAAATTTTATTCTAAATTTATTTTGACATGTGGTGGTACGTTGGTATGGTAGTGTAGTGACGACCTTCCGCATCACAGGAGGGTTTGTTTTCCGTTCGGGGCAAACAGTTATGATGGCATTTGAGTTTGTGATTCTTGGTGTTTTTTATGTATCATAATTATATATTTACAATAATATATCAATTGTGTGGTACCCATCAATAAATAATAAATAAATATATAGGGCCAATTCATACAGATTGAGTTATCCCCAAAGTAAGTTCGAAACGATATTATATTTTATAACAAATACATTATATAGATAAACATCCAATACCCGAGGCCAATCAGAAAAAGTTCGTTTTTCATCATGACCCGACCGGGGATCGAACCCGGGACATCCTGGGTGGCGGTCTGGCGTGGTAACCATTACGCCACGGAGGTCATCAAACAAGCATAAAACAAGCAGTTTCAAGCCTAGCTTACTTTTGGACCAGGTGGCGCGGTGTGAATCCATACTTCCATATCCATACTAATATTATAAATGTGAAGGTGTGTTTGTTTGTTTGTTCTTTCACGTTGAAAGTAATGAACGGATTGATATGATTTTTTATTGGGGATAGTTTATTGTCTGGAGAGTGACATAGGCTCCTTTTTTTCCTACGGGATAAAGAGATTCCCATGGGAAAAATTATTTGACATTTTCCCTGGATTACGCGGGCGGAGACGCGGGTAACATATATGGCCCGACTCAAATAACGCGAGGTTAGACTCGCAATTTTTTTTTATTATTTTTGCATCAATATAAAAAGTTCGTTTGAAGAGAGATATTAATAAGGTAGCCATTATTATTTGTGTACGGAACCACAAAAATAATAAACAACTAACAACAGACCGCTGGGTTCATAATTAACGTGACGTAAAAATATTGTCACAGAAGATGTCATGGTGTGTGAGACAAGATTAAAGTTAGTGATGGGAACAAAATATGGACTCTATCGATGTTTTTTGTTTTGTTAGAATAAGGCACTGCTATTATACGTACGCGCCAAAATGTCTACTCACAGTTTATAAAACAATTGAAAATCGATTGCCGATAAACACTGAGCAAAAAGAATGAGTTTCGAAGTCGAGTCTGGGCGACACAGTCGCGTCTTCACATTTTTTATACTTTTTTTTATACGACATTTATTTAGTCATTCACTTACTCTTCTCTTATTCGTTTATCTATAGTAGATAACAATTTTTTCAGTCGTATACACCATTCGGTATTCCTTCCATTTTTAGCATTTTCCCTCGCAAAAATAGTTTAATATCATGAATAGGTATTGAATACAATTTTATATTCTAACAATGATTTTACAAATAGCAAGGGATAAAAAATTCTCAGAAACACATCGAAAACGGAATAGTGCATTTGCCTAGAATTACATAACGCGTGCATAGGTACGTCAATACAGTATAAAAGAAACTTTATTTTATTTTACACTAGCTGACACGGCAAACTTCGTACCGCCGCAGCGTAGCTTTGTTGCACAGCTTTATTTTGTACTTAGAATTTAATTAACCACATCATTATAACCGAACAACCGATGCTTCTTTTATATAATAGTCTATGACTGTAACTGACGTTGACGTTCATTAAGCGATGTTATTTAAATTTTTTTTTAAATATTTTTTTTCCGTAGGAACCTTCTACTTACAAAACTACAAAAAAATCTGCCAAATCGGTCTAGCCGTTCTCTAGATAAGGCGTGACAACGGTAAACGGGATTAATTTTTATATATGTACATAGACAAGCCGACATAACTTATATAGTAAGAGTAAGACTAACGGTAACGGTCACTCCATTAAGTGGCTTGAAATCATTGACATCAGCTACACCAAATACTATAGACGAGTAATACGCACAGCTTCGGAAGAATTCGGGCAAGACGCGACACTAGCGCCCCTACGGCATGAGGGCGGCATGAGGTGAACGATTTCAAAACTTTTGTATGCAAAATGTTATAGCGCCCCTAGCGGCATGTGGTGAACTGTGCGTTTTGTATGCAAAATGTTATAGCGCCCCTAGCGGCATGAGGTGAACGGAGGTTGAAAGTCATTGTATGAGAAACGTCAAGAGCTGTGCGTATTACTCGTCTATAGTATTTGGCTACACTCAGTTGACACAAATTGTAGGAAGCACACGGTTTTAGTCGTTAGACCGCTCACTGGCTAGAGAACAGAGCCTAACCGACCCCCATCGCTTCCCCAAATAGCACGCAGTAATGCATTCCTGACTATAAATAAAAAAAGCAAGCTCACTAAAAAGAAAGAAATGATTACATTTTACATAATAATCCTTACTAATATTATAAATGAGAAAGTGAGTTTGTTTGTTATTCCTTCACGGCTTGACTAAGCAGCCGATCATTATGAAAATTTGTAAACAAATTATTAGGGGTACAGAGTCCAACATAGGCTACTTTTTATCCCGTGAAAGTATGTCGTTCCAATGGGAATATATTTTTTCAACTACAGAGGGCGCTGTATCGGCCAACAGATGGCGCCACAAGTCGCGCTATGGGTTGTTTTGTTCTCAAGACGCGGGGAAAAGCTAGTTAATAATAATTATGAAGTTTCCGTGGTTTTACTAGCGTAATTCCGTAATACCCATTTCCGGGATTTCTAAAAAAAATACTTATAAAACACATTTCATTATTGTTATACCTTATTATTGTTACTGTCTGTATACTTTTAATTAATTTTTATTTTTTAGTGTAATAAAAAAATATTGCATTGTATTATTTATTTATTTATTTATCGTACTTGACAAAAAAAGCTAGAAATAATCCTCTAATTTCAAATAAAAATATAATATGAAATAAAACATGAATCGATCACAAATGACTATCATATAACTATTATTATATACTAACAATATTACCACATTAACATAATGACCAACTAATTCAAACATCAAAATTGAATTTCACTAGAAATTTTGTGGCAAATGTAATGAAACTTACCCGTTAATAATATTAATAGAAATTAATTATGCAAAGTGAAATATATAAGCACCGATGGGATCTGACAGAGGTGACGCATAACTGCAGCCTACATATCTTTATAGTTTTAGTATGAAAATGTATGCGGGACTCACAAAATATTCCAGTTATTGTGGCAAAATGTTTAGTGAATAGTATTTTCTTTAATATTTATAAAGAGGAATAAAACGTATTAAAATTCTCGTCTTTCTTGGCACAGTTAAAGATAAAAATGTATAAAAATATTACATTGCTAGCTATGACTACCATATTTCTAATTATTAAAGGTTAACTAAGAAAAAGAACTACAAAAAATTTTTCAGTCGCTACAAAATCTAAAGAAAAATACATGCTATGTAGCTGATTCCAGACTACTGAAATTCTTAAAAGTACTTTGGTAAAATACGTGCATATAAAATGCTAGTATAAAAAAATATAACAACCAAGAAAACATTCAATAAATATTCGTGTAACAAATCGTACAAAACTCAAACACGGACTACCTATATTTTTTGTAAAAACAAATCCGCGAATAGAATAACATCGATGCACTGGTACAACACTACTTAAACGTTCCACGGTAGGATACAATAACAAAGTAACGTTGTTCAGTTTTTCTTTTTATTTCACTGTAGGGAAAATGTTTTAGTACAATATTTTTAGAGATATTAAAAAAAAGGATTTTTGTATACGCTCTGTAAAATGTTTGCTGTTTGCTAGGAACCTTTCCAGGTAATAGGTTTCTATAATAGGTCTAGAGAGTTTTATATCCTGCGATATTACGCAAATTAAGCAAGGAAGACCCAACCAGTGGGGCAATTCACGTAACAAGAACCGATTCTAGTTCGATTCAACGACACTCGCTGTCCCGTTCAATTCCTATTTTGTATGAGTGAGACAGCGAGTGTCGTTGAATCGAACTAGAATCGGTTCTTGTTACGTGAATTGCCCCTCAGGGTATTGATGAGCTTGGCTTTTACGTGTTTTGGACCCGTTGTAGAGTGCGGTTTGCTATCGGTTCCATTGTCGATAGATAAATAGTTCTTAAGTCGGTGATCATCTGATAGTAAGAAAACACTGATGTTTCCAACTCGTTTCAGTAGATTAATAATTGATAAAATCATTCACTTTTTAACTAGAAAAAGCCTATAAAGCGCTTTTTAAGTTTGATTTTTTCTATTTTGTTAAAAAAACGCATGTTTTCTTAAAGACTAGCGCTCCGTCCAAGCTTCATGCGGTTTTTTGTGAGGACATTTTTTTTTAAACATAATATCTAATAGCCTATATCACCCGCGGATAGTGTCCCTTGCAAACAATCTCTTTCTTACCTGACGCACAGTTTGGTTTTAGATCCAAACACTCTTGTGTCCAACGAGTGCATCGCATAGTCGAACATGTGTTGGACCGAAGAGCGAATAGATCCCGCCCGCAAAAACGGGTCAAAACTCTCTTCTTTGACGTGGCAAAGGCGTTCGACAAAATAAAACTGCGTATAGTGTAGCTGTGAAAGAATTTTTCGTCTGTCACCGTTGTGACGCTACGCTATATTAGAGCCATAGCACACAGCGTATTTTATACGCGCAGAGGACGCGCGTTTCGTGCTACATTGAGCTGAGCTCATTGTATGTGACGTCACGATGGAATGATTGCACACCGCCTTGGATAACGATACGCGCGTCATCTGCGCGTTTAAAATACGCCGTGTGCTGTGGCTCTTAGTATTAATCTACTGTCGATATTATTTTCAATCATTTATATACAGCACAACTATAACTTTTTAGGCCGTGCCTACAAATTCCGAAAACGATTTGGACAAATTAAAAGCTTCATTCGATCAAGTTGAGTATCCCGATGACATATCGTCAGTTAACGTACAATAGTTTAACGCGTCAGTAAACGTTTTGAAGCAAGTGGAAAAGCAATTTCGTTTCAACCAAAACCCTGCTGTGACAAGTTTTTAAAATAAAAACTAACACGTTTGAATACGTTTTCGATCAGACGATGTTGTTTGTTAAATGGACTTTTATTTGGAACATTCGGAAACGGTTTTGATTGATAGAGACCGGTTGCTTTTTCGTTTATTGTGTGAATGTAAACATTTCTCTATTAATATTGTACATAGTTGCTATACCCTACCAGGGTCTATATTTTGCTAATAAGATATATAGATAGATAGAATATGTTTTTATTTGCAACACAGAGACTTTAAACATTACAATACAAACAAGCAAGCAACAAGGCGGCCTTATTCCTTATAGCAATCTTTTCAAGGCAACCTTAGGGTAACTGATAACACATGAAGACGGCAGGGCTAACAAAAAAAAATTAAGTGTATGTAAGTGTAGACGTTAAGTATACATCTTTAACTTGTTTTAACTAAGTTTAAAACATGTGTAATGAAAAAATCAAAAAATTGCTATAGCCATCTCGATAGCGTTTCTGTGTGTCGTACTCTGACACGAACACGCAAGTTATAGTAACGACGACTATCTAATAGCCAGTGTTTGGATGGGTTTTGTTATCTCGTGCTTCGGAGAGAACGTTAAGCCGTTCGGTCCTAAACGGTGGTCGATGGACGACAGTCGTTAAACCAGGTCGTTGAGACCTTCGAGCGGCTTAAAACACACTGGCCTCTACCAATTCGCGTTGGAGAAGCGTGACTATAAGCAAACGTTTATAAAAATAAATAAATATATAGGGACAATTCATACAGATTGAGCTTGCCCCAAAGTAAGTTCGAAACTTGTGATATGGGATACTAACTCAACGATATTATATTTTATAACAAATACATATATGGATAAACATCCAAGACCCGAGGCCAATCAGAAAATGTTAGTTTTTCATCATGACCCGACCGGGGATCGAACCCGGGACCTCCTGGGTGGCGGTCTGGCGTGGTAACCATTACGCCACGGAGGTCGTCAAAGTCGTTTATAAGATAGGCACTTACCATCAGGTCCGTAAGATTGTTTGCCACCATTATGGTATAAAAAGAATAGAAATCTCAAGTGACAAGTTTTTAAATAAAAAATGAAGCAAGTACCTACTTTGCAAAGAAAAAAAGGACTCATTTTTATCGATCAACTTCATTTTGAAATAACAATACTATGGAAATGTCCAAAATACTTCAAGGTGATTGTCCACAGGCCTATCAGCTGTTTCCAGGTCAATGAACGATTTTATTTTTGGTATTTTATTGTTGTTTGCTCAATCCATCACAATTTGTGAGCAGTCGTAATTTATTTATCATTTTATTAATAAAATGAAAGGTTTAATTCGTTAAAATGTTAACTCAATAATAAAGAACTTTTAGAAAAGAAACTCGTCGAATGCCCAGTGATCTAGAAGAAATATTTTGTAGAATAAATTCTGTAATTATGTCCGGATTTTAGATTTTCCTAAAAGTATAAGGCACTTGTCTCAACGGCAACGATGAACGAGTAACGAGTAGAGCTAGAATTAGAAACGAGTTGGCGAGCCGCGGGAGCGAGTGCGTAGTTCCGATAGTTGTGTGCGATTTCATTGTCCACGTAACCGCACGTCATACGCACGCATTCGTCAATTGGCGATTGCAAGACGAATGCTTGCATCTTGCGTAGAAACAATGAAATCTGTGTCCACGAAGCGGCAACGTCGCGTCAACCGCTCGTCATGCGTTTGTCATGCGGTGCGCGCGGCAAGTAGTCGGGCAAAGCCGGGTTTTGACGATAAGAGTTGACTCGTAAAGGCTCATTTACATGGAGAGAGTTTCTCCTCTCGAAGATACGATTGTCGAAAGAAAGAAAAAAAATCATATAAACTATATGTACGATATAGTACGTCGAAGGGTGAAAATCGCCTCGTTTTTGAATACTGTGTCTCCCTGTAAACATAATTTCATAATTGAACTCGAATGAACGATATGTGACGTGACGTGCTTTCTCGATGCTAGTTGAAAGAAAACTGAGACGTTTAGTTTTTGTAGCGCGATTGACGATTGCATGAAGCAGCGTGGACATAACAAAGATGCAAAATACGCCTATCTTCATTTGTAGGTTCGTCAAATGACGCGTCTGTGGACAATGCCTTAGGCGAGCGATTACTCGCATCACTCGCTCGCGCCAACTCGTTTCTAATTCTAGCTCTACTCGTTACTCGCTCATCGTTGCCGGTGTGACAAATGCCTAAAGGGAGGTAGGGCACAGCGGATAATCTGCTCAAATCAAACCAACCCGTCTGGGGAAGGACCTTAACCTTACAGAAGATCGTAGCTACGGCCTACGGTGCCTGCTTACTATCAGGCGGGCCTTATGCTTGTTTGCCACCCCAGTGATATAAAAAAAGTATATAAAATTCAGAAATCATGTTAAAAAATAAGCGATTTTGAACTTATCAGAAAACTACGAAAACAGTCATTAACATTTTTAAACCAGCTGAGTCAACATACCAACAATCTATGTAGATACACAAATAATTAGACAAAATAATATTCACTTTCACATTTATAATACTAGCGAAATCCGAACAATTTCGTTTGCGTATTTCTCGCTTTCCTGTAGGAATACCGGAAAATCCATTTTTTATCAGATGCCTGCGTCATACAAAGAACACTCTCCAAACAGGTCTTTATGGCACATGAGTAAATAAATTTTATTTACTCATGTGTTTATGGTCAGCGTTTTATGCTGTGTGTCGATCCGTCAGTCAGTCATTGAGGACAAAGCTGATGTTTATCTTTTTTTTATTTTTTATTTTTTTTATTTTTTATTTATCTATTAAAACAGTATTACAAAATAAACGGCTTAAATAACATTTAAAAAACCAATGAGGTTTGTGAAAAATGTTAAAAACTATTAGTCTACGGTAATATGTAATACGGTAACATGGCGTAATATAGTATCGTTGAAGTTGAGTTAGTATCCCATAACACAAGTTTCGGACTTACTTTGGGGCTAGCTCAATCTGTGTGATTTGTCCATATAATATATTTATCTATATATATAAAATTCAAAGTCCTGACTGACTGACTTAACTATATATCAACGCACAGCCCAAACCGGTGGGTCTAGAGACTCCAAATTTGGACTGTAGGTTCCTTACGACGTCTAGGGGTGTACTAAGAAAGGATTTTTCAAAATTCCTACGGGAAACCGAGATATACGCAAACGAAGTTGCGAGGGTGTATCAACGCACAGCCAAAACCGCTGCGTCTAGAGATTCCAAATTTGGCACGTAGGTTCCTTACGACGTCTAGGGATGTACTAAGAAAGGATTTTTCAAAATTCCCACGGGAAAGCGAGATATACGCATACGAAATTGCGAGGGGACGCACAGCCCAAACCGCTGGGTCTAGAGATGCCAAATTTGACATGTAGGGTCCTTATAAGGTCCAGACCGACCGGACCGGACCGGACCGGAACGGACCGGACCGGAACGGACCGGACCGGACCGGAACGTATAAGACCTGATCGGTCTGGAAGGAACCGCACCGTACCGGGCCGTGCCGGACCGGATCGAACCGGACCGGACCGTTTTTTTTTCCATCTATATATTTAAAATTCAAAGTCCTGACTGACTTAACTATATATCAACGCACAGCCCAAACCGGTGGGTCTAGAGATTCCAAATTTGGACTGTAGGTTCCTTACGACGTCTAGGGGTGTACTAAGAAAGGATTTTTCAATATTCCTACGGGAAACCGAGATATACGCAAACAAAGTTGCGAGGGTATATCAACGCACAGCCCAAACCGCTGGGTCTAGAGATTCCAAATTTGGCATGTAGGTTCCTTACGACGTCTAGGGATGTACTAAAAAAGGATTTTTCAAAAATCCCACGGGAAAGCAAGATATACGCATACGAAGTTCCGAGGGGACGCACAGCCCAAACCGCTGGGTCTAGAGATGCCAAATTTGACATGTAGGATCCTTATAAGGTCCAGACCGACCGGACCGGACCGGACCGGAACGGACCGGACCGGACCGGAACGGATCAGACCTGATCGGTCTGTAAGGAACCGCACCGTACCGGGCCGTACCGGACCGGATCGAACTGGACCGGGCCGTTTTTTTTTTCTTCATCTATATATATAAAATTAAAAGTCCTGACTGACTTAACTATATATCAACGCACAGCCCAAACCGCTGGGTCTAGAGATTCCAAATTTGGCATGTAGGTTCCTTACGACGTCTAGGGATGTACTAAAAAAGGATTTTTCAAAAATCCCACGGGAAAGCAAGATATACGCATACGAAGTTCCGAGGGGACGCACAGCCCAAACCGCTGGGTCTAGAGATGCCAAATTTGACATGTAGGATCCTTATAAGGTCCAGACCGACCGGACCGGACCGGACCGGAACGGACCGGACCGGACCGGAACGGATCAGACCTGATCGGTCTGTAAGGAACCGCACCGTACCGGGCCGTACCGGACCGGATCGAACTGGACCGGGCCGTTTTTTTTTTCTTCATCTATATATATAAAATTAAAAGTCCTGACTGACTTAACTATATATCAACGCACAGCCCAAACCGGTGGGTCTAGAGATTCCAAATTTGGACTGTAGGTTCCTTACGACGTCTAGGGGTGTACTAAGAAAGGATTTTTCAAAATTCCTACGGGAAACCGAGATATACGCAAACGAAGTTGCGAGGGTATATCAACGCACAGCCCAAACCGCTGGGTCTAGAGATTCCAAATTTGGCATGTAGGATCCTTATAAGGTCCAGACCGACCGGACCGGACCAGACCGGAACGGACAGGACCGGACCGGAACGGATCAGACCTGATCGGTCTGGAAGGAACCGCACCGTACCGGGCCGTGCCGGACCGGATCGAACCGGACCGGACCGGATTTTTTTTCATAGATAAAATTCAAAGTCCTGACTGACTGACTTAACTATACATCAACGCACAGCCCAAACCAATGGGCCTAGAGATTTCAAATTTGGACTGTAGGTTCCTTACGACGTCTAGGGATGTACTAAGAAAGGATTTTCCAAAATTCCCACGGGAAAAGATATATGCATACGAAGTTGCGAGGGGACGCACAGCCCAAACCGCTGGGTCTAGAGATGCCAAATTTGACATGTAGGGTCCTTATAAGGTCCAGACCGACCGGACCGGACCGGACCGGAACGGATCAGACCTGATCGGTCTGGAAGGAACCGCACCGTACCGGGCCGTGCCGGACCGGATCGAACCGGACCGGACCGGATTTTTTTTCATAGATAAAATTCAAAGTCCTGACTGACTGACTGACTTAACTATATATCAACGCACAGCCCAAACTAATGGGTCTAGAGATTCCAAATTTGGACTGTAGGTTTCTTACGACGTCTAGACGCGTACTAAGAAAGGATTTTTCAAAATTCCTACGGGAAAGCGAGATATACGCATACGAAGTTGCGAGGGGACGCACAGCCCAAACCGCTGAGTCTAGAGATTCCAAATTTGGCATGCAGGGTCCTTATAAGGTCCGGACCGACCGGACCGGACCGGACCGAACCGGACCGGACCGGATTGACGGGACCTGATCGGACCGGATGGAACCGTACTGTACCAGGCCATCCCGGACCGGAATTTGTTTCTGAAGAAAGATATGCTAATTGTTACTAGGCCACGCGGGCGAAGCCGCGGGCGGAAGCTAGTTTATTTATAAAATAAAATAAAATAAAAAAAATAAAAAAAACATTTTTTATGTAACTAGTGAAACCCCCGCAACTTCGTTTGCGTGCATTATTTATGCACAGCAGCGCCATCTATATCAGATTTTTGACCAAATCCTACAGGAATCGCGTACTTTTCGGGATAAAAAGTACCCTATGTGTTAATCCAAGGTATCAGCTACCTACATCCCAGTATCATACAAATTGGCCCCGCCATAGAACTATAGAAGTAACAAAAATACACACAACTTTCGCCTTTATAATATTAATGGGATAGATTAGCAATGATAACTAATGCTGTGATATGTATTGTTAAATAACAAAAAGGCCGTAACTGGTTTTCTTTCGCCATTTCTTTTGCCAGTGGTCATTTTGCTTTTGTTTCCGTAATGGTAATAGCTTATAAACTAGACTAGCTTTTCCCCGCGGCTTCGCTCGCGTTAATTTTATGACATAGATCTCGTTTGACAACCAAACAACCCATAGCGCGACTTGTGGCGCCATCTGTTGGCCGATACAGCGCCCCCTATAGTAGAAAAAATATTTTCCCATTGGAATGACATACTTTCACGGGATAAAAAGTAAGCCTATGTTGGGCTCTGTACCCCTAACAATATGTATGCAAATTTTCAAAATGATCGGCTGCTTAGTCAAGCCGTGAAGGAATAACCAACAAACAAACTCACTTTCTCATTTATAATATTAGTAAGGATTAATTACACAAATTAATTTATTACAAATTAATGTATTCTCCGACGAGAGTAAAATCTGTAAAGTTCTTCTATCTAAATAAATTATTTCAATCTTTGAATAGTTAGCATTAGAATAGAATTTGAATAGGTACACATTTAGAAACATTATATAGATATATTTCTACTAGAATCGAAGGCAAATAATATAACATGGAAGTGAGGCGTGCGTACGCATAAAATATGCTATCAGAACATATTAAAATGATATCGGACGCAACTGAGATCCCCAAATAGTATTCCATTTGTGCAAACAAACCATAAATTTTGGATTTTAAAAGCTTTTATCTCTTTGTTTGCGATATCGCTACGAATATCAGAAACGGCACGGACGGAATATCATAGTTCAACGTTTTATAGCATTCCACGATTCTGCACTTGGATCTTTAAAGATATGGCATTATGCAGTATACCTCTCACTTAGATAAGGTACGCTATTTACGGTATAGTATAGTTACTGTGGTGTAATTAGTTTTTTACGGTACGTAAAGTAGTTCTTGTTGGATTCAATGTCAATTAATTTCTAATTACTCGGCACGCACCCTATAAGAGTGGGTAATTTATGCGCCGACCCCACTGCGCGCGTCTAGCGGTCAGAGTTCCAAGTTCTGCCGTCCGTCGTGGTCCGACTGCTTTTGGAGTGTAAAATTCTAAGCCACCTCATAGGTTATAGTGAACGCGGAACGCAGAACTCGGAAAGACCGCGCGCAGTGGGGTCGACGAGTAAGGACTGACTCGACTACATTAGTACAGATTACAGGTATCCTCCAGTTTGATCCGCTCAAATCGGAGCAGCCCGTCTTGGGAAGGACCTCCACTTTACAGAAGATCGTAGCCAAATAGCATTGGTCTCGGCCATGTTGTATTTCTACGGTGCGGTCTCCAGAGCTCCACTTTGGGGGGTTGCAACGCGTTGGGAGGGTTGCAACGCGTGAGTGATACCCCCGGTATTCGCTGGGTGCGCGACGGCAGCGCCAACTAGCGGATGAACTTTAGGCGGACTCTGAAGTGTCAAATGGCGAGTTGTCATTACGAATAGTAAAATAAACAAAGAAATATTTTCAATGAAACGTCGTATTTAAAATCGTTTATTGTAAACTTAACTTAACATTCTCATACTACATGGATAATTAAACAATAAAAGTGTTATTTTATAGGTTAACTTACTTTTTCTTCTTGACGGCTGTTATCCATTTCATTCGTTTTTCTTGTTTCCAACGTGCTTGTGAAAATTTGTAGAATTTACAAGCACTGTTTACGCCAGTGTTTTTACAGTTATCAACACAGCAGGTATCGTGACCCATATTTCTTTATTTTTAACGAAATACAATAAACAACAACACTCCACTATGTATACGCAAGGATGACATCCGCCGCGAGTTCCTTTTTTAGCCACGGCGGGCGCTGCGATTGATTCGTCTGTCCCTACTCCCCGCTTTGCACCCAGCGAATTGCAAGCGTCTATAGGCGGTGATGCTTACCATCAGGCGGGCTGTATGCTTGTTTGCCAACTTTGTGGCATAAAAAAATAGGGGCTTGAATATTGGACAGTTGGTGCAAAGCCAGTGTAGCGAAAAAAAAAACAAAAGTAGATGACAGAGCCATGACAATCTTAAAGTTTATGTTTTTCGAACAATAGAGAGACCTTAGTACAAGTCTTGAAAATTAAAAGTTACTTTACAGCACGAGTGCCATTAACGACTAACACTACATAGTTTATTTTACATTATCATTGTAAAGAGAAAAATATGTAGGTATGTATTACTCAAAGAGTTTCCTACTTGACAAAGGATCGATATCCGTTGAATTAATTAGTAGCTTTTAATGTATATTAATGAATAGCTGAGTATTGTGTACACATACATAATTAAGTATAAGTACTCAAATATGTACTCTTACGTAATAAGGTTCTTGATGAAAATATAAAATATTATGCAAAGTGAACAAAATATGCCATTTACTTCGGAAAATGTTCTTAACAATTCGAAAATTAACTGGCAGTAAGTAAAAATTCTAATAAAACAATAAAATACCCACTTAAAGTTAGTGTTGAATATAAAAAAGTAAATAGGCTCTTTATTGACCCTTAAAAAAATAAAAACTTTAACAGAACCCTTCTTTTGTCGACACTCCAGAGAAGTCTGCTATAATAGGCAATTTATTTCATCGTCATTGCTCTGACACTCTGTAAAGTTAACGTTCGCCATTTTGACCCGTGCCGTCACGGACAGGAATAAAAAAAGTACCTATTAAAATTGAAACGAAAACAAGAGGTAGCTTGCGCGAAGGTACTAGGCTCACAGTACACCCAAAGAGTTCCATCAGATTTTATAACTACTGTAAAAACATCCTCGAAGGTAAGTAAATAGTTTCATTGACCTTTCCTCATGGGAAATAAAAAAAGCGTTGAAAACAAAACAATAGAAGCTCAGCTTGATCGCATGGAGGTACTAGGCGCTTAGAAGACCCAAAGAGTACCATGAGATTTTATGATAACAGTCGTGCAGTACATTTTTACCGTGAAAGACACCCTCGAAGGTGAGGCAAGTAAATATCCAGTTTATGGCAGCTCGTTAGAAGTTGGGTCATAACGTTAAACGACGTCCCTGTTATCGTCGGTTTTTGCTCTCCAAATCTCGGTCTTAGTACTCTACGAAGTTATGATTGCCTGTTACGTGTGTCCTGATCGAATTTCATTTGATGCGTATAAAGGTTTTCGGGAAGATACTTTTATTACAAGGTTAATGATAAAAATACTTGACTTTCTGTTCCTTGAGATATTTTCCTGTAAAAGCGGCATTAAGACATTTCTTCGCCGTTATTATTCTAATTACGAGGAGTTTGGTAGATTAATACGTCCATGGAACGGAATGAACCAGTAATTAGATGGGTTTAAATCTTGGGCTACCTCTTATTTAGCTCTAGATTCCTGGGTGAATATTGGTACGTCTTCTTTGCTGGACTTAAAAATCGCCTGTCGTGAAAAACAGATAGTCAGTCAACTCAATTTCAATTATTATATTGTAACTGTATTTTTTAAAATCTTTCTTGGAAAAAAACTTCCTGGCGTTATTATAAATAAGATTATTGGGTGGTAAAATAACTAGCAGTGGCTTCTTTATCCCAGGGACTGCAAATTCGAATCCCGCTACTAGAGACCCAGCTGCAGCGGTAGGAATGATTTCCCCGATTTCTACTTCCATCCAAATTGTTTCGTTTAATTGTTATTTTACCTTTTGTGTACATCCTAATATAGACTTTATTGTAACTATATAAACAAATGGATTTACTTTGATTACATCGTCCCGATTGCGCCAAATATTTACACTGGAAGATTGTCTTCACCTTTAAGCCTTATTTTAGGTCCGCGTTGATTAAAACAGGTCACGTCGTTGTAGTAAATTCGTGTCCTAAGGGTTTTGTGTTGTTCAGATTACTAAGCGGATCAATTAAAAAGTTTCCTGCCTTTTTGGTAAAAGATACTTTACCAGAGAGAGATAGCCCAGCTTACGCACCAGGTTAACTAGTTCTCGGTTCCATTCCTCCATGTGGTGCAAAACTTTTTTTTTCAGATTGTTGGTACAATTTGTGCCTTAAGCCAAAATTTGGACGCACAGTTGTCGTTATGTACGGGGGGGATTTTTCTATAAAAAATCAATTTCAAAATATGAATAGCTAGTTGCCTAACAACTATTAATAAAAAATCATAAATTAAATTAGAATTTAGATTAAAGAAAACTTGACATCCACGAGAGCGTAACCTTCAGTTTTGTTTATTTTAATTAAACGGTGTACAACAATAAAATTACACAATTAAAATATACTTCAAAGGAGGTGGTCCATTTCCCTTATAAAAATAACCCACAATAAGCGGGGCAACCATTAAAATGAAATTCCGAAAATATGGACAACGTTTCGTTGAATTTTAACCAGTTTTGAATCTTATTCTAACTAGTAATGTCTTTTTTGACTACAAACCTACAGTCCTACAAACCTTAATGAGAAAAAAAAGTGGTATTGAGATAGTGTTAGTTATAATAGTGTTTATAAATATGCTCTAAAATCTGGAATACAAAATAGTTGCGCCAGTGCCAGGTTTTTTTTTGGGTTACCTCTTTTCTAACATCTAAATAGAAATTATATTACTGAAAAAACAAAAGTATTTCTCACACAATTAAACATTACGCTTGCAGAGCTTCAGCAGCCGGCATTAGGTTTAGCCCATCTGCAATGTCTTACACAGGGTATGAGTCGAGTTTATTGACTGTTCTAATAGCGTAAGCAATTGAAGGGCAGTGCACATAATGCAGAGAACCGATGGCCAACAATTCTTCGGAACAAATAGCCGGAATTCAGGCGTCAATTTTATTCAATTACTGGTTTTAATCTTAAATGCTTTTTCCTTGACTAACGGATCCAACGCACAGCCTAAACCGCTGATCGTAGACCCGAAACTTGAAAACTTTGCTAGTCCTAAATATAAATTAATTAAAAATAATGTTAACAAAACATTTTAGTTAACACGACTGAACATTAGGCGGCTCGTCCACCCATTTGTTAACTCCCAAAAATGTTTTGCCATCAAGTTTCGCCAGGGGAATGTCGTAAACGGGATGACACGAGGTGAAAATTAAAGCAAGTACAGTAATAATGTACTGCGGGCTTCAAAATGTGAAAACTCCCGTGACACTTTTGGGTAAAGAGAGTGGAAACTCTGTTCTATCGAGTTTGTGTTTGCAATAAATTGCTGCGTAGAATTGCCTGCTGTGTCCGACAGCAACTTGTGCTATCTGTCACTAGTATTTGTAACTTGCTATTTATTTTACATTTCCAAGTTGCTATCAGACAGAGCTGTCGGTAATTCTATCCTAATTTTCAATTTGTGCTATCTGGCGCTAGTAACTTGCTATGTAAAGTTTTATAAGTATGATGTGTGTAATGCCTGCGTAATTGTAGCTTACAGACGGATGATCTGATGACTGGTTTTGATGCAACTCTATAAATTTAAAGTTGACTTAGTCGGGTTTTCAAGAAAAATCTAATGAGGCGATTAAAGATCATCAGCTTTTTTGTCTAGACTTGTCGTTTTCACCAAATTATACTTTTATAGGAGCACTTTTTTTACAGCAATTAACACAATAAAATTTACTTCAATAAGGTTTTATTACACATTAAACTTGTTTACACCACAAGGAATTTCGTCAGAATTACATCTGGGATGTCTGGCAAACTAAAATCACTTTACTAAATGAGTCTGTACTATAAAGAGTACGAGGACCTGTCTTTTGTAAGAATGAACGATGACTCAGTTATAAATTGGTTTACATTCACATTTAAAGTTGAAGCCGCAAATATAATTTTTAATTTATAAAATTAGTTTTATTTTAGTTAAATTTTTAACATAATTTAATCTTTAGTAAATTTTTTAAGGAAATGTTAAATATTTACTTCACGGGTTGTACCCAAAACAATTTACAATTTTAAGGGCTATATTGGGTCGAAATTTTCAAGGGTCGCGTGTGTGAGGTTATTATAGATTATTATGATACTTAACCCATTACCACGAAGTAGACCATCAGCTTTTCTACCACAAAATTGTGGTATGAAGTGTATCAAAGAACGACTAACAATGTTTATTAAAGTCAAACTCAATAAAACGGGGATTATTAGCCTGTTTTATTTTTAAATAAATAAATGTCATAATTTTGCTCATTATATTTAGGTAGATGATATAGATCTGTATATGTCAGTATTTTTTTCTTAATGTGTGACGATCAAAATCAAAATTACTTTTTAGAGTTTTATTGAGTCGGGCGTATCTAATTTTTATACTTGTATATCGAAACTTGTAATCTCTGCTAAAATTGAAGACGTTTTATACTCTTTCAACACTATCTTACTCCTGAAAATCGAATGTGTTACACTAAATACTCTGTTCTTTGTTCACAGGTACAGCAAACACATTGAAATCCGTCCAAATAAACGTACCGAAGGCAGTACTAACCGGCGATCATGCGAAGCTCTTGTGCACATACGATTTGGAAGGAGCGCAGTTATACTCAATTCGGTGGTATAAAAACATGGTGGAGTTCTACCGATATGTACCTAAGGAATCACCAGCAACAATGGTCTTTCCTGTGGCTGAGATCAAAGTTGATGTAAGTTTCAAAAAGTTTATAAAGCTTTCTATAAATACTATCTCTCACGTAGTTGGTAAGAAAGTCCTTTCAATACTTTCAACTCCTCTAATGAATTTCTGATTAATATATTGTGAGTTTTTTTGGTTGGCCTGATGGTAAGCCGTCACCACCGTAGCCTATTAGACGCTTGCAATACCGGGGGTATCACTCACGCGGTGCCAATCCTCCCAACCCCCCAAGTGGAGCTCTGGAGACCTTACTCAACGTAGGAACACAACATGGCCGAGATCAATGCTATTTGGCTACGATCTTCTGTAAAGTGGAGGTCCTTCTCCAGACGGGCTGCTCCGATTTGAGCGGATTATCCGCTGTGCCCTACCTCCCTTAAAAGTCCCAAGACAGCTGTAGTTTCTCCCCTGGGACGTCAATAAGCTTCATTGCTTATTGTCAATCTGAGGTCGCCGTTGTTGATCCTGGGTCTACAGGAGAACGTACGGCGTCACGAAGGTCTAGTCTAGAGCAAAACTTGCTGGCAAAATATATACGGTCTCTAATATATCACGTTAAGCTGATGGCGCTCCATGCTAGCTCAACCTCAATACGACACACAAGAAAAATACAGACCGAAAGTGACAAAAAATGTTTCTGTTCAACCTTTGTTTTTTGTTAATTGACAGGAGAAAGTGACAGGAGAAAAGAACATAGTACGATGATTATGGGTCAATGATCCATACGCTAGAAACTATGTTTAGTACTATATTCCAGACTAGTTTATTTAGCAGCAATATTATGTTCTTTGATGTTATTCTGATATCTAAAACTCAATATCACGGTGAACGCGTGCCGTTTTCACACTAATGTATTCGGCCATTAGTATGACTTCGATATTATCTTCTAAGGATTGTCGTAGTTCTGTTGTGTGTTGTATTTATCACTTTTTTAATCTGTAAACGAAGTTTTTTTCTATATGTACAAAGTAATTATAAACAGTTAATAAATATTCAATTTCCCTTTCTTTCTATTTTAACTTTAGTAGTAGGTACAGTCGGCCAATGTAGAGGTGAGCAGAGTAGAGAACAAATAACAAAGATTTTTATTGTAATAATGTACCTATATACTATAGTTATGACACTATATAATTATATGAATGCTATTGATACTTAAAATATATTTAAGTTAATCCTTTCATGCAATATTTAGAAAAGCTGACTGTACCTACTACTTGGGTCATTTTGCTTGTGTCCTAAATGGTATTACTTTTAATATCTAATAGAATCTAATAATCTAATGGAGCGAGTGAGTGAAAGAGGTAAATAATTTCCTATTTACCTCTTTCACTCACACAGATGGCCCTAAAAATAACTTCTTTTGTTCAGGTGGCAGCATCAGACCAGAACACAGTGGTACTCCAAGAGGTGGATAGAACATTGACGGGAGAGTATCAATGTGAAGTGTCAGCTGATGCACCACTCTTCCATACAGACATCAAGTCAGCTGAAATGGTGGTTGTTGGTAAGTTTATTTTATTATAGAGCTTTAAAAAGTATTTATACCCGTTTTCACCAAAAGTTCCTAAAATATAAAAGTTTCCTAACAGACTTTCTCTATGTCCAAATTCATATTTTTGGTAATCAACAAACGAATGGGCTTTTGAGTGCAAAGAGTGGGGGCTGGATATTGTTTCTAGCCATCCTAATTCATCCACGATACCAGCCAAAGGCTTGACGAAACATACTATAGATTACTGGCATGGTACTGGTAATTTTTAAGATACCAGTCTCACTCCAAAAGGTTTCATCTCCTACCATTACACAATGTGTCAGCAAATTATAATTGTAAAAGAAAACCTTGAATGAACATTAAAACAAAATAAATTAAATTTAAAGAAAACCCGACAAATTGGAGGAGAGTACGAAAAATTTATTCTGCACCAGTCATTAACCCCATATCTCTGGGAGGCGAGCAAGCAATTATTTATGTAGAGACTGCCCCGTTCTTACATTTTTCACAGCGGAACAGATTAAAAAGCAGTACAAACGTAACGAAATAAAAATTTGGACATTGCTTTAACATATTTTTTTTTTATTTTCTTATTTTTTTGTACATACAATAAATAAAGCGAGTTCTGCGTCGGTCGTGCTGTGACCGTCGCGGTCTGACTGCTTTTCAACCCATAATCATCCCACTGCATAATTCATAATTCATTTATTCATTGCAAAAACACGGTGTAGATAGGTTGTTAACAGTAAAATAAGAACAAGCATGCTTCGTCAAAACATGACATGCAATGTATGTTTGGGCTCTAAACATTAAATATCATAATTTATTTGGACATTGTACAATTAATTACACACTCAGAGAAGCTGCGCGTCAACTATGATTTAAGTATTCAGCAACGCTATAGAATGTTTTATTATTTAACCATTGAAATAATTTTAATTTAAAATCTTTAACATTTAGCATTTTGATTTCGCTCGGAATTTTATTGAATATGGTGACATGCATAGCTATACAATTATTTTTATATAGGGTTGATTTCGGTACACAATCCAGGACCAACCTGTTTCGATTCCTGGTATTCCGAGGATATTTTTGCGAGGCTTTGACATAAAATTCAGGGTGTTCTTTTACAAAGATACATACCTCAAAAATGTATAAACAAGGAAATGTTAACAAGCCAAGTTGCTGAAAGAGCATTTTACAAGAAATCCAAGGTGCAACTCCACACAAGGCCCGTATGCATTTTAATGGTTAAAAAAACTCTGTTCATAAGGACACCATTACCTCATATGGGTAGGCCATATCTTAGCACCGAGGCGACATGTGCATGGTAGACTGTTAGGGCAGTATTCTGATTAGTCACATTTCTCAGTCTTCTAAGTCAGTCTTCATACTGCATGGATACGGGTCTCCCTTCAATCGAAGGGGACTAGAGCGTACTTTGCCACGCTCCTCCAATGCGGATTAGCAGAGGCCGGTGTTTTCATGCCGCTAGAAGGCCACCGAGTTGGCTTAACGACTGTCGTCTAATACCGATAACTGCTATAGCCGGGACCGGGACCGACGGCTTAACGTGCCCTCCGAAGCACGGAGAATCTCGAGATAACGAAACCCATCCAAACGCTGGCTAAGGTCGACGTCGCTTGACTTGCGTGTTCATATTAGAATGCGACACACAGCGACGCCATCGAGCTTTTGTGTGTGTATGATTCTAAGCCACCACATACCTAGGTTATGCAGAACTCGGAACTCTGACCAATAAACCGCGCGCAGTGGTCCAAACATTTATGGCATCTGTATTCGTCTCAAGTCTGGGTGTGTTTCTGGTGTCTGTGTGCTCTATGGTCGGCAGTGATCACTTATCAGCATGCTCGTTTGGCAACCACCTCTATAACAAACACGATTTGCTAAGTTACACGTGTATTTTTATATTCATTTTTGTAAAAGTACTTTTGCAGTCTTTTCAATACACTTTTATATTAACGGTTAAATTTCTTTGCCTACTCAAATTAATACCCAGAATCTCAATCGAATGTTTGATCGTAATCCGTTTTTGGGAAAGTGATTGCGCTTTACATGTAAATAATATATTTAAAAACGTTTTTCCTTTATAAGCATTATGTTAGAAATGTTAGAATACGTGAGTCGAGAGAGTGAACTTTGATTTACTTTGATCAACATTTTTTTCTTCAAACTTTGTCTAACTTTGCCTCAGTCAACTTTTTCTGTTAGGCCGATAGTTTGATTGTATAGAAATCTAGGTACATCATCATCAACATTAGAGAATTTATAAAATGTGAATGATTTGTCACCTAAAAATAAGAAAATTTAATAATCCCATTCAATCTAAACAGCTTAAACTATGTTATTGATGAAACGACCACACTAGAGTTCTCTCGGGTCAGATCATAGATTTAGTATATACTAGCGTACCCTATGGATCGGCTTTGTTTGATTAAGGCGAGACCAAAAACAACCAAAAACGAGACAAAGATATATAATTTTGTGGATTTTCCTTTTAGTTTGAGTTACATCCAGGCACTGCACAGGTAACCATATTTAAGCACGTCAAATTAACACCAAAACTACACATAAAAACCATAAATTTTGTAAAAATAAGTGGGATTTGTTTTAACATGACTGACGTTAGGGCGATACAAGCCCATAGCGTGTATAGGAAAAATGGTCTATATATCTCGCTCTAACAAACGCGTATGCTATCTCTTTTGCAATGCCAATCTTCTTACGCTAGTAAGTTATAATAAATCTATGGGTCAGACCTATCTTGAAAATCAGTGTATACTTATTGATGAACTGTAAAATGTAAATAGTAATAGGTAATGTCTTTTTTTATGTATGTAGCAACAAATGTAACATATAAACACGGACTGTTGCTCAGAGATTAAGTATAAAATCTCTTTGGATGTATTTAAAGGAAGAGAGGTAGGGCACAGCGGATAATCCGCTCAAATCGGAGTAGCCCATCTGGGGAAGGACGTCGTAGCCAAATAGCATTGGTCTCGGCCATATTGTGTTCCTACGGTGTGTAATGCATGCGTCTATAGGCTACGGTGTGATGCTTACCACCAGGGGGTCCGTATGCTTGCTTGCCATCTTTGTACCCTGAAAAATTGTTTCTCTCATAAAGTTGATTGTTCGCCATCCAACACGACTAATTCAAATTGCTTGATGAACGTTCTAGAACATTCTAGGCGGATGGGCGCGCGAACGAGATTGTTGTCTGTGATTGTAGGAGGCAAACAACCGCTGTTTACAAAATATACAGAATTTAAACAAAAACCTGTACATTTCAAAACCACTACATTATTTAAAAAGATACTTCATGTCATTTTCTGTAGCATTGTTTCAAAATATAAACATTTAGAATTCAATTCCCTACAAAATTGCAATTAATCAAACAAAACAATTATTAAAAAAAAATTTGCTGTTTTTGATATTGAATGCTATAAAATATAGCAGCGAAAATCACGATATCAAACCCTGTATTTTAATAACAAATATTTTAACAAAACGAAACTAAAACTATCGAACTTATTATACATTCATTTTGGCAAATTGTGAATTTCACAAAAAAAAACTATGTGGAACAAAAGCTTTTATGAAAAACAACAAATGGTCGGTCTCTCCGAATCAAACTGGGCTTCTGTTGCCGCAGTGAAATGCCAGCGTTCCGAATATGCAATATTTCGATGCTACGGCTGTGGTTTGAGAGGTAGCGTAGAGAGGTTTATTTAATTTCATGAAGATATACATGTGATATAATATAAATAATTCAACACAATTCACATAACGAAACCTGCCCACTTACTCTTGAAGATAATTCCGCTCGGTCGCCATAGGATTGTTACTTTTATGTACTCTTTATAGCTAGACTAACCATAACTAAATACTAAACTAAATGAAATCGGATTGTATGCTAACCAAATAGTTAGTAAAGTAAAAAATTTCAAGGGTACGAATTAGGATTTGCTGTTAATTTTGCATTTGAAATTATACAGAATTGAAATTAAAATCGCGATTGCTATGCAGAGTAACCTAGCAGGTCCCAAAGTAAGCTAGCCTTGACTTGCATGTGTTATGGGTACCAGACAACGAATATATCATTGTAAATATATTATTTATTTATTTATTTATTATCCAAAAAGTACATAATTATACGATACACAATTTATCACCAAACTGTTTAGACAGTTTGTTGGCGAATAGAGCACTCTTACAAACTAATTTTATGGACTTACAGTATTACTTAACTATCCTATTATTATTTATTATTTACTTATATTACATAGAAAACTCTCAGACTCGTGAAGAAACACAAATGTTTGCCCCGAGCGATCTTACCTGGTTAAATTCCTGTATATTATACGGACTACGTTTAAACTTACCCTTATTTAAAAAAATACTACATTAAGGATTAACTAAAACAAAAATTAAACTAAGGCTTTAAGAGAGGTAGGGCACAGCGGATAATCCGCTCAATCGGAGCAGCCCGTCTGGGGAAGGACCTCCACCTTACAGAAGATCGTAGCCAAATAGCATTGGTATCGGCCATGTTGTGTTCCTACGATGAGTAAAGTCTTCAGAGCTCCACTTGGGCGGGTTGGGATGGTTGTCAAAGCGTGAGTGATACCCCCAGTGTTGCAAGCGTCTATAGGCTACAGTGATGCTTAGCATCAGGCTTGGCGGCCGTATGCTTGTTTATCAACTTTGTGGTATAAAAAAAGGCTTAACTAAAACCGATTCAGGATCCGATCATTCTGCAGGAAATGAAATGCATTGCACATTTGACAAAACAAGTTTAAGATGAACATACTTCATGCATCTCATGTGAATAGAAATATGGTTTGTTATTCCACTGCTTCGCCTACCCGCTATCATTCACCCGTCAGCCCAATAAAGGTCTTCACAAGGGGTGAAAATATTGAAAAGTGGGCAGATGGTCACGGAACCGCCCTTTGTGAACGTTCGGCAATTTCTCCGGTGAATTAGGGAATATTTTTTGGAAAGTTTACGGTTGGGAAGTCTACGTTATTTAATAAATGAAAGTTTCAGATAATATATATGAAAGAAAAAAGACTTCTTCTTGTGCTTCCCGTAATTAGTGTCAACTGCGGGTAGCTAGTGTTGGTTAGCGTTCAAGTCAAGTCAGTGACCGTTAGGTGTTATAATATGTATTATTTTTTTCTTCAATCAAGTCAGACAGTTGTAATCTTCTTCCAAGTGTCATCAAACATAAGTTTAAAGTCAAGACGTTTCCATTCAAATGCTTAATTACAAGCTCTTTCGAATCGTCACTTTTTTTTCCTGCCAACAGATCAGCGGGTCTATCATAACAGTCAAAATCTAGTCTCAATCTCAACATCAACTACTATCTTGATCATACAAAATGTGTGAGATACCACTAGAGATTGGTTTTGTTACGAGTGGTCTATTCTCGAAGATCGTTTTTCCTAGTCCATTAAAATTAACGGGGTTCTCTAGTTAAGCTTGTGCCTAACTCATAAATGTGTTCAAGTGATTAAAACATAATAACTATTTAATCCAACAGAGCCTCCGCTGATAAGCCCGAACGTGACGTCAGACAGAATGACGTATGCGGGCGGTGACCACATACGGGCAAATTGCTCGTCACCGCCGTCGCTACCCGCCGCCAACATCACGTGGTACGTCAACGAGCAGATGGTGAGTTATAGCTTCTGGCTTTAAAAACTTTTTGTGACACATGACCTATCGTTACTCTGTGACGATAATGTTATAAGGCAGCAGTGAGCGTTTTCTTCGACACGAAGATTACTGTCAGTAATCTTTGCGTGTGTGAAGCAAAATATCAGTAGACTATTAATGCAAGAATTATATTGGCACTGGAGCAACCAGGCATACTTTTTTCCATTTTCTATTTCTAGATGTTTATGAATTATAATGTATAATAGAAACGCATTCTTTCTGCAAACCTTTTTGTACTAAAATTTATCATTAAGATACCTAATTACTGAATTTAATCATCTTACGCCTGTATCAGTCTACTCCTTGTCTGAGACCTCATTTAATGCAGAACATGGACCTCGTCTCTCCGTATAGCTATTACCACTAGCCGCTCTGCAAAGATCTCAGTTGTATAGAAATTAAATTAATGATATATTTATTTTCCCCCAGGTTCCTGGCTTCACAGCGAACCATGTGTTAAACTTCAGTAATGGCTACGCGTCAAGCTTAGCTACATTGGAGTTAGAAGCAGCGGCTATGTCTCCTGTGCCTACACTTATGATACGGTAAAATGATAATCTAAAAACTAGGTATTATTAAGACACCTATTTGGTAGCCCAATAACTTTAAGCTTTTTCTATTTTTTTCTAAAGACACCTGATGACAGGGGTGAGGGACTGTATTAAATGATATATGGTACAAGACGAATATCAATAAAAATCAATTTTGTAAGATTTCATAGAACTGACCGACCACACAGAAAGTAATCCAAAAAAAAACAAAGAAAAATTCGTTTCAAAAATGTCTATCCAGCCAGTCGCTAACAACTTTGTAGGAAAATTTAAAATGTACAAGAATTCCTAAATAATCAGATTCTGATCATCATTCTGGTGAGTAAGTCATTAAAATGATAGCATAAATTGTGTGTTAAGTATGTGGTTCAACTATGTATAATTACTTAATGTATGAAACTAATATTATATGCTTCTAACACACCACGACACAATTTAACACGTGTCTTTTTGGCCTATTATCTCTGGACGCTTTTAGTTGAAAAGACAAACACAGCTGTAGTTTCTCCGCCGCGCGCCGGGACGTCAATAAGTTTCATTTGTTTTATTGTCAATTTGAGGTCACTGTATCTAATAAATTCTAAATATAGATTTATCAACTAAGACCCTAAGGTGACTCAGGATTCAGGATCAACAACGGTGACCCTAAGGTCACCGTTGTTGATCCTGAATCTACAGGAGACACAATGGTGGGAATGTGTCGGACGCTTTTAGTAAATTAAGTCTCTTGTTTCAGGTGTGAAGCAACAATTTTTGAGGTGTGGAAGTCAGCGAGTCATACACTAGTATTACGTGAGCGAAGTGCTAACCCAGCATCAGCCTTAGGAAGAAGTTTTACAGGTGAGGTCCTTAAATCTCAGGATCGTGATCCAATACTTGTAGTTTATGAAGTAGAATATTTTATTTTATACTAGCGCCCCGACCCTGCTTCGCATGGGATTTTATAAAGATCCATATTTATAAAAAAAATATATAGCCTATGTCACCCACGGATACTATAGCTTTCCAACAACCTTTAGAGTTTATTCGTTACAACAAAAATACATATTATTCCTCTTTATAATATTAGTATTGGTTAATTTAATTAAGTATACAAGTTGTAAATGATCAGAGAAAATGCCAGCGAAGGCTCTCTAAACCCTGTTTTTCTTAACTTGGCAAAACAATCATAACGTGTCTTTTTATTCAATTATCCATGGATATGTGTAAAATCGACAAATCGCCAGAATACTAAGAGTGTTGTGGTAATGCCATTTCTAACTATATTATTATTATTTGGGTGTGTATGATAATTTTAATTACATATTTTCGTTAAAAAGACGTGCTAAGATTACTACATTTGCCAAGTTAATAATAATAATAAGGCTGGGAAATCTAGAGTACGCATGAAATGGAGAAATGATGTAAACCTATTCATCATGCGTACTTATTACCTCATCACAAAATTAGAAACCGACATGACAACATATCGCAAAAAATTGCATGAGCTTTTCTCACAACAATACACTGACATCAAAGTAACGGAACAAAGAGTTATTTTAAATACCTGCAGGATTGTTCGAAAGTTCATGCAAATTAACGAAAACGAACAATAACCTACATTACACACTACACGCTACACTTACTTGGTCTAACCCGTAAGTGTGGTTTATACCAGCTAAAGGGCTGAGAGAAAAAAAAAGAACATGAAAATAATAATAATAGTCGTTTATTTCAGGTATAACCCATAAAAAATACAATCCAATAGAATTAACTAAAATTAAAGTTAAAATGATAGAAATAAAATAATAAATAAAATATAAAAATTAAATTAAATACCATACAGTGTAGAATACAAATATTACACCACACAGGGTTACTTCCTGTTGCTGTCACGCTGCACGGAAAGCCAGTACCTAATAATGGGACCATCCAGATACTGGGCCAGTGTAGAGAGGATCATGTTTTTGGAGTTGCGGACACGGGTCCAGAACCCTGCAACGCGAGACCTGATAATAGCGAAATAGTCAGGTACTCCGGCCTGCGCAAACATGTCAGATGCGCTGCAGTATCTCGGGTGTCTCATCAGGATGCGGTATGCATTATTATACTGGACCCTGATGCTACTCCGAGTACGCCTCAAGCAGTTGACCCAAAGCTGAGCCGTGTAGAAGCATTGGCAATATGCTCTAAACAGAGTTTGCTTCACACCGTCCGTGCAACGCGCGAATCTACGTGCTAACATGTTACAGCGCACGGCCAGAGCCCTGCACTCCCGTTCCATGTCGACATCATCCCGGAGATCCTCAGTCAAAAAGTGGCCCAAGTATTTGAATGATCCCACATACTCCACTAAAGCGCCATTCAAAGACACTGGCAACAGCCTCTCCGGACCCTTTCCCGCGCGGAACACCATCAGTTTGGTCTTTTGGACGTTATACTTAAGCCCGTGCTTACTAGCATAAGTTTCGCAGATGGCTAGCAACTTACGCAGACCACTGATCGACGGGCTAAGAAGCACCATATCGTCAGCGTAACTGAAATTGTTTAAACAAACAGAACCAATATGACATCCGATTTTGGTGCTTCTCAACTCCTCGATTAGATCGTTGACATATAAACTGAAAAGGTCCGGAGAGGTGAGCCCTCCTTGACGTACACCGCATTCTAGCCTATAATCGTTAGAGGCGGTGTCGCCCCATTTTACAAAATTCGTTTGGTTCTCGTACCAGTATCTCAACAGACCCACAACTTTCGATGAAACGTTAGACTGAGTCAGTTTCCGCCACAGTAAATTATAATTTACCAGGTCAAAAGCCCTACTCAAGTCTAGGAAACAAGCATAAACTGATGTGTCTCTTTTAACATAATAGTTCAGCGTTGTTTTAAGACTGAATATTGCGGAGTCTGTTGAGAGACCGGGACGAAACCCAAACCCAAAGTTAAGAAAAACAGGGTTTAATTATACTATTTAAATTTGAGATTGGTCCTCTTCTTTTTAGTTCTGTGGGTCCACTTAGCTGTTTTGGTCCTCTCATCCTGTTAAGTGTTAACCTAACCTTTTTTTCTTACAGGAGCAGCGACCGAAACATGTCCACCTACAATAATTGTGCTCGTACTTCAAATTTTCCTTCAATTTTTGTTAAGAAGCTACACAGAAACTTCGATAAGATAGTTGTCTTAGTATTAATTTAGATCATAGAGTAGTTCATTCTCAGGGTTTTAAGCAATTGACATTGTAATGTATATTGAAATAAAATTAATGTCGCCGTTGTCAAAAACTAGTAAAAAAATTAAGAATTTTATTTAGTATGTTTTAATTAATTTTCATTTTAAATTGTACAAAAAAAATTGTTCTGTAATAAAGAATATTTGATAAGGTCGGTTGGGGTATGACTACCACCGTGGCAAGACTACCTGTTTTATATTTTATTAATATTTTAGATCTTGTAAATGCACTTAGGTGTGGCAAAACATGATAATATTACATACATGACTTCATTTATTATCTTAGACCAAAGCATTATTTAAATTAGTAGTAGCCCATAAAAATTCTGCATAGAGACCGATTTACTTTTTTGAATCAAAATATTATGTTATTCTTACCCCAACTAACCATAAAATAAGTTTTTTTTTACATTACGTTTGACGATTTTCTTTATAAAATAATGTAATTTATTATTCCAAATAACTATAACATTCGTTTAGGTACCATATTGTTAACATAGACTGATTATTATGAATAAATAATGTACATACAACATATTAATGTTTGTTTGTAAATATCTATAAATGTCATTGGTCATTTATATACATATAAATATAGTAAATATTAGTCCAAAATGGTGTGTTTCTATCATAATTTATTACTGTTATTATTTATACAGGTGTTTTTTTTTCACTATCTAAATTTTAATAATTTATTTTTATCTGTTGGGAAAATCTTGATAAATACGTGTTTTTTTCTTTTAGTATCACTTAATACTAAAATATGAAGTTAAAGAATCACAATGTTCTCTAAAAACCACGCTAATTTGAAAATTTTATCTATATTTTTTTTCATAAACAGAACTTTTTAACTTTTAACGCGAATGCGCAATCATCGTGCGAGTAAGCGATGAGACCATTGCGTGTTCGAGCATGCGTCTAAGCGTCGTGCGATTGTCGGTTAGGACACCTATTCGATTTCAATATGTTTGATCGCGCGTTCGTACGAACTAAGTTCGCGTGAATGGATTTACAAACATTTGAGCCGCGCGACAGCGTCGTGCGATTGTCGTTAGGACACCTATTCGAGTTCAATATGTTTGATCGCGCGTTCGTATGAACTAAGTTCGCGCGAATGGATTTACAAACATTTGAGCCGCGCGACAGCGTCGTGCGATTGTCAGTTAGGACACCTATTCGAGCTCAATATGTTTGATCGCGCGTTCGTATGAACTAAGTTCGCGCGAATGGATTTACAAACATTTGAGCCGCGCGACAGCGTCGTGCGATTGTCAGTTAGGACACCTATTCGAGTTCAATATGTTTGATCGCGCGTTCGTATGAACTAAGTTCGCGCGAATGGATTTACAAACATTTGAGCTGCGCGACAGCGTCGTGCGATTGTCAGTTAGGACACCTATTCGAGTTCAATATGTTTGATCGCGCGTTCGTACGAGTAAAATTCGCGCGAATCTATGATGATCGCGCATTCGCGTTCTGTTAGGACGATGCCTTATACACAGAAAAAATTTGGATGGTGAAAAAAAATTCATTCTGTGTATTTAATTTTTATTGTTTATTTTCGTTATAATATTTTTCAGTAAAGAAATATAAGTAAAGAAAATTAATAGCTTTTTTATTATGTGTTCAATTATGCTCCTTAAATTAATATAAAGCCGTCAAAATTTCAACTCCGTCATAAATTCAAGGACTATATTAATCAAAAAGTTAATACAAATTACCTATTAATAATGTTGACAAAAAAATATTTTTGTGTCTAACAAACTAAACTGTTAGATACTATTATTTTTTTCCGAATTTCATTTGGCAAAACACACTTGGCAGTCTTCTTAGCGCATAAAAATAAAGCATAATCATTATTTCTCAGAATCTGTATATGGCAGAATTTACAATGGCATAGGTACTTTTACGATGGCAGAAATTTATTTATGATACCTTTGACAGAATTAAAAAACAATCTACCTAACTTAATTAAGGGTGTACCTAACTTAATTAGGGGTGTAGATAGCCACCACCACTGCATCGCACTAATTGGTTTAATATTTGTGAGTGCCAATAAAGAATATTAAAATAGTTCTTCACTTAGGGCCCACTGTTTGATCAGGAGTTAAGTATACTAATGGTTTAAATTCGTAGAAATTTTGAATAATTTTTTTTTTCCACTAAGGTGGCAAACAAGCATACGGCCCGCCTGATGGTAAGCATCACCGTAGGCTGTAGACGCTTGCAATAAAGGGGGTATCACGCGTTGCCAACCCTCCCAACCCCCCCCCCAAGTGGAGCTCTGGAGATCTTAATCACCATAGGAACACGACATGGCCGAGACCAATGCTATTTGTCTACGATCTTCTGTAAGGTGGAGGTCCTTCCCCAGACGGGCTGCTCCCATTTGAGCGGATTATCCGCTGTAAAGTTAGTTTTTTATACGAATTTTAACCGTTAGTATACTTACTACTGATCAAACAACGGGGCTACTAAGTTAATTAATTTTAGTTCCCAATTTCTATACAGAGCAATGTTAATTTTAATAAAAATTATTTACTTGTCATTTTTTATTTCAAATTAAGTATATTGTAAGAAGGAGGCTGTGTTTATAGTAATAGATTACTGTTGTTATTATTATTATGTATTATTTCATTTATTATTAAATAAATGAACAATGTGATGGTGCATATAAATAATGTAATATTCTGTGTTATATAATAGACAGGTTTGTATATAAGAACTGTGTTCTGATTAGGCTAATAGTGAGTAGTTATTTGCCTTTGCATATTGACGTTTTGCTTGCAAACTCATCTAGTGAATGATTGATTCTTTGATGATCCGACGTAAAAGAGAGTACTATGTATTTATTCTGTGACAAGAGCCATAGGTAAATAGAAAAATAAATGAAGTTGCAAGCTTGTTCGTCGGAGAAATGGCCGCGATCAAGTTCGCAACGAAGCGACATCCAATTTGATTGTTCAATTTGATGATCCAACGAAATAAGCGTGCAAGAGCGTACAAGAAAAACAAAGTTACCTACAAGCACCCTACAAGTTTGTTCGTCGGAGTCAAAGAAATGGCCGCGATCAATTTTGCAGCGCACTTAAAGCCCCCAGTAAGATTGACTGTGTATGGCTAATCAGTATACATGACGAAAGTCTACTTGAAGGCCAAACTTGAAGAAAAAAAATATAATACATAAATCACCTATTCGCTTAGCGAGTTGACGTGAATTCCATTACAATGCCGTAGAGTCCACGTAAACGTTTGGAAGCATAGAAATATCAAGAAAATCGTGGTGGCATTGAATATGCTAATATTCGATTCTTTCGACTTCATGAACTTTGCAGCGTTGCAAACTTGACCGTATGAAACTTACAAATCAAAACAATATTAGGTTTACAAATTTTCGAGGTTTCCGGCGACCGGGACCGCCATTTCTTGCCAGTTTCTTCTTAGCACAAATCTGCCGTCTGGTGGTAGGAAAAAATTATTTTATGAGTGCGCGAGCCAGCCGCGATGACGACCAGGGGCCCGATTCTACAAACACAAATGCACCAATGGACTCTCAATGGTGTCTCAATCGTGTTTTTTTTTTCATAACATTTGATATGGACTTAAACAATTACATAATGTTTAACTTATTGTTTAAGTCCATATCAAATGTCAAAAACTATTCTACAGATACACTATCGGCATTTTATTGTGACACGATTGAGACACCATTGAGAGTCCATTGGTGCATTTGTGTTAGTAGAATCGGGCCCCAGTATGAAGGCTCAGTGTCAGCTACAAATTATTCGCCTAATCTAGACACATATTGAAATAATCCTTTAATATCATGGAATAGAAACTTTGTTAATGACTGTACGGATTTAAAACAGATATAAATTATATTTAATTAGTTATTGTTTTAATTGTTTATAGAAAAATAATTTTGTCATTTTATAAGACAAAATGACGGAAAATCTGAAGTATCTATATGTAGATTCCATGCTTTATTTTTTGTTTGTTATATAACTTTTTAAACAGAGTAGCTTGTTTCGGTATTCTTTTAATGTGTTTTTCACTAACATTGTTTATTGTAATATATTTACCGATTTAATATTTAGATTTGTATCCAAACAATGAAACATTGTGAATTGAATTGAAATTTGATTGAATTGAATACAAAATGATGTGAATTTAATTGAAAAAACAGTTGCGTTTTAAAAAAATTTGTATTTAAAATTCCATATCGCCTTCTGTTATAGGTATTTTTATAGATTGACGATTCAAATAATGAGAATAATTTGTTATTTATAAAATGAAATCTCATTAAAATTATGAAATGTGTTCATGTGAAATTATAATAAATTATTAAAAATATGTTAAAATAATTGTGTTAAATTTTTATTTTAAAGGTTTATCATAAAAATATATCAGTTTTAAATTCTAAAAAGAAATTCCAGTAATCCCTAACATGATACTTCAAAATGTAATTTTACCGTAAGTTCGCCTAATTGTGCATTAAATCGAAAGTGATTTTAGTGTATAATGTATTATGAAAGACGTAATAATAAAAGGGGTAATAATTGTAATATTTTTTTATTGAATTCCCAACTGTAACCCTGAATCACACACAAAAATATATGATGATCAGTTAGCACAAAAAATAAAGTACGAAAAGTATGAGCAGTCGCAAGTACGAAAAGTATGAGCAGTCGTAAGTACAAAAAGTATGAGCAGTCGTAAGTACAAAAAGTATGAGCAGTCGTAAGTACGAAAAGTATAAGCAGTCGCAAGTACGATAAGTATGAGCAGTCGCAAGTAGGTACGAAAAGTATGAACAGTTATAAGTACGATCGTAACTGCGAAAAATATACGAAAGTTCTTTTTTAAATAATTAAATAGTACCAAGAAATATGAGCAGTCGTAAGAGAAATGAATCGGTCTAGAAAAGCAGATGAAAGTCCGATGGCGGCGGCGGCGTGGCAAATATCAAACTGTTGTTGATGATGACAATCCTTAAGACCAGTCAATGAATTAATTACACTTTCGTAACAGTTCGGCCACAGAGTAATACAGAGGGTTGACTCCCGACTAAATGAAAAATTTATACCTATTCTCATAGGGTTGACACCTTTGGCACGGTATTAAATTCAATATAAAAATAAAAACAACGTTTTTCCCCTCTCGTCTCTTGTCCGGTAGGGACAAGAAAATTGAAAAATCAATAAAATGTTTTATTTAATAATGAAATTTACAATGTAGAACCATTCAAAATATTCTTTTTTTTTAAACATAAAGGAATATAAAAATAAAATTATTATAATGAAAAACTTTATCATTTTTTTTTATAACAAATTAAATCTGTACTTATCTATACTACTATTATAAAGAGGAAAGATTTTGATTGATTGTTTGTGAATGGAGTGTGTTTGTGTTAAAATTTTAAATTTTGTTAAGTACCCGTGCGAAGACGGAACGCGCCAGTTCTTAATAAAATATGTTTCATAATGCTATCAATTAAACGGTCAGCATTATGAAATGTCAATAAATAAATATTCTTGGACGAATCACACAACGCCAGCTAGTCCCAAACTAAATTGCTGAAACTAAATATACTTAAATACTTTTTTGTAAATAAATTATACATAGAAATCACCCAGATCAAGGCAAACAGACATGTTCATGCACACAAATGTTTGCCTTGCGCAGGATTTGAACCCGCGGCCCTTGGGATAAAGTGACCATTGCTAGCCACTCGACTACCGGGCCTGTCTATAAATGAGTGACCCGAAAATATTTTATTTTATTGTTTCGTTTTAATTCCTTATTATTTCTGGTTTATAATACAAACATTTGTAATAAACATTATTAACATTGTTTAAACATTTGGTTCTATGTAATTTAGGTAAGCATACAATACTACTTATTAAAAATAGGTAGTAGCTGTGATAGTAAGGTAGTAACTAGGTACTTAGAACAATATTCAAAAATAATAAATTTTCGTAAATCGTAGGTACCTACTTACTTCACATCATTTTTAGGGTACGAAAAAAAGAAATGTCCTTGTCCTTTTTTGAATTGGCCATACAACACTACACGAACTTGGCATTGTACACGTCACAGTACGTGCGGCGCGGCGCGCGAGCGGCCGACGTCCCTGGCGTTAATACGGAAACTGAGCCGGTTCAAACCAGTTCTTACCGCGGTCGGAGCGTACGAGACCTCGTCGGTGAGAGCTCACGCACACATCGCCGTTCTTTGTATGCGTATACCTATTCTGGACGGTTGTTTGAAGCCAACCTTCTGTAGTATTCTGTGGTTCGGCGTAATAGCAGTAAAGCTAACTAGCCTAAAGCAACTACACTATATTGATATAAAGAATATCTCAAAAAGAGAAAGAGATTAGGTATAAATATGGATATAACAGACCTAGAATCCTCATTTCCTCAAGGTCATTGTCCTGACTGTATCTCCAAAGTCTGTCTCCTAACGTAGCGGATATCATGTAATTATATACAAGACACGTAGCAACCGCATCTAATTTACATAGTATTACCGCAGACAATTCTGAAAGTTAGTATGCCTAACTTCGGAATATCGGGACAAAACGTAACACATCTTGAATATAGCCGACGGGCATGACATAAATATATTTTACAATTCACTCAGTGCCACCTGGTCCCAAAGTCAGCTAGGCTACAGATTACTAAATAGTTACTATCGTAACTATGTACAGTCAACAAAGGAATTGACTGACCCCCCCTGTCTGTATGATAAAAGATTTACTTGAAAATTTGTAATTACATATTTTTTTTTGGTGGTGGCACACCACAAAGGTGGCAAACAAGCTTACGGTCCGCCTGATGGTGAGCGGTCACCGCAGCCTATGGACGCTTGCAACACCGGGAGCATCACTCGCGCGTTGCCGACCCTGTAAAAATTTTTCAATGCCCTTTTTGAAGAACCCCATATTATAGTCTAAAGGAAAGACCTCGGCGGGGATATCATTCCACAGCCTCAGCGTTCGCGGAAGGAAACTCCTCTGAAACCACGTAGTACGCGACCATTTTGGTTCTAGTGTGTGAGGTTGGCATCCCCGCCGGTGACGAGCAGTTCGATGGTAAAAAGTGGCCGTAGGCATCAAGTCAAACAATTCCTCGGAACAAACCCCATTATACAAGCGGTAGAACACGCATAGGGAGGCGAAGTCTCTCAGCAGACTGAGGGGCTCAATACCGCTTGTTAGCTCGGGATCGTCGACAATCCTCATAGCACGTCTTTGAGTCGAGTCTAGAAGTCCAAGTTGGTACGCCGGCGCTCCAGCCCATAGGTGAGAGCCTACTCCATGTGGGGTCGGACTTGAGATGTACAATATGAAAACTATTGATTAAAAAAATTCAAGTAAATCCCTTCACGCAATATTTAGAAATCTTTAATCATACAGACAAGGGGGCGGGAACCTCAGTCAATTCCTTTGTTGACTTAGTAGTACTACTATTTAGCAGTAGTATTACTTAACTATGTATATTAGTAGTGGTGGCTAGGCTTCATTTTCTTATGTTACGGGTACCTGACAAGTCTGACAATGGATATATTTTAAAATGTACCTACTTATAATACATAGAAAAGTCTCGAACTCGAGACATTGAGTAGTCGTCACTGTCCACCTTAAAACATTCGATAGTGCTTAGTACAGCCAACAAAGGAAAGTGTTGATCCAGTCCGTAAATATTATGATTTCTAAATTTTGCGTAAATAAATTTACTAGAAAGTTTATTTTTCAATAATATTCATAATGCTCTTTTTTTATACCACAAAGGTGGTAAACGATACGGCCGGCCTGATGGTAAGCCGTCACCGTAGCCTATAGACTTGTGCAATACCGGGGGTATCACTCACGCGTTGCCAACCCTCCCAACGCGTTGCAGCTCTGGAGACCTTACTCACCGTAGGAACACAACATGGCCGAGACCAATGCTATTTGGCTACGATCTTCTGTAAGGTGGAGGTCCTTGCCCAGACGGGCTGCTCCTATTTGAGCGGATTATCCGCTGTGCCCTACCTATCTTATATTGTTCTATATGATTTCAATTTTTCTACTAAATCCATTGACGCAATATTTAGAAATCTTTAATCATATTTACGGCCAGGATCAACCCTTTTCTTTGAACGTGTTGACGTTTACAAGCCGACCGAATTGAAAAAATGTTTCATTATGTGAATTCATATGACGTGGTTTACATATCCAAATCAGCCGGATTACTTACTTTAAAATGCTAGCAAATAAGCCACATAATATTGACATTGACGACCTCCGTGGCGTAATGGTTACCACGCCAGACCGCCACCCAGGAGGTCCCGGGTTCGATCCCCGGTCGGGTCATGATGAAAAACGAACTTTTTCTGATTGGCCTCGGGTCTTGGATGTTTATCTATATATGTATTTGTTATAAAATATAATATCGTTGAGTTAGTATCCCATAACACAAGTTTCGAACTTACTTTGGGGCTAGCTCAATCTGTATGAATTGTCCCTTTATATATACTTTATATATGTAACACGCGTCCTAATTCACAATATCAGAGTAGACTCTTCTATGTCGGTTTGTTTACATCGACTTTAAAAAAATCTAAAATAGGTTTGCGTTTGACCACAGCTTGTCTGATGGTAAGCATCGCTGTGGTCTACGATGTAACACGCTCTCCTAGAAAATATCTCCTCCTCCATAGGTGGTTCCTCAATGTTGAGGATCGTGAATCCGACGTAACTTCGTCACCGTTTCTCTCCATCTGTTCCGATCTTGTGCCAGATGGAGAGCTGTGCTTATCGGCATTTCCAGGCTTTCAGCTACCTGGTCCGTCCATCGTCTAGGGCTGCATCCTCTTGGTCTTTTCCCTTCTACCTTGCTTGAAAATATCTATATCAGAATCTATTTACTCTAGATTTCAAGATTGTATTCTTTCTGGAATGTATTCTTCAGGAAACATCGATTTCGGTAGAGAGTTCCGCAGTCCTTACAATGAAGGATGACGAAAAGCGCTTTGTGCGCGTCTTTGGAACTTTCACCGTAAATCGATGTCGACCTTCGGATCTTCTAGTTGTTCGGCGATAGAACGGAGTGAAATCGTGCAGCTCTGTTGCACACTCCCCAAAATGTAGCCGTAAAACCAACAGACATGATCGAAAAGCGAATAAGATACTCGTACTAAGCATATAAACATCTCGGTATCTGTTCCGGTCATAGATTTAGTTTATACTAGCGTATGGATAGGCAATGATTTGATGAAAGCGAGACCAAAAATAAAATACACTAGTGTGCGTGTAATGTTCATGTGTGCAAGCAAGATATATAATTTTGTGGTTATTCCTTTGTTTGAGTTACATCCAGGCATTGCACAGGTAACCATATTTAATCACGTCTAATTAACACCAAAACTACACTTAAAAACCTTAATTTTTGTAAAAATAAGTGGGATTTGTTTTTAACACGACTGACGTCAGGCCGATACAGCCCGATAGCGTGTATAGGAAGAATGGTCTCGCCTATCTATCTTGCTCTAACAAACGCGTATACTATGATCTATCTCTTTTGCATTGCCAATCTAACTAGTATATATTAAATTTATGGTTCCGGTAGTATGGAATACGGCTCGAACACAGTTTAAAACTATTAATTTAATAAACATAAATATAATCGCTAACGACAAACTGAATACTAAACATTCTCGACCGCTGGAGCTAAGTTAGCAACCATGGATAATTCGATTTAAAAGTTTGTGTTTACTAGACAGTATCTCTATTATTTAAGAGCATAGTCAGATTTCATGTACTAAGAGCATTAACAATGCCCTGTTAAGTTTCATATATCATATCTGTCAGATAAATTGTTATTCAAGACTTATCAGGACTCGCAGAAAGTTTCAGAAAGTGATTTTAATTTTAATTCTATATTGTTAAGTCTCAAGTATTTTTTTTCTTTAAGGCCCGTTTAGACCATGCCTGTTTATTGCCTGTGGCATACAATAACGTCAAAGAAATAATTGACATGCATCGTTTAAACGACAGTTTACAATTTTTTAAGGACGAATTTTTGCTCCCAATTGTGATTGCATGCAATTATTGCACTTGAATGTGCAAGAAACTGACGTCGTCTAAATGGGGCTTTATTTTCAAAATGACAGCTATATTTTAATGCGTTCTTAAATTTTAAATTGCGTTTCAGAAACTGGCGGTTAATATTATACTAATATTCTGAAATCTCATTCATGCGACGCTAAGAACCTACAGAATAATATCTTTATTTCATTGTAAGTATTACAATATAATACCATAATATTATTCTGACCCTATTTTCTAAATAACAATTATTTTCATTTCTCATAGTTCAAAATTTAAAATAAGTAGAACCTCTGTACCGTAAATAATATAAAATCTGCATACAAAAACAAAATTCCTAACTGGCAGCTTTGTTTTCATTATCAGTCTTTATGAAAAACAAAAACAATAGGTGGGAACATTCTAAATTCAAAAATGGACCGCTTTTCCTTTGGAAGGAAACAAAACACGGTCGGAACAAATCACGACGCTTGCGGACGCCCGGCGCGCCTTGTGAATTATTCATAATTCACGTGAGTTATAAAGGACGGTTCATATTTACAGACATCGTACGTGATCGATATACGATTGTTAGTCGGACCCGATGGAATCGTTATATTAAATCGATAGGTGTGAACATTTTCCTGATTTTCGCAAGAAAATTTTATTTAAAGCAATATTTTATCAAGATAAATTTATTTAAAGCATAAGGTAGTATTGTAGTGATTCCATTCAATATTTTTTAATTCAAAAGTAACACGTAGTTGATATGGAGGGTTCCTCATCATCATCATCAGTCTACATTTGTCCACTGCTGGACATAGGTCTTCCCCCCCACATGCACGTCACCGCGCACGATCCTCGGCCACTCTCATCCAGCTCTTGCCAGCCACCTTGCGATTGCCGGTTCTTCTGCTGATATGGCCGGCCCATACTTCAAATAATTTTCTTTCTGATTAAATTCGTTGTGAGTTCTAAGACAGCTGAAGTTTTTCCCTTGGGACGTCAATAAGCTTCATTGACATTGCTTATTGTCATTCTGATGTCGCCGTTGTTGATCCTGGGTTTACATGAGAAACAACGATGGGAATGTGTGGTGGAATTTTTTATAGTACTTATGTCTCAATCTACAAAAAAATTTTTTTTTAAATATTATTCGATTATGTCGATTCGATAAGTATCAGCGTCATGAAAAGATTATGTCCACTTATAACAAACTAATTCTGTAGATATCAATGGACCTTATTATTAATTCGTACTGGCAATAACACATAGCCAGGTGAACATTATTTTTCTTTTTGTGCATGGTCGGTCGTGAATAGCGCCGCCTGCCGGCGACTGATAATAATTCATCGATTGTTTACCCCACAGAACGATGGGTTTCATTCCGGGATTTTCAATTCATTTATTGTTTTTTTTTTTTCAATTTATTTGTCAATAGTTTCACTTGTCATGTTTGTTAAATGGGTGTCGCTATAAATTGATTATTTATAACGTTGATAGCTCAGAAATAAAAAACTGGCAAGTACGTGTCGAGCCACGCACAATGTAGGGTTCCGTATTGGCTACGCATTTCTTGCTTGCAGATGAGTAAAATGCCATATTCTGTGACCTTTGTAATATCGTCGGCTACTCTGTAACTAGCAGTGCCTACTTAACCGTTATAGTTTTCCTTGTAGGTTCAATATATATATTTTTTAATTTCTAAATACAAGACTTTCGGAGATAGAGGGCTCGGACCACCGTGCAAAACGAAAATTGACACGTTAAATGTAAATAATTCGCAAACGGATCGTTGTAACGGAAAATGGTCTTCTCAGACGCTCGATGTTTTTAAGAGACCTATCTAAAGATACACCACATGGGGTCGATGCGAAAAAAAATTCATTCCCCTCTTTATCTGTAGGGGAGCACCCCAAAAAAATTATATTAGTGGTAGCACTTTGTTGGCATTGTTAATTTAAGTAGGTATACATACCAAGCTTTCTAGCATCAAGCGTCTAGGCGCTAGACCGTGGACGGACATGGCGAAACTATAAGGGTTCCTTGTAGGTTACTACGGAACCCTGAGAAAAAAATTATGAGCAGATTTTTGATGACATAATTATGAACAGGTTTTTGGTTCAAATCGTTGTTGACATGTAATAACCTATTTCATGTTTTGCGATTTTTGGAGAGGATTGAAGTAATGGTTAATGACAGAAAATACCGTAACTGGTTTTCTTTCGCCATTTCTTTTACCAGTGGCAGCTTTTGTTTCCGAAATGGTAATTAGCATATAGAGTAGACTAACTACACAAATAATTCTTTATTACTATGTTACTGTACTAGCGAAACCCGAACTTCGTTTGCGTGTATCCCGCTTTCCCGTGGGAATTTTGGAATGTATTATACTTAAAAACCTTCCCCTTGAATTACTCTATCTATTAAAAAAATCGTTGCGTAGTTTTAAAGATTTAATACATAGGCACGCACAGACAGCAAAAGCGACTTCGTTTTTTACTATGTGAAGATGACGAGAAAAATGTTACGAACACCTACTCTCAATAAAAAACGTTTTGAATTTTTGTCTCTCATCCATTTACATCTGCGGACACAGACTGCTCAACGTACCATCTGTAGCACGAAGAAGCTCGAGATTACGTTGTAATGACTCACGAGGGGTGTGATAAATCAAAGACGTTTGTTGTAATGTAACTGACTGCGTTAGATGTCTCTCGAATGCGTGCTTTAATGTAAAAAACATGTGTTTATATATGTTGCAGTCAAAACTCTTTCCCAGTCAAAAGTACTATTGACTTAGCAAAATCAGTCAAAAGTACTTTTGACCGTATGCTTTAGTCAATAATACTTTTAACTAAAATAACAGTTAAAAGTACTTTTGACTAAGTGATTCCGTCAAAAATGGTTTTGACTGGTTGTATCAGTCAAACAAAACTCTTAAAAAGTTAAGGTGCTCGATAAAAATAACGACAAACTCACATAAACTTTTATATTACTCAATATTAGTGGCGAACGTGCTGATATTAGAACAAAAATTTGCGGTTTCTTAATAGGTTTAGGAATTTTCTGCCGATCCCTACTAAGGTCACTCTCGTAAATTCTCTCATTCTCCCACTCATTGATTATGCTGATGTCTGCTATTCTGATATAAGTGAAGCGCAGCTTGACAAATTAGAGCGTCTCGTCAATAATTCCATCCGATTCATTTTCTGTCTTCGTAAATACGATCATATATCTTCCTTCCGTTCTCAACTCAAATGGCTCCCCATTCGTTTGCGAAGACAGCAAAGGATGCTCTGTACTCTTCATACCATTCTTAAAAATCCCCTTAGTCCTGAGTACTTAAAAAGCAAATTTAATTACATCTGTAACACTCATGAGCGTCAACTTAGATCTCATAATTCCCTCGCACTCGCTACTCCCCGTCATCGCACATGCTTTGTGTCTTTTACACTCCAGGCCACTCGGCTCTGGAAGAAATTGCCTGTTGCCATGAGGTCAATCTCCAACAAATTTAACTTCAAAAAAAAGTTAAGGCTAGTCTTTTGTCCACAATTCAGTAATTGTCGTCATAGTAGTATATTATATTGTATTCTGTATCTATAGTAACTAAATATTAGTAAGTATGTATTGTACTCTTACATGATATGTACCTTTATGTTGTTTAGTATATGTAATTATCAGTATATATATGTTATTATGACAAACCCTTATTATATCTATTATTTATTGTATGTAATTTATTTTATAACCGCATTCATGTATATCTGCACTACCCAAAGGTTGACTGGTAGATAATGCTGTTAGCGTTAAGTCCGCCTTTTGTACCCTTATATTGTGGTCAATAAAGTTTAAATAAATAAATAAATAAAAATGAGTGACTACGAAAAGAAAGAACGCTTTTTGCAAAGAAGAGCGTCAGTCAAAATTATTAATAACCAATAATTTTCATTCGAAACCACTTTTGACCAACCTGTTCAGTCAAAAGTACTTTTGCCAGATTTTGCTAGTCAATAGTACTTTTGACTGGTTAAGAGTTTTGACTGCAACATATACATTACTGAAATAGCGTATTGGTACAGAGTTGTATGGAGTTTAGAGCAAGGATATTAAAATATGTGTACTTGTGATGATGACAAGGTTTAAGTAAGGTTAATGAGGACGTGTGTCGTCACATTACAACGTTACTGAGAGGTAGTAAATTATGTTACCTACCTATGAGTATAATTTTATATGAAAACGTTCGTCGTACAAGTACGCCATTGATCATACCGTCATAGCGCAAACAACTATAAATTCATCTCAGCATTATCTCTGTTTGTGAATTCGCACGTCTACGTGGACATTGTGGATGCTGGTTGACGGAAACTTGAATTTCTATGAAATTTTAAATGTTATTGTATTTTGTAATAGAAAGCGAGCTATGTAGAAATCTATGCGAGGTGGAGACGAGATCGAATCAGGAATGAGGAGATCCGTAGCTGTACGAAAATAACCGACATAGCTCAACAGATTAGCAAGCTGAAGAGGCAGTGGGCAGGACGCATAGCCCGCACAACCGATGGCCGGTGGGGCAGCAAGTTCCTGGAATGGCGACCACGGACCGGAAAACGCAGCGTAGAACGGCCGGCAAGGTGGTCAGACGACCTAAGGAAAGTTGCAGGAAGCCGCTGGATGTAGACCGCTGGCAAGCAGTCATACTGAAAGCGTTGTTATACTTTAACTGATATTTATAGGTGACGGTAACAACTTCTCATCAGGTGGCCCGCTTGCTTACACTTATCAGTATTTCTAACTAGCCTACCTCTCAGATATAATAACAACTATAATAATTCATGTGGTAGTTAAAATATTAATATATCTAGCTGATACTTATCAGAAACCTGCAAAATGATCACGGAAAAGCGTAATATCCTATTCGTGAATAAACATAATCTCGTGTTTCGTCTAATTAAATTCCCATCGTGTCCCTTTGGGCCCATTTGGTTGTCAAGTAAGCCCTTATAGTTTATTTATACAGTTTATACTTGCTAATGTTTACCCAAAAACAAATTAAATTAATTCTGCAAAGTCCTATGGGAATTTAAGAACGGTAAAGATGAACATATAAGATTCAATCATAGTGTTTGTTTGGCTTCTTGTGGTAACATAATATTGTGTGCTATAACATATATTTTTTTTATAGATTCATATTTATTTAATTTCTTGGAGAATTTGTTCCAAATATAGTAGAATGGAATATAATATTAAAGATACGAAGAGAAAAATGTTTACAAACGAATTGTAATACCTTTTTTATGTCATCCCTCAAACAAACAAGAAAGCAGGTGACATCGGAACAAGTCCACCACACATTCCCACGGATGTGTCTCCTGTGTAGCCAGGATCAACAACGGCGACCTCAGATTGACAATAAGCGATGAAGCTTATTGACGTCCCGGGGGAGAAAACACAGCTGTCTTGGAACTCACAACGAATTTAATCAGAAAGAAGACAGTCGGAGTAGGAAGCATTGAAAAGACTTCCCTCCTTAACAACTACGTGAGAGACAGCAATTTAAAACAAAGGGAAAAGCAATCAATTGAAACAAAAGCAGGTTACATGATGGGAAATGGTTGCCTGTAAACATAAGAAATACTAGAGGCTAATTAGATATTTCAGCTAGCTCCATCGGGAAATTATCACACTCTCACTAAATATCATCGTGAAGCAGTGTTTGCGTTCAGTAAGTGAGGAATCCGGAAGCAGCTTTTCTTTCTTTTCTCTTCCTTATAGCGAGCAACACATTGATAGCGCCCCTGATGTTATGTTGTTCATAGACGGCGGTAACCACTTTAAAACTGGTGTCTTTATAGAGAGGTAGGGCACATCGGATAATCCGCTCAAATCGGAGCAGAACATCTGGTGAAGGACCTCTACCTTACAGAAGATCGTAACCAATAGCATTGGTCTCGGCCTGCGTCCTACGATAAGTGAGGTCTCTAGAGCTCTAGTGGTGTGCTTGCTAGTTTGCATATGACATAAAACGAGACAGAACCATTACAATCAGCGCCCTTACTAAATAGGGTAACATTACTATCAATTAAACCACGCTAATCAGATTGACCACTATAGTCCGATAATGACAGCCATAATTTTTTTTAAACTACAAAGGTGGCAAACAAGCATACGGCCCGCCGCCTGTTGGTAAGCATCACCGTAGCCTATAGACGCTTGCAATACCGGGGGTGTCACTTACGCGTTGCCAACCCTCTCAACCCCCCAAGTGGAGCTCTGGAGACCTTACTCACCGTATGGCCCGCATGGCCGAGACCAATGCTATTTAGCTACGATCTTCTGTAAAGTAGAGGTCCTTTCCCAGACGGGCTGCTCCAATTTCCGCTATGCCCTACCGCTCTTAATATAATGACATAAAAAATATTGTAGGTTTACTAATTACCATAATTGTTAATATAAATAAATATATTGGGACAATTCATACATTTGATTGAGCTAGCCCCAAAGTAAGTTCGAAACTTGTGTTATGGGATACTAACTCAATGATATTATATTTTATAACAAATACAGATAAACATCCAAGACCCGAGGCCAATCAGAAAAAGTTCGTTTTTCATCATGACCCGACCGGGGATCGAACACGGGACCTCCTGGGTGGCGGTCTGGCGTGGTAACCATTACGCCACGGAGGTCGCCATCGAGTACTAATTACTAGTATGTATGTGCTACCATAAAGAAACAAACTAGAATCAACACACAGTAACATAGAGAGGATAGCCAACTTTAATTCGATGAGGCAAAGTTTGCCCGCAGTAAATAAAACGACATCGGATGCATACAGAGTGCCCTGGAATCGTTACAACACTGTGTAATTAGCATTTAAACTCTGTAGTAGTCAATTTACGATTTATGACTGGAAAAACTGATAGTTTTCATTACTTATAGAAATGCTACAAGGAGATTTAATAAGAGAGACGTGGTCTTTACCAAGACATGGCACATTACAAAGTGACCGAAGAGAACGACGTTAATCCTTATTCGTCGAATAACTGACTTAAACTTTCAAATAGCTGTTTTGAAATGGGCAAATAGTTGACGACCTCCGTGGCGTCATGGTTACCATGCCGGACCGCCACTCAAAGGTCCCGGGTTCGAATCCCGGTCGGATCATGATAAAAAACGCACTTTTTCTGATTGGCCTCGGATCTTAGATGTTTATCTATATATGTATTTGTTATAAAATATAGTATCGTTGAGCGTTGAGAACTTACTTTGGGGCTAGCTTAATCAGTGTGAGTTGTTCCTATATATTTATTTATTTATAGTCTATTCGGGATTTTAATATCAAGTGGTGAAATTATTAGCACTTTTAAAAAATATATAATTCCATTTAGAGTGAAAAAGACAACAGGAATCCAAGATTAGACCCCTCTGGAGTAGTGATGGTCGCGGTGAAAAATTCTATTCTTGGACGAATCACACAACGCCATCAAGTCTCAAACTAAACAACTAAGCTTGTACTATGGGTGCTAAGATTGCTGATAAATATACTTAAATACTTTTTTAAGTAAACGAAATACTTATTATACATAGAAAACACTGAGACAAAGGCAAACAGACATGTTCATGCACACAAATGTTTGCCTTGCGCAGGATTCGAACACGAAAATAAAAAACTTATCAGTTTACAAAACTACAATGTAAAAATATTATACTCTATAACATGAAACACGTGTTTTCCTATTTTCATTGCCCCATAACATTCCCAAACGGAGTTTGCTTGATTGAATTGTCTTACATTGTATTTGTTATCAATACTTGTAATCTTTGCTATAACAAACTCGACTATAAAAAATATTTTATTGTTATGTCATATCTGCGGAACACGCACTATTGTAAATGTTTCATTACCGCAAACCAGGAAATCTACTATGTAACTTGTTTTTATAAATCCGACAAAACTCAAAATTTCACGGATTCCAAGAAAATTTTGTATCTGTTGAAATGAAATGAAATGAAATCGTTTATTTCGAAAATTAGACCTTCACAGGCACTTTTTCTTGTCATTTACAACTTGTTTAAATAAAAAAAGTTATATACTACCACCATTTCGGACACAAGCAAAATGGCAACCGGTAAAAAGAAATGGCGAAAGAAAACCGGTTACGGCCTTTTTTGTAATTTTGTACGTTTTTTTTTCTCTCCTTTTTTTTCCACTCATTAGTTACAATGTAGGAATAAGTACATTAAAATTTATAAGAAGAATACGCGGAATGTTATACACAATGGTGTGGAATGAACAAGTCTTAAATCTACAATAAAATAAAAAAAGTTAGTACTGACAAGAGTGAGCAGAACAGTCCCCCCAGGCAGCACCCGTTCACGAGTTGACGCAAGAGTCAGCCATCGCTGTGATATTAGAGGGAACTGTTACCTACGGGACAAGTTAGTATCTGTCTACTTTCTAGGTAGTAGGTAGTAATCTATCTATACTAACGCTACGTTCACACGGAGCCACGTTTTGCCGAATCTTAATTTCATCGGATGTATTCACACAGCACATCTTGCATTGCCGTATCCGAACGGCCTCGTATCGAGATCTCATAATTTTTTTAACGACGACGTAATCGGTTTCAAGATCCGGCAAACCGAATTGCGTGTATCTTGTATGAGCGAATCTATTGAATGCGCTATGTCAATGCACCGGATCTTACATTTTGCAGTACGGCCGGATCGGTTTGTAGGCGCAAAATCGGATGGCAACTTCAGCAAGATTACGTTTTTTTGTCTTGAAACAGAATGCATGCGAGTGTGAACTCATTCATTTAAATATTATTGCCACTAAATCGGATCCTACAAAAAACCGATACTGCAAAGAATCGTATGTGTCCGTGCGAACGGGCCGTTATATTATAAAGAAGAAAGATTTGTGTTTTTACTTGTAAAAAATTAAATCAAAAAGTAAGCACCTACCATAGATTTAGTTTATACTAGCTTACATAAAGATTGGCTTTGGTTTGATTAAGGCGAGACCAAAAACAAAATACACTAGTGTGCGTGGAATGTACATAATTATGTGCAAGCAAGATATATAATTTTGTGGATTTTCCTTTTAGTTGAGTAACATCCAGGCACAGGTGACCATATTTAATCACGTCTAATTAACACCAAAACTACACTTAAAAACCATAATTTTTGTAAAACTGACGTCAGGCCGATACAGTCCGATAGCGTGTATAGGAAAATGGTCTCGCCTATCTATCTCGCTCTAACCAACGTGTATGCTATGATCTATCTCTTTTGCATTGCCAATCTTACGCTAGTATTATTATAAATCTTTGGTACCTACTGAACCGATTTGAAAAAATATTTCACCGTTGGAAAGCTGCACTTATGGGGTGACATCCATTCCATATCCATACTAATATTATAAATGTGAAAGAGTGTTTGTTTGTCCTTCCTTCACGTCGAAAGTAATGAACGGATTGGTATAAAAAAAATATTGGGGATAAAGAGATTCCCATTATAGACATTGTCCCTTGACCACGCGGGCGGAGCCGCGGGTCAAAAACCCGTGCAAAGCTGGGATGGGGCTAGTCTCATATATTATTATTTTACATCTGTGAGCAATGTATCCACCACGCTTCGAGATACACGTCTCATAACGTGGTGATTTTTTTTATCATTTATTTATTTATTCACAACATCACATATCAAAAATATATTGAAATGTTAAATGAATACACACGGTGCGGTCGCCAGTTCTGTTTGCTTGATCTTGGCTTGACACGCTGCCGCGTGTTTAGATATCTCGAAATGTTTTTTTTTTGTAAACATAAATGGGGCTTATTAGTATTTGAACGTGAAATGAAGTTTATATTTGTTCTAAGCGTATCGCCTGAAGCTTTACAACTAATTACACATGCGTAAATTATTATGTTAATGTGGTTTACATTGTTTTATACAGTTTTATAGCGTACTAGATTCATGCCCCGGCGTCACACGACTTTTAATACGGAACGCAATTTTTTTTTTCAAAAAATATAATATTGCTTATCTCATGAGCGATCATGGAGCAACCAAATATGCATCGGTGGAGCAGTCTCCAGTTTGATCTATCCTGTGCCAGTTCTTCTAATTCTCTATATGATACCGCGAAATAATTATTTAGTAATCTGTGATACAGCGCCTACCATTTCATTAACATGTTCCATTCCTGAGTTCTTCTCTTCTCCTTCATTTCCTCTCCTATCTTCAATCTTTCCTTCTGTAATAAACTCATCGTGTAATAGCTATTCAATAAAATTTCTATCTTTTTTCTTTTACTCTATGTAAACACTTTTTCAATTGCATTTTTTTTACACTTTTTTTTTCTTAACAAAAAATTAAAATAATATTGCTCACAAACCCATGGGCATTCGTTAGTCTGTAATAACTATACCTTACAGTAGAAGATACAAAATTAATAAGTTTCAGACTTCCTACGTTTCATGTTATATCGGTTGGGAGTACATCCGTGGCGGCACGCTCGAAACCTTTCATTTAATTAAATTTATTACTCAACGGGAATCTTGGGAAATACTATGTAAGTTGTACCAAAAATAAATCAAAGATTATATAAACTACACTAACGAACACCCACGGTTTCAGTTTCGTAATTTACCAATTCCACGATAAATTCTGTTATTTGTTAAAAATATAATGTTTTAACCATAAAAGTAGGAAGGCGCGCCTTAGCGCCCCGCCGCCGCCTCCTACTTCTATGGTTTTAACCATAGATGAAATAAACTAATAGACAGTCAATGTGTGCATGATCATGGTACAATAATAATACTGCGACAAATCCCAAATTTTGTCAGCGGGCTCAATGGCCCAGTTCACAAATCGACTAGGTCCACTGAGCCCGCGGGCACCGGCCGGCCGGCCTCAATCGACAAAAAGATCCGCCTTGTCCTTCCCGTGTCTATGGCCCAAGAGGCCCAAGACTACGTCACCACAGTATAATAAATAGTACTAGCGTACAAATGCCTAGTCTATGAATAAACGTTTTTATAAGTAAACTAGCTGCCCGGCCCGGCTTCGCCCGGGTACTGTTTCGTTTTTTTTTCAATCTTTCTGAGAGATTTTCTTAATATTTTTTTCCGTAAGAACCTTGTACAGAGTATTAGAAAACTACAAAAAAAAAATCAGCCAAATCGGTCAAGCCGTTTTCATGTTATGTCGTGACAACGGAAAACGGGTTTCATTTTTATATATATACTAGCTGCCCGGCCCGGCTTCGCCCGGGTACTGTTTCGTTTTTTTTTCAATCTTTCTGAGAGATTTTCTTAATATTTTTTTCCGTAAGAACCTTGTACAGAGTATTAGAAAACTACAAAAAAAAAAATCAGCCAAATCGGTCAAGCCGTTTTCATGTTATGTCGTGACAACGGAAAACGGGTTTCATTATTATATACACTGGGCGTCAAAAATAAGTAGTACAGTTTTAAAATTGCAATTACTCTTAAACTATAGAAGTTAGAGTTTTGAAATAAAAGTCATTTTATAGCAAATTTAACAAAGTTTTCTAAAAATAATACTTTATTTAGCATTAGTAAAGTTTTACACTGAAAATTAGGAAAAAACTAAAAAGCTAACCATTTTGAAGGAACTATCAAGAACTTAATTTTTACGTTTTGGGCCTTGTTCCCACTTTAGTAACTTGTGTTGCCGCCTCGGGCTCTGATGACAGCTTGGAGCCGGTTTGGCATGCTGAACACTAAGTTTCGGAGGCGGTGTTGGGGAATATTCACCCATTCTTCTATCAGGGCCTGTTTTAGAGCCCTGAGGGTGGCGGGGGGTGGTCTGCGTCTTCTGACTAGCCTCCCAAGCTCATCCCAGGCGTGTTCAATCGGGTTAAGATCTGGGCTTCTTGATGGCCAAGCCATCAAGCTGATGCCAACCTCCTGAATGTACTCTTGTACGAGATGAGCGGTGTGTGGCCGGGCGTTATCATGCATTAGTATAACTCCATCACCCATATTTGCTAAATATGGCCCTGCATACTCGTTAAGGATCTCTAATGCATATCTTTCACCAATCAGAGTGCCATTTTCTATGACCACTAGCTCTGTGCGACCCTCTGAAGAGATGCCAGCCCATACGTGTACAGAGCCCCCGCCGTATTGAACTCTTTCCGAGATGCAACCTTGAATGTATCGCTCACCAGGTCGCCTGTATACTCTTCGCCTTCCATCGGAAGTGAATAAAGAAAACCGAGACTCATCTGTGAACAAAACTCTTGTCCATTCTTCTTCGCCCCATTGTACGTGTTGACGCGCGTAGCGTAGTCTTACTACTCGATGCCCTGTCTCAAGTTTGGGGCCATTTGCTGGCCTGTACGACTTCAGGTTGGCTTCAGCAAGTCTTCTCCTCACTGTACTCTCACTAACGTAGTCTCTTCGGGTCTGAAGAAGCTGTTGCTGGACCTCAACTGCATTAAGGTGACGATTTCTTAACACAGTAGAGACAATTAAGCGGTCTTCTCGGGTACTAGTGCACCTGGGTCTGACATTACTTGGTCTCCTTAGATGGTTTCCAGTCTCTTCGTATCTTCGCTTTACTTGCTGGATCGTTCTTAGAGTTACACCCACCGTTCTTGCAGTACGACGCATACTGATGCCTACTTCATGAAAAGTTATGATTCTTGCACATTCTTCTGGTGAAAGAGGCATGATTAGTAAAGTTTACTCGCTGAAGACACATTTGCTTTTGAATTGCAATTGATTTATCAGCAATAAAGAAAACAATAAAAAACAAAAGTACAAGCCAACAGTTTAAAAAAATAGTGTTTTTATTTATTAAGTTTTTTTTCAGTCAATCTTTAAAAAATGATATTATGCATGAAGTTTTTATTAAATGAAATTAAATTGTCTTTTATCTTTTTTTTATTTCAAAGGTCTAGCTTCTGCAGTTTAGGAGATATTGCAATTTTAAAACTGTACTACTTATTTTTGACGCCCAGTGTATATACTAGCGAAACCCGCGCAACTTCGTTTGCGTGTATCCCGCTTTCCCGTGGGAATTTTGGAATGTATGATACTTTAAAACCTTCCCCTTGAATCACTCTATCAATTAAAAAAACCGCATCAAAATCCGTTGCGTAGTTTTAAAGATTTAAGCATACAAAGGGACATAGGGACATAGGGACAGAAAAAGCGACTTTGTTTTATACTATGTAGTGATAAGATAATCTAAATCATCATCATCATCGATAATCTATTGGTCGATATGATGATTCAAAATTACTATTTGATGGTTTTATTATAAAATCATCCATTCTATGAAGCACATCCAGCAATGATAATTAAGAGTATTTGAGTTGTAAACTTTAATTAAATTGTTTTGGTATATGCAAGCTTATTACTCATGTGGGCGGTATAAATTTGATCAGAACTCCCTCTAGTAATGTTTTAATTAAACAACTAGTTAGTTGCGTAATTAAAACACACTTTCGTTGAAGTTTCAAAGTTGTGTTTGTCGTCTTGATGGCAAACTGCGGAATATTAAATATTTGCTATGTAACTACGCAAAATTATTTTCTAAGCCGAAAGGCAAACCTCACACATAAATTTGAGTTGATACTGATTTATTGAATACTACGAAACCATCTTGATAGATTTGCTTGAAAGAAGAATCTTTGAGGCATATAGTTCTAAAGGTGTTGCCGAGAAAGAATAAAAATTCCTTTTTCACAACTGGTTGCGAAACTCAGTTGCCATGGCGGCCGAAAGGGTTCTTTCTCTGCACGACTCTTGATGTTGGTGTCATCCAATAAAATTATGCTGTCATTAATACCTTTCAAATGACATATTTCTCAACTTGATACACTAGTAAGACGTAAATTCCTTTGCTACAAAGTAAGATAGTTTTTATCCCCTATAGCAGTCCAGAAACTGGAACAACGGAATTCTGCGTAAAACCGGTCATCAGATACTTTAATAAATTACAATAAATAAATAAACTTAGTACTTAATAATTCACTTCATAAAGTTGAAAGCCAGTGTATACAGAAAATATATTTCAATCCTTTTAACAAATTCTCGCATGTTCTCGATATTATGTGAATGCGAACAGAGCAATAAATCAAACAAGTGAATAAGGTCTAGTTACATTTTAACAATATCCGAGGAAAACTTTGTTCTATGACGTGATATCGAAACGGGTTTTCTATTTCAAAAGGAATAAGTGCCATTGTAATGATTTTTCGCTGTGCATCTTTTGATGGTGAAGTCCTAGTCCTAGGAGTACATACCTACTAGTAAAACTGTATGAGCAGCGCCTTTACTGTGCACGTGCTCGAGTTTTAGCGTTGGGCACTTCGAGCGTCGGTTAAGGTAGCAGAAATTCCTGAGCGGAGTGGCAAGGCTAGTTAGCTACAGCTATGCCCGATGGCGTTCCTGTGGATCGATTGCAACAAAGTCGGCCCTAGCTGTTTGGATCAGTTTTGTTAAATCGAGCTCCATCGTGCTTCGGATGGCACATTAAGCCGTCATATTTCCAGCTATTGTCGGCGGATTACTATAATTAAAAATAATATTACCAGTAAAATAATTTTCGAAAGAAAACCTGTTACAGCCTTTATTGTCATTCAACGTTACGTCAGATCGACCACTTTCACCAAAAAGGCTCACAATATTCTAATAAATATTTCGAAGGTACATAATGCTGTATTAATTATAAAACTAGTCTCGACGCAGTACGGACAGGTCGGCGTTGGCCTGTTGGTCACATTCCCGAATTTCCCACTTTAAAGGAACTAACTACTAAAGTATTCTATTTGAAAACACAGGTTAGGATCGCACAGATTATAAAAATATACAGAAACTCCTTTCATTTAAACTTTAAAAGTTTCTAGGATCTTCTCGTGTCGTATCGTAATCATTTCTTTCGCTATTTCGTAGAACCTGTGATTTTGTTTTGTTTTCATTTATCTTCTAACTAACTAACTGCATTAATGAGGATTAACGGAGATCGGTATTTTCAAGCCGCCTGAAGACCACCGATGAGAAGCTCGAGATTACGGAAACCCATCCAAATACTAGCTAGTGTCGACGTTGTTTAACTAGCATGTTTGTTTAGAGAGCAATACACAGCGATGCCATTGAGCCATCCGCTTTCAATCCGATCAAGTTCAAGAGAGTGTAGAGCTAGCTTGCACTGTAGTGTACAACCACTTCCACAAAAAGTGCGTGCAGTGGACCATCTGTATGTATTTATTTAGTGCCAAAAGCGACCTCTGCTTTGAATAATTCCGCTTCTCGTTTGGGACTTAGCGGTTTTAACGATACTATTATTTTCGTTAGCTGTGGGGTGGAATATCCTGTTATGTTTCATGATTTTCATTATTTACAGAATGCAACTCAACTTGTTGAAGTATGATAGATAATATTTGGTCAACTATACTGCAATGGTCACCAACGCAGCTGGCTCGCGCAGTCATAAAACGAAGATCGAAACTCATACTTATTACTCAGTGCATAACGACAAACGATTTTCAATTATTTTATAAACTGTGAGCCTAAATTTTGGCGCGTTACGCCTGAATGTGATGTGTATGAATGGTCGAAAGAATATATATGAAACAGTCAAGAGCAGGTCGTCCTTTACATAATGAACTTTCTACCATTGTTAAGTTCTATGTCATAAGAGCCAAAATTGTACTGCAAGTGTTAAGCTCGACGTGCACCTGACTGTACAAACAAAATAAGAAACAAAGTTAAGTAAATCATCATAATACTTAACCCACTCCATTTATTTTCAATTCAATTTAATTTATTTGCAAACGTAGGTACAAACAGCTGTTGACAATAATGTAGGTAGGTACATTAGGATCCTCCACATTTTATCTTTCGGCGTGCAAATTAAAAGTACATAATATAAATTTACAATAATTCTTATCAAATAACATTCACATAATTTTATTAAGATATAAATAAGAGCATGAAATAAAAATATACGAATTAAAATAATTAGATCAGATAAATGATAATTAAAAATAAGATTTTATGTCATAATCTATCAGAAAGATAATCATTCACGCTGTAATATACTTTTTCTTTTAATAGTGTAGCGGGAGCGATGGCGATGTGCTCGACCGCCACAAAGGGAAGATCTTCCGGCCAGGCTGGGTGTCATGCCTGGGGAACCGCGGCTCCGACAATGTATGTGTCGGAGGTTGTATATATATCTCCATATCGTAGAAACTTCGATAGCGCGATTCAGGATTTCTAAGTGTCGTCGTATATGACGTCATGTGTTCGCATTGTGAACTTTTTCTTCACTCTGTAGTTCTTCTGTATGGCGATAGGTGTCGCCACAGTACTCCCCTCCAGGATCGAAGGTCCGATGAGATGATGATCAGCAGTCTGTGCTTCTCGTTAGCTTGCCCAGTGAGTCGGGCTTGAGTGTGCGTGCTCCAAGTGTCCCAGTGAGTCGGGCGTGAGCGTGCGTGCTTGATGTATCCCAGTGAATCGGGATGAGTGATGTCCCAGTGAGTCGGGATGATGCATGTCCCAGTGAGTCGGGATGCAGAATATCCAAGTGAGTCTGGATGAGGAATATCCCAGTGAGTCGGGATGAGGGTTATCCCAGTGAGTCGGGATGAGGGTTATCCCAGTGAGTCGGGATAAGGGGCGCAGGAACAGGTAGCTCGGTGAGTCGGCTGCGATGAACCTGATTTTCCCCGTAGCTGGAGTGCTGTGAGACTGCTGATGATGAGGCTTCAAGTTGAGGAGTGAAGAATGTGATGACGTCAGAGCTGATGAGGAGATATGATGAAGAAGGCTGCTTCCAATCACGTCGGGGTCACCACTGTAGCGGGAGCGATGGCGATGTGCTCGACCGCCACAAAGGGAAGATCTTCCGGCCAGGCTGGGTGTCATGCCTGGGGAACCGCGGCTCCGACAATGTATGTGTCGGAGGTTGTATATATATCTCCATATCGTAGAAACTTCGATAGCGCGATTCAGGATTTCTAAGTGTCGTCGTATATGACGTCATGTGTTCGCATTGTGAACTTTTTCTTCACTCTGTAGTTCTTCTGTATGGCGATAGGTGTCGCCACAATAGGTTATATACATTATATTTAAATTCTTTAAAGTTAAGCGACAGAACATTTTTAGGTAAATGATTATACAGTTTAGGTGCTAAGTATAAGCAGTTTTTATGAAAATGTTCTGTTCTACATGATGGATAACAAATTTTATAAGGTTTCGATTACTGCTTCGTTTACTATATAAGTCAATTTTCTTCTTAACGAATATAACGCATTCAAAAATATATAGGCAGGGGACAGTCAATATGCCCAACTTATTGGTTACCCTAAGGGTGCCTTGAAAAGATTGCTTTGAGCAATAAGGCCGACTTGTTTCATTTACACTAATTTGTAACTTTTACCTGTATAACTTGTTTGTGTATTGCAAATAAAGCTTATTCTACCTATCTATATAAACTAAACCATTGAAAAGTAGAAACAGAATTTGTACATTATCTATACATATAATAAAACATATTATACATTGAACATATTTGGCAAAAATGGAGAGAGAACAGTTAGAGAAAAGTAATAAAAAGAAAAAAAAATTTTTGGATTTTTTTGTCTGTCTGTCTGTCTGTCTGTCTGTCTGTCTGTTTGAACGCGCACATCTTCTAAGTTACTGAACGGATTTTAATGCAGTTTTCACAGGAAGATAGAGCTCGGCTTGGAGCAGAATATAGGCTTTGTTTCATTTAAATCGGATGTCAGGTAAATAAGTTATGTTCATTTAAAGGTCTCCTCCCTGTCAATGTAAGAAAAAAAAATTCTCGCACTTACAAACTTGAGACTTGGTACACCATACCTACCGACAACAGACTGGACCGGACCGGACCGGACCGAACCGGACCGGACCGGATGTCAGGAGAAGAAAAAGAAGAAGTTACACTCATTTAAATTTTCAACAACCAAAGAATTTTAAAATTGTCACTGTGCAGAGTCGGAATCGCCCGACCCCTGATTACGACCATTTCAATATTCAATAGCACTGTGTATGAAAGTTTTTTATTTACTTGAGTTGACCATTTTGAAATTTAGTTCCTCATAAATTCACTAGATGGCACTGTGCAGATATATAAAAGAGAAAATCACTGACTGATTCATCACGAAATCTCCGAAACTACAAGTGCCAGGAGTCCCAAATTTTGCATGGGGGTTCCTTTTGGTGCGTAGGTGCTCACTAAGAAAGGATTTTTGGAAATTCATCCCCTAAGGGGGTAAAACGGGGGTGCAAAGTTAGTATGAAACTTTGCCGTTTTTGAAGTTATTCGAATGAAATTCAGCATTAAGGTTTTTTATTGAAAGGTATGAAACACGAGTAAAATATTTTTCTCAAAAAACATCCCTTAGGGGGTTAAGCGGGGGCGCAAAGTTAGTATGAAACTTAGCCGTTTTTGAAGTTATTCAAATGAAATTCAGTTAAGGTTCTTTATTGAAAGGCATGAAACACGAGTAAAATATTTTTCTCAAAAATCATACCTTAGGGGGTTAAACGGGGGTGCAAAGTTAGTATGATACTTTGCCGTTTTTGAAGTTATTCGAATGAAATTCAGTATTAAGGTTCTTTATTGAAACGCATGAAACACGAGTAAAATATTTTTCTCAAAAATCATCCCTTAGGGGGTTAAACGGGGGTGCAAAGTTAGTATGAAACTTTGCCGTTTTTGAAGTTATTCGAATGAAATTCAGCATGAAGGTTCTTTATTGAATGGCATGAAACACGAGTAAAATATTTTTCTCAAAAATCATCCCTTAGGGGGTTAAACGGGGGTGCAAAGTTAGAATGAAACTTAGCCGTTTTTGAATTTATTCGAATGAAATTCAGCATGAAGGTTCTTTGCTGAAAGGCATGAAACATGAGTAAAATATTTTTTCCAAATTCATCCCTTAGTGGGTTAAACGAGGCGCAAAGTTAGTATGAAACTTTGTTGTTTTTGAAGTTATTCCAATGAAATTCAGCATGAAGGTTCTTTATTGAAAGGCATGAAACACGAGTAAAATATTCAAAAATCATCCATTAAGGGCGGTAAAACGGGGATGCAAAGTTGACTGATGCATCACGACATCTCCGAAACTACGTGTAAGGAGTCTCAAATTTTGCATGAGGGTTCCTTTTGGGGCGTAGGTGCTCACTAAGAAAGGATTTTTTTAAATTCCCACGGGAAAGGGAGTAATAGGACTGCAAGTGTATTATCGCAGGCGCTCAACCTAGAAAGCTGAAATTTCGTAAAGAGGTTTCCTTTATAATGTTGACAAGGATAAAGACGGGGTTTTACGAAATTCCCACGGGAAAGGGAGTAATAGGACTGCAAGTGTATTATCGCAGGCGCTCAACCTAGAAAGCTGAAATTTTGTACAGAGGTTCCTTTTATGATGTTGACAAGGATGAACACGGGATTTTTTTAATTCCCACGGGAACGGGACAAATAGGACTGCACGTGTGTTATTGTGGGCGCTCAACCTAGAACGCCTAGATTTTGTATTAAGCTTTCCTTTATAAAGTACTTAGACAAGGATAAAGACGGGATTTTTTTTTTATTCCCACAGGATTCGAAATAATTAGACTACGCGTGAATTATCGGAAGCGCTTGACCTGAAAAGTTGTTTTTTTTTCTAGAGATTCCCTTTATGATGTTGACAAGGATAAAGTCGGGTTTTTTTTTAAATTCCCACGGGAACGAAATTATCGGCATTTTCGCTTGACCACGCGGGTGGAGCCGCGGGTAACAGCTATTAAAATAATAAAACAACAGGATTTTGTACGCAATAGGTAGCCAAGATTAACAGCGGCGAGCAAATAGACAATGAGCAATGAAGAACACTGACGTCTCGGGGAAAACTACAGTAATAGGAGACTGTTAAATCCGTCTATACTACTTAATTAGTCACAAGTCCAATTCCACGCGAGCGAAGCCGCGGGCACAGCTAGTTACAAAAATAAAAATGAGAAATTCACTTCTATTTCCAATTCCGTATTGAAAACTCCAACCATATATTATTTTAGACCGCATCGTAATTGGAGTGGACAAGATAAATTAATCCGAACTGTTTCCATATTGTTGGATGCCAACAACCACTCCAATAAAAACTTTTTAGATAGAGGACAAAGCCAATGATGTAATATTGGGACGTTATAAGGGATCTTCATGGCTTTCACGTAATGTTAGCAGCGTTTGGAACTATCCCATTTTGCACATTATCACTTTTCCCTAATTTTATTTGACAGCTTTTTTCTTCATTATGAGCCATTACATATTATGGATTAGTCGTCTGTAAACTTTTTAAAAATATATTCACACAACTGTATTATGTACTAGCTTTCCCGCGCGGCTTCGCTCGCGGTTAATTTTATGACATAGATCTCGTTTGACAACAAAACCCGCGCGACTTGTGGCGCCATCTGTTGGCCGATACAGCGCCCTCTATAGCTCTATAGTAGAAAAAATATTTTCCCATTGGAATAACATACTTTCACGGGAAAAAAGTAGCCTATGTTGGGCTCTGTACCCCTGACAATATATATACCGTGAAGGAATAACAAACAAACTCACTTTCTCATTTATAATATTATTAGTTAGGATTATATTGTACACCCGTATTTGTAAATAGTGATATCCCTGCTGATGATTATGGCAAATACAAATGTCTTCCAGCACATAAATGCTGGTCAGTATCAGTATGAGAATCGAAAGTTCAAACTGACCTGCCTGACCTGCCTAAAGAACGCAGGCATGCAACAGGTAGGCAAGTTGTGTACATAATCTTAAATTTTTTTCGGTATTAACATTTTTTGTGACTATAAACTTAGGGTCAAAGGTAAGGTGTAGGAAAAACCACTAAGAGGACCCAGCCCTAGACGATGGAAGGTAGTGGAAAGTCTGGAGATGTTGATAAGCATAGCTCTCCTAGCACAAGATCCGAACAAATGGAGTAAAACGGTTACCGTTTCACTCTATGAACGTTGGAATTCAATACTTCCCACTCCATCTAATTGCTTTCTGATTAGATTGTTTTTTTTTTTTTTTTCTTCGTCATCAGAAATTACAGATATTTTGTGTTAATTTTATATTTTCTGTCATCTGCCGTCTGAACTGGTGGTAGGAAAAAATTGTGACGATTCGAAAGAGCTTATATTAGGCCTATTTGAATAAAAATATTTTGAATTTGAAGATTCGTTGTGTTGTGAGTTCCAAGACAGCTGTAGTTTCCCCGGTGACGACAAGCTTTATTGCTTATTGTCAATATGTGGTCGCCGTTATTCCTGGGTCCACAGGAGATACAACGATGGGAATGTGTGGTAGGCTTTTCCCTCAACGTTTAATTTATGATCCTCAACATTGACGGACCGACTAAAGGAGGATTAACATTTAAAAAAGAACAGAATAAAAATCTGAATAGAAAATTGTAAGAAGTAATGGTATCGCAAACAGAACACAAAGAGCGGATGTAGTTTTACATTAACAACAATTCTAAACACCGCCCAGCTGCGTAGTGTAATAGCTTGGTGAGACATACAGACTTAAAGGTAAGAAAACATACAATTATTTTCTTATTAATATTTTTATAGACGACCATATTAATTTGAAAATTATGCTGCAGCGATGTATACTTACCTAATTTCAATTGAAACTTTCTTTTTAGAAAATATCTCGAAATTAATTAATTTAAAAAAAAAATGAGAAGTACGAATAAATAATAAGAATATTACGATCTAGCGATTGGATCATAAGTCATTTAACTGACATAAACTTCTAAAACTTATAGTCTAACTGTGTTACAAATGAACGTAGTGTAAGGATTATGTAAGTTATACAATGTTTTGTCACATTCACACTTCATTTAATTCTCATCAAGAAAGACAGTGACACAAGACAACAGTGAATAACTTAAATACTCTTTAAACTATGTACGTTCATTTGTAACGCAGTAAGAATATAGTCAACCGACTTACCTTAGTATTCATTAATGGAAAACACTGTTCTTGTGTTATAAAATTATTGCACTATCTCAAGAGCAACTATTGCAATATTAAGAGCCACGTTCATGTCCGTGTAGCAGCCTCCATTTTCCTCTTCTTGTGTAAGCTCCTCCTCCTCCTCCTGCTCCTCCATTTTCCTTTTTATCTCTATAGGACACGATTTTCTTCACTCTTGAGTCTTCTACCATCTTTACTTGTTCTATATTATTAAATAAATAAAGATGAAAAAAAAAAACAATATTGAGGTTCTCAAATACTCGTTAACTTCTAGGCTCGTGTGACCCCTTGTAACATTTTCTCCTCGTCTGCAGCTGCATCCAAAGGGTTATTTCTCAAACACGTCGCGAGCGGCGACGTAATGGGATCATTTATACTGGTGATCACCCTTGTCGTTTACCATTGCTATTCTAAAATAGTAACACTGGGTTAATATTTTTGCATAGAACTGTAAAATATTCTGCCATTATAGTACGCGCCAAATTTGGGCTCACAGTTTAAAAAACAGTTGAAAATCGATTGTCGTTACACGATTCACTTCTGCCTTTCAATTTGGATGAAGCAACCAAATTTAACAATGCAAATGTAAAAGTGAATCATTCAATGTCATATTTTCACTTTTGACGTTCAACTAAAGTCAATGTAATTCCGCCTTTATGCACTGAGTTACTTAGTATGAGTTTCGAACTTCGTTTTACGTCTGCGCGAGCCAGTTGTCTTGGCGACTAGTATAACGACTGAATCTTTTGGGACTTTCGTTAACCTATTCTGACAAATATTTATTAAAATGTTATATGCAACCGTCCTTTACTTCAAATAAGATAAATTGACATTCCTCTTGATTGCAATGAACTGAACTGGAACTACAGAAAGCAATCTTCCTATCGCTGCGTCGGGAAAACACATTGCAATTCTGCTATCAGGATTTAACATTACCCCGACACAGTTCGATTGGAATGTCGGCGATTTTAAATTGTACCTTATTCTCTAGAGGTATAGGTATCTTAAAGTTTCATCATATCATCATATCAACCCATAATCTTCTAACCCTCTAACTCTGCCATGCTGCTCCAATGTGGATTGGCAGGCCGGTGTTTTCAAACCGCTCTAAGGCCACCGACTTAGCTTAACGACTGACATCCATCGACAACAGCCGGTACCCACGGCTTAACGTGCCCCCTCGAAGCAGGGAGAAGCTCGACATAATGAAACCCATCCAAACACTGGCTAGGGTCGACGTCGCTTAACTTGCCTGTTCATATTAGAGTGCGACACATATCGATGCTATCGAGCTATCTTTAATAGACTTTTTCAAGAGAGGTAGGGCACAGGGGATAATCCGCTCAAATCGGAGCAGCCGTCTTAGGAAGGACTTCCACTTCTTTGTGGTATAATAAAGACCGCCTGATTGCACCAGGCTGTCTTTTTTATGCCCATTTTATGCCACAAATTGGTCCAAGTTAGTCCTACTTTCGGCATCAGAAGGCGCTGGTGCAACTTCTGCTCGTGGCAATTTATATGATGGCATTTGTGTTTGGTCTCGAATCATTTTTTCTAGGCAATACGACACCCTGTCTGTTTCTTTTGAAAATATTTCTAAATGTGAAATTCACCACCTCGTTATAGGTAGGATTCGAACTCACGCCATAATACATAAATAAATAAATTCTGCATAATTCACACAGTGCCATGGTCTGGTCCCAAGGTAAGCTAGATAAGCTGCAGATGCGCCCTTGTGGATCTAGCTATTGAATTTTGCAATTGTATACGCATACTACGTAATTTTGTTATTAATGCATTTAGTTATATATTTTCGCCACATACCCCGTCTATAATGATTCTTAATTTCCACTTCTTCTAGGTTGTCTGGAAGAGATTGCTTCTGCGATAAGACCGCCTTTTGTTCATTAATTTTGTTATTTTTTTTTGTATGTTTATATTTTTAATAGCAATAAAGTGTTTTGTATTGTATTGTATTGGAAGCTAGGCTAAACCTGCTTGTGTTATGGGTACCAGACAACGGAGATATTCTTGTAATTAGAATACTTATAATAGAAATCACCCAGGCCTGAACAACACAATATTAGGTCTGTTAAAAAAACTTGTGGTTCTCAAAAGAAAACATAATGTAAAAAACAAAAAAGAACAACAATTTCACGTTGGCTTAACAAAAAACTACATTTAATTTATTTAAGTGAGAGATCATGGAAATGACCAAAAGTGGAAAGAATTCCAAAAGTTCCTGCTAAGGTCATTACCGAGCCTTTTGGAGCGGAAAATGAAGCAATAAAGGGACTTTGGAGCGAATGAGAGATCACAAAGATTATGTGTTTACTGTAAACGGCTATACGAGGTACTCGTTTGGTGACTTTGGTACCTACGAGAATTGCTCGCTGTTTGCAATGCAATTTGAATTCCATACAATTGCAATGATAAATCTAAATTCGTACTCTTGACTGGTTAGAGTGTATCAATAAAAAAAGCGACTGAGGGTATCGGTTATGGTATCATCATCATCATCTTCGTCACAAGAAATACAGGGGTTAAAATACAATCCAGGGGTCTTCAAATCTCGAGTAAATAGGTTTTTTCTAGGTAAGCGTGTTACATCGCACATCGCATACAGGCACGCTGTGGTCAAACGCAAACTTATTTCAGGTAAAAAAAAACACTGCTGATCATTCAAATGATTCCAGCGCATTATGGTGCAGTAAGATTTAAATTACTTTATACATATAATGACAACGCAATTTTAAACCAATTCAGTAGTAGGTAAGCCAAATATATCACCGTTAGGAGGCTTGAAAACTCTAAATAAATAGCTTCTTTATTTAACACAAATCTAGTCGGAAATTAAGCAGAAAAAGCTTGTGTTTAGACCTAGACAGTTGATAAATATGCATAAAATCAAGTAAGTGAGGGAACGCACGAGCAACTTTGTCTCTACGACTTTTTGTCTCTTACATCAAGTCTATGGGTTTGTATGAAAGTGCGCGCAAGTAGCGACGCAACTCCCGGGAGACTTTTTTGTCCGCGGGAGCCCGCACGGCGACAAAATAAATTTCCAGGGTTGCCAACTTATAACGTAATTTTTTATAGAAAAAGCAGTGTTGCCACCTTGGTTTTTGAAAAAGGGCAGTCGGACGAGCTAAAAAGAGCTAGATTTTTTTTATTAGAGCAAATTTTGCCAAAATAAGGGCTAGAAACGTCTAAAAACATAAATACAAATAAAATGAGCGAAAGCAAGGGTTAAAAATTGTTTATTTGAAACGTACAATAAGCGCAAAATGTTGGCAACACTGAGAAAAAGTTGTGTCGCTGTCGCTCTCGTGCGCGCACCTTTCAAAGAGACGGCGACATAGACAAATAAATTGCCGGGAGACAAAGTTGCTCGTGCGTTCCCTCTCTGACTAAGTCACTGTTGATACCAATTTCGGAAACACAGTGAATTCATAGATATTATCAAATAAACAGGAATATCCCAAAACATGGTCCCAACAGAATATAATGCAACCCAGAAAAGATAACGCTCATAAAAATCCACAAAAAGATTTTATGAGTCCACAACCGATATTACAATATCCGCTAGGATTAAACGAGATTAAACTCAAATTTACGGTTTTCTATAGCCATAATTTTCTCTATGTTTTGCCTCTTTTTTCACAAACATCTCATCTCATCTCAATCTCAAACGCTGTCTCACTTATACAAAATAGGATTTGAGCGAGACAGTGCGTGAGATTGAGATGAGATTGTAACTGTTTTTGTGACGAGAATAGACCCGCTGGTCATATAAAAATATTATTTGAAGCTAAATTTAGGACATAGTCACAGAATAATTTAATAGTTACTTCGTAATATGCAAGAATATTTTTTATAATACAGTATGTACCTACGCGAAAACTAAATATGTTTGTAGTCATGAAAACACATTAACGTATGTCCTGCCGCTTGAGAATTGTGTAATTACCAGACTCGTGTTACATAATGCACATAATTTTGATATGTAACACGCGTCCTAAATTCACAACACATAGTTCTTCTCTATTTGGTCTCGCACTAAGAGCTCGGTACAGAAAATAGTCATTGGTGCTAATTCTGTTGTACATTTAAGTAGACTAAACAATTTTGACAGGTATTGTTATCCTTCCTTGGTTTGCAGTTGCTGTACAGTGACAAGGATAGCAACAGTTCTAGTCCTGTCAAAATTAGTTCAGTCTATGTACAACAGAATTAGCACCATTGTGTACTATCCTGTCCGGGTAGTCCAACTGACTGTATCTTAACAGATTTGTGGAAGGCAATGCCATCTTACTGGCTAAACATCTTGCCAATAGTATATGAACATTTGATTTGACTCATTGACACTGAAAGAAGACTAAAATTATGTTACAAGCACAATGGCAAACTTAAATTTAAAATTTTCTGAGATACGTCTGTTTAACAATGAAACGTATGACATATATTTCCTTAACTTCTTGATCATGCAATAAACTCTCACATCGCTATTCCATATCTTGGAGTTATTATCTTTTCAAAATATGGATTGAGAGTAGACTGTCGTAAATTCTACGTGAATTTAACGACTCAGAGCGCTTCAACTGTCGAATAAGGACGTATTTGCCTTTGTGTCAGCGTTCAGAGTTTCGTTTACCGCTCAATATTTGGTATTTCTGCTGTAATATTGACACTATACTGAATGCTATTTTATTAGTTCAATCGGCACAGAATACCGACGTGAAGTCTTAGGCGTTTCTTTTGGTGAGTGGGAGATACCCAATAAAAACTTATTTTCCCTATATATTAGTGATATTGTATTTTTTTTACTACTGATTAAAATTTTGTTAATAGTTACACGTAAGTTTTCCAAAAAATATATGAAATAAAATCGTTATTTATTTCAGAAATTAGACCTTCACAGGCACTTTTTCTTGTCATTTACAACTTGTTTAAATAAAGAAAATAAACTACGTTATATATCTACGTTATAAAAGAAAATAGCGGCATCCTCTTCATCCTCATTAAGATATCCAGTCTAGGAAGGTGTAGCACAAGTGACACTGACTTCCTCTTTACTTTACAAAGATTATTTTATTGACAATATAAAAGGTTATTGCATAATAAATATTAATGGTGGAATAAAAGTTTATGTAAAGTGAACTAACTACACCGGGAAAGCCGTGTACATAAACTTATCTTAAATAGAAAATATCCAGACCAAGAGAAACATTATATCATGCACATACATAAAGATCGATGTGCAGATGCATGTTTGGGACTAGCTTTTCCCCGCGTTAATTTTATAACATAGATCTCGTTAGACAACAAAACAACCCATAACGCGACTTGTGGCGCCATCTGTTGGCCGATACAGCGCCCTCAATAGTAGAAAAAATATTATTTGTAAATAAATACTTAATATACATAGAAAACACCCAGACCAAGGCAAACAGACATGTTTATGCACACAAATATTTGCCTTGCGCAGGATTCGAACCCGCGGCCCTTGGGATAATATGACCATTTCCAGCCACTCGACCACCGGGCCTGTCATTGAATTAAAAGGCCGTCAGTATAAGAATAAGGCCAAACACGCGGGTAAACCCTTGTTAAAAGAGAAAAAAGAATTTTCCACGAACAGAAAACAGCATTCGGTATAAATTCTTATAAAGAAGTTGGGAACACGAGTACACGACCGACTTCCACGTGTACTTGTAAAAATTGCACGATCCAAAGACTAATGTCTAAATAATTCAGATGGGCCGTAAATGTAACCTTTGGATGCCATAGACAACAAATAAGTACTTCATTGTAATAGACTGTTACTTTGAGTTCTATGAAACAAAACTTGTTTAGTTGTACAGAAAACTGTTGAGATATTGTCATATATTCCACTAGCAAAACCCGCGCAATTTCGTTTGCGTATATCTCACTTTCCCGTGGGAATTTTGAAAAATCCTTTCTTAGTGCTCCCCTACGTTATAAAATGAACCCCTGTGCAAAATTTCAAGTTTCTAACCCTTATAGTTTAGGCCCTGCGTTGATAGTCAGTCAGTCAGTCATCTTCTCCTTTTATTTATATAGATTGTAATAATAATAAATTCTTTAATTAGCCATAAAATTATGTAAACGTATATGGTAAATATTAATAGTTATTTGTTATGCAAGGCTGCAAAGTTGTTTTTTGGCGCGAGTACTTATATTGAAACCTGAGCGCAGCGAGGGTTTCAAAGGTACGAATCGCAGAATAACTTTGCTGCCGAGCGAAACACACAACTTTTCACCTCATTACAGCGTGGAAAATGCTAGGTGCAAGAAAAACGCAAATAATAAATTAAAAGGTGTTTATTTTTTTTATGCAGTGTCGTGCTGGCAAGTTAGATTATTCTAAAAATAAGGTTTGCTTTTTCAGAGGACTGGCGGTATAAAAAATTATAGAATAGAAAGGTTCGAATTTTAAAAATTCTTTCCACGCTATGCACAAAATGCACTTTTGCGCTCAGATGTCGAATGACAAACAGATTCTTTCCGAGCTTGTGAGGTGAAAAATTAGTTTCTTTAACAAATATAAATATATTAAGCCGCGAGCAGAAGTACTACTAGTACTTAAATAATTCAGATGAGCCATAATTGTAACCTTTGAGTGCCATAGACAACAAATACTTTTTTGCTATAGACTGTTTGATTTTTGAATGTCTTTAATTACATTTTAAACATACTATGTAAAGCACTGAGGAGTCGGTGTCGCAGTGTGTCGCACTCGAAACAAATCCGCAGGTCAATCATCCTAGGTATTTTAAAGTAAGTTTGAATATTGTACCCTCTGCGTCATTTGCAATTTCCAACAGGGTATAGTATTGTTACTGTGAAGACATTTTACTGTACAAAACATACTATCTACCTACACTAATGGGGAGTCCGTTTCTACACAGTGAGTCAGTCTTAGGAAGTGAGCTGATATAATTCACTTCACCTATGGATGTATTCAACTCCGGATTCAGTTGATGCATATTCGTGTCACAGGCGCTATGTGGTCCTGTTGAATTTGATGTACGGAGGGTGGCCTTACCTCCTGCATACCGTGGCCCTTAAGGGTATTGAGAAGCCCAAATGCGGCATTAAGCAGTAAGCAGCAGCAGCAGCAATGTTTTAATAGAGGAAAGTTTTTGTAACGAATAAAGTCAAAAAGTACTGAATCGATTTCAAAAACTCATTCACCTTTTGGAATCTACATTACCCCCGTGTAACATAGGCTATAATATATTCACAAGAAAATAGGGATCCTTAATCTTGCGACCTGTGAGAAACCGGGCGCGGCGCTAGTGCGCAAAAAAAATTTAAGTATTTTCTTTATCATTGCAAGAATCCAATCAATTTTATGTCACTTCTGTAATATAAGTTTAATCTATGCGCTTTAAATCTTTCACTTAAAGCGCACTCCGTTCAATTGCATTGTACTGAGACCAACACATAAATTGTATTCCATATCTGTAGCACGATATATCCAGTTCGGATTGTGTTCAAGAGTTTCTCTGGCAATCATTTGCGTATCTGTATAAATCTAATCTGGAAACTATTATGATTGATTTTATTATTCATTCAGTGTAATATTACTTTATGTTTTAGAGATTCGAAACGTTTCACATACACTCGGGATTTCAAAACGGAATACCGAACGTGAGTCATTATGCCACAAGCCCGAAGTGAGTGCAATTTTTTTTTTTGGTCGAATCACACAACGACATCTAGTCCCAAACTAAGCAACTAAGCTTGTACTATAGCTTGTACTATGGTATGGTACTTGTATAATACTTTTTTTGTAAATAAATACTTATTATACATAGAAAACACCCAGACCAAGGCAAACAGACATGTTCATGCACACAAAATGTTTGCCATTTTAATTTATTAGTTATTAATATTATGATCAAATATTAAAGAAATTAATATCGACAAGTTATATCTATAAACTACTACTACTATTTCGGAAACAAAAAGCAAAATGACCACTGGTAAAAATGTTAATAGCTGTGTCCACACCAAAGACTATTAAAATATATACGGAAAAAGAGACGCACAGACCGAGCACGGCTCGCGAGCCGAATGCTCGGTATGTGGACGTGCCTCTCGGGTTGCCTCTGGTGCACGTTGCTTCTACCAGGAGCTGTTCAACCGTGCGCCAAACATTGTCGATTTTTGTCGATTCTCAAAATTGGCTGCAAGGTACGTCCACACACACCGAGCATTCGCATCGCGAGCCATGCTCGGGCTGTATGTACCCGGCATTAATCATAAAAAAGTTGTTATTTTAAGGTTGTCATTTTAGAAAGGTTCTCGAGTGGCTATCATGATGCAAAGGATGATGTAGTGCCAGACGGGCAAAAGGTAATAAGATAGCTCTATAATACTTACTTACATCCTTTTTGTTTTTCGTGTATTTTTTTAATACCACAAAGGTGGCAAACAAGCATACGGCCGGCCTGACGGTAAGCCGTCACCGTAGCCTATAGACGCTTGCAATACGGGGGGTATCACTCACGCGTTGCCAACCTTCCCAACCCCCCCAAGTGGAGCTCTGGAGACCTAACTCACCGTAGGAACACAGCATGGCCGAGACTCTAGATTAGACCAATGTTATTTGGCTACGATCTTCTGTAAGGTGGAGGTTCTTCCCCAGGCGGGCTGCTCCGATTTGAGCGGAGTATCCGCTGTGCCCTACCTCTCTTAAAATATTATCTAAAGTTTGTTCTATACGAGGATCGAATCCACATCCTCTGTCCCCATAAGTTACTACCAACTGAGCCTGTCAAAAATAAGTAAGCAAAACTACATTAAAAACTATTACTATTAAATAAAACCCAGTGACCAACGAATTTAAGTGAAATATTTTGTATCATATGAGTGTCAAGTGCCGGAAAATCCTGTCGTTTCACAGGACGTTAAGCCGTGACCATATTGGTCATATTGCCACCCAACGTTGGACCCAATACGCCAATATGTGTCACCAACTCACCAATTTGTGTAGTTATATCAAAGAATCGAATATTTTATTTAGAGACTAGGCCTACGTACGCAACATCTTATCAGCGATATTAAATCGCAAGAATCTCTTTATTAATAACTAGCTGTTATCCGCGGCTTCGCCCGCGTGGTCCAGGAGATCTGTTATATATTTTTCCTTGGGAATAAAATGTTTTTCCGGGATAAAAAGTAGCATATGTCACTCTCCATTACTCTCCAGGCCTTAAACTATCCCACAAAAAAAATCACGTCTATCGGTTCGTTACTTTCGACGTAAAGGAAGGACAAACAAACACACTTCACAATTATAATATTAAGTATAAGTATATCTTTAATTAGTACACAATAGTGGTTATTTAAATAAAACGCAATTTTTACTTATGTTTTTTTGGCAACATTTGGCATAAAGAAGTGTGTACTAAGTGTGTCCCTCGCATGTTACCGATATTACAGAATGAGGGCCATTCATTGTATGAACTAATAGCAACCCCGCAATCGCATCGTAACCACAGATTAATAAATAGTTAACTTCGTAATCGTATCGTAAAATTTTGTATTAGCGATATTCAACGCTGGCTATATGGCAACATTGGATCCAATCTAGGAAGGTTGGATCCAATGTTGGAACCAATATGTGACTGTAGCATTATAATGTGACTAATGTTTACAGAGGGTTTGCTATACCCGTATTTTCTACTAAGTGAGACCATTTAAGCACTTCTAAGACCTACTTACTGGACCTAAGTATGTTCTAAACGACCACGTACTAAGGCTGTAACACTATCTATTATACCCTTGGCTTTGGTAAGTTGTTTACCAAACAGATTTTATTCTTTTGTCATCCACAGCTGTCTATCTCCCTCCCACTAATATTATAAAGGCAAAACTTTGATGCTTGTTACTTCTTCACCCTCAAATAGGGTCCCATACATTCTTCATCTATGTTATATGTCTTGTGCCGCTCGGAGGAGGACAATGGAGAACATTGTCTTCACCCGAGCAGAAGTAAATTCCTAGTTTTCTAATTGTGTTGTCCAAATTGAAGCCTCCATGAAACACCAATGACCCGGGGATAGTCATCCCCGGAGTTTAGACCCGGGCAAGGAGCAATGCTCGAGGCCCGCACGCGCCGTAGGGCGCAGGAAACCAGACTAGACTAGACTCAAATAGGGTCAATTTTTATGATATGTGGTATATAGGAAGATGATACTTTGGATTAACACATAGGGTATTTTTTATTCTGAAAGGTACGGGATTCCCGTAGGATTTGGTCAAAAATCTGATATAGATGGCGCTGCTGTGCATAAAATTAAACGCGGGTAACACCGCGAGCAGCAGCTAGAACTAGTAAATATTTCTATTTTATTTCTAATTTAAATATAAATATTTCTATTTTTAATTCCCCCCCGACGCAAAAAGTTATAAGTTTGACGTGTCTATCTATGATCCGGCTGTGGCACCTAAATAGACCGATTTTGATCCAGTTTTTATGATCAGATATTTTACATAGAGTGTTCGATTAAAAACAATCACCTTTTTTCTAGTTGATAAAAATAAATTAAAACTTATACGCGTCTGATCGAATTGGAATTTGGTAATTACCTTGTAGCAAACCGAACTCTTTTGTAAAAAAAAATTACAATATTTTTGTCTTTTGCTTTACTTGTCTATTTTACACTGTCGCATTCATTCTTTCCCTTTTTCATACATTAAAACATAATTTCTTCCGTTCTTTTCCTTCCAAATCCTCACCATTCTCAATAGTACCTAGGTATACCATTTCGATAATAATATTACAACAACATGATTTTGATCTGCTGGTCTACCATGAAAATGTCCATTCGAAACAACGGACCCGAACGAAACACGTCCGCAATACGAAACAAGAAGCTACCATGAACATTTGTCGTATTCAACAATTTGGTTCGGAACCATAGAGCACTTTCGTGAGTGAATGAAAGATGAGAGGTCTTTTATAGTCACGCGATTTTTTTTTGTGATAAATGAAGTAGTATATACCAGACAATTTAAAAAGTATGTTCGTTATTGTTTAATTCACACAAGTTATGGACATTTTAAATAAGGCGCGTTGTGTTATTTATATTCGTCTCCATAGCGATATTGTTGATATGAGAATTGAGAATCTTACATAGTAGGTATAAAACTAGCTGTTGTCCGCGACTTCGCCCGTCGTCATTACGTATGCTTAGATCTTCAAAACTACGCAACGGATTTAATGCGTTTTTTTAATAGATACACAAACTATTATGAGAAACAAAATATACGCAAACGAAGTTGCGCGGATTTCTTTAATGACAAATGAAACCATCTTATTTTATTGAAAATACTAGTACATATTTATTAATTGGCGACGAAATGCCCAACAATGAAAAAGAGAAACGTATGAGAATATCTACGTGCCAGCTTACGCGGCACTATTACATAGAACTGCATGATACAAATTATCTGAAGAAGAAATTGAATCACGGCTATAAATTGGTATCCAATATGGTTTCCAATACAATCAGGAAACCCAGCAGCATTGCATTTCGTTCGGAGGGTGAGAGATCCACACACAGTCCATTATGTAATCTGAAAGACAAGAAAAGATGACCTAGTGAATTTTTTATAAACTTTATTTCGTGCAATTAAGATTTTATCATGTTTTAAATTATATAATTCTCTATTTATCCATTTTTATGTTAACATTGAATAAAAGAATTTGATTTACTGTGATTAATCTCTTTTTATTAGTACTTGAAACTTCCCTGTCTTAAAACACCATTAAAAATATTGTCAAATCATAAAATATAATTATTCAAAATTTGTTTACCTAGTTTGCTCAAGAAGTTGAATGAGAGAGTTCCATGATCTAAATGCTCTTCGACCTTGGTTATGAACTCCTCGATAGCTCTTTCGTGGAACCTTGCCGACGGCCCGCCGTCGCCGGCGCCGTACCGTCCTCTCTTCCTCCATCACCTCAAAATTGCGTACATCGTCATTTTCACTAAAATATTAAAACATTATGCAGTATATGTCGTATGAATAAAATTATAAACACTAAGGGCTGAAACTGTGTAAAAGCGGACGTTTTAGTGCAAAATAAATTCACTACATCAACAAAATAATTTGTGGCAGGGTGCCCGTAGCGCACAACATCCTACCAATTAGAGTTTAATAAATGGGAAAAGTCAGTATGTAAATGTAGGTAGTAATAAACTCACATAAACTGAGATAATACTGAAAGTCACAAAACTGAACAGCTAAAAAATAAATTTGATGTAAATATTATAAAAATAAAGAATATTAGAATGCGCGGGAAGAGCTGTGCGTGCGCGAACCAGTTGAATTTCGGCGGCTAACGCGCAGACTGAGACAGCGCTATCCGGCCGTGCGGGACGGCGACAACTTTGTCACGCGTATGGCGCGTATGGCTATGGCACATGAGTAAATAAAACCACGGAACAGAGACTTCACTTCATACAATGTCGCTGCGATGAGTACACGCACACAAGCATGAGGCGCGTGTGTGCGTGACCTCAAAGCGCTTGTCACGTACGAGCGGCAAACCAGTCTAAACCGGTTGCTTCGAGGACAAACATCAGGGCCTTCGATAAACAGAAAATTATGACATTTCCTTTATTAAATATTTGATTTGACATATGCACACCTATGAAGTTCTGTCACGGCCACCACAGACAAAAACTCAAAACTAGTAGTGAAGGGAGGGACATGTTTTTTAACCACGATCGACTATATTATCAAATCGATTTTTCAATTAAAAAAGTGTATATTAAATATATTTATTTAATTTACTTATTATGACATAATATACATATTTTATGTATGGTAATTATTATTGAAATAAGTAATTAAAGTTAAATATTATTAATAATAATATTGGTAATAATTTAATTAAACGTATGCATAATTGTACTTTTGATGCCATGCGAGTGCTTACCGCTTGATTATCTAAAAAAACTCTATATTAGATTTAGGATTTACCACTCAATCAAAAGAAATAACAAATTATTGAAAAGTAAAAATAATAATAAAAAATTATGTAGAATATGTAATTTGTAAGAAAACTAATAAATAACTTGTAAAAAAACCTGGTCTTTTCGTTTATTTCATTTTATTCTACAGTGCCAACCCTACCAGAATAGGTATAAATTTTGAACGCGCCTTAGGAAGTTAAGCCTCTGTTCCGTGGTTTTATTTTCCGTGGTTTTATTTACTCATGTGGCTATGGCCCAAACAAATGGTCGGTCGACGCCACAAATTAGTAAAAAAAACCACTGCACTGTACGCTGATTGCAGCACTTATTACTTTAAAATTAAGTATAAGTGACTTATATGTATGTCTATGTCTTATGAGAAATAAATTTTAAACATAATTTTACTTGAAAATTTATACTTACGAAAGTAAAACGTTAGCCCTTGAGCTTTCGTGTAATTTGACATTAAGACCCGATATTAGTCCTGTCAAAAATGACATTCCGTCTTTCGGATTGCAACTTCATGGTAGGTAATACTGAGGAAAAACGAAGGCATATCGTTTTCGTACGTATTTCGTAACGAAATGTACTTCATGGTTAGAATTCAACGAAACGAACGTCCGAAGTTTCGGAATTACGTTTCATGGTAGACCAGCTGAATACATTATTATCAGTAGTCAGCAGTATATTCAACTATTTCTTGAAAGTCCCCAAGTCATATCGGTCCGGAAATATTGTCGCTGCTAGCTGATTTCACAGAACTGTAGAAATAGAAATTGATTTGCCAGAAACATGTACAAAAAATCTGTTGATCCCATTAAGTTGTCCCAATCAAGTATCAATATTTTTTTTTGTAGCATACTAATATTATATTATTAAATACGCTAATATAATTACAATCTAGCCTAAACATAGACCAATAAGTAATTTTACATTGACCTAGTTTTATAAAATTGTAATATAAGAATGTGTCCATCGGCACTTTTCTTACTGTCTCTATTATGGGGAAGTCACTTTGTTCATGTGTCTTTGTTTACACTATATTAACACATAAATATTGTCATTAATCACTACACTAATTCAAATGGTTTAGTTCTTTTAAGTCGTCTCACTATGTCCGTATTGTCGAGGAGCTGGATCGCCTCTACGTTCACATGATGAAGCAATCTATTCTCATGTGCTTCTGTAAATCAATATAACATCATTAAGTATTATTCAATTGTTAACTTGAAAAAATTGTAGGGCGGGGAGTATTCCGTGTTAAGCGGTCTCGATAAATCTTGTCGTTAAATATAAAAACAGCTAATAAACCTGTTTATCCCTACTAAATACCCGAACAAATAACCAACAAAATCCTCTGATCATAGGTAATTTAATAAAAAATCAATGAACACTTAACTGATAAATATATGGGGTGGCCGAAAGTACGTGACATGAAAATTTGTGTTAACGTATTGAATTCTAAAACAGAACTGTTGTTTACCCGACTGTGTGTGTGCTGAATATTCAGTTTAGACTGTCGTCTAAACCACCTTTTTTATACTAAACGCATTCTTCTTTTTCTATTCGTGTCATTGACGCAAATTCAATTCTCACACACTACTGATAAAATTTTCAACCAGTAAGATGGCATTGTCCGTGGCCTTCCACAAATCTGTTAAGTGTACTTTAAGGCGAGTTGAACAACCCGGACAGGATAGGAGATGGCCCATCGTCTATGGAGCACCAGTGTCCCACTTCATTGATTGGTTAAGAGCGGTGATAGCCCAGTATTTAAGGAACCAGGTTAGCTGACTGGAACTAGTTCAATCTATTGTTTGCTCGATGTCGGGCACCTCTGAATAATACAACACGGTTTCCACAGAAAACCAGCGTCGTGGTACTCGTGCCACAAGATATGCTGAGTGGAGACCCATTTGGGACACAATTAGCTTTAAGTAATTTTAAGTTATTGTTGTTTAGTGTTAAGTGTTCCAAATAAATATTTTTTCTTTCTTTCTTTCAATCACCAGAAATCAGGCACGACACGAGATTCGGAGAACGTACGTCGTAATAAGATGCCAGAACAGACCGACACGGCGACGTGAACCATCGCCAGTCGGCTCGTAAATCCCAACGCCGCTTACCGCACGATGAAAGTTAGGTTTCGCTCGGCAGAACCTTACACTTCTAGAAAAATATTTTAGTAGCAGCAATGAAGAACGAAATACAAATATAGTTCTAACTAAAAGGACGAAAAACCGAGATTTGTACGACGGCCTACTTGTTTTGAAAGTCAAATTTAAATTTTTATTCGCAAAATCAAGTGACATTGCTTTTCGTTTGCCTTTCACGAATATTTTGATTCTTTTTGTTTCGTTTTCATAAATTGTTACATTATTCAATCGGGTTAACGAAATTCCTTGATTTTTTTGTACCTTTTTCAAAAGCCTATCTGTACATTAGCCATAGTATAGATATATCATACAATTAGGTTGAAACAACAAAAAATATTGTGATGAACCTGCATGTTGAAGAAAATGAAAACAAATGCATGTTTATTTTTGTAAGACAAGACGTAACTCGCTAATCCGTCGTAGAAACATTGTAAAATGATAGACGAGTTTACAAGCCCACCGAATTAATAAAAAGTTTCATATTGAACAAATAAGCCACATTTTTTTATATGTAACATGACGTGTTTTATAAATTTCACATGAGAATTCTTCTTTAGTAGCTCAGTGAGTAGCACGATGTTGTCGTCGCTGTGTGTCGCATTCTAATAAGCAACGTCAATCCATAGCCAGTGTTTGGATTGGCTTCGTTATTTCGTTTCTCCGTGCTTCGGAGGGCACGTTAAGCCGTCGCTGCTATGATCGATGGATGACAGTCATTAACCCAAGTCGGTGCTCTTCTTGAGAACACCGGCCTCAGCCAATCCGCATTGGATAATCATCTTCGATTGAAGGGAGACCCGTATCCCTGCCGTAGGATGATTATGGGTTGATATGATGATGATGATGCTCGTTGCCGACGTTAACAAGCTGCTAAGTTGGTCTAATGCGGACTGGCTTCCAGTGTTTTCATACGGCTTGAAAATACTGGAGTGGAATGATTATAAGTTGATATAGATGACAAAGACATCAATTATGTCCCTATACCGTATCTCATCGCAGTTTCTATTTTCTGTGGTGAAGGACAGACTTTGCAAATTCAAACGCATCAATACAAAAACACCTATCTTATCTCCAATCAAGTAAAGTGTTCGTACATCTTTGTACAATCTCGAAAACGTAGGATATGCGTCAGTATCGTCTTACAATTTCAATTTGGCGGAGTGAAAGAGTTGCCGAGCCGATTTGGAATCGTTCACTGGTTAAACATAGACATAATACTATATAGACAACGCCGGCTCTTGATCATAGTACCTAATGTGTAGTATTGTTTTCACTTCTTATAAAAAATATTTGATTTCGAAATGCGCACATACGTTTTCGGTACATGTTGCAGTTTTTTAAGTAATATATCAGATTTTTTTATCCAGGAATGTTTAGTTATTTCTGCAAAAATACATTGTATCTAAAATTTTAAGAGAGGTAGAGCACAGCGGATAATCCGCTCCAATCGGAGCATCCCGTTTGGGGAAGGACCTCTACCTTACAGGAGACCGTAGCCATATAGCATTGGTCTCGGCCATGTTGTGTTGCTATGGTGAGTAAGGTCTCCAGAGCTTCACTTTTTACAGGATCGGCAACGCGCGAGTGATACCTCCGGCATTGCAAGCGTCTATCTATACTATAGGCTGCGGTGAGTGCTTACCATCAGGCCGTATGCCTTTTTGGCATCTTGATGGATTAAAAAAAAATAGGTAATATTTTATTATACAATCGCGTCATCTATTAAAATTTATGCCTGCGATTAAGCCTTACGTCACTTTGAAAACGTATTCACCGCATAAATAATCCTTCCTTTTTATTGGGAATTCTATTCGCGGTTTAGCTAGCATGGAAATTTTAAATTTCATTTGCCAACTGGTATCTAAAACAAATACACTTCCGGACACTTGAATCGAGCCACCCAGCAGTTTCAACTTTGATTGCTGGTAACTTAACAAAAGTATATGATCAACGAAAAAGTTTTTATGCAATTTGGAAGCTGGTACACTTTACATTAATAAGGTATACTTAATTCCAAATTTAAATTTCAATAACTTGATAAAATTACAATTTTAAGTGAAACTTGTCCTGTATAACCTTTCTCAAAGACAAGACTCGGGTTGAATTTTGAAGAAAAAAAAGGAATTATTGGAAAAAAAAAATATTCAGTAACTTTTATTGCCTCCGAGAGCGTTTATGATTGCAGTCATGCGATTTGGCATAGAGTTAATCAACGTCATTATGAAGTGTTGTGGAATGTTCTCCCATTCCTCCTCGATGGCAACTCTCAGCTCTTCCAAAGTTTGTGGTGCTGGTTGGTGAGCTCGAACACGCCTCTTTAATTCGTCCCATAGACGTTCGATGGGATTCATATCAGGGCTCCTTGCTGGCCATTCCATTGTCGTGATTCCAACATCATGAAGGTATGCCCTGACGATTCCTGCAGTGTGCGCTCTTGCATTATCATGCATAAAGATGAAGCCTTGGCCTACAAATCCAGCATATAGCATCACATGAGTCTCTAGGCAATGGTTAATGTATCGACGGGCATTTAGTGTTGGTAGACGTGGTCCTGTCACAACCTCTAGCCCAGTTTTACCATCGGCAGATATTCCTCCCCAGACTATCCACGAGCTCCCGCCATAACTCACTCTCTCTTCAATACAACACTGAACAAAGCGCTCTCCCCGCCTTCGGTAGACCTTCCTCCTTCCATCATTACCATAAAGCATAATCTTAGTCTCATCAGTAAAGAGTACCTTGCTCCATTGGCGTTGAGTCCAATGCAAATGTTCGCGTGCAAACTGTAAGCGCGCCATTCGGTGAGCTCTTGTCAGTTTCGGCCCGTTGGCTGGCTCAGACCACGTTCTTTAAGTCTTTGTCTAATTGTTCGCGCGGAAACAGCCACTCCATGAAAGTCTCGAAGCTGTTCTTGGATCTGTACAGAGGTGAGGTGACGATTTCGTAAACTGGTTGTCGCGATAAATCGATCCTGTCTTTCTGAAGTTACCCGAAATCGCGGTCTTCCTGGACGGCGCACGTATACACCAGTGTCGAGGTATCGATGGTTTATCCTTTGCACAGCAGAACGGCTTAAAGCAAGCTGTCATGCTACATCGCGCTGACTTCGGCCCGACTGTAGAAGCGCCACAGCTTGCGCGGCTAGAAGAGGCGGTGTATCCATAATTTTAACGTTTAAATGGCTCAAATTAAAAAAACAACAATTTTACGATGTCTTAATTTCAAAACAATTACGGTGAATTCAAAGTTATGGAGTTAAATAAAAAAATTATGTTAATTTAGATCAACTTTTCTTTTCAAAAGAATGCACTAATTTGGATTTTGTTTCGTTTTTCCATTTGATAAATTCAAAATTGGAACAACAGCACTTCAAAATCATTATGAATATACCAGCATCAAAACTGCATAAAAACTTTTTGATTAACTTAAGAATATTTTTATGTTCTATGTCATTACACATAAAAATGTAGGGTGGCTCGATTCATGTGTCCGGAAGTGTACATAGAATGGAAACATATAGAATTTGTTTTATTTGCAATAAGTATTAAATTCACTTCTATCAAGTTCGCAAGAGTTAGACCTTTTGTTTAAAGTCAGGAAAATGCATTACTGCATGTCCCGCCACTTGGGGAAGCGACGGGGGTCTGTCGCGCTCGCCTCTCCAGCCAATGAGGGATACCGACTAAAAACCTTACTGCCTGCCACCTTGACATTTGATATCTACCTGTCTTGATCTCCATTACCAACACAGCCGTTTCTAAAACGCATTTTTAATTCCAGATTAAGGGCCGATTTGATCAGTAGTTAGTACTAAAGGTTAAAATTGGTAACAATTTTTAACAAATAGTTAGTTTTTTCAACGAATTTTAACCATTAGTATACTTAACTAGTGATCGAAAATCGGCCCTGTCTCAACCTTCTTTTTCTTCTTTAGTTTGTCAGTGACAACTATAATTTAATGTGTCATAACCATGTCATAACTTTAAAACTGAGTTTCAGAAACTACTAGACAGATAAAGATTATTTTTTTTAAATAAAAATTTCAATATTATTGTGTGTGAACAGCCTAGATCGTAATATCTGTAATGGCGTTCGCGCGGCCTCCCAAAAATCGTGTAGGTAAGTGATTTTGTCTTATCGCCTCTATTTTGCTCCCGGCACGTACTCTTCAAATATTGTGTGGTCGGCTATTTTCTATTTATTTGTCTTCCTCCATCTTTCCCATTGCGCTGAGACCGATGGGGATGTCGTTTGTTTGCACATGCGCTTTTCAGTTGTTAAAACCATTGTTATAATTGAGTGAGAAATATTTCATCGAAGCGGTGGAGAATTTTTTTATTTCAGAAAGGTGGCAAACGAGCGTACGGCCCGCCTGAAGGTGAGCATCACCGTAGCCTATAGACGCTTGCAATATTGGGGGTTTCACTCTCGCGTTGCCATTGCCAACCCTCCCAACCTCCCAAGTCAAGCTCTGGAGCCCTTACTCACCGTAGGAATACAACATGGCCGAGACCATAGCTATTTGGCTATGATCTTCTGTAAGGTGGAGGTCCCTCCCTTCCCCAGACGGCCTGCTCCGATTTGAGCGGATTATCCGCTGTGCCTTATCTCTCTTAAAATTATTTGTTAAAAAGCATTTGTGCAATTAGCTCCACTGGGGAAATGCTCCTAACAAGTGCTATAACCATCTTTGCATAAGGTGGCCAGCTTTTTTATGAGTTGCTAAAGAGTTAAATAAAATTATAATACGTAAAGACTAACAAAAAAATATTACATAGGAATCTGTCTACTCAAGTCGTACAATACAAAATGTATGTAGTTTTACATGATGCCGAACAGAAATATACCAAAAGCTCTCGAATTAGAGTGTGTTAGACGAGTGTTTGGTACAAAATGTTATTTTATATGGAAACCTACAATTTGGAAACTGCCAAAATATTATGATAGGTATCATAGATTTATTATATAAGTACGCTAATATATAGTAAACCTATGATAAGTATCAAAATTAAATAATGTTTGTAATGTATAATAATTTATTTAAAAAAAAAAAAAATACGTGCTACTATACTATTAGTACTAAAGCGTTAACACCCAGACTGGATAACAAATACAAATGACGTCACATAAATATTTGCTCCGAGCGGGAATCGAACCAGCACCGATAGGATCACTACCAATACCAACGCACCATCATCGGGCTGTCGAATAGTAGTCGAAAGTAGTAAACCTACTAGGTATATTTAAAAGAAAAATATCGATAATACCGTCCTATCAATACTTCCTACTTCGACTATCTTCTTTCTGATTAAATTCGTTGTGAGTTCCAAGACAGTTGTAGTTTTCTCCCCTGGGACGTCAATAAGCTTCATCGCTTATTGTCAATCTGAGGTCGCCGTTTTTGATCCTGGCTACACAGGAGACACATCGGTGGGAATGTGTGGTGGGCTTGTCCCGACTTAAAAAACAAAAATATCAAATTATGTCTATTATATCCTAACACAGGTAGGAGGACACTTTGATAGCAGTTTTGAAATATATTTTTTAATTCGCTATCAATTCTTATCTTAGGACAAACCTCTCGCATCTTATAACTTGGCCACACCATACCCTACACTGGACTATTGCCAATCCATACAAAATGTTATTCTGCGACATAGAGACAAACGCGACATAAATACAATTTACTATATTTTTATGGAAAACAATCGTTGAGAATAAGTCGATAGGCCAGTGTGACCCCGTTATAGTATTATGTTAATTTCATTCTACTTGCTTCCCTTACGCTCGTAGCAAAATATCATTATCTATAGACAAAATATCATGGGGTTTCATTTATTTTTCTCCCTTTCTGTAACAACTCTGCCAAAGTGCAAGACATGGTGAAAAATTGACAACCCGGTGGTGCGTTGGTAGTCATCCTCTACTTCTTCTCTCTTGACAGAGTGGTCGTGGTCTTCACTTAGTTGTAGTGACCCGTTTAACAACTCGTCAGAGACTCGGTAGAGGGCAATCTATTGCTGCCTTAATCTGGTCCGTCCACCAGAACGGGGCGATCTGCCCTCGGCCCTCCACTTTTCCCTGGACCACCAGACGCTCGATCGATGTTCTATCGCGGCGAGATACGTGACCAAAGAAGGCCAGGGTGCGCGCCTGGACTATGGCGGAGAGACGTTGTGTGATGTTAAGTTGCTGGACTATGGAGATGTTTGTGCGATAATGATCCTACCTTCGGCGCCAGAGGGCTCGGGGACGATGCCTGCTCGGGGTAATCATTTATGATGGCATTAGTATAAAATACTTGTTTTCGGTGTTTTCTAGGTATTGACGCCCGCGGGAGAAACTACAGCTGTCTTGGAATTCATAACAAAAATAAGAAAGATATTAAATGGAGTAGGAAGTATTGAAAAGACTTGTATAGCCAATAAGGTTGCATTTCACAAGTGATTTGGGAATAATTTTTCGAGCACTTAGATTTATTACGTTAGTTTTTTTTTCTGACAGAGAAGGACTAACGATCTAGCGAATCACCTGATGATAAGCAATCACCGATGCCAATGGACATAGCATTAGGTCCCAATAGTAATATAACAATAGACCGTGGTGCTCGGCAATCGAGCCTCACTTGATTTGCCATCTCTCCAGGGTACAACGCCTTTTGCTTCAAATTGCTGTCTCTCACGTAGTTGTTAAAAGGAGGGTCCTTTCAATACTTCCTACTCCGACTATATTCTTTCTGATTAAATTCATTTGAGTTCCAAGATAGCTGTATTTTTCTCCCCCGGGACTTCAATAAGCTTCATCGCTTATTGTCAATCTGAGGTCGTCGTTGTTGATCCTGGCTACACAGGAGACATATCGGTGGGAATGTGTGGTGGGATGTCCCGATGCTAATGGACATCCACGACTGCAAGATTTTGGATGCTTTGTAATATATCCTGCAGAATTCTGTCTTGGTAATTCAAAAACTTACCCAATGATCAATCAAATCAAAATGACCGCTTCAAAATCTCCAATCGTATCCGTAACTGCGAAATGGGGACGGATACACTTACGATATCCGATAACAGTTCGCAACACTAACCCTTGCGCACTGTACCGAAACAAATCAGACAATAAGCTAAACCGAAATTCCTGAATGGGTATTATTTAATACTATACTATTTGTGTTCTTTTACTGTGTGTATAATTAAAAAAATATAGTGTCAGAAGAATATTGAGAATAAATTAGTCTTTTTCTTCTTAGCCTTTGTCGACCATCATGCTGGTGTAGGCCTCCTTCAGTTGTGGCCATCTATCGCGGTTCGCGGTCTTGTGCCACCTGCATCCAATTTGAACCCGCAACCTTCTTCACCTCATCCTTCTACCTCATTTGCGGTCTTCCCCTGGGACGCTTTTCCTCCCATGGTCGCCACTCCAATACGACCTTGCGCCATGAGCTAGGTTTTCGGGCAATATGGGCACCGCACTGCCACTTTAGCTGGGTAACGCGCTTAGCGGCTTAGTTTTTTAAAAGTGGATAGATTCATTATATCTAATCCATATCCTATTTCATGAATTAGAAAGACCCAAAAGAGGGGTAAGATGAACGAAAGAAAGAAAAGAGGGGTGATACAGTCTAAATATTACTTTTTTTTGTATGGACGCTTGTTGTAGTGTATTAGATTGCGTACAACATCTACAGTACTACTCCCCGGACATATTGCAATAGCGGAAGGTTCTCACCGTCTAATAATTTATGTATTTTTTGGAACCAAAATTTCAAATTTCAATATTTTTCTTATCAAATTACATCTCGCTATATTTTTCAGTTTTAATAACGTTTATTAAAATTCCAACTATTAGGATATTTAAATTAGAAATTTGTTTTATATGGCTTTAGATACGCATCAATGCGTGCATTCACCCTAAGTAGATTATTATGAAACCGCACTATCGGCGACCAGTTTGGTCAGAAACAAAATTAAGTTTGTACTGCTTTTGGGATTATGGCTAATTTTCATTTTCGAAGGACATTATCCATATTTGGGTTTCAGTGGTCGGCTTAATTAGTTTGTTTACTGTGTGTGGTATGAAGCCGATAATTTTGTGGTTTGACAGCGTTAGTTACAATTGATTGACTTTAATTTTTTCAAGAATCAGCAATCAAATATGAAAAGAGAAAGATTTCAACGTTTTGAAATCTTACGGAAAGAGCATTCGGATTTTCATACTTGTATTTTTTTTTACGAAAATTAAAAAAACAAGAGATATAAAATGATTGATTGTAAGATGAACGAAGATTGTAAGTAAAGATTAAATGAAGATCTTTTAGATCTTATCTTATAGATTCATCAGATAGAGAAATATCTGATGAACAAAAAAGGCCGTAACCGGTTTACTTTCGGCATTTCTTTTACCTGTGGTATTTTTGCTTTGTTTCCGAAATGGTTGTAGTGTATAGAGTAGCTTATTAAACAATGTATTTTATATAAATAAAATGAATTATTTAACGTTAAAGACGTTTACTACTACTAGAATAAGTTCTATTTCTAGTGCCTATCCTTTGAATAATATATTTGATTCTTTGATTCTATCCTGCTACAATATTTACATTATATATATATGTATTATGTACGTCTGTGCCTTGCCTACTTAGTTATGCTCACATCTTTATATTACTCATAATAATCGTCTTATCTTCAATATAATACGATGTGGGTAATTGAAGGCATTATAATAAATTTAATAAACCATACGACTCATCTATAATGCTCTTCTCACGTGACACAAAGCGATTTTGTTACCAAACACATAATGATTATGTGAATGAGAGATGTAAGGTGTTGTAACAAGTCATAAGAGAATATTTTTCATTCTTTTTTTATTCTGAATCTCCTTCTTTCTATTACAGATCTTAATTAAGCGAGACGGCGGCGCGACATAAAAAGAAATGTATTTGAAAGTAGAAAGACGCTTCCAGTCCAGACGCCTCCTTACAAAATCGCTCGCGAGGCCGCGCTGCCAGCCCTGCCGAGTGCGACGTCTTGTAGCGTCATTCAATATTTTAGTATATTTGATCTTACCGCTCGCCGTCTCGTCTGTTCGCTTCAGCTAAATCTTCGGCGAAGTCTAGATAATGTAAAATGCTGAATAAGAGCGTCGTTATTTAAACGTATGTAGTTTGAGTGTCAAATGAACAAGTCATTGTGGGAACGCATATAAATTATAAAAAGTACCCTATGTGTTAATCCAAGGTATCAGCTACCTACATTTTTTTTTTTTTTTCATTTATTACCGTTTAAACAATTGTTACAAAAATATAATTCATTCACATATAAAAAACCATAAAGGTTTGTGAGTTGGAATGAACCGCTCGACGTTCATGCTGCTTAAGCTAACTAATTACTATATAACAAAAAACAATAACAAACATAACCAAGTAAAAATAAAAATCAAACAAAAAACATACCAATATGACATTTACACAAAGTACCTACAAATAATACCCAACATTATAATATTGCGAACTACGGTAGGCGCAGGTAATTTAACATTTAGATACAGGCTGTTTATAATTTGTTAATGAAGAAATTTTTTAATTTTTGTTTTAAATTGATTTGAGTGATTTTTTCCCTGGTTTCTAAATCAAGATTATTGATCAAACGTGGTATCAAATAAGAGCTAGTACGCTGACCGTAAGTATTATTTGCTTTTTGAATTTCTAATTTTTTTTGTGTTATTTGCCGTGTAGTTATTCGGTGATCTTTTAACGTTTGAATTTCTGTGTTGAAAAACTGTTCCTTTATTAGGTTGTACTGAATTTGGAAATGTATGGGGAGGATCTTACAGAGTTTAAATAACATATTATCGTCGTTGGCGCTGTTAAGTTTCATACTTGGGGTGATGATATGTTTTAGTATTCTTATTTGCAGTTGTAGAATTGAGTTGATATATGTAGGGTAGGTACGTCCATAACTGCTCAGTCCATAGGATACTACCGACTCAACAAAAGCGTTGTATATAATCAATCGAGTGTTAAATGGTATACGATTTTTTATCACAGTAATATTGGCCAGGAAAGCCCTTAACCTGTCGCAAACACGTTCAATATGGGGTTTCCAGTTTAAATGACTGTAAATTACAAGTCCAAGATATGTATGATTGCTTACTACCTCAATGGGTTGACAATCGCTTCCACATGTTCTAGGAATTTGAAGGCTGTGTAAACAAGAGTGACAATGAGAAACGAGGTCCAGCTGTATGGTGTCCCTTTTATAGGGTGAGCTGATATGGACCAATTTGGTTTTTTGCGCATTGAGCACTAATCCTGTATCGTGACACCATTTGCACAGGTTCTCGAAGTCACTCTGAAGTTTTTTTAATGCTTCATTTACATTGTTGTCAGCAATGAGCAAGCAGGTATCATCCGCGAACTTGTATGACTTGCAGTATAATAATATTCTGTCTATGTCATTGACATAAGCCAAGAAATGTAGGGGCCCCGCAACGGATCCCTGTGCAGTACCTTCGGTTACCCTAATGTCTTTACTGTAGCTATCCTGTATTTTTACACAATAAGACCGGTTTTGTAGGTAATCTTGGCACCATTTCAGCAGTGGACCCTGCACCCCGGTACCCTCTAGACTTTCTATAATTCTCTCATGGTCCAATGTGTCAAAAGCCTTCGAGAAATCAATAAATAAAGCAAGGACCTGTTTTTTACTATTTAGATAGTGGTTTATATGATCTGTAAAATGCGATAATAGAGATGTAGTGCTTTTACCTGATTGGAATCCATATTGATTTTTGCTAATTATGTTATTATCTTTATAGTAATTATGGATCTGACCACACACATATTTTTCTACAATTTTGTCAAGTGATGATAGTAAAGTGATAGGGCGGTAATTGCTGGCGTCATCATGTTTACCTTTTTTAAATACTGGGCGTACACATCCTTTTTTCAGTTCATTTGGATATATACTAGTTGTAATTGATGTGTTAAAAAGGTTTGACAGGGCTATCGCAATTTTTTTACTAATATTTTTTATGTCAATTGCCCTAATAGCGTCTAATCCGGGTGCTTTGTGTGTGTTCAAGTTTCTTATTATTTTGAGTATTTTATCCGGAGTTGCTTTTATGAAGCGCATTGAAGTATCGGGTTTTGGGATCGTATTGTTTGTAATTAATTTTATATTGCATTTGGAAATAATTTTTTTAACAGCGGTATTAAACTCGCCAGCAAATTTATCGGCAATTACCTTTGGCTCAAGGTTTTGGGAACTAAACGCCTTTAAGATGGCTTGGTCTACTGATAAAGTCATTCTGCCATAGATTTCATTTATTATCTGCCAGACATTTCTACTATTGTTGAAGTTTTGTTTTATTTTATTTTTATAGTACATATTCCTATAATATTCTGTCACCTTATGAACTTTATTTCTAATTTTATTATATTCATATCTCACACTAAGGTTATTTACATCTTTCTTCCATTTATTAAACATTTTGTCACGTTTCTCACACAGATTTATAATATTATCGTTAAGCCACGGAGCTATGGATTTATTAAGGTATTTATTATTTTTCTTTTTTATTGAATTCTTATATGCATTATGAAAGGTAGTTTTAATAAAACTGTGTATTTCATCAGGGAAGTGCATGTTGTTTGTGCTACTCCAGTCCACCATGTTTAATTCCTCTAGTAATATTTTTTTGTCAAAGTAAGTTGTCATATTATTCATACGATTTCTATGAGCAACATGTATATGGGATCTGCGCCCACCGCAGCAAGCAAGCAGCAAGCAAACATACCGAATATCATAAATATTGGCCCAGCCATTTGAGCGTGAAGAAGTAACAAACATACACATAACTTTCGCCTTTATAATATTAAGTAGAATCTGCCGACACACATTTTCAGAGCTGTCATTGCTTTTTCCCGCTTTTCCCCACGGCTTCGCTCACGTTAATTTTACGACATAGATCTCGTTTGACAACAAAACCACTCATAGCACGACTTGTGGCGCCATCTGTTAGCATCCCATACAACGCCCTCTATAGTATAAAAAGTATTATCCCATTGGAATGACATACTTTCACGAGATAAAAAACCTATGTTGGGCTCTGTACCCCTGACAATATATTTACAAATTTTCATAATGATTGCATGATTAGTTAAGCCGTGAAGGAATAACAAACAAACTCACTTTCTCATTTTTACAATTAGAGATTGTCTGTGAATACACAGCTGAAGACTAATAGAACACAAATTTACATTCGGATTCAGTAGTAAAAAACAAATGCACTAACAAAGCGAGTTCAGTTAATTGTAACTCTATTACAATGGAGTAAAGTGCAACATTAAATGCAACGGACAAAACGTTTGTGTAGTTAAATTAAAACACATGATTCGAGTAACAAACTGATTAAAACCATTGGAATGGAGGACGGTTGAGGTTTTTTTTACTGTACGTTTGTGACTACAAACTATACAAACAAACAAACTCATTTTCTCATTTATAATATTATATTGCCCTGCGCAAATCTAACTCCACGTCCGGTATGACCATTGATACCACGTGCAGGGCGAACTTTGGAAACTGCTTCGGTAGTTGTTCACTTGACTATTGGCTAACGGAGCAATAGTAACCCACTATGATGAGGAGACATAAAAGTAAACGTATTATATTATATATATTATATTACTAGCTGTTACCCGCGACTTCGTCCGCGTGAAATGTTCAAATAAGGATAACTCCTTATCCTGTCATGCGATTTAAATGAAACAAAGCCTATATTCTTCTCCAAGCCGAGTTCTATCTCCCTGTGAAAACAGGATTAAAATCAGTTCAGTAACTTAGAAGATGTGCGCGTTCAAACAGACAGACAGAAATAAATTTAAAAAAAAAATTTTTTGCCATTATTACCTTTCTCTAACTGTTCCCTCTCCATTTTTGCCAAATATGTTCAAAGTACAGACATATCGGGGTCTACTGTTTTATTATATGTATAGATATTATAATATTATATATTATACATATTTTGTAATGTAACAAATTAACTATGAATAAACTGCAACTTTGTTTAATTGATTTCTACACTATTTGATTTCTAGACTACAGTCATAAAACGCTAAAATTATATAACTTGTACCACAAGTAATATCATAATGCTATAGTAGCGTATTAATCCGTTATGGTGTTCTTCTGTTATTGCTATTAATAATACATATTTATTGAAGTTATAACTATGCTAAAACGTATCTGCTTTAAGTATGTAGTATGTAAAAGAGGTGATACAAAACCCAGGCTCCGGTGCAAAAAAACTGTATTCCAGATTTGAGGGGATATATATATAGGGACAATTCATACAGATTGAGCTAGCCCCAAAGTAAGTTCGAAACTTGTGTTATGGGATACTAACTCAACGATATTATATTTTATAACAAATACATATATAGATAAACATCCAAGACCCGAGGCCAATCAGAAAAAGTTCGTTTTTCATCATGACCCGAGCGGGGATCGAACCCGGGAACTCCTGGGTGGCGGTCTGGCGTAGTAACCATTACGCCACGGAGGTCGTCTATTTATAAATACTATTCTAATCTATCACTATCTCTCTATCGGGTGGCTATTTTTTCTGCTCTTATAGGATTGTAGGCATTCATATTAAAATCTTCGGGTCTACTATGAAAGTGTCCATCCGAAACAACGAAACATGTAGTCCTGTCAAAAAAGACATTACTAGTTAGAATAAGGTTCAAAACGCCAATCCATATTTACTGAATTTTTCTTTCATGGTTGGCCAACTTGGCTTATTGTTTCTACTAATAATCCTTTGGAATGGTAGAAAATTTTATGAAAATGCTCGACTGGTGAAGCACAGTCCGTGCTCGCCCACATTTTGAAAATATTTATGAAGGAAAAATTCACCTACCAATTCAACCCATTCACATGTATACGTATAATAATAGTACAATAAATCGTATCAAAAAAATGGGGATATCACATTCGAATATTCGTCGTATATTGTATCTTGTACAACAAAATGTACAAAATATGTTTGTTTATCGTAAAAATATATGTATTGAATCCCAACCCTTTGGTAGTAAATCGCAAGTGCCGTCATAAGCTCCGAATATGTACACTTGAAACCCTTATGTGAATGATCGTAAAATTCTTGTGTCCGTAAAAATATTTACGTGACCTTTTCTTTAACTTCACCGTTCGATTGTTTGACTGCTTTTAACATTTTTTTTATACAACAAATTTTGTTTCCATCTGAGTTGTTCCATGTTTGGACTTTGGACTTTGGACAAAATTAGCTTTGGATGATTTTTCGTACATTTTTTTCACAATTTACACAGCGCCACCTGCCCCCTTACTCTTGAAGATAATTCCGCACGATCGCCATTGGGTTGTTAATTTTAGGTAGGTACTCTTTACTAGCGCTAACTAAATACTAAACTAAATGAAATCGGATTGTGTGCTAACGAAATAGTTAGTAAAGTATAAAATTTCAATGGTACGAATTAGGATTTGCTGTTAATTTTGCATTTGAAATTATACAGAATTGAAAATAAAATCGCGATTGCTATGCAGAGTAACCTAGCAGGTCCCAAAGTAAGCTAGACTTAGCCTGCTTGTGTCGCGGGTACCAAAGAAGGGATTATATATTATTGTAAATACATACTTATATATTTAAGGTCTCCCGCGAGGGCCTACAGAATAAAGTATATTTGATTTAACTTATAATACACAGAAAACACGCAGACTCGAGAACGAAGAATGCCATCACATACTATGCACCGAGCGGGAAAAAAACCCACGCTCCGAATTTTTACGACATCCATCCTAATTCCTCCAGGAAGCCGGCCAGAGACTTGACGTCGCTGAGTGTATTCCGAAGACTGCATGTTTATTATAATATAATTCGAATGCAATGCGTCAGTGGTCCGAATACACATAATTTACATACACATAGTATGTGTAAACAGTTACAATGATCCATTATAGGTCGTATAGTTTGCGGTCACCGACTTATATGGAATACAGGATTTCTGTAAGCATATATATTCAGTTGCAAACTGTTTTGACATTATTCACCGACATCTACTACGTATCCCATCTCGATGTTCACCGAATGCAGTCATCGCATTTGTTAACCATGTAATCAGTCTAAACAATCCAATTCATTAAATTAATTCGGTTGGATTCGACGGTCGCATTCGTCGACCACATTCAGCAAGGCGCATTCGTCGACCGCTTCTTTCGTATTCAACGGTCGCATTGGGTTTCCGCATTCGGCGACCGCATCTTTCGCATTATGCGATCATAAATTTCGCATTCGACGGTCGCATTCGTTGACCACATTCAGCAAGGCGCATTCGTCGACCGCTTATTTCGTATTCAACGGTCGCATTGGGTTTCCGCATTCGGCGACCGCATCTTTCGCATTATGCGATCATAAATTTCGCATTCGACGGTCGCATTCGTTGACCACATTCAGCAAGGCGCATTCGTCGACCGCTTCTTTCGTATTCAACGGTCGCATTGGGTGGCCGCATTCGGCGACCGCATCTTTCGCATTATGCGATCTTAAATTTCGCATTCGGCGGTCGCATTCGTTGACAAGTGTAATAATGGAATTAAACATATGTATAAGCATGTATCTCAAAGTATCCATTATATCAAAGGCAAATGAAAAACATTCGTGAAAATGTAGAATTAAAAAAATGAAAAGTTTTTAATTAAAAAATATTCATTTAAAACATTGACTATTTTGTACTTGTGCAAGAGAAAAAGTGCTCAACCACTAATTTACATAAAATCCTACTGCTGAAAACACTAAATAAAAACTGGCCAAGTGCATGTCAAGACACACTTGGCCACGTTTTGTGTGTAGGATTCCTTACATATTTATTACAAGTTCTTTGTGTCGGTCACGTGGACAAATATGTAATGTATTCTTCATTATATCAACCCATAAACATTCCACTGGAGGGGTACGGGTCAACGGGTCTCACTTTAATCGAAGGAGATAAGAAAGTACTTTGCTACGGTGTTTGAATGCGTATTGGCATAGGACAGTATTTTTAATCTGCCTGAAGGAAGAAAGGTTTTGTTTAACAACTGTTATATATTATCGTCAACAGCCAGGTCCGACGGCGACAGCATAACGTGTCCTCCGAAACACCTGGGGCCCGATTCTACTAAACAAATACACAAATGGACTCTCAATCGTGTCTCAATAGAATGTCGATAGTGTATCTGTGGAATAGTTTTTGACATTTGCTAAGGACCTAAACAATAAGTTAATATGTTATTGTTTAAGTCCATAACAAATGTCAAAATCTATTCCACTGATACACTATCGGCATTCTATTGAGACACGATTGAGAGTCCATTGGTGCACTTGTTTAGTAGAATCGGGCCCCAGATAGATGACGAAAGCCTGATCGAGCTAGCCCATTTCATAAAATGCCATACTTTATTCCAAAGAAACTAATCCCAGTCAAGTCGTATATGAGTCGGAAATGTATAGAAGTCTGACAGTTCGTTGCATTTTACTACGTAACCCTAAAAAGTATGAAATTCAGATTTAAACAAATTTCCTCTTTCCTTTAACGCTGCAGTTGAAAAACTCGCTTCTTAGTCTGAAATGACTGGAAATGATATCTTCAGATTATTTTTATGTAAAAACTTCAAAAGTAATTTAGAATGAGCTGTTGCATGTATTAAAATGAAAACGCAACGCCTGCTTGGTTGTAAAACTATCAGGTAGATGGCGTGCTCTGCGACTTACGCAGTTTAAAAAGAAATGAGAAATTTCACCACCATTACTAACCTTCCCGGTAGCTCAGTGGTTAGAGCACTCGGCCGGATATCGAGGGGTCGTGGGTTCGAATCCCACCTGGGGGGAGGAGGTGAAATATTTCTTTCTAAAAATCAATTTCAGAAATATGAAAACGCAAGTTAAGTTACGACAACGTAAGTCAGTTTTTGAATGAGTTTAAAAATCTCAATCTCCTCTGTCTTCAGACACGTTCTGAGTGATCTCCAAATAAATATTATACTCAAAATATACTGTAGAAGGTGCTTTAATTACCAAATTCATGATATCACTGACTGCAGACAAGTGAAAGAAGCCCCTCCCTTGTGTGGATGCTCACTTCGCAAAATCTCTATTAAATTTAAACAAGCAAAAACTATTTAATAAACGTCTTTCCAACATAGGTATCATAAACAGCCCCATGTGCAGAGCATGCATGGTGGCAGAAGAAACTCCGTGCTGCTGGAATGCAGCGAGGTGTCAGCATACGGGGCAACCTAGCTGGCTAACCTGGCTGGTTTCCTGGAAGAATTAGGATGGCTGGAGTAATCCAGCTCTCACTCTTCGCACGCGCAAAGGGCACATTGGCTGCCTAATAGGCTTGTTGCCGTAAAAAATGTAATTAGTCCGTCTTTTAGATTATTCAAAAATAAGGGACACTCATTTTTTTATTTGTAAGTTAGACCAAAAATGACAAAGATATAGCCCATTAAAGTTACGTACATTTTTTCGCACGGGGTGACGTCAAAGCCTCCCCCCACTCCTAAATTTTTATGCCATGTATCTTTGTTATTTTTTGTTTAATCGAAAAATAATATATTTTAATAATCTAATATACGGACTAAATATAATGTAATTATTTTAACCCTGGCAACAACCCTTTTGCGGAGAAGGCCCGCAAGACAACAAGTAATAAGTACCTATCGAATTCATGTGGTGGCAATATAAGATAGCGCTGATAATTTGCTGTCCGAAAAAAAAAAGTTGTACGCATCGGCTTAAGATTCCGCTTTTAGGACTCATACACTTAAAGGAGAATCTTTAGCCGATATGTTTGAACTAGACTAAGTGTTTCCACTTTTGGTACTGGTACTTCCCCGTTTGAGCTATTTCATAAATGATAATCTCTATGACTCCAAAAATAAGTTATTTTTAAATTTATTTTTATTATTTTTTTATACTACAAAGGTGGCAAACAAGCATACGGCCGGCTTGATGGTAAGCCGTCACCGTAGCCTGAAGACCCTTGCAATACCGGGGGTATCACTCACGCGTTGCCAATCCTGTATTTTAAAAGTGGAATTTCAGGAACTCACGTCTTGTTACCCAACTTAATGTAGTGTTATTTAAAGCGATATCTTCCACGAAATTTAGCATGATATAAACATGAATATATAGCTAAACTTTAATCCAAAAACATTACACGAATTGATTACCCGCACCGTTGATCGCCGACGGAGCGAACAGTTCCGGATGCATTCCCGAGACGCCCGCGGCTGTTTTATGCATATTCTTGCACCGAAGCGAACTGCATATCATCAATTTTCAGATTATAATGTAAGTCTTACTTTGACAGAGTTGTTGGGTTTTTATTTAGACACTGATACTTTCTTTTGTCAAAGAGTAGGTACATACATTACACTAATAAATTATTTTTGAATTTAATCTACTTACTCTTTAAATTCATGTGCATGCTGTGTTCGCTCATAGTAGGTTGTTGCAACTATTAGTTTTAAAATTTGACTTGTATCGATTGTACTCTGTAGCAACAAGTTTGCGAACCATATTAATGAAAATAAAAAAATTACCTTCTACAATTTCGGAAAGAAATGCAAAATGACCACTGGTAAAATAAATGGCGAAAGAAAACCAGTTATGGCTTTTTTGACAAAAATAATAAATAAAAAAGAAATTAAAAGAACTGCCCATCTAGCCCCGTGGCTGAAATGTCTGTACATTTCAGTATCATTTTTGTACCTACAATCAAACGTCAAAGTAAAAATTTGCAAGTCGTTTTCCAGAATTACTATTTTAATAAAAAAAAAACGAAAGGTATTCCTGAAGTTCGCTTCTGTCTGAAAACTGAACATTGCAGACGTGATTTATTCCCGTATTCGCTTGAGTGTACTCCCAAAGTTACACGGACGATACGAGTATTTATGTCGGTGACTCTTGTTTTGCCAAAAATTCTTCTGCAAAATACGCATGAACACACCTCGCAAAGTCATGTCATGATATGGCAAAAACTTATGTTAAAAATATATTCTCTGATCAAAAATCAAAATCAAAAAATACTTTAGATTCGAGATCGCCGCCTTGTCAACGAAGGTCGTCAAGGTGGCGGCCTCGGATCCTCACCGTACCACGTTGCCCTTTTAAAGTGTACTTTTTTGTTAAAAAATGTGTTCATTTAAAATACTTGACATTGGCGAAGAAGAAAAAAAATACTTTATTCTGTAGGGCACTTAGGGGCACTTAGACACGTCACTTACAATAAATATCTGTATTAAATAAATAAGCTACTCTATAAACTACCACCATTTCGGAAACAAAGCAAAGATGACCACTGGGGAAAGAAATGGCGAAAGAAACCCAGTTACGGCCTTTTTTGTCATTCCTTTTTTTTTTTTATGACACATCGAGCAAAAGTTTATAATAATTCATTATTAGCCTAATGCCGTTTCCACCAAAGCGGAGAGGAGAGGTGATGGCCCGGCTACACACATCTCCGCTCGGCCGCGCCCTCTTGCTCGCGAGCGGCACATGATTCTATAGAAAAATTTGACATCTCTCCTATCCGCTTTGGTAGAGACCGGGCCTAACGAGGGTGTCATTAACACAAGCTAAGAAAAGCTGAGAAAAACGTAAAATATCATATTAATAAGTGAAACTAGAACCCACAACCAACAGTGTCTAGTTCCATTCTAACCACCAAACTAAGTCAGCAGTAAAAGAATTTATATAAATAATTCTCTCCTTTGAATAAACTTTTTTAACTACCAACTGTAAGAGTTAACTAATAAATAAACTAAAAGTTAGCATGTTTAATCCATTCACAGTAAGATTTATAACTTAAAGTTAGGGGCCAGTTACCGAGCAAAATACAGTTTCGCTCTTGTGATACAAATTTTCGAGTTGCAGGTAAGATTACTGTTAAGAACCGTTTACTTAATTTATTTTTCTCTTTATATATTTTTAGTTTACAAACAATAACTTTTATAAATGACTTGCTGACCCGGTGAACCTTATTCCGCCTTAGAGACACTACCCTACCCTACCCTATTCTATGTCCTTCTCCTGGTTCTAAGCTATCTCTCCACTAATTTCCAGCCAAATCGCTTCAGCCTTTCTTGAGTTATAAATAGTATAACAAATAAATAAATAAATATATAGGGACAATTCATACAGATTGAGCTAGCCCCAAAGTAAGTTCGAAACTTGTGTTATGGGATACTAACTCAACGATATTATATTTTATAACAAATACATATATAGATAAACATCCAAGACCCGAGGCCAATAAGAAAAAGTTCGTTTTTCATCATGACCCGACCGGGGATCGAACCCGGGACCTCCCTGGGTGGCGGTCTGGCGTGGTAACCATTACGCCATGGAGGTCGTAACTAACACGATAACTAACACGACTTTTATATCGAGACACGACTTTCTTTTAAAAGAGCTACCTACCTACCTTATAGGTAGCTCTTTGCCCAGCAATGGGACATCGTATTTAGGAAAAATGTCTCCCTTTCTCTTATTAAAATATTCTTATTAATGAACGAAGAAAAATAACTTGGATTCTGAATTAGCCGTCCCTAGTCACTCCTCTAGGGTCTTATCAATCTCTTTCTTAGTTTGATAAATTCACTTCATATTCCTAAATATTTTGATCCTAATATTAGCAACAAAATAAACGGTAGGAAAAGATATTTATTTCCATTGTATATTTTGTACGATAAACTTTGTGTAAAGATAACTGAAACTCGAAGCTCATTAACATTTCATCAGAAGCTCAGTCGAGTGTGGAATCTACCTTACAACTCCAAAAGCAATGTGTCTGAAAGTTTTTCAATAAGAGAGCCGACCAAAAGGTAAATAGAAAGGTTCTCATTCAAACAAAATCCTTTCCACCTCTACTCAGGTCAGTCCCAACTCGCTAACAACTCGATTCGATCTCGATTAATTTTTGACCACAACTTAAATGCATTGCTGTATAACAAAGTTTGGAGTAAATGTGTAATGGATAGAAACCATCACAAGTCTGCAAGGATGTGTTGTTATAACTGGATTAAATAGTAGGAACACCATATTTTATGAGTAAAGAGTCCAAATATGATGATGAAACTAGATGTGGCAATTTTACTTTGTTAAAGCGTCCAAATATGATGATGAAACTAGATGTGGCAATTTTACTTTGTTAAAGCGTCCAAATATGATGAAGAAACTAGACTACATGCCCGCAGCAGTCCCCAATTTTATTCACCATCAATTATGTAATAAATTCTTAATAACAAAATAAAATATTTGTTATTAATATATCCTACATGAACAACAATGAAAAGTGCAACAAACAATTTATTGATAGATACAATTTTACATTGTTCTGCTTTAGCTGTTGCCGTATGTTTTAAGTGTTAGATCTTCAATCTCGTTCGATACTTGAGAAAACCAAATCATAGAGCAACATAGCGTTTTTTTTATACTACGATGGCAAACAAGCATACCGCCCGCCTGATGGTAAGCATCACCGTAGCCTATAGACGTTTGCAATACCGGGGGTATCACTCACGCGTTGGCAACCCTCCCAGCTCTCCAAGTGGAGCTCAGGAGATTAACTCACCGTAGGAACACAGCATGGCCGAGACCAATGCTATTTGGCTACAATCTTCTGTAAGGTGGAGGTCCTTCCCCAGACGGGCTACTCCGATTTGAGCAGATTATCCGCTGTGTCCTACCTCTCAACGCGTCATCTGTTTATTAGAATTTGGCGATTGCAGTGCCACGCAGTAACATCTACAGTAGAAAAAAATTAAGCTATTTCAATTTCCCATTGGAATAGGATAATTTCATGTAATAATGTTCAGGTAACTGATCATGATGATTATTGTTCAACAAAGTCAAAATTAAATATTTTTACTCAAATATTCTTATACAAGTTCTTTCGAATCGTCACAATATATCTCAATTTGAAAACATTACAAAGCGTTTGTAAACATATGTTCTGTTTGTATTTGCAGCCTGTAGTCACGAAGTGTGACTTCTCACTCTGTGACCTACTAAAGGTTGTATAAACTAAATTCTCATTAAAGTTGAGTGAGAAACACACCTTCTAGACCAGGGGGCCAATGAAGGGGGTACGTAATTATTTCAGTAAATGTGAAAACTTGGTAACTTAGGAGTTAAACCTGACGATTAGCAGTTGAAGTCGAATTTCGAGATAATTGCCGAACCCCAAAGAGTTTTATTATTTTCTTGGGGCCAATTATATTTGAAACGACTACCAATATACTAATATGTACAGTAATTTTTCTGCGGTCGTTATCAGTATTTTTATATTTCAAATGAAAAAGATGTTATTATAATTGTAAATTTAATACCCTTGCACAATATTTACAGTGAAATTCAACGGATGCGTTTGAATTAGCTTGTGATACCTTTTTATGATAAAATAATGTTGTGTGATTTAGCAATAACGTGATTTGTAATAAATTCATGTTTATTTAAAATAGATTATGTTTATAAGCTCCTTTATTCTCGTGTCAATCTCAATTCCTGTCTCATTCATACAAAATGGGAATTGATAGCGAGATTTGAACGATTTTTGTTACGAGAGATGATTGTTTGGAGCTAATAAGTATGTCAAGTATAGTGAAATGAAATTCGAATAAGCTTAAAAGCTTAGATTAATAACTTACTAGATGGAGTGGGGTCATACAAGCGCTCTGTCAAAAGTGAATCGCTAAACGCTCGGTGACATGTCGGTGACATGCACTTGACACTTGCGGAATGTTGCCAATGGAGGTGTAGTTTCCAAAAAGCGGGGAAATAAAAAGAGTTTGATAAAATTTCTCAACTTTCATGTAACAAAATTTTAGGTATATGATATCGTAAATTCACAATTACTTCCATTAGAGAACGTGTCACATTACGTAAATATCAGTAGCAGCAGCAACTGTTTTAAAATTAATCAGTCGAAGCAATAAAAAATAGTTAAAATGGGAAACTACTTTCACAATCGGGCAACACCGAGCATTAAAATAATACTATAAAATCGTATTTCGAATTTAAATCTCTATCTACCCAAAAGAATTCAATTGGAAACAAAAGAAAAATATATAAAACATCCGCGACCTCCTTTTCATAATCCGTTTGTTTAGTAAATTCCCTTAAAAACGTCAGTTAGGTGTAACTGTAAAGTAGGAAAAGTAAAAAGTGTCTGCGCAATTAATTTGGATTATCAAGTAAATCCTGTGTGCTTCCCTCTTGGACTTTAAATTAATATTATTCTAATTTATTGCGAGATTATGTAACAAATTCAACACTTAAGCACTTAAAACTGTTATGTATTTTTTACCTGCGCGAATTCAAAGTTTTCTCTTCGATCAATAAATGTTGTGCTGGCTTTAAGGACACTGGAGATGGTCGCATATTCCCACCGGTCGTGTCTCCCCGTAAACCAGGACAAATAACGACGACGACATGTGATACTTCCTCGGTCAAACTACCTTAACAACAACAAAATTACTTACAGTTATTAATAAATATTCTTGGACGAATCGCACAACGCCATCTAGTCCCAAACTGAGCAACTAAGCTTATACTATGGGTAATAGATAGCTGATAAATACATATAAATATATTTTTTTAATAAATACGTATGATACATAGAAAACACCCAGACCAAGGCAAACAGACATGTTCATGCACACAAATGTTTGCCTAGCGCAGTTCGAACCCGCAGCCCTCGATATAAAGTGACCATTGCTAGCTATTCGACCACCGGGCCTGGGGCCCAAGTCTGCTATTTTAAATTAGGCGACCAACGATTGCCATACCATCACCATCCTATTGTCATTATATTTCCATAGTGCCAAATTTGGTATTCTGCTAAAAGTTAACTACTATCTCAATGTTATGACTATAGAGTGTCAGTGGTGTATGATCGGAATGGTCGACAGTGTTGCCTGTTAAAATCTACCATGAACTACTATTTCAGTTGAATCGCTTTAATTCACATAAAACCGCTTTTAGGTGAATTAAATCTTACTTAATGTATAAATTTCGACAAATTATATTTTTACACAATGTAAATATTTATATTTTATAAAAATACGTATATATTCTTGAAAAATGAAACAAATATTAGGCTGTTTGTTATATTGCGTATGCCTTTAAAAGTAAAAAACGGTGTCCGACAGTCAATGTCATATGACAATGACAGATGCTTTGCCATTTCTAAAATTTAAAATCGTTTTTACCGCGTAGTTTAAGTTTACGTAGTTAATGTATTCTCTTCGTAATTTTACCTAAGTACCTATAAGTTTTACGTTATGGTGGGGATTGATCAACTGGAAGCATTGATTGAGTTTATGGAGTGCCTTAAGGAGATGGCCCTTGGCCACCTCAACCGTTCAAAAGGACGCAGCCAGACCAAACGCCTGTGGGAGGAGTGTGCCACTATGTTATATAGCGTATCGGCTGACTGCGTCCGCAAGACCGACGTCCAGTGGAGAATGGTAAGTTTGAAGCACTTAAATTATTATTATTTATGATTTTAGCACAATTGTTGTTTTATTACAATAGATATTGAAAACAGGAGCAATTTTTCAACACTGGACTGGACACAAACACATACAGTACCTACATAAGTTATTGTTGTTTAGTGTTCCAAATAAATATTTTTTCTTTACTTTCTTTTCTTTTTTTTTCAGTATACAATGAAACATAGGACCTCCTCCTTGTTTCTTTCTAATACATACCTATTGCAAACAATTTTCACTTATAAAAACTTTTATTTTTCAGTATTATAATGAATACAAATCTAAATTAATGAGAAAAATAAAACTGGAAAAGGCTGAAGCTACAGCCACAGGTGAACCACACCCAATTACTGCTGATACCAATCGGTCCAAGGCACAGAGCGGTTGGAGGCAATGGAGAGACTAAATGCAGAAGCCACCAGAGAGCTCGCTCAAGCCACCCAGAGGCAGGCGGCTGCTTTGGAATCCATATGCGACGTATTGAAAGAGGCAGTTAATCATTGGAAAAGGCCACGAAATGAAAAGAATTAACCATTGGTGAGAGTTTCAAATTTTAATGTCATATTAAAAAAAATGTAAAGATAAGAATAAAATAAAAATACTTTTCACTAGCTCATAATGTAATGTTTACAAACATAAAATAGACTTAATGCAAAATTACATTCTATACCAGTCATATACCAGTCTGCCATCTGCAATCTGTAACAAAGTACATGTACATGTAATTACATAATTATTTTCTTTTATTATTATATACTATATAATAAACTTGCATACATACCTATCTTTCCCTCCACAGCCTTTCAACCAGAGCTTGCTGCAATTCCCGGCCTCTTAGAAGCTCGGGATGGACTCGACGGTTCTGCTGTTCTGGATTCGATCTCTCATTCCCTCCTATTTGATCTTCAGCCTGATTAGTAAATGAAAGATTTTTTGGTGATCATATATATTTAGATAGATTATCAAAATTTAAGGCTGATTAAGTGCAATAATTAGTGAATAAAAGATTTTTATTTAAGGTTGATTAAGTGCAAGAATAAGTAAATAAAAGGCTGTTATTTAAGACTGATTAAGTGCAATAATTAGTGAATAAAAGATTGTTATTTAAGGTTGATTAAGTGCAATAATTAGTGAATAAAAGATTGTTATTTAAGGTTGATTAAGTGCAATAATAAGTAAATAAAAGGAAGTTATTTAGGACTGATTAAGTGCAATATAAACAAATTATATTACATAATCTTTTATTTTTAAATGGAAAAACCTTATATATAAAACTTGCCTGATGTTGCCTTTCATTTTCTTCTTCGGCTTCCTCAGGTGTTAGAGAGAACAGAGGGGTTCTATTATTATTTAAGGCGATGTTGTGTAACACGCAGCATGCATTTACTATTTTTGCAGCAGTGATGGGGTCATAGTGTAGGGCACGTGCCACAAACATCTAAAAGCATGTAATATATTTAATATTTTCTATTATATTGTACAGGCAAGAGCACCTTTACACTTCCAATATAAGCTGGTCCCGCGTATCCGCTACGCCGCATGCTACACAGGGCCAGCTTATATTGGAAGGTGTAAAGGTCTACGTGCTCTTGACTGTACATGGAGGCAGTGAAATAGTGCCTAAATGTATTATTCTTTGTATCAACCAGAGCATATCAAGCTTTAGTCCCCATTAAATGGGACATAAGCACCAATACAAAATGTTAACCTTGATGTCGATTATGAGATTAAAATATGTATAAATTCTTAAACAAATATCTAACCGGAATCGAGCTTTTAGAACACCAATGCAACGCTCCACTACATTGCGTGCCGTCACCTGCTTCTGATAATAGTAATGCTCAGGTGACCCCTCTCTGGTGTTCAAGATAGGAGTCATCATAGTGGCACGCAATGGGTAACCACTATCACCTAAAAAATATTAATAACAATTTGCTGTACCTACCATTTTAATACATATTAATACAATTAAATAATGAACTAAGAACGTCTCCGGTCAGCAGCATTCGCCAGGGCTAAAATACGCCAACGTAAAGAGGCAGCTGAGGACCTCATGGTTGATGTGAAAATAGAAAATGGTACAAAAAAGGTGTTGTTGTTCAATTGTAAGTCAATGGCTAAATCACCACTGAAAGACTATTGATACAACTGTCAAACAAACGTCAAATAGCGAAGAGAATACCGTTTGCACCAACAATTACAATTCCATTCAATACAATTTATTAACAGACTACCGAAAAGATCAATAGTAGGTTGATGGTGTGTCAATGAAATGGCATCGGACTTAAACAAATAAGAGAATACCAAATGTCAAAAACTATTCAAGTGACATACCATCGACACTCTATTAGTGCATTCGTATTTTAGCAGACTTGGGCCCCTGTTTCCTATTATACTAGCGAAACCCGCGCATCTTCGTTTATAAAACGCAATTGACTATCAGATCCACATACATACCAAATCCTCGGGAATCGTTTACTTTTCAGGATAAAAAGTTGTTAATCCAAGGCATCAGCTACCTTTTTTTTTTTTGTTTAAAGTCAGGAAAATGCATTACTGCATGTCCCGCCACTTGGGGGAAGCGACGGGGGTCTGTCGGGCTCGCCTCTCTAGTAATTAGGGATACCGACTAAAAACCTGACTGTCTGCCATCTTCTCCGCCTTCACGTGGCGGGGTCGCGGGCACTGGTGATAAACGCATCAGCTACCTACATACCAAATATGATAAAAATTAGCCCAGTCATTTGAGTGTGAAGAAGTAACTAACATACTCACTAATTTTCACCTTCATAATATTAGTGGGCTTAGTATTAATTTCTAGCCTTTCCTAGGACATAAATCATTCACAATCATTTGACGACTTCCGTGGCGTAATGGTTACCACGCCAGACCGCCACCCAGGAGGTCCCGGGTTCGATCCCCGGTCGGGTCATGATGAAAAACGTACTTTTTCTGATTGGCCTCGGGTCTTGGATGTTTATCTATATATTAGGTATATGTAGGTATTTGTTATAAAATATAATATCGTTGAGTTGGTATCCCATAACACAAGTTTCGAACTTACTTGGGGTTAGCTCAATCTGTATGAATTCTCCCTATATATTTATTTATTTATTTATTCTTTTTAAATGATAAACTACATTAAAATTCTTAACAAAATGTAAAACCTCTTTTCAACGTTCATCACAAGAAATTAAATAACATAATAATATTCAATACGTGTCAGCTTTTCTCAAGAATCTAAATTTTAAGGCCACATATAAAATTTAATTTAAATTCACTTGCCAAGTTCTCATGTCTGGGAATATATTCATAAAGATTTGTAATTAAAAGTTATATGAATATGAGCTAAATAGAAAATGTACCTAGGTATAATAATATGCTGAAAGAGATAATATAATTTTTTGAAGTGAAAACTTCTTTAGCGGCGCTTGGCACTTTTTTTAGATGGGTAAATAATGTTAAACTCGCGTCAGATCCGTAGCCTGATCGTAAAAGCGTAAGATTCCGTAACCATTCCAAAATATTCAAAAATGCACAACGTTGATGTTTAAGTTTTCTCTGCCGGCACTCCCGGAGTGCAACCCATCCTTTTTTTTATTGTTCGTTGTTCATACAATTATGTCACCTAAAACTTTAATACGGGACACCTGATGGTAAGTGATCACCGCTGCCCATAAAGCGCAGAAATACCAGCGTAATTTAATTACTAGGACGTTGCCAACGGAAAGAAGTAACCTATTCAACCTCTTTTGAACCTAATAAGCCAAGAAGTCCACTGCTGGACATAGGCCTCCCCCAAACGCCTCCAATGCGACCTGCTGGCAGCGGCCTGCATCCAGCGGCTTCCTGCGACTTCCTGAAATGATGATGATGATAATGATGAACCTAATATACCAATACCAACCTCGTCTCTTCCTTCTACTTAATTTGACACATTGTCTTTAAAATGTGTTTCTGGAACCTCACTGTTTGTGTTTTTGTTGCTTCGATTTTGTGTAGCAACTATTCACTTAAAGGCGTGTACGCACGACCGAACACGAACATGGTGAACATCGAACACGAACACTTTGTTCGCACGTGCATACCACTAACGAACATCAAACAATTTGTTCGTCAAAAGTGTTCGTGTCGATCCAATTTGGTTGTTCTGTGTGAACGATGTTCTCAGCAAGACCGAACAAGAACATTGTTAACCCGCGATGTTCGCGTGAACCATAAGAGTAAGGCTTGGTAGCCTCTTTTGTTCGACACCACGTTCTTGTTCGGTCGTGAATGGTTGCGTGCGAACACAAGTAGAACTATGTTTGTAGGTGTTCATGTTCGCTTTGCTAATTTACGTTCACACGTGCGAACCACATGTTCCGTGTTCGTGTTCGATGTTCACCATGTTCGTGTTCTGTCGTGCGTACACGCCTTTATAAATCAAATATTTTTTCTTCATTTATTCAGATTGACACGCGTAACTATGCCAACGATTTCCTCAGCGACTACCTATTAAGGAAGCAATATTTTCTTTCAGCATTCTGATAAAAATCTAAATTGTTGTGAAATAACAAATTGTTTTGATAAAAAAAAAACATGGGAAGTTTATTCAAAACAAATCATGCACGCATTGAATTTCACAATAGAATTCGTGCGAGTAATTGTAGGTTTATCTCAAATCTATTTGTAGTTTCTTTGAAATAACCTACAAACTAGGACGAACATATTAGGCTCTTGCGTGCGTGGGTACACATTTTATTTAACAACTAGCCGACCGTCCCGGGTTCGCACGAGTTTTACTAGGATCTCAATTTTTTAAAATAATAATATAGCCTATGTTACCCGGGGATAATGTACCTTCCTGACAGTGAAAGAATTTTTGAAATCGGTTTACTAGTTGAGTTTATTCGTTACAAACAAAAGTACAAAATCTTTCCTTGTTATGATATTAGTATAGATATTCTGAAAACTTCCCTCTACGTATTAGTTCGGGTAGTACCGTTCCGTAAAACATTAGAAATTATGCTATATCCCCCGCGCTGGCCCTCACAGCGTAGGGGAGCGTCCCCAAGGTGGCGGATAGGGCAATGGTCGGTAGTACAGCCTAGCTACACTAACCGGCTAAGTCCGATGGACTCGCTGACCAACGACGAGTGTGGTCCTCCAGCATTTCGGGGGTTGTGCGGCGGGTTGACACCTCGCCCACGTAAAACCTATGTTGCTGGTGAAGCGTATCCCGTTAGCGCTTCACTAGCTTGCACAACATTGTCAAAAAAAAAAATGCTTTTCGCTACCTAGCTTACAACAGTTCTCATACAGACAAACGACATTGGTTGTCGGCACATACAACTCAACGCGACGGCAGTCTCACGCTGTGGCGCAGCAGTCTCACTCTATGGCACAGCGATCTCATGCTTCGGTGATAGCGGTATCACGCTTCGGTGGCAGTGGTGTCACGCTTCTGCGGCAGCAGTCTCATGCTTCGGCGCAGAATTCTCCTTATCACGATTAGGCGGCAGTAGCGGTCCCACGCTTTGCTGCAGCACTGACAAAGCGTCGACCATCGTTAGGTGACATCCAGTGAGAATTTTAAATATTATTTTGTGAAAAGAGTAAGCCCAGGTACAAAAGGTATAAACTGTCTTTTTTATCTCAGACACAATAGGTTAATAACTAAAGCCAGCTCCAACGACACTGCAGTTCCACAAGAAATAGAGACATACAACACTAAAGAACATTGTTTTGTGAACTATAAAGTAACATTTTGAAGTTGTCTGCAGTCTGAAAATACGTAAATAAAAACCGCAGTAGAGTCATAACATAAATATATACAGAGGTACCACTTGTTAACTTCACTTTATGGTAGTGATGATCGTCGCCCATGGAGCACAAAATACGAGAAAACAGTCCTAGAGCCGTCGCCGACGTTCTACTCTTTTTTTATTAGTTTATTGAAAATAAGAATATTTTCTACCTAATTTATCCTTTTTTATTAAGAAAGAAAGACATAAATTTATTCATTGAGACAAGAAGACAACGACAGCGTACAATGTAGGTAGTCAAACAAATAAACGAGCAAACAAAAGCAAATGTAAGTAAAATAAAACTATATTATTAATAACACGAAAAAGAAAAAACCTTAGGTACTAACTTAACCGACTGTAGGTAGTAGGTACTTTTTATGTCTCACAGCCGCACAGAAAGGTGGCCGAATTCAACATTTTCTTTACTACAAAAATTTTATACGAATAATGAAACACGTCATTTCGAATAGAACCCTCTGTATTTTCTTTGCCATTAGCCGTTCGCAGTTGCAGAAATAGCGGTACAGCATCCAGAATAGGGTTCCTTTTGAAACGTCGGAGCGGTTGTTTTGGCAAGTTCTGCTACAAATTTTCGAACAATGCTTTTGTGAGAGCGGGATGTTAATTTTGTAATCTTTGTGTGTTTTTCACTGAACTTTTGATACTTTTCACTTACTTTATAATAATTACTGACTTCTATAATGGAAATGAGATGTTTTTGGTATCTATTGTTAAATACAAGTGAAGATTTTGTTATTTCATTAAGAATATATTTTCCTACAATACTAATGACACTTTGTATATGATACTCTTCAAGATATATAAATGTTATTTCTCTTTTTTCATTTTCCTCATAAGTGCTACCCGCGTTAAATTTTATGCATAGCAGCGCCATCTACATCAGACTCTTGACCAAATCCTACGGGAATCGCGTACTTTTCGGGATAAAGTACCCTATGTGTTAATCCAAGGTATCAGCTACCTACATACCAAATATTATAAAAATTGTCCCAGCTGTTTCAGTGTGAAGAATAACAAACATTCAAAATGTAACTTTCGCCTTTATAATATTAGTAGGATTTTCAATGTTTTATCAATTTCCTGCATTCGTCTTTCTCGTTCACATTTAACATTTTACTTCAACGTCGAACCAGTTTGTCAAACAGCGTGTATAATTACAAATTTATTAACAGATAATAATTTACCTGTTATCAGAGAACTATTTACCTTGATGCTGACGCAGCATCGGCTAATAATAATATATCATGTGCCGTGGAAACACACGGCTGTAAACTATTTACATAATATTAGGGTCAAAATCTGCACAAGTTAACCATAAAATTGTATGATAATTAAAGATATTTGTTTTGTAATTATTTCTTTTTACTAGACATTTTAAACCGAAATCTGCCACCGGATACCGTTTAAATCTGAAGAGACAGGTGGCAGCGTTGCTCGTATTAAATTGAATAAACACGCAAGCAACGAGAACTGCAAACAATATATTATTATTTAGATGAATCTCGAGCTTCTCAGTGCATGTTACGCTGTCGGTCCCGATCGTCATCTATAAACGAATTAAGCCTGACAGTCAGGTTCTGTTCACGAACTCACCGCTCGACAACAGCTTACGCAGTAAGAACAAATGTTAAATGTTAAATGACGCTACGAGCAGAACAGGGCAGCAGATCTATTTAAGAGCGCGGGACACGCGTCACGGAGAGGGAACACAATGTTCGCGAAACCAGACTATCAAAGTTTGATTCCTAAATCCGGTTCCAGAACCATTTATAATAATAATAATAATAGTCGTTTATTTCAGGTATAACCCATAAAAAAATACAATACAATAGATCCAATAGAATTAACTAAAATTAAAGTTAAAATGATAGAAATAAAATAATAAATAAAATGTAAAAATTAAATTAAATTAAATACCATACAGTGTAGAATACAAATATTACACCACACAGGGTTACTTCCTGTTGCTGTCACGCTGCACGGAAAGCCAGTACCTAATAATGGGACCATTCAGATACTGGGCCATTGATCGCACTGACTGTGGTACGCGCCTAGATCGCGCGAGGCTGCACATAAAACGCTCCATTGGATCCAGATTCTGCCGCGGGGCTAACGCCTTGCCACGACAAAGCAGCGCTCAGCGCCGTCCCTCGATTAGTAAACCCCACCGCCGCGCCCACCCCGCCTCTAAGCCAAGATCTAGCCATAATTTTCAAAGACTTAGTTTACTATTTACGCTCAAAGACGCGCTTATTGTTAAAATCTCTAAACAAACGATTCAATCCCATATTCTACTCCGTATATTCCTGTCATACGTGATCTAGACGTCTGTAATCGCCTGTCGAGCGTCAATGTAACTAATTGTGCGTATAATGTATGCAGCGCTGACTAATGACCCACTTTGTACATATACCACTGCAGATAATAATCAATATAGACGTCGCAAATTATTTTTTGTTAAATGACGATCTTTTATCGGCTACGAGCGACTACGGCGTAGTCTGACGTCACCTCTACAGTCTACGCGCTCGTAGCAGATAGATCGTCCGCTACGAGCATGTGCTACGACAATTTTATGACGCTCTCTTGGAAACCGGCTCTAGACGCGAAATTGACGTGTCGAATAACTAAAATACAATAATGCGCTTGGTATTCTATTATTGTAGCGTAAAAAAATGTTGTGATTTTTATTTTTTATATTTCTGGTTATTTTCATTAATGATTTTTTTTTGGAATGACCTAGAAATTATTTTATATTGTACCACAATTTGCACGCCGTCGTAAGGTAAAATGTTGAAGAATCTAAAATATAATTGTAAATACCTAGAATTTGATTGATTGTTTGATTGAATCCTTGACTCTGCTATCAATACTTACATCTCGTGTCTGTGATGGCGAAATACTTTTCAACACTTCCATCGGCGTCTACTAAAATAGCGAGCATAATTTGTACCGTATTGAGCTGTAAAACACGTCTTTCGACTCGTAAAAAATACTGCATTCGTCTCACATTTCTAACCTACGTACATTTTTGTCTATGAATTAATTTTCAATGTGGAACGAATGTGACTTGAACGATGGCTGACTGGTAGAAAAGATTAAATAAAATTAATCGTATTAAAAATTTAAAATTAGTTCGTCTTTGACTACGTCTTTACAGGTACTTTCTCTAGTGAAAGAGTAATACAAATGGTTACGGTAACTAAATGGTTTGTGTAATTATTATTATGAAGTTAAAAAACTAAACATTTTAAAAACACCGAACGTAACAGAATAAAATAAAAAGATTAGATTTTTATGGAGATCTACTTGTTGCATAAGATACCTGTTATTTAGATTGACTAGTACGTAATTCTCTACTCCTAATTAAATTACTCTTTTTTTGGTACAAAAGTTAGTATTCATAAAAAAAAATATTTTCGGAGTATCTATTCAGATTTTTATCTATGTAAACCACGTTTGCGGCAACCCTGAGATGCCTAATCTTACATACATAGTCATTCGCACAATAACTCTAATGACCAAGATGTTGCATATCTACGCAATGTTTATTATACTGTTCACCGAATATCAAATCCCGCCAAAAACATTTTCATGTAAAATGTTGCCAAGACGAGACCATAATGACTCGCACTGTCAAAAAGTTATCAGATCTCATGTAGAGCCAAGCTTCTAACTCTACACGCCCTACCTCTACAAGGCCTAACTTCACAAACTCTACACCTCAAAATAAGTGGCCAATTTATTCGTGTTCACGTGTAAGTACGACCGGGTAGGTATATAAGAAAGAAAGAAAGAAAATGGTTTATTTATTGTCTAACTTACATTTATGAACTTAAAAAAATAACTAACAATAATAAAATAATAAAGAATGTAGATCAGACAACAAAAAGGCATCTGCCCAGCATAAACCGTGGGGTCGTCCGACTCCATGGCGCTGGTCTTCCGCAGATGCCTGTTTGCAATATAACACTACTGTGCGCAAACGTGCGTAATAATTAAACAAGTTTTAAACTAAATAGAACAATATGAGGTAGGAGGAAATTATACTTATCTATTTTACATATTACAATTTAATTACAATTAATATCAATGCAATGAGTAATATTGCTTGCTCGCTTGAACTTTTTCAACACTTGGGGGTAAAGACGAGATGCACGTATACACCGCGTCAACGCAACACGAATCTTCGCCCGCTAATGTAAGCGAACCATAATAGGTAGCATAATGTGCTGTCTGTACATTCATAATGCATCGTATCATGTAGTAGAGGAACACTCAAGTTGAACCGCACATCAAATATTCGTGGAAACACCAATAAGAGACAATAGTTTGTCCTAATGCTAATTCCGCTTAATGTTTAGTAAGGTAGAATGTTATTAGATGCTTAGCTGCAAAATTATTAGGACCAACGGAATTATTTCAAATGAGCAAAGCAATACAATACATATCAAACACGTTGTCCTGAATGACTAAGAATCAACGCACAGCCTAAACCGCTGATCGTAGAGACCTGAAACTTTTAGAGTGTGTTCATTGTATGACGTAGAAATCTGATAAGAAAGGATTATCCGAAATTCCTCAGGGAAAACAGGATACATGCAAACAAAGTCTTGCTACTCAATAATCAACCCACTGCAGGGATCTTCAATCGAAGGGTATTACGTAATCTGCCACGCTGCTCCAATGCGAATTGACAGAGGTCAGTTTTCAAGCCGCCTGACGGCCGCCGATTAGGTTTAACGTGCCTTCCGAAATACTTCCGAAAGCATTATAAATATGGAAACAACGCTTTCTTTGCATTTAGATGGCGTTTTTTTGTTCGTTGTGCCGATTGTTCGCATCTTTGAACTCTTCTGCTGCTCTTAATGGAGTGGAGTCATAAGTTGACTTTTCACTAAACAAAAAACATCCTGTTTCTAAATAAAATGTATGAAACCGATAACATTCTGTCGCGTCACGACACAATAAGACACAATATTGTGTCTGTAGATTGAATTCATGATTGATAAATAAAATGATCCAACATTACACGTGCATTTTAATGTGTGGTGCGACTCACTACAGGTGTCCATTTATAAAAACTCCAGTCTCTTCAAAACCACAACATAGGCAACACTGTCGAAAATCCTCAATCAAGTTACAATATCAGAGTTAAAATTTAAACACGTTCAAATGAAACGAATTAAAGAAGATATAGCCTTCCCAGACTTAGGACGTGACTCAGATGAATACTAACAATATTACAGCACTTAGTACGTGATGAAACAAAACCGTACAATGTTACAGCTTCGAAATTAGCCAAAAAGCTCCGTATTGAGCTTGTTTCGCTTTCGTTTAGCTTTAAGTAGCTGTATTAACAGACGCATTAGCTCATATAAGCTGCATTCAAAGCTCTCTGAGATCATAAAAGCGAGTAGAACCCCAACTAGTCTGTAGCTTATTTTGTATGTTTACACAAAAGCTAAACTAAGTGTATAAATGTTATTTTATTTATTGGAAACATCGACATAAATATATAGACAAGCTGTGCGGTACTGAGATTTTGCGGCATCGCGATGGTGCACATGCACACCACCACCCTTCAGTCAGTTGCGAGCGAGCGACAGAAGCAGTGGTGTCCAATTGACAAAAAACGATCTGTTAAAAAAAAGACAAAAAACGATCTGTTAAATAAAAATTTACAATTATACACCACACCACTGCTTCTGTCGCTCGCTCGCAAGTTCGCAACTGAATGACGGGTGGTGGTGTGCATGTGCACCATCGCAATGCCGCAAAATATCAGTACCGGACAGCTTGTCTATACTTTTATTTCGATGATTGAAAGTATGAAAAGGTAGTCCTTTCACCTATCTATTAGACACGACGCCTGCTTTTTCCTTCGCTTAATCCATGTAAGTTCTTCACGGCCTTCTGCAAGCAGAGAGAATTATCAGGCATTTAGAAGGTTTTGCAATACATATTATTGGAATCAAAATAGTAAACAACAGCTCATAGCATTAGGTCCCAATAGTAATGTAACAATAGACCGTGGTGCTCGGCAATCGAGCCTCACTTGATTTGCCATCTCTCTAGGGTATAATGCCTTTTGCTTCAAATTGCTGTTTCTCACGTAGTTGTTAAGGAGGGAAGTCCTTTCAATACTTCCTACTCCGACTATCTTCTTTCTGATTAAATTCGTTGTGAGTTCCAAGACAGCTGTAGTTTTCTTCCCCGGGATGTCAATAAACTTCATTGCTTATTGTCTATCTGAGGTCGCCGTTGTTGATCCTGGCTTCAAAGGAGACACAGTGGTGGGAATGTGTGGTGGGCTTGTCCCGATTCACGGCCTTCTTCCAGTCATTGTGTCTTGTTCTGCTAGTTTTCCTCGTCTACTTCCTATCTCTTTAATCAAAGTTCTCTTTTCACTAACTCTCCACAGCAGTTCCTCATTAGTATTTATTCGTATCGGGACAAGCTCACCACACATTCCCACCGATATGTCTCCTGTGTAGCCAGGATCAACAACGGTGACCTCAGAAGCGATGAAGCTCATTGACGCCCCGGGGGAGAAAACTACAGCTGTCTTGGAATTCACAACGAATTTATTCAGAAAGAATATAGTCGGAGTTGGAAGTATTGAAAGGACTTCCTTAACAACTACGTGAGAGACAGCAATTTAAAGCAACAGGCATTATACCATAAAGAGATGGAAAATCAAGTGAGGCTCAAATTTTTTCGTGTCGTTTTTTTTTTCATTCTTCTCCAGCACTACATTTCAAATGCTTCCAATCTTACACCTAACCCAGTCTCTAGACTCTAACCCTGTCTATTAGAAATTTTATCAATATTGAAGATTTCATTCAAAAACAAACTTACAGTATTTACCTGAAAACGATATATCTTGTTTACTGTATTTTAAATTTTCTGTGTGTTGTTTCTTTTCCGTCTTATTGAATAAACTTTCACAATACTTTATTGTACTGTTGTAATACAATTCTTTACTTTGTCTGTTTGACGTGTGTGAAACAAATGTGTTGTTTTGTACGAGCTAAAGGATTTAGTACCAACCAATGATAAAACAAGGTGTAGATTGTAAATAAATGTAAAGAAAGCCGTATTGCATTGGAGGAACCCGACTGGACCGTCCGTTTTTTAAAATATAGTAGCCATCATGCGTTCATGGGAGACAAATATTTGTATAATGATAGCGAAATGGAAAGCTGGGTTTAATAAAATAAAAATCCGTTTTAAATAAAATTACAGCCAGTTACAGACATACATTTTAATCCTAATTCTATATACTATCTCTATTATTCTTAGTTTGACAGCGACAGCTAAAACTAAATGCTTTTGCAACTCATAGTTAGTGGTACAGAAATTTGGAATACATTATTTATTTAATTTTTATACAATACTAGTTTTTTGCTCGAGACTTCGTCCGCGTGAAGTTCCGAACCCGTTCCTGTGGGAACCACATTGAATTTCGGGAAACGCTATAGCCTATGTCACTCCCTGATATATAATGTAACTTTCTACTTGTAAAAGAATTTTTGAAATCGGTCCAGTAGTTTCAGAGCCTATTCAATGCAAACAAACAAACAATCAAATCTTTCCTCTTATTAATATTAGTATAGACAAAACTATTTATTGCACCAATACAAATCAAATACATTAAACTTAGCAAATAAGTATACGGTACAAAAATATTATAATCAAATCCTCAGACCGATCAGAAGTATCTTTTCTGAATTTTAAAAACATCATTGAATCTCAATTCTGTTTTATAATACCCATAAAGTTTTGGCACTACTTTACTCTATTGGGTGTGGGAGGAAGGCCAAGTCTTATCACAATCATATTGTGTTTTAAAAGATGGTGAAATCTGAATATAAACTGGGTTTCTTTTTGTCAACTATTATCATTTTATTGGGAGTGTAGACAATCACGATTTATTCAATCATTACCATTTTATTTTTCCACTGATACAATAGGCGGACTTAATGCTAATTGAATTCTCTACCAGTCAGCAATTTGGATTGCAGAAATTAATTGCACCTTAACAATTTAACTGTCCAATGGCCCATATACGACTCATGAAGGACTTCTGGACTACGTTCAGACTCACAGATGATTTAACATGTCATACGTGCGTCATGAAATAAAATAAATTAAAAACAGTAACTAATTATTGACACAGAAGATCCTCCTACTCCTCGCGTCGTAGTCCTCATTACTGAGGGTCGTGATCCCCCTGGTGTGACACAGAAGATAGTTTTTAATTTTTTATCCGAGATGTCAGCCCGGAAATGAGAACGGGTTTACACCACAATAAAATTCATTTCTTATTATTCTATTTTCTAAATAATTTCAAGATTCAAGATTCAAGATTCTTTATTGCATTTGAATAGGGTACAAACATAATAAGATGGATTTAACAAACGAAATAAACACCGCCTAATCAGCCATTGAAAATATAGCATGCAAATTGTATCCTATGAAGTTAAAATAGTTAATATTAAAATGATTACTTATTACATTGCAAGATATAATATAATTTTGAATGTAGTTATTAAAATTACAAATTTATTATTAATAGGTACATTAGAATAAGAGAAAAAAAATATATATTTAAAACTACCTACCTATGTTCATACATTGGAATAGTTTTATCAACCCTTGAATAACTATTTTATTTATTCTTATAAATGTACTTATACATTGTAACAAAAGAGTGAAAGAAAAAAAAAATTGCTAAATGACAAAAAAGGCCGTAACCGGGTTTCTTTCGCCATTTCTTTTACCGGTGGCCATTTTGCTTGTGTCCGAAATGGTGGTAGTATATAACGTAGTATATTCTCTTTATACATATATACAAATTGTAAATGACAAGAAAAAGTGCCTGTGAAGGTCTAATTTCTGAAATAAACGATTTCATTTCATTTCATTTCATATTAAAAATGTCTCTTACTCAAAAATTCCTCCACAGTGTAAAATCGATGATCTATTAGAAAATTGTACAAAGCTTTTTTGAATCTACTAAAATTCATATCCCTAATTGCTGGTGGTATTTTATTGTAAATTGATATGCACATGTAGTAGCAGTTTTTTTTGAAATCGCGCACTTTTTGATATTGTATCCGGAACTAGCCTGTTTCCATTTCTAGTGATTCTGGGATATACATTTTTGGCTTGTTTAAAGTATTGACCATTTAGTTTGACAAATTTAGCGGCTTCGTAGATGTATTATAGGCAAGGAAGTGGTAAGATATTTAGGGTTTTAAATAAGAGCTTGCATGATTTGTCGGGGGTAATGCCACAAATTGCACTAATACATTTTTTTTGGGAAACAAATGCTTTCTGTATGTCAGTGCTATTTCCCCAGATGAGAAGTCCGTATCTTAGGACTGATTCAATATAAGCATAGTATGCCGTAAGAGCTGTATTTTTTGACGCTACTTTGGCCAATTTATAGAGTGCAAACGTGAAACTGTTTATTTTATTGCAAACATTTTCTACTTGTAGTTTCCAATTTAATTCGTGGTCAATAAAAAGTCCTAGAAATTTTGCATTCGTTTTGTTATTAATTAATTCATTTTGGTATTTAATGTTAAGAGATCGATTTATATTATTAAAATTTATATATTGTGTTTTTTCAATGTTTATTTTTAAATTGTTTTTATTTAACCATTCAATTATATTTATTATTGTATTATTTATGTCATTTTCGTGATCATCTAGTGTGTATTTTTTACTTGTTTTAACCACAACTGAAATATCATCAGCGAACAGAATACTTTTATGCATTGTCACATTTGGGAGGTCATTTATGTAGACCAGAAACAACAACGGTCCAAGGACACTCCCTTGTGGGACACCAAATTTATTTTCTTTAAAGTTCGATTTAAATTTTCTAACTACATTTTTGTTATCTAGTTGAGTTATTTCAACTGATTGTGTCCTGTTATACAGATATGTCTTAATCAGATTTAAAGCAGTACCCCTGACACCACTTTGCTCCAATTTTGACAGTAAATGACTATGACATACAAGATCAAATGCCTTAGACATATCAAAAAAAAGGATCGTTGTGTAATTATTGTCATTTAAGCTTTGTAATGTGGTATTCACTAGATCAAGGGGCTGCAAGTGTAGTAGATTTCATGTTTTGAAATCCATACTGGTTATCTTTAAGTATATGGTATTTTTCGAAAAATGATGTAAGCTTATTATGTATTACTTTCTCATATACTTTGGATAGAATGGGTATCAGGGTTATTGGCCTGTAGTTATTCAAAATAGTTTTATTACCTTTTTTGAATAAAGGTTTAACTATAGATAATTTTAATCTTTCTGGAAAGGTACCAGTTTCAATAGATAAATTTATTAGAAACGCTAGAACTGAACTGATTTGATCTTTACATGCCTTTACTACCTTGGTACATATCGTCACACCAAACGAATAAAGCCGTAATAGCACGTTACCAAAAAAAATTTTTTTTGCTTATATAAAATCTACGGACCTTAATACATCACCTGAATTTTTTTCAGATTTTTTTTACTGCAAATAGTGTAATTAAAAGCGTTTGACGTCTTTTTTCTACCGAAAAATATATACAAAAGCTTAGGCGAACAAAATAATTATTTTACCTTACGACCCGAGAGAAAGTCATTGATTGGAAGAATAACAGAGTATCATTCTAATACAACTTTATTCGTCCGAAATCCTACGCAAAACTAGTTTGTATTAGATTAAAACTGTTTTATTCTTATGAAATTACAACCATCATCGTAATGTAAGTAATCAAACAATTTTATATTATTTTGATCGAAACTGTAATGTGTTATTAAGTAATCTTCTATAATATAAAATTCAAAGTCCTGACTGACTGATTTAACTATATATCAACGCACAGACCAAACCGCTGGGTCTAGAAACTTCAAATTTGGAATGTAGGTTCCTTACGACGTCTAGGGGTGTACTAAGAAACGATTTTTCAAAATTCCCATGGGAAAGCGAAATATACGCAAACGAAGTTGCGAGGGTATATCGACGCACAGTGTAAACCACTGGGTCTGGAGATTCCAAATTTGGTATGTAGGTAGGTTCCTTATAAGGACCGGACCGTCCGGACCAGACCGACCGGACGAGACTGAACCGGACCGTACCGGAATTTGTTTCTGAAGAAAAAATGCTACTTAATTGTTAGTAGGCCACGCGGGCGAAGCCGCAGGCACAAGCTAGTCGTGTATGAATTGCAAATGACATAATTATATTATGATATTGCACTAAGGCTCCTAAGGCAGAGTGGATGAGTGCAGTGGCATGGAACAAAGTCAATGAAAGAAAGGCGCTCAAAGAAACTGGCCTGAATACTGACGAGCACCGTGCCTTGTACGCTGAAGCGCATAGAACAGCTCAGAGACTATGTAGGATAGACAGGGATGCCTATATTAATAACATCTGCGGAGAGGTAGAGACATGTTCGGAAACAGCCCGCACTAGAGATAATTATGTTCCGACTTCAAGCCGAAACACTGGTCTATTCAAAGTGAAGCTGGAATAACTGTTGTCCGCTAAGATGGCAGTCCTGGAGAACAGGTGGAGAATATATTGTCAAAATCTATTTTGTGAGAACAGCGCGGAGAGGAACTTGTGGGATTATGCCGTTAAGGAACCTGACATCCTTAGACAGGAGATAGAAAAAGCAATCTGCAAACTGAAACCTAAGGCTTGCGGTGGTGACGGGATAACAGCTCAAATGCTTAATCTTATGGGGGAAAAAAGAATCACTTATGCATTCAATATGCCAAACAGTCTGGCGAACAGGACAATGGCCAGAAGACTGGACTGAGTTGATTGTAGATCCTCTACACATGAAGGGATCGACACGCAAATGTTCACATAGTATTCATACTATTGCACCATTTCATTTATTTCCCACGCTAGTAAAGTCCTCTTGAGAATCCTGAATAGGAAAGTAGAAGCATATACAACTCAGCAGGTATCCAAGGAGCAATCAGGATTTATCAGAGGTAGGGGCACAAGAGAACAATATTGAACATCAGACAGTTTGATTGAGAAGTGCAGAGAACATAACATCAGTGATGCCCTCTGCTTTATTGACTACGCTAAAGCATTCGATTGCATCAACTGGGGCAAATTGTTCGGTGTTATGAATGATATGGGTATTCCGGATCACCTCACCTTTCTTGTGCAAAATCTGTATCTGACCAGCAAGTCGAAGGTCAGGCTAGAAGACGACTCGTCACACCCTTTTCATCCTGATTGAGGAGTACGTAATTGGTGCATTTTGTCACCGCAACTGATTTAATCGGTGAATACATAATGAGAAGGGTATTGGACAACTGGGAAGGAGGCATACGCGTAGAAAGCTATTTGCTTAGTAACCTGCGGTTTGCCGACCACTAAAATAGGCTCCTCTGAGGCGGAATTAGCTGAATTCGTGTCCAGAATCAGCAAAATAAGTTATACCGAATATGGCCTACTCATAAACCGGTCAAAAACAAAACTCATGTTCGTGGATAGAGCGGGAACACTACAACGAACGCACGAACTGCACGATCTAGAAGATTGCAAATATGTGACGATGGTGATTGTTGATTGGAAGTTGTCAGGAGAGCCCAAATAGCAAAAACAGCGGTTAACAGTCGCAACACCAAAAAGAAGCTAATGCAGCTAATGAAGCTAGTTTAGTTAGTTAGATATATATTATATAGTTGATCGTGGTCAAAAAACATGTCCCTTCACTATAGCAAAAAAAGTTTTGGCTTGTATGGGGAAAGAAGTTTTTTTGTGAGATTTTGATGGTTGGTCAAATAAGAAAAGTTGTTGTATTTGAGCAATGGAATCATCCCCTAATAGGTAGTAAACATCTTTTGAAATACCCTATAGTATAAGTTATAGTATTGTGTAATCATATTTTTAGCCAAAAACTATGTAAGCAATAAAGTTGAGCTTTAATTCATTGACAAATTAGGGACCAAAAGAGTTGTTGATTAAACTTATCCTACTTAAAATATAAGCTTTTCAATAAAAGTATTATATAATAAGGCTTTTCTTCTATTAAAGTGTCTAAAAAATATGTTTTTCTGAAAAATAAGTAATTTATGAGTAATCTATGTTTAGTTTCAGATTTAGCCCGTTTTGGCGGCGTTTTTTTGGTTTTGGACAAATATATATGTTAAAATAATAATTAGTGATTATAATAATAATAAAATAAATTACCTTTATCTTGTTTTACTTAATTAATTTAAAAAAGCTAAAGGTTACCCGACTTTTTGCATTGTACTGCTGACAAACTTTGAGAGAGTAAAAAGGAGGATAAACATTAATTATAACATTTTGTGATATCATATTTGTACACGAATATCAGCGCATAAGTTTATTACACGGTGTCATTAGGTTTTAAAATACCTTTAAAAACGTCGATTTGAATTTATTACAAACAGCACCTTGCTAAACATTTCAGACGAATAAAGCCGTAAGTGAAGACATAAAAAAAACAAATTAATAAATTTAGACGAATATAAAAATATTTTAGTTTTTCGTGTTTATTGAAATTATTATTGTATATTTTTCAGTATTATATATGACATATTAAAGCACAATTTTTTCCCTACCCAAGGATACCATTTAATTTATAATTGCTCAACTACAAGAGGCGTAAAGACAATTTTAGTGTTTTTTGGCGTTCCTGTAAAAATTACTTTTTGCAATAACGGCTTTAATCGTTTGGTGTGGCGATATATCGTCGTATGTTTAAGGACATGATTACCTTTTTTACATAGTGTTCGTCAATAGGGGTGAGATATATTGAATTTTGTAAAATGTCATGAGAAGTACTGTATGTAATGTCATTATTTTGATTATTTATATTAATATAGTATTCATTAAAAGCATTTGCAATATTTGTGGGGTCATTAATAAAATTATCATTGCATTCTATCCTATCTATAAAATTGGTAAATTGTGAATTATTTGTTGTTTCTCTCTGTATAACATTCCACGTGGCTTTACAAAAATATTCTTACTCTTTAATACATATTTATTATTTGCTACTTTTTTGCGTGAAATATACATTTTTTTAATAGTTTAGAGTAATTTTGGTATTTATTTTTATCTGATGTTCTTTTTGTTGAGTAAAATAAAATTTACGTCTTAATATTCTGTTAGCCCTACAACTCTTTTTAATCCCTTTCGAAATCCAATAAAAGTTGGATTGTGTATTCCTTTTAATTTGAACAACTGGGAAGCAAAGCCTATATAGCAAGCAGAACCAATCATAAAAAACATCGAATTCATGTCAGTTACCATAACAACGAAAGCTCGTGGGGGTTACACCGAGAGACCGTACACAAATACCTGGGTTAGGAAGCAAAGTAAAATCGCAGATGCCATCGAGCGAGTAGCGAGTCTTAAATGGAAGTGGGCAGGTCACATAACCCGTAACCAAAGTTCGTGGTGTAGACCCTGGGATGAAAAACGCCCTAGAGGCAGACCACAAATGAGGTGGAAAGACGATGTTAAGAAGATTTCTGGGCCAAATTGGATGCAGGTGGCGCAAGTCCGAGAAAAATGGAGAAGTCTGAAGGAGACCTACACCAAATCGGTAGAGAATTGCTGAGAAGTAGAAGAAGACCATAATAACATGTTTCTGTACGTTTTTTACGACATGTTACATCTCAAGAACGAACATGACACATTTTATTGAACCAGATTGTAATATCAAAACGATATACTTATTCATTCCTTTGGTTGCCTACTTTGCTTTTTGGTGCGCAACTTGTCCCTTCGGTTCGGGAGGTCCCGTTTCCTGAATTATAAATGTTGAGTTTCCTTAATATTTCATTGAGTGAATGTGAATATATTGGACACAGGACAGATATACATTACTTATATGAATTTAGTATTAAAGTCATGAGCGTATTACGTATGTATTTGTCCCAGATTCGTCATAATAATATATCAACCGATAAGTTAAGTCTGCTTTTTATGTATTTGCAAGTGCCTGTTTAGATGTGCAAGTTTAGATTTAATAAAATCGTATTTGTCTAATAGATTACACTATACAGAAATAATTCGTATTCTAAAAAACACCCAAGTAGAGGAAAGGTTCACCTCTGATAAAATAGAAGTTAAATTCGGTGTACCACAAGGTTCCATTTTGGGGCCACTTTTATTTATTATATATATTAATGACCTACCAAATGTAATAGAAGAAGATCTTGTGCTTTTTGCTGACGATAGTACAGTAATATTTAAAGAAAATGATCCTCTCTCGTTTGAATCAAACATAAATAGATCATTTGAACTTATAGTCGACTGGTTTAAAGCAAATAATCTCAAAATTAATTTAGATAAAACAAAATACATGACATTTACTAACAAGAATTCTCAAAACTATCAATTAAATATCAATTATCAGAAAGAGCAAATACTTAAAATAGACTGCACGAAATTTCTAGGAATATATATAGATTCTAAATTAAACTGGAGTGAACAGATTAATTATATTTGCACTAGACTAAATAAATTTTCATACGCCTTGCACATGCTCAAGAAAGTTGCAAATATATCCACTGTGCTCAGCGCCTACCATGCACAAGTTGGATCAATAGTTAGGTTTGGAGTTCTCTTCTGGGCCAATGCTGCTGATAGAGAACGAGCCTTTAAAGCCCAAAAGAGGTGTATTCGGTCCATTAGTGGAGTCCAACAGACTGTGTCCTGCAAACCTTACTTCCAACAATATGGTATTTTAACATTACCGTCATTATATATATTAGAAGCGGCATCACTCGTAATGAGAAATATTGATGACTTTGACACATTGCGTAGTGTGAGATTAAACAAAAAGTTACAAGCACAAAAAAGTAGGACCTCCAAATATAATAAAACTGTATTCTGCCTGTCTATTAAAATTTACAACAAGGTACCTAACTGTATCAAAGAAAACAGGAAAATTGATATGTTTAGAGCCTCATTTAAGAAATTCCTTATCTCTAAAGCATACTACTCCATTGAAGAATATCTTAATGACCCAATTGTATAATTTCTATTTGTATAATTTTGTTTTAATATTGTTAATATTCAATGTAATACATATTAGTATAGAAAACTATTTTGTCACTGGCAATATAGAAACATAAGTAAGTATTTAGAAGTTGTCAAAAAAAAAAAAAAGTAATCTTCCTTCTTCCGGCTAATGTCGTCTATGAGAGTTAAAATACATTGTGTGCTACTACAAATTAATAAAGTAATAGTTTGTATACCAGATTTTTATTCATATCATCACAGGTTATGGGCCCAGACCACGTATCATAACTGTGAATAATAAATCTGGCGGAAAAGTTTACATTTGTAGTAAAATACCGGTGACGAAAAAAAAAAACCACCGCGTGGCTTGGAGGTTACTTATATACCGGGTATATAAAAAGTACTCTGTGTATACCGGGAAGGTGAAGGAAAAAGAATACTTGCAAAGGGCTTGTAAGGAAGGAAGTCACAATGGAAGGAAATACTGTCGGAAGTAAGCTAGAAGGTATAAGAAACTGGAACGTGTGGAAATTCCAGTTGTGCGTATTACTACGCGGCCATGGATTATTGGATGTGTTAATGGACACTCAGTCTAAAGGTGAAACACCAGAGGAACGAAAAGCCTGGGAAAGTAAAGATGCGAAAGCCCAATCCATGATTGTAACTAGAATGACGGAGGACGTGATGCTGCACCTCTTAACCTGTAGTACCGCAGCAGAAATGTGGCGAAAACTAGAAAGTGTATTCGAACACAAAAGCGACATAGGAATACATATTATACAACAAAGATTCTTCCAATGTAAATTTGAAGAAGGAATGGAGGTTTCGGTATTTCTTTCGAAACTTCAAGAATTAAGAAATACATTAAAACAAATGGGAGAAGAAATCTCAGAAAAATTTACCATAACTAAAGTCCTTATGTCTCTGCCTGATATTTATAAACATTTTGTGTCCGCATGGGAATCGGCACCAGATGAGAAACAGACTTATGATAATCTGGTCGCTCGCTTGTTGGTAGAGGAGGAGAGAGTGAAGGAAAAAGGAGAAAATGAATCATCATCAGCTTTCATCGCAAGAAAAACTGCTCTAAACAAGAAAAATGTTAAATGTTTTAAATGTAACAAGCTGGGACACTATCAATCTGAGTGCACAAGTAATTTGGAAGTGAATACGCGTAACAAGCATAATAATAACTTTGGAAACAGGAATATCAAGAAGTGTTATTATTGTAATAAAATTGGTCATATCAAGAGTGAATGCTGGCATAGAAAAGGAAAAGAAAAGAATGCATTTTTAGTTCAAGAAAGTCCTGCGGAGTGTTATCAACAATCAAAATGGTTAGTGGACTCCGGCGCAAGTGAACATATGTGTCGTGATAAGAACTTGTTTACAACATTTTCACCAGTAACATCTCATAAATCTGTTATAATAGGTAATGGTACAACAATTAGTGTCATTGGGACTGGTCAGGTAAGACTGGAAGTTTTTAATGGTATCAGGTGGATTGAAACTACCATAGACAATGTTTTGTGTGTGCCCGATTTAAAAATGAATTTATTTTCAGTAAAGTGTGCGGCAGATAGAGGTTATGTCATGGTGACAAATCATAACATGTGTACATTTCTCAAACAAAATAGACAATGTGCTGTTGCTAGTCGCATTGGAAATATGTATATTATGGACGTACGTTATAAATGTGGATTTGCTAATGTTACTGAAACAAAATCTTCAACTTTAAGTGAGTGGCATGAGAAACTCGCTCATCAAAACATGCAGTATGTAAAACAAATTTTGTTCAAATACAATATTAGTTTTTCAGACACCGAATCCTGTGAGTCTTGTCAAGGATGTGTGGAAGGTAAAACACATCGATTGCCATTTAATAACAGTGACACAAGAACAACGAAAACTTGTGAATTAATTCATGCTGATGTTTGCGGCCCCATGGAAGAGATCTCAGTTGGCGGCGCAAGGTATTTTTTGATATTGAAAGATGACTATTCATGCTTTAGGACTGTGTTTTTTATTAAAAGGTATTGAAATATAAACAAAACAATCGTTTAACTTTAAAGCAGACTTTTATTTATGTAATAATCAGACGTTTTTTAACACTACAGACTAATGACAGCATAGGTAAGGAAGTGTTACCAACACAACAAAATAGAGAAATATTACATTGCTACCAACACCCCTTCTCAATGTAATATACCCTTACAGTAACATATTCATTTAATTTATTCATACAAACCACAGTTTTTAACAAATCTTAACAATAAATTTTTATTTAATGCTTTTGTGAACATATCTGCGGTTTGGTCTTCAGTTTTAATATATTTTAACATTAGTTTTCCACATTTAATCAACTCTCTTATGTAATGATATCTGATATCAATATGTTTTAATCTTTTGACACTTTCAGTATTCGCTACCATTATGGCACTCTGATTGTCACAAAATATTGCAGGACACACTTTTACAATATTAAAATCTTTAAGCAAATTAATCAACCAACACGCTTCGCTAGTAGCCATACTTATAGCTATATACTCTGACTCGGTAGAAGATAGACTGACGCTGGCCTGTTTTTTAGAAGACCATGAAATTAAGCAATCTGCAAACTTAAAACAGTAACCAGTTGTCGACCTTCTATCCTTCAAATCTCCTCCCCAATTTGCATCACAATATCCCACTAATAAGTTGCTATTACATTTGTAGACAAGTTTGTAATTTATAGTATGTTTTACATATCTTAACACTCTTTTTAAGGCAATTAATAAAACATTATTTGCATTATTTTGATATCTGCTCAAAATTGACACAGCAACGCTCAAATCAGGCCTTGTTCCTAATACAGCATAAGACAAGCAACCTATAATTTTTCTACATTTATTTTCAATGTTTTTATCAATCACAGAATCATTGTTATCTTCTAATATTTTAGTGTTAAAGTTCAGATCCATTGGTGTACATATTTCTTTACAATTTTGCATATCAAATTTTTGTAATACACTTTCTAAATATTCCTTTTGATTAAGTTCAGTGATCCCTGTAACTAAATCTTGTTTTACATGAATACCTAAGAAATTTGAAACTAAGCCCAAATCTTTCATTTTGAATTCATTATTTAATAATGACTTAAGGTCACAAATCTGTTTTTGATTATTTCCAAATATTAGTAAATCATCTACATACAGTAAAACATATGTTTTGGCGTCACCTTCACATTTTGTGTACAGACAATAATCACTTTTTGATTTTACAAAACCTTGTTTCATAATTACTGAATTAAATTTGTCATTCCAGTATTTGGGTGATTTTTTTAACCCATACAGAGATTTCTTTAATTTAACAATATTTTTATCACCGCAATATGCACCTTCAGGCAATTCTAAATACACTTTTTCATCCATTTCTCCATATAGGAAGGCACCTGTAACATCCATTTGACTGATCGGCAAGTTTAATTTTGCTGCTATACAAACAAATAACCTGAAAGTTGACAATTTAGCTACTGGTGCATATAAATCACATAGTTCCATTGTATCACACTGCTCAAAACCTCTCGCCACTAGTCTCGCTTTATATTCTACATTATTATTAGAGTTTTTGATTTTAAATACCCACCTACTACTTACAGTCTTATCAGTTACAGGTTCTTCACAAACAGTCCAAGTATTATTTTCCTTGAGGGTATTCAATTCTCTCTGCATTGCTTCTTTCCATTTACTCGCATCTTTCCGTTGCATGGCATCTTGGTAAGTCTTCGGTTCATTTCCCTCAACATAGACATGATGACACTTGTAAAATGAAGTCTGTTTCCTAATTCGAGTACTCTTTTCACGTGTCTGTATCTCTCCATTGTCATCATTGCTGAATTCGTCATCACTGGAACACGGTATGTAGACACTGTCACTTTCGCTAGACCCATTAAGGGTTTCCTCTACCTCTTCCTCCTCAGTCTGTGCTTCTTCTTTCTCCATTGTAGTGTCCAGCATAACTAATTGCTCCTTCTGTTTTTCACCTTTTTCTAGGAATATGACATCTCTTTTTACCTCAACAGTATTCTTTTCTGAGAAAAATATCCTGTAACCCTTGACATTTTCCTCGTAGCCGACCATGACTGCTTTCTCCCCTTTAGGATCCCATTTTCTTCTCTTCTCTTTTGGAACATGGACATACACAGGATTTCCAAAGATTTTAAGGCCCGTTATATCAAATTGTTTACCTGTCCACGTTTCATATGGGGTCTTTCCGGTTTCATTGCTTTTACTTGTTCTATTCAGTACATATGCCGCAGTATGAACAGCTTCTGCCCACAGCTTCTTAGGTAAACCCGCTGCACACAACATAGTACGTGCTGATTCTATTAGAGTTCGATTCTCTCGTTCCGCCTTGCCATTCTGTTCAGGCGTATATGGAACCGTGGTTTGATGGATTATTCCACGCTTCTCAAACAAATTTTGAACTTCTTTGTTCACGAACTCTAATCCATTATCACTTCTAAAACACAATACTTTGTTTTTGGTTACATTTTCAGCCTTGTACAAAAAGTTCTCAATACACTTCTTAACTTCATTTTTGCCTTTAACAAAGTACACTGACCTGTAGTTAGAGAAGTCATCCTTTAGAATTACGAAATATTTGGATCCTCCCACGGACGGCACCTCCATAGGTCCGCACGTATCTGCATGTATTAACTCACATGGCCTACTCGTTTTATTTTCACTTGCACTGAAAGGCAAACGATGTATTTTGCCCTCCAAGCAACTCTCACACTTGAAGTCAGAGTCTTTCACTTCAATGTTATTGTTTTTAAGCACCATTCTCACATATTGTAAGTTTTGATGAGCAAGTTTTTCGTGCCACTCTTTAAGTCCAGATTTCACTTCAGTCGCGTTCGCTATCTCACATTTGTAACGCACGTCCATATAGTACATATCTCCGTTACGACTCGCTACGGCACTCACAGTATTTTCTTTGTAGAATTTACACAAGTTATTGTCCATTTTAACAACATAACCTCTCTCTGTAGCACATTTGACAGATAACAAGTTTGTTTTCAATTTTGGAACGAAGAGCACATTGTCTATGGTTGTGTTTACCCATCCGCGGCCATTATAGACCTGTACCACCACCTGTCCACACCCGAGCGCACTAATCTCCTCGCCATTTCCGACTATCACTGTTTTATTGTTCATCGATAAAAATGTTGCAAATAGATTACGATCACGGCACATATGTTGACTAGCGCCTGAGTCCACTAACCACTTAGACTCTTGAACGTTACTCTTTGAGCTCATCACCATAAATGCATTACTCGTACTGTCTTTTTCCCGATTCTTCTTGAAGTAGCACTCACTTTTAGTATGTCCCATTTTTTTACAATAATAACACTTTTTAACCGGTCTATTGTCATGTCCCGAACCCTTGTTTTGATTGCACTCACTTTGATAATGTCCCAGCTTATTGCACTTATAACACTTAATGTTTTTCTTAGCTACAAACGCTGATGCTGACGAGTTTTGAGGCTCCTTGTCGTTGATACGTTCTTCCTCAATCAGTAATCTTGCGACAAGATTTTCTAGCGTTTGTTTATCGTCGGGCGCGGACTCCCACGCCGATACAAAATGTTTATAGGCATCTGGAAGAGACATTAGCACTTTTGTTATTACGAATTTTTCTGAAATGTCATCTCCCATCTGTTTGAGCTGGTTTCTTAATTCTTCTATTTTAGATAAGAACATAGACATCGCCGTGCCCTCCTCGTACTTGTATTGGAAGAAACGTTGTTGTACGATATGTATACTTGTTTCAGATTTTTGCTCGTATACGCTCGCAAGTTTTCGCCACATTTCGGCTGACGTAGTACATGGTATGATATGCATCATCACGCTTTCTGACATTCTTGTAACAAGCCATGATTGGGCCTTCGCGTCTTTCTTTTCCCATACGGCCTTCTCAACCGCCTCCTCTGGTTTCACACTGCTTCCGTCTGTCACTTCCAGTAAGCCTTGACTCCGTAACAAAACGATGGTTTGGAATTTCCAAATATTCCAATTGGATGTTCCCTCGAGCTTTATGTACGTCTGGAGTTTCAAAGACATGTCGTCCGCCATCTTCCTGTCTGTTCGTGCCGACCTTGCTTTAATCACTCGCAAGTATTTTTTTCTTCCCACCGGTTTCTAACCTCAACCACACGCGGACAGTTTTCACTTTTGTAAAGATTTCGATTGTTTTACTTTTTCTCAGGATTATGTGCCTGGGCCCATAACCTATTGAAATATAAACAAAACAATCGTTTAACTTTAAAGCAGACTTTTATTTATGTAATAATCAGACGTTTTTTAACACTACAGACTAATGACAGCATAGGTAAGGAAGTGTTACCAACACAACAAAATAGAGAAATATTACATTGCTACCAACAAAAGGAAAGAGGAAGTATTTTATTGTATCAAAGATTTTTTAAACAGAGCTGAAAATGTAACTGGAAACAAAATAATAAATTTTAGAAGTGACAATGGTTTAGAATTTATAAATAAGGATGTGACTAAATTACTTTCAGACCGAGGCATTTCCCATCAGACCTCTGTACCATACACGCCCCAACAGAACGGCAAAGCAGAGAGGGATATCAGAACCTTAACCGAAGCAGCGAGGTCAATGTTATGTGCCAGAGGCCTGCCAAAGAAACTGTGGGCTGAAGCTGTAAACACCGCAGCATATGTCATAAATAGAACAGGTAAGAGTCATGAACCAGGAAAATCACCGTATGAAATATGGACAAATAAATTGTTTGATATAAATGAATTACACATCTTTGGTACTTCAGTGTCTGTGCATATTCCTAAAGAGAAAAGAAAGAAATGGGATCCTAAAGGAGAAACCGGAATTATGGTAGGATATGGAGAAAACACGAAAGGTTACAGAATATTCTATCCTGATAAAAATGAAGTATATTTAAAGAGAGATGTATTGTTTACAGGGAGTGCAATTAAGAAAATAGAATCTAATAATAGTCAAACTATAAAAGAGGATATACACATAGATAATGAGATATTAGTTTCAGAAAATAAAAATGACTCGGAACAGGAGATATTAATTTCAGAAAATGATAATGACTCGGAACAGGAGGTGTTGGATAACTCGAATATGGATAATCAGATAATAAATGAAACCCAAGATACTTTATATGAACCTGGAACAACAAGTGATGAGTATAGTGACTGTGAGGGAGACTCCACGTTGCAGCCTGCTATGCCTCACCGATCAGTTCGTGTTAGAAAGCCAACACAACGTTATATATGTCAAAATGTTTACACCGAGGAGATGGAACCTACAACTTATAAAGAAGCTATGCAGAGAAGTGACGCCTGTCGATGGGAAGAAGCAGTTAAACAAGAGCTTGAGACTCTGACAGAAAATAATACATGGACAGTGTGTCAAGTACCTGAAAACGAGAACATTGTAAGTAGTAAATGGGTTTTTAAAATTAAGAAATCTGGAAATGTAACACAGTATAAAGCGAGGTTAGTCGCCCGTGGTTTTGAACAGAATAATGTGTTAGATTTACATGAAATTTATGCACCAGTTGCAAAATTATCAACATTTAGATTATTTGTCTCTATCGCTACTAAATTAAATTTGCCAATCTATCAGATGGATGTTACAGGAGCCTTTTTGTATGGGGATATTAAAGAAAATGTATTTATTAAATTACCAGAAGGAGCATATAATGGTTGTGATAACATAGTAAAACTAAATAAATCTTTATATGGATTGAAGAAATCCCCTAAGTATTGGAACGATAAATTTAATTCTGTTATAAGTAAAGCAGGTTTTGTAAAATCAAGGAATGATGCATGTTTGTATTCAAAATGTGATGGTGAAAACCAAACATATGTATTGTTGTATGTTGATGACCTTTTAATGTTCAGTAGCAATGAAAAACATTTAAGTGATCTTAAATCACAATTAACAAAAGAATTTAAAATGAAAGATTTAGGAACTATTTCAAATTTTCTTGGCATCAATGTAAAACAAGATTTAAAAAATTGTGTAACAGAGTTAAGTCAGAAGTCTTATTTAGAAAATGTATTAAAAAGATTTAATATGGAAAACTGTAAACCAATATTTACTCCAATTGATCAGAATTTTAATGTAAAAATTTTAGAAGCTAAACAGTGTAATTCAGATAAGAACATTGAAAATTTATGTAGACAAATAATAGGAAGCTTAATGTATGCAGTGTCAGGCACTAGGCCGGATCTTTGTGTAGCAATATCCATACTAAGTAGATATCAAAACAACGCAAGTGATGTACTGTTAACTTATTTAAAGAGAGTTCTAAGATATGTAAAACATACTATTGATTATAAATTGGTTTACAAATGTAATGATGAAGGGCTTGTAGGCTATTGTGATGCAGACTGGGGTGGTGACATCATAGACAGAAAGTCCACCACTGGTTATTGTTTTAAGTTTTCTAATTGTTTAATATCATGGTGTTCTAAGAAACAGTGTTCTGTGAGCCTCTCATCAGCTGAGTCTGAGTATGTTGCGGTCAGTATGGCAGCAAGTGAGTCTTGTTGGTTAGCAAGTTTGTTAAAAGATTTTAAAATTGATAAGGTTTATCCAATTTCTATGTACTGCGATAACCAATCTGCCATAATGGTTGCAAATACTGATACTACCAAGCGGTTGAAGCATATCGACATAAAATACCATTTCATAAAAGATTTGATTAAGGAAAACAAAATTTGTTTAAACTATTTAAGTACAGGTGAACAAATGGCCGATATGTTTACAAAAGCTTTGTGTAGGGAGTTACTGTTAAGGTTTGTTCAGAAATGTGGAATAGTTTAATGTAAAGATTGTAAAGTGAAAATTCGTTTAATATGTATTACCTTGAGCCGGGGTGTTAATATTCAATGTAATACATATTAGTATAGAAAACTATTTTGTCACTGGCAATATAGAAACATAAGTAAGTATTTAGAAGTTGTCAAAAAAAAAAAAAAGTAATCTTCCTTCTTCCGGCTAATGTCGTCTATGAGAGTTAAAATACATTGTGTGCTACTACAAATTAATAAAGTAATAGTTTGTATACCAGATTTTTATTCATATCATCACAAATATCATTATAAATTTTATATACAATACTTAACTAAATATTAAATTTTTTTTAATGAATAATTTAATGACACTTGTATTTTGCACGCCAAATATCTTGGCAAAATATGTGAAACGTTTATTTCTTTATTTTAACACCTTGTATCAACCATATTTTATGCAAATAAATATATTCTATTCTTCTATTCTATTCTATTCCTTGGTTTAAATAACTATAATGCTTGTAGAAGAAAGTTATAATAAAATAGTAAAATATTTTTTTAAAATAAAAGCTTTTAAAAATAATCATCCCAGTACAGGAATATGGGTCTTCCGTCAATCGAAGGGGATTAGAGCGTACTCTGCCACGCTACTTCAATTCGGATTGACAGAGACCAGTATTTTCATACCGCCTGAAGACCACCGACTTGGTTTAACTATTGTCATCCATTGACAACATCCAGAACCGACGGCTTAACATGCCCTCCGAAACACGTAAAAGCTCGAGATAACCAAACCGATCCAAACACTGGCTGGGGTCGACGTTGTTTAACTTGCGTGTTCGTTTTGCAGTGGGACATTCGAGTTCCTCGAGATTTGTAGGTGTCTAAGATACCTATATGAATATAGATCTTATATAAGCTATATTGTTTTATATAATAAAACAATATAGTATAAAATATGAGATCAAAAATTGATTATAGTTATAAAAAGGAAAGTGTAAAATAAGGAATATCGTATTTACTTCTTCGAATAGATGAATCTATAAATTTTAAAATCTCGGCTCAACTCAGGATAGTGGGATTTTATGGTGCCTGTATTTTATTGGGGAAATACTATTGACATCGCTAACTGGATTGCTTCGGAGAAGAGGGAATAAGCTTATATAGATAAGATGTTAAGAGATGCCAAATTTTAAAAGTATATGTTAAAATATGTCAAATGAAGGTGGTCACAGACGGCCTATGAGCGATAAGCACACGGCCGCGTATTATAAGCGCGCAGACACGTACTATAGACAATACGTATACTCGCTTCAAATGAGATATTAACACAAAGATTAGCCAAGAAACATCTAAAACAAAGTAAGTAGTTTTAAATACTACTTTGACCGTCTCTTGGTGTCCACGCGAAGGTTCGAAAGATCGTATCTCGCTCGCAATATACGGTTGTGGAATGAGCTCTCAGACTCTGTGTTTCCTTCGGACTATGACAGGGGACTGTTTAAGAGGTACATTAGAGGTCTCGTCAGAAGTGGGCAATGCATTGGTAGTGCCCCTGGTGTTGCTGATGTCTATAAGCAGCGGTGACCACTTTCCATCAGCTGGCCCGCTTGCTTGCTTGTCATACGGCAACATAAAAAAAGAGAATATTTTTTTACAAACACGGTTCTCATGATGCAAAACAATCAAATCTTTCCTCTTTATAATATTAACATCCAACATTCATTAATATTAAACATATATGTGAAATCTCAAAAATGCAGCAACTTTTGCAATTTTAATTTAAACACCACCAAAAATAGTTATTTTAACCGCACGAGGACATGGCGCCTACTCTAGTGGGAATATGTGAAATATATTATACACTGTAAATCAGTTTTACAACAGAAAGCTCCAGCATCCCGCATTAAAGTTCTCATAGCGGATGGGGTGAGCTTTTTTGAAAACTAGTACCGTCATCAAAACAATCCTTACTATATTTGATTTTAATGTTGTTTCGGTTGAAAAAAAAAGTTAAATAAATTATTAGACGTAAACACCTACAATGTATATTTTTTTTACATTAAATATTATAATCAATGAACATAATTTGTGCCTACGTCAAAAAGGCCAAGGTCGATTCAACTACCATTCTTATTGTTAAAATATTTTTAAAATCTCTCTAAAACTCCACTTGGGAGGTGAAATTTTTCTATAAAAAATCCCTAATATTGTATATGTATACGAAAATGACTGTCTACCTCTTCACGTTGAAACGATTGAACCGATTGAGATGAAAATCAAAAAGTATGAGGATAGTTTAAGACCATTGGACATTGTTTGCCCCCCAAGGGATGAAAATAAGGGTTCCCACACATAACTGCAAATTCGATATTAAAAGCGATGGGCGAGCTCGCTGATATTTGCGATGCGATAAGAAATCCCAGTTAGGTATGTGTGGGAGCCCTTAGGGTGGAGTTTCGAATGTTTTTTTATTATTATTTGAAACTCGATTATAATTTTGTAATGCTATGGAGATGGTGGAGGAGGGGATAGAAAAAAAGGGGAAAGATTTGGGCATTTTTATAGTCATCCAAATGCTGCGGGCCGTTGCTCGTTCAATATTGGCTGGCATGCACAACGACCATCGGGCTCCTCAGTCACCTATAGTCACATTTTACAATATTTTAAAATCTATTCTATTTTTCGTTCAACTTTTAACTTTTTTAACTGGCTTCAGGTTTTCGTGCGAAAAAATGTAACAATTTATTACGTGGATGTCTATTTTCGAAACAACCTTTTGGTCATGGTCGTGGCATGCACGGCTCAATGGGCAGAGTATTTTAACTAACAGTATGCAGGTGATATCCATACCACAGATATTAAACTTATACTAATACTAGCTGTTACCCGCGGCTCCGCCCGCGTGGTCGAGGGAAAATGACAATTATTTTTCTCATGGGAATCTCTTTATCCCGTGGGCAAATAAATAGTCTATGTCACTTTCCAGACTTTAAACTATCCCCAATAAAAAAATCACTCACTTTTGACGTGAAGGAAGGACAAACAAATAAACAAACACACTTTCACATTTATAATATTCATAGATTTATTAAATACTAGCGTAAGATTGGCAATGCAAAAAAGATAGATCATAGCATACACGTTGGTTAGAGCGAGATAGAAAGGCGAGACCATTTTTCAATACACGCTATCGGACTGTATCGGCCTGACGTCAGTCGTGTTAAAAACAAATCCTACTTATTTTTACAAAATTTATAGTTTTTAGTGTGGTAGTTTTGATTTGAATTAATTAGACGTGATTAAAATATGATTACCTGTGCAGTGCCTGGATGTAACTCAAACAAAAAGGAAAATCCACAAAATTATATATCTTGCTTGCACACAATGTTCATTCCACGCACACTTAGTGTATTTTGTTTTTGGTCTCGCCTTAATCAAACCAAAGCCTATCTATAGGTACGCTAGTATATACTAAATCTATGATAATATTATTATGGATTATAAAGATGAAAGAGATTTTTATTTTTGTATAGCGAATAAACTATGTGGGTTTAAAACTACTGGGCTGATTTGAAAAAAATTGTCACGCTAAGCTACGCTATCCCTGGGTGACATGGGCTATATTATATTTTAAAAAAATTAGAGGCTTTGCTAAAAAATCGTGCGAAGCCGGGGCGGGCCGCTAGTTGCATATAATACACTTGAATCACTTTGTTCGTTATAAGTGCCGTTAAAAAAAATACTTAATACGTTTCTGCTAACCGTATTTACATCAAATTGTCGCTGAAATAACTGGAAGACTTGGAGAAGTCTAATTCATTTTTAGCCAAGTTTAAAAATTCAAGGAAATTATGACTAATATATATTTTTTGTATATTTTATGCAATCATCATCAATCAATCATCTCAGCCTCAAGATGTCAAGCAAGACAGGCCTTTCCTAAACGTTTCCAGTATGACCTAACTAAGTTAAGCTTATACTATGGTACTTATTACACTTATAAAACCTCCAGGCCAAAACACACGTACATTTTCAAGCACCCAAATGTTAACTTTGCGCAGGATTCAAACCCACTGCACTTGGGACTTGGGATAAAGCCACTCGACCACCGGGCATGTCAATATAATATCACATTAATCAACTGTAACATATTGATGATTTGGCGTATGATACGAAATGGCGGAAAACGATTTCTCTTCTTAACACCATCGCATCTTGGCAAGGAAATTCAGAAACATACATTACCATCTCAAGAACGAAAGATAAGCTATGAACCACCGAACAATGAAACGGGGTGTTTTATTCCCCAGTAGAAATGGAGTTCGCTACAAATTGCATGTGGACCATGGGGCTGATCGATTTAAACACACTCGCTGTTCCGTTCAATTCCTAGGTGCCTATATAGTATGAGATGAGTGAGACAGCGATTGAATTTGAATCGAATCTGTAAGTTAAATGTCAGTTAAATGACAGAGAACCACGCATTCAAAGAACCGAATCCTTTTATTGGCAGGCTATTTTTAAATATAAGTGCAGAGGCGCGAAGTCAAAGTGATCAATTTTAAATAAGACGTTTTAATTAGCACACATATGTACAGATGCATCAATGTTATGACCAGAGACATCACGTCCACATTGCGTGTCTATTAGTTTCTTTTATCTGTGCAATGAACGAACTAAATAAACGTCTTAGACGTAAAAATATTACGAACATTTTTACTGGTTTTATGTCACCATAACTTTTTTCTTAGTGGTACAATTAGGTTAGCGAAAATGTGGAACAATTATTTTGGACTAATATATTAGACTATAATAAGCTCCGTGTTCTTATGTTGTTCGTAAGTTCCAGACTGCCAGATAAATTGACATATCGTGCTAATAATACAAGTACCTGGATGATAAAAGAAATATGAGTTAGCTCTTAAAATAAAAAATATTTCAGAAAAATAAAAATTATATACCTATTAAAATTAGTAGGTATTATTGTTGTTTTAATATCATGATACTTTACAATTTTGTCTATAGAAAAAAATCTTCTTATATTATAGTCTTTGTCATTTGTAGATTTATTTTAAAACATTATTACTTACTGGATGTGATGAAGTAATTGTAGGAGTTTCAAATAAAATTACGAAAATATCACGATTTAACGCCAATAGAATCATTTATGATTCATTATCTAGAATTTCATTTCATAGCTTACTGTCATTATAACAATTTGTTAAAACGACGAAAAGTTTAAACAAATTGTTCTATGGTAGTAATCATGGGTTAAGGCTAGGCTTTCCTACCACTTTTCTTTGCTTCTTCAATCATAAAACAATTTTGTTCAATCAATTTTATTGGTCTATACAACAAACATTAGACAAGTTCCACATTAACCTATATTGTATATTACCATTATAATGAAGAGCGAACATAATAAGAAACTGATTTTAACTCGGAACTGTCCCCAATAGTAAGTTTGTCTAAAGGAAACTTCAACGGTATACAAGTGACCAAAACTTCGGTGTGAAGTTGCTAATTATCCAGCTCCGCATCTTGACAATTTGACACTTCAAAACATTGGCGAGTGAGCACATTTCACTAAGACTCCACAAGATTTATGACCCCGTATTCATTGTAAAATATGAAGCCGTAAAATATCTGCGGTGGTTCTGCCAGAATATATGCGACAGATGAGTGGAGCCAAGTGGAATTAATGACGGGTTGTTGTTTAGGCACAAGGTGCTTCTATCTCTAACTTCTTTCGATTCCATCCCTATTGAATCCCTTTCCAATCAGCAGGTCTATTCTCGTAACAAAAACAGTTAAAGTCTAATATCAATCTCGAAGCGATCTCGCTCGTTTTATATTTTAAATGAGACTGACGAGAGACGCTTGTAATTGAGACTAGACTTTGACCTTGCTTAGCTTATGAATAAAGATTTCAAAGATCGTTATTTCACAAGACACAATACATTATAGTTTTATAATGTTACAACTTGTACAATAATGTTTTATAACACCGGCGTGGGAGCACCGTAAATTAGAAATACAGTAAAATATAAAAACAATTAATATGTTTTAAAATGTTAGCTAATGTTACAATTTGTTCAATAATGTTTTATGACACCTTAAAAAAATACTGTAAAATATAAAAACATCTTCTATTAATGTAGAAAAATAAAAAGTCCAAGTCTACAACAATAAACATTAGGAAGTGGATAGTCTGCGAACAGAGGCTTTGGGTGTAAGCGGTCCAGTCAGCCGTGAAGGCGTTTAATACAAAAGCAAGATAAGTATTAAGGTTTCCAAAGAATAGAGAAAATACCGCACTTTGTTCATTTAACACAAAAGATGTTGATTTTAGCTTTTTATTATACTGAAAATTGTTTTAAGATTGCGTTATTTTCTTCTTTTAACGGTCAGGGACAAGACTAGGAAGTCAGCTGAGGACACTTGAGGTCACTTGAGGTCAGTATTGACCACATTGTTCATATAATGGAGTGAGAAAGGAATAGAGAGAGAAAGAAGAGGATGGAGAGTTATTAATAAGACTTCCAGATCTCTTGAAACAAAATACCGCTACACTATGAGAGCGTAGTATTTCCTAGATTAAGCCACATGGTTAAATATACACAAGTATATTCTTCAAGAGAGGTAAGGCACAGCGGATAATCCGCTCAAATCGGAGCAGCCTGTCTGGGGAAGGACCTCCACCTTACAGAAGATCGTAGCGAAATAGCATTGGTCTCAGCCATGTTGTATTCCTACGGTGAGTAAGGTCTCTAGTGCTCTACTTGGGGGGGTTAGGAGGGTTGGCAATGCGTGAGTGATACCCCCGGTATTGCAAGCGTCTATAGGCTACGGTGACGCTTACCATCAGGTGGGCCGTATGCTTGTTCGTCAACTTTGTGGTATAAAAGAAAGTTTGACAAAACTAACTTAGGAGGGCTACTACGAAACATTAATCCGATATTTCGGCCGAAGTATCGGAAGAATTTTAACCGTGAAATACAAGGTATTTCATGGTTATTTTAGTATTTCCTTGAATTCTATCCATGAAATACCTTGTACTTTATGGTTATTTTAGTAGTTCATTGAATTATAATCATGAAATAACTTGTATTTCACGGTTAAAATTCTTCCGATACTTCGGCCGAAGTATCGGATTTACGTTTCGTAGTAGCCCTGCTGAGACGACGTCGTAAAACACTTTTACACTATACAACATAAAGCAGAACAAGGTCACCACCATATTCCCACCGTTTTGTCTCCTGTAGGATCAACAACGGCCAGTACGGCCACCACAGATTGACAAGAAGCAATGTACTTACATTGTCGACTCAGGGCTTCTCATTTCAGACGGTATGTCTGTACTCCATAGGCGATGGTGACCAACGAAACTTGTTGACGTCCTGAAAGTGAAACTACAGCTGTCTTGGAACTTACAACGAATTTAATCAGAATAAATTAGATGAAGTAGGAAGTAATGAAAGATATTCTAAATCTAAAGGACCTATTTAAATAAGTCATATTTTGGGGAAAAAATGTTTTTACATTCTACTGAACCCTTAGAAATATTAACACTGCTAACAAACGTGCTAATGGCGGTGAAGCGAAGTGAGTTAGTTCATTATCTCTAAAATTAAATTCCAAGATAAATATGATAACATAGCACGCTAAAAGTCACAATTTTTTGAACTTTATGATTTTCAAACTGTATAAGTTAGTGGTAATTAATTTTAAATTTTAAATATTTCTACTGTACGAAATTAATTAACTCAACGTAGTGGTAATCATACGAAAGATAAAACCATTTTAATTCGTTTAGTTTGTTTTTTTTTTTTAACTTTTCCAAAATAATTCAATACATTAGATTTACCGCACGACGGGCTTATCTTATCGGCGGCTGGTCGTTCACATACCTACAGTTTTTTTTTTATTTTTTTACATTTGGTACCATTGCCTTGAGAAAACATGCACTGAATGTGTTCATCTGTATCATTTAAGTCATATTTTGGGGAAAAAAATGTATTCTAGTGAAGGCATCAACCAAAAGCGAAGTCAAAAACAAATTATAGACATTTCACTCATCTGGTTCCAAAAAGGATACCTTACACAACTTACATTAAATAAAGATTTTTTTTAATATGGAAAATACACAGACTCAAAAACGTTTGTTCTTGCGCTGAATTTTTGATTATTATACATAGATAGATAAATATAAATCTTTTGTTCCTTTATGTAAATAGAAAGTTGATAATAAAAAAATTGCAGAGCAATTTAGTGTGTACTGCTACGTTAGTACTATTTATTATACATGCAGTGATACAGAGGCAGCAGGCTCAGTGCATTATTTCTTGCAAAATCTTTTTTTTTTTTACTTTTTTAATCTTGCAAATCTTGCTACTTTAAAAATCGAGATGATGCGGTTTATATTAATGGAAATAACCTTTGTATTAACATGTATAGATAAAAAAACTACCTATAACCAAAAAGCAAAAATTAAAACCTTAACACAATAATAAATTAAGCTTTAAATTGAAATAAAATAATTCCACGTAAACAGGAAACTCTGAATGAATAATGTGAAATATCTCTTCATTATGCCAGCGTCGAGCACCAGTTTGTCCCAACAAAGGATGCAGATGTCGATTTCCATTTGAATGCGGGGGTTTATTAAGTTAATTATGAACGGGGAAATGTTGCCTTCAACTCCTCATCTTTTGAAGTATCAAGTCATCCCCACTCATAAGATTAACCTTTATGAGGATTGATTAAATTAATAACAAACTATCTATCTTAAATCTTAACAGTTTTAACCTAGCCACTCTTGACTGTACCTACCTAATCCCAAAATAAAAGTAGCATTTCAATTGGATCCTCTATCAACTGGTTCCAAAGCAAATGCGTTTTTCTTAATATTTTTTATTTTATTTCAAAAACTTCTAAACAGTTACTTTTTTATCGCATACAGAAATCAAACAAGCCAGCAGCAATTTCAGCCGCAATGGACGCCACCAATACGTTGCCTACTACAGCTACTACTACTACAAGAAACTTGGGAATAGGTTGGAAAGGGATGATGGGATGGGATGGGATGGGAAGGACGAATTTCCTATAAAAGGCTTTACACAAAGCTGAAGCGATTAATGATGATAAAATCCTTAATAGATTCTTAAAGGTGCCGTATGAAAAGAAAAGATTTAACTAAGTTTATTATTGTTTAATGTGATTGTGGCAAACCGAACTCTTTTTGAAAACCTCTTTTGTAAATAGTTATGTTTCCTTTTTCTTTATGATTTTTTGTATATCCTATTTTACTGTCACCTTCACTTCACTTTTTCACCTTCTCGCCATCAATACATATTTTTATTTATTACTAGCTTCTGCCCGCGGCTTCGCCCGCGTGGCCTAGTAACAATTAGCATATTTTTCTTCAGAAACAAATTCCGGTCCTGCACAGCCCGGTACGGTACGGTTCCATCCGGTCCGGTCGGTCCGGTCAGTCCGGGCCGGTCCGGTCGGTCCGGTCCTGATATGGAACCTACATGCCAATTAGCATATTTTTCTACAGAAAAAAAACCGGTCCGGTCTGGCACGGCCCGGTACGGTGCGGTTCCTTCCGGACCGATCAGGTCTGATCCGTTCCGGTCCGGTCCGGTCCTTATATGGACCCTACATGACAAATTTGGCATCTCTAGACCCAGCGGTTTGGGCTGTGCGTCTTCTCGCAACTACGTTTGCGCATATCTAGCTTTCCCGTGGGATTTTGAAAAATCCTTTCTTAGTACATCCCTAGACGTCGTAAGGAACCTACATACCAAATTTGATATAGCCTCGCAACCTCGTTTGCGTATATCTCGGTTTCCCGTGGGAATTTCGAAAAATCCTTTCTTTGTACACCCCTAGACGTCGCCGTCGTAAGGAACCTACATTCCAAGTTTGGAATCTCTAGACCCACCGGTTTGGGCTGTGCGTTGATATATGTATAGTTAAGTCAGTCAGGACTTTGAATTTAATATTTATATATAAATATATATAATATTTATAGTCCGGTCCGATCAGGTCCAGTCGGTCCGCTCCGGTCCGGTCGGTCCGGTCCTGATAAGGTACCTACATACCAATTAACATATATTTCTTTAGAAAAAAAAACCGGTCCGATCCGGTTCGGTCCGGTCCGGCACGGACTCGGTACGGTGTGGTTCCTTCCGGACCGATCAGGTCTGATCCGTTCCGGTCCGGTCCGGTCCGGTGGGTCCGGACCTTATAATGACCCTACATGCCAAATTTGGCATCTCTAGTCTAGACCCAACGGGTTTGGGCTGTGCGTCTTCTCGCAACTTCATTTGCGTATATCTCGCTTTCCCGTGGGAATTTTGAAAAATCCTTTCTTAGTACATCCCTAGACATCGTAAGGAATCTACATGCCAAATTTGGAATCTCTAGACCCAGCGGTTTGGGCTGTGCGTTGATATCCCCTTGCAACTTCGTTTGCGTATATCTCGGATTCCCGTGGGAATTTTGAAAAGAAACATACACTAAATGTTAAGTTGAGCAAATCGCCACATATTAGTGAAAACCGCATCCAAATCGGTTCAGCCGTTTCTGAGATTAGCGTGTGCAAACAAACATACAAACATACAAACAGACGGACAAAAAAAAAACGGTCCGGTCCGGTTCGGTCCGGTCCGGCACGGACTCGGTATGGTGCGGTTCCTTCCGGACCGATCAGGTCTGATCCGTTCGGGTCCGGTCCGGTCCGTTCCGATCCGGTCCGGTCCGGTCCGGTCCGGTTCGGTCCGGTCGGTCCGGACTATATATGGACCCTACATGCCAAATTTGGCATCTCTAGACCCAACGGTTTGGTCTGTGCGTCCTCTTGCAACTTCGTTTGCGTATATCTCGGTTTACCGTGGGAATTTCGAAAAATCCTTTCTTTGTACACCCCTAGACGTCGCCGTCGTAAGGAACCTACATTCCAAGTTTGGAATCTCTAGACCCACCGGTTTGGGCTGTGCGTCGATATCCCCTTGCAACTTCGTTTGCGTATATCTCGGATTCCCATGGGAATTTTGAAAAGAAACATACACTAAATGTTAAGTTGAGCAATTAGCCACATATTAGTGAAAACCGCATCCAAATCGGTTCAGCCGTTTCTGAGATTAGCGGTGCAAACAAACATACAAACAGACGGACAAAAAAAAAACGGTCCGGTCCGGTTCGGTCCGGTCCGGCACGGACTCGGTACGGTGCGGTTCCTTCCGGACCGATCAGGTCTGATCCGTTCGGGTCCGGTCCGGTCCGTTCCGGTCCGGTCCGGTCCGGTCCGGTCCGGTTCGGTCCGGTCGGTCCGGACCATAATATGGACCCTACATGCCAAATTTGGCATCTCTAGACCCGACGGTTTGGTCTGTGCGTCCTCTTGCAACTTCGTTTGCGTATATCTCGCTTTCCCGTGGGAATTTTGAAAAATCCTTTCTTAGTACATCCCTAGACATCGTAAGGAATCTACATGCCAAATTTGGAATCTCTAGACCCAGCGGTTTGGGCTGTGTGTTGATATCCCCTTGCAACTTCGTTTGCGTATATCTCGGATTCCCATGGGAATTTTGAAAAGAAACATACACTAAATGTTAAGTTGAGCAATTAGCCACATATTAGTGAAAACCGCATCCAAATCGGTTCAGCCGTTTCTGAGATTAGCGTGTACAAACATACATACAAACATACAAACATCCAAACATACAAACATCCAAACATACATACATACAAACATACAAACAGACGAACAAAATTTTACGAAATTCTTGTTCTATTGCTTATTCTTCATCGCCCTAAACAATTTTTTTGGAAATATATTCAATGTACAGACAAACTTTTTTTACACTTTTATTATATTATAGATTATAGATAAGTTTTCTTCATCCCTTTCTCTTTTCCTAATCTTTCCATCCTTAATAGCAAATACTATAGACGAGTAATACGCACAGCTTCGGAAGAATTCGGGCAAGACGCGACACTAGCGCCCCTACGGCATGAGGGCGGCATGAGGTGAACGATTTCAAAACTTTTGTATGCAAAATGTTATAGCGCCCCTAGCGGCATGAGGTGAACGGAGGTTTTTTGTATGCAAAATGTTATAGCGCCCCTAGCGGCATGAGGTGAACGGAGGTTGCCAAGTCATTGTATGAGAAACGTCAAGAGCTGTGCGTATTACTCGTCTATAGTATTTGCCTTCACTTCGCTTTTTCACTTTCTCGCCATCAATACATATTTTTATTTATTATAAGTTTTCTTCATCCCTTTCTCTTTTCCTAATCTTTCCATCCTTAATAGCAAATACTATAGACGAGTAATACGCACAGCTTCGGAAGAATTCGGGCAAGACGCGACACTAGCGCCCCTACGGCATGAGGGCGGCATGAGGTGAACGATTTCAAAACTTTTGTATGCAAAATGTTATAGCGCCCCTAGCGGCATGAGGTGAACGGAGGTTTTTTGTATGCAAAATGTTATAGCGCCCTTAGCGGCATGAGGTGAACGGAGGTTGCCAAGTCATTGTATGAGAAACGTCAAGAGCTGTGCGTATTACTCGTCTATAGTATTTGCCTTCACTTCGCTTTTTCACTTTCTCGCCATCAATACATATTTTTATTTATTATAAGTTTTCTTCATCCCTTTCTCTTTTCCTAATCTTTCCATCTTTAATAGCAAATACTATAGACGAGTAATACGCACAGCTTCGGAAGAATTCGGGCAAGACGCGACACTAGCGCCCCTACGGCATGAGGGCGGCATGAGGTGAACGATTTCAAAACTTTTGTATGCAAAATGTTATAGCGCCCCTAGCGGCATGAGGTGAACGGAGGTTTTTTGTATGCAAAATGTTATAGCGCCCCTAGCGGCATGAGGTGAACGGAGGTTGCCAAGCCATTGTATGAGAAACGTCAAGAGCTGTGCGTATTACTCGTCTATAGTATTTGCCTTCACTTCGCTTTTTCACTTTCTCGCCATCAATACATATTTTTATTTATTATAAGTTTTCTTCATCCTTTCCTCTTTTCCTAATCTTTCCAAAATTATTTTATTTTGTTTACTCTTAATCTGGAAAATATATAAAATAGTGAAACCCGCGCTTGCGTGTATTAATGCACAAGTGCCATCTATAACAGACTTTTGATTAAATCCTACGAAATTCGAGTACTTTTCGGGATAAAACCCTATGTGTTAATCTAAGGTATCAGCTATCTACATACCAAATATCATAAATATTGGCCCAGCCGAAGAAACAAACATACACATAACTTTCGCCTTTATAATATTAGTCATCATAAGTCAAGTAATATTCAGTCTAACACAGGATGCAGGTTCAAAACTAAAATCAATACAAAATGTTCAATTGTTAAATTGTTGTTTCTAAAAGCTTTGATAACGGAGCTCTGTATATCTATTTGGTTATGTTAAAGTTTACTAACCATTTAACAAGTTATATAACAAATGTAGTGTATAAATATAAACTCGGAAACATTATTATAGTGCGGTCTGTTATAGTAGAATATTTTGTTTCATACGATCAGTGCTGGTCTCAGAGATTCCTTTATAATCTATTTATAACTTATCGATCTCTTACACAATCGTGTAATAATGATAATATGATTATTAATTTCTTTGAGTTTTTTTTTATGTCATACTACTGTATGACAAACAAGCAAGCAGGCCCCTGATGGAAAGAGGTCACCGCCGCCTATGGACATCAGTAACACCAGGGGCGCTACCAATGCGTTGTCCACCAAGGAAGTTGGAGGAAAGGAAGAAGGACGGCAAGGGAAAGAAGGAGGGGGAAAGACGAGATAGGGAAGGAGTTGGGCTTCCGGATCTCTCACTCACCGAACGAAACGCATTGCTGCTTCACGTCGATATTCTGTGAGAGGGTGGTACTTCCCCGGTCGAGCTAGCCCATTTCATAATAATTGCTCTACCACTCCAAATTTATTTGAGAGTAGGCTTTTTCCAAACATGCGGCGCTATAGAGCGGCGAGAGTGCGTCTATCTTAGAAAAAAAATGGTTGTACCTATCTTGTATTGTATTTTCTAAAGTTGATCGACATTTTGGAAATTCTAGAAGAGGCATAGGCAGATGGAATCCTTTTTAACACCGGTTTCTATCGCACGTCACAGTTGCAAGGATCGGAACCGATACAGAAACTATGTCACGCACAACACGACAAAATTCATTTTTTTTTTGTTAAAAAGATGTCATTGTATATACTTTCTAGGTTTTCCAAATGTGGATCAACTTCAGAAACACTAAAGTTTTCGTTAAAAGAAAAACTATTGTTATCTATTGAATGGTATTCAACAATGAACTGACCGTGTACCCTGTTTCGAGGCAATTCATCAAATTCTCCTTCAATAGCAGACTATCTAATGAAAAATCACGGCCACAATAAAATAGTACAAAAAGGGGCAGGTATAAATGTCAATCACGGGTGAAATCCTAACAAAAAATGCTTTGTGGTTAACAGAAAGTCTTTTTAAGCTGAAAAGCCTATTCGTCAATTCCTAACTTCAAAGGGTGCACCGTGACAGAGCAGTTCGGCCAGAAAAATGTTTAACGGCACTGATATACTGTAAAAAAAACTTTATGGAATCATATGACTGAGGTAAATAGACTAATATATAGACGAATAGGGTTATTTTTGTTGACTACTGAAAACAGGCATAGTGTCAGAGTTTCTTTCAAGATTTTCTTCTAGTACGTAGTCAAAAACTTTATCAAAATGATTATTTTTATGTTTAGTCACTATACAATTTATGATTATTTTCTATAGTTTTTAGAGACAACTAACTAGCCAATCTTATTTTAAAAATATATTTTGAAATTTTTTATTTCTTAATCTTTCTTTTTTATCATTTGTGTAATCTAATATAGTTAACTATAAGTTAATTTATTCTGCTTAAAAAGAGATGGAAAAATGAAACAAATTTGAGATGGATGATCTAGATCGAGAAAAGGAGACTTTTACAAAACGGTAGAATCGATAGCTGATTTTAAATCTCCATTTACACGATGGCAGTATTTAAATATTTCTAATGAATTTAAAATAAAAAATACAAACTTTTGCGCCAATTCAAGCTGTCCGCCAAAGTCGCTATAACCGTTGCTTATGGGCTATAAATCAAAGGGTATTCATCCCAATATAAAAGAGTATATATCAAACGAAAGGGTAAAACAATCTACCAGTATATTGTAGACGAAGGGCTCATAAGTCAGGACCGGTCTTATCGACTTTTTGTTGATATAGACACGCCCTTACAATTTTCGAGTTGTTTCACGCAAGAAATATGATAGCAGTTTTTAGGGTTCCGTAGTAGGAACCCTTATAGTTTCGCCATTGCCGTCTATTCGGTCTCTAGCTCTGAGACGCATGCTAGAAAGATGTGATGACACCCTTTCCAGGGTCCAAGTATGTAGCATAAATAAATTTTTGATTTAAGCTTTACATGTGCAATTACACAAATAAATGTGGAGCGAATGATGCATGAATGGGAACGGTAAGTGTGTGAAGAGTATGGAATGTGTGAATGAGAGGGCATGAGAGTGGGAGGAATGAGAAGTTATGTTAGATATAAGATGGACGACGGTGTACGTAACGAATGTGTGAAATAATAATAGTTTGCGAGTTTAAAGTGAGAAATAAAAGACTAAAGTGTTAATAATATTGTTTATTTGAAACCAGCCATCCCACAAATTGGGAGCCCGTCCCGGGATATCGAGCCAACTAGATGAATCCGGCAGTGAGTTTGAAGAAACACACGAGGCGTAGGAAAGACATTGTGGCGGCGTGGTCGAAAAGTACACGACGTGTTTCAGCTGAAATTAACGACGAGAACGACGAGGACGACGACTACGACGATTGCTTACACGACGACGACGCTAACGACGAAATTATGACGGAGAAATACTCATTAAACTTGCTACTATTGGATGATGCAATACCCAAGTTCACCGGCAACGACAGGTCACATTCGGCGGCCAAATGGGTACAGGATGTGGAGGAAAATGCCGAAATTTTTGCCCTAACGCCCCAGCAAAAGTTATTGCTGGCGAGACGATCCCTGATAGCCACTGCGGCTATGTGGTTGCGCAGTGAAAAACCATTTAAAAATTTTGAAGATTTGAAAGCGGCCATTTTAAAAGAATTCCCAGATACGACGAACACGAAAGAAATCCACGAGATTATGAGCCAGAGGAAAAAACGTAACAGTGAAACATGCTATGAGTACATGCTGGAAATGAAAGAGCTCGGGAAAAGAGGTAAATTGGCAGATTATGTCGCTATACAATACATTGTCGAAGGGATTGTCGACCACGAGTCGAACAAAACCCTATTATATGGTGCCACTACGTATCCAGAACTTAAAGAAAGGCTGAAATTATATGAGAATTATAAGAAAAATTTAAGAAAACATTTTGGTGATAATCATTCCCGGCCAGCTAGTACAAGTAAGTTTCAAAGTATTAATAAACAAGTACAACGCTGCTTTAATTGTGGAAACACAGATCATATCTCGTCGAAGTGTCCACATCCAGGACGGAAGTGTTTTAACTGCAATAATTTTGGACATATTTCGTCAGAATGCCCAGATAAAAGAAGAAATTTTCATAATAATGCAGTGTCAAAAATGGCGTCATCAACTCATACGGCGGCGGCGGCAGCGCGGGCGGCACCAAGGTCAACGACCGTGGCAGGAACGACATCGGGTAACATCGGAGGCGCGAAGCAAACGTTTTTCAGTACGACCGAGGCCGAGGGCGGCGCCACCATCAACAACGAGCGTGAAGTTTGCCTAATGACGACGGGTGATTTGAGTGTTGGCACTCCTGCGCCAGTTTCTCAATCGCTAGCTATTGGCTGCAGCAATAAGATGGCGTCCGAAGTGACGTTTGACAGCAGTAATGCCAATTCCGACAGGAAAAAATTTGACGTTTGCGATGTAAACACGGGGAAAATATTATTAAGTGAGGAAAAGAAATTAAAACCGGTTAAAATTGTGGAAATATGCGGAAAAACGGCTAATTCATTAATAGACTCAGGTAGCGATGTCAATTTATTAACCGAAGGGTTGTACGATCAACTTAATTTGCCGAAAAGTGATGAATACAAACACATTACGTTGTGTGGCCTAGGAAATGCGCAGGTAAAATCTTGTGGTACTTTAACGACGACAATATCGATCGACAATCGAAGTTATTACGATGTTTTGTTTTATGTTGTACCTAATGGCAGTATGCCATTTAAAATCATTCTCGGTAATGATTTTTTGAAGAATGTTGCTATGTTTATGTGTGATAGTACAGTGTGGTTACGACCAAAACGGGATGATTGGCTGTATTGTTTGATGAATGACTATGACATAACCTATGGTGTTCCTTTTTTAGATCATATTAGAAGCGAAGCAATAAAGAACAAGGTACGTAGTTTGGTTAAGATGTATGAGCCAGTCCAGGTTGTTGAACCCCCAATTAAAATGAAGATAGTGCTTAAAGATGACATTCCTGTAATGCAGCGTCCACGAAGAATATCCCTGAAAGAGCAGCAAGAAGAAGAGGAACAGATATCAGAATGGTTAGATAAAGGAATAATTCAGGTGAGTCATTCGGAATATTCTAGTCCCTTGGTTCATGTCAGGAAAAAGGATGGTTCATTGAGACTGTGTGTTGATTACAGAAAGATTAACCAAAAAATTATAAGAGATGTTTTCCCATTACCATTAATCGACGACTGTTTGGACAAACTGTGTGAAGGCAGAGTTTTCAGCATATTAGACTTGAAGAATGGATTTTTTAATTTGGAAATCAGTGAGGAATCCAGGAGGTACACGGCCTTTGTAACCCAGCGTGGTCAATATGAGTTTTTGAAAGCTCCTTTTGGTCTTTCTATTTGCCCGAATTATTTTATGAGGTTCATTACAATTATTTTCAGGGAGATGATTTCAGACGGCTCAGTTGTAATTTTCATAGATGATATATTAATACAAGCAAAAGACGAACCCGAGGCCCTAGAACGTTTGGAAAAAGTATTAAAGATTGCTTCACAATATGGACTTGAGATAAATTGGAAAAAAACCGACTTGATTACGAGAAAAGTTACTTACCTGGGGCATGTTATTGAAAATGGATGTGTTAAACCGTCACCAGAGAAGACAGAGGCAGTAATGAAATTCCCAGAACCACATACAACTAAGCAAGTCCAAAGCTTCATCGGGTTAGCTTCTTATTTTAGGAGATACATACAAAATTTTGCACAAATTGCCAGTCCTCTGACGGACTTATTAAAGAAAGATGTTATTTTTCAGTTTGACGAAAAGGAAAGAAACTCATTTAATTTGCTGAAGAAGATGTTATCAAGTGAGCCTATTTTACGAATTTTTAACCCAAGATTCAGTACAGAATTGCATACAGATGCCTCAAGCCTTGCATGTGCTGCGATACTCATGCAAAAAGATGAAAGCGGTAATTTACATCCTATATACTATATGAGCAGGAAGACATCTGAACAAGAAATGAAGTATTCAAGTTATGAACTGGAGGCAATGGCTGTCATCGAGAGTATAAAGAAGTTTAGACACTATTTGTATGGGATACAGTTTAAAGTTGTAACGGACTGTCAAGCCTTAGAAATGACACTTAAGAAGAAGGATCTTAGTCCAAAGATTGCTAGATGGGCCATGTTTCTTCAAGAATTTCAGTTTACTATAGAACACAGATCGGGAAATAAAATGAGACATGTAGACTCATTAAGTCGAAACCCCTACGTGGCTGTAATGTCTATAAATTTTTGTGATAGCATAAAGAAGGCACAAGAGCTTGACGAGACTTTGAAAGCAATTATGACTATACTAGAAGAAAAACCTTATGATGATTATTTTTTACAGAACGGTGTATTGTATAAAGGGGAACAGAAACATTTAGTTATACCAAAAAGTATGGAGACAAGTATTATTGAGAAAGCACATTCTATTGGTCATTTTTCTACCAAGAAGACGATTGAACTTATATCTAAAGATTACTACATAAAAGACTTAGAGAAGAAAGTACAACACTATATATCCACGTGTATTCCTTGTTTGTTGGCAGTAAATAAAGGTGGTAAGAAGGAAGGTTTTTTGCATGTTATAGATAAAGGCGAGTTACCACTGTATACAATTCATTTGGACCACATTGGCCCGATGACTGAGACGAAGAAACAGTATAACTATATTCTTACATGTATTGATGCATTTACAAAGTTTGTGTGGTTATTCCCAACAAAAGGTTTGACTGCTTCAGAGACTATAGATAAAATAAGGATTTTACAACAAACATTTGGAAACCCTTCACGTTTTATAACGGACCGCGGATCTGCATTTACCAGTAACGAGTTCAGCGAATACTGCAAAGAAGAGAATATAAACCATATCAAGATTACTACGGGAGTACCCCGAGGGAATGGTCAGGTGGAGCGTGTACACCGTACTCTCATATCTGTGCTGACGAAATTATGTATTGAGACACCCACCTTATGGTATCGTCAGGTAAGTCGTGTGCAGCGCGCTTTAAATAGTACTTTTCACAGAAGTGTAAACACGACACCATTTCAATTGTTAACAGGAGTGAAAATGAAGAATAGAGATACAGAAATTTACGACTTATTACGACAGGAAGAAATAGAAAACTTTGAGGACGGAAGAGAAGAACTTCGCATAAAGGCTAAGGAGCAGATTTTGAAAATTCAGGAAGAAAATATTAGTAATTTTAACAAGAACAGAAAACATAGTAGGAAATATAATTTAGATGATATAGTAGCCATCAAGAGAACTCAATATGGGGTAGGTACAAAATTAAAACCAAAATTTTTAGGCCCTTACAAGATTACAAAAGTTAAGCGGAATGATAGGTATGATGTGGAAAAAGTTGATTATCACGCAGAAGGTCCAATCAAAACTTCAACTGCAGCGGACTACATGAAACCATGGCCAATAAGTGAGTAATGATTAAAATCCGGCTTTTTTATTGTTTTGTGTTGCTATGATCGTAGGAAAACCCATATGTTGGTCATGTCATGTGTGAAAGAGATGTATGTGTGTTAATTAAGTTAGAACCAAATTCCATATTTACACGTCAAGGATAAAAGAATGTATTTTGTCAGTTTAAGAAGTTAAAAGTAAGTAAATAAATAACGTAAATATAAGATTTCATGTATGGAACATTACGATCTACCTATTGTTATATTCATGTAACTTTAGTGCTAGGGCAAACGCAAATACTTAGTTTTTTTTTCTCATGCTGTTTTAAACCTGTTTAATTATTTCAGTTTTTTTTTCTCTTCATGTTGTTAGGACTTAAATACAGTTATTTCATTAAGAAGTTATATAATCGTATAATTTTTATAATGTAAGCAGTAAATATGTGTCAACCAGCATTTATATTTAAAGATAGTTTATGTAATAAGGTAATAGAAGTAAAATGTAGTTTATGAAGGATTATAAAACTGTAACCTCAGTAGCATGTCTGAGGACAGCCATGAGATCAGGACGGCCGAGTGTGGAGCGAATGATGCATGAATGGGAACGGTAAGTGTGTGAAGAGTATGGAATGTGTGAATGAGAGGGCATGAGAGTGGGAGGAATGAGAAGTTATGTTAGATATAAGATGGACGACGGTGTACGTAACGAATGTGTGAAATAATAATAGTTTGCGAGTTTAAAGTGAGAAATAAAAGACTAAAGTGTTAATAATATTGTTTATTTGAAACCAGCCATCCCACATAAATAAATGTAATTTGGCATCACATTTTATATATACATAGATATTTTATATACATACTAGATGAGTCGTGCTCGCGACGCGCCCCGAGCCACACGTTCCCGGTGTCTCCGCGCCACGCTGCACGCCCCGCTCCCAACGGCCGTTTACGTATTACGTAACTGCCACTCCGAATTACGTGTTTCTTTGTTTTTTTGAAAACAAAGAAACATTATCAGGTTTTTATAAGTTTCTTTTTAACTTTCGCGCGATTTTTGATTAAAACCACAGTTTCGTGGTCTGGTTTTGCGCGTAACCTAACGGTGCCAACCGCGCGCAAACACCAGGAGTGCGACCCGGGCACTCGCTGATCCCCTTCTGGGTGAAGCAAGTTACCCGGACGGGGCTAGGACCACCGGCCTAGGGGGCTCCCCTGACCGACGCTAGCTGTCGCCCCCTCCCACCTACCTATTCCTCTTCCTATTCTTAGTGAAAGGTTTGGGCGCCTAGGGCTTCGGCTCACAGCTACCCTCCGATCACTAAGCAGCCAGGGCCCTCTGACACATTGAGATTGGTCAGAGGATAACAAGCTTAGGGCTCACCCAGTTACACCCCCCCCGCCTCACCCGGCGTGGGGGACTAGGCATACACACCTCGGGTGTTCCCCCCGAGCGCGTTTTATTAGGCACGACCGCCGCAAGGTTTCTTCGCAGACTCTTCCTTGCGGAACGTGACGGGAGCGAACTGCGATAAAATCGTTAGTTGCTAGGTTTCTTAAAGTTAGGCCGGTCGCCATGGCGACCGACCCGCTTGCGGCACTAGATGCCATGATCTCTTTTTTAGTTAGGCGATGCCCCGACCTGTCTCAGTCTGAGCGATCTGAGATAGAATTAATTAGAAGAAGCGTCTCTCCCCCCTCGGCCCCTCTGGCCGATACCCTCTCAGCCCCTCAGGCCTCCGAGCGCGCCGCGCTCCCCGCGCCCCTTGCAAACGCCTCGCGCCCTGCCGCGCCCTCCGAGATCGCCGCGCGCACTGCGCGCGCTGCGCGCGCCGCCCCCGCCCCGACCCCCCCGCCAATTGCGAACACCGCGCGCCCCGCCGCACCCTCCGAAACCGCCGCGCGCGACGTATCCGCTGCGCGCGCCGCCCCCGCCGCGACCTCCTCGCCTCTTGCGAATACCGCGCGCTCCACCGCATCCTCCGAAACCGACGCGCGCGACGCGCCCGCTGCGTCCGCCGCGGCCCCTGCGACCGCCGCGCGCGACGCACCCTCCGCGCCCCCCGCGCCCTCTGCGCCCTCCGCTGATTCGTCTCCGGCCCTTCTGGCCCTAAACGATGAAATGGAGGTTGTTTCCGAGTCCTCCTCGGAATCCTCTTCCGAGCCCACGTCCGATTCTGACGAATTTGTAATGGCCTCAGGCCGAAAGCGCACTAGGCGCAACAAAGGCGCAAGAAGGCCGCTAAATTAGCCGACGGCATTTCTCCCGCCGCGGCTTCTGATTCCCCTGCTTCGCCCCCCGCGGCTGAACAGGGTGCCGAGGGAGCTTCTCTCCCCACCCCTCCAAAGCGCTCTCAGCGCCCACCGGCGGTCGTCATCACGAACCGCCATAGGTGGATGGCCATCAAGGCCCGATGTGATGCAAATGGCATCTTTTTCATTGCTGAAACCCGCACTGAGGGTATCAGGCTCAAAACGGAGACTATCTCCGACTATCGCAATTTAACGCGACTTCTCGACGGTATGTCGATATCATTCCACACGTGGAGTGTCGAGGAAGACCGGCGCCTCCGCGTCGTCATTCGGGGGGTCCCAAAGGAGATCGGGTGCGAAGACGTACTCGAGGACCTAAAGGCCCAAAAACTTCCCGTCATAGAGGTGCACCGTATGCACCGTGGGCCTTCCGCCCCATTCAACATGGTCCTGGCCATTCTGGACAGGACCAACTTAAAAGAGGCCAAAGCCATTTTTAATATATCTAAAGTTTGTGGACTGTCTGGGATCGTCGTCGAGGCCCCACACCACAAAGGCACTGTGGGTCAATGCCACAGATGTCAGTTGTACGGGCACTCGGCAAGAAATTGCCATAATACACCGCGTTGTGTGAAATGCCCAGGTGCACACTCGACACTAGAATGTCCGCGCCCCAAAGACCGCGCGCTATGCTCGGAACCTCCGAGCTGCGTAAACTGCGGGGAGGTGGGGCACCCAGCGAACTACCGAGGGTGCCCAAAAGCACCTAAGGTGAAGAGCCGGAGGCCCGCTCCCTCCCCACCTAAAACTCAAGCCGCCCCTAAGACGGCCAATGTTAGCCCCCCCCAGCCTCAGACTGCCGAGGCCGCCCCGGCATCAACAAAGGCTCCGGTGCCTCCACCAGTTGTGTCGCATTCGTGGCGATACAGAACTAATAAGGTTCCCCCCCCGCAGGGCAGCCCCTCAGGCCAACCTGCACCCGCGGTGGTGATTGCGACCCCTCCACCTTCTCCAAAAGTGGCACCGCTGCCACCAACCCCATTCGTGAATGCTGAGATCGAAGGTCTTTTTAAACTCGCAGCCGTAATAGACATCGATAGAATTTTAAGTATGGCCGCCTTGGTCAAACAACACGAGGGCAACGCAAATGCTCTCTTAATGGCCTTCTGCCAATATAGTGATGTACTCACTATCCTCAAAAATTTTAGGTTTTAGTTATGGATCTACACCATAACACGAGTAGAGTCAAACCGACCTCCCTAAAAATCGGCTACTTCAACGCCAATGGGCTTCGTACCCAGAGGTCTGAGGTAGCCGATTTTCTCTACACCCATCAATTGGACGTTCTCCTCATCCAGGAGACGTTCCTAAAGCCGTCAATTCGCGATCCCAAAATCGCGAATTACAAAATCATTCGTAATGATCGCACAGTCTCGGCCTTCGGTGGCACTCTCATTTACTACAAAGCGACATTACACTGCACGCCTGTGGATACACCAAATCTCGTGCACATCGAAGCCTCTGTCTGTAGATTAGGAATGACAGGTCATCAATCCATATATTTAGTGTCAGCCTATCTAGCTCCCACTAACAATAGCTCCTCAAGCCCTAGATCACTACTTGACAGTGATATACAAAACCTTCTAGATCTTGGTCCGTCTGTTATCATAGCGGGCGATCTAAATGCCAAGCACCTTGCTTGGTGTAGCCAAACCACAAACCAACGTGGTAGACAACTCGAGCGACTCTCAGAGAGCCTCAACTTCGACGTAGTAGCACCTATGTCACCTACTCACTATCCAGACAATGTTAATCATCGTCCGGACGTCCTAGACGTAGCCCTCCTAAAGAACATCAATCTTAGATTGAGTTCTATAGAAGTGCACTCTGCACTCACTTCAGATCATAGGCCTGTCATTATTGCCCTCTCGCCCAGAGTGAGCATTCCTAACGTGGCAGCCTCAGACCCCACAAGAGTCAAGACTGACTGGTTCAGCCTAGGAGAAGACCTTAAGTCTATCTCATCTCCTTTGTTAGACCCGATTCCAGACGAGATAGTCTCAATTCCCGACGCAATAGGTGCAATTGACTCATTAACAGCGCACGTGCAGAAGGTGGTTAGCGATTGCTCGCGCCGCGTCCCAGTGAACGCTCATCGTCGCTGGGAACTGCCGCCAGATGCCCGTGCTCTGTTAACTGAGAAAAACGCAGCTCAAAGGGCTTACTTCTCTTTTCCCTCTGAGCAGAACCGTGTCCGCATGCGCGCTGCCCAATCGGCGGTTAAGCGTCGCATTAGACAGCTTAGGAACGATCAGTGGGACGAGACACTTACAAATATGGTCCCCTCTCAACAAGCCTTCTGGAACCTCACCAGAGCCCTTAAGGCAGATACAGTGGCTGCCACCCCCCCGTTAGTACAGTCAGATCCCTCCCTCCCTCTCGCCTTCGAGGACGAGGAAAAAGCTGAATGCTTAGCATCCAGTCTTGAGGCACAATGTGCACCTAGCACACTCCCCGTTGATCCAGATCACCTACTCGAGGTCGATACTGAGGTTTTCAACAATCTCGCGAGCCCTCTCACAGATGCCGACCCGCCGATAGAGCCGGTAACCCCCGATGAGGTAGAGTCCCTTATCAGAGATTTACATAATAGGAAGGCCCCGGGGCCTGACGGGATTTCTAATAGAGTCATCAAGCTCTTCCCCGCGCACCTTATTCTTCTTCTGACCGCCATTTTCAATGCGGCATTAAAAAACAGTATTTTCCCCAAATCTTGGAAGGAAGCCACCGTCATTGGCATTCCAAAACCCGGCAAGCCCAAGGATCAGCCCTCGAGCTATCGCCCAATCAGTCTCCTTAGTTCGATAGGAAAGATCTATGAGCGCATTATTCTCGCTCGTCTCAAAGATTTTTCCCTTGCTAATAATCTTTTACCTGACGCACAGTTTGGTTTTAGAGCCAAACACTCTTGTGTCCAACAAGTGCATCGCATAGTCGAACACGTGTTGGACCGGAGAGCGAACAGATCCCGCCCGCACAAAACGGGCGCTCTCTTTTTCGACGTGGCAAAGGCGTTCGACAAAGTATGGCACAACGGGCTTATCTATAAGCTCTACAAACTTAATGTGCCAAACCGTCTCGTGCTCATCATACGAGACTACTTGTCGAATCGCTCTTTCCGCTATAGGGTGGATGGGGCACTATCCCCCCCTCACACCATTAGAGCCGGAGTACCACAAGGATCCGTGCTCTCCCCCCTCCTATACACGCTTTACACAAGCGACTTCCCTCAATTTAGACCCAGTCCACTTGTGACTCATACTGCCCTTTTCGCAGATGATACAGCCATCTATTGTTCGGCTTCTAGTACACCCGCCATAGTAAAGTCCCTCCAAGCCGCCGCCAACTCCCTTGGCGACTGGTTTAGGAAATGGCGCATAGAAGTTAATCCAGATAAAAGCGCCGCTATCCTCTTCTCCAGAGGTACTACGCCAAATCCCTCCACTAAAGTCAAGATGTTCGGACAACCGATCCCTTGGGAAAAGAAAGTCCGTTATTTAGGTGTCACACTCGATAGGGGACTCACCTTCGAACATCATATAAAGATTGTCCGCGACCGCGCTGCTTTCGCGCTAGGCCGCTTACATTGTCTGCTCAATGGGCGCAGTAAACTCTCTCTTAGAAATAAGGTGAGAGTTTACACAACGTGCATTAGGCCGATAATGACATACGCAAGTCCAGTTTTCGCTAACGCCGCGCCCTCTCATATCCACAGGCTGCAAACCATTCAGAATAGGTTTTTGCGCAAAGCCATCGGTGGGCTTTGGTTCGTTAGGAACAAAAACCTCCACATTGACTTAGGTGTGCCGACCATCTCGCACCACCTAAAGCAATGCTCTGTCAAATACTTCGACTCACTCAATCATCACCCAAATCCGTTGGTGAAAGCCGCAGGGGATTATTCCGCTCCGGCTGACACCAGCAGGTCCAAACGTCGTCCGCGGCACGTCCTCAACGACCCGGATGACTCCATTACAGTCGCCATCGAGGCGTATAAACAATTAGATTCCGCGACACAAACTAGACACACACGTCCGTCATATCGGCCCCGCCGGCGGGGCCGCGCGTCGCGCCACCTTCCTGTAGGGACTCGGTTTTCGCGGTACCGGCACGTGCCCGGCCGCTTCTCTCCAATCCGTTCGCCTTCCCCCAGTGTCGCCATAGGCCGAGGTTCGAGCCCCCCTCTGGGGCGCCCCTAGGCAGACGCTGTAAATTTTTGGCGGTGAGAGCCCTACGCTCCCGCAACAGTCCGGTGTCTCAGAAGAGGGTGTTAGTACACCCGAACTGAACTTTTCAATTAATAAAAAAAAAAAAAAAAAAAAAAAAAAAAAAAAACTAGATTTTTTGCCCGCGACTTCGTCCGCGTGAAGTTGCGGACCCGACACGTGGGAACCACATTGAATTTGGGGAAAAGCTATAGCCTATGTCACTCCCTGATAATGTAGCTTTCTACTGGTGAAAGAATTTTTGAAATCGGTCCAGTAGTTTCGGAGCCTATTCAATGCAAACAAACAAACAATCAAATATTTCCTCTTTATAATATTAGTATAGATTAACATTGTTCTACTACTTTGTTAACATACATTTTTTTTGGAGGTATCCCTTAAATAAAAAGTGGGAATATTTTTGTTTCATGAAATGAAATGAAATGAAATCGTTTATTTCAGAAATTAGACCTTCACAGGCACTTATTTTTGTCATTTACAATTTGTATATATGTATAAAGAAAATAAACTACCACCATTTCGGACACAAGCAAAATGGCCACCGGTAAAAGAAATGGCGAAAGAAACCCGGTTACGGCCTTTTTTGTCATTTAGCTTTTTTTTTTGTCTGCCCACTCCATGATGTGGGTCATTGGACAGATCTCTTAAAAACATTGTGAGCGTGGAAAGATCATTTTTTGATACAATTATCCGTTTGTTGAACGGTTTTATCTTTATTTTAATCTACATGTTGCGCTCCTCGACGTTATGATATACATAATTAAAATTAAGTGCTAATGTATTTTAGTATTCTGTTTTAAAAGAATTAAAAGTTTATAGCATTTTATAACTAGCTTTTGACCGCGGCTTCGCTCGCGTTAATTTTATGACATAGGTAGATCTTGTTTGACAACAAAACAACCCATACGTGCGACTTGTGGCGCCATCTGTTGGCCGAGCCAGCGCCCTCTATAGTAGAAAAACTATTTTCCCATTGAAATGACATACTTTCACGAGATAAAAGTTGTTGTGGCTCTGTACCTCTGACAATATATGTACAAATTTTCATAATGATCGGTTGATTAGTCACGCCGTGAAGGAATAACAAACAAACAAACTCACTTTCTCATTTATAATATTAGTAAGGATAAGGATGGTCTAGTTTTAATATTGTCATAGGTAAACGATACCTACGAAAGGTCGGATACAAAAAAAATACTGACCTTAAAGAACCAGGTCTTTGTAGGCCTGTTGGTTGTCTACTTAGCTATCAACCTTCTTTTTAGACTAAGAAACGTAAACCTACGTAAATTCAGCAAAGCCAAGGCGACGTCCATTAAAATTAACGCAGAAAGTTATTTTTTTTTAGTCCGTCTGTCCTAAGTGGTATTAGCCATTAGCGAAAAAAAAATTGTGTGATTGCGAGTCTAATTTTTGCCTAGGGATACGTCTGTCTTCATTATTTGGACACTAAGCTTGACACTTAACATTGCTCGTGTCATTACACATTTTATTTACTACGACTATTTGCTTTACTAATATTTAATGTTTATTTAATAATACATTTTAAAAAAATATATGGTGATATTTGACGACCTCCGTGGCGTAATGGTTACCACGCCAGACCGCCACCCAGGAGGTCCCGGGTTCGAATCCCGGTCGGGTCATGATGAAAAACGAACTTTTTCTGATTGACCTCGGGTCTTGGATGTTTATCTATATATGTATTTGTTATAAAATATAATATTGTTGAGTTAGTATCCCATAACACAAGTTTCGAACTTACTTTGGGGCTAGCTTAATCTGGGTGAATTGTCCCTATATATTTATTTATTTATTTTATTTCTTTTAAAGTACTACAAAGACCCTGTTAAATTTTGGTTTCGAATATTGGTTTGATAATTTAACTTGATCGTTGCTCAGCGTTTTGACCAAAAACCCGCCGCGCCGCCCGCTACCCCGCCGCCGCCGCTTAGCTCGCGTTGAAATACCTCGCCTTAAGTTCTATGTCATAAGAGCCAAAATTGTACTTCAAGTGTAAACCTCAACGTGCTCCTGACTGTACCATTTTAATAGAGCAAGTGCTAAGTTTCTTGCCAGTTCCTCTTAGTACAAATCTGCCATCTGAACTGGTGGTAGGAAAAAAATTTTGATTCGAAAGAGACATCTATCTATTACAGACATTATTTGAATTAAAAAAAAATTACTATAATTTTTTCCCCGAGTTTTCCTCATCACCATCATCTCGGCCACAAGAAGCCACAGCCGTATTTTGCTTGGTATTAATAACAGCAACAGGTATGTTTAATGTTGTTTATGTATTTTTATTTATTTAATTCATGCACAAAACAGCATTATAACAAAAATCCTCACTAATATCAGGACCGGACCGACCGGACCGGAGCGGACCGACTGGACCTGATCGGACCGGACTATATATATATAAAATTCAAAGTCCTGACTGACTTAACTATACATATATCAACGCACAGCCCAAACCGGTGGGTCTAGAGATTCCAAATTTGGACTGTAGGTTCCTTACGACGGCGACGTCTAGGGGTTGTACAAAGAAAGGATTTTTCGAAATTCCCACGGGAAAGCGAGATATGCGCAAACGTAGTTGCGAGAGGACGCACAGCCCAAACCGCTGGGTCTAGAGATGCCAAATTCGTCATGTAGGGTCCATATAAGGACCGGACCGGACCGGAACGTATCAGACCTGATCGGTCCGGAAGGAACCGTACCGTACCGGGCCGTGCAGGACCGGAATTGGTTTCTGAAGAAAAATATGCTAATTGTTACTAGGCCACGCGGGCGAAGACGCGGGCAGAAGCTAGTTATAAATAAGAAAGTGAGTTTGTTTGTTTGTTATTCCTTCACGGCTTGACTAAGCAGCCAGTCATTATGAAAATTTGCATAGATATTGTTAGGTGTACAGAGCCCAACATAGGCTACTTTTTATCTCGTGAAAGTATGTCGTTCCAATGGGAAAATAATTTTACTACTATAGAGATCGCTGTATCGGCCAACAGATGGCGCCACAAGTCACGCTATGGGTTGTTTTGTTGTCAAACGAGATCTATGTCATAAAATTAACGCAAGCGAAGCCGCGGGGAAAAGCTAGTATTCAATAAAAGATACAATAATTTAGATACCAGGCTAATTGTAAGGCCAGAAATTATAGGATATATTGTAAGTTACAATAAAAAATAATAACTATAATAATTAACAATTAATAAATAAGATATACTTATTTGTTGTGTTGTGTTGTTGTAAAGATTATGGTACGAAACCCTTTGTGCGCGAGTCCGACTCGCACTTGTCCGGTTTTTCTTCCATAGTTTGACAGTGACAACCATAATTATAATGTGTCAAAAGTGAGTTTCAGAAATTGGCTCTTTTATTAAATTTTCTTTTAAATACGGTAAAACAAAGAAAACTTTAAAACGGACAACAGTCATCGTTTAAAGATAACTTTCAATTTACCAACAGCGAAGTTAAGTTATTAAATCTCGGCACGCTATATAAATTTTCGTTTAATAGTCATAAAATTTGCATACGGAATGCTTAGGGGGTGCACGACGGATTTTTATGTAACTATCTTACTATAATTCAGTGTGCAAATGTTATGCGCCCAGAGCACTAAAATATTATACAACCAGCCATACTTTTATGGATTTAAATAAATAAATACCACACAATTTTTCAATATTATAATTTTTCAATACGGGCCGCCTGATGGTAATCATCACCGTAGCCTATAATCGCTTGCAATACCGGGGGTATCACTCACGCGTTGCCAACCCTCCCAACCACCCCAAGTGGAGCTCTGGAGACCTTACTCACCGTAGGAACACAGCATGGCCGAGACCAATGCTGTTTGGCTACGATCTTCTGTAAGGTGGAGGTCCTTCCCCAGACGGACTGCTCCGATTTGAGCGGATTATCCGCTGTGCCCTACCTCTCTTTTATTTATTTTATTTATTTATTAAGGTTTACCAACATCTGTATACATTATTGCTTAATTCTAAATTCTTGAATACAACATATTATTATATACTTCTAAATGCAACAAACTATTACAGGTAAACACGACATGCGTTAAAGATAACAAAACATATAACATATAGTAATTAATATATTAATCTAAAAGTGGTGTAGATGGACCAGAAATCAGGTTGCCTGTTTGGTTGCCAGGTATTGGCAAGTAGTTATGCGAATCTTACCCAACGAGTCAGCATGTACATCCACTATACCGCTCAGTTCGTTAATTAATCTACAAAGTCTTGGTACAGGTGAATTAGCGCCAGATTTAGTTCTACGAAAACAGGGGCTAAAAGGTTCTATAATTTTGCGGGGGTATCTACAAGGTATGCGAAATCTAAATTTACTCAAAAGTTGGGGACAATCTATTTTATTATTGAAAATCTTCCAAGCAAACGCGAGATCTCCTCGACGAGGACGACCTCCGTGGCGTAATGGTTACCACGCCAGACCGCCACCTAGGAGGTCCCGGGTTCGATCCCCGGTCGGGTCATGATGAAAAACGAACTTTTTCTGATTGGCCTCGGGTCTTGGATGTTTATCTATATATGTATTTGTTATAAAATATAATATCGTTGAGTTAGTATCCCATAACACAAGTTTCGAACTTACTTTGGGGCTAGCTCAATCTGTATGAATTGTCCCTATAAAAAAATTAAAAAAAAAGATCTATTTGGATTCTACGGTTGTTCAAAGATTCAATTTTGAAATGTGACAGGCGCTTACAATAGGAAGTTAATAAGCGTCTTGAGATACCACTAGAGTGAGTGAGATGCCACATAAATCTCTTTTGAATTCGCTCCAGACGTAAGGCATGACAAGCAAAATGAGGTCTCCAGACAACGCTCCCGTACTCCAGAATACTACGCACTAAATTATTATATAAGAGTTTTTTTGTGTTGACGTTTCGAAAATCTTTGGCATTGCGAATTACAAAACCAAGTACTCTTGAGGTTCGTTTTATAACTTTGTCATAATGAGGAACAAATGTTAGCTTTTGGTCAAAGATAATGCCTAAATCTCTTATTTCCTCCAGTTCTTGAATTTTATTATTTCCAATAAAATAATTACTCAGTAACAGAGTCTTTTTCCGCGAAAATTTAACGTGATAGCATTTAGAGTCGTTTAATTTCATAAAATTCTGGTTGCACCAAGAGACCAGATTGTTTAGATCAATTTGGAGCTTCATAGAGTCTTCCACCGAGTCTATAACTCGACAAAATTTTAAATCGTCTGCGTACAAATATGAGCTAGAGAACTCAAAACACCCAGGAATATCGTTAACAAATAAATTGAATAATATAGGGCCTAAATGTGATCCCTGAGGCACGCCAGAAGTTATTTTATGCGGTTTCGATTGATAGCCGTTGACAACCACATGGAATGACCGATCATGCAAATAGGACGCTATCCAATCAAGCATTGAACCCGATATGCCATAATATGTCGATAACTTTTTCAGAAGAATTTCATGAGACACACGGTCAAATGCCTTGCTAAAATCCGAGTATATAACGTCAATTTGTTTATTAGAATCTAACGCTTCCGCTAAGGTCTCATAAAACTCAACTAAATTGGTGACAGTCGATCTATTTTGAGTGAATGCATGCTGTGAGGGGCTAAGGTGCGGCTTAATATGATTTGAAATATAAGGACAGACAAGTGATTCAAATATTTTTCCAAAGTGTGACAGAATTGAAATAGGCCTATAGTTGACGATTAAGTTCTCACTAGCGGACTTATAAACAGGAACAACTTTAGCAGTTTTCCATTTCGTTGGGAATGCTCCAGTATTTAATGATTTATTGTATATCAAAAAGAGAGGATCGATTAAGCATTTGACGCAAGATACAATAAAAATAGGAGGTATATTATCTGGCCCAGCACCTTTACTACAATTCAAATTCTTCAATTTTTTATAGATTAACGCGCGATCGAGTTGAAACGGTTGTAAGTGATGGCTATGTGTTGGACTAGACGATTCGCCTGTGTGAGTAATCACACAGCGTCTTGCTTCGGAGGGCACGATAATCCGATGGTCCCGGCTGTTGTTGATAGATGACAGTCGTAGCCAAGTCGGTGGCCTTCAGGGTGCTTGAAAACACTGGCTTCCAATCTGCATTGAAACAGCGTGGCAGAGTATGCTCTAATCCCCTTCGATTGAAGGGAGACCCATATCCCTGCAATGGGATGATTATGGATTGATATGATAAAGATCATAAGTTATTTTCTTATTAAAAAATATATTTATATGTTTCTGTTTTCACTTACGTTATTCTGTAATAATAACGTAATTTGTGTTTTTCAGTAACTTGGCATTTATTTTCGAACAGTGAATAAATAGGGTTGTCAAATTAATACCGTATAGTCACGTTATACGTATTTATACGTTAACTAAATTATTATTATTTCCAAACTGTAGACTTAAACTTCCTCTAGCCTGTGCTCTAGCTATTGCAACAAAATGATCGAAGGGTTGCCATTGTTAAAACAGGAAAATACTGGGTGCAAAAAAAAACAACACCGTTTTGTAAAAAAAAAATGCAAACAGACTCTGTACCGTCACAATTCGTTCCCACCTTTCTGTTAACTTACAAAGATAACTTTTACAACCCTTAAAACTAACTCTGATTTAACTTATACCCTTATTCCTTAGTCATAAAGTTGTATATTGAATGATAATACGATGATGTGTAGTTTTACAGGTGCATTTAAGTGTGGCAAACACTCCTAAGTGAATGCTTTTTAAATCCATCAATATTTCAGATTTACTACGAAACAGAAAAGTAGCAATCGTGGCTTTACAATTCCATTGTAGGTCTAGAAGACTTCCTGAATACATATCCTATATCTTTCTAGGTATATATTAATAAAATAAATTATTATAATCAAAAGTTAAAAAAAATTTTTTTAAAAAAGGACGGGTTGCTCCGGGAGTGCCGGCAGAAGTGAAAACTTAAACATCAACGCTGCATTTTTGAATATTTTGGAATGGTTAGGGAATCTTATGCTTTTTCGATCAGGCTACGGATCTGACGCGAGTTTAACATTTTTTACCCATCTAAAAAACTTAAAAAATTGTAATAGTAAGAAGGTTATTTCCATCCACTAATAAAATTATAGACGTGACAATTATGTTTGTTTCTTTTACGTCGAAAGTAATAAACGAATTGACATGGTTTTAGGAAACAGTGTCATAGCGTAAATCTATACTAATATTATAAAGAGGAAAGATTTGATTGTTTGTTTGTTTGCATTGAATAGGCTCCGAAACTACTCGACCGATTTCAAAAATTCTTTCACCAGTAGAAAGCTACATTATAAGGGAGTGACATAGGCTATAGCTTTACCCAAAATTCATTGTGGTTCCCACGGGAACGGGTCCGGAACTTCACGCGGACGAAGTCGCGGGCAAAAAAGCTAGTAAATAATAAACTTATTACCCTAATGTATTTGTGTGTATACCCTTGTTCTTGTGTAAAATATAGCATTACTAAACAGATAGCAACAATATCTTTGAATATTTTCACGTGACTACGAGCCCCAATAGTTGACGGCGACCAATCTCTCCGTAGATTGATGCCTTATAATCCGCGCATACATCATTCAGGATGGGTTATTTGTTATAATTTCATATACAGGGCGTCTTTTCTTCCATCAAGATTTTATTTTCACACATAAAATACCTTTTTCGGCTTAATGCTATAGGAGCCCAAATTTTTATCCATCTCCCGACTATTTATATGATGCACAACAGTACATCAGACTATCCCAAACCTTTAGCTATCTGCAATGGACCTTAAAACGTATTATTCAGATTTGAGTGAAGTAGCAAGAAGATTTTTCAAACGGCAATAGACAAGGTGAAACTGATTGGTGGCTTTCTTTCCGCCGTAGCCGATGGATCTTATTTCTGGACTCCACTTTTTTTTATACCACAAAGGTGGCAAACAAGCTTACGGTCCGCCTGATGGTGAGCGGTCACCGTAGCCTATGGACGCTTGCAACACCGGGATTATCACTCGCGCGTTGCCGACTCTACTGCTCGACATTAGAATGTGGATACAATTTGTTTCGCCGCCTGAATAATAAAAAACCTTGGTAATACCAGTAATATTACGGCTATTGCCTTGTTGAAGCCACTGAAACTGGTCTAAGCGCTGTCAAAGTCAATTAAAAAAAACTTTTTTTCTACACTTAAAAATTCAATTATTATCGATTATTTTATAGTTGTTACGGTTCATCCAACCATTTTTTCTCCTGTCATTTAACCGTTCCAGTAGCTCAGTGGTGAGGGCATTCGGTCGGATATCGAGAGGACTTGGTTTCCAGTCCCACCTGGAGAGGAGAGGTGAAAATTTTTTTTCAAAAATATTTTCAATGATTATTGGTTGTTAAGAAACATTTGGAAGCGGATGGCGGAGGCCTATGTCCTGTGGACTTCTTGTGGCTGTGATGATGATGATGATAAATGACTTAACAGAAAGTGCACACCCTGTAACAGAGGCATTTGAGAATGGCGTCAATCATTATGTCCCCCCGTGTTGCGGGAAGGAAAAACAAACAAATAAAATAAAGTGTTAGCATTTAGGATTCATCTGCACTAATATTGTAAAAGGTAAAGATAAGTTTGTGTATTTATAAAGAAGTTTAAACTCTGTGATATTACACATTTACCTCACTATTCGTAAATAAAATCATCATATTATCATTTCAACCCATAATCGTCCCATTGCAGGGATTCATGTCTACCTTCAATAGAAGGATTAGAACATACCCTGCCACACAGCTCCAATGCAGATTGGCACAGGCCAGTGTTTTCAAGCTGCCTGAAGACCACGGACTTGGCACGACTATAAAAATCTTGAATGCGTTGCCTACATACGTATGAAGGGATGAAAAAGAAGGATGGGAGAAGGAAGCCGGGAGTAGGAAGCAGGACGAATTAGGCTTCCAGCTCACTTATGCGTCTCCTACACCTAATGAGTACAGTGGCGAGACTCGGCGGAGTGCTCGGTATATATGAACATTTTGACGAGTGTCTCGGCCGAGCAGAGTGGCGAGAGAGTCGCTAGAACTACGATTTGTTTACTAGGTCGAGTACCCACTCTCTCGGCCTAGTATCGTTTTACTGTCTCGCCACTGTACTCGTTAGGCGTAGAAGTCCCATACATATCGTACGAAATGCACATTGCCACTATTTTACGTCGATATTCTGTGAGAGGGTGGTATTGTCCGGTCGAGACAGACCATTTACGAGCCACAAACAGTTCACAATTGTAGCTAGGTGCTTCATTACATACACATTTTGTATCAATATATATTTTGTTCCTTTTAAAATCCACCTTGATTGCATTTCCTAGTTGAATGAAAACAACGTGTTAAATCGCTTCCGTAATTACTGTCCAACAAAAACCGAATAGAACTGGTTAAATCCAACTTTTAAAACCCCGCTTCAATTAGTATGCTGCGAGGTTTTTTAACGATCTCGAATCGCTTTTTTTTGTGGTAATTACCTGATTAAACTTAGATTGTATAGTTTTGCGAGGTACTAAGACTGATCAGCCACTCATTTATTCAGCTCTTTCATAGGAAATAATACTTTAATTACATAAGGTCCTACTTTATTAGTGAACTTCCTTTTAACACATGACTATGTAGGTTACATATGATTGTTTAAGCAAGGAAATAATGTCTAGTATTCAGTAAAATAAATTTGATTGTATTGTAAGTAGTTAGAAAAATGTTGCTTACTACATAAACTCATCCATATTCAAGCATTTTGATATGTGAGACGCGTTGACGCGCCGCACCCCTTTACCTAACCTTTTTTTTCTACTGACGGATGGCTGTTACAAGAGAGGCGCATTTACAGAGTATTTCTAAATTTAATGCCTTTTTTTACTGAAAAATGTTGCTTACTACATAAAGCCATCCATATTTCACTGAGTTTTTGTGTGTATAATACATATAAACCTACCCTTTTTTCTATACCTTAAAGTTGGCAAACAAGCATACGGCCCGCCTGATGGTAAGCATCACCGACAATCACCGTAGCCTATAGACGCTTGTAATACCGGGGGTATCACTCACGCGTTGCCAACCCTCCCAACCCCCCAAGTGGTGCTCTGGAGACCTTACTCACCGTAGGAACATGGCCAAGACCAATGCTACTTGGCTACGATACCTCTTGAGAATCACTATCTAATAAAGAAAACCGCATTTAAATCTGTTGCGTAGTTTTTAAGATATACATAGGACAGACGGACAGCGAAAGCTGTACAAACAATAAAAAATTTCTATTATAGTTTAAAATGATAAACTATAATATAAAAATTTTATTGTTTGTTCGTGTTATATTAATAGGCTTCGAAACTACTAGATAGATTTGAAAAATTCTTTCCCAGTTGGAAAGCTACACTATCCTTGGGTTCACCTAAGGATTTCAATAGGCTTTTTTTTTCTTTATTGGTTCACTAAACTGGTTGTTACATTACAGGTATACATGAAAAACAAACATAGGCGTAACGTTATAAGTACTCGTCTTTCTAGAAGTTAACACAGCATGCAAAAAAAAATATTACATTTCAATCTGGTAACACTTTGACACAATTTAAAAAAAACTAAATTAATAACAAAAATCAAAATTAGTGTAAAATTAGAATAAAAAGTATACACATTAGTCATAAAAATGACGTCATGATGATGAATGACGATAAAAAAAAATGAAAACTGCTAGGTGTATTCCACTAATATTATAAAGGCAAAAGTTTGTGTGTTTGTTGTTACTTCTTCACGCTCAAATGGCTGGACCAATTTTTTTGATATTTGGTATGTAGGTAGCTGATACTTTGGATTAAGACATACATTTTGTCCCGAAAAGTACACGATTTCCGTAGGATTTGGTCAAATGTCTAATAGTCAATGGCGCTACTGTGCATAAAATTAAAAACATTGTATGGGTATAATAAAAAGCGAGTAACGCCGCGGGCAACACCTAGTAATATTTAAAGTTTTTATACTGAAACCTAACTCATTGTCATATGATCTCACTTTGCCCGTATATTTTAGTCTGGAAAGTTTTGTATGAACCCCCTTTCATATGCAAATGACGGTATTTCAATACAGATCACTGTGAATTTAATAAAAGTTAAATAAAAGCTTATAAAAATTTACCAACGATACTTTTAGCCTTTGTTCTTTTTAGGGTTTCGTAGTAAACTGATAGACGACCTATGTAAAGTCACAGGAAGCCGCTGGATGCAGGCCTTTAACAGGATGCATGCAGGATGCCAACCGGTCATACCTACTGGAAACGTTTAGGGTAGGTTTACATCCAGCAGTGGACTTTATGTGACTGAGATATTAATGATGAGTAAACTGACAAGGCACTCTGGTTTCGCCATGTTCGTCTGTCTGTCTGTCCGCGGAAGAGACGTTTAACTGTAGAAAACTGTAGATTATCATTATTTATTTGGTGTATATTATGTTTAGAACGTTACATACACATAAATGCAATGATTTTTTTCGCAAAAATCTTTAGCACTTTATGTGAAGGACGTGGGGTGCCATTAGGTTAGGTTTCAAAGGAAGTTTCATACAATCTATCGCGTGCAACTTGCTATGTAGTTTATATTTGCAAGTTGCTATCGGACAGAGCTGTCGGTAATTTCAAGCAGTAATTTTTTGCAACAATCTCTTCTTCTTTTCATGTGTTTCCCGCAGTTAGTTTCAACTGCGTGAAGCTGGTGTCATTGTTTTCAAATCACCTACCAGACACTGATTTGACATGACGTCTGTTATCTATAAACAGTCGGAACTGTGGTCGGAACCCTCAATATCTCTTAAAAACATCAGTCTCAGAGGATAAGTGTGACTGTGAACTGTAGGTACAATTTGAACTCGTATCAAAGAAAGGAACTTTGGCAAAACATTAATTCTACCTGCAGGCGGAGTTACAATGTTCGTTATGTTCAACTTTGAAAGTATGAGTTTCCTTCTCATGTTTATATGACAGTTCTAAGGTGAATATTCTAAGTTGAATATAGCTATATAACAGATAAAGACAGCGCATATTAAATTAGTCACTTTGGTGCGCTTAGCTGCTTGATTTTCTTAGATACCAAATTGCATTTTTTTTGCATTTATTACTAACTTTATTCAGAGGAATAAACTAAACTGCAGCAAATTAAATAGCAGCCCATTTCGCTTACTTTACTATGTTATTGCATTTGCCCATTTATCGAGGAAGGCCATAGGCGAAATAGAATTCGTACACAGACAAAGTATCTATCTTCGATCGAAGTTTGTGATCCGTGGATCAAGAATCGGAGGGTTTATTCTCATTATAAAAACAGTTATAATCTCATGTCAAGCTCAAGCGCTGTCTCACTCATACAAAATACGAATTGAGCAAAATAGTGCGTAAGTTTGAGATGAGATTGAAACCGTTCAATACACTAAACCCGATAGTCTCACTCGATCTCAATCGCTATATTGCTTTTTTTATAGTTTTATTTATAGTTTCGCCATATCCGTCTGTCCGTCTGTCCGTCCGCGGTCTAGCGCCTAGACGCTTAATGCTAGAAAGCTGTAATTTGGTATATAAACACATATTATCAATGCTAACAAAGTGCTGGAACAAAATTTTGAAAAATATTTTTTTTTTTCGATACATTACCCAGTACCCCTGACAATAGGTATGTATACAAATTTTCATAATGAAAGGCTGCTTAGTCAAGCCGTGAAGTAATAACAAACAAACGAACTCACTTTCTCATTTATAATATTCGTTTGATTATAATAGTATCCTATCGGCTGATATGATAATTATATTCGCGCTATAGGAAGGAACCCATACAAATTACAAAAACCAAATTGAAATTACAAGGACACCCAATCGGTCACGTCATTGTTTCAACACAAAAGCATTTTGTTTCGTGTTCAAAACGACCTTTAACTGAAACTTTGTTGACATCTCATTGTTCTCGAGGATTGAAAATATTCAACGGCAGGATAATGACTTCTCACGTACAAAAGTCAGAATAAAAATTATTATATACTAGCTTTCCCGCGCGGCTTCGCTCGCGGTTAATTTTATGACATAGATCTCGTTTATTTAAAGTAGTTCAGTAGAATTACGCCACGACTCAAAAAAATAACGACGAAAGAAAAAACACAGTGGCAAGTAATATAGAATGTGTGAGTGAATTATTCCGCTCATTATTATGTTTTTTCGCGGGAGGACCCTTAAATACAAAAAAACAAAAGTCCCTTAATACCATTAAGTCAAGTATGTATCTAAGCGGGTCGGCTTAAATCTCCCGAAATTAAATTTTAAGCAAGATAAATTTGACAACATTAAATATTCAAATCTTGTTCATAACTGCTGTGAACCTTCTTAATGATCCACATTAAGACAGTGGCGCTTCACTTTTGTAATCTAAATTATTGGGGTTTATTAGATCCAGAGACCAACGGGCTTTATAGACGTGACAAAATATACAAAATATCGGCTGTTCTCGATTACACGAAACGACAAGCAAAAATGTATCATCTTCATCGCAGTCCCAAGAAATTCACTGGACATAGGCCCAAACCACAGAATTCATAATAGTACTAACGTACCCAAACGTCTCCAGCGCGACCGGTTGGCTTCCTGCGACTTTCCTTAGATCGTCTTGTTGGTAATAAAAATGTGAATAATATTGTCTGAGACAGAGATTTTGTATCAACGTAAAATCTCTGTGGTCATAACCATAACTTATGACCACAGAGAGAAATAGTCACAATTTTTACCTTTTGTTTTATAATGATTTTCATTATTAGAAAAATTGTCTAAATAATAATTGATCTATGATTAGAGCTAGGATAAAGCAACGATTGATTTGAATAATTCTGAATAAGAAATGGGCAATGGTGATTTCGTAGATCGGGTTAAAGGAATTTTATGCTACAATTATTGTATTATCTCGATCAACGTTGACTATTGTTCCAAAGAGTTCTTCTGAAAATGGAAAACGCTTTGAATTAATTAATTTATTAAGTATTTAATCTTATTAATCTTTATGAAAATTAAGTAGCTAGTAGAACACAGTCAACTAATGAAAGAGCAGGATAAAAAACTAAGATTTTAACTTTTGATACATCTCAAGATCGCTTAGTCAGTTTAACGTGAGCACAGCTCGGACACTCCATACAACGCGCGTGATATAATTACCTATTTCTACTGCATAGGCCAATGTCTTCTGTACACGCGCACACGTATCGCACACGTATACACATTCGTTCACTAAACGCACACCTTTGCGACTGCACCCGCCTCGATACCCGCCCGGGGTAAGGTAACGCGATTCGGTGCGGGGATGTTGTGCTCCAATCCAGCGTTTTCTAGACGATCTCGACCGGTTATGTCAAGAACATTATGAAAAAAGAGTTCTTGGTCACAGTCTTTACATTCCTGAACTGCACCTTTTATTATAAGCATAGAAAAGTAATAACCCTCGGTAGAATGGCCATTCTCCGCCCCGCATCAAATCGTGTTACCTTACCCCAGGCGGGTATCGAGGCGGGTGCGTCGCAAAGGTGTGCGCTTAGTGAGTGAGGGGTGTGTTATAAAGTTATAAGTCAGAAAAATGCATTGCTGCATGTCCCGCGTGCTTCAGGAACTAATTTATTATGACTTTCGCTGCACTTCCAGTGGCTGTCCATAAGGACTCCTCTATATTTTGTAACTCCTCGAGCCTGAGTGAAGTTTAGCACCAACTATCTACGCACTTTATACTTTCTTAAATAATCGCTCTGTCAATATCATTCAAACTCCATCACACCTTACAAAAGCTCAGAGAATCACTCATTGTGAAATAGAACAATGCCTTTTATTTTGTTGTCAATTGTAAATAGATAGAAATACATTTTAGATCTCTCATTGTTAGAGTAAGTTCTCAATGTTATCTCTCAATTTCGATGGATTTGATCTCAATTTGTTAAAGACTTCATTGTTTTGTATTTAAGTTTTTAATAGTAGGTATTACAAGTGTCTGAGTTGGTTGATGGCTGTTAAATATTTTACAATTAAGATAGATTCTGATAGTTTTTTTTGTGTGTACTTGTGTACAAAAAAATATGAGTGAAACCGCGGGCACAATTTAAAACACCATATCTGGGGGCACGGTAGTGCCCCCGCCAAGACGAGCCAAGCGGAGCGCAAGGGCACTACCTACCTTTTCTCGAAACGTTTCGTCGTTTTTTTGAACTCTCATCTAAATGTCTATATAAATTGTTGATATAAAAAAAGTATTTTCGTTAATGTTCATAAATTCAATATCAAATTATTCGACGACCTCCGTGGCGTAATGGATACCACGCCAGACCGCTACCCAGGAGGTCCCGGGTTCGATCCCCGGTCGGGTCATGATGAAAACCGAACTTTTTGTTATTCTCCTCGGGTCTTGGATGTTGATCTATATATGTATTTGTTATAAAATATAATATCGTTGAGTTAGTATCCCATAACACAAGTTTCGAACTTACTTTGGGGCTAGCTCAATCTGTATCAATTGTCTCTATACAAAAAAAATATATAAAAAAATTATATCAAATTATTATTTCCAAAGTTAAAGGCCAATACATACCGCCGCGTCGACACAACCCAACGTCGTCGTGACCGTCAATAAAAATCTTGATAACATAGCGCCGCCAGTGCGTGTTAAACGCCGACATGACATATGAACAACATGGGTTGAGCACGTCGTAGTCAACACTCGATTTGTATGAGACCATTCGCATGTCTGATGGTTGAGGACTGAGGCCATGCTGACAGTCATATCAGGTGACACTAATTACTGGAAGTACACATAAAGAAGATTCCTCAATAAAAAAACATTACATTACACTTACGTTTTTCTTCATATTTTCACCATTCGCTACATACACAACTTCTTTGGTTGTAATTTTTTTCCCATTGACGGTCGAATGCAGTTACATTAATCAGAGTTGAAACAGTACAGGGGTGGATTCAGCATTTGTCTTATATAGCTTCTCAGCCGACTGAAATGGACAAGTTGGCAGCAAAAAGAACACCCAGTCTCTAACTTTCTTCCGGAAAATCAATAAAGTATAACTTTAAAAAGACTTCGTATATCGAGCTTGCATTCAATCTTACATTGAGGTCAGACCTTTAATAAAATGTCCATACTTCATACGAGTCAAATCAATTTTGAAATTGTATTACTTAAATATTTGCTTAAGATTGAAAGAGTGCTGTAATGATGATGTTGGCTGGTTGGTGAGGCTGTATTTAGATAGTAACAACATCATCATCTTAGCCAGAAGTCCACTGCTGGACATAGGCCTCCTCCAGCGCAACCGGTTGACAGCGACATAAAAGTTGGTAAAAATCATAAAGTTAAGGTATATTAACTTTATGGTAAAAATTATAGTTCCATAGAAAATATAATTGACTTGACTTTGACATTTAATAGTACAAGTTCTAGATGTTACTGTTAGCACATGAGTAAATAAAGTCAGTTTATTTACTCATGTGCTGTTAGTAGCTAACAAAGCACAAATCCCACAAACCCAACCCACATAGTAGAATATCTATGTCGTTTGTATTGACCTGCATTGAAGACTTTAAACTAAAAGTTAGGACATAAATTTGTACAGTGTCCGCTGAGAGCTAAACCAATTCTGGATTTAACTTCAAACTCCTCAGCTTTTACTGTGTTCTAGTTCTTGCCAAAGAACCTGATTAAACTATAGTAATGTTTGTCGAAGGAAAGAGACAAAAAATTTGATAAATAAAAGACTATGCACACGGCGTATTGATGCGCCGCCGGCGACTCGTGCTTCACAAAAGCGCGTTCTGTTGTAGATGACCAAAAAGTATGCAAATATGTTATGCAAGTGTGTCTGTCGCGTTGTATTTAAATAAAAACATACGTGTTCGGTGCGTTTTTTAATTTTTTACGTGTGCAAATGTTGACTACGAAAGGTTTCGGCAGACAATGAAAAGACTATAATAATATGTCGACCGATCAATTTCTATTTTGTATGAGTGAAATTGATACGAGATTTGGTCGATTTTTGTTATGAGAATTGAACCGCAGGCAGGCCAATGCTTCTACATACTTAAATTTTAAATAAGACTTCAAATGCCTCTTGCACTCATCTAGTTATGTGACAAGTTACCATGCTACGGCTAAGATTAGCCATCAAGTGCATCAGTTAACATCGTCAGCACAGTGTTTAGGCCGGTATCATTTGCTAATAGAATCCCAAATATTTGTCAAATTAAAAAAGTCAAGACCAGAAGAAAAAACTATCAAAAAGCTGTCAGTTTATTTTGATGAGTTCAAGCTATTTCGGGAGTTAAACCTGTCTTTAGGCCCTGTACACATGTACGCGCGTTGGTGTCGCGTTTCTTGCTACATTGAGCTCTTTGTATGTTAGACCTCACGATGAAATGACTGCAACTCCGCGATGGATATAAAACGCCGCAAAACTCGTGGCGTACTCGCCCTTTCTGGACAAGACAGTTCTTATTCTTTGCATCTGAAGCGCGTTTACCAGCCACACTATTCTCGTAACAAAAACATTAACAATCTTATGTCAATCTCAAACGCTGTCTCACTCATACAAAATAGGAATCAAGAGAGATAGAATGCGTGAGTTTGAGATGAGATTGAAACAGATTTTTTAAATGAGAATAGGCGGAGCGTCACCTACGAGTCGTCGGAGCATGTCAGCGCGTTAAATATTCGCCGTCTGGTAAGTCCTTTACCATTAGAAAAGATGTGTTCAAATTGGCATGGTTTTTGCTGATCCACAAAGAAACTTTGCATTAAAACAAATCACAATGATATATTCTAAAAGATCTATTAAGATAATGTATTTTAATTCCTCCTTTTTATTTAGTGCAGTCTTCTTTGGAAATACAAATTTACATGAAAAAGGATTACTCTAAAATAAACACGCAAGTTAAGCAACGACGACCCTAGCCAGTGGATGGATTTCGTCATTTCGGGCTTCTCCCTGCTTCGGAGGGCACGTTTAGCCGTCAGTCGCGGTTGTTGTTCATGTATGACAGTCGTTGAGACAAGTCCATGGTCTTCAGGCGGATTAAAAGCTGCCCTCCGCCAATCCGTATTAGAGTATGCTCTATCTAATCCACTTCGATTGAATGAGATCCGGTATCTCTGCAGTGGGATGATTGTCGGTTGACATGAATGAATGAGGTGGAAGGATGACGTGAAGAAGGTTGCGGATTCGAATTGGATGCAGGTGGCACAAGACCGCGATAGATAGCGATAACTGAAGGAGGCCTACACCAGCATGATGGTCGAGAAAGGCTACGAAGAAGATGATGATGAATGGATGAATGAACATGAAAAAGATTTATCAGCTTTTACGAAAATACGCAATCGCTAGTCATATTACGAAATAACTTGACTGCCACCATCAAATATTAACACTCGAAGGGAAGGAGTGACGTCGGATTTAATCCTAAAGCTAATTCGATATGCGCATCTTAGAGTACAAGAGGGCTCCTACAAAAAGCCTTGTCGTAAAAGGTGGACATAAACAAAATTCTTTCTCAAGTTTGAATTTACTGTTGTGGAGTTAGGCCAACATTATTTTTATGAAATAGCCAATTTTAGATTCTATTTTATATTCGGAACATTATTTCTTTACCAACAGGTTGCTTTGAGGAAATTGTGTAACAATAAGGCCGCCCATTGTACTTCTAATTAGTTTTACGTATATTTTGTAATTTTTATTTGGTGCAACAATTTTTTTTGTATTGTATTGTATACAATCTAATCTTGCAGTCAATAACTCTATTACGCTGTTCCTTACAGAGCACATTGCCGTAACATTGTTCGTTTGTTTGCGACCTCTCTCTGTCGCACTAATGCAGGTAAACGACCACCAATATATCGAATAGTTAGTTCATTTAATAATTGTTTTAATTCCATAGATATTATGACACGCGTTGGTTTGTTTAAAAAGAACATCTGCGATATTGTAAAATTGCTTTAGTTAACACAACTCGGTTTAACCTATAATGTACCATAGTTTAAATAATTATATATTTATTATATCAACTGTAAATCAAACTGCCACTACCACTAATCATTTTCTTCTAGTATTCTGTGGTTAACGGTGTTGGTGGCACAATGACCTAATATTAGATACCTTTTTAAATGTATTATAATACATATTGTGCTGTTTGTTAACCTAAATAACATAAAAAATAAATAATAATAATGACAGTCATTATGTCAAGTCGGTGGCCTTCGGGCGGCCTGAAAAAACTGACCTCTGCCAATCTGCATTGGGGCAACATGACGAAGTATGCTCTAATCCCCTTCGATCGACTGGAGAACTGTATCCCTGGTAGAGAATGCCATAGCATTAAGTCCGCCTAATGTATCAGTACTTTATGTCCTACTAATATTATAAAGGCGAGTTGTGTGTATTTTTGTTACTTCTTCACGCTCAATGATGACAGACTCAATGGCTAAACCAATTTTTATGATATTTGGTATGTAGGTAGCTGATATCTTGGATTAACACATATGTGGCGACACCAATCGCCATACAGAAGAACTACAGAGTGAAGAAAAAGTTCACAATGCGAACACATGGCAGCGCCACTTAGAATCCTGAATCACGCTATCGAAGTTTCTACGATATGGAGATATAATACAACCTCCGACACATACATTGTCGGAGCCGCGGTTCCCCAGGCATGACACTCAGCCTGGCCGGAAGATCTTCCCTTTGTGGCGGTCGAGCACATCGCCATCGCTCCCGCTACACATACTTTTATTCCGAAAAGACGCAATTCCCGTAGGATTTGGTCAAAAGTCTGATATAGATGGCGCTGCTGTGCATAAATATTTTTTTAAACTCTCAAACGAAGTTGCGCGGTTTCTTTAGTAATAAATATTCATTTTAGCTTGCCATCTGTATTACTCGTGTGTCTCACTTACATTGCTCATAAAACACACGATCCAAATTCATCTCAGAGCGTAATCGCATAAAGTATTATCAAGAATGAATCCAACCCCCGCCAATTCCATGATGTTAAGTGACCTCCTTTTATGGTCTATAAAGATTTCTTTTGAATACTTGGCATTATAATATAACTTTGGACGAATTTTGAGTTACACTTTACGAGGTTGAATATTTTAAAAAATGTTTTTCATGATTTATTAGGTATATATCTTTTTTTCCAACCTTTCTTGATCTAAATTAGAAATTGGTTTTGTTGGTACTTACTCCTACTAGGAATTAAAAATACATAGTAGATTCCGATGCCTGAGAATTTTTATTGACGTTATATATCCGAAACTTTTGTTAGGAAAGCTTTACTTAAGCCAATCACTTCTGAGTCTGTATGTCGCTTCAATTGAGGGACGCAGTGACAACACTAGTTCTGTTAATGTGATAGCAAAGAGAATTTATTAAAAACATCATCGTACATGTCGTCGGTCCAATAGTAAACTTGCCAATCTGCAATTTTGGCAGTTTTGACTTAAATATACCAACATTAGTAACTTTTTGATATTTACAGTGTGTTAAAAATTCGTATCTGTAACATTAAAAATGTAGGAGCAATCTTCATTTTCTTTTTTGCTTAACTGCACAAAATGCCTATTGTACAGAAGTAAATTGTTCTATGTGATTATAACTCTGTTTACCTAAACAGAAAATGAACAAACTTTAAAAATGTCACTATCTTCTACTAGCCTAAGTGGCAGATTAAATACTTTACCTTAGTTCATACAGCAATCGGAACACCAAAAGTAGTAATAGTATATTAGCCTAAGTGACAGATAGAAAACTTTACCTTGGTTCAAAAAGTAATCCGAAATCCAAACGACACAATAGTATATTAACCTAAGTGACAGATAGAAAACTTTACCTTGGTTCAAAAAGACATTCGAAAACAAACGACACAATAGTATCTTAGCTTATGTGACAGATTGAAAACTTTACCTTGGTTCAAAAAGTAATTCGAAAACCAAACTACACACTATAAAACTGTCTTAGTCAGAGTTCTTAACGAAATCGATTCACAGTGAATCGTTCTTAATCGATGTTTTTTTGTAATATATTTATGAGTGATTTAACTAATCGTATTTGGTATGATTCTTCAAACTAGTGTCTTTAATAGTTTACTTACCTACAATTTTAACTTACATAATAAAATTATGATAATTCTCGTACTTAGAAAAACATTGAAATAATGACGTCGCTGAATAATTTACCTACTCAAAACTTGAAATCCTTTTTGATTGACACTTCTATTGTAGTGGATAACTAGAAAACCGTTGAAAGTCTCAAGAGATTTTTATTCGTTTTCTAATATTTTTAGTTTGATTGAAGTGAACGTCCTAAGTAATGAATATTTCTAAGTATGTTTATGACTATTTACGAGATTCATTTTTCAACATTTTAAAATAAGATTATTCGATACCACTCTTTGACAACTGTTTCGTGACGTAACATTGTTTTGAACTATAGTTTGAAATTGAGAATTGGTGTCGTTATAAAATAATCGGGCATTGGTCGTGGTCCACCTGCGTGGTACACCTAGGTGGACCACGGGCATTTTTTCTTGCCCGTGGTCCACCTAAATGATTTGTAATAAGAAATTCAAATATTCAATGGGCCATGGTCCACCTCCATTCGAGTTAGTGTTTATTTCTAGGATTATTTTCGAATGTTTTTGGTGTAGTTTAGGAATGCTTTTTGGATGGATTAGGAATTCTATTAGGATTATTTTGCAATGTTTTAGGATGGATTAGAAATGGTTTTAAGATTATTAAGAAATGTTTTTAGGATGGATTAGGAATGCTTTTAGGATTATTAAGAAATGTTTTTAGGATGGATTAGGAATGTTTTTAGGATTATTATGCAATGTTTTTGAGATAGATTAGGAATGCCTTTAGGATTATTAAGAAATGTTTTTAGGATGGATTAGGAATGTTTTTAGGATTATTTAGCAATGTTTTTAGGATGGATTAGGAATGCCTTTAGGATTATTAAGAAATGTTTTTAGGATGGATTAATAATGTTTTTAGGATTATTAAGAAATGTTTTTAGGATGGATTTATAGGAATGCTTTTAGGATTATTTAGCAATGTTTTTAGGATGGATTAGGAAGGCCTTTAGGATTATTAAGAAATGTTTTTAGGATGGATTAATAATGCTTTTAGGATTATTAAGAAATGTTTTTAGGATGGATTAGGAATGCTTTTAGGATTATTTAGCAATGTTTTTAGGATGGATTAGGAATGCCTTTAGGATTATTAAGAAATGTTTTTAGGATGGATTAATAATGCTTTTAGGATTATTTAGCAATGTTTTTAGGATGGATTAGGAATGATTATTTTCGAAAATTTTTGATATGATTTAGGATTATTATAGGTAATTTTGACGATATTTTTGTTATGTTATTAGAATAGTTTTGTGATGGACTAAGATTGATTTAAGATTTAATTATGAATAATTTTCAGTCTTATTTTAGAATGCTTTTATGGTGATTCAGAAATGATTTTCATAATAATATGGTTTTCGTACGATTTTCGGATGGTTTAAGGATGATTTTGAAATGATTTTCAGATGATATCCTAATGATATTTTTATGTAATTCTCCAAACTAATGTAAAATCATACGCAAACCGTAAAATTGTAGTACCACAACCATAAATCATCATACCACATTTTTTTTTGGAGACCATAAAATGAAGTCGACGCGAAAAAAATTATTCCCACTTTACATGTAGGTAGCCATCCCAAAAAAAATGATTACAAAATTTTGTTCTACTTTTTAGCATTGATAATATTATGTGTTACCGGAAATGTATGTGTCTGTAAATAAAATAATTGAAACATGTTGTTCATCAGACAAAGCTGGGTTAGGTTAGGGTTAGCTTGTGGTAGGGGGCGAGTGGCATCCCGTCAGTTTTTTAGTGGTAAGTCCCACAGTCCCCACCGCATATTCCCCGGGCGGTGGGGCTGCTGCAAAGCATTTTTCTGACGATAATATAAAAAAAAAAAGGGTTAGCTTGTGGCCATTGCATTGCGCTTTATAATAACACATTTCCTAGGAATTGTATATGTTACGCTCAAATATCGAAAACGCCCAGTGAGCGGAAAAATAGCTCACAACGCGTTGATTGAACCGTAAGAAAAATTCGCCGTAAGAAATTGTTTGAATACCAACAGACATTGGTGGGTTAGGTTAGGGTTATCTTGTGATCATAACACCGCCGAGCGAGCGAAGCGAGTGAGGCGCGAATTTTTCTTACGGTTCAATCAATGCGATGTGGTCTATTTTGCCGCTCACTGAGCGTTTTCGGTTTTTGAGCGTAACATATACAATGACAGAATTACATAGCTCAAGCTATGTAATTGAAATTGACATGTAATTGAAACGGAAATGTATTCTAACTGATTCTAATACATTTCCGGAAACATAATACATAACGAATTACAGCTTTCTAGCATTACTTCTGAAACTATAATAGTTCCTTGTATTTTACTACTGAACCCTAAAAAGTTCAAAAAGGTTTGCAATAGTATTTCATATATTATTAAAAAGGTGGACCACGGGCAAGTAAAAATGCCCGTGGTCCACCTAGGTGGACAGAGGTGGACCATGGGCAAGAAAAAATGCCCGTGGTCCACCCAGGTGTACCACGCAGGTGGACCACGACCAACGTTCACCTCATGCCGCTAGGGGCGCTATAACATTTTGCATACAAAACGCACAAAAGTTTTGAAATCGTTCACCTCATGCCGCCCTCATGCCGTAGGGGCGCTAGTGTCGCGTCTTGCCAGAAATCTTCGAAGCTGTGGGTATTAAGTCTTCTATAGTATTTGGTAATACACACGATCACTTTCAACTGACAGTTTTAACTGTGAAAACGTAACCACTATAACGTTGCTATTCTGTGCAACTCTTGCCAGAGCTAAAATGCATATTCTATAGAATGAATATCTTAATATTAAAGGGCACTTTCGCTAGTTGACAATCAAAAATGTATATCTTTAACTATACGCCACCGCGGTCAATTTACGTATCTACCACTTTGGCAACTTGAACACATCAAAATTATTTTACTTGTCTTATTCTGACAATGGTGTTTATGCCAATCTGCTTTAACTTTGTACATAATGCAAAATATATATATTTTACAATATTTTTATTAAGTATAATATTTTTGACTAATGTATAAACAAACTTGAAAAGGTACATAGAAAACCTGATTTACAGTGCCAATTTTTGTGTTATTTTCCCTCTACTGAAAAGTTTGACATTTGCAGATTGGCAAGTTTACTATTGGACCGACGATGTATGGTCTTACTTACACAAAACGCAACCAGAGCGTGATTAACAAAAGCTACAGAGCCATCTAGTGGTGAACGTTGAAATTAGATTTGTATGAATAAATTAAATTACCAAATAAGTGTTACATTTTAGATACTGTAAGTTGTCTATGTATACATCGACGTATGTATACGATGTCCTATCGTGTTTTGCAAATAAAGCATGTTCTATCTATCCTTCTTTACACAAAAACAACCATTCCTAAGGAGTCCCCAGCAGTACAATAAATAAAATTGTACAAGATATTAAAAAAAATGTATCATCATAAGAGAATTACTGTGGAATTAAGTGGATCACGCCAAAACCACTTGGCAGGGACGTAACAAAACAAAAGTAACGAGCGCATGCAAATATTATTGCATCACAGCAGCAGTTAATGGAATAAATAACCGTGGAAAGGTGAACATCCACCGTTCTAATAACGAAAAATAAAATTGTAATGTAATATATACGGAGACAGGTACGCTCCGATCCATCGCGACTAATCGCGAGTCGTTTTCTCGCCCCGTTCAAAGGCGTTACGGGATATTTTTACTTTGCGTCCAGAGTTTTTGGATGCTCCTGAGTCACCCCAAAACATGCCTCTTAAACAATGTCGCACTAGAATGTACTTAGTGGTGCCAATGGGAACTAAAAAATTATAAATTATCTGGTTGTGCCATAGTTGGTCCAACAGGAACAATTTTAGTTGTGCCAAAATTAGTTATGCGTAGCAGTTGGTCCTACAGGAAATGGTGATCGCGACGCTTGATACGATACGTGGTACGGTACGGACAAAAGATCATATCTGGGACCTTAAGTGGATTTGAATCTTTTAAGAGTGGTTAGTTGAACCGATATCATAAAAACAAACAAAAAAATAAGAGATAAATATTATTTTACGAATCACACCAAGCCATTTTGACCTTGAAGCGAATCTTGTACAGTCAGGAGCACTTTGAGCTTTACACTTGCAGTACAATTTTGGCTCCTATTACATAGAACTTAAGGATGGTACAAAGTCCGATATGTAAAGGTCGACGTGCTCTTGACTGTACTATGGGTACTAGATCGCTGATATACATATACATGAATACATTTTTTTTTTGAAATAAATACATATTGTAAATAGAAAACATCCAGACTAAGACATACTTATATGTCCATGTTTGTCTCGAGCGGATACCTTTTTATATTAGTTGGCTTATACTAAATTAAGGGACCACTGGTAAAATATTTCCCGTGGTACCTTCCAGAGACTATCACAGAGACCACGGGCAATAAAGGCCGGGATATTCCATTGACCGAACAAAACGCATTGTTGCTTCATTCTATGAGAAAGAACTTCCTCGGTCGAGCTACTCCATTTTTCTCACTCTCTGCCCAGCACATCTGGAAGTTCTTAGAAGCAACCGGATTGGGCGAAAAAAATTTGACAAAGAGTACCTTTTGTCAAAAGACATGCAATAGTTGAGGCAATGGAAACAAAAGCCCTACACCTCAAATAATAATAGCCTATTACACAAACGCTCTTTTTAGGGTTCCGTGCCTCAAAAGGAAAAAACGGAACCCTTATAAGATCACTTTCTTTCACGTCACTCACGTCTTTCTGTCAAGACCCTGTTTCTCTGGAACGCATGGTGGTGTCAAGCTGAAATTCATATCAAATACTCAGGTCTACTACTCCCTTTGTTGTCCGTCTGTCTGTCCGTCTTTCTGTCAAGACCCTATTTCTCTGGAACGCATGGTGGTGTCAAGCTGAAATTCATAGCAAATACTCAGGTCTACTGTCCCTAGGGGCTGTGAAAATTCTAAGCCAACGTAATCAATGTATGCCGCATTTTATACGCATTTTCGGCACTCGCAAGGGGATCAAAACCTACAGAGTACTTCCCGTAAACTCAGAATCTTTAAATTTGGTACAAAGCAACATCTTATAGTATAAATAAAGGAATAATTGCAAAAAGCATAAATTTTTGGTTACAAACGTGTCCTGTGGTTAAGTACATCATGTAATAAAATTTTTTTTTTAAATTTCATACAGAACCCTCGATGCGCGAGTTCGACTTGCACTTGGCCGGGTTTTGTTTGTTTCTTTTGTTTATAGTCAGGAAATATATAACTGCATGTCCCGCCTGACAGACAGGGCCACTTGGGGAAGCGGCGGGGGTCTGTCGGGCTCTTCCCTCCCAAGAACATAGAGTATACCGACTGATTACCATCTTCTTTTCTCCGCCATATGAAACCAACAAACGCTTTAATATTCCAACTGAACTTAACTTCAAAATATTTTGTGGGATTGTGTTATAAATTTTAACTTATAGTAACTTTCTTGTTATACGATATATCATTTCAACTATCATAAATTCGTGTGCTATAAAATCACACCCCAATGGAGATCGAGCTTAACATGCATCCAGCTATATTATCCTGGCACAGACACTAAACCGTTGCGACTGTATTTCTAGATTTATGCACCATTGTTTTGTCCTATTTTGAAGTTATCTTGCGGCAATATTAATTGCTAGTTAGGGCTATTTTTATCATGTATATTGGTTTTAGTCTAATGGTGAGCAAATCAACCCATAATCATCTCTGCAGTTATACGGATCTCTCTTAGGCAATTAGAGCGTACTCTGCCACGCTGCTTCAATGCGCATTGGCAGAGGAAGAGAAGGCGATGGCTAGGCTTAACGACTGTCATCCATTTACAACAGCCGAGACCGACTTAATAGCTCATAGCACGGAGAAGCTCGAGATAACGAAAATTCAAATATTGGCTAGGGTCGAGGTTGCTTAACTTGTGTTTTAGTTTGCACTAAATGAACAAGCATGTTAAGACTCACACTCGGAATGTCATAAATAAGAGTGAGAATACTTAAAACAATGATAATATAAAAAATAACAAGAAAACAGTTCCGACAAAAATGAGCAGAACACCACATAATTTTTTTTGATTAATTTCGTTGTGAGTTCCAAGACAGCTGTAAATTCGTCGACGTCAATAAGTTTTAATTCGCGGTCCCACTGCTGCGCACGCTGTGCACGAATACGTGGGCCACGTGGCAGATTACAGCTGCGTGGATGACTACGTGGGTCTACGTTTCCACAGCGTGCGCAGCGATGTGCACGCTTTGTGGAACAAGCTGTGTACCGCATTCACTGCGTGCATGGCGTTGACAGCGTTGAGCTACGTTGAGCAAGCCACGCGTGTATCAATGACGTCACTTGATGGTTAACGTGTCCGTGGGTTGCAGTGGAAACAATCACGTACATCCTCTTGCAAAGTAAAGCTTAACACACGTGCGTAGCCTCTCCGTGCGCAGCAGTGGGACAGCGCCTTTATTGCTTATTGTCTATCTGAGGTCGCCGTTGTTGATCCTGGGTATACAGGAGACACAGCGGTAGGAATGTGTGGTGGGCTTGTCCGAAACAGACCAGACAGCACCTGTTCACGTGTTGGATACGGTTCAGTATCCATGTAAAGTGGCTTGTGTAGCAAAACTTTAGATCAAAACATTATACGAGTTATTGTTTGCGTACAAAAACAATACTCAACATTAAACCTCTGATATAACTAGAGATAAATGTAAAATGGATTTGAGTTGTAATCACCCGGTCCCCACTGTTTGCCAAATAATCGCTCTTGCAAACATTTTAGCTGGAAATTAACATAAGCTCGTGTTTATTTCGTAATTATCATGTACCCTTTAAGTAATTAAGGTTTTGAGAGTAAGGATAAATAACGTCATCCATCACTTGGCTTGACAAAAGTGCCAAGGTGACGTCGGTTATTCTAAAAAGATATTAACTTTCTGTCAACTGCGGGTCTCGTAATAAAAACAATAAAAATTATGTTGCATAATACAAAACTAGTGAAACCCGTGCAACTTCGTTTGCGTGTATCCCGCTTTCCCGTGGGAATTTTGGAATCTATTATACTTAAAAACCTTCCACTTGTATCAATCGATTGAAAATAGATTGAAAAGTGGCTGCTTGAAAGAAATTTTTATTCTGTCGCTGAATTTCTTGCTTACAATAACTCATCAATTGGTTTTTGCTGACATAATAATGTATTTTTTATTTATTTTGTAATTGATATCCTTTTTTTATTGAATAATTAATTGTATAGTTAAATATATTATTATTACTTACTTAAATATATTTGCATGCCTGACTTGTAAGGCAAATGTATTGGAACTATTTGGAATTATGTAACAACTACTGTAACCTACATTAAGCGAATAAATGAATTGAATTGAATTGAATCTATCTATTTTAAAAAATCTAAATCCGTTGCGTTGTTTTAAATCATACATAGAGACACACAGACGCACAGACAGACAGCAAAACCAACTTCATTTATACTATGTAAAGAAACAAAACGATTGAAATCTCAAAACGATCTTTGACGACCTCCGTGGCGTAATGGTTACCACGCCAGGCCGCCACCCAGGTCCCGGGTTCGATCCCTGGTCTGGTCATGATGAAAAACGAACTTTGTCTGATTGGCGTCGGGTCTTGGATGTTTATGTATATGTATTTGTTATAAAATATAATATCGTTGAGTTAGTATCCCATAACACAAGTTTCGAACTTACTTTGGGGCTAGCTCAATCTGTATGAATTGTCCCTATATATTTATTATTATTATTATTATAAATAGTCAAAACTAGTAGCAATCTCGAGTAACGAGACGATGATTCGACGATGTTCTGGTAACGAGAATAGACCAAACTGTTCTCAATCAGATAGCATGGTGGCGCGTTGGTAATGACAGTACCTTCCTCCCCAGAGGGTGCGGGTTCGATTCAAGCAAATATGATGGCCTTTGTGTTTGTCTCGAATGTGTGTTTAATGTAGGTATTAAAGTCATCCATTACTTGGTTTGACAAAAGTGTTGAAGTGACGTCGGTTATTCTAAAAAGACAATGGTGCTAATTCTGTTGTACATTTAACTAGACTAAACTAATTTTGACAGGACTATAAGTGCTATCCTTGTCACTAATTGTAAACCAAGGAAGGACAACAACACCTTTGGTCCGGTCAAAATTAGTTAAGTCTAGTTAATTGTACAACAGAATTAGCACCATTAACAACTTTCTGTCAACTGCGGTTCTATACTGGTAATAAAAACAGTAGAAATGTAATTTCAATATCAAAAGCTGTCGTGCTCATACAAAATACAAAATAAGCGAAATAGCCCACCACTAGGTACCCACATTACATCGTATCGTAGCCAAATAGCATTGGTCTCGGCCATGTTGTGTTCCTACGGTGAGTAAAGTCTCTAGAGCTCCGCTTGTTGGCAACGCGTGAGTGATACCCCCGTTATTGGAAGCGTCTATAGGCTACGGTGATGCTTACCTTCAGGCGGGCCGTATACTTGTTTGCCAACTTTGTCGTATAAAAAAAATAGCACTTGAGATTCATACTAGATTTTCACAGTTTTTGTTACGATAATAGACCCGCTGCAATACAAGGTTCAAGTGAATTATAACTTGCAACTAGATGGCGCTGTATCAATATTGTACACCACAACACAACCTTTTTCCGAACCGAACAAATTAATCAGAAATCTCTATCCACAAATAATCCGCACAACTTATTATATCCAAACAAGGTACTTAATGAAATACAAAAACATTTAGGATGGAATAGCAATATTGCCCTTACTTATTTAGAAGCAGGGGATGAATCTGACCACGGGAAATTTACAGCTCATGATATTACCAGAAAACCTTAAGCGTATATACTGAAGAGCCTTATTCCCTTGGCTATTATTTTTGTAATACTTTTTTTATGGTTGCACGAATAGGCGATAGGAAATGGGAGTAAGGCAAGTAGTTCCAAGGAAATATGTTTTATTCTATTGGGTTAAACATTGCCGGTCCATAGAAAAATTTTCTTGAAGGATTTCTGTACTTCGTAATATTGGGTCTAGAAATTGAACATGTCTAGTCTGCTATAATAAGGGTGTTTTTAGGGTTCTGTACCCAAAGGTGCCAAACGGGACCTTAATACCAAATACTATAGAAACTCTACCTTACTAAGCCTCCTCTGTCCGTCTGTCTGTCACCAGGTTTGTATCTCATAAACTCTGATAGCTGGACAGTCGAAATTTTCACCATCGTTGCACCATTATAATTTATTATATCTGCTCCTATTTAACACCGATTTAGCATTTTATATTTTAGATTTAATTTTATGTTGAAAAAGAAAAGAAAAAAGAAAAATACGATGTATTATTAAATGACAAAACAGGCCGTAACTGGTTTTCTTTCGCCATTTCTTTTTACCAGTGGTCATTTTGCTTTTGTTTTCGAAATGGTAGTAGTTTATAGAGTAGATTAATTTATACAAATCATTTATTACTGTATATACTGACACCCTTGGCTATCAGACTTTTGACCAAATCCTACGGGAATCGCTTACTTTTCGGGATAAGTACCCTATGTGTTAATCCAAGGTATCAGCTACCTACATACCAACTATCATAAAAATTGACCCAACCATTTGAGCGTGAAGAAGTAACAAACATACACACAGACTTTTGCCTTTATAATATTAGTAGGATAGTCCGTTCCGATATACTTGGCACAAAAGCTCTGAATAATGGACTGGGTTGGCAACGCGTGAGTGATACCCCCGGTATTGCTTACGTCTATAGGCTACGGTGACGGCTTACCATCAGGCCGACCGTATGCTTGTTTGCTACCTGTGTGGTATAAAAATAAATAAAAATAAAAAGATTTAAAATATAAATCGATATGAAATAAACATGAATCAGGTCTGCTCACTCTTATCAGTACTGACTTTTTTAAATTTTATTGTAGATTTAAGATTTGTTCATTCCACACCATTGTGTATAACATCCCGCGTATTCTTCTTATAGATTTTAATGTACTTAAACATTGTAACTAACGAGTGGAAGAAAAAATTGCTAAATGACAAAAAGGCAACCGATTTTCTTTCGCCATTTCTTTTACCGGTGGCCATTTTGCTTGTGTCCGAAATGGTGGTAGTTTATAACGTAGTTTAATATCTTTATAATTTTTTGCCTGTGAAGGTCTAATTTTTGAAATAAACGATTTCATTTCATTACATTTCAGGCACAAATCATTTTATTGCACCAAAACACAGTCATTATGTTACCACAATGAGATGACCAACTAGTTGAAACACACATTGAATTTCTCTGGAAACTTTGTGCCAGGTATAATGGAACGGAAGATACAAAAAAACAGATTACTAAATAGTTAGATAAACAGAAGCCAAAAAAATATGATAACTTATAAAATGTAACAAAAATAAAAACGAATTAGGTACGTTTACTTTGAAACGAAATTTCACATTTTTCACGTGAAAGGATTCTGACGATTTTAGAGTCGAAACATCCTGTATATGAAAGGTAACATCGGAGACCTGTTATCCGGAAGACGACTACGGACATCTACAGTACAATGCGGGACAATGAAATTGTATAACAAAATCAAATTCAAATATTTTTATTTTTTAAAATGTACGATATATTTTTAAATTACAAAAAGGCCGGAACTGGTTTTCTTTCGCCATTTCTTTTACCAGTGGTCATTTTGTTTTTGTTTCCGAAATGGTAGTAGTTTTATTACTATATGTACTTTGACAAGACAATGTGTTTGTTAAATCCTCTATTCTCTGTATAAAAGTTTTAAATTTTACAACTTTTTTAACAAGCTCTTTCGAAATGACTACAGTCTAAAAATAAAATGTGATTTGTATAGATAAAGTTTATCTATACAAATCACATTTTGTTATGTCTTTATATTGAGTGGTAAAGCATTTATGAACGACATGAGAAGCACTATTTGCTAAGAATCACAATTAAAATCTTCCTATTTTGTGTCGCAAATTTTCAAGTAAAAGCTAATTTAATACGACTTGCCTTTAGCAAATATGAATTGAGTTTGATTAACATTATTCTAATTTCGTATAACATTTTGTGACGATAAAAAATAATATGAAAAAGGTTTTAATACAAAATTTGCCAAATTTATATTTTATTTTTAACTAACAGTGAAAAGCAAACGAGCGTCCTGAAGGAAAATGTTTACCGCCGCCTATAAACATCTGTAAATAATAGCAGAGGCGCTACCAAAGCATTGCCTGAAATAAAGGAGACAATAGGAAAATAAGGGATAGAGAAATGGGAAAGGAGTTAAACTTCTAGGTCACTCACTAGATGAAATGCATTACGTTGACATTCTATTAGAACTTCCTCGGTCGAGCTAGCCCGTTTTATAAATGCTCTAACAATCCAAAAAAAACATAAATTAATTATGAAATTGTCTTGCTAGCCCTGCCACTCCATACAGAAATTCGTTACCTTAAGGTTGTCTTGAAAATATTGCTTTTTAGCAATAAGGCCGCCTTGTTGCTTTTACACTAGTTTGTAAGATTGTTTTTTTGTACTTTTTTTCTGTGTGTAATGCAAATAAAGAGTATTCTATCTATGAAAACAAGGAACTTAACAAACTTAAAAATTAATTATTGAAATCAAAACGAAGCTAATATTAAAGTGTACAGTTATTTTGTAATGAAGTGTAATTCATCTGTCGCCACTAAAAGAAAACTGTCCCGCTGGGGGCCAACAGTGTCTTCCCAGTATTAGATGGTTGCCACATAAAAATCACACTTTCAACCGAAGAGAATAAAGTTTAGATTCGCATAAATAACATTGCCCTCCTTTAGTCAGAAGTTGTCGTAGTAATTACTTCATCGGTTCCTCTGGTAAATATAAATAAGAGTTGTCAGTGGAATTAGAAAAACATTTTGCTTGCCAAGTTCTGTAAAGCAATTTAGATAGATTTTTTAATCAGCCAAGATAGGTTCGTGAACAAGTTAGATTAGATTTTTACATGGTTAACTTACTGTGATAAATGTTTATGGTTTGTTCATAATTTGTAGATAATTGAATAATTATAATTCGTCCGTATAATGGACAAGCCCACCACACATTCCCACCAATGTGTCTCCTGTGTAGCCAGGATTAAGAACGGCGACTACAGATTGTCAGTTAAGCGATGAAACTTATTGACGTCCAAGTGAGGCTCGATTGCCGAGCACTACGGTCTATTGTTACATTACTATTATTGTAACATTAATTAAATATTTTGTTAAATTGTAAGTTGTTACACATAATTGCTAATTATTGAAATTGTTGTAAGTTATGTTTAAATTAATGGTTTGTACTAGTAATATTATGTTCAACACAATGAAAAAAACTGTTATGAATAAATAAATAAAAAAATTATATTTATTTATTTATTCTTTATTGCACGATTGAGAGTACAATTGGCGGACTTAATGCCTAAAGACATTCTCTACCAGTCAACCATCGGGTAATGCAGAAACATTGTTGGCGGGACAAAAATTGAAGGGAAATATCTGGTTACCTAAGAACTTATATATACGGCTATAAACATACACATATAAATATATATTAATAATAAACTTACATATACATACTATACGCACCTAGTAAAATATTCTGACAAGTATTGACGACTGAAAGAGAGGTGATGGTGATAGTAACAGTAAAAAACAAATAACTAATGGTCGCCAAACACAACAAGAAGAAGAAAACACGGCTTGAAAACGTCAGGGGGAAAAAAATTTACATACACTTTCAATTCACTTAAAAAAAAACATATATAATTAACTGAAAATTATTAAACGGATATAAAATTATTTGATTAGTTTCATGATATAATAATGCGAGGTCAAGATTCATTGAGGTAAAGTTGTCGAACTGACTGTTTAAAAATAAATTTACTAGAGGACATTTTAATTTCATTGGGGAGCGAATTCCATAGTCTAATGGCAGAAAGTGTGAATGAGCTTGACATATGAGAAGTTTTGTGAAGAGGTGTAAAAAGTTTGAGAGTGCTATTGGATCGAAGATTTCGAGAAGAGGTGTCAGTGAGGAAGTTAAATTTAAGTTTTAAATAATTGGGAGCTTTTGGATCTCTGAGGACCCCGAAAAGCGTGCAGAGGACTCTCAGATTCCTGCGCTGCCGAAGAGTGAGCCATTTTAACTGAGACCGGAAAGGGGAAATGTGGTCAAATTTACGCACGTTAAATATAAAACGAAGACCACCGTTAAGGAGGCGCTCGAGTTTGTTTAGAAGCACTTGAGACATATTGGTGCAACAGGCATCTGCATAGTCCAACAATGGCAAAATCAAAGTTTGAACCAATAGGATCTTCGTGGATGGAGGAAGAAAGTTCTTCAAACGGTAAAGGGAACGCAGTGTACATGTAATCTTCCTACTAGTCTCTGTAACCTGTTTGTCCCAATTAAGAGCCCCATCCAAAAATCCAAAAATACTAATTGGGACCTAATGCTATGACGAAACGGTCCGTATAACGGAACTAATTATAAATATTCCATCGGCCGCAGTTGTGTGAAGACAATATCAACTGCAGCCGACAGCGTGAAGTTGATGGCAGCCTAAAGAGAAAAAAAAAATATTTTGATACTTAATATGGAATTAAAATTAAAAATTCGTTTAAATGAGTGCTAAATTTCAGCCGGTTCTTCATAGCACAAATCTGCTTTCTGAACTGGTGGTAGGAAAAAAATGTGGAGATTCGAAATAGCTTATACTAATTAGGCTTATTTGAATAAAAATATTAGACTGACTTTATTTGACTTTGTTTCAGAAACGGGCTGTTACAAACAAGCCTACACCTCCAAGTACAACATAGTCACGTCATCGAATGGCGCCCTAAACGTGCAGACATCAGGTTTTTATGGCTATTAAGGGCCCGCGGTGTCGGATTTACATTCGTGAATCGATTGAAGCGATAACGCGTTCGTGCGAAATCGTTCGCTTAAAAATATTCAGTATCATATATTTCCATTCTCTGCCAATCCGCATTGGAGCGTGGCAGAGTATGGTGTAATCCTTAGATTGAAGGGAGACCCATATAATGGGATGATTATGAGTTGATATTCCATTCTCTGCCACTCCGCATTGGAGCGTGGCAGAATACGCTCAATCACTTACGATTGAAGGGAGTATTTCTACAGTGATATGTTTATTGGTTGATATTCTATTCTCTGCCACTCCGCTTTGGCGCGTGGCAGAATACGCTCAATCACTTACGATTGAAGGGAGTATTTCTACAGTGGGATGTTTATGGGTTGATATTCCATTCTCTGCCACTCCGCTTTGGCGCGTGGCAGAATACGCTCAATCACTTACGACTGAAGGGAGGGAGTATTTCTTCAGTGATATGTTTATGGGTTGAAATTCCATTCTCTGCCACTCCGCTTTGGCGCGTGGCAGAATACGCTCAATCACTTACGATTGAAGGAAGTATTTCTACAGTGGGATGTTTATGGGTTGATGATGATATTCCTATCATTCTACAATGTATATCACTTGGAACAGAAGCTCCAAACAATCGTCTGATTTAAAATACAAATCGATATGAAATAAACATAATTACAAATCACTTTATTGTGATAAGCACTCGACATCATGTTACCATAATAAGGTATTGCAAGCTAATTCAAACACAATCGTTGAATTTCACTGAAAATCGTGTGCCAAGTAATGTAACGGAATATAGATTTATCGAACAACTAAATGAAATATTTCGAATTCTTGTATTTTTACAAAAACAGTTCTTTTTTCCCCTCATTCCATTCAATTAACGTGTGTTATCGACACAGCATACTTCTTGTGGTTACGCCGATACTTTTTTAGGGTTGTCGTTTAAATGAAATAAGTATTTATTTTTAGTGATCCTGGGTCAGTTGGTGATCTAACAAAAGCAAAGATAATTTTTATTTACAAATTCTTAATTATCATTTGTTTTAAACGTCTTGCTTACTTTTTTTTTACTGAGGCTTACTGAGGCTTTTACTGAGGCTAGCAAGTGCTAACATTACAAATTTTCAAGAAAAAAGAAGCTTTAGGTTGTCTGACTCTATTATTTTTAATTGTACATTGCAAAAAAAGCATGTTCTATATTTTGTCTTTTTGGCATCCCTAGAGCTAGTTAGCTCATGCATATTAAAGGTAGGCAACACTCGCTTGTCAATTAAGCCGAGTGTAATTGCTGACTGTCAGAGCTTACATTTCATTCAACTTTACGTATTAATTAGGAACTATTTTAATGACTAGATTCCAGACTAAATGACAGGGGCTTCGCACGTGAAATTTGAGAAAAACAAACCATAACGTGATTTAAAATGATAACAGCGCCATCTGTTGGTATACACATGAATTATAAAAACTTGGCGTTTGCAGAACATCGTGCAGAACCGATTATTCCTCTTGGCCACCGTGTTTCAAAAAGTTCTGTTGGGCTCTTGGCCACCCTCGGCGGTGGCCTTCGCCACATCTTTTTATTAATTAATTTAATAATATTTTTATAAGGACCGGATGTGTTTCTATACCATCTACAATAGAAAAATTAATTATGCGTTTTTCTTGGAATGAGTTAAATTCTCGGGATAAGTACCAAATATTGTCTTTGGTTTTATAGTCGAATAAAAAAAATTATACTGTCATATTGTCACAAATTTTCATACTGATCACAAAGAAGGTCATACGTTAAATTATCTCATTGTTACGGGAAATAAAAATATTTTTTTACTGTACCTCATCGCAGTGCTATCGTCAAATACCAACTATTTCTGTTTTTTTTTGTTTTCATATTATTTTCCATAGTGATTGTTTATTATTTTTGATATAAGATAATGCTTTTTACTCAGGCACCCTAATATTTTATTCCTATTATAATTATTTACTACCTAAATTGTTTAAAATGGGGGGTGGAAGTTTGTATGAAGCATTCCGCAATTTTCAAGGTAGAAAGCTAAAAATTGCCTTTTTTGCTGTTATTGGGACTTTTCGCAGTTTTCGAAGTAAGGAAGCAAGGGGAACCGTGCCACCCCGAATTTAATGCGAGCGAAGCCGCGGCCAAAAGCTAGTTTAATATAAAATAGTAGAACCAGCTAGCTTGCCTATATTAAAATCTTGGCTAAACGCACAATAACGTAACAATAATCACACATTTATATTTGACTTTTTGCAGTTTTCAAGGTAGGAAGCAAGGGGAACCGTGCTACCCCGAATTCAACGCGAGCGAAGCCGCGGTCAAAAGCTAGTATAATATAAAATAGTAGAACCAGCTAGCTTGCTTTTACTAAAATCTAGGCTAAACGCACAATTCGTAAACATAGTAAACGTAACAACAATCAACTTGAACAATATAATCCCACGAATGATTATTATAGAAAGACCGACACAAAACGCTTGCTCATGTATGAGATAGTTCAATTCAAGATATATGAGAATCCCACTCAAGTATTCTATTTCCGACGCAAGGACGAGAGAGATATGTGTAGTTTACTTGAATTATTACGCGATGGGACCTCTTTGTATGACTAGAGATATCGTCTTAGCGTATTAGGCTATGTGGCCTATTGTTGGCGAAGTCTATGGGGCACCGGTTCCATTTCTTCACGGTTTCGGGGATAGAAGAGAGAAGAGACCACTGTGTTAAACAAAATATATCGAAAAATTTATATTCGAATGTTTTTGAGAGACCTTAGAGTATAGATAAGCAAGCTATAGAGCGCGCGCATCGCTCTTTGACCATTGTGAAAAGCGTAAGCAGATGTTCTACAGTGCTAATTTTTAGTTTGCTTCCATTTCGTCGTTTTTACAGTTCTGCACTGCACATTTTGACGACCTCCGTGGCGTAATGGTTACCACGCCAGACCGCCACCCAGGAGGTCCCGGGTTCGATCCCCGGTCGGGTCATGATGAAAAACGAACTTTTTCTGATTGGCCTCGGGTCTTGGATGTTTATCTATGTATGTATTTGTTATAAAAATATAATATCGTTGAGTTAGTATCCCATAACACAAGTTTCGAACTTACCTTGGGGCTAGCTCAATCTGTATGAATTGTCCCTATATATTTATTTATTTATTTATTTCATTATGATACCTCAAAATCCGAATAAATGACATCGAGAGAAACAATCAGCGTGCGTGACTAATAGCTTCGTTCGTTGCAAGCTTCGTTGTGTTGCTGTTTTGAGTTCGTCTGTTTGTTCATACTCGTGCTTACCGTTCATACTTGCTCAAGCGCGCTCTAAAGCTTGCTTATTTATACTCTAAGGACCTATCCAATGACATGCCAAACCATTTCATATGGGCGCGAAAAAAATCATTATCACTTTTCGTGTAGAGACACTGTAAAAAAAGAGATATTGTTAGCGGTGTGTAAACATGACTAATTACAACTTTAGTATTAAGGCTCTAGCTTATACCCAGACTGACATGTTCAAAACACAACAAAGGTTTACTATTGAACCCTAAAATGGGGGTTAGTTACGAATATCTATTAATATCTCTAATTATATTTTAGTTATGCTATTAATTTACTTGCTACAACAGTATGCATCTATAAAATAATTTACACTAACTCCATATACCATCAAAGTTTCATACACCACCACAAATTACCAGTAACCTTAAGGCATCGCCATCGTCCTAATAGAACGTGAATGTGCGATCATCGTAGGTTCGCGCGAATTTTAATCGTATGAACGCGAGATCAATCTAATAGGTGTCCTGATGAAATAGATGCAATGATTCAAGAGGAAGGTTTATTTTTTCCGTAATTCACATGCGAAATTCACACGCAAATTTAGACGGAAGTTTTTTTTTTTTCCTTGACGATGTTGTGCAAGCTAGTGAAGCGCCAACGGGATACGCTTCACCAGCAACATTGGTTTTACGTGGGCGAGGTGTCAACCCGCCGCACAACCCCCGAAATGCTGGAGGACCACACCCGTCGTTGGTCAGCGAGTCCATCGGACTTAGCCGGTTAGTGTAGCTAGGCTGTACTACCGACCATTCCCCTATCCGCCACCTTGGGGACGCTCCCCTACGCTGTGAGGGCCAGCGCGGAGAGACGGAAGATTAAGATAATAATGAGACTCGAAAGAGCTTGTAATAGGCCTATTTGAACAATCCTGACCGACAATTGCACTACGCGGTCGCGGGTCTAAAATGTTTGTTATATTGAATTTGAATAGGTGTCATAATTGATTTATTAATTCGCACGATAATTGGGTCGGGGCGTTATGAATAGTTGCTTGCTCGCGTCGTCAGTTCGTGCGATGATCATAGGACACGCAGTTTTTGCCATTGCACGAACACGCGATGGTCGCATCGCTTAGTCGCGCGATGTTCGCCCATTCCCGTTCTATTAGGACAATGCCTTAAAATATATGTAGATATTCAATGAAGTGTAAACTGAATTAATTCATTTTGGACCTAAATGCCCTAACAATAAGATAGTTTGCCTGTTAATAGTGCTCCTGGGACTTAAGTTCGAGGATTTATCATGGCAAATACTATCGTCTTCAGCTAAAACAAGCCATTACGTTACACAAAGGCATTACAAACAACAAGCTCTGGTGCCTTACGTATACATTCTAATTTGTGAACGGTGGGCCACAAAATCGAATATAATTTCCTGTTAATGATAGTTTTTTTATACCACTAATATGGCAAACAAGCATACAGTCCGCCTGATGGTAAGCAGTTACCCAAGCCTATGGATGCTTGCTTTTTAATTTTTATAGTTACCACGCCAGACCGCCACCCAGGAGTACCCGGGTTCGATCCCCGGTCGGGTCATGATGAAAAACGAACTTTTTCTGATTGGCCTCGGGTCTTGGATGTTTATCTAAATATGTATTTGTTATAAAATATAATATCGTTGAGTTAGTATCACAAGTTCGAACTTACTTTGGGGCTAGCTCAATCTGTATAAATTGTCCCTATATATTTATTTATTTTTACATAAATAAATCATTTTTATTTGCCAGAATACACAATATTTACATGAGGTGTAATTTCATTTAGTACTTAATGTACATTGGTGAATGTATTCAGACTGCATGCAGACTTTTCAAATATTAGTGGGTAATTTTGTTCGAGTATTGCTCAATACTTTAAAAACAAATTTTCCAATAATGGAAACACCTAAAATAAGTGTCACAGAAATAATTTCTGTAGAAGAAATAATGTGTGAGCCGACATACAATAGACGGACTGCTCAACCAGTTAACCATTCGTTCCAATCAAGCAAGTCAAAAAACGTCTGCCGTGATTGACACCATGGTGTCAATCAACTACGTCCCAATAATATATTACTCGACTGACACCATGGTGTCAATCAGTCAATTCAAAAAGAGTCCTTCCGCGATTGACACCATGGTTCCAATCCTTCGTGGTGTCAGTCGCTGAATTACCCTTAATTGGGTTTAATTAACATACACCGACCGCTCTTGCAGTCATGGTCAACAAAACAAATAGAGGTAAAATAACCTATAACATTTTTACTTAGTGTCTGTTGTGTTTCCCTAATAAATAAATATATTACATCATACAGTTGTGGCCCCAAACGATGCTATATTCAGAATGCTCCCGGCAATCATAACTTGATACAAGACTTTCTGCTCGCGTCAACTTCACCAACTCTCACTCTATTATTACGAAGAATAATAACGAGCATACTTTGATTTTGACAAATAATGATTTTATGTATTATGTTCACAAAAAAATTATACTTTTGACTTTTAATTTGGTCGATGGTTCTATTTTCTTTCTGATTATATTCGTTGTGAGTTCCAAGACAACTAGATTCTCCCCCGGGACGTCAATAAATAAGCTACATTGCTTATTGTCAATCTGAGGTCGCCGTTGTTGATCCTGGCTATACAGGAGACACATCGGTGGGAATGTGTGGTGGGCTTGTTCTGACTGAGACGAATTAATGAAAGAAAAATTTGAAAAGCACGTACTACGTGATTATTTTTTTAAATTGTATGAAAACATCCTATTTTTATTTTAAAAAAATAAACTATCATTTACCCTTCATAGGAAGTGATGTATATCAAATATTAATAATCTCGCGAAAACGTCCTCACGAAGATTTTGATTAACCGCATTTTCGTCTTATATTCAGCCTATAATGCCTTAACACATTATTATAGTTAATGGAATAGCCATGACATAATATATTTTTGATGGGAAGGAGGTCTCGGATTCGAATCCCGGTCGGCTCATGATGAAAAACGAACTTTCTCTGATTGGCTTGGGCTTGGATGTTATCTATAATATGTATTTGTTATAAAATATAGTATCGTTGAGTTAGTACACAAATCTCGAACTTACTTTGGGGCTAGCTCAATCACATGTGACTTGTATAGGTATATTTATTTATTTTGATAGCCACAGAATTTTATAAAATCGATTGGTGCCAAGCAAGTCGCATGTAATGTAAGACGCTTTCATGTGGTCCACGTGATTGATTTTGACGGCATAATTATGGTCCGTATAATTTCAAATTGGCAGCCATCCACATGTTGTCGTTGTGGTGTGATTGTGGCAAGTGTAAACAGTGCCTAATGTTGCAAGCAGAAAGCCAACTGGCGTGGGTACATTTCAATAATATGTAAATCACAAACTTGAGGGACATTGGACGAATATTTCGGTTTATTCTCGTATTTTGTGAGTCCTCTCACTTCACACTGTATTTTTTTTGTCAAACGGCAGGCAAAGGCCTCTTGATGGAAATTGGTTACCGTGTCCTATGATAGGATAGCCTAGGTAGGCTGTTATTCCAATGATAGGATAGCCTAGGTATGTTGTTATTGTCATTGTATTGATATAATTAATTGTCTTTCGTTGTTTTGCGATATGCTAACGGTACTGAGCAGCTGCGGATCTGCCTTGAGGTGCGGTGGTGTGTGGCGCGGCGGGAGGTGCTTGAAGCAAACGTGTAGTATAAAACTCTTTCGAATAGTCTCATTTTTTCGTACCACTAGTTCAGTGTAAAATAAATTATTTACATATTATAAAATTAAGTCGTTTCCCCTGTCTGTCTGCCCTATGTAATTCTGCTTAGATTCCAAATATATTCCAAATATATAATATGGGTTCGAAACTGGTATGGGTCGCCATGAGATATGAGGATTGTGGCGATGAGTGAAAGATGTTTTCCAGTTGATTGTCGTATATTTTTGAGCCAAAAAAGGTCTTACAAACTAATATATATATATAAACATGCAAAAACTTATTACACAACGGTTCGGCGATGTCATCGACCTAGTTACACTTCCGATTGACATGGCCAAGTGCACTAAAGTAATTAATTTATAATTTATATAATAATAACATGCTCTAAGATAATAACTTATACACTACAATGCTAGATCTTTAAAACTAAACAGTAGATTTTGATGCGATTATAATAGATAGAGTGATTGAAGAGAGGAAGGTTTACTCATGTCATAATAATACATACAAAAATTCCCATGGGAAAGCGGAATACGCAAACGAAGTTGCGCGGGTTTCGCTAGTAAAATATATTTCACACTTCCATTAATTATACATCTACAACCATATAAGGCGCAACACACATACCACGTCTCATGCATGTCTGTTATGAGTCGAATATTAAGCGGCAAGAGGATATTTACAAGGAAATAAAAATGTTTGTGACGCCATCTTTATGTGGGCTATTGTGCGTTGAGAATGTTAAACCAGGCTTAAATAGCCCACAAACAATTGTACGAGATATTGTCGCTTGATTTTTTTGTGCATGTTCTTCTAATGAAATATTTTTTTCTCGAGTTATGGCGTCAACAGGATTATTACATTTGCATTAGGTATGTGTTGTTACATGGGTTGTAAACATCATTTTGTTATTTGTTAGAAGTTACGCTTTGGGGTTGATATGTAAACTATACGACTATGACGCCTTATATGGGATTTACACGGGTTGATTTCCGCCGCAAGGCTAGGCCACACGGCCAATATCTATCGTCTAAATGATAATTTGTCTCTCTAGGCCTTCGACTATGATGCTTATGTGGGATTTCCGTTTCAAGGATAGGCAAGGATCAAAATTATAAACTTTGTTTTTGCTATAACTTCTCAAATTTTTATTTTAAATCTTAGCTGAAGAGTCTCACAAATAAGCATTGAGCTCCAATGAAGCTCATCCCCCCAACGTCCTAATGGTCTAGCTAATTTCAATCTAAAAAAAAACAAATAAATTAGTTTGCTAATAACTAAAAAAATACAATTTACTTTTGTTTTTTTTAAATATTCGCAAAAATCAAAGTCAAAGTCAAAAATGTTTTCTATGGGCCACGCGGGTACTTCGACACGTCATTTCATTTACAATGAGTGTGTTACATAATAATAACTCTTGAAAATTTTCAAATTCCTGAAAACGAATATTGGGAGATACTATGATATTGAGCTGTTCCATATTCCCTTTAAAATTTGTAATATATTAAAGCAGAAATTACATGAAAACCAGTGGATAACCGGTAACTCATTGGTTTAACCTGCAGCGATCAATTACCATAATCATATCATACGGGAGCTGCCTTCTGCATTCGCCTGAATTATGAAACTTATAAATGGCGAAAGGTTTATGCGATCTTGAGTAATGGCTTCTCATCAATATGATAGAAGATTCTGGAAAATTTCAATAGATTACTATAAATCTAATGAGTTTCTAAAAGTCTTTTAAATGCTTTTGTAAAATTTGTACAGTAACCTGAACCAGAATGAGTTTGTGAACGTCCAAATGATCCAAATGAAAGGTTTGAATGAAAACTTTTCATAGCATTTTGTATTGGACTATATGGATTCTACTCTACTCCAACAGCTACTTTCTGAAACCATTTTAATTCCACATTAAGTTTCGAGCTATCTATTTTTTTATTTACTTTGACAGTGACAGCCATAATATAATGTGTTATTTAGTCACTTTGAAAATGGTTTTGAGCAATAATTCACCGTAAGCTTTTACTCCAATAAATTTTAATTAGTTATTTTACATCAGCACTGTACCTGATATTAGGACCAATGCGATGCAAAACAATGCGAATTTAAAATAAGACTTTGTTGCGTGTATTTATTTATGCACAGTAGCGCCATCTATTTCAGACTTTTGATAAAATCCTACGGGAATCGCGTACTTTTCGGGATAAAAAGTACCCTATGTGTTAATGCAAGATATCAGCTACCTACATACCAAATAGGTACCATAAATATTGGCCCAGCCGTTTGAGCGTGAAGAAGTAACAAACATACTGGGGCAGTAAAAGATTTTTACAGGGTCGGCAACCCTGTAAAAATCTTTTACTGCCCCAAAGTAATACCCCTGTTGCAAGCGTCCATAGGCTACGGTGACCGCTTACCATCAGGCGGACCGTACGCGTGTTTGCTACCTTAGTAATGCCATTTTGTGAACCTAACATTATATAAATAGGTATATAATGTTAGGTTCACAAAATGGCAATTCTAGTAAAATGGTAATTAACAAGCCAAAAGGTATAAATATGAAATATGCTAAAATTGCTTCACTCGGGCAACTTAAAATTATCGTTATTCTAATTAGTCGCCACTTAACAACATTTAAGATCATTAAATCCTTTCAAGTCAGCGGGAAATCCTTATTTTGGAATATCAAAAATTTTAAAACTCTCTAACTCCCTGTCGGGTCGGGTTTCGTTTCGCAAATTTGTCCCAAAGTTTTCACATTTACATGAATAATTACTGGGATAGGCATCTTTGCCCTCTCCTCCGCGTTTACTCCGTCTTGTTTTAAAGTCAAAGGTGCTCGAAATTCTATTCCTATTGGGGTTTTCGCAAATATAACGTTTTAATAACTCGATTTCAGATAAGGTAACATTTTTTGGATATTTCTACCGTTTTGGCATCTATCATTGTTTTGATTTGAGTTTAATATTTACCCCCTTACTAATAAACATAGTTTAGCGAGTATTTAGTTAAACGATGTTTTGTCACTTTCACACTTCATTTAATACTCATCAAGAAAGACAGGGACACAACAGTGTTTAACTAAATACTCGCTAAACTATGTTTATTAGTAAGGTGGTTAATCTTTATATTTCTCAAAGACAAATTGACAAAGTAAAACGACATTTTAGTTTAGTTCCATTTCAAGACAACACTTTAGTTCCATTTCAAACCTGGGTTTCTGTTTCTTAACAATTTGTTTGGAACTTTGTTATTATAATGTCCTTCGTGATCTAAAGTCGAATAAGCTGTAATAAATATTTAACAAACTAATAATCTTGAGTCGACGTAAGGTCTTTTGAAATAAACATAATAGGGTTGTTACCAGGGTCTAAATAATTACATTATATTTAGTCAACAAAAAATAACAAAGACACTAGGCATAAAAATTTTGGATTTGACGTCACCCCGGCCCCGTGCGAAAAATGCCACACGGCGTGACGTCACACGTAACTTTAAGGGGCTATATCTTTGTCATTTTCGGTCTAATTTACAAATGAAAAATTGAGTTGTTGCCCTTATATTTGAATAATCTAAAAGACGGACTAATTACATTTTTTACGACAACTACTTAGCCTATTGTTGGGGAGAAATCCCCTAATCAAGGAAGCCGTACGACACTGGCCGGCAACAGAATTTAAACAAAAATTTTAATGTATCAATAACAAAGACATGAAAAAGAAGAAAATGTTTGAAAAGAAAAACAAAAGAAAGTTAAATAGAAAACCAGGAGGCCCCATCAAGGAGGCCGTACACAATAATGACACTGGCCGGCAACACAATTTAAACAATACTACTTAATGTATCAATAAACAAAGACATGAAACAGTAGAAAATATTTGAAAATAAAAACAAAAGAAGGTTAATAAAATGAAGTTTTACAATCCAGTGCTGCGGCATGCGTCCTCGTTGAATACAGAGGTCTCTTCCACTAAAATTGTTTTTAAAAGCTAATAATTTAATATGTCATACGTACCAAAAACAAGGATTTGGACAAAGAAAGAAATTTGTTGGTGAAAACGGGCATAACCTTATATCATCAAATGTCATACAAATTGTTTCAGTTAGGTTATTTCTGACGCTAGGGGGCGTTGGTGTAAACTGGCACTGGAGTCATAAATATTTTTTGAACATAAATTAAGAATAGTCCAGTACAAAATGCTATGCAAAGTTTAGGTCAGCGGAGACCAAAAACTTGTTGAGAGAAGGGTTGCCGGCTCTAAATCTCTCAAGTTGACATTGACAGGCAGAATCGGTGGTCGACCATAACCTTTATAATTTAGGGCATCTCTGTACCTCTGTCTACCTGACACTTCTATCAGATAACAAGCCATTTTAATTGAAACTACATCGATAAAATTATTCATTTAAATTATTATTTATAAAAATATAAAAAAAATAGATTGCATACAGTAATCAATTATTATTTGTGTAATTAATAAACTACTACCATTTAGTACAGAAAAGAAAAATAATGACAAAAAAAAATACGAAAGAAAACAAGTTACGGCTTTATTTGTCATTTAAAAATACATTTCATTTTTTAAAAATTAATATAATATTAGAGGACGGCGGCTTCGCACGGGTATTGCTAAGGACCCCAATAAAAAAAAATATGTAGCCTATGTCAGGGTTAAAAAAATTATAATAAATAACTGTACAGCCCAAAAAAAAAGAAAACTTATATATATATATAGAATGAAAAAAATCATACAAAAAAAAAAAAAAAACAATAAAAAATACAAAAAAAAACAGGGCTGTACATAATTTCCCCCTACCCATATTCCTCCCCCCCTTGGGAGCTGGATTAGAAAGGCATATGTTGCCCTCCTAAACCAGTTATCAAGGGGGAAAAACGCTCGGATCGACGCTTCCTAGTGACTGACCCAACAGTAGGGACTTATATATATTTATTTTATTATTTATATATAGCGCAGGTTGAGGGCCGCGAGAGGCGCCCGCAGCGGCCCGCCTGTGGGCACGCTGCGGGCGCAGTTCGCGGAGCTCAGCCGACGCAATTTTTCTTGTATATTAGATATTTATCCATCCTTATATATTTATTTAGTTTTTTCTTATAATTAGAAGCACGGGCGGTCACGGGGAAGCCAGTCGATCCAAACTTTTCTTTATGTTATATGTCTTGCGCCGCTCGGAGGAAGACAATGGAGAACATTGTCTTCACCCGAGCGGAAGTAAATTCCTAATTTTAATTGTGTTGTCCAAATAGAAGCCTCCAAGAGATACACCAAGGACCCGGGGATTGTCATCCCCGGAGTTGAATCCCGGGCAAGGAGCATTGCTCGAGGCCCGCACGCGCCGTATGGCGCAAGAAGCCCGTACCGTACCTATGTCAGGGGGGTCCCACTGACCTGCCCGGCCGGTATCTTCGTCTCAAGCAACCGGCACGAGCGCCGCTAGCGATAGAAAGAGAGGCAAATATAACTGTAGTTGTGTGCGCTGTGCGAGCTGAATTGCACCTTATTGTATCGTAGCGAGAGTCCCTATTTCTTTAATTGATTTTGCGGAGTGGAACTTCTGTACGTAGTACTATTATCTATTCTGTGCCTATGTCACTCTGGGTCGAAGATAGTGTAGTTTCCCAACGGTGTAAGAATCTTTGAAATTGGTCCTTTAGTTTTTAGTTTATTCATTATGCCGGCGCCAGACATGTGTTCAAAGATGTGAACACTTCTTTGAAGACTTTACTCACACATTTGGTCACATATTGTTGTATCTGCCAGATATGTGTTCAAAGATTTGGTCACTCCTTTGAGCTCACAGTTTTCAAAAAGACTTCACAAAACATGGACGACGATATTTTCTTCATTTATTTATATGCGTGTAATTATTTATTACACGAGCAAATAAATAAACAAAAACAGCCAAAACTCTCCTTGCATCAAACTCTAAAACGCTCTCGTTACTCCACTTCGTTTGACGCACACGACAGCTCTCCACACGGCGACGCTCGCGCAACTGGACTTCGCACGTAGTGTGGCAGGCACACAAACATTTGGACTTTGATCCGTTTGATGTGCGCTAAAAAACCGACACGGAACGGCAAAGCGCACATAAGTGATCAAATATGTGACAATGTGAACACATATTTGAACACATCTTTGAACACATGTCTGGCGCCGGCACAAACATACATAAACACACACACAAAAAAGCTTTTAGAAATACAAATCTTTCCTCTTTACAATATTAGTGTAGACAGATCCAGGTTTATACAGAAATGAACCTACTAAACGCGGAATGTCAATCCAAATAGCGCCATGATAAATATTAGTAATAAGTAATTTGTAGGTAATTTTTTTAATAATTATGTATTGTCTATTCTCGTTCTTGCTATAGATTTGCTTTGATATACCTAATTTATCATTATGTTTTCTAATTTTTTTTATTTTGAGCTTTCTTTTCCTCTTTTTCTCTCCTTTATTTTCATCCTTTACTGAAACATCTTAAAAATATTCAGAAACATAATTAGTAGAAGTTTTCATTGTTTTATAGGAGATAGAAGGTGTTTACAAAAAACTACCATCGAATAACACATGAAAAGGTTTTTCGGCGTTCATTTCATCCCTTAAATTCCTACCCTGAAAGGGATCAATCAATCCGCTATAAGATTGGCATTCGGCAAACATTCCCTACGCACAATTACGTACAAACGTGATAGACTTTGGCGGCCCTAAACATATCCAAAAAAGATTTAGTGCACGTAGGAACAATCTATATAATTTTCTATATCACGATATAAAAGAAGAGGCAGGGACAAATGATCCAGTTCTAGGCTGGCTAATAAATAAGTGTAAAAGAAGTAAGGAATTTGAGTCATTTCTTTTCATTTCATTTGGTTGCCACAATTAGGTGTAATTTTTTTTTTACTTTGTCGTGCGAGCGTCCTCTTTCGGTCACACTCCCCGATCACATCAGTTATCCCAAAACACCCTCAATCTCCAGGAAGCTGGCCATCTCTTATATTCCAAGGAAAACAAGTTCTGACATTGATTATGTGGCGTCCCTGGTGAAAATTTCGATCGCAATCCACTTACGAATGGAGTGCATCATACAGGTAGCTATATTATAAAAAAATTGTAGTTATAAATAATGTGTTTGAAACGTGAAAGTACAAAATATTATACAAGATAAAAAACAGATAGAAACATTTTTTTTTTAATGTCATACAGTAGACAAACGAGCAAGCGGGCCACGTCATGGAAAGCGGTCACCGCCGCCTATAGACATCAGTAACACCAGGGGTGCTACCAATGCGTTGTCCACAAAGGAGGTTGGAGGATAGGAAGGATGAAGGGAAGAGAAAGAAGGAGGGGGAAAGAGGGGATAGGGAAAGAGTTGGGCTTCCGGATCTCTCACTCACCGAACGAAAAGCATTGCTGCTTTACGTCTATATTCTGTGAGAGGGTGGTACTTCCCCGGTCGAGCTAGACCATTACATAATAATTGCTCTACCACTCCACATTTAGAAATACAGGATTTACATTATTTTAGCTAAGGCTCCAGTCCACCCTACTTCTGTATACACCTTCGTTGTCGCCTGTTTAATGTTCTGTTAAATTACTATTGTAGTGTTGGAAAATAAATATACGTATATATTTTATTTTTTTATTCAGAGACGAAGCCCGATTAGTACAGTCAAGAGCAGGTCGACCTTTACATATTGGACTTTGTACCATTCTTAAGTTCTATGTCATAAGAGCCAATATTGTATTGCAAGTGTAAAGTGGTCGCCTTGATGCACTTACTCTAGTCGTCGTTTGTAATGTCACAAAATCAATTTTTTTTTACAAAATTGTTAGTTTTATATCGTTCTAACAAAAATACGTATTGCTACTGAAAATTATTTCACGTGTTACTATCGCTATCACGTAATAAATTCGACTTTTCGCCTCGTGAAATTGGATGTTGTATGAAAAATAGCACACCTATACGAAAATACGAAATGGATTTGTAGAAAATGTTATGATTCACAATTTTTTGCTGATGATATATAGTTTTAGGTCAATTTAACATTGTTTTTTAATGGTACTATCTATTACAAACTGGGTCACTCTTGAACAGAATTCCGCTCGATCGGCATTGGATTTTTACGTTTAGGTACTCTTGACAGCCTATACTATATCTAATTAAATACTAAACTAAATGAAATCTGATTGTACGCTGACTACATAGTGAAGTATAAAATTTCGAAAGTAGAAATTAGGTTTAAATTAAAATTTTACAGAATTTATAATAATATCGAGATTTTAATAAAGATTAACCTAGCTGGTCACGATTTCGGCGCTATCAGCGACATCTTACGGCCAGGTCACGACTGGCAACGGCGGCGGTTCGCGCCGCTCTGTCGTGGCGTGGTATCGTGTTGGGTCGCTTATACGTTTGTTACCTCACCGCACTGTATCTCTCTAAATCTAGAGCTATTTTTCGATTTGGTATATGCAAAAGTATACTCAATTGATCATTACAATCAGCATTTAATATCTATGTAAAATTAAAGTTCTTCAAAATGATCTCTAGAGGCACTTTAAATATTTTCATAGATATTTTTACACCGTCTCGCCAACGATAGTTTACGATACCAACTTTATAAGTTTTACATTGTGATTTTTAGTAACCAATTCGTGCTCTTGCTAACTCTGCCTATTTCTTAATTTTAAACTATGTTACCCTGAGGTTGCCTTGAAAAGATTGCCTTTAGCAATAAGGCCGCCTTCTTGCTGTTACAATAGGTAAGGTTTGAATTGTATTATTACTTTTTTATATATGTATTGCAAATAAAACATATTACCTATTTATCTATCTATTCAACTCATAGTAAGGGTAACGTTAAATTTGTAAGAAGAATTGGCGGAGCCTCCAACGTGCGTGTTCGTACACAAAAAGAATATCTATTCAGCAATAAAGATCCGTAAATCACAATACATAAACTAAATGGAAACCATTCGAAACGATTTTGGGTAAATCACCCTTCAAGCATCTTTTTGTACACAGGCTTATTATCCACCATTGAAGGGATAGATCGCCGAAGGGCGGGCCCGAAAGCCGAGGGCCGAAGGGCCAGTGAATGGGCACGTAAGTTTTATTTGTTAAGTGTTAAATAAAATTTGTTTATTGACTGAACTGAAATAGTTCGATGTATACTTGTATTCTTTTTAAACTTTAGTCCTTTCAATACTACCTACTCTGTCTATTTTCTATCTGATTAAATTCGTTGTGAGTTCCAAGACTGCCAAGACTGCCAAGCTGCCAACTTCCAAGCTGTAGTGTCTCCCCTGGGACGTCAATAAGCTTCATTGCTTAATGTCAATCTGAGGTCGCCGTTGTTGATCCTGGCTATACAGGAGACACAGCGGTGGGAATGTGTGGTGGGTTTGTCTCGAATTTATTGAACTTTACTCAAATAATTGTTTTCTTTATGTACTCTTTGACGAGAGAAATTATCTATGAAGACTTACTCTCTAAGTAAAGGTTTTGATTTTTTTTAAATATTATGACTTGTTATTTCAACGCACTTACTTACTTTGAAACAATATCGATTATGATTTCAATTCTGTTTAATTTCAATTTAAAAATAATGACTAATCCAAATTCGTACTTTTGAAACTTTACTAACTATTTGGTTAGCGTACATTCCCATTTCAAACTTTACTAACTATTTGGTTAGCATTCCTTTAGTAATTAGTCTGTCAAGAGTACCTAAACGTAACAACCCAATGCCAATGAGGTATTTCTGAAATGACACCCACTAGGCGTCACCACTGAGACGTCAGGTCCAGAAACCTGTCAAATGTTATAGCGCCATGACATAGCGCCTAACATTCGTGTCAGATTTTTTTGACGTGTCTGATTTTTTGACGTTAACGCTTTTGACAGCGCGGATTATTAAGGCAAGAGGTCCCTTGCCAAAGTGGCACCAACTAGTGGCTTAAATTTTCGTGAAAACCCTCATCGAGCGGAATTATTTTATTATAAATAAATAAATATTTAGGGACAATTCACACAGATTGAGCTAGCCCCAAAGTAAGTTCGAAACTTGTGTTATGGGATACTAACTCAACGATATTATATTTTGTAACAAATACATATATAGATAAACATCCAAGACCCGAGGCCAATCAGAAAAAGTTAGTTTTTCATCATGACCCGACCGGGGATCGAACCCGGGACCTCCTGGGTGGCGGTCTGGCGTGGTAACCATTACGCCACGGAGGTCCCTTATTATAAAAGTCCACTCAAATAAAAGAAAACTGTGTTGCAAAAACACTAGTCTAAGTTTTCTTTATATTGGTACCTACTGTATTTTTTTTCTCTGTGTTTTGCAAATAAAGTATATTCATTCATTCATTCATTCATTCATCTTTCATAATGATGCTTACATTACATTATTGGCACAAAAATCTTTGTTCTTATTTCTCAATCCTGCTCACCACTTTTATTCGTTCACTGTACACAATTTATTTCATTAGATGAAAAAAGTTATTAGTAAAAGAAACTCGTGTAAAGTTTATAACAAGATGTCGATGTAGGCCGGATTTGACATAATCCTTAAGATAAGCTTGGTTATCTTCATTGCGAATTTTGTCACAAGTATATATTTGAAGTCTGTTTATGTAGGTTTTAAGTCTTTGTGGCGTATATTTTTCTTTGCAATTGAAATACAAAGACTGACTAAGCACAAAATATTACATTCTTCTATTCTTCAAAACATTCATGTATTTTAAGTATCACATTAAAATGTCCGCTCATGCAAAATATGAAATCAGCAAGAAAGTTTGTACCATTGATTTAGTAGGTTTGAACTTATATTTCATTTTTTTGTTACCCACAACTCACCCGCAGTTAATATTGCAAAGTACAAGAAAAGAATAATTATTTACAGCAGAATTTTTCGCTATGAAATCAAAACTAAAATATACGTTATATCATCAAATCTATGTCATGCAATAGGATCGATGAAATCTTGTCTGATACCATAAAAGGTACGTTGAACAACAATCAAATAAAAACCGTCTTTTTGACATCAAACAGTGAACCCTAAAAGGGCGCTTTACCTTATAAAAATCGTCATCCGTGCCACAAAATAAACAGAGAGGCGTGAAAATAAAAATAACGAGTGTCACAGTGCGCAGGCATGATTGCCTTAAGGAACGACAAGAGTCGAGGTGCGGATTGAACTAGATAAAACCGGATTAAACTGGTATTTTCTGGATTATACCGAAAAAAAAATTACGAAAATTTTATTGTTAAAATTATATTATTGATCAATTTCTTTGATACTACTTACACTCTTTTAGAGTTTCAAAAGTTGGTATTTAAGACGACAACCGAAGTACTAGGTTAAACTGGCTAAGACTAGATATTTTCTAGACTAGATTCAAATTTTATAAATTTCTTGTCTCTAGTTATTATATATAGTTATAGTTAGCTGCATGCAAATTGTTGCCTAAAAACATGATCATGTCAGTCATGCATTCAGCACCTTCCTGTTTTAATAAATAAAAAATTCTGAATACACTTTTTTTGATGACAGAGGAGGACAAACTAACGGGTCATCTGATGATAAGCAATCACCGCCGCCCATGGACATCCACAATGACAAAATCTTGGATGCGTTGCCTACCTATGAAGGAATGAAAATGGACGGACGGGGAAAGTGAAAAAGGAATCCAATTTTATTCGTACAAACTACTCCACGGGAGGCTCTATTCTGTAATGTTAGAAAGCCCGAGACGCATCGGGCACCTCACGGAATATTTTCCGAGAAAATATTGGAAAATGTTTGCCTCTCGGGCCGATTGATTTGATTTGCGCACGTCTGTCGCCACGGTTTCCTACCCTAGTTATCAAAATCAACAGTTCAACCATCTGAATGTCTCGATGGAGGATACTTTTTTTTTTTGGATAAACTTTTTTCAATAAAATTAGTTCCTTAAGAAATATTTTGGATGCACAGAATGCGGCCCTCCAGCAAAAAGCCAGTGGCCCCGCCAGCCAAAATATTCCCTCTTACATTTGTAGCTACAAGTAAAGAGCCAAATGTTATAAAGATTATAAGCCCAATGCAGTGCAACGCTTCAAGCTAGACTATCATTTTTGCCAATTTTTATGTTTTTAATTTGTGCTGGTGGACCGCCATCAGTTAATCATTTGCCCAAGTGGCCTATGGTCTCAATATGTCTGTACATTCCTGTTCTAGAGGGAAACTCTAGGAGCTAGGAAACGAGCAATCGAGCTATTAAAATCAAATCGATCCCGTTGTTTCTGTCGTCATCGTTCCAAGTTGATAGGAGAGACAAGGAAAAGGAGATAAAAGGAGGAGAGATGAGGAATACGCTACGACCAATAAAAGTGAAACATAAATTTAAATTAATTTACGATGGTTTAACTTGCGTTTTCATTCTTTATTGACACGTGCGAATATTATCGGATGCCAGATTACATCAATATCTGAAAACTTAAAAAAAACGTTACCAAAAGAATCCACGGCTATGATAAAAATATGCCAGCTAATTCCTGTTTGTCGTCTACAACCTTGACAAAAAAAATTAGAAAAACTTTAGTTCGAAACGTGCACGGAGCCACTTGGGCGGCGTTATGAGATGGACCAAAGAAAACGGCGGATAAATTCATTAGGTACGCTGACGCAGGGCTTTCTCCCGATGGAAATATCCTGCCGTCGTTTAGGGCAGTAATATCCTGTTTACTGTCTCATCGGGTAGCGATTTTATTGAATGCTTCATTTAGAAATATGGTATGATACCTACAATATTTTTGATCAAAATCAACCTATGTTTTTTTTTATACCAAGTGGCAAACATACATACGGCCGACCTGTTGGTAAGCCGTCACCGTAGCCTAAAGACTCTTGCAATACCGGGGGGTATCACTCACGCATTGCCAACCCTCCCAACCCCCCAAGTGGAGTTCCGGAGACCTTACTCACCGTAGGAACACAACATTATCTTTATCTGGCTACGATCTTCTGTAAGGTGGAGGTCCTTCCCCTGACAAGCTGCTCCGATTTGGGCGGATTATTCGCTGTGCCCTACCTCTCTGACATTATAGGAATAAGTAGATATAGGATGACAACACGGTGGTGCGTTGGGATAAAAATTCTACTTTCGGCTCCAGAGGGCGAAGGGCAAACATTATGTGATGGCATTTGAGTTTGTTCTCGAGTCTGGGTGTTTTCTGTGTACTAGACTAGATTAGACCCACCTGATTCTGAGTCTGACCTATTGCCTATCCACGGCCATGGCTTCATAAAATCTGCAGATGAAGAAGTTATTCGAGATCCTTCAGCTCTACGGTCCACTTTCTCCACATCATAGCGATCATTTCTCTTAACCTTAGTAACACGATAGGGACCCAAGTACTTAGGCTTTAATTTTAAGTTTGTACCGAACTGGGTGATAGCAACCGCTTGATAGCAACTAGATCCTTCTCCTTATATTTAGGTACAATCCGTTGTCTGGTACCCATAACACAACCAGGTTAAGCCTAACTTACTTTGTGACCAGACGCTGAGTGAATTGTGTAAAATTTATCATTCTAATTAAAATACTTCTATAGAATATAGTCCCTCAAATTCGACCTCAATTCTGTTAACACAATAATAACATTACTGTACGAATCGTAACAGATAAATAAAAAAAGTCCTAAGAAAACCTAACAAAGGCAATAAGAGAGATACATTGATAAATGGGACAGTACCCGCGGCCATTATTCCCTTACAATGCATGGACATTTCCTAATTGTTACATTGACGGGTATTGGACGCTTAACAAAGAAGAAAATACGTGACTTCGCCATTTTGGGAAAGTTTAACCGATTTTATTAGCCATCTCTTTTTTTTAGTTCAACGAACTACGGATCTTACTTACTTTGGGGCTAGCTCAATCTGTGTGATTTGTCCCTTTATATTTATTATTATTATCTATTAGAGGAGAATTCCTAATACGGTTTTTAAAAATAAATTAAAATAGGGACAAATCACACAGATTGAGCTAGCCTCAAAGTAAGTTCGAGACTTGTGTTATGGGATACTAACTCAACGATACTATGTTTTATAACAAATAGGTACATAAATAGATAAACATCCAAGTCCCGAGGCCCAGCAGAAGAAGTTCGTTTTTCATCATGACCCGACCGGGATTCGAGCCCGGGACCTCCACTCCCTGGCAAAGACTTAATGTAACCCCGTAAGTAAGTGGGTAGCACCACGGGGTCAGTCGGCCACATCCCGAAAATTGTTACTCGACTGGCCCCATTTGGAGTCATCCGCAACTGACCCCCTTGGGCCAGTTCTTCGTGGGGCCACGCAGTGAACAACTGGCGGAACGGCATGGTAACCATTACGACACGGAGGTCGTCTGCGTCGTCAAATCAATCGATAATTTTATATGTCATACTAGTAAGAATTGTTGGTGAAAACGGGCATTAGTCTTCTATTTTAGAAGCTTAGTCAGTTGACACACAAAAGATGATCGGCAAAACTACTCAAGTATCCCCAAACACAAACAGACGTTACATTTTTATTAATAAAATATACCCATCGTATTAACAACATGACAACCGATGGCCGAACTAGCAAGATGGAGAGATAAAACTGCTGAAGCGAATAATGTCACATTACAATGCATTGCGTGTCACGTTAGGATTATCCAATGTGTGTAATGGACCAAAGACGCGATGGAATAGTGTGGACGTGACCGTACGAAAATGTACATTTGAAATCTTATATTTAGTGAAACAGGTGGTTTTAATATTCTGTTTTACTGCTACGTAAAGTGTAAAAAGATTTGGTGGAAACTAAGAAATTGTTTAATGTAACCTACTCTGAGATAGGGTCTGGTTTTACCACAGATAAAAGAAAAAATATAGTGTGAGCGTTGTCTCTCTGGTCATAACTGACCAATCTTGAGAATCATTGACGAATTTATACATATTATGTGCTAAATAAAACGGTATCTTTTGAAAACTGTCACTTCGTCTTCGCGTCTTAGATTTTACTCATATTTTAAAAAAACACTGCCAATCAAAGGGTTGTTCTTTGAGGGCGTGGTTCTTTGACGTTTAACTGACAGACACATTGTATGCGAACCACATCTATTGGGGAGAAAAACTCTTCGTTTCATTGTTCTGTGAGCTCGAAGCCGAGTATCGGCTGAGGAGACAATTTGTGTAATCGATTGCCGATTATAATAAAAGTCAATTCCACACAAATCCAATGTGTCAATTGTTCTCAATCTCAATTCACGACTGACCAATCAGAGAGTCGCGTTCTAATTGGACGAATAATGTATGAGGGCGGCAGAATTTCGGCAAATAACTGTGTAAAATAGGGGGACAGACAGAAACGCTGTTATTGAAAATCCCGTCAATTATCTTTTGTTTTTCGGATATTATTATTGGATCGATCGACATGTTTCTACATTTCAGTGCAAATTGGTCTGTAGACACGACACACCAAACTTTAACAATACATTTTATTATCTGATCTGATTGCTTTGATTTCGATTGCAATGGTCTCGGCCATGTTGGATTCCTACGGTGAGAGATTTCCAGAGCTCCACTTGGGGGTGGTTTGGGAGGGTTGGCAACGCGTGAGTGATACCCCCGATATTGTAAGCGTCTATAGGCTACGGTGACGGCATACCATCAAGCGGGCCGTATGCTTGTTCGGCAACTTGGTGGTATACATTTTTTTTAATAAAAATTGTTATCGGTTGATGACAATGATAATGTGGATGGAAGTTGTGTCAGGCCAGGTGACTGAAAACACTGTAACCAGAACTAGCATTTACACGAAGTGCACACGAAGAAAAGTCAAAGTAAAAGCGTTTATTTAGAGACTAGGCACTTACAGGCACTTTCTTTAGTCAAAGTATACAAATAATATTGATTTGTAAATATAAATCTACTCTATAAACTACCACAATTTTGGAAATAAGAAATAGAAGTAACAAAATAGATTTGGTCTCATAAGCCTTTTTAAACTATTTTTATTGTCATAATGCAGACCTACAAACATGGGGCCACCTGATGGAAAATGGTTTCCGCCGAATACCTACGAATGTAATGCCAGACGCTAATACCAATGCGTTGCCTGCTACAAAGGAGGGAATAGAGAAAGAATAGATAAGAAAATGAAGAAGAGAAATAAATTAGGCTTCCGTATCTCTCAAACAAAACGAAACGCACTGCCGCTTCATGCCGATATTCTGTGAGAGGGTTAGACTACCCTGGACAAGCTAGCCTATTTCACAAATGCTCCATCACTCCAAATACATAACAAACTCTTTAAGAGACATAAATCTTTGCTGGCTACCGCTATCATTTTGTATATCATCTATATAGCTATATATATATTATTAATATATAATTTATTAATTTTGTTTTAATATTTAGATGATGTCCCAAGTATCTATCATTTTCTTGTTTAGTATTTATTTTCTTGTCTTGCTAGCCCTGCCCACTCCATACAGAAATTCGTTACCTTAAGTTTAAGTATTATAATATCTGTGCCTTAAGGATGCCTTGAAAAGATTGTTTTTTAGCAATAACACAATTACACTAGTTTGTAAGTTTTTTGTTTTTTGTTTTGTGCGGCTTTAATAGCACTGCGACCAGGACTGGTATATTGTGATCGCCACATGATTTGTTAGAGCTCACCGCTAAACCCTGCAGCTGTGATGAACCGCAGGATTTGCTTAGGGGGGGAACTCCTTTAACTCCTATGGGCTTAATAAGTGTTTCCCTAGATGAGTGCTGCGCTTGTGTATAAGTGGCCCACATTCCCCCAGAAGATGCAGTGGTATTTCATCAGCCTCGTTACATCGTCTGCAGGTGCGTGTGTAACTCAGCCCTAAGTTGGACATGTGCTTATTGAGGCAACAATGTCTTTTAAGATTTAGTTTGTAAGATTGTTTTTTTGTACTTTTTCCTGTGTGTAATCCAAATAAAGAGTTATTATATGTATCTATCTATCTATCTAATCTATATAGCATAGCAATCATAAACTCAGGAGTTTAGATAGGAAGATCATTACAATTCAGTAGCAACATTATACACTCTACGAATAACCGATGACTTGTAGGGTGACCATTGAATGGTGAAATGTTTTTATTGAAATGGATAAACTAATAAACTGTTACAATATAATAACATTAAAATTTAACTAAAGACTAAACTAACATTAAAAATTAAACTTAAAATTAATATTAAAAAAGTCATGGTCCCTGTGGCAGGTTACCCAAAATGCTAGCAGCGTTACCTCGCTGAATGGCGATAGAGACCCGTTGAGCGAAGTATGAACTGCCAGCCTTTGGGTCACATCACCAAGTGATTTGTCGCAATCTTATGGCGATGTCCTTCGATGGGTGGCCATTATATTCGGATATACTTGGTACTGTCAAGAGCATGTCTACCTTTACATATTGGACTTTGTATCATTTGTAAGTGCTATGTCATAAGAGCCAAAATTGTACGACAAGTGTAAAGTTCTACTTGCACCTGACTGTACAACATTTCAAGTGAAAAAGATGGTGTTTGAAACAGTTTATCACATCTTGTTGTGGTAATATAACGTTTGGTGCTTTGTTACAATAAAGTGATTTGTTACTGATTTATATTTATTTTATAACGAACTAGCTGACCCGTGCCCACTTCGTTCGACATAATGTAAAAGCCTTTTTATTTTTTGATTTTTTATATAACCTATAACACTCAGCAATAATGTGGCTTTCTATTGGTGAAAGAATTTTTAAAATCGGTTCAGTAGATCCCGAGATTACCCCTTACAATTTAACAAATACACAAACTTTACCTCTTTATAATATTAGTATAGATTGTAATTTAAATCAGACTATTGTATGTGTGTATATTGGTATGGATTTTACGTGTACAGAAAAGGATAGGGCGAAATGAAATAAAATCGTTTATTGTGACCATTCTCGTAACGAAACAAACGAACAATCGTATCGAAAACAGTTAAAATCTAGTCTCAATCTTAACGCCATCTTGCTCACACAATATGAAATGAAAGAGATAGTGACTGAGTTTGAAATGATATTTAAACTGTTTTTGTAACGAGAATAGGCCCACTGATCGACCTTCTTCACTAGACTAGAACTAGTAAGAAATTTGCAAAATGCAGAACCACAACACGCTTTGCGAATTACATGTTTTATTCAACACAAAAAAAACGAATATAAGTTAAAATACCTTATATGTATTCGTTTTTTTGAGATTATCAGATCTAATGAAAGCTAAATAAATGTACTACAAAATATTTTCACTAATCTTTCTGCGTAAGGCTAGTGGTTTTGCCAATATTTCGAAAAATAAATGAGTAAGCAACCTGAAAATTAGAATTTTCGAAAAAAATGGTTATCTTTGAAGTGCCAAGCTTGGCTTTTATGGAAATAATAGAGCTACAATTAGGCTTAAATTCTGGGTAATTTAATACAATTTATATGTCTAGCAAAAAAATGATCGCATAAAATGCATAGATAGCCCTAGCGAGCAAACAGTGGAATAGGTCCTAAAAATTCGAAGGTTTTCTCGATTTTCTCAGTTCCCACAGGTTTTTCGAAGTTGCAAATTTTAATTCATACTACCCTTATCACACCCATACCAAAATACCAAAAATTGCAGAACTACATCATTACGAATTAACCCCTTTACGTTGTTAAATGCGTGTTTAGTTAAACAATGTTTTGTCACTTTCACACTTCATTTAATTCTTATCAAGAAAGACAGTGACACAACAGTGTTTAACTATATACTCTTTATACTTTGTTTATATAGGGGGTTAATGTCTAATTTGACTGCCTAAGAGCCGTTATTTTGTTACCATACACAAAAACTTTCTTATTACATAGTATAAAATGAAGTCGCGCTGTCTGCCAGTCTGTCCCGTGTGTGTCTTACGACCTCCGTGGCGTAATGGTTACCACGCCAGACCGCCACCAAAAAGGTCCCGGGTTCGATCCCCGGTCGGGTCATGATGAAAAACTAACTTTTTCTGATTGGCCTCGGGTCTTGGATGTTTATCTATATATGTATTTGTTATAAAATATAATATCGTTGAGTTAGTATCCCATAACACAAGTTTCGAAATTACTTTGGGGCTAGCTCAATCTGTATGAATTGTCCTTTATATTTATTTATTTGTCCCTATGTAAGTCCTTATATCTTCAAAACTACGCAACGGATTTTGATGTGGTTTCCTATAGATATAGTGGTTCAAAGAAGGTTTATATGGATGATATTCCAAAATTTCCACGGGAAAGTGAGGCACACGCTAACGAAGTTGCACGGGTTTCACTAGTTTATAATAATAAATTGGATTTAGCTTTATTACGACTTCAATCAACGTTATTTCCGATTACTTAATTCGATTCCTAAGTACATGATTTGTCCCTCAAGACGTTCGATTCAAGGACACCCTACTCAAAGGCTGTATTGGTAATAACTCTTCTATATAATTGAGTGGTGCCTCCACAAATCCTATTAAGGGAACTGTCAAGATACGCACTCGATAATCGTCGGGATATCATGCCATCTCACTCACACGTCTACGTACAAAGCTTTGTTTTAATTAAATTCGTCACTGTTTATGGGCAAAGGAAAGTATTTTGCAATGATCAACTATCTTACGTTAGACTTCACGTTATATTTTAGATGCATATTGGGTTCTAAATGAAATAGAATAATTGAACAAACACAAAAACAAAATATATTTTTTCGATAAAAGTAAAATGTAAATATAATATTTTAATATTTTTCAAATACAAAGTCCTTGTGAAACAGAAGATATGAACATGAAAATGCAATGCGATTCGTTTGGTAAGCCCAACTCCTATTTTACTTCTTATTTCCTCCTTTCTGCCAGGCAACGACTCAGGACTCAGACATGGAGCATAGAGATTCTAGGTCTCTGTGCTACATGTCTGCGGTAATGATTTGCTATCAAGTTACCCGCATGATCGTTTTCCAAACACTTCCATAATAAAACAATAGTTGATCTATGTCATTGATGATGCAATTTTAACAACGACGGCGAAAACAAATTAAACGCTTGGGAATTCCTTTTGCAAACGTAAGCTTCAAAATACGTATTGAGCTGATTGGATACAAAAAATATTTATTAATAATTACTTGGGTACCTACATTATAATCCCAACTTTTAACTTTTTATACAAAAACGACTAAAACTAGTAAAATACTCGCAACTTCGTTTGCGTATATAAATAAATAAATATATATATATATAGGGACAATTCATACAGATTGAGCTAGCCCCAAGGTAAGTTTGAAACTTGTGTTAAGGGATACTAACTCAACGATATTATATTTTATAACAAATACATATATAGAGATTATATTTTATTTTATAACAAGTACGTATATATATCTCGCTTTCCAATGGGAATTTGTGGTGTAGAAAAAAAATCCTATCTTAGTATACCCTGTACCCCTAGGCCCTAGACGTCGCGTCGTAAGGATTAAGAATCGCTAGACCCAGCGGTTTGGGCTGTGCGTTGATATAATAGTTAAGTCAGTCAGTCCGGACTTTGAATTTTATATTATATAGATTTTGTAAAGTAGCAAAATGTCACACACACCCACAGATATCAGAATACAAGAGATATGGTTTGTGTGCGGGGGCATGTCGCCATTTTCTACACAATTTTCTGCACAAATGTGCAGGAACTTGATTCTTCTAAGTCGCTTGTCGCCCTATTTCGTTAGGTTCCGGTCACTATAATGAACTTTTTGCTCCGTGTTCGTAATCGAACTGCAAATTACGGGCTTACGATTTGTGTGAGAGTGACTGTCGAGATTATTCTATTAATGTGTTAAAATGTAATTGTGTGTGTAAGTGGCGACATCGGTTCCGGTACATAAACCATCTAATGACATTTCTCCTTCTTTCTGTGTTCTGAGCACACACCCTTTTCTCGTAGCAAAAACCGATTCTATTTCGATTCAAACACACTCGCTGTCCCGTTCAATTTCTATTTTGTATGAGTGAGACAGCGATTGAGTGTGAATCGAGAATCGAGATTACTCAATCTCGATTCTGTCCAAGAATATTTATTTTATTTTATTTTATATTTTTAAAACAACAATAAAATGTTACTAAAGGCACTAGATAATATACAATGCGCAGGTTCCAGGTCTTACAAAGACCGAGCTAGATATTTTATTCAGGAGTTCACCAACGAAGCATGTTACCACAAACACATTAAATATTAAACAAAACCGAATATAAAACCCTGTTTCTTGTTATGTATGTACAAGAATACTATGTTTATAGTGACTTCCACATTGAGTTTACTGTCATTTTATATAGAACATTAGAAATCTGTCAAATTATTGCATGATTTTCAGTAATAAATCTGACAAATTGTGAAACCCTAATCTTTTATACATTGAAATCAAAACATCAATCAAACAATTCTAGCGACCGCGAAGCGCGACCGCGACGTCCGACCGCGAAGCGCGACCACATGCGACCGCGAAGCGAAACCGCGACGCGTGACCGAGGCACGCGACCAGTCAATCAATGCTCTATCTATACAAATTCATGCTAAACGGTGAATCGCGAGACCCAGTTTGCGTCGCACGACACGGTCGCGCGTCGCAGTCGCTACCTTAACAATACATTACGTCGCAATACTCAAAAAGGTATAACAATGACAATACATGTTTCTCTTCAGTACAATGTCATAAATTACGTGATTAAAACCCCACAACATGGCCGCCGCACCGATACGTGCTGTTAACCGGCAATTAAATATCAATTTCGTGTACATTAATCATGTGACGAATTGTTGGAAGTATATGTGACGGTGTGATGTTGCTTTTGAACACTTAAATAGGGTATAATACACACAGGCCGCAAGTGTTTATTCAACTAATGCATACCCAACGTGTCATATCCTCAAGTTATATTGTAACTGGTTGTTTTTTTTTTTTACAAAATAATGTGGATACACATATTTATTACTCTATGGAACAACTTTATATAGTTTTCCTAACGAGTCAGTTACGAACATCAACAAATTAAGTCGTCAAAAATATTAACTTTGAACTATGGTTAAGTGCGCCGCAGTCAACTTTAGTCGTCAAAAATATCAACTAACGAAAGTGCGCCGCCCATGCCCATTCCTGCCCCAGGTAGGATGGGAAGGTGAAAATTTTCTTTCAATGTTTTTGCACAATTTAATTGACGACCTCCGTGGCGTAATGGTAAAACGCCGGACCGCCACCCAAGTCTCGGGGTCGAATCCCGATCGGGTCATGATGAGAAACGAACTTTTTCTGATTGGCCTGGGTCTTGGATGTTTATCTACATATGTATTTATTATAAAATATAGTATCGTTGAATATGTAACCAAGTTTGGAACTTACTTTGGGGCTAGCTCAATCTGTGTGATTTGTCCCTATATATTTATTTATCTTAAAATTTCTATTAGTCTCAAATATAACATAGGCACTTCCAAAATACTTAACCGTATGTAGTGAACTTTATGCTCCAGATCGCTTTAAGTACTGTGTAATGTAATGTTGATTGATGATTGTCGAGTATTTAGCGGCACTAAAATAATCCCAGTGATATTTGGTTTCTCTATGAATATTTTAACAAAGCACGTAAATATGAGAAATCGTTTATTAAGAGATTAAGCTTTAGGTATTTAGGGTTCCGTAGTAAACTAACATGGAACCCTAGTTTCGCCATGTCCGTCTGTCCGCGGTCTAGGTGGTCTAGCCACATGAGTAAATAAAACGTGGTTTTATTTACTCACGTGGTCTAGCGCAGCAACGCTTAATACTAGAAAGATGTAACATTACATGTCTACATCTACACATGTGTCTACACATATTATGTACCTATTATTATTTTTTCATTTATTTACTTTATTTCCATATATAGTGGTTGTTTATTTATATATATAAAAGAGAAAATCACTGACTGATTCATCACGAAATCTCCGAAACCACAAGTGCCAGGAGTCTTAAATTTTGCATGGGGGTTCCTTTTAGGGCGTAAGTGCTCACTAAGAAAGGATTTTTAGAAATTCATCCCCTAAGGGGGTAAAACGGGGGTGCAAAGTTAGTATGAAACTTTGCCGTTTTTGAAGTTATTCGAACGAAATTCAGCATGAAGGTTCTTTACTGAAAAGCATGAAACATGAGTAAAATATTTTTTTCAAAATTCATCCATTAGGGGGTTAAACGGGGGTGCAAAGATAGTATGAAACTTTGCCGTTTTTGAAGTTATTCGAATGAAATTCAGCATGAAGGTTCTTTATTGAAAGACATGAAATACGAGTAAAATATTTTTTTCAAAATTCATCCCTTAGGGGGTTAAACGGGGGTGCAAAGATAGTATGAAACTTTGCCGTTTTTGTAGTTATTCGAATAAAATTCAGCATGAAGGTTCTTTACTGAAAAGCATGAAGCATGAGTAAATTTTTTTTTTAAAAACATTCCCTATGGGGTTAAATGGGGGCGCAAAGTTAGTATGAAACTTTGCCGTTTTTAAAGTTATTCAAACGAAATTCAGCTTTAAGGTTCTTTACTGAAAAGCATGAAACATGAGTAAAATATTTTTTCAAAATTCATCCCTTAGGGGGTTAAACGGGGGTGCAAAGATAGTATGAAACTTTGCCGTTTTTGAAGTTATTCTAATGAAATTCAGCATGAAGGTTCTTTATTGAAAGGCATGAAACACGAGTAAAATATTTTTCTCAAAAATCATCCCTTAGGGGGTTAAACGGGGGTGCAAAGTTAGTATGAAACTTTGCCGTTTTTGAAGTTATTCAAATGAAATACAGCATTAAGGTTCTTTATTGAAAGGCATGAAACACGAGTAAAATATTTTTCTCAAAAATTATCCCTTAGGGGGTTAAACGGGGGTGCAAAGTTAGTATGAAACTTTGCCGTTTTGAAGTTATTCGAATGAAATTCAGCATGAAGGTTCTTTAGGCGACATGAAGTTCGCCGGGTCAGCTAGTTGTTAATAGAACGAAATTTGCTTTATACAGCCTGTATGTAACACAGGATCGTTAGAACCTAGCACAGGCATCCTATAAATTGTACTCCTTTTTAATAAGTATAAACAATATGTAATCTGAATAAAGATTTTATTTATTACTAGCTTTTTCCGGCGGCTTCGCCAGCGTGGCCTACTAACAATTAGCATATTTTTCTTCAAAAACAAATTCCGGTCGGGTCCGGTTCGGTCCCGTCCGGTCCGGTCGGTCCGGTTAATATTAGGAACCTACATGCCAAATTAGCATATTTTTTTTCAGAAACAAATTCGGATCCGGTCCGGCACGGCCTCGTACAGTGCGGTTCCTTCCGGTCCGATCAGGTCCGATCCGTTCCGGTCCGGTGCCGGTCCTTATAAGGAACCGACATGCCAAATTTGGAATCTCTAGACCCAGCGGTTTAGGCTGTACGTCCCCTCGCAACTTCGTTTGCGTATATCTCGCTTTCCCGTGGGAATTTTGAAAAATCCTTTCTTAGTACATCCCTAGACGTCGTAAGGAACCTACATGCCAAATTTGGAATTTCTAGACCCAGCGGTTTGGGCTGTGCGTTGATATATCAACGCACAGCCCAAACCGAAGTTGCGAGGGTATACCCTCGCAACTTCGTTTGAGTGTATATCTCGGTTTCCCATCGGAATTTTGAAAAATCCTTTCTTAGTACACCCCTACGTGTCGTAAGGAACCTACATGCCAAATTTGGAATTTCTAGACCCAGCGGTTTGGGCTGTGCGTTGATATATCAACGCACAGCCCAAACCAAAGTTGCGAGGGTATACCCTCGCAACTTCGTTTGAGTGTATATCTCGGTTTCCCATCGGAATTTTGAAAAATCCTTTCTTAGTACACCCCTACGTGTCGTAAGGAACCTACAGTCCAAATTTGGAATCTCTAGACCCACGGGTTTGGGCTGTGCGTTAATATATATTTAAGTCAGTCAGTCAGGACTTTGAATTTTATATATGTTACTGTAAAAGCTCGAACCACGGTAAATCTTAAGATTTAAAAGTAAGTCTTAGGATTTACCGACATGAGTTGGTAAATGTAGGTATTTCTGAAAATGGGACGATTTTTTCGGGCTTTTACCATTCGAATTCAGTATATGCTAGGTTTTACCACTGTCAGCTGGTAGATGTTGGTTTTAAGAATAAAACAATAAGTAATTCTTAATCATTTATTTGAATTAACTATGAGTCAAAACCTTAGGTAGAAAGCCGAAATGGCTTGAAAGACTGAAAGTATCTGATATTGACAGAGCTAAAACTGACCCAAAAAGCATTATTACATTGTGATAGATGTAAAGGACAATGAGTTTTACGAGGGTAAGAAACTGAAAGTTCTTAGAAAATCAAAAACTGGGCAAAAATAAATATTATTAGTTTTATTATATATTTTCAAAATAGTGTCCCTTCACATCAATGTATCGTTGCATCCGAAGAAACCACTGAGCAAAGCAGTTTTCCCGATGTCTAAGCTTATCCGAATTTGCTGATAGGTCACTCGTTTGTCATTCTCTATCATACGCCGCACAACACTGATGTTAACTTCAGTCGTCGCCGTAGAAAGCCGTCGTTCACGCAGATCATCCGTAAGAATAGTGTGACCATGTTAGAACTCATTATATCAGTTGTAAATTGTGGCACGGGATGGGGCTTCATCATGAAAGGCCATTCGAAGTCTATTATAACATTCTTGTTGACTTAAATGACATCGAAAGTCATAAAAAATCATGGCACGAAAATTTACTCGCGTTAAATTCATGCTGACGTGATTCGGGAAATTTTCAATTTGCCGCCAAAACGTAAAACAAAAGAAAAATAAAAAAGAACATACTCGTTAACATTGACAAAGAAATCCATTTTCAAAATTTAAACTTATTTTTTAATTATATTGTTTACAAGTGGCCAGTTCTAAAAACTTTCAGTGTCGCCCTCGTACCAACTGTTCCTAAATTTATTAATAAAATAATATCCGAAATGAAAATAATTTAAATAGATTAGGATTAGTTATTTAATTACTCTCGTTTGATACCTATATAATATAAGTACTTACCTAAGGTTTTGACTCATAGTTAATTCAAATAAATGATTAAGAATTACCTAATGTTTTATTCCTAAAACCAACATCTACCAGCTGACAGTGGTAAAACCTAGCACAAACTGAATTCGAACGGTAAAAGCCCGAAAAAATCGTCCCATTTTCAGAAATACTTACATTTACCAACTCATGTCGGTAAATCCTAAGACTTACTTTCAAATCTTAAGATTTACCGTGGTTCGAGCTTTTACAGTAACATATATATAGATTATTTATTATTTTATATTCTTTTTGTATTTTTTTGGTATGCCAGCCCTGTATGTAAAGTTGCAATTAACTTATGTATATTTAACAGCATTGTAGTATCTATGGTACATGCTTAGCTTAGTTTGTGACTAGATGGCGTTTTGTTGTGTGTGTGTGTGTGTCGTCCAAGAAAATTTATTTTATTACTAACGAGCTGTTACACGCGACTTCGTCCGCGTGAAATGTTCAAATAAAGATAACTCCTTTTCCTGTCATGGGATTTAAATGAAACAAAGCCTATATTCTGCTCCAAGCCGAGCTCTAGCTTCCTGTGAAAACAGCATTAAAATCCGTTCAGTAACTTAGAAGATGTGCGCGTTCAAACAGACAGACAGACAGACAAAAAATTCAAAAAAATTTTTTTCCTTTTATTACCTTTCTCTAACTGTTCCCTCTCCATTTTTGCCAAATATGTTCAAAGTACAGACATATCGGGGTCTACTGTTTTATTATATGTTTAGATAGATATTTTCCCGTAAAACAATGCATCATAATCTATTATTTTGCGAACTTAATTATAATTCATTCGCATTATACCTAATGCTAACGAATTCTCATCAGATAAATCAATAATTCTACGTCTTTATCCCATAGCCATGTACTGCATCATCTCTGAAACCTGTCAGGGCGTAAGCGTCGGATTTTGTGATTGACACTAATTACACCACATTCAATGGGTGTTCAGTGTTTTGTTATTAAAGAGACGAGCTTAGAAGGGATCGATACAAATTTCGTTATTTTTTATAGAGACTAATATTTAATGAGAGTTCTTTTACTATGAACTGGTAGTCTGGTAGTTCCATGATCGTGATCAGTGGGTCAGATTGACAAACAAGTTACACTGTCAATCTGTAGGGACGTGCCCAAACAGCAGCTGTCCTAGAGTGAGCATTTTTTACAATGTTAGTATGAATGTCCTTGATTTTTACTTTACTGGCTATCTTTTTAGGCAGTAGCTTCAAAAGATCTGAACCGGGCAGAGCCTGTCTCCTGTTTTGCCTTTTGGATACTGGTGGTAATTGCTCTACATAAAAAATGTTGCCTTGAAAAGATTGCTTTTAGCCACAGATATTATAATACTTAACAGTACTTAGCAATAAAGCCGTCTTGTTGCGATTACACTAATCTGTAAACTGTGTGTCCTTTCTGTTGTATATTGAAAATAAAGCATATTTTGAGAGAGGTAGGGCACAGCGGATAATCCGCTCAAATCGGAGCAGCCCGTCTGGGGAAGGACCTCCACCTTATAGAAGATCGTAGCCAAATAGCATTGGTCTCGTGCTGTGTTCCTACGGTGAGTAAGGTCTCCAGAGCACTACTTGGGGGGGTTTTTTTTTTCTTGACGATGTTGTGCAAGCTAGTGAAGCGCTAACGGGATACGCTTCACCAGCAACATTGGTTTTACGTGGGCGAGATGTCAACCCGCCGCACAACCCCCGAAATGCTGGAGGACCACACCCGTCGTTGGTCAGCGAGTCCATCGGACTTAGCCGGTTAGTGTAGCTAGGCTGTACTACCGACCATTCCCCTATCCGCCACCTTGGGGACGCTCCCCATTCGCTGTGAGGGCCAGCGCGGGGTACTTGGGGGGGTTGGGAGGGTTGGCAACGCGTGAGTGATACTAATACCCCCGGTATTGCAAGCGTCTAAAGGCTACGGTGCTGCTTACCATCAGGCTTGTTGCAAACTTTGTGGCATTAAAAAAAACTATTTATCTATCAATCCCTAAGTAGTGGACCCTACTAATCCTAACGACTTACGAAACAGGATAACGCCCTAGCGCTCTCCTAATAAATATAATAATAGATGGATAGGTATTAATAAAAAGTGGATAAATTTACACAATGTTACAGCGGAACGGTAAGCTTGAGAAAAAGCTGATTGAATCTCAAATTGCAGTCGGAGTCTCTTTACACGGTGCGATTAAGTACAATTATTTCGAGTAGATGAGAAACTTTTTAAGACTTTAAAAACACAAATCAGATTTAATAAAGCACTTTAACGATATATTTGGTATTGTTTAGTATATTTAGATAATCGATTTTATTATTGTCTTCATACGTAATTATGTTCCGACACTCATTATTGCGAATGAATGAAGAACGTATTAACTTGGTAAATGGGACTGCCCATTGGTTAAGTATCCGCCGGACAAACCGAATTCGGGACAAGCCCACCACACATTCCCACCACTGTGTCTCCTGTGTAGCCAGGATCAACAACGGCGACCTCAGATAGACAATAAGCAATGAAGCCCATTGACGTCCCGGGGAAGAAAACTACAGCTGTCTTGGAACTCACAACGAATTTAATCAGAAAGAAGATAGTCGGAGTAGGAAGTATTGAAAGGACTTCCCTCCTTAACAACTACGTGAGAAACAGCAATTTGAAGCAAAAGGCATTATACCCTAGAGAGATGGCAAATCAAGTGAGGCTCGATTGCCGAGCACCACGGTCTATTGTTACATTACTATTGGGACCTAATGCTATGAGCTGTTGTTTACTATTTTGATTCCAATAATATGTATTGCAAAATCTTCTAAATGCCTGATAATTCTCTCTGCTTGCTACGAGATCAGAATAATAAACTACGCCCGAAGTGACATGTAAAGAATCCAACATGATTACGCGTTCGTCATGCCAAAGATCACACTCCCACAGAACGTGATGAACTGTTTGTTCTACTCTGGTATTTGCGGTAGAACACTCACAGAAAGGAGAAGGTACAACCTTGAAATAAAATAACTTGGCCTTAAAGTTTCCGTGTCCCGTTAAAAATTGAGCTACTTGATGGTCGACCTCTAGCCAGGTTTTCTTTAATCTGTCTCTCACAGAGGGAAAAAACAGATACAGATGACGGCCTTTTACGGAAGTCTCCCACCTTTCCTGCCATTCCGATAGAAGAGTCTGTAATACGTCATCTAACGGATTAAATAATCTATTTATTTTGTCACGATCACGTGTCTTAAGGAACGCGGGGGTCATTTCTTTTGATCTATAGTACATCGACGCGCGACGCTGTATCTCCAAATCGACGGGATACCAGCCAGCACAGGGAGTGCCTCCGTGCTGACAGTTCTGTAAGACTTACACAAAAATATCAAGGCAAGACGCTGACTTTGCAATAATTTTCTTCGCGCGGCCCCAATTGTTACACGATCCGCGAAAATCGCTGAGCCATATGTTATACAACCCAGGTACGTCGCAGTATAAACCATTTTTAACGTTCTAAAGGTTAAACCCCAGGTTGCGGCAGATACTCGAGTTAAGGCATAAAAATTCTTTTTGGCTTAAACACAAACAAACCGAATGACTGGTTTTTGTGATAGGTCTTCAAAATTATTAGAAAATAATTGATCGTAACATGTAAACGCACCTTGAATACCGTACCAGCATTACCACTGCGTAATTTACATTTTACCAAGATCATTTCGAATCGGATCGTGATCTGTTATATTACCATTTGATGGGAATTCCCTTGGTGACATGTCTACCCTTAATATTATGGTAATTAATAGATGTTTTAGTATCGACAACTACTACAGTAGAGAGGATTATAAGACTGGTCATCATATAATCATACCCATAATCATCGCACTGCAGGGATACGGGTCAACCTTCAGGCCTGACAGGCCCGGTGGCCGAGAGGCTAGCAATGGTCACTTTATTTCATGGGCCGCGGGTTCGAATCCTACGCAAGACAAACATTTGTGTGCATGAACATGTCTGTTTGTGCATGAAAAAAATGTATTGAAGTATATTTATCAGCAATCTAGTACCCATAGTACAAGCTTAGTGCTTAGTTTGGGACTAGATGGCGTTGTGTAAATCGTCCAAGAATATTTATTTATTTATTTATTCAATCGAAGGTGATTAGAGCGTACTCTGACACGCTGCTTCAATGCGGATTGGCAGAGGCCGTTCTTTCCAAGCCACCTTGCTTGTATTTAGTAAGAGAATAAGAGAGGTAGGACACAGCCTGCGGATAATCCGCTCAAATCGGAGCAGCCTGTCTAGGAAAGGACCTCTACCTTACAGAAGATCGTAGCCAAATAGCATTGGTCTCGGCCATGTTGTGTTCCTACGGTGAGTAAGGTCTTCAGAGCTCCACTTGGGGGATTGGGAGGGTTGGCATCGCGGTAGTGATACTCCCGGTTTTGCAAGCGTCTATAGGCTACGGTGACGGCTTACCATCAGGCCGGCCATATGCTTGTTTGCCACCTTAGTGATATTTAAAAAAATCGAAACGTTCAGTCTTCTTGCTCAAATAAGTAAAGGAAATCTTCACGTGTTTTAATTTAAATGACCATTACACATCTTCAGGCTTGAAGTGAAGAGGCGACCTGATCGTTCCAATATCAAAGGTTTCTTTTGTAACATACAGCCCACAAGAGCGGAGAACTGTACTCTTACCATGAGTTGGTATCGAGAACTCTAGCCACTGCGTAAAATATCTATGAAAAAAATCTGTGCCTATAGCGGTCACTTTAAGAACAAAAAGCGACTGCGTAAAAATATCTATGAAAAAATCTTTGCCTAAAGCGGCGGTCACTTTAAGAACAAAAAAGCGACTGCGTAAAAATATCTTTGAAAAAATCTGTGCCTATAGCGGTCACTTTATGAACAAAAAGCGACTGCGTAAAAATATCTATGAAAAAATCTTTGCCTATAGCGGCGGTCACTTTAAGAACAAAAAAGCGACTGCGTAAAAATATCTTTGAAAAAATCTGTGCCTATAGCGGTCACTTTAAGAACAAAAAAGCGACTGCGTAAAAATATCTTTGAAAAAATCTGTGCCTCTAGCGGTCACTTTAAGAACAAAAAAGCGACTGCGTAAAAATATCTTTGAAAAAATCTGTGCCTCTAGCGGTCACTTTAAGAACTAAATTTTTTCATAAACATTTTTACTGTACTGACTGTGATATTGTTGGCGACTGCTAATTTAGACTATATTATTTTTGTCATACGAAATTAGATATCGTCGTTGCGCCTGGAAAAACCGATAAACGTTTTTTTTTTAAAATGGCTTTTTTCACTTTTAAGGCACAATTTGCCACGGCCGTCATACCTGTAAAACCCGTTTTGTGATATCTTAAAAGAATGCGAAAATAGCATATTCCGCTATGTATCGTTCAAACAAAAATCCGCGTCCTAAACCGCTTTGTGCCTTGTTGACACAAAGCGGTTTTTCCATTTTGACCTCCGCGAAGTACCTACACGCTGCGTTCCGCGCGCAGTTGCACATAGCGGAATATCATTTGAATCATTTCGCACCCAATCTTGCGCCGGGTACCATTTCTTTTTGTTTTTGTCGTGAAGTAATTAATATTTTGAATGGGACTCGTACGTAATTAGTGATAAAAACCTGTTGCAGCTGTATTACGTATAACAGAGGTGAGTATTCTTTAAGCCTGTTGATTATACTAAGCATTTAATTGAAATAACCAAAACTAACCTCAAATCACTTGGAAATTTCATGTGTTTGTACTTTTGTGCTCACATAAGAACGTGATTTTAATAGATACATTAGTCTTATCTTATGGTAGAAAAGGGGTGTAGGTAGGTAGTTAGGTACAGTCGCCTCGAGGATAGCAGGACCATCTTTAGGATTATTTTTGGTTGCAACGTCCAACATCCTAGTGGACACATGTGGCTCTAATAAACAAAAACCCTGTTTGGTAACAAAGAAAAGAACGGAGCTGATAAGAAATCCGCTTACAAGATGTGCAAGCGATTTTTTTCTAAAATGGTCCTCCTATCTTCGAGGCCACCGTACGTACCTACATGTGATCGATGTTGTGCCCAATACATGTAGATTGGATAATAGCTCTGTGTAGATCATGTGTAGATACTTACCTACCCTTATCCCTATAATATAAAGCAATACAGTTCCCAATGATCCAACTTCAAAACCATCTTCTGCTAGTTAAGTTAAGATAAAGTAATGACTAATGAATGATAAGATAATGATCGGTGGTGGTCGAGTGGCTAGCAATGGTCACTTTATCTCAAGGGCCGCGGGTTCGAATCCTGCGCAAGGCAAACATGTCGGTTTGCTTTGGTCTGGGTGTTTTCTATGTACTTATAATAAGTATTTATTTACAAAAAAAAAGTATTTAAGTATATTTGTCAGCAATCTAGTACCCATAGTACAAGCTTAGTTGCTTAGTTTGGGACTAGATGGCGTTGTGTGATTCGTCCAAGAATATTTATTTATTTTGTACCAATTAAACCAATATACCTACGTACCTACACCTACTCTTCAATGGCTGGTTTTAATGGTGTTATTGTATGTGAAATAGCTTGTTTATTTTACAAGAACATTTGTACTTGTAACATTTCATGCATGATTAACATGAAAGTACGTGAAATATCTACCTATCGGTACCGTCAGCATCAGATATAGTAAAAGATTTGTTTGATAGTTTGTTAAGTAACTATGCAACTTACCAGTGATGATGTTTTGCTACTTTAATTATGTTTAGAGACATCTGATGCTGACTACAGTCAATAGGTACCTTTACCGGTAGCGATTTTCTTCAGAATGTTTGGTGACTGGATAACAGTACAGTCAGAGATTAAATACTTGACCATTTGATTACACAGAGAATCTCCTACTCACCTATAACACGCACGCCACACTTTAGCTGACAAACCCCTCTCCTCTCCTATGATCTAATACCTTATAGCTGTGCTCACGTCATTTTGATAAAAATACTTAGTCGTGCATTTGGTCATCGGGATTGTTCTCTGTTCTCTCTTTCTGTTTGCTTCGCTTTTGGTGGTTTGCAGCTTTCTTTTCTTTCTTTCAGATTGAAATTATCTTAGAATGAAACGCTTTAGCAGATCGAGCATTATTCTTAGCATGGCTAATAAAAAAGACATACCTGCAGTCACACAAAATGTTAGATGCAGTATTGATGAAGAAACTCATGCCCCAGAGCTGATTCTAAACAATATAGCGGGTTCTGATATCACAACATCGTATTCCCCAACTCATTCGATTCCACAACAACAGGGTGATTTTCTGGATTTAGACAGCCAAGTCATTTCTTCACAATTATCAAGCTGTGCAAATGTGGGCGCTGAAGAAATAGATTGTGGCTCAGACGTATTATTTAAAGAACTAGAGAACGAAGATTTTTTCAACAGATTGGAACCAGAAGAATCTATTATTCTCGCAACAAATACATCACAAACCGAAAATCACTTAATACAAGCCAATTCTCATTCTTCTCAAGCAGAGGCCAGCAATCATACATCATCTGAAATACCCTCGTTCTCTCAATTAGAAACCAACGATCATGCATCACCTTACATAGCCTCGCTGTCTCAATCAGAAGCCAACAATCATGCAGCATTTCACATAGCCTCGCTCTCTCAAGCAGAAGTGAACAATCATGCAGCATCTCACATAGCCTCGCTCTCTCAATCAGAAGCCAACAATCATGCAGCATCTCACATAGCCTCGCTCTCTCAATCAGAAGCCAACAATCATGCAGCATCTCACATAGCCTCGCTCTCTCAAGCAGAAGTGAACAATCATGCAGCATCTCACATAGCCTTGCTCTCTCAATCAGAAGCCAACAATCATGCAGCATCTCACATAGTCTCGCTCTCTCAAGCAGAAGTCAACAATCATGCAGCATCTCACACAGCCTCGCTCTCTCAAACAGAAGCCAACAATCATGCAGCATCTCACATAGCTTCGCTCTCTCAAGCAGAAGTCGACAATCATGCAGCATCTCACATAACCTCGCTCTCTCATACATCGTCTCACACTACTGATTCGCATACCTTTTATGATAATTTAAGGTCTTAAGACCTTAAATTATCATAAAAGGTATGATAGTCAATTTATTAATAAATTACCTGTCTTTTTAATAAACATACTAAATTATCCTTTCGGACCATCATGTTGATTTCGCGTATATTATTGTTCACCTTTAACGTCAAAATGTCTCTTTAATAATTATCTAAGATTTTAATTAGTCTTGCCTACCTACCTTTAGTTGTTATATCTTTTTAAATAAAATATGGTATTATTTTATCTGTTTTTGATTCTATTACAGGTTTTTTAAATTTTACTTATACTATCTGCACTCAATTACTAGCTAAGTAACTTAACACCTAATAACATTTAATTACCTTCGTTTCTTGTAAATTTATACATGGGGAGGGCAAAATAGAGGAGAAAAGGAGGTATGCTAAAGATCTTGCTTTTAAGTGTCATATCCCGTACCTACAATAATGACTTGGAGCATGGAGATGACGATCAGCGATGTTTTCGAAGGTGAGTTCCAATGTAAAAGTGAATTTCGGAGTTATCGTTATGGTGGAAAAGCCTCGGTGTAGAAGAGTAGGATCATAATAATTCCTAATTTAGCAATATAACGCCACTGGAAAAACCGCTTTGTAATGAAAAATCACATAGCGGATTTTGACGACTCGAAAATAAACAGTTATGTGTCAAAATTAAAGAAAAAAAAATCTGAGTCCTAAAATAACGATCTATTACAAACAAAGTATATTAGAACAGATCCATGTTATCTTATTTTAATTTTCTGTATACTCGGTTTTTGGCTTAAGGACCTTAGTTATAAACAAAACGGTTTTTTGTCTTTCATTAATAGTTACGATTTCATCTTTATCGGTTTTTCCAGGCACAACGACGATATTACAAAACATCGTTTTTATGACACTGCATTATTTATCTACATCCTGTAAGATAACACTGTTCACTTCCTTTTAAAACAATGCTAGTGGACATTGGCAATATCATTATATTAACCAATTTGGAGAAAGATAGTTCAGGCTATAGATACGTCTTGTCTTAGTATGATTTAGGTTTTTTTATAGCATACGGCAGGCAAACATGCGGTCAGGAGTCTTTCAAAATAATTCCGCTCGATTGGCATTGGATTGTTACGTACTAGGGTTACATATTAATTATTAATTGCACATAGGATAGTTTTTATTTCATACTAGCGAAACCCGCGCAACTTCGTTTGCGTATATCTCGCTTTCCTGTGGGAATTTAAAAAATCTTTTCTTAGTGCTCCCCTACGTGATAAAAGCAACCCCTGTGCAAAATTTCAAGTTTCTAACCCTTATAGTTTAGGCCCTGCTTTGATTGTCAGTCAGTCAGTCAGCTTCTCCTTTTATATATATAGACTAGAGAAACCCGCGCAACTTCGTGTGCGTATATCCTTTCCCGTGGGAATTTCGAAAAATCCTTTCTTATCGGACGCCTACGTCCTACCTGCCAAATTTCAGATTTTTACGATGAGCGGTTTAGGCTGTGTGTTGATTCTCAGTCAGTCAGTCAGGACAAAGCATTTTATTTCTTGTAACGAATAAACCGATTTGAAAAATTCACAATTCACTCCCCCCCCAACAAGTGGAGCTCTAGAGATGGCCGTGACCAATGCTATTTGGCTACGATCTTCTGTAAGGTGGTCAGTCCTTCCCAGACGGGCTACTCCGATTTTGAGCGGATTATCCGCTGTGCCCTCTCATAAGAGATTTTTTAAATAGAGATCCTTACAATAACCCGTGTGAAGCTGTAACAAGGCGCTAGTATTATAATAATTATCCTTTTTGCTGTAGTTTAAAATGATAATAAATAAATAAATATATAGGGACAATTCATACAGATTGAGCTAGCCCCAAAGTAAGTTCGAAACTTGTGTTATGGGATACTAACTCAACGCTATTATATTTTATAACAAATACATATATAGATAAACATTCAAGACCCGAGGCCAATCAGAAAAAGTTCGTTTTTCTTGATGACCCGACCGGGGACCGAACCCGGGACCTCGTGGGTGGCGGTCTGGCGTGGTAACCATTACGCCACGGAGGTCGTCATAATGCCGACATTAACCACACAATTTTATCTAAACATTATACTACAGGATAGCTAATGACGGTTTGTTTGTGGCCAGACGTGTCTACATTAAATTCAATTAAAATTATAATTATAATCAATGCCAATTACAATGAAATGGATTGCAATTGTGTTATTGGCATACAATTGCATTGGGATATCGGCTGATAATGACACCTTTATATATACTAATGACTGTAAGTAAATATAATTAATTAATAATTAACTTTATTATTACCCATACTAATATCCATACTAATATAATACATGGGAAAGTGTGTGTGCCTGTTTGTTTGTCCGGTTTTCATGGCAAAAAGGAGAGACGAATTGACGTGATTTTTTAAGTGGAGATAGTTGAAGGGATGGAGACTGACATAGGCTACATTCTGTCTCTTTCTAGTTCTAGTTTCTAGTAGTGGGGGATTCCCCACTTCCCTAAAATGGGGGGTGGAAGTTTGTATGGAGCATTCCGCAATTTTCAAGGTAGCAAGCTAAAAATTGGTATGCGGACTATTTGTGACTAACTAAAAAATCGTGCATCATTTTTTTTGGAAATCTTAAAATGAATCCCCTGAAAAAATAAATGGGACTTTATAAGGTAGGAAGCAAGGGGAACTGTGTTACCCCGAATTTAACGCGAGCGAAGCCGCGGGCAAAAACTAGTCCTTATATAAATGTGTATCCACCAGTTCAAATGAAACTAAAACAATAATCAGTATTACAAACTGAAATAACAAAAAATTCTTTTCTTAGTTAATTAAATTTTAATGCATTATGAGTTTATTGTAATTTTACCCAATAATAAAGAAATATCAGTACTACAATTTAATAAATACACAAAAAAAAGTATGAAAAATTTCGCCACCATTTTTAACCTCCCCGGTAGTTCAGTTGGAACAGCTCTCGGTCGGATTTCAAGAGGTCGTCGTCGGTTCGGATCCCATCATGGGAGGTGAAATTCTTATTTCAAAAATGTTTCAGTTAACGGATATATTATTGTAAAAATATACTCAATACTCAATATAATTCTCATAATAGATAAAAAACACCAAGACGAGAAACACAAAATGTCACATAAACCTGTGTGTTTTAAACCTATTATGGTTTTAATGTAATTGTTTGTTTAATAATAAAAAAAGAATGTTTGGATGTAAATGAAAAAAGAATGTTTGCGCCGAGCAGAAATCGATCAAGCGCTCTCTGGTCTCACTACCAACAAACCTCCAGTCCAAAAACTGATTTGATGATAGAAGTTTCTCGAAAAATGTCTCCATCAAAGTCGGTTAAAAGGGGTACATTTAAAATATCAATTACTACAAAATAACTCGATCCAACTCTTAGTTTAAACGGGAAACTCTCGGAAAGTTCCCGAAAGTCTTGCTTCAAGATGAACGAGTTTTAATATTTAACGACGCAGTACGTCTTTGCTATCAATTATTCAGACTAATGACTGGTGACTTTTATATTGAACTAGTAATAGAATGGGATGTTGACCGAAAAATCTAGGTTTACCATTTAGACCATGTACAATGACCAGACCAATGAATGAGTATGCCGTAATGTGATTCAAGTTTACTGGTTTTTTTTATACCACAAAGTTGGCAAATGGCAAACAAGCATACGGCCCGCCTGATGGTTAGCATAACAGTAGCATATAGACGCCTGCAATACCGGGATATCACTTACGCTTTGCCAACCCTTCCCCCCCCCCCCCCCCCCCCCAGTGGAGCTCTGGAGACATGGCCGAGACCAATGCTATTCGGCTACGATCTTCTGTAAGGTGGAGATCCTTCCCCAGACGGGTATATTGCACCTACAATGTTTACTTTTTTTAATATATTAAACACATCCAAATATTGTCTGGAGTCGGCATTACTTAATATGCGTGTTAATTTAGATATACACAACCATAAAACTTATCTTGAATTCTTGACTGACTGACGTTAAGATGGCGTCGAGCTTCTTACAATAATCACTGTAGATTATTGAAGTTTACAGATTGCAATTATGTAATGAGTGTACTGTGTAGGCTTAAACCTAATATAGGCTTTGTGAGAAGTCTAGCAGCTAGCTCTGTTTTGGAGTTCGACATCAAAGTGGCATGTGCAATACATTAAGTAAAGTGCCATATTGTGCCACAGTTAGCAAGTGACCTGGTTCACATAGTGCATACGTATTTTTAGAACCCACCGACCTAGCTCTAAAATTGGCTAAAGGGATCTTTTCCATATTTTCGAGGGCGTGAGTTCGAACCCTTTTCATCTCATTATCTTAATTATAACTATTAAACATTAAGCTCTTGCTTAGTACGAGTTTGGTCACATTCAAACGTGTTAACGTGTACATATAAGCCGACAAAATTGAAAAAAGTTTCATATTGTAATATGTATATCAGCCGCGTGTTACATTACATACCATATCCATTCATATTTTTGAAATTGATTTTTTGAAAGAAACATTTCACTTCCTCCCAGGTGGGATTCGAACCCACGACCCCTCGATATCCGGCCGAGTGCTCTAACCACTGATCTACCTGGAAGGTTAGTAAGGGTAGTGAAATTTCTCATTCCTTTTAAACTGCGTAAGTCGCAGAGCACGCCATCTACCTGATAGGTTTACAACCAAGCAGGTTTAGTAGCCCATCGTTACAGATTGAGATTCTACTATTTTTATATAACGGTCACCATACAATTTATGATTTTTATTTATGGTTGTTAGGCATACATATTTTTAAATCGAATCCCACCTGGGGGGAGGAAGTGAAATTTTTCTTTCAAAAAATCAATTTCAACAATATCTAAATTACCCGGGTTGCTCACATTAATTTCGGTCGGTATGTTTAAATGGACATGATCGAACGTGAACAAAAAAACTCGTACTTAGCATATTGAATGCATGCTGATATTCAACTCGCTTGTGCAACTGCTTGGCACTGTCTGGCAAGCTGTCACAATTGTACCTGCATTAAATTTTTTGCTAGTATAAACAGTATCATGAGCATGATCGCCAGCACTTGACTGCCTATATATGAGCCATTGCTGCACCATGATGGGCGGTATGTTGCAGGAATGGCACAAAGTGTAGTTTATTTTTATTAGTTGATAAGTATACTAACACCATATGAGTCTTTGTTATTTGAATAAATATTAATAATAAACTCGACCTATCCCATTTTTTCAGTGGCCGCACATTGCAAGGAACACGTAAGCCGTTTGGGATACGTCTACGACACTTACTATAGGATTGAGAACAATATAAGATCTCCCTCAGACCCAGACAATGTCGCTTTTGAGATGCATATAGCGATTCAGGCTGCAAGCAACGGTCATATACTACTGTCGCCTGTGCTACGCCCAAATGCAATGGACCATGTTTATGAAATTGGTAAGAGAAATTAACTAATCTCTAAGATTAAGACTTCTTCTTTTCTAATCAATAACACTCACAGAAGAACTTATACATGTTTAAAAAATTAATAAATAAAGGTTTCAATTCAAAATTTTTAAATCGCTAGCTCCATCTTGCTCATGCGAAAGAAGCTCGACATATAGTTTGAAAATATTTTTGATACGAAAAATAGCCAACACTAAATGTCTCTCATATTTTAAATTAAGTGTCCATTGGAAACCTGTGTCGTCTAACCAAAACGGTCAGTCAACTGAACCATATCATCGCCTACGCATAAGCTTCTACCTACATTTATAATAATATGTTTTCTAAGAACTCCTCCATTTATTTATCAATCACTAACAAAGTATTTATAGTCGTAGGTGGTGGTGGCAACACGTTTACGGAACTCCGCCGCAATTTGAGGAGAAACGCAAGGACGTCATCCAAAACCATGCAGATACTCTCCCCGAAACAACTGAGAGGTTTTTACATCAGAATTTCAAAAGGTAGACCTTTCTGGTAAAACATTATAAAATATCTACCTATAATTTATTTTCAGAAGAACGTATCAAAATAAGAAAGTCTCAGGAAACCGCTGGATGCAGGCCGCTGCCAATACAGCGCTGGCAATATTTGGCGGAAACCTATGTCCAGCAGTGAACTTCTGTGGCTGGGATGATGATGATGTTGATGTTCAAAATAGTTGTTTGTTTTAAAGTGGAATAAAAAGACCAAGAATCAATCAAGAGAATTTATTTTATTTTTAGATGGACTTGTAACATTCGGTCGGGAAGGTGAAACATTGCCGATCCTAAACTATTATGACGTTGACCCTATTGAAGTCAAATATTTTAGTTTTGCAGCATGGAACGGTGTAGAAGCTAAGTTTCTTTATGATTGTCCAGAGCCAGGGAATAAAACTAACGATAGTAAGTAACGATGAGTTAATTTCCAACAGACCTTTTCACCGGCTGCTAATAAGTTCCAGTAAGGTCACTTGAAAAAGAAATCGTTTTTTCAGAGAGATACGCTTGTAAATTTTTGAGTTGTAAGAGGCATAATTATTCCAGCCTTAAAATTCTGAATTTGTTAATTTGTATTTAAATTATGAGTCGACAGACAACTCATTTGCGCCATGTGAATCAAACAGTACTTTTCTATGAAGCCGTATGCAGCAGAAATTATGTGACTCACAACTTTACACTCAGACTCGTTTGGTCTCAGCCTAGATGTTATAATTGCAGGTGTAATCATGGTCTAAAGGAATAAAATTCTCTTTCTACTTGATCAAAATCGCCAAACGTCATACAGGCAAAAGGCAATGATTTCGTTTGAAGAGTATCTTTTTTTCTAGCAACAACAATTAACAATTCGACTGAGATCTCCAAGCTGTCTCCCTCAGATCAGCTCAAGAAAACAATGTTGTTGGGTCACTCACCAAATATAGCTCCAGAATCAAACATGACAGTACAGATGGGTGTCGTCGTTACCAGTGTGAGGTATGATGTCTTTGATTCGAAGGTTGTTGCTGGACTGGCATTTGTAACGGTGAGTTGTGACAAAATTTTTATTTTTATAATAGTTTTCACAAGTCTTCTTCGGTTTAAGTTAATGACACTCGCATATTAAATAGAATTTGACCAGTACCTGGCAACAGCACACCTTTATACTTATTAAAAATATTTCGGACGTTTGTTTAATTAGTCTTTTACGTCCTATCATCTCCAATGAATTTGATCTTCGGTGTTCCGCTATTATTGTAATTATTAACACACTATGCCGAAAATATGCGGCCTCAGTTCTGTGCTATTACGCCAAAAGAGTACTTTGCAATATTACCCCTGTAGTGCTATTGAATTACTATCAACACATTTGCTGAAATTACTTACGCATATAGAATTGAATAGAATAGCTGCCACTGTGACACTAGGGTAGAAAGAAAGAGATTGCTTGAGACTTAATATAGATAAGAAGATTATTCGATCGGGCGTCTCGCTTGAATTCTTGCAACCTACCTGTTCCATTGTATAAATTAAAAGTGTATTGTGTTTACAGAGCTGGATGGACCGTAGTGTAGCTTGGAATCCAGATAAGTTCAACGACATTATAAAAGTTAACTTTCGTCAAACACAAATATGGAGACCGACGTTTCTTGTATACAAGTAAGTGATCGCTAAATGCCCAAGTGTTTGTCTAAACTCGAGCAACTTCCCGTTATTATGCTTTGTTTTTATTCTTTTAAATTGTAATCTTCTTATGTGAATGATATTTTGTTGATATTATTATTTGTTTGCTATTGTGTTGTACTGTGGGAAGGTTGCTGGCGAGAAATGATACTATGTCTGCTGATGTAGGAACATTCAACATATGTCTCACAGTACCATTTTAAAAGAGCAAGTGCTAAGTTTCTTATAAATTTTCCGTCTGAGAGTGACGATTCGAAAGAGCTTGTAATAGGCCTATTTGAAAAAAAAATTACTCTTTCTACCTTACAAAGTCAGTCAAATTTTAATTTACATAATATGGACTTTACGCGTTTCAGCTCAAATACTTTGAACCAATTGGACGCAAACAATGCCGGATTAATTTCCATGGACAATAGTGGCGAAGCTACCTTCCATTTTAGAGCAAATGTTGAGTCTTGGTGCGTTTCATATGACTCAAAATTGAATAAGTAAGTATATTTGTATTGTTTTTCAGACAAGAGTCAAATATGTCACGTAATATAAAAAAAACGCTCAATTAATGCTCGACCGTACAGCAAGCTCCTGATTTAAACTAAACAGATTGATGATAAACAGATTAAACGTATTTTTAAAGTTAGTAAAACATCAAATTATAGCTGTCACTCTCAAACTAAAAGAAGGTAAAAAAAGATAGCTTGATACTTAATGCGGAATTAAATTAAAATGCGTTTCAGAAACAGAAATTCTTTAATTTTAAAGCTATATTCAATTGAAAATCGCTTGTAACCTATTTCATGGCTAATAAAGGAAACCCCAAACGTAAAGGTCCATTGAAATCCCAAGAGAAAACTTCGTTGAGACCGTTTTGCTATACGGAACGGATACAAATTGGTGTACAAATTAATTAGTCTACCATTTTGATTGATATGAAAAGCAAGACAAGTAAATATAACTGGATATTCTACGTAATAATGTTAACTATGTATTTTGTTTTGCCATTGATAATTTTAAGGTAACTAATCCATTTATGTTCGACTCGGAAGCGTAATTGGTACCAGAGGAGAGTGTAATAATACAAGATTTAAGGATTTTAAATTTATAAATTTACGGCCAGTCCACGACTTAGCGGCAAGCGGGGCGGCCGGCGGCGCCGCTCTACCATGGCAACGCATTGGGTCGCGCGTCGCGCGCGCATATATTTGTTCCCTCTGCGCTCCTCACAGCACGCGACCCTCGCAAAATTGCTGGCGCTGCCAAAATAAGTGCTAAAGATTTTATTTTTTATTTTTACACAGAAATATTTTATATATATTTTTTTATATATTAATGTATAATTTACTTTATTTAGTAAGTATATTAAATTTTTCTAGATGGCCCCTCGACGAATACGTATGCAGTATTGTGATCCAGCCATGGGAAGCGCATGAAATAATTTCAATAGACTTACTAAGTCCAGATGATAATAGAATGAAAATTGTAAGCAATCGTCTTTACAAATTTTTTCGAAACATAACTACCACACATTCCCACTGTGTCTCCGTAAAGCCAGGATCTACATTCTACAATGTCGACCTTAGACTGACAATAAGCACTCCAATAAACGTCAATACGTCAACGGAGAAAATACAGCTGTCTTGGAACTCGCAACGAATTTCAAAAATATATTAGACCAGCTTTTTTGCGTGCGTCTTCATCCGCGTGAAGTTCCACATTGGAAGAACCACATTGAATATCGGGAAAAGCTATAGCCTATGTTACTCCCTGATAATGTAGCTTTCTACTGGTGAAAGAATTTTTGATATCGGTCCAGTAGTTTCGCAGCCTATTCAATGCAAAGAAACAATCAAATCTTTCCTCTTTATTATATTAGTATAGACGGGTCAACCCAATTTAGTCAGAAAGATATTAGACAGATCAACCCATTCAGAAAACATTATTTTTCAGTTTACAGACATAGATAATGTGATCAAGAACGAATGGGAGATGAAATGGAAACCTCATGTGGTCAAACCGGATAGATGGAGGAAGATTTACCCAAACTCTAACAATGATACGAATCAAAGCGACAGAGTTCTCATCGAATTGTATCTCCAAAGGAGAGCTGAGTCTTACATTATTGCTTTTTATACACCATTATTAGGTAAATGTTTTGAAACATTCGAATTTAGTTTTAAATTGACAAGAAATTGTAGTCTGCGAGGTGGAGGATCCCGCACTTACTTGGTTCTACCAATATGTCCTCGAGAATAATGCATATAACTCTTTCGATTAAACACACCTCTTAGAATACAATTCTTATAAATAGAAAACAGGATTCTAGTATTTTTTTTATACCACAAAGGTGGCAAACAAGCATACGGTCGGCCTGATGGTAAGCCGTCACCGCAGCCTATAGACGCTTGCAATACCGGAAGTATCACTTACGCGTTGCCAAGCCTCCCAACTCTCCCAATTGAGCGGAGTGGAGCTCTGAAGACCTTACTCACCGTAGGATAGGAACACAACATGGCCGAGACCAATTGCTATTTGGCTTCGATGTTCTGTAAGGTGGAGGTCCTTTCCCAGACGGGCTGCTCCGATTTGAGCGGATTATCCGCTGTGCCCTACAAGAGAGTTTGTTTAGTTTATCCTAAGTTTGTGCCATGTCGTGTACCAATATTAGTATTGTTTTAATTTTTCTTAGAGGTATTAGCACAGAATACAACGTGATATTAGAACATTAACGCATTAACGCAATATTTAATGTGTAGTTGTGGAAAGTCTTTGCGATGCAAAGAACCTTCCTCAACACAGTTTAACGTCATAAAGAGTTTACTGGGAAGCATTTTTTGGAAAGTCTATAAAGGCGATTTCAAAAAATGTCACGTGTTGTATGATTTTACCAATATTTTTCAAAAAGAGTTTTTAACCAAAATTTAATGAGGAAACCATTTTAAAACTGTTGGTCTCATTATTATCCTTTTTAATTACAGTGTTAACAATGTTCGTGCTAATGTCATTCTGGAGCGAGCCATTAAAATTGTCAAGGGTATGGTTCTATGCTGGATGCATTATAATAATCTGCGTTGGGTTATGTTATATAGACTATTTGATGCCTTGTCATACAGTTCCCTCATTGTGTAAGTATATTTTAGTCTGTTTTTTTGTGGGATGTTATACTATGCATGAGCTGGAAACACGCTCTCTGGCCGTCATTTTCCTTTCAAATTCCTTAATAGACCAGTTACCTGTAATGTACCAAATTATATTACAATAATTGTCTTTATCTTATTTTGTAACTATGCATTCACTCATTATGTACCCTTGCTTCCGAAAAAGTTGTCGATTGCTATGTCTCCTGTACAGCCAGGATTAACAGCCAGCAAGAGATTGAAAATAAATAATGAAATTTATTGAAGTCCCGGAAGAAAACTACCATTTATTGTTTTCAAATTCACAACAATATTAGACGGAGTGATAAGATATCTAATCCAATATTTTTACAGTCTCACATAAACTGTTAGATCGGCACTTTGAATTATTTAAAATATGGTACAATGTGTCTTCCACAAATATTTTTTGTAGCTATCATTTAGCTATCATTATTGTCCTTAACAATATCAAAAGATTTTGTATAATCTTAATGTAATTCTCAATTATTGTCTTCAGTGGTCCTGTACATAACAGTACTAGGAAGTGTTTTGTTTGCGATGTTGCTGCAAGTTGTATTGATGACGTCACTAACGAAGACCCTTTGTGCGACACAACCAGTGCAGACACTGCTCATGTCATCTATGTTCAGAAATATATTCTTCTTACCGACGATCACGGTAAGTTATCATTTTTCATCGTTTATTTGGGACAGGTTTAAAAAAATCCTGAAAAGTATCTGTTATTCTATCTATCAGATCACCGAAAAATCTTTCAAAATTAACAAAAAAAAAATCGGTGAACTCTTCCACACATCTTGGACAGTGCGGTTTCAGGGGACTTTCATGCATCTGCAGTCTGCGGCGTGCGGTCTGTCTTGGAATTGTACCTTAGGGTAACGAAAAATGTTGGTGTAAGAATGTATTGTTGATTCTAGGGAAACATTATGAAAATCATAATGGCTTTGTTTATTTTTTATATATTTTTTAGGGCTGCAAAAACTACAGCTCTCTGAATCAGGGGTACTCAAGTCAAGATGATGATGAGAACTCTGGTGATATTTTTGCAAGGAACAGCAATATTGAGGAAATGGAAGAAGATAAGAAGAAAGTTACTTATGGAGAACCAGTAGAATTGGCTGAGGCTTTTGATAAATTATTATTCGTTGTATACTCCTTAGGATTTGCTATTATGTTGGCATTGCACTTTTAGAATAAAATTTAAAAGAAACTGTATTTTTTTGAGTTGACGTTATTACAGTGCCACAAACTTATCTGTGCTGGTGGCCAAAACTAGAACTAATGACGCCTTGAATACCTTGACAAATTAGTTTCAATACCATAGATCACACGCCTACGCCATCGACACAGATAATTTTGGCACAGTACCTCAAGTTAGGGTACATTTATTTTTTCGATTTAGGTACTGATCGGTGACTGAGCTTCCTGTCCGCGGTGCCGATGGGTCTCACTTCTGGAATCCACTACTGCTCTACATCAGGTGGGGTTCAGTCAACCGATGGGGTGAATGAATTACTTTTTTTTATGCCACAAATGTGGCAAACAAGCATACGGCCCGCCTGATGATAAGCATCACCGTAGCCTATAGACGCTTGCAATACCGGGGGTATCAGTCACGCGTTGCCAACCCTCTGGAGACCTTACTCACTGTAGGAACACAACATGGCCGAGACCAATGCTATTTGGCTACGATCTTCTGTAAGGTGGAGGTCCTTCCCCAGACGGACTGCGAGAGATACGGAGCGGATTATCCGCTGTGCCCTACCTCTCTTCTGCCTGATCAATGCACACCGTAAACCGCTGATCATAGATACCTGAAACTTACAAGGGTGTGTTCTTTGTATATGCAAAGAAAGGATTTTCTGAAATTCCCACGCAAGCGATACACGTAAACGAAGTTGCTAGTTTAATTATAATTCATTAACATATTACAATACATCTTAGAGATCCATTAAATACTTATTACCCATTACAAAGAGCAAATATCGAAGTACTAATGAGAATGAACCTCATTTATATTAATTGGACGCTAATACATGAACAGTTTGCCACTCAATTCGCCTGAACTGGCCTGAAGCACTCGCTCCAATTGGGATAAATCGACCTTTTAGTATAAAGTATATTTAAACACTGGAAGAGACACTATTATGACAATAGTTCCACTTCGCAATAGAAAAACTGTTTACCAAAGATGTGAAACAAAGAAGTCCTGGTGGTGGCGCGTCAGTATCGACTCTTTGGCACCAGAGTGCGTGTATTCGATCCCCGTAAACATTTATGTGATTGTTTTTGGAGTTGTCTTGTATTTGAGTGTTTTCTGTCCTAACTAATATTATAAAATGAGAAAATGAGTTTGTTTGTTTGTTTGTTATTCCTCCACGGCTTAACTAATCAGCGGATCGTTATGAAAATTTGTAAACATATTGTCAGGGGTGTGGCGACACCTATCGCCATACAGAAGAACTACAGAGTGAAGAAAAAGTTCACAATGCGAACACATGACGTCATATACGACGACACTTAGAAATCCTGAATCACGCTATCGAAGTTTCTACGATATGGAGATATATATACAACCTCCGACACATACATTGTCGGAGCCGCGGTTCCCCAGGCATAACACCCAGCCTGGCCGGAAGATCTTCCCTTTGTGGCGGTCGAGCACATCGCCATCGCTCCCGCTACAGTGGTGACCCCGACGTGATTGGAAGCAGCCTTCTCCATCATATCTCCTCATCAGCTCTGACGTCATCACATTCTTCACTCCTCAACTTGAAGCCTCATCATCAGCAGTCTCACAGCACTCCAGCTACGGGAAAAATCAGGTTCATCGCAGCCGACTCACCGAGCTACCTGTTCCTGCGCCCCTTATCCCGACTCACTGGGATAACCGTCATCCCGACTCACTGGGATATTCCTCATCCAGACTCACTTGGATAACCCTCATCCCGACTCACTGGGATATTCCTCATCCAGACTCACTTGGATATTCTGCATCCCGACTCACTGGGACATGCATCATCCCGACTCACTGGGACATCACTCATCCCGATTCACTGGAAATACATCAAGCACGCACGCTCACACCCGACTCACTGGGACACTTGGAGCACGCACACTCAAGCCCGACTCACTGGGCAAAGCTAACGAAAAGCACAGACTGCTGATCATCATCTCATCGGACCTTCGATCCTGGAGGGGAGTACTGTGGCGACACCTATCGCCATACAGAAGAACTACAGAGTGAAGAAAAAGTTCACAATGCGAACACATGACGTCATATACGACGACACTTAGAAATCCTGAATCACGCTATCGAAGTTTCTACGATATGGAGATATATGTATATACAACCTCCGACACATACATTGTCGGAGCCGCGGTTCCCCAGGCATAACCACCCAGCCTGGCCAGAAGATCTTCCCTTTGTGGCGGTCGAGCACATCGCCATCGCTCCCGCTACAGGGGTACAGAGCCCAACGTAGGCAACTTTTTATCCCGTGAAAATATGTCATTCCAATGGGAAAATATTTTTTCTACTATAGATGGCGCTGCAAGTTGCAATTGCCGGCCAACACAAGCCGCGCTCTATGGGTTGTTTTGTTATCAAACGAGATCTTCATCATAAAATTAACCGCGAACGAAGCTGTTGGGAATCTAGTAAGCAAGCATCGCCATAAAGTATAATGTGGCTTATTTTGAGCGTGAGCGTCAAATAATATAATCTGTTGAATACGATCAATGGTTCTTCTCACGTTCACGAAATAGCGATAAATGAAATAGGTACTTTAATCTGACCTATTATAAAACACGTATCCAGTATTTGTAGATCATTGCACATACAATTTCGAATACATAACGAGCCAATCACGATTCTTTGATAGCTGTGCGTGTTCGCAATCTCCCGAGTATCGGCTTGTATTTTTCATGCAGATCTACTAGGCTTTAGTGAGACGTTTTATAGTTTACTTTTTATACGAGTATTCTTATACTTAAACTGCTATGCTCTTGCATAGAATGAAATAGAATGGAATAGATTTCATCAAATGAAAAGGTTAGCTAATGATGATAATGCTTTCAAGCCAACGGCTCTGTATTACGCATGCTACATCTCCGGACTTAAATAATAAATCTATGAAAATTTATTATTTAAGCGTGGTTTATTTATTTGTTCTGTCGACTGTACTGTTATATTGTGAGTTTCTACAAAAGAAAGCAGAAACACATCTTTTTTTTTGCAAAATAGAACATCTTTTCTAAAGGTGCTGATAGACTTGAGCATTCACTTGTAATGAGCATTCTTGCGAATGTTACATCACAGAAAAATTACGAGAACATTTTAGCGAGCATTCTATCGAGCGTTCTGGCGAGCGTTCTAGGAAAGGACAGATTTGCTTCGAGTTTTTTGCCGAGCCAAGCTTCTGTCATCGTTCCATCGCTCTGCGACGTCCCTCCCCGCACCCTTATTGCTCTCCAGTGTTTTTGAGTGGTTTTTGACGAGCATCGACTAGAGCGTTCGTTAGAATGCTCATGATATGTTCGTAGCAATATTTGGCTCTATGTTTGGCTCGGCTCGTTGTTCAGTTCGACAAATATAAAAACGGCGAATGCTTCATGTTCTGTTACAAGTGAATGCTCAAGTCTATCAGCACCTTAAAAATAATACAAAAGCCATTCCTATTGGTATCGGATGTCTACGTCATACAAAAAACACCCAAGTTTCAGATGTTGCGTTGCTCCGTCAGTCAGTCAGTCATTCAGGACAAAGTGACGACCTCCGTGGCGTAATGGTTACCACGCCAGACCGCAACCCAGGAAGTCCCGGGTCCGATCCCCGGTCGGGTCATGATGAAAAACTAACTTTTTCTGATTGGTCTCTGGTCTTGGATGTTTATGTATTATATATGTATTTGTTATAAAATATAATATCGTTGAGTTAGTAAAACTAACTTGTGTTATGGGAATAACACAAGTTTCGAACTTACTTTGGGGCTAGCTCAATCTGTATGAATTGTCCCTATGTATGTATTTTAAGCATTTTATATGTACAGATAATTTAACTAGAAAGGTTAACGACATGAAAACTTAACAGTAACTTGTTAAACTGCGAATAAATTCGTAATTTCAAATATTAATGAGTATAAAGTTGTAAAGGTTCTGATACATAATTTATAATTATATTTTAACATGATATTTCAATGCGAAGAGCCTTAGGCTTGAATTGATTAACGAACAATAGCTATTGTTATAAATAAACAGTTTAAAATGAAAGATTAAGGTAGGCAGTTCTCATTACAAACAACTGAGATGTTTATTTTCTTTAGCAAACATTCTTGTTTGATAATACAAATACGAGCAATAGACGGGGCGACAATGCCACAGTGTTAAAACTACCCAATTTCCATTAAGATCACAGCGAGATGCGCGTTGCCAGCTCACTTTACTAACTTACTCCGATGTGTTAGTAAGTGTTACTCCGACTTGCTCAGCGACCCAAAGTGAGTCTTGGCCTCCGACACAAGAGAACGCCATTTCTTCCGATTTTGAGCCACGCCGCCATGCGCCAGTCCCGAGCTTGAAGTTGTTGCCAGCTACATCGTGTAAAAGTGTAAAATGCATAATGAAAAAATAATATTATAAAGCTAAAGAGTTTGTTTGTTTGAACGCGCTAATCTCAGGAACTACTGGTTCGAATTTAAAATTATTTGTCGAGGAAGGCTATAGATAACATTACTCTGCGACCAATAGGAGCGAAGCATCATTGAAAAATGTTGCACAAGCGGGGAAAATTACGCGAACGAAGTCGCGGGCGCAGCTAGTAAGTAATAAAACAAATCAGAGTGGCTACACAATATCTATATTTTTACTATATATTTGGTTCGTAAGTTACGCTAACCACAACGCAAACATACAAGAAATTTATGTCACTGTCAAAATATATAGATAACAGCCAGTTTCTGAACAACATTTTAATTTTAATTGTGTATTCATGTAAGTCTCAACTAGTCTCAAGTTCCCTTTTTTGTTAGACTATTATATTTATAGTATGACAGTAACAGACATAATACAATGTGTCACTTAGTCTTACTAAAATTTGCCGTGTATAGGCCAGGCGATTTAAAATAAGACAAAATCTTGAATGTATTGCAATCTTTACGAAATCTTCTTAAGATTTGTTACGAACATTGTCACACGCGCCATTCTCCAGAGTAATGAATTAATAATTGTTTTTCAAGACGTCCTCGCCTCCGTTAATTTGTTTATGTTTATTTGTTAAGCCCGTTTGTCACGCTCCAAAGTGATGTGGTTTCCAATTTATTAAGATTGGACTTGAATTAATTGAATGGAACAGTTGACGGGTTAAACCGTAGAAAAATCAAACTAATTTCAGTTTTTTCGTGGTACGTACTCGATGAAGAAAAAAATGAAATTCGTTTTGCCCTTTTGTTTTCTATAATGAAATGCAAGTCTTTATTCAGAGAGTATATAGGCCTTTTTAGGCACGTTCTTTTATCATGCCTATATATATATAACTCGTATGATTATTAAATAAGCTTCTCTAAATGTTTTCTGATAAACAATGCAATTGAAATTATTATTATGTACTAAGTATTTTAAAAGAGCAAGACAAGTGCTATATATCTTTCCAGTTCTTTCTTAATGCAACTCTGCTGTGTGAAGAGCATGTAATAAGTCTATTTGACAAGAATCAGAATATTTTGTATTCGTATTTGCGACTTAATGTTTTTATACCACAAAGTTGGCAAACAAGCATACGGCCTGCCTGATGGAAAGCATCACCGCACCGTAGCCTATTGACGCTTGCAATACCGGGGTTATCACTCACACCCCCCCCCCCTACCCTCCAAAATGGAGCTTTTTAGACCTTACTCACCGTAGGAACACAAGATGGCCGAGACCAATGCTATTTGGGTACGATCTTCTGTAAGGTGGAGGTCCTTCCCCAGACGGGCTGCTCCGATTTGAACGGATTATCCGCTGTGCCCTACCTCTCTTAATGTGAAATTTAAATTAAAATACGTTTCTACAACTAGCTATTATACTGATTTTCTACGGTATTCCAAATGCTAACTATCTATATCTACACCTACACCCTACAGAATCGCGGGCGGTAGCTTAAATACCCGTGCAAGCCAACCTGTCAGCCTTTACTGAGAGGCCTATAAATATTTATGTCACTCGTTAGTGTAGTTTACCATAACAAATTCTACGTTTCAGGAAGCGTCACTATTCACTACTATTTGCAGTTTGCACCATGTCTTAAAATACTTTTTTCATGTTCTACGGCAGGCAAACAAGAGGGTCACCTGGATGGAAAGTGATTCAGAATGAATGAGAACATCAGTAACACGTGAACAAACAACCTAAGAACACAGTATTTTCAGTAATAATTGTTTTTGTTTATAGGAACAAATCACATAGATTGAGCTAGCCCCAAAGTAAGTTCGAAAATTATGTTATGGTATACTAAACTCAACGATACTATGACAAATACGTAGGATAGATGAACATCCAAGACGCATGCCAATCAGACAAAATTTCGTTTTATTTATTTATTTATATGTACGTAAGTGTGCTCTTGAGCGAGAGAAACCAGTGGGGCAATTCATGTAACAAGAACCGATTCTAGTTCGATTCAATGACACTCGCTGTACCGTTCAATTCCTAGTTTGTATGAGTGAGACAGCGAGTGACGTTGAATCGAACTAGAATTGGTTCTTGTTACGTGAATTTCCCCACTGTACTCCTCTGAATCCAGGTAAGCGATACCCAAGCGACTGACGACACGTACTCTACTTGCAGTCAATGCATCACACAAGCATAGCAAGTGAAGCAATGACTTGATTTCTTTACAGGCATTTCTTTACACTCTGCACACCGGTCTATGTAAGAGCACGTAAGAGTCGTATTCTATGGAGGTGTTCGTTTACCTAATTCCACCTAATTATCAATACTACTACAATACAATAGTAAGAAAAAGAAGTTATTCGTCAAACGTTAGGAAAAAATTCACAGATTTCGTGCCTCACACGACTTTCGACCACATTCGAAATGAATCTACGGAATTCGAAAAAATATTGTCACTGAGCGACGATAAAGTCGGTATAAGGAAAATGTTACAAAATAAAACTACGTTTTTGACTTTTTTCAAAAAGGTTAGGCTACAGGGCAAACCCTTAACCCGATCATATTTATTTTAGGCTCAAATTATAGCTAACTAAATTGTTCAGAGGAGTTTTTCTCAATTTTTTACATATCATTCTTCGTTTCCAAAATATCGAGCGCCAAAATCAAAAATTTGTAAAGAAAATTACTTGTACTTTCACAATTTCGACTATAACTTTTTCGTTTTTGACTTTCTCAAATAATTCTTTTTTCACCTTACAGCTCTCGTAAATACGCGTCTTTTGAGCCTTTTCTGAATATCATATCTTCACAACTCTCCGAGATATCGGAAATCGGAGCCTACACTGGAGCGAACGAAAAGACATTTCCAATGTCAAAAATTCGAATCGTTCTCTCTTGCAACCATTCTATGGAAAATGAAAAGGAAAACCAGTAGTAATGGCGTAGTTTGTTAGCTTCGATTGAAACGCATAGAAGCTTGAAATATCTCAACATTTTTATCGTCCATTACACCCATTATGTATGCGTTGCAGTCAATGGATTTAAATTTATTTCAATTGATCATATAAGTTTAAAAAATTAAAGCTTTTCGTTAATTTTTTTATAAATATTAGTTTAGTTTTTTTTAGTTTAAATTCTAATGTTATTTTTAGTTTTATCATTGCGTTATTAAATTATTAATAAATAACGTTCATTCAAAAATTTGTTAGGTGCTATTGATCACAAGATATTCCTAAACTAACTCACCAATGTCTGTTGGTATTCAGACAGACATTGGTGGGTTAGGTTCGGGTTATCTTGCGGTCACTCATAACACCGCGAATTTTTAAATGAACGTATTAAATTTATTATATGGTTCAATCAACGCGTCGTGAACTATTTTTTCGCTCACAGAGCGTTTTCGGTCTTTGAGCGTAACATATAGGTAGGTATACGGACAAATCACACAGATTGAGCTAGCTAGATACTAACTCAACGATACTATAACAAATACATATAAACATCCAAGACCCAAAGCCAATCAGAAAAAGTTCGTTTTTCATCATGACCCGACCGGGATTAGAACCCTACCTGGGTGGCGTAGCAACCATTACGCCATGGAGGACGTCAAACTTAATTATAAACTTTATTAACTTAAAAATCAAAACAAATAACCAATATTGTGATAAAGACACAACAATTATGTTATCAGATAGAGGCATGTTATGCTAATTCAACCAAATCTTTATTTTTTATTTTTTTTATTTAATTTAATTTATCAGCAACATAAGACATTGTCAAGTTGAGCATATTTAATACATAACCTTGTGATGTTATGCTAATTCAACCAAATCTTTTTTTTTTATTTTTTTTATTTAATTTAATTTATCAGCAACATAAGACATTGTCAAGTTGAGCATATTTAATACATAACCTTGTGTAATAAATAGATAGTACCTGCACTACTTGGATAACACGGAATCCATTTGGCAGTTGCCACAGACTAAATAAGAAAATAAAAACGACCGCAAATACAGTGTACCGACAGCATATTATTATAAAGGTAGAAAAATGTTGTCTAAAAATAAATACTTAGATTTAATTAGTCACGCTAAAATCCTTGCTAATATTATAAACGCGAAAATAAAAATAACATTACTCATTGTTACTTTGCATATGTATAGGTATATATATACTTTGGTTTATATAAAACTATCTATTACCCGCGGCGTTGTCAAGGGAATATGTCAATAACTTTTCTCTCTCTCTTTATCCCGTGGGGAAAAAAGTAGCCTTTGTCACTTTCCAGACTAAATTATTCCCCATAAAAAAATCATATCAATCCAAAAAAAAGTTCATTACTTTCGACGTGAAGGGAGGACAAACAAACACACTTTCACATTTATAATATTAGTATGGATTATTTCACTACAGTCCCACCCCTTTTACTACAGGTTTACTATAAACTGAACAGAAGAGTTTTAAAGGTTTTTTTTACAAGGGTTGGGTAACCCTTGTTAAAAAACCTTCAGATATAATAAAGAATTTTGAATTTTAAATTGTATGTTTGTTTCTCTTCCACGCAAAAATGGCTTCACAGATTCGTTAGAATGTGGTACATACAGATTCACACACAGATTTATCATTCCGAGAACGAGAACTTTTTGACTTCGCGGGTAAAACCGCGAACATCATCTAGTGAAAAATAACTTACTTCCGTACAAAAAAATCGCCACGCCATTTGTAGTGGAATTTTTAATTTGAAAAATATTTTCGAAGTATGTCCAGTGAAATTGTTCGAAAATATTTTCGAAATATGAAATACCTAGTTGAGCCGTAAACTATAAAAAGAAATCACAAAATATGAAATAGAAAAATAGGTCGTATTTGCGGACGGTGTGTATAGGCCGGAAAAGCGCATGTGTTGATATTTTTTTGGACTTTTATTTGAACAGCCAGCCATCCAGCTCAGCTAAATTATTGCCGAAATGTTTACGCCGAAAAAAAAACTACATTCCTGGAACATAAAAGCCAGTATCAAAAATTCAATTTTCGCTTTTCAAGAATTCTTTATAAGCAAATCAATTTGATTGGCATGCTTTGATGCGAAGCCTTTGTTGTGCTTTTTATTGGATAATATTTTATTTATTATTAATATAAATATTAATACATAAATATTATTAATACTTTACGTAGGTAGTCTTTTGTTTAATAGGAGAAATACCTGCGTAACTACAAATGTCAAATTCTTCCAATGGAAATTTCAAAAAATCTCTACATAGTATTAGGTACCCATATAAATTATCACGACTAGGCTTTACTAGTTGCCGAGTAATAGTCGACAAACATCATCATCATCGTCTTAGCCACAAGAACATAGGCCAAACGTTTCCAGCGCGACCGTATCGCAGCGGCCTGCATCCAGGGGCTTCCTGCGGTCGCCTGACCACCATGTCTGACCACCTTCAATTTTATAATAATAAACTTTGATGAAACTTACAAATGTCATATAATTATTACATTTCACTCATCTGCACTTTCAGAATCCTACACTGCGTGACCCGACACGCGCTTGAACGGTTTTTATTTTAAATAAAGGATAATAAAATGTTTTGTCACATTCTTTATTTTATTCTCTGCTTAAATAAATATTATGCTTCCGGTATTTACAGTAGTTATACAACAATAAAAGTAGTAGCATTAGAACGATTAAATTCCTATCAACTTGATATAAAGATAAACGTACGATAAATATCTATTGCTAATAAAATGTTGACAAATTCATGGAATAATGACTGATTACTCTTTTTAATGTTAGCGAATTTCCCTGTAATGTTTTCTTCACCATTCAATATACTCGAAAAGATGTACTGTACTACTGATTAAAGGTCTATGACAAACCGTAACATGACATACCATGTACAGTCTGGAGCACGTTGAGCACACCTGCAGTAGGTACAATTTTGGCTCATAAGACATAGATAGATGTTAAAATTATAATTTTACTAGATATTTTATCTACCATATACACTCCACACAACACTCTACACAACACTACACACTACTCTACTCACTACACTACACAATACACTACTCACTACACTACACAATACACTACGCATTCAATCACTAACCCTACCGCAATAGCATCTATTAATTACAGACTAGCATACAAATTACCAATTCAAAATCGTTATGCATCTTCCATGCTCTGCAAATCTATACGTGACTATCGTATCTCACTTGACACCATAAGATTCAAAATTCGATAATCCTACATATAAAATAAATAACGAAATTGATGACTACACTATCTCTCAATTCTCTATTTGTGAATTAGAAGACTGCCCCCACCTTATAAAAAAACCTAACTCTAGTCTAAAACTGTTTCATCAAAACATTCGTAGTATCAGTAAGAATTTCGCGGGTCTGATGCCACTCCTTGACAGATCTAATACAGATTGGGATCTAATAATCCTCACTGAATGCTGGCTTAAGCGTACAAACAACGTAAATTATCTTGATGGTTATAACTATGCACAAACTGAAAGAAATGTAACTCAAAATGAAGGTGTCATAGTGTACTACAAAAACAACATGAAGGTGAGGATATTGGAACCAAATCTAATACAGGCTAACTGCCTTACTATCGAGATTGACAATAACACAATTATTGTTGCCATATATAGACCACCTGGTTACAAAAACCTAGATCCTTTTATTCAGTCGCTCAACATTCTATTATCCAGTGTAAATTACGCTAATATTATTCTCGTTGGAGACATAAACATTAACATAAGGGAAAACAACTCTGACCCTAATTCATCAGAATATCTTGACTTATTGGCATTTCACGGTATTCTGCCCGCGCACCTACTACCTACGCATGGAGGTACTTGTCTAGACCATGTTATGCTAAAAAGTAAATTGCCCGCTTATTGTTATATAGCTGAGACATCCCTTACTGACCACGACTCCCTGATATTTATACTTGAAAACCAACAGTGTCTTCCTAAGTCTCTTAAATCGTTCACAAGTAAAAGAATTAATTATAATAAACTTGACGTTGACATGAAGAACTTAGATCTGACTGAAATTTATAAAACAACAGATGCGAATGTAGCCACTACCATATTAATCAAGGAATTATCAGACAAAATAATTTCCAACACTGATATAACCAAGACTCCTAACCGCAAAAGAATACGAAAGCCGTGGATAACCAATGGTTTGATAAGGTGCATCAAAAATAGGGACAAATTACACCAAAAGCTTAAGAAAGACCCTAATAACGAAATAATAATGACTACTTACAAAAGGTACAGAAATTTTTGTAACTGGTTACTAAAAAAACTAAAAAGAGATCACGAAAAGAACAAAATTCAGGACGCTGTTAGGACTAACAACAAAACTCTCTGGGATACTATAAAACGAGTAACTAATCAAAATAGTAAACTAAACCCTGCTTCTGACTTAATCTCCCCCGCAAACCCTTATGACTCAGTTAATAAAATAAACGAATATTTTGTATCCATTGGTAGTACCCTTACAAAAGAAATAAACAGCCCATACAACACATTATCATCCTTACCATCTCAATCTTCCTCTTTCTTTCTAATGCCGACTGACGAATCTGAAGTTATTAGTATAATCTTAAACCTAAAAAAAGGAAACACTACGGGTCGTGATAACATCTCGGGTAATTTTCTAAAACGCTACAGTCAAATACTGGCTCCTCCGTTAGCTTACATTTTTAACTTAATGTTCTTAACTGGTGTTTTTCCGGATGAATTTAAATTAGCTGACGTCATCCCTATCTTTAAGAGTGGTGATAGAAACAGTGTCAACAATTATAGACCCATAGCAATTCTTCCTACTTTATCAAAGATAGCTGAAAAATTGATAAATAAGCGCATTGTTGGGTATCTTGAATCCAAGCAGCTTCTTTCTGGTTCCCAATATGGTTTCAGAGCTAATAAATCTACAGACGACGCAGTACATGACCTAACTGACAGTATTATTACAAAGCTGGACAAGAAGAAAAAAGTAATTGGGATATTTCTGGACTTAGCAAAGGCATTCGACACTGTATCTACACCACTCTTACTGACTAAGCTCGAAAAACTGGGTATTCGTGATACTCAACACAAGTTACTTGAGGACTACTTGACAAATAGACACCAAAGAGTGAGAGTTGACGAGTTCATTAGCTCTGACTTACCTATAACCCGCGGTGTACCTCAGGGAAGCGTGTTGGGCCCCACTCTCTTCCTCGCCTTTATTAATGACCTGTGTAATCTACAATTGACAAATGGCAAAATAATAACCTTTGCCGACGACACAGCCTTAATATTTCATGGTGACACTTGGGCACAGGCGTATGAGTTTGCACAAGCGGGTTTTAATAGAGTCTATTCTTGGCTTATCGAGAACTCACTAACACTGAATATCGATAAAACTAAATATATACCTTTCTCCATCAAAAATATTCATACATCTATTCATGACAATTACTCTATACGAGCTCATTATTGTAGCAACAGCCAAAACTGCTCCTGTAATCAAATTACCTTGGCCTCCGATATTAAGTATCTTGGTGTTTTGATAGACAACACGCTTAGTTTTAATAAACATATAGATCTCCTTACTACCAGAACCCGAAAGTTAATCTACATTTTCAAAAATCTGCGTCACGTCGCTGACCCTATAGTCGTAAAAATGGTTTATACAGCACTATCTCAGTCAATACTAAGTTATTGTATTACAGTGTGGGGTGGCACTACCAAAACCAAAATGCTAAAACTCGAGAGAGCTCAGAGAGCAATTTTAAAAGTATGTCTTTTCCTACCATTTCGTTATCCTACAAAGGATCTGTACTCTCTGGCCAACGTACTCACAGTGAGGCAGTTATTCATCCTCAATACCATCCTAAGACAACACACCAGACTTATTTTTGATCCCATAATCAGCACAACCAAACGACTAAAACACAAAATTGTCCAGCACACTAATTCCTGGAACACAACCCTGTCCGGAAGGTTCTTTGGTTTTCTCGGACGGTATTTATACAACAAAATTAATAAAAGTATCCCAATATATAGCCTTACTAAATATAACTGCAAGAAAACTACTTCTGCCTGGTTAAGAACTCTCGACTATGAAGAAACAGAAAAACTACTCATAATTCCCTCCTAACGAACTTTCCTTAGCGCACCTATAGTAACAAACATAAACTTTATTATTTCACCCATTTAGTTATTCAAGACACACACACACACACACACACACACACACACACACACACACACACACAAATACTCTAATCAACACATCACACACCACTCACACCTCAATGCTCCCAAACACTAAAACATACTTCATTCTTTCTTGTGTAACCAAATAATTGTACCACTCATAAATTAGCTAGGTAAATTTTAAGTTACAAGAAAAAGTGCATATTATGCACTGCATAATCATAATTATTATTTTTGTTCACCTGGTCCGGAGATGGAGAGGCTGGTAATCTGTCATACAGGTCTTCCTAGTACAGACACCAGTCTCTTACATAGATTAGTTCTACTTTGTTATAGAAACTAAGCACATAATGTAAATCTGTCTGTGTGAGAGAACAAATAAAGTTTTTATTATTATTATTATTATTATTATTATTATAGAACTTAAGAATAGTGCAAAGTCCGATATGTAAAGGTCGACCTACTCTTAACTGTACGTAACGTTGTTACGTTGTACGTAACGTTGACCGTGTACCGGAATATGCAAAAAAAATTTTTTGTACGAATTTATAAAATTAATTTCATAGATGTTATGTTTTGATGGACATTGTCAATTGACGTTTTATGAAATTTCATAGTTATTAAGTTTAATTGTATGCGTGATAATAGGTACGATTTGCTGTGTATTATTTTCTGCAATATGTCACATCTGTGTTCTACCAGTTCAACAATAAAAAACATTCTATTCTATTCTATAATTTTGAAATAATGCCCACTGATGCCCACAATCCTTTATCAACCGGACCATGGACCGTTTCGTTTTTGGTTTCATATAACTTCATACAAAGTATTTTTATTGCATGATCCGGTACAGTTACGGATCTATGATGGTTATGGCATGAGTACGAGTCCTTAGAAAAGGTTTGAAGTACTTTGGGACTATTGGCCTCGAAAATGCACCTTCTCTTTTCTAACTTACCAGAAGATTACTAGTAAGAAAGAGAAAGAGGGGTTCTCTTTCTTACTAGTAATGCTTGTGTTATAAGTACCAGACAAGTGCTCATTGAAAATATAAACTTAAAATATATAGAAAACACCCAAACTTGAGACAAACACAAGTGACTTAACATAAAATAATCAAAATATTTTTAGAAATAAAAATTACACCTACCTCCCTTTTGGGATTCAAACACACGACCTCTCGATATCGGGCCAGCTCGGGCCAAGTGTTCTTACCACTGAGCAACCGGGAAGGTCCTAAGTAATGGTGTTGAAATTTCTCATTCCTTCAAACTGCGTGAGTCGCAGAGCGCGCCATCTATCTGAATGAATGTTTGAATGTATATAATATGTAATACTCTACCACTCCAAAAGAATAGATTGACTTAAAACCAGATCCCGATTAAAACCAGGTTCACTCAAGTCCTAGATGTTTGCAAACTCAATCCTTATCTTATTTGTCTGTATGTTAGATCTCAATATTACTGATAAGAAAACTTTATAAGTAAGCATTGATAAAATCTAATCCATTATAATAATTGTCATTCAATCGGAATAATAGATTAAGCGCAAAAATGGACGGGAGAGTCCTCTTCTTACTTTTTATATTTAGTGTTAATTTCGTTGCGTATGGAGAGAGTAAGTCAATCTTTTAAATATTACCTATTACTTATGTGGGGACGCCCTTCGACGTAAATATTTTCATGTGCATGTAACTAAAATTGTGGTACATCGATTAAATGGAATTTCGGCGATTCGGACTCATCAAAACCAAAATTTACTTTAGCCACCTCATAACATGTCCATAGTCACCACCCTTAGCTGCCCCAACCAACACAATGAGTCAGTTGTCAAGGGTCAAGATGTGGGTCTTACCTTACCCATGCCGTAACCATTTCATAACCACAAAATTCTCCATAGTCATCCCATAACCAACATAATACTATGATCACCTTTACTATATAAACCTACCATAACATTTCCATGACTATCCCATAACCACCCAATAAACACGCTATAACGTCCCTATCACCACCTCATAACATGCCATTCCATAGGCACGCCATAAGGTGATACTCGAATCTATTGTTGATCGATGGTGAAATGGAACAGTGGACGGATCTTACAAGCAATATTACATAGCAATATAAGCAACCTATGGAGCGCGCTTGAGCAAGTATGAACGGTAAACACGAGTATGAACAAACAGACGAACTCTAAACAGCAACAACGAAGCCAACAACGAACGAATCTATTCGTCACCCACGCTGATTGTTTCTCTCGATGTTATTTATTCGGATTTTAAGAAATCATGGTGAAATGTGTAATGCAGAACTGTAAAAACGACGAAATGGAAGCAAACTAAAAATTAGCACTATAGAACATCTGCTTACGCTTTGCACAATGGTCAAAGAGCGATGCGCGCGCTCTATAGCTTGCTAATCTATACCCTAACCCTGTTATTAATAAACAAAGATTAGCCAAGGTTTAACGAAAACTTGTTTTGCCACTTTCCAACTACATTTAATTTTCCTTAGGAATGACAGTTTTAGGAATTGGTGTAGAACACCTTAAGGGCATCATTACCTCCTCGGAACCACCTCATAACTATCCCATAACTCCCCCATAACCAACCCCTAATGGGTTGATCATGTATTGAAACACTCCTTCATATTTTTCTAAATGCTAAAAGCCAACATTTGACATTGTCCTTCTATAAAAATAATAATAATTTTATTATTATAGTTTTATAATGTAATGATTACTCACGACGATTTTAATCAGTATCACTAAAAAAAATTACGTTTATTGTACTGTAAATAGTTTATTCCATAATCTTTACTACTGCTTTTTAGGGTTGTAATATAAATGTACCAATTTCTGATAAAATAACAATTACATTATAAAAGTTTTTCTACCTATTGTCACTGGGTAAATATAGATCTAAATCTGTCATAAATGCTCTAACCACAGAGATTTCATTTATCAAATTTTAATTATAAAATCTCTTTAACTCTACCGCTCCAAAACCAAGGTCAATGAATTCAAACGACCTGGTTAAGAAGTTTGTAACTATATTCCTTGAGGTAATTATTAAATTCTGGTACCTCTGACACAAGTAGATACAGCCTTTGCTTGATAACTTTCCCTCTGCACTTCCATGGCTGATGGAAAAACAGTAAGGTTTTTAGTAGATATATCTCTCACTCGGAAAGAGCAAGACAGACCTAAGTCGGCAAATTGTCTTCACTTACTCTCACTCAACTATGGCCATAATTAACTGTGAATAAATTCTATTTTCCTTGCAGAAGTTGTATTATGTTACTATGGTTCCTGGGCAACATACAGACACGGTCTTGGAAAGTTTGATGTAGAAAATATTAATGCAGACTTATGTACACATATAATGTACACATTCGTTGGTATTGACAGTCAAGGCACTGTCATATCCTTGGATCCTTATTTGGACTTAAGTGATAACTATGGGAAAAGTAAGGGCATTTGTTTTATTTGAAACTTCGAATTTACCGATAGGATGTGACGAGACATTTTAGGTGAATCGTGTGGAGTCATCTCCAAACCTAAAAATAATGCTTTAACTGAATTAATCGCCTAAATATACATAGGTAGAAAGAATTGGAGACCATGAAATAGAAAAAACGTGGGAAGAGAAGGGCCATAGATTGACAGAAAGAGAATAAGAAGAAACGGAAAGGGAGAAGTCTGCAAGGGATGTCGAGAGAACAGGGTGAAGACGAGGGGTAGGGGACTTAATTTGGAAGTTGCGGGCACCGCTAGTTCTAAATAATTATTCCATTCTCTCATTCTTCTCTCATTAAATTTCAGATAACTTTAGAAAATTTAATGCATTGAAACAAATCAATCCGAAACTCAAGACTATTTTAGCTGTTGGTGGCTGGAATGAAGGATCAGCTAAATATTCCATTGTGAGTAATTATCAAAATAATCAAAAATTCTCCATAATAAAAATTAATTTTATTCTGAGAATAGACTTACACTTTCATCAAAATCAAATATACTACAAAATACCAGCATTTCGGAATGATCATTGACGAGAAGAAATGCCGAACGAAACTTGTCAATAAGTATTGTTTTTTATTAATCATACTATTAGTAGACTGATCTTAAACGTACATACTTTAGAGGAAGCATGAATAAATTGAAAGATAGGAAAGAACTCTATTCATAGTTCCTGATTCATTCTTATTTTTCCAGGTGGTTGCCAATCCAACATTACGTCAAAATTTCGTACAAAGTGCCCTAAAAATGGTTTTAGACTATGGCTTTGATGGTTTTGATGTTGATTGGGAATATCCAAATCGTCGTGACACTGTCCATGGAGCAGCGGATATAGCCAACTTCGTTCAGCTATTAAAAGAATTAAGAGAAGAATTTGACAAGCACGGATTACTGCTCACTGCTGCTGTTGCTGCTACAAAGGATGCTGCGGCGTTATCTTATAATATTCCTGTTATATCTAAGTGAGTTTTAATTTAGCTTTTGATTAGATAGACCTTATCTATAAAGATGTAAATCGGGACAAGCCCACCACACATTCCTATCGCTGTGTCTCCTGTATAGCCAGGATCAACAACGGCAACCTCAGATAGACAATAGGCAATGAAGCTTATTCACGTCCCGGGGGAGAACCTACAGCTGTCTTGGAACTCACAACGAATTTATATTAGAAAGGCATTAGGCGGAGTAGGAAATAATAGTGAAAGGAGATTTACGCATGTATAAATTTATAAAAAAATATTCCACACGGACAAAACTGCAGAAAGAGCCATTACGACGTATACTGTTATCCATAATTACTTCCATATTTGCCAATATTTTACTACAGATTTTATCAACATTGATAATTATGAGTTTTTAATCTTCTTATCTGTAGATAATTTAGTAATTACAAATTTCAGTTCATTCATCGTTTCCGACATTAATTTTATGTGATGTTAGGCTGTAGATGAAGTTTTTCTTCTATCCTTGTAATTAGTATTTCATGATAGTAATTTAATTTTGTTAATTACTTGGAATATTCCTTAAAAATATAATTAGGTACTTTAATTATCTAGAAACGAAATTGTTTAAAACACACGGAGTAGTACAGGTAGAATTGTCAGTTTTTCGTGCCTTTTCGATATAGCCAAGTGTTTATTTTCTGAAGAAGAATACCATTGCATGGTAATGGTCATAATAATTATGTAGAAATTAAAGAAATATTTGCCTTCGTATGTTAATTACTTCTGAAGTTTTCATCATTTCCCGTATGGTTGACTGGTAGAAAGCGCTTAAGTCCTTCAACTGGAAGAAGTTTTGCTCTCATTGAAGAAATTTTGTTATCGTCTTTCTTCGGAACTCGTTGGACTGCATATGCACAATTAAATATTAATCATGATTTTTATTTTTAAATATCACATTTATTTCAAACTCTTTTAGATATCTGGACTACGTAAGTCTAATGACGTATGATATGTACGGAGCATGGGACCCTGTGACTGGACACAATTCACCTCTTCATAAAGGAGAAGGTGATGAGGGTGCTGCTAAAGAGGATCTTCATACTGTCGATGTTTCCTTGGAGTATTGGCTTAACCAAGGTATAGTACTATTTCTGGATGGAAATTGCATATTTAGGTCTGATCCCCAAAAGACCAGACAGATTGAGCTTGCCCCAAAGAAAGTTCGAGACTTGTGTTATGGGATACTAACTCAACGATTTTATTATATGACAAATAATATATAGATAAACATCCAAGTCCAGAGGCCAATCAGAAAAAGTTCGTTTTCCATCATGACCCGACCGGAATTCGAACCCGGAACCTCCTGGGTGGCGGTCTGACAGTCTGACGTGGTAACCGTTACGCCACGGAGGTGACGGAGGTCGTCACTTGACTAAATATAGTATACTTATAAGGAAAGAAAAGACAGAGAAGGCGCTATATCTAGCAGTGGAACAGAAACATCTAGTATTACTAATTCTGTTTGATTACTCTCTTTGACTAGAGAAAATGCCTATAAAGGCCTACTCTCAGAATAAATTTTCTAAATCTTTTGAAAAAACAAACTTAAAAAAATAACTAATCTAATCTCTAAAATGGAACCGAATTTAACTATTTTACGTTACGTTTTACGTTACTTTATCATATTTTTTTTATTAAATTTACAGGATGTCCTCCTGAAAAGTTAGTCGTTGGTCTACCTCTCTATGCACGCACTTTCACACTTACAAATGCTAATGTCAACGGCGTTCGAGCGCCATCTAGTGGTGCTGGACTTTCAGGACCTTATACTGTAACCAGTGGTTTTATGGGATATAATGAAGTAAGTAAATCTAACAAATATACTTTTCATTTCTCATGCTCAGAAAATGCTTATTTGCGCAGGATATAGGCTGCACAAAATCGAATTTTGTGCGCAAGGGCAAAAACGTATCTACTCATAAATGTATCTATATTAAGGCAAAGGAAATGAGCCATACAGCGAAACACAATAAAAAGTTCAGAGATAGAATTTGTTATTTTATAATTTATTTGCCTTATGTGTTTTTTAAGTCATAAAAGATATTAAAATTTAAATTAAAGTACGGTAGGTTATTTAATTAATTTAAGAAAATTATTTTATTACAAAATTATTTTAATAGTAGGCTGTATAGGTCTATATAGCCCAAGCCTAATTTCATTGTCGTAACATTAAAAAAAAAAGCGGCGGGAAACAGGTCTTGTTTTTCGTGCGTTTATTAATTTATTTCCTCGCAACTCGCAATCGAAGTGAAAAGCAGAGTTTATAACTCGTCCACAAAACCATTTTTATCCTCGACATTACTATCAGCCCTCGCCTTCAAGCTCTCGCTAAAAGTCTCGGATAGAAATGATTCGTTTTGTGCACTTGTTGTAAAATCTACTATTCCAATGCACATACACAGGTTTTAACATGAAGATTACTAAAGTATATACACGCCAAAAATTGTACCTCACAATTTAAAACAGTTGAAAATCTATTGACGTTATACACTGTATAGTTTCGAACTTCGTTTTACGTCTGCGCGACTCAGCCGTGTTGGCGATTAGTATAATGATTTATTTTAAAACACTTTATTAACGAGGCTTGAACGCGCATTTAAACTTACTTGGGAGACTCGATGTCAGTGATTTCTGTCGAAACGTTTCGATAAAAAAATTGTAAGTTTATGTGTGCGTTCTAACAGAACATCGAGCATTCGCCATTTTTATATTTGTCGAACTGAACAACGAGCCGAGCCAAGCATAGAGCCAAATATTGCTACGAACATAATGAGCATTCTACCGAACGCTCTAGTCGATGCTCGTCAAAGATATTCTTCATGAAGATGTCAGACTTGACGGTCGCGTGTGCTGCATTTATACTCATTGGTTATTTTTTTTTAAGAAAAATAGAAAAATAGAAGAAAAATAGAAGGTTGTAGCAAACTAATCTGTTTCGTAGATCTGTCCTTTCATAGAATGCTCGCCAGAACGCTCGATAGAATGCTAAAATGTTCTCGTATTTTTCAATGATGTAACATTCGCAAGAATGCTCATTACAAGTGAATACTCAAGTTATGTTAATGCGTTCAAAACGCGAGTTTTAAATGCTGTTGTAGTATTCAGGATACTAACCGGGATGTAAATAATAATGACTCCAGAATACAAAACACTTTGTTTATTGCCAACAATTCGGCAGTGCGCGCGGGTGACTGCCGACCAACGCCTCGCATAGGCGAACCAATCTACCAATGTAATTCTACACCTTCACATTGGATTTATTTGCTAACAAGTTAATAGTTGATATATTAATTACCAATCAAATTATATGGAACAGTTGTTATGTTCAAGGTGGCCAGTTATTATTCCCTCTTGAGTTGCCAGTTATCGTAGTTTCCACTTCAGACAACACATTAATTAAAAGGATTTTCATATCTATCTTACACGTGTTACCGACCTTGTAATAGATTAGGGATAAACTAATCTCTACCATAGAATTCTCTACTTAGGTATCAAAGGATCTGTTGCCACTACAACAACTGTCGATTTATCTGACAAATAGTTTAACTTAAACAGCAATTGATGAATCCAGTCCAACTACCTTACTCTTAAACCTAATCGCAATTAGTTCAATGCCGTATAATTTCAATTCAAAATTATTGGCAAATGCGAATTGGTACGCTTAAAATTTTTATTTTTTTTATGCCACAAAGGTGGCAAATAAGCATTCGGCTCGCCTGATGGTAAGCAGTCACTGCAGCCTTTAAACGCTTTCAATACCGGGGGTGTCACTTGCGCGTTGCCGACCCTGTAAAAAATGGAGCTCTGGATACCTTACTCACCGTAGGAACACAGCATGGCCAAGACTAATGCCATTTAGCTACGATCTTCTGATCTGATCACATTAAGTTAGCAAGTCTAGTCTGTTAAAAGTACCTAAATGGATAACTAAATACTATCAAACATTTTTCCAGCTCTGTTACAAGCTGAATACTGAAGATTGGACAGTAAAATACGATAGCCTTGCAAAAGTACCATACGCTGTTCGTGACAGAAATTGGGTGACATTCGATGACGCTGACTCTATCACAAAGAAGGTTGAATATGCCTTAAACTTCAACATAGCTGGTGCTATGGTTTGGAGTATTGAAACTGAAGATTTCCATGGAGTATGTGGCCAAGGAGATTATCCTATATTAAGAGCAATAAAGGCAGCATTAGGACAAAACACAGATATGTCTCAATCTTCTACAACTAGCAGTACTACTTCTACAACTACTAGTACTACTTCCACCAGTACAACTACAACTACCACTACTGCTCCTACTTCCACAACTACACAATCTACCACAGAAAAACATGAATCATCACCAGAAGAAGTTATAGTTACAACACCTAGTCCATCGCCTTCTGAAGGTAAAATATTTCAAAATTGATTCATCAAATTTTGCATTCGTTTTTGAAGTCTGCTAAATAATTGCCAGCCAACTTGTTCTTGATTGTAAAGAAACTTTTACAGACTACCTCCAATTTACAGTACGTAGAGAAAATATTTAGTACAAGAAATTGAAAAGTGTAGTTCAAGAAATTGCATTTCCAATAAAGTATAACCTACCTTAACAAAGCAGGTTGTGGAGGAGGCAAGAGCTCCAAATTATAGCATAAAATTTTTACTACTCATTTTATGTACTTACTGTTTTTGAAGAATCATTGAAATATAAAGCGTAAATGGTCATTATCAATTAATTAGAAAAAAAATGAAGAAAAATTCCAAAAATTTTGTGGTATTTTTTTCAATTATACCTTTTTCAAAATACTTACTGTCAAAATATTTTTAACGGCTGCTATTTAATTTACATCTTTTGTTCATATCAGTTGTTTAGCTCATCAGTTGTTGTTTTGTTCTTTTTTACCTTTGTTCCTTTTTTAATAACTAATAAAGTTTTTTGTCTTTAGCTCCAAGTGGCTCAATTTGCAAGGAGATTGGCTTCGTATCAGACCCCGTGGACTGTTCAACGTTCTACATGTGCGTTCAAGATGTCGATGGTACATTAGTGGCGAATAAATTCGAATGTCCTGGAAATACAGTTTGGGATCAGAAAAATCTTTATTGTAATTACGATTATTTAGTTGAGTGCAATTTGTAATGTACCTATGTAATTTGTAATGTGTAACATACGATCATACTCATCATTAACTTGTCTTGTTATCATTTGGTGTCTGCACAGTACGTCTGCATTCTCTTTCTATCAATTCCTATGCATTATCATCTTATTTTATATAAAGTCTTTCCATCTTTTCTTCAGATTACTTTGGTTGTTGTTGATATAAGAGTAATCGTATTCAAGAATTATAATAAGTATTCTTATTATTTTGGATTTCTGTTTTATTTTGTACCTTTGTATAAGAGGTAAGTATTTTGTTTTTATGACACTATTTTATGGCACTTGTTTGTGTTTTATTCCAATCAGAAATTAAGTTAATTGCAATAATAAACGGTATTCCACTTTTATCAAACTTCAACGTGAACTGAATCACCTGGACAACTATAGGATTTAGCTATCCAAGTTAGTTTTTTGCTGTTTATGTTTGTGTTATTCGTCTGGTCTTCGTAATCTACAACATAATTCAAACGAATTCAATATTTGTTTGCTTATCTATGACGTATACTGTAGGTTCATCTTTTATTTCATAAATAAAAGAACTGGTAATCTCCATTTTAGAACGTATTGCCTCTCTCATCATACTTCCAGATACCATAATAAGGGAAACGCATCACGTAAGGAAAATTTGTCTCGCGGCAAGTTTAGGCGGTACGTATAAAAAGTAAAGGTAATAAAACAAGCATTTGTAAGAGTTCGCGACTTGTGAGAGTGAAGTTTTTGAATTCGTGATCCCGCACGCGCGGCTACTACCACGAACTTTTAAATGTCATGTGTAGATTTTTGAAGTGAAAACTTCTTGGAACTTTTTTTTTATTTTAGAGGCTTTGGGGAAGCGCAAGTAACTCTAACATCGCAATCCTGCAGCGAGCGCAAAACATGATCTTGCGATCCATTGCAGATGTCCCGTGGTTCATCACTAATGACGAAATACACGAACAACTTAATATGAGAACTATTAAGATGGAGATCAGATCAACTGCGGAAAAGTACCAGAAGCGATTGGCAATCCATCCAAACAGGCTGGCAGCACAGCTGACCAATCAACCGTACCCGAAACGACTGAAAAGAAGCCACATTTTGGAACTACATCATCGACCGTAAAGGAACTTGCCACGGGGGAGATGTCTTTGCTGAAAGACACACTTCGAAAAAACCGCCACAAGTCAGAACAAATTTGCTTATAGTTCTAGGACTGATTGCAAATATACATACAAAAAAAAACTTTTTTTAGATGGGTAAAAAATGTTAAACTCGCGTCAGATCCGTAGCCTGATCGAAAAAGCGTAAGATGGATGGAAACGTAAAAGCGTAAAACGGATGTACAACGTTGATGTTTCAGTTTTCACTTCTGCCGGCACTCCCGGAGTGCAACCCGTCCTTTTTTTTATGGAAGTAAAGCTAACAGCCAGTTTCGAAATGTATTTTATAATGACACGTGAAATTAAAAGAAAGAAAGCAATAGAAAGAAATAGTTTGAGACTTAATGAGGAATTATAAGTAAAATGCGTTTGAGAGACTGATTTATAACAATTATTCGTTTATTCAGAGACTAGGCACTTTACTGGTCAAATACATCTTTATCATTATTAAATACTTGTAGAACTCGATGACGTCGTTGTGTTTTGCACTCTACACAGCAACGTTAACCTTAGCCAGCGTTTGGATCGCGTCCATCCAAGCATTGTCAACTAACAACTGCCAACACATAGCGACGCCATCGAGCTCCTCAACATGGAGGTACGTCATTTTTAATAATCTGGTCTAAATATACTTGTATAATAGCTTCTAGGATTCATGGTAGGGCCCTCTAGTGAGTTCCGTCAACTGAGCCAGTGAGCGACTTTTGAAGAGTTCCCAGAGTTAGACATCTGCCTCGTGACGCGGCGTCTGTGATTAAGTGGAAGGCCCTTTGAGGCAAACATCAACACTAATTATAAAATATTATGTTATTCAGGATATCTACGCTCAGAGAATATTTCCTACTAGCGAAACCCGCACTACTCCGTTTGGGTTTATTTACGCACAACTGCGCCATCTATTTTGTAAATCGCCATTGAATCGCGTACTATTCGGGATAAAAAGTACGCTATGTGTTAAGCCAGGGTATCATACCAAATAATATCATAAAAATTGGCCCAGCCATTTGCGCGTGAAGGACTAACAAACATTACTCACAAACTCGCCTATAAATAGTGGGATTTTAAAAAGACGTGTTTTAATGATTGGACTGCTACTAAACCAAGTAAAAACGAAAGAGGAACCATAATATTTTAATACATTTTAGCACTTTTTATTTTCAAATAAAAGAGACAAAAAAGTATAGTAGTATATCAACAGCCAGTTTCATAGCATGCATGTATTTATAAAATTAGGTATAGATTTAACTGTAAAGAACTGTCATTATCAAACGGTCAGACTATAGGGAAGGGTGCGCAAAAATACATATTTTAAGGGTGATTCTTGGAAATGCGATTATTCGGTTGATTCCACTGGCTAGTTTTTTTTTTCAAAATATAATGAAACCTGGTACTACACGTAAAAATAGGCTAAACCTGAAGTATAAATTTCGAATAGGCACTCATTTTGAACCTATAAATTCCAAGATATTAGACATTAAAAAAATCATGACCGGGGAATCAATTAATAGTTACAGGGGAATCAAAAATCAATAACTCTGTACTTTTTTTAAAGAAATTGTAAGTTTTTACATATCAAAAATTACAAAATTAATTCTCAGTTATACATATCTAAATAAAATTAACAAATGTGAACATGTATTCTTCAATTTTCAGATATTATTATCTACTTTTGTAAACAATCACATAAATATCTAATAATCTATTGGTGTCGTAATCACATTCGTGTTCCTTGAGAGCACCCCATTTGTACAACATTATTGTCATATTCCTGCAATAAAAAAAAGAATATTAGGAAAATTGCGAAATTTTAGAAATGTTTTACAAAAATAAAGTTTAAAAAATGTTACTTAATCCAGCTTAAGAACAACAAGGCGCCAGGCGAGGACGGAATCACAGCAGAGCTTCTGATAACGGGTGGTACACCGGTGCTTAAAGTCCTGCAGAAGCTCTTTAATTCCGTGTTGGTCGAGGGCAAAACGCTTGAGGCGTGGAACAGAAGCTTGCTGGTTCTGTTCTTTAAAAAGGGCGATAAAACCATCTTAAAGAATTATACCACATCCATACGCTGCGGCAGATTGTACAGAAGACCGAAGAGTACAATCTGCTATTATGCTTAGCGTTTGTGGACTATGAGAAAGCCTTCGATTCGATCGAGACATGGGCCGTGCTACAGTCTCTCCAGCGATGCCGCATAGACTGCAGGTATATCGAACCTTTGACGTACTTATACAAAAACGCCATCATGTCAGTCCAAGTACAGGAACAGAACACGAAAACAATCTCATTACACAGAGGCGTGAGACAGGGAGATGTCATATCTCTGAAACTGTTCACGACCGCTCTGGAAGATGCCTTCAACTTTTGGACGAGAAAGGATGCGGCATCAACGTTAACGGCGAGTATATCACTCACCTTCGATTTGCCGATGACATCGTGGTCGCTGGAGGACCTCAGCACCATGCTCGAAGGCCTCAATTGAGTTTCCCAACAGGTGGGTCAAAAAATGATCATGGTCAAGACGAAAATCATGTCGAATATCCATGTCGCACCCGCCCCGGTCTCAGTTGGGAGCTCGATCCTCGAAGTTGTTGACGAGTACGTATACCTTGGACAAACCATCCAATTAGGTAGGTCCATCTTCGAGAAAGAGGTCAATCGACGGATCCGACTTGGCTGGGCAGCTTTCGGGAAATTACGGCATATCTTCTCGTCCAAAATTCCTCAGTGCTTGAAACGAAGAACCTTCGAGCAATGTGTGTTGCCAGTGATGACCTATGGATCGTAAACGTGGTCGCTCACTATGAGCCTCATAAGAAGGCTATGGGTCACTCAGCGAGCCATGGAAAGAGCTATGCTCGGGGAGATCGAATCAGAAATGAGGAGATCCGTAGCAGAACCAAAATAACTGACATAGCCACTGACATAGCCAAACACTGAAGTGACAGTGGGTAGATCACATAGCGCGCAGAACCGAAGGCCGATGGGGCAAAAGGGTTCTGGAATGGCGACCACGTACCGGCAAGCGCAGCGTAGGACACCCGCCTACAAGGTGGTCAGACGACCTAAGGAAAGTCGCAGGAAGCCGCTGGATGCAGGCCGCTGCCAGCAGGTCGCACTGGAGACGTTTGGGGAGGCCTAGTTGACTTCTTGTGGCTGAGATGATGATGATGAAATAATTTTTCAGTCAAAAACTTTATCACATTTTGATTTCACTGACCTTAGAAACAGAGTAATCAATGTCAGGGAATCAAAAAATGTAGCAAAATTATCGATTGTCGCTAAATGACTGTATCTAGTACAATGACCTTTACACCCTAGGTAGTCATTAGAGTGGCGATAGTGCATTATTTTTTTTAGTCGTCTAATAAAATTAATTGATGGTAAAATTGAGGTCAAAGTAATCAACGATGTACCAAACCAAACCCAGTGGAATCAGATACTTACCTTTATATTTCTGGAATGCAGCAAGCAGCCGCGCATCTCTTCCCTCGACACTCAAAACATGACTGACGGTTAACGCTCGGGGGGTACACATTGCTTCCAAATTGTGTCACTAAGGACGTACGTACATTTTAGTGATGTACCAGTGGAATCACTGCTAAGGCCCGGACAACATTTAAAAAATTCATATAATTAAATGTACTATAAATACGTGGTTTGTAGCGGATCATGTAAATCAAATTGTACCAAGTTGATAATTCCGCTGACATTTCTACGCTTGGACCACCGCCTAAGCAACGAAACCAGTAAATGACAACGTAGGCGCATTCCTCGAGCTGGCATACAAAGGAACGAGACAGTCAGTACGTTCTAGGCGACTATCGCGCTCACTCGCTGTATTCGCTGCTACCTTACGCGCTTAAAGTAACTGCTTGCTTTGGTGTTTCGTGCTATCTCATTATTCATTTGTGTATTCTGTGTAGATAATAAATTCATTGTGCTGTAATCATTATTCTTCATTTGGCTTTTATCACTCATTCTTCACCTTCCGCTTCACACCAGACGTACAACCTAGTAGAAAGGTAACTTCTACAAATTGGTGACCCCGACTACGAACAAGAAGATACTCGGAGAACGGAGAACCATCCTGAACCGTGAGTTAGCATAAAAAAGCATTCACTCGAATAAAATATTTTTTTAAACTGAATACGTTGGCAGTTTGAACAAAGAACTTAGAGTGTGGCCCAAGTTATAAGCTGAGCGATTTTTGATATATTCATATTTTTTTATATACCATCATGAGCCAAACTGAAAAGTCTGAAGAGGTATTGCGCGTTGGTGTACGGGTTCCCCCGTTTTGGCCTGAAGAGCCCGTTTTATGGTTCGCTCAATTGGAGTGTCAATTTGACCTATCAAGAATAACTACCGATGAAACAAAATTTAATTACCTTGTGGCACAGCTTGATCATCAATATGCTATTGAGGTGAAGGATATTATTACAAGGCCGCCAGAGAAGGAGAAATATTTAAAATTGAAAAGCGAGCTAATTAAGCGACTTTCCGCATCTCAGGAAAAACGAGTTATGCAATTATTAACGCGCGAAGAGCTTGGTGATAGGAAGCCTTCCCAGTTCTTGAGGCACCTCGAAAGTTTAGCGGGCCCATCTGTCCCGAGAGATTTTTTGGCCACATTATGGACCAGTCGGTTGCCACAAAACATCCAAACGGTTATAGCTTCGCAGATGGATCTTTCTTTAGATAAGCTGGGTGAGTTAGCTGACAAGGTGCATGAGATTGCGCCGGCGACACCTCAAGTGTCCATGGCAAGCGCCTCTACTAGCAGTGCCCCGATACTCGAGGAACTCACTAGGCAAGTCAGCGAGTTAACTAGACAAGTGGCAGCACTCAGTACTCACGTGCATGGTAGAAATCGCTCGAGCTTGAGCGAGTTTAAGCCTGGTTTCCAGAGGAAGAATCGGTCGCGCAGTCGTTCGAAGCCTAGGCAGCCACCGACAGGACACCCACACTGTTTCTATCACTATAATTTTGGGGCTAAAGCAAACAAGTGTAGGCAACCTTGCACGTACGACTCGGGAAACGCACAGGGCGGTCGGAAGTAGCGGCCAACGATTGCCCTCCATCTACAGGCCGTCTATTTGTTAGTGATCGCGTCACGAAAATGCAGTTCCTTGTGGACACTGGTTCCGACTTGTGCGTCTTCCCGCGCTCAGCCGTCAAGACGCCCTGTAGCCAGTCTAAATTCGACCTCGCCGCGGCGAATGGCAGCGTCATTCACACATATGGACCCATACGTCTGCACCTCAACCTTGGTCTCAGGCGAGTTTTTTCGTGGAGTTTTACCATCGCCGACGTGTCTAAGCCAATCATAGGAGTAGATTTACTTAGTCACTACAATTTACTGGTCGACTGCAGAAACCAGCGCCTTGTGGATGGTATCACAACTTTACACGTAGCAGCAGTGTCGGAGACAATAGGAGACGCGGACGATATCGCGTCGGTGAAAGCCGTGACGGGTGAATCCGAATTTCACCAAATACTGCGGGAGTTCCCGGAAATCACGCGTCCAGCTGGTGTGAACTCGCATCCGAAGCACAACACGCTGCATTATATCAAGACAACGTCCGGCCCTCCTGTATCTTGTAAGCCTCGACGTCTTGATCCTGTCCGGTTGAAGATTGCAAAGAAGGAGTTCGACGACATGATTGCTAGTGGTGTGGCTCGACGATCAGAGAGTCCGTGGTCCTCAGCTTTACACATGGTTAGAAAGAAGGATGACGGATGGAGACCATGTGGGGATTACAGAGCCCTAAATGCTCGTACTGTACCCGATCGTTACCCCATACGGCACATTCACGATTTTTCACACCAACTATCTGGCTGCACAATTTTTTCTACGATCGACCTCGTGAAAGCATACCATCAAATTGCCGTAAACCCAGACGACATACCAAAGACAGCGATAACGACACCTTTTGGACTGTATGAGTTCCCTTACATGACGTTCGGCATGCGAAACGCGGCCCAGACTTTTCAACGTTTTCTGGATGAAGTCTTAATGGGTTTCGACTTCTGTTATGGATACGTGGATGACATTTTGGTATTCTCCTCATCGGCAGAGCAGCACCGAACTCATCTGCGTTTACTGTTCGACCGTCTCAAGCAGTATGGTATTCTGGTCAACACTACAAAATGTTTTCTGGGGAAAGAAGAGGTTACTTTTCTGGGATATTCCGTCTCAGCTGATGGTACCAAACCTCTCGCTTCGAAAGTTGTTGCAATTCAGGAGTATGCGGTTCCTAAGACAGTAAAGGAACTCCGAAGATTCTTGGGCATGGTGAATTTTTACCGTCGTTTCGTACGTAACGCGGCTCGACTACAGGCACCCTTGAATGCACTCTTGTCTGGCCCTCAAGTAAAAGGTTCGCATCCAGTCAACTTGACAGAAGAACTTCTTCAAGCTTTTGAAAATTGCAAGACTTCTTTGTCAAACGCCACTTTGCTTGCTCATCCAGACCCTTCTGCGGAGTTAGCCATCATGACGGACGCATCGGACTTAGCCATCGGAGCCGTCCTACAGCAGAGAAGTGGAAACAACTGGCAACCTTTAGCGTTTTACTCCCACAAATTAAGCCCGTCGCAGAAGAAATATAGTCCCTATGACCGGGAGTTATTAGCTGTGTATGAAGCTGTCAAACATTTTCGCCACATGGTCGAGGCGAAGACGTTCGCCATTTACACGGACCATAAGCCGCTTACGTTTACATTCAGGATGAGTAAAGACAAATGTTCGCCTCGTCAGTTCAGATACATGGACTATATTTCCCAGTTTACGACAGACGTGCGCTATATACCTGGAGCGGAAAATGTGGTCGCTGATGCTCTTTCACGGGTGGACGAAGTAAGCATAACCATCAACTATCAAGACCTCGCTCAGGCTCAGAAAGGTGATCCCGAACTGCAAGATCTCTTAATCAATGGTTCCACCCTGAAGCTCAAGAAGATGTTGACTGCACATAGCGACGTACCGATTTTCTGCGACACCTCGGTACATCCACCTCGACCATTCATCACTCCGAAATTTCGCAAGGAAGTTTTCGACATGGTACACAGTTGGAATCACCCTGGAAGTTCAGCTACTGTCCGGCTGGTTACGCAGAGATTTGTGTGGCCAGGGATTCGGAAAGATTGTAGAGAGTGGTCTAGGCAATGCTTGCAATGCCAAAAAAGCAAAATTTCCCGTCACACTCACTCTCCTCTTTCCACCTTCCTTACCCCCTCCGCGAGGTTCTCCCACATTCACCTAGACCTCGTGGGACCTTTACCGTTGTCTTGTGGTTTCAGATACTGCCTCACTATCATCGACCGCTTTACTCGATGGCCTGAGGCTATTCCGCTGCAGGACATCACGGCAGAGACCTGCGCTGCTGCCCTCGTTTCCGGCTGGGTAGCGAGATTCGGCTGTCCGGCACGCATCACCACTGACCGCGGACGACAGTTTGAGAGCCATCTTTTCAAAGCACTAACATCATTGATCGGCGCACGGCACTTTCGAACCACGGCGTACCACCCAGCTGCCAACGGTATCATCGAGCGACTACACCGCCAGCTCAAGGCGGCTATAATGTGCCATAATTCTTCACAGTGGACCGAATCGCTTCCACTGGTGCTCCTTGGCATTCGCAGTTCCTGGAAGGAAGACCTGCAAGCTAGTCCGGCAGAGCTCGTTTTTGGTGAAGCTCTCCAGCTGCCTGGTCAGTTCCTTTCACCCCGAGATGACTACGTTACGGCTGATGTTACCCAGTACGCGACTCGTCTGCGCGCGCACATGGCCAGACTTTCTCCAAAACCTACTTCGTGGCACAGGTCAGCGCCATTCTACATACCACGTGACTTGCATGTGACGTCTCATGTTTTTCTTCGGCAGGATCACGTGCGTGGATCACTCGAACCACCGTATGCCGGACCCTTTAAGGTTTTAGAGAGGCAATCAAAATTTTTCACGATAGAAATCCGAGGAAAACCATCTAATGTTTCCGTGGACCGGTTGAAACCGGCATATGTATTCAAAGAAGTTCCGGTCACAATATCTTCTTCGACTGAGAGTTCCGAGAAGCAGAAGGTTACCCGAAGTGGTAGAAGAGTAAGACTGCCGGAATTTTATCGATCGTAGTTACGATCTGGCCAGGGGGAATAATGTAGCGGATCATGTAAATCAAATTGTACCAAGTTGATAATTCCGCTGACATTTCTACGCTTGGACCACCGCCTAAGCAACGAAACCAGTTATGACAACGTAGGCGCATTCCTCGAGCTGGCATACAAAGGAACGAGACAGTCAGTACGTTCTAGGCGACTATCGCGCTCACTCGCTGTATTCGCTGCTACCTTACGCGCTTAAAGTAACTGCTTGCTTTGGTGTTTCGTGCTATCTCATTATTCATTTGTGTATTCTGTGTAGATAATAAATTCATTGTGCTGTAATCATTATTCTTCATTTGGCTTTTATCACTCATTCTTCACCTTCCGCTTCACACCAGACGTACAACCTAGTAGAAAGGTAACTTCTACAGGTTCATCTATTTTATTTATTAATTCTTATCAATTTGGGATCTAATATAAAATATTGAAATATCTATGAACTGAATGGAAAAAATGATATGGATGATATTGTGTACAAATTTGGAGTACGGACACGCCAGTGGAATCAATTTTTAACACTTCAGATATTTTTTTTACTCACTTTGTTTTATATTTTTCTTAATTATCGTAGTGACTCAGTTAGATTACAGTTTAAATTTTAATAAAAAAAAATACTTCATACGCTTATTTCAATTATACGTACACTTTTTACTTCCGGACAACGAAAATCCAGGTTTTCAAGAAACACCCTTAAAAAAAATATCGCCCTTGCGTACAATTTGGTTCTGGTTGTACCTAACCTAACCAAAAATTTCAAAGTCGATTTTCTCAAAAACTATAAACTTTAGCAAAAAACGCAAAACAATTAAAAGCGTTTAACTAGATCACATGTAACCAATTCAATCATAAAAAAACAAGTGTTACAATAGAACGCAAAAATCGACAAAATTTTCTTTTTGCCTTTGTAATGAAAAATTTTAAAGTCGATTTTCTCGAAAACTATTAACTTTAGCAAAAAGACCTAAGGTTAAAAAGTGTTCAACTAGGTCATTTAAAACCAATTCAATCATAAAAAAGCGCAACCTTTGCTATATTTTTCTAAGTCCTGCGCACCCTTTCTATACGAAAGGGTGCGCAGGACTTAGAAAAATAAGTGCAACCTAAAGAAGTCCAAAATAAAGAAAAAGTTATTAAAATACATGAAAAACACGTCTTTTATGTAAAGGCTAATATTTGCCATGACAATAGATCCCACCTTTTCCTAAGACCCCTTCAGGCGACGTGAAAATGACAATTTCGCTTGAATCACGCGATATTACTTGCATGTGTTATATGAAGACGTTTTTGACGTCAGAATTACATGAAACGAATTTTTTATTACGCTCTGCTCTCTCTGTTTTGCATTTTACCCTTTCCGAGTTATCTACATTGTATTTTATATTAAGATAAACTAAACCGCGTCTCAATTTCTATTTTCTCATTTCCGTGAAAACATAGTTAATTAATTTCTACCTCATAATATCGTAAAATCTGAATAATGAACATGTATAATCCAATCCTCTACAGATGTAGAATAATCCTTTTCTTTAGTTTACTTAAGGAGTTTACTGTAACTTTTTTATTATTTTGTTTGTACCTTTACGATTTACATTATTTTACCTATCGAATTTATTTATGTTATAATATTTTGATTAAAACTAGATACCTACCTAGAACAAAAAAAAAATCACAGATCTCGTGCTCTACACGACTTGAAAGGGCATTGAAAGTGAATCTACCTATTATAGAACAAAGAAAGGACGGGTTGCACTCCGGAAGTGCCGGCAGAAGTGAAAACTTAAACATCAACGTGGTCCCTTTCATGCGTGTATCGCACCTCGCGCCGCGCAAAACTCGCGGCTAAAGTCCTCTACAGCCTCAACCGTCACCAATACCGAAAAATGTGTAATAACCTAACTAAAGTATTCCTTGGTTCTACCAAGGTGCTTTTTTTAATTTTTGAAATTCGGCCCCGTTCTCGAGATATTTATTTCATGTAAAAACACACGATTTTTTGATCGAAAAATGTCGGTTATTTTCGATTTCCAAAAAAGTTTTTGACTTTTCCAAAATACTTTTTACATCTTTATAAAGCCCTTCAAATTCCGCATCTTTTGAGCACTCATACGTCCTTGTGGCCCTAAACCTTAGGGTATTACGGGCGAGTCGTACTTTCAGCGAAAATGGGGGCCTACTGGAGCGAACACAAACAAAAGGGAAGGAAAACATCGCTCACTAATCGTACGAAACCCAGAGGCATATCATCGCAAATCGACTGATGTTTTACACAGCGTATAAGTGTGAGTTTCTCCAGAATATACCAACTATTTAGTCCGTTCAGTTTTATGACTGCGCTTCCCATGAGCAGTAAGATAACATTTATATCAAACGATTATTTCAGACGAAGATTTTCCATGTCCAATGAACCGTGAAAAACCATTTCAAAAATTATATTTCTTATCATCGCGGAGTTGGACATCAATTTCTTGGATTGCAACTATTTAACACACCTCATTGCGTTTGGACAAGCATCGAATAGTGTCGAGTGGGTTATCGGAGCTTTCCGCTCGACTGGCTACAAGACATACGGCAGCTACTGAAACGATATAGGAAATCGGATCTATTTATTATTTTAAATCCTTATTGCATTGCAGTACTTGAAATTTCCAATAAGTGGCCAGTTTTATAATCCACTGCTTGTTAAAGCAGTAGTTACACTTAACCATAAGTTACTTCTTCAAGTTCTCGGCTTACCCACCACTAAACCACGACATCAACTGTTCCACAGTGTAAGGAAATACCCAATTTAAATTACGTTAGACCGAAAAACATTAATCAACAAGATACAGGTAAATAGATACCTAAAGGTAGACAACCGTCCCTAAGGGCGTGTTACCATTGTGTCGTAACAATAAATAATCAACTAAGGGTTCAATCACATTGAAAGGTTATCGAGTGTATACGGCTTTATGCACTGCGCATCTTGTGCGTGTACTTGAATCATGTAGTATGTGTGAAAGTTTCTTTCTGAAAGGCTCTAACTAGGTTTCTTTCGTCATTTCTTTTAGTGGCCATTTTGTTATTGTTTCCGAAATGGTGGTAGTTTATAGAGTAGATTTATTTACTTTTTTTATGACGTTTGCGATACCGGCGGTCCTTGCAATATTTATCAATAATGAATAAATGCTTTTATTTCTTTTTTCCAAAAAAAAGAGTGTGAAAGTGGCAGGAAGAAATATTGTCTAGTGGCATGGCGACCCAATAGTGGGTATGGTGTGGAACGATCTCTGATCAATAGGTAACTTTATAACCCCTGAAACCAGTGGGCAAATTCATCGTATGGGGCATTTCTTTGTCAATAAATTAAACTTTGTAGTTTTATAAGAAAAGAACCGGTCAAGTATTTTTTTAATAAATCTGGATTTATTTATTTTTTATCTAAGTATTTGGGCGGGTAATTTCCACGTACTAACCCAATGATTATAAGGACATCACGAAACAGGTGGGAAAGCGCCCTTACGTTCCCTTCCCTCGTAAGTGAACGACTTATTTGTTACAATTCCATCATAATGGGTACGTGAGTAGCAAGTAAATTTCCTTTCAAAAATATATCTTCCACTGTTAGGTACGTACTACAAAAGGGGCGGGTCTGGGTCCATGCTTTCACGGTTCCCATTACGGCATGCTTTGCTTTGCTTTGCTTCGCTCTGCATGGTAGCTTGGGTGCAGGCCTACTCTACTACTTCCTTCTGAGGTGGTAGAGGGGCGATGGTCTTGGGGGTAGCGTTTTTCGCAAAGATCCCCTAAGGCAAGTGCGGTGGACTATCCTTCTCGAGGTTGCCAGCCCTGTTTTAGGTCTAATTCACAAGAAATAGACACAACAGAAACCACCGTGCGCTTTTCAATTCTTATTTATCTATTTATTTGTATGCTATACAGTTATATATAAATATATATAAACATATCTATTTGTTTATATGTATACCAATCCAAGGTGTTATCCGTACCGTGCCGAGGGATGCGTGGCTGGGGGTGAGCTCGGTCATGAACGGTGGCTGCCCGACACCTGGACGAATCGGGTAGTATTTTTAGTCCTCCCATCCGGCATGCGGGGCTCTGTCGGTGGGCATTTTTAGTTCCCTAGCTTCTCGTGGGTACAACATGGAAGATTTAAATAAAAAGAATACTGACATAGAAATGCCATCGTCTCCGACTGGAGAACCGTTCTCTCCCCTCTTAGGGGAGACGATAGAACTAATGGAGGAGGTTTTACTAGCCTCCCCTAGTACAAAAACTTCGACAGCGGTTGAAGGGACTAGCCCGTCTAAGGTAGGAGGCTCCTGTGCCACTGCCCCAAAGACGGATGAGGCCCCCAACCGCCATGTAAGATTGTGTGGTGCAGCTCGGAAGCGATTCCGAAGGCTAATAGCAGCCAATGTGGGGGTCGATGAGGCCCGCGCCTTGGCCTCAAAGCCTTGGAATGAAATTCCAATCACGGGCGTTCCTCCAGATCCGAAGGCCAAAAAAAGGCCTAGGTCTGAGGAGGCTTCGCCGAAGGAGCACGCAAAAAAGACACCTCGGACGGGGGCTTCCCCGTCCGATGTGCCAGCTGTGGCACGGGCTCCCGTGCCCGTGACACAACCGAGTTTCAGCCAGGTCGCTGGGCAAACGCGCGTGGGCATCAGGAATCTGAGCCCCATGAGCGAGGACCAGATGAAGCTAGTGCATCGCTCCCTGACCCTGGCGATGTTAAACATCGCCGACAAGGGAAAGGGACCAAAATTCACGGGCTTCACACACAGACCTGGGTGGATCAACGTCATCTGCGAGGATAAAGCCAGTGTCAATTGGCTCTCGGAGGTGATTCCAAAGATAAAGCCGTGGGACGAGGCATCACTCACCGTGGTACCGGAGAGCGAGCTGCCAAAGCCTACGGTGGGCACTATTTTCATCCCCAGCTCTGAGGCAGAGTCGCTAGACGAAGCTACCAAATTGCTGGGGATCCAGAATGAAGGGCTCAACACGGAGTACTGGAGGGTTGCGCACAGTAGGGCTGAAGGGAATGGGCATGTGGTGTCCTTCTTCCTTGATGAGCTCTCTGTCGCAGCCCTTCGGTCTAAAAACTTTGAGGTGGCCCTTGGCTTTAAAAAGCTTATTTTTAAAGTCAAGAGTGACCCGAAGGTTGGCCCTCCATCTTCTACTGCTTCAGGCTCACAGGAGCCTCAACCATCAACTTCCGGCTCTGAGAGGCAAGTCAGGGAGACTCCAGAACCACGGCAGACCGTGGCTAGGGAAACACCTAGACCAATGCCTCGGAGCAGCGTTGGGATCACTGGGACACAGCCCAGCACGGCTCAAAGCGGACAGCAGCATGCCGCAGCCAGGGAGCCCAGGCCGGTGCCTCATAGAAGGAAGGCACAGGCGTCAGAGACAGCGGCTTCCCACAATGCTTGGCGCACACACCGAGGACGTCCACGTCCGAAGTCTGGGCGCTCTAAGCCGGCGGGAAACCGCTAGAGGCTACCCAGGCAGGAGGGGTGAGGGTCCTGCAAGCCAACCTCCACCATGCTGCAGCATCATCTGCGGTAATGGAGTGTTGTCTTGCTGAGGGCAAAGCTAGCATTGCCCTAATCCAAGAACCTTGGGTAGCCAACGCTCAGGTTCTGGGACTGAATGCTGCCGGTAAGATTCTCAGTAATAATACTGGTAATAGACCCAGAGCTTGTATAATTTTTAACAACTGTGTTGATTTTCTACTGATTACAGAAGTTTGCAATGACGACTTGGTAGCTGCTTTTGTCAACCTCAAAGGGTGGAATGGAGCGAGAGTAATCATGTGCTCCGCCTATCTTCCTGGAGAAAAAGATGACCCGACAGAAGACCTGGCGAGAGTGGTGGAATACGCTACCCAACACAACGCCGAGCTTCTGATTGGCTGCGATGCCAATGCCCACCACATCTCTTGGGGAAGTACCAACACCAACAAGAGGGGTGAGTTACTCTTTGACTTTCTTACTACTAATCACCTAACAACACTGAATGTAGGTTGCGAACCAACCTTCGTGACGCGTGCTAGGCAGGAAGTACTAGATATTACGATAGCCACAACTAATCTTGCCAGGCATATCAATAACTGGCAAGTTAGTAGTGAAAACTCAATGTCGGATCACAGACATTTAACTTTTGAGGTTAGGGCTGCTTTAGACACACAAACCACAATTTATAGGGATCCAAGATCAACAGACTGGGCTAATTTTAAAAATCAGCTAAGTCAAAATCTAGAAACCTTTCCAAAAACAATCAGGTCAACTGAGAGTCTTGAGGTAGCTGTTAGCATACTCACCAAAGGTATACAAAAAGCCTTTGAGGAGAGCTGTCCGCTTAAAATAAAGACCTCAACCAGAAAAGTACCCTGGTGGAACTCTAAGCTTCAAAGGCTAAGAGAAAAAACCAGGAAATTATTCAACAATGCTAAAAAGACTCAATTGTGGGAGAACTATAGGAAAGCATTAACTGAATATAGCAAAGAGATTAGGAAGGCAAAAAGAGCATCATGGAGAAAGGTCTGTGAAGAGGTCAAAAATCTCCCGCAGGCAGCAAAACTCCATAAATTGCTCTCAAAAACCAAAACTAATCAGATTGGACTCCTCAAAAAGGAAGATGGCTCCTTTACAACATGCGAAAAGGAGACCTTAGAGTTGCTGGCCGCGACCCACTTTCCAGGGTCCACGACAAGGGACTTATTCCAACAACGCCCTGTCTATCATAAGCCTCGTAATGAGGACTGGTGCAGGGCTGCAAAGATCATAAGACCCAAACAGGTTCAGTGGGCCGTAGACTCATTTAAATCATACAAAGCGTGCGGAGATGATGGAATACTGCCCGTCCTGTTACAACAAGGAGTGGGCATCCTCATTCCTTATCTGGTAAAAATCTTCAGGGCAAGTTATGCCTGGGGATACTTACCAGATCAGTGGACCTTGGTCAAGGTCCTTTTTATACCTAAAACTGGTAAGAGAGATTATAGCCAGCCAAAGTCTTTCAGACCAATAAGCCTCTCTTCATTTCTTCTTAAGACAATGGAGAAGGTGATAGATAGGTATATTAGAGACGTAGCTTTAGTAAGACATCCAATCCATCCCAGCCAACACGCTTATCGCAAGGGTAAATCAACAGAAACTGCCCTTATAAGCCTAGTGGATAGACTGGAGAAGGCTACAGAAGATAAGGAAATAGCACTGTGTGCTTTCCTTGACATAGAAGGAGCTTTTGACAACTCATCAACCTCACTGCTGGTCAATGGGCTGATAAGTAAAAATGTCGACCCTACGACAGTGAGATGGGTAAACTCCATGCTCTCGCATAGAGGAGCAAGATTAGCCCTTCATAAAACCACAATTGACATATCTACAGTACGAGGATGTCCACAGGGAGGAGTTCTATCGCCTTTACTGTGGACTCTTGCTGTAGATGAACTATTATACAAACTGGCAGAACTCCGAATTGATGCCCAAGGCTATGCAGATGACTTGGTAATCATAGTAAGAGGTTTCTGCCAATCTACTATCTCGGGTATAATGCAGAAGGGACTTAACACTGTCAGTGACTGGTGCGTCAAAAGTGACCTCTCTGTAAACGCCGACAAAACTGTTATTGTACCCTTTTCGAAGAAACGGCTATTGGACAAATTAGTAAGGCCAAAGCTTAATAATAAAATGATTATGTTTTCCACAGAAGTCAAATATTTGGGCGTTACTATCGACCAAAGGCTGACATGGAACTCACACTTGGCTAACGTTTCAAAAAATGCGAAGATGGCCATGGGCGTCTGCGGTCGCTTGATGAGGAACAACTGGGGTATAAATCCCAGAACCGCACTATGGTTGTACACTGCCATTGTGCGGCCGATCATAACGTACGCATCAGTGGTGTGGTGCGACAAAGCAAATCAAGTGACTGCCAAACAGAAATTAGACGGCCTGCAGAGAACTGCCTGTCTTATGTCCTCGGGAGCTATGTCCACGTGCCCTGGAATGGCGCTCAATGCACTGCTGGGACTGCTGCCTCTTCATGTGTTCATACATAGAGAGGCGAGGGCAAGCATGTATAGAGCCAACATACAGGGCAGGGGCAATTGGCTCTCCAAGAAAATGAGGATCCTACAGGACTCATCCCTGAATTCACCAATATTAAGCATGCCAACCGATGCCATGCTACTGCGGCACGTTTTTGAAAAACAGTACTCCGTAGAAATTCCATCTAGGGAAAACTGGTTAAATAGCCAGCTATCCTTTGAGGCCGGATGTCTAATCTGGTACACAGATGGATCCAAAATGGGTCACAATGTAGGCTGTGGAATACATGGAGTGCGACCAAGGTTCAATAAAAGTGTGAACTTGGGTAAGTACGCCTCTATATTCCAGGCAGAGGTTTATGCCATAGTAGAATGTGCGGAAGCCAACCTGCAAAAGCGCTACACCAACCAAAAAATTTATATCAACTCTGATAGCCAAGCAGCTCTACTAGCGCTAGACTCGAATGTGGTCACATCGAGACTGGTCGAAGAGTGCATGGAACGACTGAACACTCTAGGCAACAAAAATAGAGTAGTTTTAAGATGGGTACCAGGGCACGCAGGCATTAACGGCAACGAACGTGCTGATGAGCTTGCAAGAGTGGGGGCTAATGGAGCACAGGAGGGACCTGAGCCTTTCTGTGGTATACCAAAAAGCCTAGCTAACAGAACCCTTTCGTACTCCTGTTTCGAAAATGCTATCAAGCTCTGGACGGAATCGCCGGGCATGGATCACTCAAAACTTCTAATCAAAGCCTTCGACAAAAGGTATAGCAACCTTGTCCTAGCGCTCAGTAGAAGTAACCTACGAATAATGGTCAGAGCCTTAACTGGACATTGTTGCCTTAATAAGCACATGTCCAACTTAGGACTGAGTGACACACGCACCTGCAGACGATGTAAGGAGGCTGATGAAACACCACTGCATCTTCTGGGGGAATGTGGGCCACTTATACACAAGCGCAGCACTCATCTTGGGAAACATTTATTAAGCCCGGATGAGTTAAAGGAGCTCACCCCTAAGCAAATCCTGCGGTTCATCACAGCTGCAGGGTTTAGCGGTGAGCTCTAACAAATCATGTGGCGATCACAATAGACCAGTCTTGGTCGCAGTGCTACTTAAGCCGCACAAAACATAATAAAAAAAAAAAAAAAAAAATAGGTACGTATTACGTAATTTATTCTTTCTCCCAGTGAAGAATTGCCATTCATGAATATGAATCGCGTTGTTTAAACGAGCCTAAATTTTTATTAAAACGGAACGCGCCTAAATTCGTTTTTTTTTAATATAAAACCGCGAATAATATTTTTTTGATCGGAACTTTTTTCATGGGCGTTATCACGGTCCGCGATTATCCTATAAGATTCGATATTTAAATACACCGTTTTTAGAGTTCCGCATTTAAAATTTATGTGAAATCTTAGTTTTTTTTTTCTTTTTTCTTTCAAATTCAATAAACAAGTAGGTACTAAATCCTTAGCCTTTGTCGATAATAAAAGGTATCTACAGAATACCAACGTCGCGATAACAGAGGTTCTATATTAGAGGTACTGGTGACGCGACATAATATTTACTTATGCAGGATTTTGGCGCCAACTACACTTGGACTCGTCGACAGCGTCCACTTGGACTCGTGATTAGAAATTTAATTTCGGTGTGTTTCAGCGTTTGATTCATAGTATTGATAGTGTAATGTGAAGCAACCATTGGTTAAAATGCATAATGATTGAAGTCTGTGATCAAGAACTATTAAAAGTACATTATCGTTTTGACTTCAAAATCCGCCTTTTCTGAAGAAATTTTGATATCATCTTTCCTCGGGGCGTCTTGACTCAGAGACTGTATACTGAGTCAAGATAGCATAAACCAGTGATTTGTTATTTACTATAGATTCGTAATGTTTGACACATACCCGCTGCCACGTCGACTGAGGCCACAGTCTTAGTTGAATTTCTTCCGACTTAGTCGTAGTTTGACGTTCAGTGAATGCGTATCTCACAATAATATCACAAAATAAATTAAAAGTAAAAAAAATATATTTAAAAACAAGCTTTTATTTAAATTGCGCTAAAAAGAATAAAATAAACTTTTCTTTTAAAATTTTAACTATCAACTTATAACGTCATTACACAATTTATATGACATAAAAGCTTGTCGCGAGATTTAATTACTAACATTTACTCGTAGTACGAATAAATGTTAGTTCGATAATTATGTTTTCTTATACAGGTAAATCTCGCGACAAGCTTTTATGTCAAATAAATTGTGTAATGACGTTATAAGTTGATAGTTAAAATTTTAAAAGAAAAGTTTATTTTATTCTTTTTAGCGCAATTTAAATAAAAGCTTGTTTTTAAATATATTTTTTTTACTTTTAATTTATTTTTTACTTTTTAGTTATCACTGGACAGGTTTCGCAGTGCCATCTATTGTCGAGAGGCGGTACTAGTCTAATGAAATTAATTGTTATAACTAGCACCAGCAATTTGAATACCTATATAATTTTCTGATTTTACTACAGTCACCCTGCGACAAACTAAACGGGTTTATGTACCCATCAAAAATAAAATACCGACCAAGGGCAAGTAGAACTCGCGCGTGAGGGTTCCTTCCCATAATCATACTAGTCATACTATCATACTAATATTATAAATGAGAAAGTGAGTTGTTTGTTATTCCTTCACGGCTTGACTAATCAGTTGATCATTATGAAAATTTGTATATGTCAGGGGTATAGAGCCCAACATAGGCTACCTTTTTACCCGTGAAAGTATGTCAATCCAAAGGGAAAATATTTTTTCTACTATATGCTGTATGGGATGCTATCGGCCAACAGATGGCGCCACAAGTCGCGCTATGGGTTGTTTTGTTGTCAAACGAGATCTATGTCATAAAATTAACGCGAGCGAAGCCGCGAGGAAAAGCTAGTAATAGATAAAATACATTTTAATTCATAACCGGTATAAAAATAGCCATGTACCAATGTAAAATGTACCAAGGGTAGGGTCACATTATATTGGTTGTTTAAAGAAGAAGAAGTAACTACAAATTTACGATTTTCAGATTTATTCCTGTACTTGTACTACATCATCTTGCTTCTTGCCAAGTTTCATGATTCTAGGGCAACCGGAAGTACCCTATAGGTTTTTGATCGGAACTGTTTTGTACGAAAAACGGAACACAAACGGCTGTATCGTAATTTTGTTATCATAATATTGTATTGTCATCTGATCTACAGTTTTAAGCAAAATTCCAGCTCAATCGGTCTTCGGGAAGTGGTTCAAATTTACGTTCCAAGATTCCACCCTTACATACATACATACATACATACTTACATACATACATACAGGTCAAGTTAAATAAAAGCTTTTAAAATGGTTAAATGCACTGTTAAAACATGTATGTCGTGATCCCAAACTAATAACAAAGCAAGTGGTATCACTTTTCACAAATAAGAATGCTTAATTATGTTAAAATTATACCAAAATAGTATTAAAATCGAAATTAATATATTACGCATTGTTTTTGCCAACAGTGTTGCCAGTAAAAACGATTTTAAGTTTCCCATGTTGGGAGTTTAGTCAATGACGAACTCATACGCCTTTATGTATCATTAGTAACACAGTAGAAGTAAACCTACAACCAGGCTCAAACTAGAATTAATTATTTACTTATAATTGATTGATACTAAAATCAATCGCTAGTGCTACGCACGTCAAGACAAGAAAAAACAAATCATTTTCCTCTTTTTGATATGGCTTTTAACTGACATTTGACATAATGATATTATTACTATGACAGTGAAGTAACAATTTCATCTTTTTCATTGTGGTAACGGTGTTTAATTTAAATTGTTTCTGCAATTATCAAATGTTCGATTGAGTACAATAGTTTTTTTGTTTTATGTTGTATTTTATTCAAATTATTTAAATTTATTATTTTATTTTATTTAACTTTCATTTTCATTTCTTAACAATAAAAAAAATCTACTGAAGACTTGGCTGTATGGGCATAGTTCCCTTTGCCTACCCAGAATGGGTGAAGAAAACAAAAAAAAATCTCTGCTAAAAGTTAGTAGTAGCACAGAATAGATAATAGTAGTAGGTCTGCATCGGTTAGATTCATCAATGACTTAAAAATGGAAACTTCTCCATTCCGCCATGATTCATTCTTGAAATATAATATGTATGTACCAATATTTACGCATCTATATATTTATTTCTTCCTATCTTTAATTCTTCTGTCACCTAAGAAACAATAATATGGTATAAAAACTTTTTTTTATTTTAAAAAAAGACTCATATAACATTCATTCAATGGGAAAATTATTCATGAGCTGGCAACTCTGACCATTTTTCTGGGAGTAATGCTTTTGTCTCATTTTGACATAATTAGTTTGACTCTAGAAAAAAAGAGACAAACATATTTTACTTTGGCATATGCTCGGAATATGTATCGGTTTCAAAGCTACGTCTTTAACACTCTGAAGTGGTTGCGGCTTTTTACGAATGCTTTGTATGGCGTTACTTCTCTTGTCTTAGAAGAATATATAAAACCTCATTGGCATAAACACGTTAAGCTTTAAATTACGTATACAAGCATAACTTGAAGATGGCACAATACAATCTTCGTCCTGAAGTCTGATTGCCAAAACGAAAAAATATATATTATATTATTATGCTGAGTGGATGCATCTTTGGGCTAGTCTTTTTAAGTTTTTTAATCTGTAATATTTTTGTTAATAATAATTTTATGCAAGTGCTTATTATTTACCGAAATAAACGGGTTTTGTTTCTTTAAAAATAAATAACTAGTGAAACCCGCGCAACTTTGTTTTCGTGTATCCCGCTTTTCCGTAGAAATTTCGGAATGTATTATACATAGACAGGTCCGGTGGTCGAGTGGCTAGCAATGGTCACTTTATCCCAAGGACCGCGGGTTCGAAGCGCAAAGCAAACATTTGTGTGCATGAACATGTCTTGGTCTGGATGTTTTCGATGTATAATAAGTATTTATTTCCAAAAAAAAAGTATTTATATATATTTATCAGCAATCTAGTACCCATAGTACAAGCTTAGTTGCTTAGTTTGATGGCATAGTGTGATTCGTCCAAAAAAAAAAACGTCCTCTTGAACCACTCTCTCTCTATTAAAAAACCCCCATCAAAATCCGATGCGTAGTTTTAAGGATCCAAGCATACCTACATATACCTGTTAGGGACAGACAGACAGCGCGTCTTTAAGTAAAGATTAAACTTGAGTATATAAAATGGACATAAAAACAAGGCTAAAAATACAAATTAGTTAACTATAGATAGGAGCCCGAGAAGTTCCTGAACATTCCTCGGCGCCACTCGGCACCAAAGGTATTTTAATAATAAACTTTCCATCGCTCACACGAAAACCCCAGAAAACGGCCGTAAATTGCCTTCAGAAAGTACAGTTTAGCGAAAAAGCAATAGAACACCAGATTTCTATAGCCAAACAAATATAAATCAATCACAGGGTTTCGCCATTCTTTTCTGATAATAGTGGGAAGAGTGTTCGATAAAAATACGTATCGATAATATTATATTCATTATATCATATCAACCCATAATCACCCCACTACAGGGACTCCTTTCAATCTAAAAGGACAAGAACGTACTCTGCCACGCTGCTCCAATGCGTATTGGCAAAGATCAGTGTTTTCAAGCCGCCTGCAGGCCACCGACTTGGCTTACTCTTGCAGCATTTTCTCTCATTCGGACTATTACACAAAATTTTGATCGAAGAAACGAAGTCCCAGGTATACATATTTTGTGATATAACCAGAGCGTTCGATTTTGTAAACTATAAGATTCTGCTAAAAAAAATGTGAAAGATATGGCATTAGAGGTCCCGCAATCGACTGGATCTCAACATATCTATCTAGAAAATAGGAAACAGTGTGTAGAATTGGACAATACTCAATGAAGAAAACATGAATACAACATACCGATCTAATTGTCTGTTTAGGGGATGTGAGGTGCCTCAGGGTAGCGTATTGGGTCCCTTATTGTTTATTCTGTACATCAATGATTTGCCTGATGTTACAAAATATCATTTTACTTTGTTTGCAGACGATATCTCAGTCATTATTCCTAATGAAAAAGGCAAATTCTATGAAACGACGTTGACTATGACTGTAGAAAGCATAAATTTATAACTGGTTGAAATTAAAACCAAATATTTGCAGTTTTCCAACTATTCTACTAAACTCAATAAGGTTATCTTTGAAATGCAATGGCGAACCTATCTCGGACTCGAAGGAAGTAAAATTTCTAGGCTTTACAATTGACCAAAATTGTAACTGGAAGTCTCTGACTGAGAATTTACGAAATTTGTCTTCGCGCTAAGACGACTTAAAAGGGAGACTGATGAGACCGCTGCCCTCATCACGTACCACGGCTTTGGCTAACTGACATTGAGCCAAAACGTATTTGTTGGTCAAAAAAAGTGCATAGGTACGAGCTTGTTGCTGGAAAATAAATTTATTTTCTATAATATGTAAAAATGATACCTACACAGTACAAATCGACACACATAGCTTCTATTCTTTAAAAAAAATGGCCTAAAGCCAACATAACAATGTCGATACTTCACAAATAAATCCCATCCCTACTTATAAAGAATCCATGAAAAATCCTTCTTAAAAAGAGTACCTTTCGGCATTTAATGACCGTGGACCCTTTTCATAAAATTGGCTTTTATGTTCAGTATAAAACCGCGAAAATTAGTTTTCGGTCAACGTATAATGCCTCTGTTTCCTTATTTTCGCGTCGTTTCCTCCGCTTTTGTATAAATAGGTATGATTTATGGTAAATTCCAATGGTGTCATTTGGGCCTTACTCTTCAAAATAATTTCGCTCGATCGGCATTGGATTGTGAGTGCCCAAGTGCTCTTGACAAACTTCTAGCTTGTCTCTCTAGAAAGTATTTCGACATAGAGAAAGCTGATAAGAGACTTTTGAATTTTAGGAATTGTTAGTGAAAAATCTTTTTTTATATACTACAATGGTGGCAAACAAGCATACCTACGGCCCGCCTGATGGTAAGCATCACCGTAGACCGTTGCCTGTAGACCCTTGCAATCCTTACAAAAATAAAAATAAATATTAAAAAAAAACAAACACAAATAAAATTTTAAACTCAAAAAATAAACCTGTAAAAATTTACAATTTTATTTGTACGTTATGTACGTAATTTTAAAATGAATTTACAGGGAATTGAAATTAAAATCGCGATTTTATTAAAGAGTAAGCTTGGTTCTAAACTTTGACATGAAAGCGAAAACGCTTGAGCTTATAATTAATAATATTATTACTTATAATAGATTCTTCATTCATTCTAAGTATAAAAGATAGGAAGCCACTTAATGAAAAGGGTTTTATTCTCGTTCTTACAATGTTAAATTATGAAGTTAATTACTTAAGGATTAAAGTTAAACTTAGGTGGGCGTAGCTTACAACTCAGTACAACGATAAAAACACTTAAAATATTTTTATTTTAAGTATTTTTAGTGTTGGTTGTGTAAGAATTATCTCCCGCTCCTGATGGGATTCGAAACCACGACCCCTCAAAATCCGGCTGAGTATTCAAATTTTAATTCAATAAAACAACTACTAGAAACAAAAACATATATATCTGTGAACATTCTGCCACAGATGACCAAATCGGTCAAGACGGTCTCACCACTTGGCATTAAAGTCGCGAATAGGCTATTTGCTAATAATTAGGAAACTTCAAATCCATCCTAGAATCAACTGTGAAAAAACATCAGTTCTGGTTTATTTGTCGAATAAGCTATTCGAGTGATGAAACCCGCCTTAGAACAAACTATTTTCTTTTTCACTGACTTAGTTTGGCACTGGCAGCCTTAATTTAATGTTCCATTAACTTTTAAATGAGTTTGTTGCAATTCACCATTAGTTTGATAGGCGGAAATGGGCCAAAATGTGTGGTAATGGACTGCAATTTACACTCGGACACGGAAGGACTTTGTAACGTGAAATGATGTAATTTGACATTCTTATCTAGGATCATTTTAGTGATTATATACCGTTGCCCGAGAAAGTATATAAGAGATTTTATGAACTATTTGTTATATTAATGCTTTTCCTCCTATAACTTTCAACGGGTATAACGGAGCATGAACTAACACCAAGTTTAATATGAAATATGAAAGCGTCAGTCAAATTTTTAAATTTTAATTAAAAACATTAATACAATTAATTGTTTGCATCTACCTACTTTTCCATATTTTATTCGATTTTGAATATTATGCATCAAGCAAAATAGACTCTGTATAAACTAAATAATATTTTCAGCTGTTATAAAAGAAGTCATGCAAAGTTTCAACGTACTTCGTGGTGGTTCGAACTCGTGGGTTAACATCATCTATGTGCATTGTTATTAGAGCCATCTAGTTACTTGTAATTTTAAAATAATGTTAACGAGGTGCTGAAAAACTTTTCTACGGCCCGCGTCGTCGTGGATCATGTTTCTTCATGACTTAAATAATATTATTTTAATAGTTGCCAGTCTTAAAAAGAAGTAGAACATAACATTTTGACAATGACATTTTTATTTGATCTGACAAGTGACATAGATTGTCATTGTCACAGTATGTGCAAAACCTGTGCAAAATAACCCATGTAGAATTTACGAAAGCAAATTTTTTTTTAAATTCTTTATTTATTTACAGTAAAGCTATCGTTATGGCATCTACGTCTAAAGATAATGTTGGTGAATCATCTGTTGTGCAAAACAATGGATCAGATGACCTGGGACCGGGTGCTTGTCCTGAAAGTATACTAAACCCTACGGATTCCTTTGAAGAATTTGCTTCAGAAATGAGCTCTAGCTTACTGGATACATCATTGACCGCTAAAAGTAGTACAATTAGTGAGATCCAAAGTGAAATTGCAGAAGATTCTAAAGAGACTTCCGAAGTAAAAAATTCAAAGTCCAGTGATGATTTGCAAAACAAAAATGTGAGTTCTTTTGCTTTTTTAAATTGGAGAAGCTAATTAATGAATGCAAAGTAGCGTTCACCTTCTTACGTGCGTTTTTTTACTGTCAAGTCAGATGAGCCCCAGGTGCGCCAAGCGTGACGCATCAGATTACATCTATGTAAATTTAACGGCTGCGTCACGTCGCTGTCTCGTCTCAAAAGAGTGCTTTGCCTAGCCTGGCCTCCATCTGACTGAACTGACACTTTACCAAATATCAGCACTTGCAAATATACGCTTCATCAAATCTGAACTATGGTATCATAATAGATACCTAGTAAAAAAACTGTTGTACGTACACTTTGAAATAAACTTCTTTAATTTTGAATATTTTAATGTTGTTTGTGATAGTAAATGAATATTATTTGAAAAAAATCTGAAAACCGGTTAGGGTAAGGCTGACTTTTAAAAAGCGGTATGCAGGAGATTCGATCTTAACGGGGGGGGGGGGAGTTGGGGAGATTTTCAAACTAAGAACGTAGCTAATCAGTCAATATATATTTTTTTTTAAATCATATTTTTCACTCAAATGGCATTTTTTTACTAGGTTTTTTGTTTAGAATCTCATAAAAATATTGATAACTCCACCAAAATCCAAGAGAGCGAGGCTTCTGTTTCCGCAAGTCTCATTTATATCCCCTTTACGACACCCCGACCAGAAAACCTGAGTAGGTATATAAAAAATAAACTATGTTCTGCTCCACTAATACGAGGCACAATGTGTGTGATTCAAATCACTTTATTGCTATAAAACACACAACATCGTTGAATGTCTTTTTATGTATATTGAAACGGAATATACATAATCTGTTAACTCAAAAAAACAAAATAATGTATGTTTGTCTTGAAATAACTTTACAATTTCCAGGAGTCAATGTCAGCGTCAGCCAGTACATCAAACTTGGTTGATGAGAACGGTGATGACACAGACAATGAGAAAGACGATTACCTCCAGTCTCCGGAACTGGTTAATAAGGAGAAACATGTGTTTATACTTAGTTCGGCGGGCAAACCTATTTATTCCAGGTAATATTATTTTCTTTAACTATTGTTTTACCAGTTGCTGATAGGACTAACTGTCAGATGATTTAACTGTTGCTGATGATAATACTAAGAAAGCAAACACAACAGTTGACGATAATCGGATGAGATGTGTGAAGTTATGGCGGGTGGAGGAGAAGGGGCCAGTGCCCATAATTCCTCTTCAGCAGATGTGGTCTCTCTTCAGACGTTTGACCACGTTGAAGTTGTCCACGAGCACGGCAGCCAATGGATTGCGATGGTGCGATAGCTTCTCCACGTATCGACTCCTATACTTCTCCACCTCCTCCTGGATGGAAGGAATGTTCATATATTCGTGTGTTTCGCTGTTTTTCACGAACCATGGTGCATTTACAATTGCTCTGAGGACAAGAACAAGAAAAATACCAAATGAATGAATTAATCATGTACACAATTTACACAGCCTACATGGTGTTTTGAGTACCTGTCTATACAGTATTCAACAAGTATATTACTGTAAATAAATACTTATAAGCCCTCCCTATCAGAAGGACAATTTAGTAAAATGTCTTAGATATAGAAAACACCTAGATTGAAGACATAAATGCCGCCCCATAAATGTTTGTTCCAACAATACTTCCTACTCTATCTTCTTTCTGATTGAATTTGTTGTGAGTTCCAAGACAGCTGTAGTTTTCTCCCCTGGCATGTCAATATGCTTGTTGCCGTTGTTAATCCTGGCTACACAGGAAACACATCGGTGGGAATGTGTGGTGGGCTTGTCCCGAATAAATGTTTGTCCCATGCGAGAATCAAACCTGAACTCTCTGGTACTAAAAGTCAGTGGTAGTGGCTGGCTAAAACAAGGATCTATGTTTTGGTACAGATATGTGATAATGTTTGTGTACATTATGATAAATATTAATTAGGCCATATCATATCATTTACAATAGTTTATTGTCATGTGTTATGCTATCAATCTAGTAACTCTCCAGTTTGAATTGGTCGCTCTTCGTGCGTCGACAGTACGTAGTCGATGCACGAAAAATGACAAGAAAAAGTGCCTGTGAAGGTCTAATTTCTGAAATAAACGATTTCATTTCTGAAATTTCTGAAATAAACGATTTCATTTCATTTCATTTCACGAACAGCGACGAATTCTATGAGACGTGTTTGTTCACCAGAAACTGTCCACGCACGAACAGCGACGAATTCTCCAGTTTACATCCAGTTTTTAGGACATGAGAATTTGTGGAATGCAATTTTATTTTATTTGAATATCTATTTAGTAATATTTACTTTGTAAGATAAATTGGTGCTAACAAAATGGATGTAATTATCTGCATCAATAAATTATATTATGTATTATTATTGGTCACAAAGTAAGTTAGGCTTATCTTGCTTGTGAGAGTACCAAACAATTGATTATTATTATATGATATTTGTCATAATAGGTACGACTGTATCCCGCTCCATAACAAATTATGCTACAGGGTTCCTTTTAGAACACATTGTCGAAATGTCTGTCAATTATTTGCCACCACTACTTGTCGTACCAATGCTGGGAAACGCTCGCCTCTTTATAGATTAGTAGACACATATAATAAGAAATTTAACTCAATTGACATACTTGTTACGCATATTGGCACCTTCAAAAAAACGATAATAGCTCAACTCAAAACATAGCACCTGTTTGCTCACAAAACCTTTATATTTATATTGTTTTTTTTAGTTTAAAAATGTATTTATATATATATACATATATATTATTGTTAAACCTCTGCCCGGAGTTGCCTTTTTGTACTAAAAATTATGCTATGGTTTTTTTAATTTTAACTTTATTAAATGAAAAAATAAATAAATAAATAAAAAAAATAAAAATATTTAAAACTATCCTAATAAATAAAGTATACTATTAAACTAAACTACATATTAACTCCGGGAAGGAGTTCCATTTTTTTCTTTTTTTCTGTCACCACACCGATACTTTTCTGTATTATTATCTGTGGTCATCGGAGTTGGTGGCACGATATTTGTGCAATTTATAGCTGTGTTTTCGTGTACACTGTTTGTTGATCCTAAAATAAATAAATAAATAAATTATAAACTAGCTTTTTCCCGCGGCTTCGCTCGCGTTAATTTTGTGACATAGATCTCGTTTGACAACAAAACAACCCATAGCGCGACTTGTGGCGCTATCTGTTGGCCGATACAGCGCCCTCTATAGTAGAAAAATTATTTTCCCATTGGAGCGACATCATTCACGGGATAAAAAGTAGCCTATGTTGGGCTCTGTACCCCTAACAATATGTATGCTTTTCGTAAAACTTTGTAAAACTGTCACTAAGTAACTAAAAAAAACAAAAATCCAAATTTTAAAAGCGAAAAATATAAAATGGATTAAATTTACAACCAAAAATGAGTATGTGAAGGAGAAAGGGTGTGTGTGTGTGTGTGTGTGTACTAGTTGGTGTTTATTAATACCTCTGCAATGCATTGGCAATAAAGCTCTCAGAATCATCATAGGTTAGTTTTTTAAGCCAAGTTGTATTATCGATTTACACTCATGAGATGATTTATCGTATATATTAAGTTCTTTATTAATTTTATAAATTGTCATCACATAACAAACAGGAATCGAGCCCGCACCCTCTGGTCCTGAATGTAGGATCACTACCAATCTGCCACCAGGCTGTAATGTTTTTAAATATTGTGTATGTTTTTCTAGATATGGAAACGAGGACAAATTAGCAGGTCTCTGTGGAGTGATACAAGCTCTCGTCAGTGTGGTCGAAGAACAGAACCAGGATATCTTGAGATGTATAAATACAAAAGATTGTAAGGCTGTGTTCCTTGTCAAGGGACCTTTGATACTGGTCGCTGTATCAAAATCAAATGAAAGTGAAACTCAATTAGTTTTGCAATTAACGTAAGTGTTGAATTAGAAATAATTTGTACATAATAAGGAATATGTATGCATTCATGTATTGTATAGGGTTCCATACCCAAAGGGTGCCAATGGGACCCTATTACTAAACCTCCACTGTCTGTCTGTCTATCAGTCTGTAGCTCATGAACCATGATAGCCGAAATTTTCATTGAATATTTTTAAACCTAACGTAATGAAGAAAAAAAAGTCATTGTTGAAATCTCAAATAAATTCTTAAATAGTAAGCAGAAACGAACAATTCAAATGGCCAACATTTTGACGCGCTTGATTTGACGAATACGCTTACGCCTGTTTGCCATTTTAGTGGTTTAAAAAAATATTTTTTCCAGATATTCATTCAATCAGATCGTATCAGTATTAACTTTAACACAATTGAATAGAATATTTGAACAGAGGAGGAATTATGATTTGAGAAGGTTGTTATCAGGTGCGGAGAGGTTAATAGACAATTTAATGATATTTATGGAGAAAGATCCGGCATTTTTACTTGGTAAGTAAGATTTGACAACCCTATACTGCTAACAAAGACTCGTGGCAAATGTTGTCATAAATCACTTTTGCGATAGAGATGCGCAAATTTACTCTCCTGTCGATGAAATGTTACAAGGATTCCCAAGTACAAAAATCTTTAATTTTAACACTTGTTTAACAGCTCTTAGGAGTAAAAGTTGAGAACCGTGTCCCTTTTTTTGTGGCAAGGTACCTAGATAGACGTAAATTAATTAGCAGTCGTAAAAAAATATTTTGACTCATTATTTTGAGAAATTTGGTTTTAATTGAAAAAATACCACAAAAAAAATTTTTTTTCCTTATTTCGGTTTGTGCACTTTATGACGGGGCACACTGTATAAGATTTTCTTAGTTATTTTTTATTCGAAATTTAATCTTAAATCTGCCACCGGTCACCCTGTACTTGTTTGTAAAAATGCATTTGTCACTAATATAATGAGAATAACATATTTTTAGGTGCTGTAAGATGTCTACCGCTTCCGGAGAAAGCGAGAGAGAACATAACCAGTGCTATAATATCAACGTGTAATAAAATAAGAGATTTAGTATTCGCAATACTCATCGCTGGGAATCAACTAATAACATTAGTTAGAATGAAGAAATACACTTTACACCCGTCTGATATACATTTACTGTTTAATTTGGTAAGGAGTACCGAATCGTTCAAAACGGCTGAGAGCTGGACACCTATTTGCTTGCCCAAGTTTGATGCTACGTAAGTTTTGTCAAATAATATTATATAAATCACAGGCCCAGTGGTCGAGTGGCTAGCAATGGTCACTTTAACCCAAGGGCCGCGGGTTCGAATCCTGCACAAGGCAAACATTTGTGTGCATGAACATGTCTGTTTGCCTTGGTCTGGGTGTTTTCTATGTATAATAAGTATTTATTTACAAAAAAAAAGTATTTAAGTATATTTATCAGCAATCTAGTACCCATAGTACAGTCAACAAAGGAGTTGACTGACCCCCCTCTGTTTATATGATTAAATATTTCTAAATGTTGCGTGAAGGGATTTACTTGAAATTTTATTTTACAATAGTATTCATATTGTACTATGTAATTTCATCTTTAATCATATATACAGAGGGGGGTCAGTCAACTCCTTTGTTGACTGTACAAGCTTAGTTGCTTAGTTTGAGACTAGATGGCGTTGTGTGATTCGTCCAAGAACATTTATTTATTTATTTATTTTAAATAAAATAAATATTCTTGGACAAATCACACAACGCCATCAAGTTCCAAACTAAGCAAAGATACTAGATTGCTGATAAATATACTTATATTTTTTGGAAGTATTTACTTATTATACATAGAAAACAACCAGATCAAGACAAACAGACATGTTCATGCACACAACAGTTTGCCTTGCGCAGGATTCGAACCCGCGGCCCTTGGGACAAAGTGGCCATTGCTAGCCACTCGAGCATCGGGCCTGTCATAACTGTAGTCAGTTCAAGATTCGAGACACAAACTGCAAACAAACGTATTCCAATTTTTAATTTGGAGTGGCAGTGTGTTTATGAAGAAGACCGCTACTAGGCTATAATAGTCCCGTAGTTAGTCTTATGAAATAAAAGACTAGTGTAACCCGCGCAACTTCGTTTGCGTATATTTATTTATACACAGCATCGCCATCTTTATCAGACTTGACCAAATCCTACGGGAATCGCGTACTTTTCGGGACAAAAAGTACCCTATGTGTTAATCCAAGGTATGACCTACCTACATACCAAATATCATAAAAATTTATCCAGCCATTTGAGCGTGAAGAAGTTAACACATTAGTCGGATTGAATAGCTGTAGCGACCGGATTGATGTATACTTCGATGCTGGTAAAACAAATTCTACACAACTCACACAGTGTCACGTGGTCCCAAAGTAAGCTAGGCTTAACCTTGTTATGGGTACCAGACAACGAATATATTATTTTAAATGTACCTTTATTAAATAGAAAACACTCGAACCCGAGAACGGACACAAATGTCATCACATAAAATGTTTTCCCCGAGCGGGAATCGAACCTGCGCGCCTCTCGCGCCGAAGGTAGGACGACTATCAACGCACCACCGTGCTCTCAAAATCATATCAACCCATAATCATCCCACTGCTGGGATACGGGTCTCCCTTCAATCGAAGGTGTTTAGAGCGTACTCTGCCACGCTGCTCCAATGCGGATTGGCAGAGGCCGGTGTTTTCATACCGCCCTAAGGCCACCGACTTGGCTTAACGACTGTCAGCCATCTACAACAGCCGGGACCGACGGCTTAACGTGTGCTCTCAAAATGCTTGACTAAAATCTGAATTAAAAAAAACAAATGTGATAAAAAAAAAAACATTTTTATTCCAGTGGTTTTCTACACGGGCACGTATCGTACATTTCAGAGGATTGTCAAGCCTGTTTGTTGTTACTGACAGTGCAAAGGGATGCTTTCTATCCGTTATCGAACGCCAAACACACGATAGCCGAGAAATTAAGAAGATCTAATTGCTTAGTTGCTATTAACGACGCACTTAACAGAAATGCTGAATTACCTACGTCAAATCCGTTGAAGCATATAGGTAAATATTGTATTATTAGTTCATAAGAACGCCTCGTCGTCCAGGGCAAGGTGGAAGGCGCTAGACCGCGCGGAAGGTCACCCATGCGATGGACCCACCAAGTAAAATCTGCCGTGGGCGGTCCCGCATGACCTTTAATAGAGGGAAATGGCGAGATGTCGTGAAACACATTACATCTGCCCCAGGCCAAGTCTCTACGTGATGATCACGACCGTTCTGTCATGAGCGTTACGACCAAGAAGACATTATTAGTAGCCTAATACTACTTGTTACCCGCGGCTTCACCCGCGTGGTCCAGGGGATCTGCCATTGATATTTTTTTTCCGTGGGAATAAGATGTTTTTCCGGGATAAAAAGTAGTCTATATCACTCTCCACTATCCCCAAAAAAAAATTACAATCTATTCGTTACTTTTGTCGTGAAAGAAGGTTCAGAAAATCAGTTTCAGAAAATCGTGAAAATCTACCACGTTTGTCCAATCCAATGCATTTGGTGGATTGCATTATGTCTTCTACCTAGATCTGATCCTTCTATGGAAGGCAGGCGAAGTAGAGGGGCGGGGGAGGGCAACTATCGCCCGTCCGTTCCCCACACTACTGGAATATTTTTTTACTGATTTATGTTTTAATTTTTCAGGTATTCAAGAAATCAGACATTTTATGTATAAATCTAAAACCACGGCACAACTGTTCACATCTGATCCTATAAGTCTAGATAGGCTACAGGATTACAGGATAAAACATAAAGAAGGCGGTGATATAACGGTTAAGAAAATCGAAAAACTGTCCGATATAGATTACATAAGGAATTATAGAAAGTTCTCCAGTCAAATACATTGTACTTCGACGCCGGCTAAGTTGATATTTAGATCGAATTCCAATGATACTGTGCTCGCTTGGGTAAGTATTTTTTTCATACCACTAAGGGGGCAAACAAGCATTCTGCCCGCCGAATGTTAAGCATCATCGTAGCCTATATACGCTTGCAATACCGGTGGTATCTGTAGTGTAGTAGATTCTGTGGAACGCAACATGGCGAGACCAATGCTATTTGGCTACGATCTTCTGTAAGGTGGAGGTCCTTCCCCAGACGGGCTGCTCCGATTTGAGCGGATGATCCGCTGTGCCCTACCTCTCTTACTTTAACAAGTAAAAAGTTAGTTTAAGTTTTAACAAGTTAAGCTTTACGAAAGTAACGCTGGAACCCAATATGCGATCTCAATCCTTTAACTATGATTGTTCGTGATTGACGGAAGTATTGGTTGGTAGTTTACTTCGATGCGTCGTAAATACAATGCATTGATTGGTTATAAAGACGCTTCACATATTGGGCTCGCAGATTTTTATTTACTTGTAATGTTTGGAGTGGTAGAGCATTCGAAGTATCACGCTCTCACAGAATATCGGTGTGAAGAATCTGAGATAAAGAAACCGAACTATTTCCTATCTCACCCTATTCGCACTTTCCTTGTAGCAAGGCATTGGTGGCGCCCCCTGTATTGTTGATGGTCCGTTTGCTTGTTTGTCTACCTAAGACATAATAAAATGTTCGAAAAAATACAACTGAATTTAATGTTATTGTCCACCAATCTAGGCTATTTGCAACAAATCAACTGGGAAGGTCTAAATTCAACTTGTCTTCGTTAAAAAATTACTCTTTGTGTACATATTACAATACAAACTAGCTGACCTGGCGAACTTTGTTCCGCCTTAGAGGCACTACCCTTCCCTACCTTACCCCACCCTACCCTACCCTACCCTACCCTAACGGGATAAAAAGTCTTTCTCCTGGTTTTAAGCTACCTCTTCAACAATTTTTAGCCAAATCGCTTCAGCCGTTCTTGAATTATAAATATTGTATATATATTATACCAAAATATAATGTGTATGTGTTTATATAATAATGTAATGTGAAAGCACAGAGCACCCCCAATAGAGACCACATATCAGGGCCCCCGCTTCTGCCACAGTTATGCAGTACAACTACTAATATTGATGACACGCCCACCAATCAAATTGCACCAATTTGATTTACGACATGACGTGTCCTTGACCTGCCCAATCAGAACACTGTTCGTTCTCCCCGCACCCCGCACTTGTGGCGATGTAATTTTCAAACAATAAATGGTCATTGCGGACTCTATTAGGGGTGCTCTGTGTGTAAATGTATGAACTTTTTTTTTATATTTTCAGGTAACAAACGGGTTCGAGCTCTACGTTACATTCGATCCATTAATGGAAAAAGATCAAGCTATAAGAGCAGTAGACCGTCTCATACATTGGATAAAGAAGGAAGAACATAGAATTTTTATAATGAACGCACCAACATTCTAGCCAAGAGCCATGCAAACTTTGGCTGGTATTATAAAGAATATAGGCCGTGGTGATGATTGGCGCTCGAACCCAATATGACTCAATCTTTTTTTTCCTATGTCAGATTGAAATAGTCACATTACGCGCCTCTTAAAACAATCGATGTTATCACCTAATAATATTATAAAGGCGAAAGTTGTGTGTATGTTTGTTACATCTTCACGCTCAAAGGGCTGAGTCAATTTTTATGATATTTGGTATGTAGGTAGCTGATACCTTGGATTAACACATAGGGTACTTTTTATTTTTAAAAGTACGCGATTTCCGTAGGATTTGGTCAAAAGTCTGATATAGATGGCGCTACTGTGCATAAATTAATACACGCAAACGAAGTTACGTGGGTTTCACTAGTATTTAATCTACTAGCTTTTCTCCGCGGCTTCGCTCGCGATAATTTTTTTACATAGATCTCGTTGGACAACAAAACAACCCATAGCGCGACTTGTGGCGCCATCTGTTGGCCGATAGCCCATCCCATGCAGTGCCCTCATTAGAATGACATACTTTTACGGGATAAAAAGTAGCCTATGTTGACTCTGTACCCCTGACAATATATGTACAAGTTTTCATAATGATCGGCTGATTAGTCAAGGAATAACAAACAAACAAACTCACTTTCTTATTTATAATATTAGTTAGGATGGAAGTCGCTACGAATCGATACTTTCGTCAATCATGGATAGAGGTATGAGAATGCATATTGGGTTCGGCCGTAAGTGTTTAAACAGATTGCGATAGGCGCGGGCGGCGAAATTCGCTAGTAGGTGTAAATAACATAGCATGTTATGCGTGTGAACATAGTTACAGCGACGCAGAATTCGCAGCGGGACAGCGGGCGGACGCAAACCAGTTTGCATTTTCCGTTGGTGGCGTCCGTTCCGGTAATCAATTCAAATTTAAAATATTTATTCAGCGGGTAGGTAGGATTAATGTAATTAATCTACTCTATAAACTACTAACATTTCGGAAAGAAAAGCAAAATGACCACTGGTAAAAGAAATGGCGAAAGAAAACCAGTTACGACCTTTTTTGTCAAATAACAATACATTTTTTTTTTTTTTAAATAAAATACAGATCCAGGTACACGCAGAAATTAAGTACTAAACGTGTCCTAAATATGTCGAATACGTAGATGTTGATAAATTAAAATTAATTAAAATTCAGATAAGACGCGTTTATGCTTAGACGCCCTGCGATGTAGTTTTCACGTTCATCTGAAATGGTGGCAGGAAAAAAATTTGACGATTCAAAAGAGCTTGTAATTATATTTGAAAAAAGACATTTTCAAGTGATACCCCCGGTATTGACGACCTCCGTGGCGTTACCATGCCAGACCGCCACCCAGGAGGTCCCGGGTTCGATCCCCGGCCGGGTCATGATAAAAAACGAACTTTTTCTGATTGGCCTCGGGTCTTGGATGTTTATCTAAATATGTATTTGTTATAAAATATAATATCGTTAAGTTAGTATCCCATAACACAAGTTTCGAACTTACTTTGGGGCTAGCTCAATCTGTATGAATTGTCCCTATATATGTATTTATTGCAAGCGGCTACGGTGACTGCTTACCATCAGGCGGGCCGTATGCTTGTTTGCCACCATAGTGGTATTAAAAAATTGTTTTTATGACTAGAAATTAGTGCGGCCCCCACTCTGTTTAAACACTAAGATCGATATAGTTTAAGATATGGTATGTTCTCGATCTGCAAAATCTATTTATTTAGGAAAAATAAGGTAACGACTACACTAATAAGGCGACATGGAGGGGAAGGCCGTCGCATTGTAGTGGGAGATTAAATGCTCATAATAAATCTAGCTTTATAAATAACTAAGGTAAAATTGGGGTAAGACTAAAAAGTAAATCGTTTTTGCAAGTAAGTTTTCTTTATGCATCATTTGCCCTACTCTTCAATTAAATAGTGCACTGGTCTAAGATATAAATGAAGACATGTAATATTATCAAGTTTTTGGCAAACAGTTATATTAAATAGAAAGTAAAACTGGTAGTCTTGCCCCACCATCTTCCGAGTTAATTTATAGCCTATGACACAAATAACGTGGCTTCCTATTGGTAAAAGAAATTTTAAAATCGGTTCAGTATATCCAAAGATTACATTCTCACAAACCTAACCTCTTAATAATATTAGTTTAAATACCTATTTATTAGTGAAACACGATAAAAATAGATAGAATACTTAACAGAGCTTGCCACTTCCATAAACCTCTGATCTGGCTCCTCGGCACTGGAGGGCTACTACGAAACGTAAATCCGATACTTCGGCCGAAGTATCGGAAGAATTTAAACCATGAAATACAAGGTTTTTCATGGTTATTTTAGTAATTTCTTGAATTCTATATATGAAATACCTTGCACTTAATGATAATTTCAATAGTTTGTTGAATTATAACCATGAAATACCGAGTAATTCATGGTTTAAATTCTACCGATACTTCGGCCGAAATATTGGATTTACTTTTCCTAGTAGCCCTTCTGTTGTAGTATCCTATTCGGTAGTATTATAAAAATCCAAGCTATCATAGAAAAATATATGTTACTACGCAATTAAGCGAGCTGCACACAATGGACACGAGTATTGGATCTTGTAAAGGTTGAAGGGTTAACACGAGCCCGACCCGTTACCGTCCTCGGTGTTACATGCATTATGTCGGTTGCAAAACAAAAACAAAGCTAAATTTATTTTACAGGCAGTTTCTGAAACGCATTATTAAAGTTAATGGCACATTAAATTATAGTTGTCACTGATGAAAGCAAATAAATAAATATTCTTGGACGACTCACACAACGCCATCTAGTCCCAAACTAAGCAACTAAGCTTGTACTATGGGTACTAGATTGCTGATAAATATACTTTTAAATTCCTTTTTTTTGTAAATAAATACTTATTATACCTACATAGAAAACCCAGACCCAAGCAAACAGACATTGACATGCACACAAATGTTTGCCTTGTCCAAGATTCGAACCCGCGGCCCACGACCACCGGGCCCATCGAAAATGACCAAAGAGGGAAAAAAGGTAGCTTGATACATAATGTGGAATTAAATTCGATTCAGAATCTGTAAGTCTGCATCTGGTTTAAGAGAATTTATTTCTCATAAGAATCATTTTAAATTAGGCGAGCACTAATGCCATGCCATCACCATTATATTTCCATAGTGTCAAATTTGGTATTCTGCTAAAGCGAAAAGTTAACTAGTATCTCAATATATTGACTATAGAGTGTCAGTGAAATATGAAGGGAATGGTCGACAGTTAAAATCTACCATGAACTACTATTTCAGTTCGCTTTTATGTGAAAGATACTACCGAAAAGATCAATAGTAGTTCGATAGTGTGTCCATGAAATGGCCTCGGACTTAAACAAACATGAGAATACCAAATGTCAAAAACTATTCAAGTGACACACAATCGACACTCTATTTGTGCATTTGGTATTTAGCAGACTTGGGTCCCTAGATGTTAGTTCTTGGTATGCAACTGGCTTTTAGGTTTAAGTACTTGGTACCTGATATTGAAAATAGTAAAAAATATATATTTACTTATTGGATATATTAGAATAATGATATTAATATAGGCTGCGTGTGCGACGCTTGTATATTTGTTTTAAATTATAATGTACAGACACTAAAATTCTGAACCTTACTAATTTATCTATGTTACCGGTGTTTTCAAGCCGCCAGAAGGCCACCGACTGGAACCGACGGCTTAACGTGCCCTCCGAAGCACGGAGAACCTCTGTCTGTTCCGTCGGTCCCCGCTGTTGTCGATGCATGACAGTTGTTTAGCCAAGTCGGTGGCCCTAGGGCGGTTTGAAAACAGCGGCCTCTGCCATTCCGCATTGGAGCAGCGTGTCAGAGTACGCTCTAATCACCTTCGATTGAAGGGAGACCCGTATCCCTGCAGAGAGGATGAATATGAGGTTGATATGATGATGATGTCAGTGGCGGATTTACCTTTTGGCCCAGTAGGCCCTGGCGTCCAAGCGTGGTCACAAATATACCATTCTAGACTAAAAACACTCGTTCACTGGCTATGGTTCTTTGCCGAACTGGTGACATACGGGCTCTGGTAATTGTATTGGATCTGTCCATTCGCGACAAACCCTTCTAGATGTAGGTAGCTGAGAAAGACGGTTGGTACACCGCCTAGAGCGGCCAAGACTATCAGGGCCAAAATTGCGTTACGCGTGCACCCGCGCGGAGCACTTTGTGAATGAACATGAATGAACCCGCGTCGGGACCCGCGTAACGCAGTTTCGGCCGTAAATCTGCCACTGGAAACGATCCAATGTTTTTGTATCTGTAATTCGAAGTTAACTGCACGATTAACAGAAAAACGACCGGTCACATCAGAAAAGTAATATTTATGTTGATGTTTGTAGATATTGTGGAAACTAAATAAATGTATAATATTATGCTGAGCATTCCTATTTACGTATCGAAAATTGTTTCTGTATATGTCGCCGTAAAATTATAAAAACCGTTAGATTATGAACCGTAAGATACTGCTAACCTGCAACCGTAACATCATAGTGTGACTGTAGGTTCGTTAGGTTTACCATGTGGCCCCAAACCCAGAAATAGGGGCTTCGTCGACCTAGTGTAATTGCAATTTTGCGCTGAAAATTTTTCGATAAATTATAATCTAACGGTTTTTACAATTTTACTGTGACATAGGTATGTATATTTATTGTATTTTAATTATTCTTGAAGAACAAATAGAATGATATAGAAAATAGTGTCCCTAATGAAATAATGTTGTTCTTGTATGAAAATGTGATTATATTTTATGAATTTGTTCTCAATAGCAATAAACTTTATAATAAAAAGTCTTTTGATTTATTCTTTGTTCTAATCTTCCTTATTTTTATTAATGGCGTTTCTGTCGTGTCTTAACGACACAGACAATTTCTCCAATGTCGAGTATTTTAAATGAACACTTTATAACCAAAAGCACACTATAAAAAGGCAGCGTGGTACGGTGAGGATCCGACGTCGCCATCTTGACGACCTTCGTTGACAAGGCGGCGATCTCGAATCTTATTCTTTGTTAGTAATGTAAGACAATTTTGACAGCCCAGTCGATTATGAACAATTTATTTTGTCTGGTACCCATAACACAAGCAGATTTAGCTTGGCTTAGTTTGGGACCGATTCTGAAATCGTTTACCAACAGTCCATTGATCCATGAACCTTTTATCCAAATAATGTTTTACCTACACGCTGTGTGAATTGTGTAGAAATGACATTGTTGAGTTGGTACAGTCCAAGGACTCGACGACGCAAAAATTTTCTTCGCTTAATTACTTTGCGGCGGCCGCTTTCTTGTTTTCATTCATAAACTATAATGACTAGGCCACAACATAATATTTTTTGCATTTACCTAAATGCGCAGCGAAATATTTCCATGTCATATAAACATGAAGTGCAAAAGCATTTCCCGACTTTCCTGTAAATCTACTTGCAAAATAAATTATTTTATTTATTCATGCCCTGAGGATTTCATGCAATTTTTCAGGTATGCAATAAAACTTCAAATTCTTTAAACATTATATTAAATACACTACAATCTTAATATCTACCACCTCTATCTCCAACTCTATCTCTTCTCCTGTCAGCTGGTTCATCTCTTCTTCTGTCAGCTGGTTCATCTCTTCTCCTGTCAGCTGGTTCATCCCTTCTCCTGTCAGCTGGTTCATCTCTTCTCCTGTCAGCTGGTTCATCCCTTCTCCTGTCAGCTGGTTCATCTCTTCTCCTGTCAGCTGGTTCATCCCTTCTCCTGTCAGCTGGTTCATCCCTTCTCCTGTCAGCTGGTTCATCCCTTCTCCTGTCAGCTGGTTCATCTCTTCTCCTGTCAGCTGGTTCATCTCTTCTCCTGTCAGCTGGTTCATATCTATCTCGTCTATCCTTTTCCCTGTCTCTATCTCCCCTATCTTCTCTTGCTCTTTGCACACGTTCTCTATCTCTCTCTTTTTCTCTTTCCCTCTCCCTTTCTCTTTCCCTCTCTTTTTCCTTTTCTCGTTCCCTCTCTTTTTCTCTTTCCTTTTCCCTTTCTTTGTCCCTTTCCTTCTCTCGTTCCCTTTCGCGACGGCGTTCACGTTCTCTACTTCTAGAACGTTCTCTTTTACGATCCTTTTCCCGATTCTCCCTTCTTTCTCTATCCCTTGATCTGAAAATTTTACACAAAAATAAATTTATCTCAGATTTTTTATGTGTTAATAATTTACTTGATCAAACTGAATGTATAATTATTTCTGATGTTCATTATGTGGTAGTAACTACTTTCTATTAAGTGGACCTCTGACTTGTTCGCCTGCCTTTTGTTATATAAAATTATATCAGAGGTAAAATCTATAAAAAGATTTTAAAAGAACGCTTTCAGCAATAAGGCCGCCTTGTTGCATTGCACATACACTATCTGTACCTTTTAATGTTTCACTTATTTGTGTTTTGCAAATAAAGCGTGTTCTATCTATCTGTCTATATAGACAGATAATTAAGAAAAAGAGAGACTAACATGAAATGGCAAATGACCAACTACACAAATGCTTGCTGAAATAATAGATTTCTTATAGGTCATAAGAATCTTGATTTGAAAAATTTTTTCTAGGCAACTATCAGCGCCTATGTTAGGTTGTGTAAAGCTAGGAGGGTTTTAATAGTCTAAAAGATTTCTGGGTCAGAATCGCGTTAGGGGGCGTGTGTCGCTCCCCGAGTGTTGCGGCGCGCCTAGTCTTGTACGCGCCGCCAACCGTGCCGTAGCCCAACGAATGGGTCTTTGGTCAACCGCCGGCGGGGTCACGGATGTATCTTAGTTCCCGCAGCCCCTCCAAGTGGTTTAAAGGTATACCCAAGTGGTTTAAAGGGGGAGCCCGACAGACCCCCGTCGCTTCCCCAGCGGCGAGACATGCAGTAATGCATTTTCCTGACTATAAACAAAAAAAAAGGGGGCTGTGTGTCGTAATAAACGTTCATACTATACTAATTTTATAAAGAGGAAAGATTTGTATTTTTGTTTGTAACGAATAAACTCAAAAACTACTGGACCAAGGGCTGGAAACTGAAACTTTATATTTTCAAAAAAAAATTGGGATTCTTTGTGAAACTCATACGAAGCTGGGACGGGGTATTGTAAAAGTATAATACAAACCTCTCTCTCCTTCTGTCCCTATCACGACGAGTATCCTTCTCCCTTCTATTCTCTTTGGCTTCGGGTTCCGGATTATCCTCATCTGAAGGCATATCCTCGTCCAAATCGTCATCTAAAGCTGATATTTTAGGTTCCAACTCATTGTTTTCCTCCAAAACATGCCGCTTCTGTATCCTGGGCAAAATCACGTCACACAATCTCTCTTCACGGAGCAAATCATCAATAAACTCATCCATATGCATTAATTCATACTGGCCTTCTCGATTTTGCCGCCTAAGTTTCCTATTATCATTGTAAAGAGGTTCCAAATACTTGTAGCAGTCTACAGAGGTTCCAGTCAGCCTCATGTAGAAAGCGCCTAATGCACGTACATATTTAAACTCTTCGTTCTTTATAAATTCCACTACAATGTCCTTTTCAGGTTGTATTTGTAACATTTTTAACACGAGACATAGAAAAGGTGTCGGGTAAATGAAGCCGCCGTGCACCCCCCCGACAAAACGTAATTCCATAGCTTTGTCCACAAGTAACTCCGCAGTTAAAGCGAAACATTCTTCCTTCCAATATTTGCAGTCGTATATTCGTGATCTAATTATTTTCTCCACTAAATATTGAGGATTTGTGCCTCGAATTGATTTCGCGTCCTTTACCGTGCGATTCGCCATTTTTGTATGTCTTGAAGTATGAACTCCTTCTTCTTTTGATTATGGCAAGGAAGGAAAGATCATTAAACTATATGGCAACTATATATTACTCTTTGTGGCAACGACTCACCGTAGTTTTACCCGAAGTTTTTACAAAATTTTACTTTACTTTTACCACAGAATAGATAATAGTACTGCGTACTTTTACCATATTTTACGTAGATAATTTGTCACGGAAGAAATTCACGTTATTCATTAAATTTCTGAAATGTATTCTTGAAATTACTATTGCGATCACGTCGCGATTAATGTTGCAAGTGCTCGTAAGTAGATTCACGTGAGAACTGGAGAGTCGATGTCACGCACGAAAATCAATGTAACATGCACGAATCATCTAAGTAATTTAAATGCAAATACAGAATCTGTTTATAGATCTGAAAGGTTTCACAGACCAGTGACTCGGTTTGGCACTGCATCGGTGATTCTGCCCAATAAGTTGCGACTGCAAGAAATAAAAATGGAACTGAACCGATGAACGACGACAATGTCGCAAAGTGGTCGCAAACCACTGCTTTGCGACCACTTTGCACCATTGCAACTACTTGCAACTGTCTGTGATGGTATTCCACCCACATATCAAATAATTATCTTTGTCCGATGGATATTGGCGTGATGAAGTCGTCCTCAAAATCAAGTCAAAATCACCGTTTCCTGTTGGACAAACTGCTTAACCTAGATATTTGTGGAATACCTCCCTTACATTGCTTCTTGCCACAAATAAAAATAAGGCGTAACTGTCAGCTGTCATTGCCTGCCGCCGCTTTAAAAAATAAAAAAGGTGTTTGAAAACGGCAGCGGTTTAGTTTATTTGTTTTCTATTATAAAATTGTTTATAATTAATTTCTCGTATAAGTGATTTGTATTTGTTGCTATCTAACGTGTTATCCGCGAATTATCCATACATAATTATATAAAAATGCAAAAACATAAGAAGAAAAAGGGCGATGAAGAACCGATGGATGTTGACCCCCCGTTACAGAACGGCGGGAACCAGAATTGTGATGAAAATAATTTACTTAATGGTGAAATTGATCATATATCTGATGATGAAGAGGGTGGTGTTCGTATTGGAGATATTTATATACCTCCCGCGCCAAAACCTGCGCTTACTTTTGACGCTACTGGTCCAAGGTTACTGATTACCCATATTGTCAATGATAACTTTAAAAGTTATGCTGGAGTGCAGACCTTGGGACCCTTTCATAAGGTACGTAACTTTTATACAAGTTTAATCATGGAATACCTAGTTACTAGTCCTGTATTTGATCTGTCTCCCTTCGTCTTGGTTATTTTTGTTTGTATACAGACCCTAGTATCATCAGATAGTAATCACATTATGATTTCTTCCATGGAGGGGAGCTCTCATTATCCTTCCTTTGGTTCTTATTCGGACCTTTCTGTTTGACACAAAACCAGTTCAGACCTTAGGTTAAAGGCCATCACTGTGTACGGCAACATGCATGAATTTTTATCTTTGAAACATTAGATTATAAAATTATTGTTGCTGTATTATGTATGATTATTATTCAATTTGAACACATTTTTATAAAAAAAATCCACAAACTTAATTTTTGCATGTCTAGTACAAAATTTAGGCGGGAAACTAAAATTATAAACAGGCATCTATGGAAGACCAGCACCATGGTTCATGCTGAGCACATGCCTATTTGTTGTCTTATATATTCTTTATATAATCAATATTATTTGAATTGTTTTAAAATATTTATCAATGTAAAAAAAAAAAAAAGTTTGACATGCAAAAGTATTACCTGTAAATCTACTTACAAAATAAATGATTTTTGTTTATTTATTATTAAGTTTGGATAGAGTTGGTGTAAGGCTTATGAGTCTGTTTGATGAGGTCAAGTTGGCTGGCTTATGTAGCATAATGTTAATTTTAAGTTCTGATACAATGTAAGACAATAAATAAACCACTTTCATATTTATTTTTAAAAGTTTATTGTGTGTTCCTAGCAAATAGAGAATTTTATTCAGTTAATTCTTTTAATTTTTTTTAAATGTCAAACAGTAGGCAAACAATCAAGCGAGCCACCTGATGGAAAGCGGTCACCGCCACCTATGGACACCAGGGGCGCTACCAATGTTGTCCACCAAGGAGGTTGGAGGAAAGGAAGGAAGAGAAGGGAAAGAGAGGATAGGGAAGGAGTTGGGCTTCCGGATCTCTCACTCACCGAACGAAACGCATTGGTGTTTCACATCGATATTCTGTGAGAGGGTGGTACTTTCCCGGTCGGCTAGCCCATTTCATAATAATTGCTCTACCATTCCAAAAATATGATGATAATGTCGTTCTTATTTTCAGAGCTTCACAGCAATAATAGGACCCAACGGTAGTGGAAAGAGTAACGTGATTGATTCAATGCTCTTCGTATTTGGATACAGAGCGGCGAAGATTCGATCGAAAAAGATATCTGTGTTGATTCATTCATCAAGCAAGTTCCCGAATATTAACAGTGCGAGTGTGGCTGTTCACTTCTGTCAGATTGTTGATGGGGTAAGTAATTTTAATTGTCATTTATTATGTGGGGTTGTTGCCGACCGGCACCACTAATAGGGATTCCTAAGGCAATGTTATCTAAATTATTAGTACCCCTTTTGTATTTATAAAAAGACTAGCTGTTACCCGCGGCTCCGCACGCGTGGTCAAGGGAAATTTTCAATAAATTTTCCCATGGGAATCTCTTTTTCCCGTGGGAAAAAAATACCCTATGTCACTCTCCAGACCTTAAACTATCCCCAATTAAAAATCATCTCAATCCGTTCATAACTTTCGACGTGAAGAGAGGACAAACAAACACACAATTTATAATATTAGTATGGATTTCATCAGTCACTCAATAAAAAAAACATCATATTACAACATATCACCTATTTAAATACTATTTCCAACAGGATACTATTTACTACCCCTTGATACCCTTTTTTTTTTTTTTTTTTTATATTATCGTCAGATAAATGCTTTGCAGCAGCCCCACCGCCCGGGGAATATGCGGTGGGGACTGTGGGACTTACCACTAAAAAACTGACGGGATGCCACTCGCCCCCTAAGTGACGGGGCCACGGGTACTGTGATACATCCGCGACCCCGCCAGGGCCGTCCGGCCAAAGTTAAACTGGCCGGACCTGCTCTCCCCGGAACGCCCCGTCAGCAGCACACCGCATCCAGGTGCACTGCCGACACCGAGGACCATTGCCCCCTCAAGACGACGGGCCTTCCCCGGCTCGCCGTCTCGGCTGGGCAAGGGTCCCCTCCATCTCTGCGGTCGCAACAACGTGCGGCCGGGCTCTGCGAGCCACCGGCCCCTCTTCTTCAATTTTTTAACGAGGTTTTCTTCCTCCACCGCGCCTCCTGCGCCACTCCAAGTGCCACAGCGTCCACTACGTACTTAGTGGACTCTGTGACACTTTGCGCCACCGCGCACTCCCTCTTCCAGGGTGGTCTCATTCGCCCATGTGACCCAACCCTTAACGCCCCCCGCAGTGTCTGGGTTGGCGAGACCCAGTGTCTGCAGGGCCTCCGCGTTCCACCATACGGAGGTCGCCCCCGGTATCAACGGGTGGAGTAGGCCCGGACACCAGTCGGGGCGAAGACGCTTTTGGGGAGGATCAGCGAGCGAACGAGTCCACCACCGCTCATCATACAGCCGGCCGAGCCAAGCGCGGCCGGCTCCACCTCTTGTTTTTTAACGAGGTTGTCTCCTCAGTCGCTCCACCCCCAGCACCAGTACGGATGCAAGGGGGAGCGGATTTGTCCGCATCCCACGTACTCCATTTAACTCCATCCAAGGTAGGAGCACGGGGAGCAGACCCACCGCGTCGGGAATTTGGCCGTCGGCAAGTAATTCCAGAGTTGGGTCCAGAAACTAAGGAATTACTCGCCGACGTTACCAGGGTGGACCGCGTGGAGGTATCCCAACTCCCCACCCCACCCCTTGATACCCTACTGATGGACCACTTCAATCCTTGTGGATCTCTTAATGTTTTCTTTTTCTCTTTTTTTTTGTATTTGTGTGTATTTTCTCTATCTTTACAGACGCTTTTAACCATATTTTATTATGCCTCATAGGAAATAGGAACATTCGTTCTCTCTTTGTGTTGAATCCCTAAATATTTGTGACTTGGTAAAGCGTGCGTATGGCAATGCCGACGGGTGATGTGTAATTATGTGGTTATAATATAACGTTACAATATTAATATGTACTTCTTACAAACAAAACAACTCAAGTCATTGTCTATTAAATTGTATTAAAACAAAATGAAAAATGCAACAAATGTAATTACGTTTCTTAAGAGAAATTTTAAAGACTGGTGCACAACAAATTATTATCTATGCTTTAAAAAAAATAAAAAAAATAAAATTGGAAACAAGGTTTAACAAAGAAGACAAGAGGTTTCATACAAATTACGCTTGGCCTTCCAACACCCTTGGTAGTAAGGCATGCATTTGAGATAGCGAGCGTCTATACCGTCTATACATACATACTGAAGTTAGGAGTTTTGAACCATGTAACCCGCATCAAGCAATTCGCTACACTTTTGTTTCAAACTGGGTTTAATATTGTGTAGCGCAGGCTTTTTGAAAGGTCTACAAATAAAGAAATGAATAAACAAAAAATTTTATTTACGGAACTTCTCAAATATGTAATATTTTAAATGTAAAAAAGAAGTGATAAATGATTTACGTTTTAAATGATTTAATTCACAAATCTCCTTTGAGCATTTGCTTCTAAACTCCATCGAGGCCTACGCCTACTCCTTCGAATGCCTCCCCTAAACCTGCATTGCCTAATCCAACTACTCCCGACCGACGAAACTGTGCTGATCTATAAACAGGGGAAACAGAACGTTAATTAGAAAATTCTATAGTGTTCCTATTAGGCAACTTTTCCAGTAGAGATGTGAAAAGTAAATTGACAGTTCTTCTCATAGGTATCGACAGTTCTTATTTGAAAAGTGTGTTTTCACAAGTGGTCAAACGGAACCTTAATGTTTTACATTTTATTTTTTTACTAGCGAAACCCGCGTCACCTTGTATGCGTGTATTCTGCTCTTTAGTGGGGATTTGGAAAAAATCTTTCTTATCGATGCCTACGTCATACAAAGAACACATCTTCCAAGTTTAAGGTCTATACGATTAGCGGTTTCGGCTGACAATGCATTTTATAATTCGAAAATATTATTGGTGGTATAGTTGGTCGAACTGTAAAAACTAAAACAATCATAAAAAGCATTTTATATGTAGAGATTATTCAATACCTCTGAGATTTATCACCAACAACTCCCACTAGATCTCCATCTAGCCCTACTGCATCTCCTGCTAATGCTGCAGCGACTCCTGCCGATCTCCGGTATGATCTAGCCGAGGAAACAGATTTTAAAAAGGCAAATTAATTGTATTATATACACTCACTCCATTTAGCAACGCTCCAATCCAATACGACAAAAAATATTATCTTTCTGTAAATATGACATGGCATCACGCAGGATGCTCTTTATTCTGTATCAAAGTTATATGAAACATGGTTGTCGATACGTAAACAGAATTTTTAGAAAATACTTTTAGGTCCTATTAAAATGGAAGGACAATTTGTTCAGATTATGAACGGATAATGAGATCCAGTTTTCTAGAGAGACTTGTGAAATATTTAAAAGTAACAACGGCCTAGGACGAAAGAAAAAAAAGTGCGATAAATCGACAATGGCGTTGTTAGTTCAGGAAGGTAAAGACGAAAGTGAAAGAGGAAGAAAAAAGAAAAATGGAAAAGATAGTTCAAGGAATTAGTGTCCTGGCAGGATATAAACGAGAATAAAAAATATAGATTGTAGAGTTAGAGCATTTTTGAAATTAGCTAGCTTGACCGCGGAAGTCTTATTGAATATCGGTGTGAAGCAGCAATCCCAAACAAGGAAGCCCAATTTCACTCAAATCCATTTTCTTCCTTTTCTCATTTTCCTTATAGCGTCTTAGGCAATTAACACACGTGCACCACGCTGCATGTCAATACAAAACAACACGCGCGTGGATGCATTTCTTGTGTATGGCACTGTGCGTGTTTTCTATACAAACGGAGATACTTATAAGTAACGTTAGAACACGCATTCACGCGCTCCGATGCATCGCACGGGGTAGTGTCAGAATCGCCTTATGTTGCTGTTGTACAGAGGCGGCGATAACTACTTTTCATCAGGTGGATCACTAGCTTGGTTGTCTTTCTTAAAAATACTATACCTCAAATTAAGATTGTCGCTATCGACAAGTGCACTTCCTACTCCTAGTCCTGCTCCTACTCCAACTGGCACTTGTGCTGCCCTACGATGATTTGGTGGGTAGGTTGGAGGTAGTAGCTCTGGCAGTGTCGCAACTGCTTGACCTGATGATACTGCCTGTCCGTATGGTCCTACTACTTGCCCATACAAATGTGGACAAATTGGTGGGCATATTGGTGGTGGTGGATACTGTACGCCGGGTAGATACTGTTGACCGGGTAGATACTGTTGGCCGGGTAGATACTGTTGGCCGGGTAGATACTGCTGGCCGGGTGGATACTGTACGCCGGGTAGATAATGTTGGCCGGGTAGATACTGTTGTTGGCCGGGTAGGTACTGTTGCCCGGGTAGGTACTGTTGTAGGCCGAGTGGATACAAAGGCGCAACCGCCTGAGATCCTGCCAGATAGCATACTGAAAGTCAATGCAAAACACGACTCGTTAACCCAAGTTAAAATCGACTTAATTCAAATCAAACTCGATTTGAAAGGATTGCAGGGAATTAACAAGATGTTTGCTAAAAGTGAATAATTAATTTTTAAAAAAATGCGTGTCATAAGGTTGATACTTCTTGACACAAGTAACTTATAGACCAATCGTGTTGAATCGAATTACTAATTCGTGAATTTACGAACAACTCGAATAAGTTTTGTGATTTTTTGTCATTTGTTGATTAAGAACCGATTTTTGTGTTAATTATGTTTATAGTATGTAAGTTACTCTTTTATTCTTGTGTAATAAATTAATATAAATTTCTTTAAACCAAAGTATTATACGGTGAATTGATCAAAACCATTTTTAAAGTTAATAACACATACTATAGTTGTCCCTGTCAGGCTAAAAAAGAAAAAAGAGATAGCTCGAGACTTAATGTGGAATTAAAATGCGTTTCAGTAACTGGATGATAACGACTTATGTTTTACTGGTATCATGACAACTTCTTTGTGCATCGTGCAATAGAACTTTTAAGGCGAAATTCGGCTATGTCAGTCACCTTCGCTCGCATATTCGATTATAGCACTCTACTAACTTTTCAACTTCAAGCCGAATGGAGTAAATTATGCTTTTTTGGGAGAAATAAAGAAAGGCTTACCCAATAGTACCGCGGTGGTCTTCATCTTGAATTCTTAATGCATTAATAGCTAGAACCATACAGTTTTTATATCAAAATATTTTTATATAACTATAATTGAATTTGTATTCATTTATACAAAACATGTACTAATATGTATTCTAAATTAATATTATGTTGTGTGTAAGATTGGTTAAAATGTTTATATTGTAAAATAATATTACAAGCAAGCTCGATTTGTGTTTAGTGATATAAGTCACGCTTGTATTTCCTCGAGAGAATATTATCGTTTAGTTAATGCAGTGGTGTGACCACACTTGCTCCCTAGATCTTTAACTTGGACTATATTGATGTCTGAAAATAAATTATGATTTGATTTGATTTATTCATCTTTTGAACAACGATATGTAACTACCACTCCAGCACTCCAGCCCTCGACAAATCGTAGAATCACAAGACCGTTCTATCGACCTCGTCGGCGAGGTGCCGAGGTCGCGCGTCGCGTAAGCTTCAAAGGGCGGAGCACACCGCATGCAGCGCAGCACAGCGCGTTGCAGGTTATGGCGTTGTAATCCGCATCCCTTTAACCTGCTCAACAGCCGACAGTCGCGGATGTATCGCCGATTCCGCCATCATATGACGGAAGAGGTGGTCTGTAATTTTTTAGTCTGTATGCTTCCTTAGGGTCCGTTCAAACAGACTGGCTCGGAGAGGAGAGCAGATTGTTATCACGTTGAAAACAAGAGTTTTTAGTATTTGTAGTAAGGTTTATTTTTGCATGTGCACTGCTGTTGTCATTAAGAATGTTTGAACGCGCTTGGTGTGAAATAATAAGAGGAGCTGACCGGCTCCGATCGCAGCCGTTCGGCTACGATTGCAGATCGCTTCCAGCCGGTCTATGTGAAATAGTTGGCGGCTACGCTCTGACCAACTCCGTATACGATCCGGTCTGTGTGAAAAGAAAAATGCGCGCCGATGCTCTCCGAGCCGGTCTGTGTGAACGGGTAAGGGTTTAAGCGGTGGGACTTGTAGTAGTTTTTTTAACAGTTTTGTTTTTATATGAAAGCAGACTTGTCTCTGTGAGACAAGTCTGTCTTAAAACTGTCGTGATTTCAATCTGCGCTCAGCCTAAGAATAATGTATTGATTGAAATAAATAAATAAATAAAATATTATGTCAGACACGTACCAAAAGCTAGGATTTGGACATAGAAAAAAGCAGTTAGATTATTCAGACAACGGATATTTGTATGCATATTAGGGTAATGGTGATAAAAGACTCATGACATGGTCACATTAATGTGATGCTGATATTTGTGGTGACACCCTTAAAATAATCGCAATAAAAATATATAAAAAAATATTATTTTATAAACATGTTGTTTCAATAACAAAAACACGAAATCGATTTGTAATTTCATTCAAATTCCTAATAATAAAATAATATCATATATAAGCCATGGATGTCCAGCTTTTTTATTGATAGACCATCATGAAGGCCTTCATCGCTTTATTCGTGGGTAAGTACACATATTTTTATTTATTCACAAAAAAACTTTAAATTTATTGATAAGTTTATCCTTCCATTATTCCAGCTGAGTGATTACCGGGATAAAAACTATTCCATCTCCTTTCTCCGGTTATAAACTATTAACATACCTAATTTCATTTAAATTGGCACAGTTTTAACGTGATAGACAAATTGTAACATAGTCAAAAATAAGTGTAATTTTATTTATTTTTTTGATCTTGGGCACCACAGTTGACATTTTAAGCAATTTTATCAATCACTTTAAAGATGCTGCAATATCGGTTTTATATAAATATAACCTTATCGAACAAAAAGAAATATTCAGTGTGGGAGCAGAAAATAAAATTATTTTAATGTTACTATTTGTTAAATAACGTTTTTTAACACCGATGTTTGAGCGCCTTTATGTACTGATGTGAATTATGGATTTTTGCAGTTTAAATTAATCGTTGCCATTTATATAAAAAAAAATGATTTCCAGTTAGTAGGCTCCATAAAAATCCATGAAAAAAAATCCAGACATAATCTTCTTTGTTGTAAATTCGACTGTTTTTTTTTTTTTTTCAGTATGCCACTTGGCTCTCTCCGAGCAAAGCGCTGTAGTTGTGGGACAACCAGGAGGATACCCTGTATATCCCCCTCAACATTATCCTCCTCACTGCCCGCCTTGCCCTCCGCCCTGCTACCCGCAATACCCACCACCACCACCACCTCCCCCTGTTCAATGTCCAACCTGTCCTCCTTATGGCCATGGACCATATGGCGTTACGTCAGGTGTAATCACATCAGGGCAATTTGATCAACAAAACTACCAACCCGTCGCACCAGCGCATAAAGCAAATTAATATATATGATGTTTTAATTGATTAATGGGAAATAAATATATTTGATCTGTGAATTTCATTTTTTTTGTACGTTTTAGCGGTTTTAGAGCTATCTCTTATTATCATATCAACCTATAATCATTATAATCGATCTCTTCTGAAAAAAATTAATATGAAAACTGCCGAATTTTTATTCTGCACCTTTATATTCTGGATAAAGCTGAATATTGGAATTACTGCATGGTTGCATTGCATTTTTCGTTTAATAAATAAATAATATAGTTTAGGAGTTGAAAAAGTTTTTTTAGCATTACCGTCATTAGCATTACCGTCATAGTCCTTTTTAAAAGCTTTTATTTAACTTGACCTGTATGTATGTATGTATGTATTTATGTATGTATGTATGTATGTTTGTATGTTAGGGTGGAATCTTGGAACGAAAATTTGAACCACTTCCCGAAGACCGATTGAGCTGAAATTTTGCTTAAAACTGTAGATCAGATGACAATACAATATTATGATAACAAAATTACGATACAGCCGTTTGTGTTCCGTTTTTCGTACAAAACCGTTCCGACCAAAAACCTATAGGGTACTTCCGGTTGTCCTAGAATCATGAAATTTGGCAAGAAGCAAGATGATGTAGCACAAGTACAGGAATAAATCTGAAAATCGTAAATTTGTAGTTACTTCTTCTTCTTTAAACAACCAATATAATGTGACCCTACCCTTGGTACATTTTACATTGGTACATGGCTCTTTTTATACCGGTTTCGAATTAAAATGTATTTTATCGATTACTAGCTTTTCCTCGCGGCTTCGCTCGCGTTAATTTTATGACATAGATAAACAACAAAACAACCCATAGCGCGACTTGTGGCGCCATCTGTTGGCAGTTGAAAAAATATTTTCCCTTTGGATTGACATCCTTTACGGGTAAAAAGGTAGCCTACGTTGGGCTCTGTACCCCTGACAATATATATACAAATTTTCATAATGATCAACTGATTAGTCAAGCCGTGAAGGAATAACAAACAAACTGACTCACTTTCTCATTTATAATATTAGTATGATAGTATGACTAGTATGATTATGGGAAGGAACCCTCATGCGCGAGTTCTACTTGCCCTTGGCGGTATTTTATTTTTGATGGGTACATAAAGCCGTTTAGTTTGTCGCAGGGTGACTGTAGTAAAATCAGGAAATTATGTAGGTATTCAAATTGCTGGTGCTAGTTATAACAAATAAATTCATTAGACTAGTACCGCCTCTCGACAATAGATGGCACTGCAAAACCTATCCAGTGATAACTAAAAAGTAAAAAATAAATTAAAAGTAAAAAATATATATTTAAAAACAATCTTTTATTTAATTGCGCTAAAAAGAATAAAATAAACTTTTCTTTTAAAACTTTAACTATCAACTTAAAACGTCATTACACAATTTATATGACATAAAAGCTTGTCGCGAGATTTACCTGTATAAGAAAACATAATTATCGAACTAACATTTACTCGTACTACGAGTAAATGTTAGTAATTAAATCTCGCGACAAGCTTTTATGTCATATAAATTGTGTAATGACGTTTTAAGTTGTTTGTTTGTTTGTTTGACCTTCTTGTTGTGGATAAGGCAATTCATTTTGTGTACGTTTTGGATACTGCTCAAAAACAAGAGATTGCGTCGAATAAGCCACATGAAATACTTAAATTAACTAAAGTATTGAAATACATTAAATTGGCGAGCTGTCGTACAAAATAGCTAGCTGTATAATTAAATGGCTATTTTAACCAGTCGGTTGGCGAGCAATAGCTCAATAGCTGTCGTACAAAATAGCTAGCCGTTTAATTAAATGGCAATTTTAACTAGTCGGTTGCTACATTTATAGCCGGTATCACTACTTGACAAATAAACTGTTCTTGTAGGGATTTTATATCTGACATACAGCCAGTGTCTGAAATACATTTTAATTCCACAATAAAGGCGCTGTCCCACTGCTGTGCACGCTGCGCACGAACACGTGGGCCACGTGGCATATTACGGCTGCGTGGATGACTACGTGGGTCTACGTTTTCACTGCAGTACAAGCTATACACGAATATAAAACCACGACTACGTACAGCTGTAGCGTGGCCCACCACGGCGCACGGAGAGGCTACGCATTGATTGTCATAGTTTTTGGTTGGTGTCGAAGCATTGAACCCTGTATTCCAAATTAAAACATTGTAAATATGTATTTGAATATTTCATTTCATTTTGTCAACGCGCCTCTGTTCTACATTTAATGTGCCACGTGGCCCACCGCATTCACTGCGTGCATGGCGTTGACAGCGTTGAGCTATGTTGTGCAAGCCACGCGTGTATCAATGACGTCACTTGATGGTTAACGTGTCCGTGGGTTGCAGTGGACACAATCACGTACATCCTCTTGCAAAGCAAAGCTTAACACACGTGCGTAGCCTCTTCGTGCGCAGCAGTGGGACAGCGCCTTAAGTCTCCAAGCTGTCTCATTTCTTCTTAAGTTTGACAGTGACAGTGAATTTAAGTGGGTGAAATAGTGACTTGCTAAAATTTATATTTATACTCACTTAAGACCAGAGAAACGGAGGTCTTCATATTGAAAGAAAGCAACGGCGATTGAAATTAACCTTCATACTAGAAGTAGTTCAGTCAACGAATGCCTGAAAAGTGGGTATAGAGTGCGTGAGCGGCAACCTAAGCAATTTCTTCAGAAACTTAATCAGGGTGCTTAGGAAGAAAACATACTATAAGTCCTGACGTCTAGTTACTAAGACTCCACGGTCCGTCTGTCTGTCTGTTTTAATTTTTTCCTTTTTTTGTGATATTAGCGAAAAACCTAAAATTGGGACCTTTGTCCCCCCTTCCTCCGGCTCACCTCCTAGACATGCACTCGACAACTACGTCATTGACTGTACTAAAGCCAATACATTGTAATTATTGTGTTCAGTGATATAAGTCACGCTTGTATTTCCTGAGAGCATATTATTATTTAGCAATGCTTTGGTGTGACCACACTTGCTCCCTAGACCTTTATTCATCTTTTGAACTAAGATGTGTACTGGCACTCGCGCCCGCGACAAACCCCAGATACAAGACTGTCCTATCGACCTCGTCGGCGAGGTCGCGCGTCGCGTAAGCTTTAAGTTTTTAAACTTCTTAAATCCTGGTGGGGTTGTGGAAGTATCGCCAGTTCCCGTGACCCAGCCGCACATATAGCCGAAGAGGTGGTGGTCAGTCAGGTTTTAAGTTGGTATAAATAAATATAAATAATAAATACATGCCCCCAGTTAAGATGGGAGAGCCCGGGAGACCCCCGCTACTACCCTAAACGGTGGGACATGCAGTAACGCATTTTTCTGAGTTTAAACAAAAAAAACTTAAACTTGCTTATGTTATGCAGACAACGGATATTTGTAAACATATTAGTGATGGTAAAACACTCGAGACGAATACATATATTCACTACTAGCTTTTCCCGCGGCTTCGCTCGCGTTAAATTCGGGGTAACACGGTTTCTCTTGCTTCCTATCTTGAAAACTGCGAAAAGTCCCATATAAAATTTCAACCCCTCTTTTAAGTGGTTGGGATACCAAACCGACCCAATACCAAAAAAAAATGATGCACGATTTTGTCGTTAGTCACAAATAGTCCGCATACCAATTTTTAGCTTTCTACCTTGAAATTTGCGGAATGCTTCATACAAACTTCCCATTTTAGGGAAGTGGGGGGTAAAAAGACACAAAAAGTAGCCTATGTCACCCTCCATCCCTTCAACTATCTCCACTTAAAAAATCACGTCAATTCGTCGCTCAGGTTTGCCGTGAAAGACGGACAAACAAACAGACACACACCGTTTCCCATATATAATTATCCCAGTATGGATAACATGTGTGGTGTGTGTTAATGTGAACTGATAAGTATGGCGGCACCCTTAAAATAATTCGCAATAAAACTATATTTAAAATTATTATTTTATAAACAAGTTGTTTTAATAATAAAAAACACGAAATCAATTTGTAATTTCATTCAAATTCATAATAATAAAATAAAATAATATCATATATAAAGCCATGGATTTGCCAGTTTCTTTATTGAACGACCATTATGAAGGCCTTCATCGCTTTATTCGTGGGTAAGTACACAAAATAAAAATATTATAATCATAAGAAAAAAAAACCTTATTTATTGACAAGTAAAACTTTAAACTACTTTACCCTCATTATTCCAGTACACGGGGTGATTGCCGGAATAAAAAATATCCCATAGACTTTTTCTGGTTCTAAACTGTTAACATACCTAATTTCATTTAAATCGATTCAGCAGTTTTAACGTAAAAAGAAAAGTAAAAAAAAATTGTGTAACAATAAAAAATCTAGAAGCGTATTTTTTTTTATGTTGGCTGCCATAGTTAGTAGATTTTTTTTATTTTTATCAATCAATACTCATACGTTCCACAAAGTTATCTGTGCCGGTGGCCAAAACTAGAACTAACGAAAACGCTTTGAATATCTTCAATAGCTTCGATCTCAGCGTCCTCGCCATCGGCACAGATAAGTTTGTGGATGAATTATATAATGGTTGCCATATATTATGACAAAAAAATAAAAAATATTGTCCAGTCAGGCCTCATACAAAATACTCAAAGCATCTTTGTTATAAATTCGACAATATATATTTTTTTTTCAGTATGCCACTTGGCTCTCTCCGAGCAAAGCGCTGTAGTTGTGGGACAACCAGGAGGATACCCTGTATATCCCCCTCAACATTATCCTCCTCACTGCCCGCCTTGCCCTCCGCCCTGCTACCCGCAATACCCACCACCTCTCCATGTTGTACCACCAGTCTATCCACCACCTCCCACTGTGCATTGTCCAACCTGCCCACCGCCTTATGTCCATGGACCATATGGCTATCCGTCAGGTGTAGTCACATCATCAGCGCAATATGACTTACAAAACTATCAAGCCCTCGCTTCGGCACCAGCACCTCCTAAAGAAAACTAATATGATCATCTCCGATTGTTTAATGGCTACGAAGTAAATAAATGTAATCTGTGAAATTCATTGTGTTTTTAATAACGTATTAACTATTAAGGCAAAACTGTTGAAATTACGTACTTTTGTACGTAATTTCAACAGTTTTGCCTTAATAGTTTTGCATTATCGTAAATCTTCAGATAAGAAAGATTTGAGCAAAAAAACAAAATACTAAACTAGAACAAAATGGTGTAGGGAATGGATACAGGATCATGAATACTAAAAGTTCACTCGATAAAAAAATAAAGGTCACTCCAATCATTATATACTTAATTGTACACCATATGAAGATACCATATGAAGTTTCCTCCATGAAATCATATAAAAGTTATACGAAACGATAAGCTTTATTATTTCTTAGGATCTGCCTAGAAAACGTTGAAATGCATTATTATTTTATTTATCACTAAAAAAAGAAATTTAAAATCAGGCGGTCGCGCAACCATTCTCTTGATAGCGCCAGCCTGTCAGTGCCGAAAAAAAACCTCGCCTTAACGGTTTAAGCGCGTTCTCATCTCATCATCATCACATCAACCCATATTTATCCCACTGTGATACGGGAAATACGATATCTTATGCTAGGTAGTTTATGAGGGTTCCGTACCCAAAGGGTAAAAACGCGTCCCCCCCCCATCGAAAAATTATACCTACGCCTATGTCGCATGCCTAGGTCATACAAAGAACACTCCGAGTTTCAGGTCTTTACGATCAGCGGTTTAGGTTGTGCGTTGATCCGTCAATTATTCAAGTCAAAGCATTTTATATGTAAAGATAAATAAATAAATATATTGGGACAATTCATACATTTGATTGAGCTAGCCCCAAAGTAAGTTCGAAACTTGTGTTATGGGATACTAACTCAACGATATTATATTTTATAACAAATACATATATAAATAAACATCCAAGACCCGAGGCCAATCAGAAAAAGTTCGTTTTTCATCATGACCCGACCGGGGATCGAACCCGGGACCTCCTGGGTGGCGGTCTGGCGTGGTAACCATTACGCCACGGAGGTCGCCAAAGATGAACAAGATATAGCGCTTAAGGTTGATAAATAGATTTTTAACTGTTTTTGTTACGAGAATAGCCCTCCTGATATTGAGTAAGCTGTCAAACTAGCTGGCTATTAGCCAGTGGGCCAATAGTTTTTTTCATGACAGTTAAGATACAGTTAAGAGATTTTTTTTAGTGGTAGAGCCTAGCTACTACCATAGAATAACAGCGTTTTACCCTGAAATAAAACGCTTATTAAATACTTACCTTATTTGAAGCTTATGTGTATATTATATACACAATGAGATAGGCCCTATCTGTTTTCCGCACATCTTTCCTCTCTTTCTACCCTATAGCCCTCTCTCGCTCGCACACTATCCCCTCTACTCCACCAGGGCGGCCATACGGTTGGCGGCCGCGTTCTCGTCATTGTGTCGAATTAAACCAGGCAGATTTAAAAACTAAGCTTCAAATAAGGTAAGTATTTAATAAGCGTTTTATTTCAGGGTAAAACGCTGTTATTAAACACTTGACCGTTATTTGAAGCTTATGTGTATATTATATACACAATGAGACCTGTTTGTTATCGCCTGGTGGAGGAGGACGCCAATGTGAAGTTATGCACATGAACAAGCCGAAGGCGTAAACGGTAACTATGAAGGTTACACTGTTCATTTTATATTAAGGAAAATATAAATTAAATTGCAAGTGTGCGAGACTAAATAAATTTGTTTAATCAAATAATACTCTGATGTACATAGAAATTACAATCATAGTATCTGGAAATGTACACAAAAACATATACGAAATAATATGCAAGCAACATAATAAAATAGTAAACTTCTTCACAATTTTGATTAATTTGTGCCGAAACAGTCTGACATCCCAGAGCTAACAGGAGCCTGGACGACCTCACGCCTAAAGAAGCAACGGAATGTGTCATCAGACCTCTAGTTACCTCGTGACAAAATTTGTCAACGGACACGTTATCGGGCCAGTTTCTGGAGGCGACCGCTGAGCGAACGCTACCGGGAGTTGCGACAATACTAGCCTCTGTTATGCGTTTACAATACGCGCTACTGGCTTGTGGTCCCTCCTTAAAATAACAAATAAAAATGGAATTATGTTTTTCATTTAACAATTTAACACATTGCTTTACCCAAAACAATTATTGAATTGTCATTTCTTAGCAATTTCCAGGCCGATTGCCTAAAATCCAAACGGTCAGTTTTAGAACCAAGTCTGGGCCATAGAATCAAATGATTAGTATTGTCAATATAATGCTTTTTATTGACTGCCAGAAGGGTCAGGTCATGGATACGTCTACCAGAAAACAAAGCAGCAACATAACAGTGTGTCTGGTAGCAAAACAGTTATTTTCGTTAATTTCATATGAAGACAAAAATTAAGAGAATTGACATCTCAAATAGTTTTCTTATGAGTTGCAGGTTTTTATATCATGCTTAACCAGTACGTGAGCACTTAGGACTCCCAAAAATTCGGTATTACAGAGCGTAGACACCACTGATTTGTGCAATAGTATAAATACTGTGTGATTCCTAAAATAATAATGACTCAAAAATCGAATCCTAGCCGTCTATTCCATGCGGCTTTGTATGTATTACGCGTAGATGGACGCTAGAACGATGAAAGTAGGTCCAGTTGCGAACTGTTCCAGATTAGCTTAGATTATAAGACCACTCTCATCAAGTTCAAGAGAACTATTGATTTCGTGCTGCCTTTCTTGCGAATGAAATATAAGGCTGTTCTGTTGTCGCACTGCAATAGAACCGTGGAACGACTCAAGGACTGACCCTGGTCTTGTAATACATTGAGTAAGGCCAAAAGTTCCTTTTGGTTGCAGTGTACCAGTGGTTCTTATTAGTTCTATGGTCTCATGAACGAACGGTCGACTATTTGCTCTCCCCAAGCAAGGTCTGTCACGTCAGTCACTAGGAAATACGAAGTGAATCGGAAAGACAATGGTGTTTCTGCAACTACCATGTTAGTTCCTTCAGTCAATGAACCGGAAACATGAACTGTTTAACATCTGGTATTGTGGCGACTGCGTTCAGGAAAGAGAGGAGTACTCGAAAGTGAAGCCTGCTCTTGTCACTAAAAAACTTAGATATTGCAACTTCTCTACCGTGATTTGGACTTGTAATATCTGTGTACTTTGATGCACAACTCACACTTCGAAAATAGTCCAAATTCAAATTCAAAATTCAAAACTTTTATTCAGAGAATAGGTTTTCACAAAACCGGTTTTTGGGTCAGAGTATACAGTAATAAATGATTTGCATAAATTAATCAACTCTCCCGAGGTCCCGGTCTCAGGAGGTCCCGGGTTCGATCCCCGGTCGGGTCATGATGAAAAACGAACTTTTTCTGATTGGCCTCGGGTCTTGGATGTTTATCTATATATGTATTTGTTATAAAATATAATATCGTTGAGTTAGTACCCCATAACACAAGTTTCGAACTTACTTGGGGCTAGCTCAATCTGTATGAATTGTCCCTATATATTTATTTATTTTATTTATAACTCTATAACTACTACCATTTCGGAAACAAAAGCAAAATGACCACTGGTAAAAAGAAATGGCGAAAGAAAACCAGTTACGGCCTTTTTTGTCGTTTAAAAATATATCGTACTTTTCTTTTCAACATAAAATTTAAAACTAGGTACATACATACAACATTACGTACGCGGAATGTCAATAAAAAGTGCCATTAATTTGTCCCAACATAAAAATAAATCTTAAATATAAAATGCTAAATCGGTGTTAAAGATAGGAGCAGACCGCCGGCAAGGCAGCAAGTCCAAATAGACAAATATTTGAATCTCTTGATTCCTCATTGACTGTGCTACCTAATTAGATAGAAGCAAACATCTTGGGGGCCGTTCTCAGACCGAATGGGAGGCACTTCATTTTCACTAACCTTCCTTTGTAGATTAGACGCAGGAACCGTCTAATCTGTGAGATGGAGCTACGGAAAGAACCGTCTAGTCTGTGAGATGGAGCTAGTGAAAATAGGTCTGTGACAGGACTATTTTCCACATCCAATCATTTGTTTGAAAGTACTCCGGAACTTGAGAGACATTTATTAATCTGACACTGTCGGTGATTACATATCTGTTCAAGGCCGGTAGGTTGAACATGGGTCGGTGCGACTCGTCGCCCTTTGACACAAGGAACAGTGTGTACACAAACTTGGCGAGGCTTTGACAACATCTAATACCTACACACCGGTGTTGCATCTGGGTGATAATGGACGACATTGCATCCGTCGATTGCATTGAAACGAGTCTCGTTTAACAGTAGTAGGTACTACAAGTGGCGGTCGATGTGAAAAGGAGGTACGATACCCTTTTATTATCTTTAATACATAACTTGGGGCACCCAGTTGGGGCACCCACCCAACGAGCCAGACGCGACGCTCTGAATGTTGCGGGCTGATAGTCAAACTATACATCTTTTGTTACGGTAGTAATCAGAACCATGACATGACCCTGCGAGGGTTTAGCATTACAGCAAGCAACCCTGCTCGGGTTGATTGTAGGCATGGGAAATATGCGTAAGCGCACAACATCCATGAGTAGTACCCTGCATGCAGAGGTAAGTTACGTAAAGCCTGCCCCTGCGAGGGGTGGCGTGCGGCCTTGCTTTGACCCGTTAGCGCAACGGACGCAAAGATGGCCGGCTTAATGTATCACTTGTTTGTGTGTTGCAAACAAAGCTTATTCTATCTATCAATCAATGACCCTGCGAGGGTCGAGCGTTACAGCAACCCTGCGAGGGTTGATAATAGGCATGGGAAATATGCGTAGGCACACAACATCCATGAGTAGTACCCTGCGGAGGTACGATATGTAAAGCCTGCCCCTGCAAGGGGTGGCGTGCGGACTTGCTTTGGCTCGTGATCAGACCAATGACTAATATTTGTGACTTTTAGTGTTTATTGTATCACTTGTTTCTGTGTTGCAAATAAAGCTTATTCTATCTATCTATCAAAGACCCTGCGAGGGTTGATAATAGGCATGGGAAATATGTGTAGGTGCACAACATCCATGAGTAGTGCAGAGGTACGTTATGTAAAGCCTGCCCCTTTGAGAGGTGGCGTGCGGCCTTGCTTTGACCCGTTTGCGCAACGGAAGCAGAGATGGCCGGGTTTGGTAAAGGCAAGAAAGCTTTTCGAACACCCTTCTTCTGTGCTGCGGCTAGTGACTCTGCATTAAACACGTGCTGACATGACGGGGAATCTTACGTAGCGCGACCTTGAAATGGGGGAACGCTCACGTGGTTCGTAACATCGTAACAACAACTTCTCATTTTGATAACCTCCGCACGACGATTCAAGTTAATTGCAATGATCAGAGCAAACTTTAAAAATTTCGTCTTTCAAAAACAGCTCGTTAACTTTCTCGCCTATTAGTATGTCAAATTCGAATCGCGCGCCCACTGTAATAAACTTCTGACAGAAGTTTGTGAGGCTTCGCGTTGCTTATGTACGCAGAATGATAAGGCGCCAAATGACTTGCGAGCGTGAGCAAAAGGGAGTTACGAATCATATCTTAATTTCGTCATTTATCTTTAAATCGACAAAACCGGGGGTAGCATTATAAAAATAGAACCACGCACCAATCACTACTATCTAAATGTTGCAAATCCTTTAACGTCTGAAGAAACCCCTGAGGAGTCTTAAGTATACTTGGTTTTTCAATTTCGTCTCAATTTTAAACATAAAACCTGATTGAGCAACCGGTGGCGGTACTTCGACAGAATTTACAATAGATCTGCGTATAGCTCGACACTAACGTTCCCGTCACCTATATTCTCATTAATGTGTACCGCGGAACAAGATACAGAATAAAATTATTATTACAAATTGAAATTTAAATTGAAAATGAATGATTGATTTCGAAGGTCAATTTACAGGACTCGCGACGTCGATACCGGCGTTTGCTCTCCCCCCCCCCCCCCCCTTTTTGTTACGGTGACGCGGTCTAGATTTTCTGAGGACTCGAGTCCAATTGATTCACGCGATCGTTGATCGTAGTCGTGATTATCGTCGCTTTTAGCGGGAACACTAGCACTAGCACATGGTGTTTTCGATTATAATTAAAACACTATCGTCACTTTCCATCTTAAGGCGCCATAGGTGCAGCGACCCAAACGCGAAGTCGACCCCGCCGCCCCGGGCCGCGCCTCGCGTCACGTTGCGACAACCGAGCGTCTTTTCTTATCATTGCGCACATAGTGTAAAAATATGCAGTACCGAAACTTTAAGTTTTCTAATTTGTAATAAAATAATAATTGCCTACAATTATTTTTTAATAAATATGAATGAATATAAAATGAAGATTATGAACAACTTTTATTAGGAACCAAATATGAAAAATGAAATAGACATGGTTTTCAGATGGTTTTGGTATGGTTTCGGGATGATTTTCAGATAATTTTCAGATTATTTTTGGATGGTTTTCAGTTGGTTTTGTGATGGTTTTCTGATGTCTTTGGGATGGTATTTCAAATGTTTTCGGATGGTTTTTCAATGGTTTTGTGATGGTCTCAAGATGGTTTTGGGATTATTTTCGAATGTTTTTGGTATGAAACTATCTGAAAATTGTAACTAAATAATGCGATTGTTTACTTATGATTTTAGTTATGGTTACTTATTTAGGTCTAACAGGAAATAATGATTGAAAAATCATTATTTCCTGTTGGACCCACTGCTACGCACAACTAATTTTGGCACAACTAAAAGTATTCCTATTGGCACAACTATGGCACAACCAGATAATTGTCATTAAATAGTTCCCTTTGGTACCACCATTCATTAAGGAAGTACATTCGTGTGCAACACTGTATAAGAGGCATGTTATGGGGTGACTCAGGAATGGTTTTGGGGTGAGTTAGGAATGGTTTTGGGGTGAGTTCGGAATGGTTTTGGGGTGAGTTCGGAATGGTTTTGGGGTGAGATTGGAATAGTTTTGGGGTGAGTTTAGAATGCTTCTGGGGTGAGTTTGGAAAAGTTTTGGGGTGAGTTTGGGATAGTTTTGGAGTGAGTTCGGATTGCTTTCGCACCAAATGGCACTGATATAGTCGTCACATAGTGCAATCTTCCCACCTTTATCCTTACATATTATAAAACAAAGTCCTCCCGTGCGTCTGTCTGTCTGTCTGTTCGCGATAAACTCAAAAACTACCCAACGGATTTTCTTGCGGTTTTTACCAACGGATAGCCTGGTTCATGAGAAAGGTTTATGTATAAAATTTGTCAATATTTTGTGTAAATTGGCTGAAATATAAAGATTATTGTTGGGAGTGTCGGAAAAAATCGACCCGCTTGGGAGCTGTCGACGAAAACGCTGTCTAAACCCTTTGAGATATAACAATACAAAAATTATTGGACATTCCTCTTATTTAGGTCTCCAAAAAAGTCAGCGATAGCATATATTTATCGTTTACGGATAACTCACTATAAAATAAAAATCGATTTCGAGTAATAATGCGGAAATTGGAAACCGATTTTGACGTATACAGTATTAATCCTTATTCTGTTAACTACGTTAGTTACCTTAAGCATTTCATGTACATTATTATAATCTTTACACCATATAATTTAAATAGATACTTTAGAAGTTATAGGAAAAAATTTACGCGCTTGCCGAAATTAATTCAAGTTCTTTCTATTCAATGCTAGATGGCGCTATTCAAAAGATACATCGCGCCGCTATGGTTACGTTTTTCACGCGAAAATTAAAGCACTTTAAATCTATTACGCTAGGTGTCGCTGTTTAAAAATCAAAACTAATAAATAAAGCTGAAGAATTTGTTTGTTTGTTTATTTGAACACGCTAATCTCAGGAACTACTGGTTCGAATTGAAAAAATATTTTTGTGTTGGATAGTCCATTTATCGAGGAAGGCTTTAGACTATATAACATTACGCTGCGACCAATAGAAGCGAAGCATCAGTGAGAAATGTTGCAAAAACGAGGAAAATTATTAGGGCTTCCGTTGCGTGCGCTGCATAAACAGTTCAAGTTACTCAAAAAATATGTATGGCGCTCAACCTAGAAAGCTGGAATTTTGTATAGAGGTTCTTTTGACAAGAATAAAGATGGGGTTTTATAGAATTCCCACGGGAAAGGGAGTAATAGGACTATAAGTGTATTATCGCAGGCGCACAACCTAAAAAGCTGGAATTTTATATAGAGATTCCCTAAAAGATGTTGATAAAGAGAAAGACGGCAATTTATAGAATTCCCACGGGAAAGGGAGTAATAGGACTGTAAGAGTATTATCGCAGGCGCACAACCTAGAAAGCTGAAATTTTGTATAGAGGTTCCCTTTTTATGATGTTGACTAGGATAAAGACAGCAATTTATAGAATTCCCACGGAAAAGGGGGTAATAGGACTGTAAGAGTATTATCGCAGGCGCTCAACCTAAAAAGCTGGAATTTTGTTTATGGGTTCCCTTTGTGATGCTGACAAGAATAAAGACGGCAATTTATAGAATTCCCACGGGAAAGGCAGTATCTACGCAGGCGAAGCCGCGGGTACAGCTAGTTATAAATAATTTCAAAGACATGATGAGCTTAGCAAAATAACAACTTCTTGTCTGTCAAATAATAAATCCGTTTGACATACACAATATCCGCAGTCGTCATTATACTCATCTCTTATTACAAGTATACAGTGATATTAAAGAATATTTTAGTATAAGTACTATTTTTAAAACGTTGCAAACGTAAGACGTCTTTGTAGATATAGTATATCGTTTAATTCGCCACTTCCCTAAAATGTTATTTCGTCTAAAATATACATTATGTAGTTCAAACCCTTAAAGAAACCATCGGATAATAGAAAACTACCCCAAAACTGTAAATACTATCCAAAAACAATTGTAAAGCTATACCTATAAACCAAAAACATTCGAAAATAATCCTAAAAGAATATCTAATTCATTCTAAAAACATTAGAAAATAATGTTAAAAGAATTCCTAATTCATCCTAAAAGATTTTCTCATTCATACCATAAACCATCCCGAAACAATCCCAAAAACATCTTGATACCATCCGAAAACCATTGGAAAAACATCAGAAAACCACCTGAAAGCCATTCAAAAACCATCCCAAAACCATCCAAAAATCATCTGAAGACCATCCCAAAACCATCCAAAAACAATCTGAAAACTATCTAAAAATCATTCGAAAACCATCCAAAAACATCTGAAAACTATCCGAAAACCATCCAAAAACCATTTGAAAACCATTCGAAAACCATCCAAAAACCATTCGAAAACCATCCAAATATCATCTGAAGACCATCCCAAAACCATCCACAAACAATCTGAAAACTATCTAAAAATCATTCGGAAACCATCCAAAAACATCTGAAAACTATCCGAAAACCATCTGAAAACCATTCGAAAACCATCCAAAAACCATCTGAAAACCATTCGAAAACCATCCAAAAACCATCTGAAAACCATCCGAAAACCATTACGAAACAGCAAAAAAAGTAGTTGTGCCAACAGGAATACTTATTTTGTGCATAATAGTTGGTCCAACAAGAAATGGTTCCACACTGTTTTTCCTTTTTTTATTGCATTTGTTACCCATTTTCACCAACAATTATTCTACGTAATCGAATTGCGAGCGCGGCGGTGATGGCGGAAAATTTGACACACGTCCGACGTCGATAAGGTCTGCGACCGGACTGAGTAACGCGAACTCACGCTTTGACTTCGTATTTTCGTGTATAAAATATGATATAAAAATGCCATGTAATCTTTCTAAAGTTATTTTGCATGAATTGACTAGTTCAATTAATAACTAAAAGGATAATTAAGTTTCAAATCTTAAAACGTGTCAGAAGTAAGTTTAAAATAAGTTATTTGTTTTAAAAAAGTGGAATTTTAAATATTTTTTTTTATCGAGTGAAGTAATTCTAATTGTGTATTGAAGATATGATTTAACTAGACAAGGTACTCAAGAATACCTATTATTTTTTTGATTCGTTATTTTGAAGAACTTCATTAAAAAAAAATGTTTTTTCTAGACCTCTTCATAGGTATTTTACGAACCGGTAGCGTCTTAATACGTGCTGAAAAGAAACCTAGGGTAGAAAATCACACAAATTATTCATAAAACATGTAATTAAGCAAAACTGAAAAAATATGTAGGTAGGTACTAAAAGCCTACGTACGTAAAAGTACCGAACGGTAACACCGTTAATCTAATAATTGAAACAGGAAAGATAATAAAAAGAAATATTAAATAAATTGCAAAAAGAAATGCAAAAAAAAGTAATAAATTATTTATAAAAAGAAATTTAAATAAATTGCATAAAGAAATGCAAAAAAAAAAAAAAAAATAATTATTATTTCACCGAAGGGCACGACCGTGCGCAGCGGAAAACAGGACGCCAATGACGAGAACGCGACCGCCAACCGTATGGCCGCCCTGGTGGAGTAGAGGGGATAGTGTGCGAGCGAGAGAGGGCTATAGGGTAGAAAGAGAGGAAAGATGTGCGGAAAACAGATAGGGCCTATCTCATCTATATATATAAAAGAGAAAATCACTGACTGATTCATCACGAAATCTCCGAAACCACAAATGCCAGAAGTCTCAAATTTTGCATGGGGGTTCCTTTTGGGGCGTAGGAGCTCACTAAGAAACGATTTTTGGAAATTCATCCCCTAAGGGGGTAAAACAAGGGTGCAAAGTTAGTATGAAACTTTGCCGTTTTTGAAGTTATTCGAATGAAATTCAGCATGAAGGTTCTTTATTGAAAAGCATGAAGCATGAGTAAAAATTTTTTTTAAAATTCATCCCTTAGGGGGTTAAACGGGGGTGCAAAGATAGTATGAAACTTTGCCGTTTTTTAAAGTTATTCGAATGAAATTCAGCATGAAGGTTCTTTATTGAAAGGCATGAAACATGAGTAAAATATTTTTCTCAAAAAACATCCCCTATGGGGTTAAACGGGGGCGCAAAGTTAGTATGAAACTTTGCCGTTTTTAAAGTTATTCGAATGAAATTCAGCATTAAGGTTCTTTATTGAAAGGCATGAAACACGAGTAAAATATTTTTTTTTAAATTCATCCCTTAGGGGGTTAGACAGGGGTGCAAAGATTGTATGAAACATTGCCGTTTTTGAAGTTATTCGAATGAAATTCAGCATTAAGGTTCTATTTTAAAAGGCATGAAACACGAGTAAAATATTTTTCTCAAAAATCATCCCTTAGGGGGTTAAACGGGGGCGCAAATTTCGTATGAAACTTTGCCGTTTTTGAAGTTATTTAAATGAAATTCAGCATTAAGGTTCTTTATTGAAAGGCATGAAACACGAGTAAAATATTTTTCTCAAAAATCATCCCTTAGGGGGTTAAACGGGGGTGCAAAGTTAGTATGAAACATTGCCGTTTTTGAAGTTATTCGCATGAAATTCAGCATGAAGGTTCTATATTAAAAGGCATGAAACACGAGTAAAATATTTTTCTCAAAAATCGTCCCTTAGGGGTAGGGGGTTAAACGGGGGAGCAAATTTCGTATGAAACTTTGCCGTTTTTGAAGTTATTTAAATGAAATTCAGCATTAAGGTTCTTTATTGAAAGGCATGAAACACAAGTAAAATATTTTTCTCAAAAATCATCCCTAAGGGGGTTGAACGGGGGCGCAAATTTCGTATGAAACTTTGCCGTTTTTGAAGTTATTTAAATGAAATTCAGCATTAAGGTTCTTTATTGAAAGGCATGAAACACGAGTAAAATATTTTTCTCAAATATACCTTTAGGGGGTTAAACGGGGGTGCAAAGTTAGTATGAAACTTTGCCGTTTTGAAAGTTATTCGAATGAAATTCAGCATGAAGGTTCTATATTAAAAGGCATGAAACACGAGTAAAATATTTTTCTCAAAAATCGTCCCTTAGGGGGTTAAACGGGGGAGCAAATTTCGTATGAAACTTTGCCGTTTTTGAAGTTATTTAAATGAAATTCAGCATTAAGGTTCTTTATTGAAAGGCATGAAACACAAGTAAAATATTTTTCTCAAAAATCATCCCTTAGGGGGTTGAACGGGGGCGCAAATTTCGTATGAAACTTTGCCGTTTTTGAAGTTATTTAAATGAAATTCAGCATTAAGACGCTACCGGTTCGTAAAATACCTATGAAGAGGTCTAGAAAAAACAATTTTTTTTAATGAAGTTCTTCAAAATAACGAATCAAAAAAATAATAGGTATTCTTGAGTACCTTGTCTAGTTAAATCATATCTTCAATACACAATTAGAATTACTTCACTCGATAAAAAAATTTATTTAAAATTCCACTTTTTTAAAACAAATAACTTATTTTAAACTTACTTCTGACACGTTTTAAGATTTGAAACTTAATTATCCTTTTAGTTATTAATTGAACTAGTCAATTCATGCAAAATAACTTTAGAAAGATTACATGGCATTTTTATATCATATTTTATACACGAAAATACGAAGTCAAAGCGTGAGTTCGCGTTACTCAGTCCGGTCGCAGACCTTATCGACGTCGGACGTGTGTCAAATTTTCCGCCATCACCGCGGCGCTCGCAATTCGATTACGTAGAATAATTGTTGGTGAAAATGGGTAACAAATGCAATAAAAAAAGGAAAAACAGTGTGGAACCATTTCTTGTTGGACCAACTATTATGCACAAAATGGTATTCCTGTTGGCACAACTACTTTTTTTGCTGTTTCGTAATGGTTTTCGGATGGTTTTCAGATGGTTTTCGAATGGTTTTCAGATGGTTTTTGGATGGTTTTCGAATGGTTTTCAGATGGTTTTTGGATGGTTTTCGGATAGTTTTCAGATGTTTTTGGATGGTTTTCGAATGATTTTTAGATAGTTTTTGGATGGTTTTCGAATGGTTTTCAGATGGTTTTTGGATGGTTTTCGGATAGTTTTCAGATGTTTTTGGATGGTTTTCGAATGATTTTTAGATATAGTCCGGCAATCTCGTGCGCGACCGTCCCGCGGGGTGACAGACGGTGGCGGGGACGAGGTACCTAAGATGTCAGCGGGTAGCGGGTGGTGTAGCGGGGAAGGGAAACGCTTGCATTGCGCGTCAAATACGGCAGTCTCGGCTACGCTACCTCGTCCCCGCCACCGTCTGTCACCCCGCGGGACGGTCGCGCACGAGATTGCCGGACTATAGTTTTCAGATTGTTTTTGGATGGTTTTGGGATGGTCTTCAGATGATTTTTGGATGGTTTTGGGATGGTTTTTGAATGGCTTTCAGATGGTTTTCTGATGTTTTTCCAATGGTTTTTGGTATGAATGAGAAAATCTTTTAGGATTATTTTCGAATGTTTTAGGATGAATTAGGAATTCTTTTAACATTATTTTCTAATGTTTTTAGAATGAATTAGATATTCTTTTAGGATTATTTTCGAATGTTTTTGGTTTATAGGTTCGATTTATAGGTATAGCTTTACAATTGTTTTTGGATAGTATTTACAGTTTTGGGGTAGTTTTCTATTATCCGATGGTTTCTTTAAGGGTTTGAACTACATAATGTATATTTTTGGCGAAATAACATTTTAGGGAAGTGGCGAATTAAACGATATACTATATCTACAAAGACGACTTACGTTTGCAACGTTTTAAAAATAGTACTTATACTAAAATATTCTTTGATATCACTGTATACTTGTAATAAGAGATGAGTATAATGACGACTGCGGATATTGTGTATGTTATTACGGTATTACGGATTTATTATTTGACAGACAAGAAGTTGTTATTTTACTAAGCTCATCATGTCATATAACTAGCTGTACCCGCGGCTTCGCCCGCGTAGATACTGCCTTTCTCGTGGGAATTCTATAAATTGCCGTCTTTATTCTTGTCAGCATCACAAAGGGAACCCATAAACAAAATTCCAGCTTTCTAGGTTGGCGCCTGCGATAATACTCTTACAGTCCTATTACCCCCTTTTCCGTGGGAATTCTATAAATTGCCGTCTTTATCCTAGTCAACATCATAAAAAGGGAACCTCGATAATACTCTTACAGTCCTATTACTCCCTTTCCCGTGGGAATTCTATAAATTGCCGTCTTCTTTATCAACATCTTTTAGGGAATCTCTATATAAAATTCCAGCTTTTTAGGTTGTGCGCCTGCGATAATACACTTATAGTCCTATTACTCCCTTTCCCGTGGGAATTCTATAAAACCCCATCTTTATTCTTGTCAAAAGAACCTCTATACAAAATTCCAGCTTTCTAGGTTGAGCGCCATACATATTTTTTGGGTAACTTGAACCGTTTATGCAGCGCACGCAACGGAAGCCCTAATAATTTTCCTCGTTTTTTGCAATATTTCTCACTGATGCTTCGCTTCTATTGGTCGCAGCGTAATGTTATATAGTTTAAAGCCTTCCTCGATAAATGGACTATCCAACACAAAAATAATTTTTCAATTCGAACCAGTAGTTCCTGAGATTAGCGTGTTCAAATAAACAAACAAACAAATTCTTCAGCTTTATATATTAGTTTTGATTTTTAAACAGCGACACCTAGCGTAATAGATTTAAAGTGCTTTAATTTTCGCGTGATATTTGATGAAAACGTAACCATAGCGGCGCGATGTATCTTTTGAATAGCGCCATCTAGCATAGAATAGAAAGAACTTGAATTAATTTCGGCAAGCGCGTAAATTTTTTCCTATAACTTCTAAAGTATCTATTTAAATTATATGGTGTAAAGATTATAATAATGAACATGAAATGCTTAAGGTAACTAACGTAGTTAACAGGATAAGGATTAATACTGTATACGTCAAAATCGGTTTCCAATTTCCGCATTATTACTCGAAATCGATTTTTATTTTATAGTAAGTTATCCGTAAACGATAAATACTTATATGCTATCGCTGACTTTTTTGGAGACCTAAATAAGGGGAATGTCCTATAATTTTTGTATTGTTATATCTCAAAGGGTTTAGACAGCGTTTTCGTCGACAGCTCCCAAGCGGGTCGATTTTTTCCGACACCCCCAACAATAATCTTTATATTTCAGCCAATTTACACAAAATATTGACAAATTTTATACATAAACCTTCCTCATGAACCAGGCTATCCGTTGGTAAAAACCGCAAGAAAATCCGTTGGGTAGTTTTTGAGTTTATCGCGAACAGACAGACAGACAGACGCACGGGAGGACTTTGTTTTATAATATGTAAGGATAAAGGTGGGAAGATTGCACTATGTGACGACTATATCAGTGCCATTTGGTGCGAAAGCATTCCGAACTCACTCCAAAACTATCCCAAACTCACCCCAAAACTTTTCCAAACTCACCCCAGAAGCATTCCAAACTCACCCCAAAACTATTCCAAATTCACCCCAAAACCATTCCGAACTCACCCCAAAACCATTCCGAACTCACTCCAAAACCATTCCTAACTCACCCCAAAACCATTCCTGAGTCACCCCATAACATGCCTCTTATACAGTGTTGCACACGAATGTACATTTTCAGATAGTTTCATACCAAAAACATTCGAAAATAATCCCAAAACCATCTTGAGACCATCACAAAACCATTGAAAAACCATCCGAAAACTATTGAAATACCATCCCTAAGACATCAGAAAACCATCACAAAACCATCCAAAAACCATCTGAAAACCATCCAAAAATAATCTGAAAATTATCTGAAAATCATCCCGAAACCATACCAAAACCATCTGAAAACCATGTCTATTTCATTTTTCATATTTGGTTCCTAATAAAAGTTGTTCATAATCTTCATTTTATATTCATTCATTCATATTTATTAAAAAATAAATGTAGGCAATTATTATTTTATTACAAATTAGAAAACTTTAAGTTTCGGTACTGCATATTTTTACACTATGTGCGCAATGATAAGAAAAGACGCTCGGTTGTCGCAACGTGACGCGAGGCGCGGCCCGGGGCGGCGGAGTCGACTTCGCGCTTGGGTCGCTGGACCTATGGCGCCTTAAGGTTCTTTATTGAAAGGCATGAAACACGAGTAAAATATTTTTCTCAAAAATACCTTTAGCGGGTTAAACGGGGGTGCAAAGTTAGTATGAAACTTTGCCGTTTTGAAGTTATTCGAATGAAATTCAGCATGAAGGTTCTTTAGGCGACACGAAGTTCGCCGGGTCAGCTAGTTGTGTATATAATATACACATAAGCTTCAAATAACGGTCAAGTGTTTAATAAGTAATAACCCGAGGTAGAATGGCCACTCTCCGCCCCGCACCGAATCGCGTTACCTGAGCGGGGTGCAGTCGCAAAGGTGTGCGCTTAGTGAACGAATGTGTATACGTGTGCGCATACGTGTACGCGTGTACAGACGACATTGGCCTATGTAGTAGAAATAGGTAATTATTTCACGCGCGTTGTATAGTGTCCGGGGTGTGCTACTACGAGTACTATGAATTGGTAGTGGCACGTAAATGGCCCGACCGAGGCAGTACTCTCTCTCACAGAATATCGACGTTAAATATAGGTGATATGCCGCTGTTTTGTACGATATTTGAGAGAGCGGGAAGTTCTTTATTCATTCTTTCATAAGTGGGCAACGCAACCAAGATTCATGTAGTCAGGAATGTCCATTGGCAGCGGTGACTGCTTACTAGTTTATTTGTCCTCAGAAAAATAAAAATAAAAATAATAAAACCATACATTTTTTTTGCTATATATTCTAATTCATATAAATCATCGTTCAGAACCAGATACATATTTACGAATTCTGTTTTGATTGCTGTTTTTTGTAATAGTCGAGAATTTTTTTTGCCGATATTTGTCGTCGATAAGGCGCCAATGGAACTCGCGACCATACATGTGCCCTTAGATGTGGTGGGCAAGGTACATTTAGGGGTGGATAGGACGTCGGTGGATAGGACGTCGGTGGATAGGACGTCGGTGGATAGGACGTCGGTGGATAGGACGTCGGTGGATAGGACGTCGGTGGATAGGACGTTGGTGGATAATAAGTGTATGGGTTGTGTGGATAATACGTCCATTGGTTTGTGTCTGTAGGTGGGGGTTGTGTCCTTAATCCATGCGGTGGGCACAGTTGATTTTGGGTTGGTGGATAAGTCCAATGTGTTGGTGGATAAGTCCAATGTGTTGGTGGATAAGTCCAATGGGTTGGTGGATAAGACGTCACATCTTGTGGATACTGCGTCCCTTCTTGTGGTGGATAAGTCGTTAATTCATTTTGTGTTCGTAGGGGACACGGAGGACAGAGATGTGGCCCAACAACAAGAGATTGCGTAGAATAAGCAACATGGAATACTGAAAAAAAAAAAAAGAAGAAATACATTAAATTGACGATTTTATATGACACTTTCACAACGAGTTGCACAAAAATATTTCAAATTAATGATTAATTACCAAGCGATTACGGTATCGATACATATTTGATACTTTTTAAGGATATACGAAAAAAAAAAAACGAGTTTATGAATATTGCCCAGGCTAAGGTAACTTTACTAGCAACACTGGCATATGTGGGTCTTAAAATATTTCCATATCAAATGTACCTATAATCGGTATAAAGGGCGACCCCAATACTATTCTAAGATATTCTAATGAATTATTATAAACATTAGAATAGGATTCTGGTCGTAAATCTTTTATAAGAATAAAGTGCTTGGAATAAGACTTCCATAATTTTAATCCGTCGGAGTAGAGAGCGAGCATCGACCACACTTAATACTAGTTTAAGGGAGGGAGAGAGAACACTAGAATAGAAATCGAATTGATGATTTTTAAATTACTTAGAAGGAAATAGGACTGTCATTTTTAAGGCGACAAAACTTAACCCTGTTTTTCTTAACTTGACCAATGTAGTAAACAATCTTAGTACGTCTTTAACGAAAATAGGCAATAAAAATTATCATTCACACCCAAATAATAATAATATAGTTAGAAATGGCATTTAACACAACACTCTTATTATTCTGGCGATTTATCGATTTTACACATGGATAATTGAATAAAAAGACACGCTAAGATTGTTTACTACATTGGTCAAGTTAAGAAAAACAGGTTATAGAGTATTTCAATTTATTATCTTAATTTCTACTCCTTTGCGAGGTAGGCGCAGACTTTAATATTAGAATAAAAATTGGGTAGCCAATCTTCTATTATTGTAAGAATAAAGCTCTTAAAATAGAATATGATTTACTATTTTTGAAGCAGTGATAGATTTCATTTTAATAAAAAACGTAGTCTCAAGCTGCTTCTTCTTATTTAGTAAGGTTAATATATAGGGTGGCGATAATATATACAAATCACACAGATTGAGTTAGCCCCAAAGTAAGTTCGAAACTTGTGTTATGGGATACTAACTCAACGATACCATATTTTATAACAAATACATTATATAAACATCCAAGATCCGACCAGGATTCGAACCCGTACCTCCTATCCTCCTATGTGGCGGTCTGGCATATAGCCTAATGGTTACCATTACGCCACGGCTATATGTTTGTAGGTTTTTTATCTGACACATAAGCTAACCGAAACAATATTATTTATACTCACTTAAGACCAGAGTGATGGAGGTCTTCATGTTGACAGAATGCAACGACGATTGAAATTAACTTTTTTATACTAGAAGTAATGAAACTTTTACATTGTAATTATAATATTAATACAAATTGAATTTATGTCCATATTATAGAAACTATTTGTATAAAAAGTTTTTTTTCTGTTGCTGATCATATTAAGGGTGTCGCCACATTTATCGAATCGGGTTTTGAGTGCATCTATTTTTAAAAGCTTTTATTTAACTTGACCTGTATGTATGTATGTATGTATGTAAGTATGTATGTATGTATGTATGTAAGTATGTATGTATGTATGTATGTAAGGGCGGAATCTTGGAACGAAAATTTGAACCACTTCCCGAAGACCGATTGAGCTGAAATTTTGCTTAAAACTGTAGATCAGATGACAATACAATATTATGATAACAAAATTACGATACAGCCGTTTGTGTTCCGTTTTTCGTACAAAACAGTTCCGACCAAAAACCTATAGGGTACTTCCGGTTGTCCTAGAATCATGAAATTTGGCAAGAAGCAAGATGATGTAGCACAAGTACAGGAATAAATCTGAAAATTGTAAATTTGTAGTTACTTCTTCTTCTTTAAACAACCAATATAATGTGACCCTACTCTTGGTACATTTTACATTGGTACATGGCTCTTTTTATACCGGTTTTGAATTAAAATGTATTTTATCTATTACTAGCTTTTCCTCTCGGCTTCGCTCGCGTTAATTTTATGACATAGATCTCGTTTGACGACAAAACAACCCATAGCGCGAGTTGTGGCGCCATCTGTTGGCCGATAACATCCCATACAGCGCCCTCTATAGTAGAAAAAATATTTTCCCTTTGGATTGACATACTTTCACGGGTAAAAAGGTAGCATATGTTGGGCTCTGTACCTCTGACAATATATATACAAATTTTCATAATGATCAACTGATTAGTCAAGCCGTGAAGGAATAACAAACAAACATACTCACTTTCTCATTTATAATATTAGTATGACTATGTAGTTTGATTATGGGAAGGAACCCTCATGCGCGAGTTCTACTTGCCCTTGGTCGGTATTTTATTTTTGATGGGTACATAAACCCGTTTAGTGACTGTAGTAAAATCAGGAAATTATATAGGTATTCAAATTACTGGTGCTAGTTATAACAAATAAATTCATTAGACTAGTACCGCCTCCCGACAATAGATGGCACTGCGAAACCTGTCCAGTGATAACTAAAAAGTAAAAAATAAATTTAAAGTAAAAAAAATATATTTAAAACAAGCTTTTATTTAATTGCGCTAAAAAGAATAAAATAAACTTTTCTTTTAAAACTTTAACTATCAACTTATAACGTCATTACACAATTTATATGACATAAAAGCTTGTCGCGAGACTTAATTACTAAGAATTACTCTTACTAAGTTCGATAATTATGTTTTCTAATATAGGTAAATCTCGCGACAAGCTTTTATGTCATATAAATTGTGTAATGACGTTATAAGTTGATAGTTAAAGTTTTAAAAGAAAAGTTTATTTTATTCTTTTTAGCGCAATTAAATAAAAGCTTGTTTTAAATATATTTTTTTTACTTTTAATTTTTTTTAACATGTAATAATTTTATTTTAATAAAAAATATTTTATCTATTATAATTTTATTAATTCTTCTTTATTAATAAAAATAGGTTATGTCTGTCCCTATCATTGGTTACGTTCGTTCGTGCCCAATACAAACATTTGTATGTGATTCTCGATATTCCATAAGAAAAAATCCCGTCTCATCTCTAATCTGCATCTAAAAGGAAATCTGTGTGCATACTTTCAGTTTTCTAGGTTCGAGAGTTTGGGCTGGGCAATGGTCAGTGAGTCACGATTAGAACACTCGTGTTTATTTTATACTAGCGTCCCGTCCCAGCTTCGCACGGGTCTTTGTAATGCGGTCCCTAGACGATCAGGCATGCTTGACAAGCATTGCAAAAATTTTATTCGGATTAACTTTTCATCAAGCATTGTCAAACACATAAATGCTTGTCAAGCGTACCAAGCATCGTTCTAAACGGTCAAAATTGCTTGACAAGCACGTAAAATTCATGTGCTTGTCAAGCACTTTTGATCGTCTAGGGACCGCATAAGGATATAAAAAAAAAATATAGCCTATCTCACCTGCGGCTAGGTAGCTTCCCAATGGTGAAAGAATTTTACTAATCGAACCAGTAGTTTTTTAGTTTATCCGTTACAAAAAAAAAAACAATCAAATAAAAAACTTTCCTCTTTATAATATTACTATAGATTAACCCCCTTACTAATAAACTAATAACGAGTAAATAGTTAAACACTGTTTTGTCACTGTCTTTCTTGAGGATTAAACGAAGTGTGAAAGTGACAAAACATTGTATGACTTAACTATACATGCATTACACAACATTTATTAGTAAAGGGGAAAGATTATCATCGGTATTATAACCACAAATAATTGGGTATAGCCCTGTATTATTTTTATTAGTCTAAAGAAAGTGTCGGCCTTTTCTGAATAAACGATTTCATTATTTCAAAAAATATAAGCGCGGCCTTTCGCCTGTTTTGTTTTGACACTTGACACAATTCATATGTTTCATTTCTTCTTTCTTTTTCGTGTGTTGTTCGCAGTTAGCGTCAAGGGTAGCTGGTGTCAGTGTAGGGAGTTATGTCTCATTGATTCAAACCGATAGCGTTGATAGGTGTGGTATGACTCTTTTTTGGATATGTCAAAATCGAATCAAATTATACAAAATGACTTTGTGTTACTACAATCTATTAAATTATGCACGGATTAATTTTATGACTTACATTAGTGTTATAGGAAAACGTCAGAAAATTATTACATTCACACGTAATAAATCGTACAACTAAATAATTATACAGGATGTAAAAGGTGTACCGCCAGCAACAGAAGTAGAAGAACATTTTACAATTAACAGATAAAGTGAAGATTTTGTGTTGTGATTCAAGCCCTCTTAAATATAAAATTCAAACGACTGACGAGTGAAACACACAGCCCAAACCGCTGGGTCTAGAGATTCGAAATTTGGAATGTAGGTTCCTTACGATTACGGCGTCTTCAGGTATACTAATAAAGGATTTTTCAAAATTCCCACAGGATAGTGAAATATAATACGCAAACGAAGTTGCAATAATTTTACTAGTATGTACTACATAAAAGGATTTAGTAAAAAAATTACTAAGTTTCATAGGTACATAGGTGTTTCCATTATTAGCATAAAAATATTTGTTTTCACTCTGCCTACATATTTACAATGTAATGTACCATGCCACTTCAGTTTCTTCAACCTTTCAGGCTATTTCGACTCCTCCTATATACGGACGGATAATTTTATTTCGAAACTTACCCATGAAAGACATTACGAGCATAGCTATTTATTTATAACTTGCTGTGCCCACGACATATCGTCCGCGTGGAATTGGATTTGTGGTTAAAAAAGTATCGACGGATAAATCGAGTCAGTGACATCTAATTAAGTTTTGAGGAACTTAATTTTCATTACGTCGGGCCAACTTGTCCGTTAAAAAAGTAAAAAAAAAAAAAAAAATTTGCTTTTATTTTTCTTTTATTGTTCCCTATCCATTTTTGCCAAATACGTTCAATGTACAGACATACTAGGGCCCCATGTCGATCCTAGGGCGATTGGAGACCCAAATCCTAGTAGTAAATCATCATCATCATCATCATCATCTCAGCCACAAGAAGTCCAAAATCAAGTAGTAAATGATTGCAACGAATTTAAAATGCCTTGCATAATATTTCAAGAAAATTGAGAGACATGTATCAAAAAACTTAACTTTGCGACAATGCTTTTAGGTTTTTGACAAATAAGCAATCATTGCGACATGTGCTGTTTGTTACAATTATATATTTTTTTAATAAAATGAAATCATTTATTTTGCAAGTAGATTTACAAGAAATACATTAGCACGTCAATATTCTTTATCCTACTATTTAAATGTCCGATAAGGGATAATTTTAGTCTCTGTGTAAATTAAACTGTCTTGCAGCTATGTAAAGGCTTCCCTAACTCCCTACCATGAGTTCCTGATATTCATGGATATGAAGGGGTTTTTTTTTTGACAATGTTGTGCAAGCTAGTGAATCGCTAACGGGATACGCTTCACCAGCAACATTGGTTTTACGTGGGCGAGGTGTCAACCCGCCACACAACCCCCGAAATGCTGGAGGACCACACCCGTCGTTGGTCAGCGAGTCCATCGGACTTAGCCGGTTAGTGTAGCTAGGCTGTACTACCGACCATTCCCCTATCCGCCACCTTGGGGACGCTCCCCTACGCTGTGAGGGCCAGCGCGGGGTGATATGAAGGGGTTTGGTCGTGAAAATTCAACAAGCTTTTTCAATGCGGGTTCGTTGAGCAGTAAGTCAACTAAAACTGCAGGAAGTTATATGGGGATAGAAAATAATCAATAAAACTAAACTATGTTTGAACTATTTTTTTATTTAAATAAGTCCATTGCACCTTTCTATTCACTTCATTCGGAAGGGACGGCAGTTTTTACTAATATTTATACTCAATCATTTATTGCTTAATGTAGGTATACAGGTGTCATCTTAAATCTAATATCAAATAAGGGCCCTGATGAATAAGAACTAGTAAGAAATTCAGTATTATTTATTCTTTTAAAACGATACAAATTAAATAAATATACATTACAATATTGCATACACTACAGTTTATTTTTAAATCATGATACTTATAATTTATATAATACAATTTATTAATGCATTGCTACTCAGTTGTATCTCTTTAAGAAATAGAGAAAAGGTTGTTTTTTTATGTATTATTAGGTTTGTTTTGTCTACTATTTAAGTCAAGTGACAAAATATGTCCCAGGACCATTTATGTCACTTAACTTCAATAATAATAACAAGTTATAAGGTTTGATTAAATCGGGATTATGAGTAAATATAACAGTAAATGGTTACTATTTAAATCAGGTGACAAAAATATCCCAGGCTCATTCCTGTCACCTGATTTGGATAATAATATTAATTTACAAGATTTCATTAAATCGGAACACAAAACAGTACATTGTTACTATTTATTTCTGGTGACAAAAATGTCCCAGGCTCATTCTTGTCACCAAATTCAAATAATAATATCGATTAACAATGTGTTATGAAATCAGGAAATCAGATAGTAAATACGGGTTACTATTTAAGTCATATGGCAAAAATGTCCCAGGCTCATTTTCGACACCGGACTTAAATAATAATGTCGATTACAATATTTTATTTATTCTGAATACAAATCAGTAAATAGATGTTATTTAAGTCAGGTGACAAAAATATCCCAGGCTGATTTCTGTCACCTGACTATAATATCAATTCACAGATTTTCATGATCGAGAAACAAACCGGTACATATGGTACTTTTATTATATTTATGTTTTATATTATTGTTATCAGATGACAAAAATATCCATAGTTCTTTTTATTATCTGACTTAAAGAACATAATTCATTGTATGGTACTAGTTTCTGTCACCAGATTTACAATAATATTTTCTTGAATTTACATACATTTACGAAATTATTAGTTTTTAATGGTGATGTACTATGTTATATACTTATTTCCAGCCAACACTATGAAAACAAATTGTTCAAAGACGGTAAAAAAAAAAATAATAATCATAATAAATATAATATAGTTTATAATGTAAACCTGATATAATTTTTTGGAAGCAAATTATCTGCTACGTTATTATACGTTGTACAAATTTATTCAGAAAAGCGGGGTACACCCAAACGAAGTTGCGTTATTTAGTAATGGATTATTGTTGATTAAATGGAATAATAAAAACAATAAATATATTAATAGCCAGCTGTATAATAAATAATAATATATTTTATGAACGTAAAAATAATACTAATATAAATTATGCTATTTAAATTAGTAATGTGAATTTTGAAATTCCAATAGACTTTTCCGAAGATGGATCAGATAATAATATCACTCTCTGTGCTATATGGCTTATTGAGTTTGGGAGGGCTGGGTTAAATACAATACTGTTTAAACAGGACGATATGGTTTAGGATTACATGATTCCAAAGATACCAAGGGCTGGATCCCGCGCAGCCCTCGAATTTCTCTGAGGATACGATTTAAAGCCGTCGGCTCCGTGACTTCTAATTTCATAACCCAGCAGCCTGTAGGTCTTGGTGGAAATTGCTGTGTACCAGAAAGGCCGGGTATAATACGAAGCCAATTTTTCGATGGGTGGGTGTTAGGGTAAAAATTATATTGAGGAACATTTCTATTATATAAACATCCTGGTTGTGTGCAAGGCGGCCTGACACGTGGGAGTTCTGGGTTTTGAGGTGGTTTGATTGGGTAAAAGTTATATCCAGAGACCACGTTCTGCGTATAAGGCGGCCTATTCCATGACAGTGTTGGAAAATATTGCGGCGACACTCCGGATTTTAAAATATTAGTCTGTAGGTAGTAAGGTGGCCTGAACCATAAGGGTCTTCGATAATAATGCTGGTTGTTTGAGTTTAAGTTATATCCAGGAACAACGTTCGGATTATATACACATGCGGGTCTTGTGTAAAGCGGCCTATTCCATAACGGTAATAGATAATTTTGTGACGGCACTCCGGATTTTAAAATATTATTCAGTTGGCCGTAGTAAGGTGGCCAGAAATATGGTGGTTTTGGATAATAATGCTGGTTATTTAAGTTATTTCCAGGAACAACATGCGGAGAATATAAACATGGGGGTCGCGTGCATGGTGTTACTGGATAACAGATCGGCTGCTTTGGTTGTGGGGCTTGTCCAGGAACAACATGCGGAGGATATAAACATGGGGATCGCGTGTATGGTGGTACTGGATAATAGATTTTCTGCTTTGGTTGAGGGGTTTGTCCAGGAACAATATGCGGAGGATATAAACATGGGGGTCGCGTATATGGTGGTACAGGATAATAGATCGGCTGTTTTGGTTGAGGGGTTTGTCCAGGAACAACATGCGGAGGATATAAACATGGGGGTCGCGTGTATGGTGGTACTGGATAATAGATCTGCTGCTTTGGCTGTGAGCCTAGTCTAGAATCTACATGCGGAGGATATAAACATGGGGGTCGCGTGCATGGTGGTACTGGATAATAGATCGGCTGCTTTGGTTTTGGGACTGGTCCAGGAACTACCTGCGGAGGATATAAACATGGGGGTCGCGTATATGGTGGTACAGGATAATAGATCGGCTGTTTTGGTTGAGGGGTTTGTCCAGGAACAACATGCGGAGGATATAAACATGGTGGTCGCGTATATGGTGGTACTGGATAATAGATCGGCTGTTTTGGTTTAGGGGTTTGTCCAGGAACAACATGCGGAGGATATAAACATGTAGGTCGTGTGAATGGTGGTACTGGATAATAGATCGGCTGCTTTAGATGTGGGGTTTGTCGAGGAACAACATGTGGATGATATAAACATGGGGGTCGCGTGCATGGTGGTACTGGATAATCGATCTGCTGCTTTGGTTGTGGGCCTAGTCTAGAATCGACATGCGGAGGATATAAACATGGGGGTCGCGTGCATGGTGGTACTGGATAATAGATCTGCTGCTTTGGCTGTGGGCCTAGTCTAGAATCTACATGCGGAGGATATAAACATGGGGGTCGCGTGCATGGTGGTACTGGATAATAGATCGGCTGCTTTGGTTTTGGGACTGGTCCAGGAACAACCTGCGGAGGAAATAAACATGGGGGTCGCATGCATGGTGGTATTGGGTAAGGAACATATTTGGGAATAATGTATTGAGGAAGATTATTGGTCTCTGAAGTCGGAGGATTATAAATTGGTCCTTTGGGATATAAAATATTAAATTGACGAAGATATCTCAACCATGATAATGTGGGATTATAGTAATACAACGGCTGGTTTGGTTGTGTGGTTTGTCCAGGAACAACATGCGTAGGATATAAACATGGGGGTCGCGTGCATGGTGGTACTGGATAATAGATCTGCTGCTTTGGTTGTGGTGCTAGTCCAGGAACATGCGGAGGATATAAACATGGCGGTCGTATGCATGGTGGCCTTGGGTAAGGAATATATTGGGGAAGATTTTTCTCTACCTCTAAAGTTGGTACTTTAGGATACATATATTGTGTAAGATATCTATACCATGAAAGTGTGGGGTTATGTTGTGGCGTGTAGGGATATAAATTATACCGTGGTAAGGCGTAGTAATACCATGGGAATGCTTGATTATAAGGCGGCTTGAACCCATTCAAGTTATATCCAGGAACAACTTTCGGAGTATATAAACATGCAGTTCCCGTGCATTTCAGTGTAGGATAATGTTGAGGCGGTGCTCCAGATTTTAGAATATCTGGTGGTACAGCGTAGTAAGGCGGCCTGTAAACTGGATTATACTGCGGCAAGTTGGTATTCAAATAATACCAAGGTATGGCGTTGTAGGGCGGCCTGAACCGTGGGGCTGGATGCGGCTGGTTTAATCCAGAAACAACCGGTACACATGCTGGTCCGGTGCATGGTGGCTGGTACGGCAAACTAAGTCGGTTTTTACTTCCTGGACAAGGAATCCTGAGTAGTACCTTGGAAGGTATGACAACTTCTGCCAAGCATTGCGATTCCAAACTCGTAGCATGTGCTGACACAGCCAGTAGGAACACTGAAAAAATAATAATTGATATATGTATTTCCCCACCTGAAAAAGTTAATTGGACATTTTCCAATAGAGTATCATAATAAAAAATGCCAACTTTGAGTGACACAGATCGGAATATAAAATTTTTAGGGAGTCCGAAGAAGAGCTGAGAAAAGAGTACCTAGTACCCTGTGTGTCTTCAGCGTTTCGTCTCCATGACATGCGAAGGTGACGGTCCTAAACTGAGGTTGTCGTGCATAACATATTGTCCAGAAAGGGCGAATTCGTCGCGTGTTTTAGTCGCGTATCATTGTCCATAGCGCAGTATCAATCATTTCATCGTGAGGTCTAACACACAAAGAGTTCAATGTAGCACAAAACGCATCGCCAACGCGCGTACATGTGTACAGGGTCTCCAGCACTCGTGAAAGAAAGTCAGGGATACAATATATTTTTTTGATAAATAAATATTTACCCAACAACGCAGTAATAACCTTCATATTCATGGTATGTAGGCAAAAATATTACTGACTATTAAATAGGATTTTGATTCTATAACATATTATTTCAAATCGAATTATCGTATTATTGAAAACAAATTACGTATGTGGTCATTTGTGTTTTACAATACAATAAATTATTAACAGATAGGGTTGGGAAAATATCGATAAGATTTAATATCGATTTCACACCCTGTATATTATGCCTCGTACTCGTGAAAACCTATAATTGGTTTATAACTATTGTCGTTGATAGTAATCTGTCGGTTATCGAATAAATAAAGAGAAAAGCCGATTGATCAGTGATAGAAAAGAAATAATTAAACTTACATTAGATTAAATGTTACTAAAATATAGATAAAAATCACTTTCTGTTACACTATTTGACTTGGTACTCGGTCTGGGAAATATTGAAGTCGTTCCAATATTCATAGATTTAATACAAGGAGTATCATTATTAGGGTTCCCCATTATTTCTTTCACACGTAAGAAAATTTTATAGAAACCACTGTCTACGTTTTTTATGGAAAAATTGAAATGTACCGCAATGGATTTTAAAAATAATTTTAATTCCCATAAATGTTTTATCATAATTTTCTATGTGAAGCTTAATAAACGTTTTAGCCAAATTGTATGAGAAATTATATTTTTTATTCTATTGTTTTAGGAAGGAGAAGATTATACAGTGGTGCCGAACAGTGAGATAGTGGTTTCAAGAACTGCTTTCAGAGACAATTCATCATACTACACTCTGAATAACAAGAGAGTACAGTTCAAAGAGGTTGCCAAGATGCTGAGGTCCCATGGGATTGATTTGGATCACAACCGATTTCTTATATTACAAGTAAGTGGATTATTATTTCTAAGATCCGGCTCAAAGGACTATAAAAATGTTGGGTTGGTAGAGACAAATATGTTTTTCTTCAATTAAATAGTAGATATTTATTACACCATTTTTTATGACATTTTGAAGCAATACAAAACAGACATTTGTCACTTTATAGAAATATCTTTGAATTAAATGCAAAATTCGAACAGTTACTGCGTTTTGCACGAAGGAACTATTATGAAATATGTGATTTTGATTTATTATAAAAAACACCTTCATATATAATTTAAAAAAATTTTTTTTTTTAAATATAATATTCGTGTAACACACACAAAAATAGTTTTTTTTACTTCTTCCTTCCTAGAAAGAAAGAAAAACATTTATTCAATACAGCACATAAGACACAAGACAATAAAAACTATAGTCTGTTTATTTAACAAACGAGTACTTAGTATGTCCCTCGCATATTTCCGACATTGACAGAGTGAGATGGGTCATTGTATCATCCAATAGCAACGCTTGCAAAATTGTTAATATGGACCAATAGCAGGGCAGATTTTTTAGAGAGGTAGGGCACAGCGGATAATCCGCTCAAATCGGAGCAGCCCGTCTGGGGAAGGACCTCCACCTTACAGAAGATCGTAGTCAAATAGCATTGGTCTCGGCCATGTTGTGTTCCTACGGTGAGTAAGGTCTCCAGAGCTCCACTTGGGGGGGTTGGGAGGGTTGGCAACGCGTGAGTGATACCCCCGGTATTGCTTACGTCTATAGGCTACGGTGACGGCTTACCATCAGGCCGACCGTATGCTTGTTTGCCACCTGTGTGGTATAAAAAAAAAAAAAAAAAGGTCAGCAGACATTTTCGGTATATACTCGCTTGTAAAAAAAAATAGTTTACATTATAAATGTATCCCCACACTACCCTTGTAACGTAGGTGTTAAATCGAAATTAATTTCTGTAAACGGTCTATAACAATTTTTCAGCTTTATAAAACTTTATAAACAAATAAAATAATGCATTCATGCGTAAACTATTTTAACTTTTTACAATATTATATTTAGATACTAGCGAAACCCGCGCAACTTCGTTTGCGTGTATCCCGCTTTCCCGTGGGAATTTTGGAATGTATGATACTTTAAAACCTTCCCCTTGAATCACTCTATAAATTAAAAAAAAACGCATCAAAATCCGTTGCGTAGTTTTAAAGATTTAAGCATACAAAGGGACATAGGGACATAGGGACAGAAAAAGCGACTTTGTTTTATACTATGTAGTGATTAGTAGAATGAAGGAATGGAAATGCAGGTACAGAGTAGCAACCGTAAATTGGACTTTATATTTAAGAGCTTAAGATTTAAAATGAAAATTTCATATGCAAATATATGAGGCTTGAATAAATAGTTAAATTATAAAAAGGCTCTAATCTACATACGTAAATAAATTAAATATACAGGGTGAAAATTTAGTCACCATTAAAAAATTTTCTATGTGTACATACAACTTTTTATTAAATCAATGAAAAAAAATGTAGGTAAAATTTTCAAATTAATAATATTATCCCGGATTGCGCGCGTGGTTTCTATGACTTTAGATAACTTTGTGATGCTCTCTTAATATTTTAGTACTAAGTGATACTAAAAGAAAAAACACGTATGATTTTCACAGCAGAAAAATATATAAAATTTTGATGGTGATAAAAAATTGGCTCTGTAGAATGTGTATCTTGGTATCACAAGAATATTACTTGGTTATGTCACAAGAAGATTAGTTGTTTTTTTAATTTTAATTTTATTTACAGTAGGCCACAAATTTTACAAAAAACACCTTACTAAACACGTAGATTTTCGCAAGAATACTTTTTTCGAAAGAAGATTCGTAGCGTAAAGTAATTGACATAGCTCAACGGACCAGCAAGCTGAAGTGTTAGTGGCTAGGGAACATAGCGCGCAGAACCGCTGGCCGCTCTGGGGCAAGAGGTTTCTGGATTGGCGACCGCGTACCGGAAAGTCGTACGAAGCCGCTGGATGCAGGCCGCCGCCAACCAGTCATGCTGGAGATATTTGGGAGAGGCGTATGCCCAACAATGGACTTCTTGTGGCTACCCAATATTAGTAATAATACGTGGATTTTCACAAAAATATTTTTTTATTTTATTCAAATCGACCATAGTGCCACGGACCTCGTTTCCTTAACATTATATTATTATTATACTATAGTTTCTGTTGTCTATTGTTATTTGTATGTGTATATGTTGTAATTTAACATTACAGGGTGAAGTAGAACAAATCGCCATGATGAAGCCCAAAGGTCTGACGGAACATGAGTCCGGTATGCTTGAGTATTTGGAAGATATTATCGGAACTTCAAGATATAAGGTAACTTAAATAAGTTCTACACAATTGTATAAACTAAAAGTTCTTTTTTTTTTGTGCGGCTGTAATATCACTGCGACCAGGACTGGTCTATTGTGATCGCCACATGATTTGTTAGAGCTCACCGCTAGACCCTGCTGCTATGATGAACCGCAGGATTTGCTTAGGGGGGAACTCCTTTAACTCATCTGGGCTTAATAAGTGTTTCCCTAGATGAGTGCTGCGCTTGTGTATAAGTGGCCCACATTCCCCCAGAAGATCCAGTGGTGTTTCATCAGCCTCCTTACATCGTCAAAAAAGAGTATCTTTACTTTCCCTTTTAATATAAAATCATTTATTTTGCTAGTAGATTTCATGCATTTTTTTTATTATTTTCTATCTATTCACACTTCCCATGTGAATGGCCTCTTGAAGACGAAGAAGTGCCGCAAGAAACTCAACAGTTAGCCTTTTTTAAAAGCCATATTGACATAAAAGTATTTAAAAAAATTATACATTGTAAGATTGAAAAAAAGAAAAATAAAGTGACCACAAATTATCTTTGATTATTTTCAGGAACCAATAGAAAAACTTAATGTCAAAGTGGAAGAATACACAGAAATGAGAAAAGAGAAGTTGAATAGAGTACGTTTAGTAGAACAAGAGAAGCAGAAGTTGGAGCAACCAATGAGAGAGGCGGTCGAACAAATGAATCTTACTAATACCACTTTGAGAACTAGGAATATGTTACTGCAGAAATATATGTAAGTATAAGTAGAGTAGCCCACCATACAATCAAGAAATTTGACACCCCAGATAGTCTTAAGCCAGGCAGAAACTACCCGGGCGCGGTACGCTTGTGGTACGCCATCAGCGCACCTCTTCTATCTGTTTTGCACCACGTCCCTTTCCTACATTTTGTATGAAAGAACATTGAAAAGACGTCGAGTCGGCGCGACGGCCTCGCGTCGTCGTCCCCTCCCCCCAAAGTTAATGCTTTGGGGGGGGGGGAGGGGGTAATTTGTTTAAAGCACAGTATTGTATAATTGTGTATAATTACAGTCACGAAACAAACAAAATAATAGAGAGTAAACAGAAAGAGATGGAAGAGTTAAATAAGAACTTGAAGGAGATCGATGACAAGCTTAATACGATCAAAGAAGAGTTGCAGGAGAAAACTGCTGTACTCAAAACTGGGACGCAGTGAGTATGCTTCATTTTATACAATTTTTAAGTTCTGTGTCATAAGAGCCAAAATTGTACTGCAAGTGAAAAGCTCGACGTGCACCTGACTGTACCTACTTTATTTTCTCAAATAAATTATCTTATACTATGATTCAAATTTTCTAAATATTCTATGAAAGGGTTAACTCGAGTTTTTATTAGACTTATTTTCAACCTGTTGTAGACCAGTGTAATCTGGACACCTGGGGCCCGATTCTACTAAACAAATGCACCAATGGACTCTCAATGGTGTCTCAATAGAATGCCGATAGTGTATCAGTGGAATAGTCTTTGACATTTGTTATGGACTTAAACATTAACATAATGTTTAACTTATTGTTTAGTAGAATCGGGCCCCTACGTCGATGGATTGGTGGATTGGCAATGGGTGGATTTTATATGGCATGACAAAATAACATAGCATTAAAATGTAATTATTATAGGAAATACGACAAAATGCAGAAACAGAAAGAGGAAACAGCGGAAAAGTTGCAGAGTTGCAAAAAGAAGATGGTGGTTGTTATCGCGGATACCACGCAGTCCAACAAGAAAAAGAAGAATCTAGAACAATTGCTTGAACAGGAGAAAGGGAAACTCATTGAATTGGAACTTGTATGTTTATATAAAAAAATCCTAATCTAAACTAATATAAAGAGGAAACATTTGTATTTTTGTTTGCAACGAATAAATAAATAAATACCTTTATAGGGACAATTCATACAGATTGAGCTAGCCCTAAAGTAAGTTTGAAACTTGTGTTATGGGATACTAACTCAACGATATTATATTTTATAACAAATACATATATAGATAAACACCGAAGACGCGAGGCCAATCAGAAAAAGATCGTTTTTCATCATGACCCGACCGGGGATCGAACCCGGGACCTCCTGGGTGGCGGTCTGGCGTGGTAACCATTACGCCACGGAGGTCGTCGAAAACGACTGATCAATGAACTCAAACTACTGGACCGATGATTTGAAAAATTCTTTCAGCGTTGGGAAACTACGCTATCCCCGGGTCACTAGGCAGTTTATATATATTTTTAAATGAGATCCTAACTAAAAACCCGTGCGAATCCGGGGCCGGCCTCTAGTTAATAAATAAAAAACCCGAGGTTTGACTAAAACTTGTTTTGTCATTGTCGCAGTTCAAAAACAGATTTTAGTTGATCCTTGTTTTTTGCTTCGTTGTTTAGTTTTTGCTGACATCATTACCAATGTAACAATTATTTAAATTTACTTAACAGATACCGGAAAAAAATAAAAGGGAGATAGAAGATTGTGAAAAGTTATTGACTAAACACAAAGAAAATAAGAAGCAAGCCGAAGATGAACTCCAGACTGTAATGGCGGGTGTCAGGTAATAGCTGTTAACCGTTGCACGTGCGTTTAGAAGGGGAAGGGCCTATTTGCCAACTTGTGTGTTGTTTTCCCGTGGGATACTTTTTTTCCGTGGAATCGTTATTTTTCTTTTGTTCTCCCCAGTTGGCAACCTTCAAAAAGATCTACCAAAAAAACTTTTTATCGTTTTTTTAAGATACTTAAAATTTGTGGCGCAAATGGTGCATCCACACTGCATTTACTACACTTCCGGACACATGAATCGAGCCACCCTACATTTTTATGTGTAATGACATAGAACATAAAAATATTCTTAAGTTAATCAAAAAGTTTTTATGCAGTTTTGATGCTGGTATATTCATAATGATTTTGAAGTGCTGTTGTTCCAATTTTGAATTTATCAAATGGAAAAACGAAACAAAATCCAAATTAGTGCATTCTTTTGAAAAGAAAAGTTGATCTAAATTAACATATTTTTTTTATTTAACTCCATAATTTTGAATTCACTGTAATTGTTTTGAAATTAAAACATCGTAAAATTGTTGTTTTTTTAATTTGAGCCATTTAAACGTTAAAATTATGAATACACCGCCTCTTCTAGCCGCACAAGCTGTGTCGCTTCTACAGTCGGGCCGAAGTCAGCGCGATGTAGCATCACAGCTTGCTTTAAGCCGTTCTGCTGTGCAAAGGGTATACCATCGATACCTCGACACTGGTGGATACGTGCGCCGTCCAGGAAGACCGCGATTTCGGGTAACTTCAGAAAGACAGGATCGCTTTATCGCGACAACCAGTTTACAAAATCGTCACCTCACCTCTGTACAGATCCAAGAACAGCTTCGAGACTTTCATGGAGTGGCTGTTTCCGCGCGAACAATTAGACGAAGACTTAAAGAACGTGGTCTGAGCCCACATAAGCCAGCCAACGGGCCGAAACTGACAAGAGCTCACCGAATGGCGCGCTTACAGTTTGCACGCGAACATTTGCATTGGACTCAACGCCAATGGAGCAAGGTACTCTTTACTGATGAGACTAAGATTATGCTTTATGGTAATGATGGAAGGAGGAAGGTCTACCGAAGGCGGGGAGAGCGCTTTGTTCAGTGTTGTATTGAAGAGAGAGTGAGTTATGGCGGGAGCTCGTGGATAGTCTGGGGAGGAATATCTGCCGATGGTAAAACTGGGCTAGAGGTTGTGACAGGACCACGTCTACCAACACTAAATGCCCGTCGATACATTAACCATTGCCTAGAGACTCATGTGATGCCATATGCTGGATTTGTAGGCCAAGGCTTCATCTTTATGCATGATAATGCAAGAGCGCACACTGCAGGAATCGTCAGGGCATACCTTCATGATGTTGGAATCACGACAATGGAATGGCCAGCAAGGAGCCCTGATATGAATCCCATCGAACGTCTATGGGACGAATTGAAGAGGCGTGTTCGAGCTCACCAACCAGCACCACAAACTTTGGAAGAGCTGAGAGTTGCCAACGAGGAGGAATGGAAGAACATTCCACAACACTTCATAATGACGTTGATTAACTCCATGCCAAATCGCATGACTGCAATCATGAACGCTCTCGGAGGCAATACAAGTTACTGAATAATTTTTTTTTCCAAAATTCCTTTTTTTTTTCAAAAATTCAACCCGAGTCTTGCCTTTGAGAAAGGTTATACAGGACAAGTTTCACTTAAAATTGTAATTTTATCAAGTTATTGAAATTTAAATTTGGAATTAAGTATACCTTATTAATGTAAAGTGTACCAGCTTCCAAATTGCATAAAAACTTTTTCGTTGATCATATACTTTTGTTAAGTTACCAGCAATCAAAGTTGAAACTGCTGGGTGGCTCGATTCAAGTGTCCGGAAGTGTATTAGCGGAGCAACAGAATGCAACACGACAACATAACATTTTTCAACCAGACACTTTCAGGGTGCCATCAGCTAGGACAAACATGTTAAAATTTGCGCCTTTGTCACGAGCCATAAAGTTACTAAATGTTTTGTCAAAAGAGGTTGACATATTTCATACCAGCCTAACAAAGGTAATTGTAGTACTACAAAAATATTTAGAAAATTATGAAAATGTAAAAGATAATTGATTAAATACCTAGTTCGCTTTGGTTTTTAACTGTAAAGGTGTTATAATCTTGTCAAATAAATAAATAAAAAAAAAAAAAAAAAATAACTTTTGCGACATTTCAATAACTTTTTGTTATCAAGTGTTGGCCACGAATACTTAGAAACTTATATACACTGCAGTGGCGAAGGGTGAAATTTTACTCAGGGGAAGCCGGAGCAAAAAAAAACAGTGTTATCTTACCACAGGGATGGAGAATTCCGAATACCATATCAAGTCTTGAATCTAAGTTGCAAATTATCCATTACCATACATAAAAGCACTGATATAATATGGAAAACCAAAACAGCGTTTTAAGTTTACAACTACCTGTGAGCCACGAATACTTTTCGTACAAATTACAATGAAAATGTTTTGTAAAGCCATCTTTCCGTCTATAATCTATTTTCATAGAAGGACAAGCACGGCCGCGCTGTATAATATGTTTTTTTATTTTCAAAACTGTATGTTTGAAAATTATTATCTAATAAAAAGTCTGTGAGACCACGTCTAAAATTGCAGCCATTACGTGAGCCATTACGAATGTAAACAAAACAGACTAAACCAAAATAAACAATTAACTACTTACACCTGAAACCGATAAATTCTATAACTATAACACAATTCACACCGAACCCTGTCCAACATTTAACCACGAAGTCACTCTAAACTCTAATCTATTCAAATTTACTAAATTAACAACAAACAAATTTTAAAAAAAAACTAACAACTATACAACACACAACAAAGCACAGGCGAAAGTGAAGTGAAAAAATTTCATAATTTTGACAATTACAACGCGACAAAATTATAGTTGTTTTATTATTCAAGCACTAAACACATAATTAACTATATTTTTTACTTCTCAGGTTAATACCTCTGTTTATCTTTGTCGCACTAACGTAACCTGATACATGCCATCCTTGTCGTAACTCGGCGACTACCGGCTTAATATGTTCATATGATCGGCGTGAGAAAGAGACCGCGCTAGGAACAAAATGTACGCGTAAGAAAGAGACAGCCGCTCCTAAAACTGTATGCGGCTACAACTCGGGAATTACCGGCTTTCGACGCACAGGCACAGCTAAGCGACGTCACAGAATAGATAATAGTACTAGCGAAGTGTGATATTGCTATTTATTATTGTATAGGCGTTTGGGTATCATCCTATCATCATTATGTATGAAGTGAAATCATGTCATTAGCAGAGTCGATACTGTTAGATAATTCACTATTTTTAAAAGGGAAGCCGACAGGAATCGTGTTATTAGGACCCCTCGCCACTGATACACTGTATATTAATTATTAAATAAAATAGTTTTTTGTCTCTCCTGTAAAACTTACTCGATCTTACTTGTGGGGTTTAAACAATCACAGATTCAAATGTAATTTATATTTTTTCCTCAGATCAAAAACCCAAGGTCTACAAGAAACGAAGGATCAATTACAAGCAAAACTAGTAGATCTAAGAAGAATTGTGGATGAAGCGAACAATCAGTATAAATTAACTGAATCAGAATTAAAAATATATTTGAGTAATGAACAGAAAGAGACGGAGAAACTGGAGAGAATGAGAGAGGCTTATGAGAAAGCTGCTAACGATTTGGAGGAAAAGAAAACGTATGTTAATTATTTTTATTTTATTGACGAATTACGTAATGACATCCAGTCCAAAACAAGCATACATTATTTTTCGGCTGATATTTGGCTTTGAAAGTATCCAATGTACAGTCAGCGGCATATAAATGTTGTCACTTAAAGTCAACCAATGAGAGAGGTGAGCAGTATCGTAACTAAAGATTCAAGTTTTTCTAAATATTACGTGAAGAAACTCAAATTTTTATTTATCAATAGTGTTCATGTTGAACTATTTATTTATTTAAGTTTATTGACCACAATACCTAAGTACTGATACAATAGGCGGACTTAAGGTCGCTGTATACGTAACGTGTTTTTTCACGGACGGGACGGGAAGTTAACTATAGTTTCATACAAAATATATGTGAATATGCATATGTCGCGGATGACGGGACGGGAACGTGGCCGTGTCGAAGAAAAAGTCACGTCCCCGTCCCGTCCGAGGTATTATCCCGTTGCGTATACAGCGACCTTTAATGCATTCTCTACCAGTAAACCATTGGGAAGTGCAACTATGTAATTAATTACAAAGTTTCATAACGAGATGCTTACATTATTAGCATAAAAATATTTGTTAGCTACCCTGCTCACCTTTTTCATTTGTTGACTGTACTTTGTCACTATAACGGCTGGCCTGTTTTTGACGAACAGATATTTTATGTCAGGAATAACTAGGGCCGAAAAATAAAATTATATTATTACAGATTACAACAAGAGTTATCTTCTACTGTGCCAACCAGTGAAAATGAGCTGAAAGATAAACAAACAAAATTACACGCTTTGAAGAGCGAAGAAAATACTGTGTCCAAAGAAGCGAGGACTTTGAGGTATTATTGATTATTAGTAACTAAAGTAGCGGCACGCTATGATGGCCGTTTTGACATATTACAATAGAGATGTGAACTGTCAATTAATTCTCGAAAAAAATATAATCAAATCTATAAGTTTTTGTTGCAAGTAGTATGTACCTGATTAAAAAGGTTTAATAAAACAAAAATATAAAACGTTACTTAATATATTTGAACGAACTGAATATTGGAATGAAAATGAATATACATACTTTATATGCACACTATGAATTTCGAAAAACAAATGCCAAGTTGTTTGGTAAATAAGTACACCAATAATTATAATCTTATAAAAATAAAAGATAAATGTTCGCGGACCCTAATATACAGCGTGTAAAAAAAGACCGAAAAAACATTTAAAGGAGCTATAGGGTACCGTATGTACTGTCCCTTTGTAGAGATAAAAACCTGATAAAGCCAACGGTTTCGTAGAAAAACGATGTTCAATTCGACAACAATAATTAGCAAACGCAGCCCTAAAGTCATATGGTAAGGCGAATGAACTCCTTCTAATGCTATTAGTTACGATACAGAAGGGACACTGATTTTCATTATTTTTTTATTATACCTACATACAACTACGAATAATATTTTATTACAACAAAAAACAATTACATAAAATAAACATTCAATTGTTAGCAACACGAGGCGCCATCTAGCGACGATGAGTGGAACTTGTCACGAATTCCACCACTACCGCGCGACCACGAGTTAAAAAATGAGTGTTCTGAACTAACCGGCGCGCGTCATTATTTTCTTGGATTTGCAAATAGAATTATTTATGATGATATTTTGTATTTATTGATTTGTGTCGATTGAAAGTTAGTCCTGGTGTTTAAATTGTTTATAATTATTATTTATTAAAGCTTTTTACGAAATTGGTAAAAATTACCATCCATAATATTACTAGTTTATACTCATTGTAAAAAAACACTACGTTCAAAAACAAATTGTGCCTACTGTCGCTTCTGCACAAATCCTTTTCATTTCTAGTCCACGTGGACTGTGGTCTATTTATGACAGAAAGTATTGCACCCAATGAATGGGCAAGCGCACGAGCACCTGATTGGCCGGCCGCAAGTCACATGAAATTTAGCCCCGCCTTTCATCACTTTTGTGTATTTAGAAATGGTTCCGTAATATCCTTATTTTCTTTGTAAACAAGTTATCATTTTTAGGATTTTATTGTAATAAATAGCAGACAGACAGTAACAGGCTGTTACTGTCTGCCTGCTATTTATTACAATAAAATAAAAGTAAACCATGTTCCTTGATTACTAATTCAATGTGTTTTTAAAATTTCTATTTAAGGGTTTCGCAAAAAAAACATTTAATGAACCCTAAAACAAATCACCGCCATTTTTTTTCTTCGTTCGGCACTATTCGGCAGCCGGCCGGTGTCGTCGCGTCGGGTCGGTCGGTCAGTCAGTCAAGTCAGTTCAGTCGGTCTTTGTCTGTTCGTGAGTTCAGTGCATTGTTCCTGCAATTAAAATGTCTCGTCAAATCATACATGTTTACTCAAACAATGAGTACTATGATATGATTTTGTGTGTTGGTGCCGCCGATGGTAACATCAACATGGCTATGGACTTCTATCGCCAGCGTTTCGTTGACGGTAGACCCCCGTCGGAGCAACGCCAGCTGCCGTCCTACACGTGCTTCCGAAATATGTCTTTCCACCCGTCGTCGCATCGTGAAGGTCGACCTAATGTTTACGGTGGATCTGAGTTGGAGACTCGAATTATCCAACATTTCGAGCAAAACCCGAGGACGAGTACCCGCCGTGCCGCCGCTGTGTTCAACGTTAATCACATGGTGATATGGAAAACTCTTCGCGACGACGGCCTGCATCCGTATCATTTCCGCCGGACACAAGAGTTGACGTCAGCGGACTATGAACCGAGGAAGAATTTTTGTTCGTGGTACAGAAATCGTGTCGCCAGCGATACAAATTTCGCGGCACGGATTTTGTGGACCGACGAGGCCAGTTTCACAAGGTCGGGCCTAAAAAATTTACACAATGAGCACCTGTGGGCTCACGTGAATCCGCACGCGGCTACGGAAAGCAGTTTCCAGCACCAGTGGCGCATCAACGTGTGGGCTGGCATTATTGGAAATAGAGTCATCGGGCCAGTGTTCCTGCCTGCGAGTTTGAACGCCGCGAATTATTTGGAACACCTAACCAATTATGTAGAGGAGGAGTTGTCAAGCAGTTTGTCAGTGATTGACTACGTTGAAACAGTGTTCCAACACGATGGAGCGCCTGCGCACTATGCACGCCCTGTGCGAAATTATTTAAATTCACGCTTCTCGGAGTGGATAGGGAGAGGAGGACCAGTGCCATGGCCCCCGCGATCTCCAGATTTAACCCCACTTTATTTTTTTTTGTGGGGTCATATTAAAAATTTAGTTTACTCTGTGGAGTGTAACACGCGCGAAGAAATGGAGGAGAGAATTCGTGTGGCGTTCAGAAGTATTACGCCGGCGATGTTGCACAACGTACGGACTTCTATTCTTCGTCGAACAGTGTTGTGTTACGAAAACGAAGGCAGACATTTTGAGCCATATCTGTGAAGTGAAGTGAAGTGTAATTATCGGTATGTACCTACCTACATTCTCATTCTACATTAATAGGTAGTGAACAGAGTTTGAAACTTTATTATCAAGGTAATAATTTGTGTTTAGATCTGTTACACATAAGTAAACATAAACACGTTACGACAATCGTAAATTGTTTGCAAATTATTGCTCGCCCCCGCCTCGCGCCGGTTGAAACAGTGCGGTCATAGCTGCCGCTGCCGCCGCCGCCGCCGTCACGGCCGTCAGGTATTTACTGGTTTTGCGTGAAAACCAGCAAGAGTTTATTTAGCATTTGCTAGCATGTTGTAAATGATTATTAAAAAATTATTTATTAGATTTTTGTTGTTTTACTTGTTACCACTGTACTGTAGGTAGCCTACCTACCTACCTGCCTGTGTAGATAATCCAGGTAATTTTGTTATTTAAATTAGATACCTACCTACTTTTATGTACATAATAGCCCTCTAACTAAGTACGGTACGAGGGTAAGAAAAGTAGGTATGTTCATAATATTATTATTTTCTTTTGAATGAAGACCGCACTAGTCATTATTGTATTGATACTAATAATACTAATAGGCACGGGTTCGAATCCCGCACCATAGCGAGTTTCTTTTATTTATTTATCAAAGCAACACACAGATATTAATCATAAGAGATTACAATAGTTTTAGATTATTTATGTAACAAATAGTTACAAGATAAATATCCTTGAATCTTTTGATTTCTTTTGAATGAAGACCTCACTCATCATTATTGATATAATAGGCACGGGTTCGAATCCCGCACAATGGCGAGTGTTGCTTTGACAGCCCGGGGCAGCGCAGTTGTTTTTTTTTATGTCGTGCGTGAACATTATAGGTTTTGTATTTGTCTTGTTGTTGATGTGATGAGGTGTCTTGCCTCTCCACCTACATTGGAATGGCAATAACTATGATCATTTATTTTGATGTGCACTTGTGCAGTAGAGAAGGTAACGTTAGCGGGAATAGCGCAAGCGCCACCCGCCGTGTCTATGTAGGTGCGCCCCGTCCCGCGCTCCCGCTCCGCTGCCGCAATCCCCGCGCGCCCCGCGCCGCCGTCTCGTAGTACTACGGCGGGAAGGGGCGGTATGCGGGGGTGAGACCGTATTAAGGTTGTCAAATATTTACACTCAAAATTAATTTTATATTTTTGTATGGAAGGTAAAAGTTGCTTTTACGAATTCAACATTTTCATAACTGACTATTTACACGATACCCATGCACATCCTTCAATGTTATTTCGGTCTTTTATTACACCCTGTATATAGTTTAGAAATCAATGTAATTAATAAATTTTGTGTTCTAAAATCATACATTCTATAAATTGTATGACTAACTGAACGTCACTATTGACAATAAAGAACAGCAATTTCCTCCTTCAAATGCAATTATTATTTAATACGAAACTTCATGAGTGGACAAATGTCAAAACGGCCATCATAGCGTGCCGCTACTTTATGACTAAAAATATTTTTGAAAGAAAAAATTCACCTCCCATGGCGGGGCGAATCCGCGCCCTCTGCTGCCGAAGGCGGATTCGCTACCAACGGGCTATTAAAATGTGAGATTGGTCGTTATATCAACTAATAACAACTCTTACAATGGCAACACGTAAGCAACTGCAAAGAAGTAAAAAAAATACGGTCCCGTTTGTTTAAAACAAAAACCTAAACTGTTTTTGTACGCAAATAATGTTTTTTGTTTCTTGTTGTTTATATTGTCACATAAGTGTCGGAAATAAAAACCTTTTTTTTTTTTTTGAGGATCCTTTTGAATTATTTTCACACAAGAAACATTACAGACACTTGCATCAACGTGTAACATAACGTTACAATGTTATTGTAAACGTTAAATTAAAATTGTGGTTCTTTATAATATTTACGAAATTAACCCCCTTACTAATAAACGTTTTGTAATGCGTGTATAGTTATACAATGTTTTGTCACTTTCACACTTCATTTAATTCTCATCAAGAAAGACAGTGACACCACAGTGAATACTCGTTATACTACGTTTATTAGTAAGGGGGTGAGTGGCCCTTATTTTGTTTTGAGGGGTAACTATCGGAATACTCACATAGCAACATGACAAAATTGCCTATACGTCTTGAAATTAAAATGCCATGGTTAGTAGATAGTCATCAAAGCTAAATGCCCTCGTAGCAAAACGGCTGGATCATTGGACACATTACTTGCAGAATGCAACTTGAAGAGTCGAGACAAGCGATGAGTGCGAACAGATCCCGCGGCAGAGTCCTGGACGCACTCATGAAGGAGAAACAGAGCGGGAGACTTCCTGGCATCTTTGGTAGACTGGTAAGATGTTGGCTTTTTTTTTTTTTTTTATACTACTAAGGTGGCAAACAAGCATACGGCCCGCCTGATGGTAAGCATCACCGTAGCCTATAGACGCTTACAATACCGGGAGTATCACTCACGCGTTGCCAACCCTCCCAACCCCCCCAAGTGGAGCTCTGGAGACCTTACTCACCGTAGGAACACAGCATGGCCGAGACCAATGCTATTTGGCTACGAGCTTGATTGAATGTCCCTAATTATTATTTTATTTTATGTCATACCGCATGCAAACAAACATGTGGTCACCACCCCCTACCCCTTTTTTATTTCATACCGCAAGTACCTACTCGTAGAAAAGTAGTTACCACCGCTTATGTACATCAGTTATACTAGAGGCGCTAATGCGTTGCCTGCTACAAGGAAGGAAATATTGAGAGACGAGGTAAGGAGAAGGAGAAGGGATAGGAGTTGGGCTCACAGACCTGTCACTCAGCGAACGAAACGAATTGCTGCTTACGAAACGCATATGACGCGCTTAAAATATTCTTGTAATTCTGTCAGAGTTCACCGCGCCGTACATACATAATATAAACGTTTTCTTTAACGTGCGCTAACGCAGCCTGTCATGATAGTCTGTCGTCTCCACTATAATTAACACATTATAACATGTACAGTCAGCGGCATAAATATGTTATCACTTTAGTACTTTGTCACTTTTGTATATTATTTCAATTACTGAAAACTTTTGAGCGAACATGTCAACAATGTTATAGTGACACTGCATTGCAAAGTTGCAACAAGAGTTGACAAGAGTTGAGTTGATAAGACTACAGAACGAGATGATAACACTGAACATTGTAATTTAATATATTTTCTACTTCACAGGGTGATTTAGGCGGTATAGACACAAAATATGATGTTGCCATATCAACATGTTGTGGTGCGCTTGATAATATAGTGTGTGATACAGTGGAGACTGCGCAGGCGTGCGTGGAACATCTCAAACGGCATGATATTGGCAGAGCAACATTCATTGCTTTGGACAAACAAAATCATTTGATACAAAATATGGAAAGGAGGATGAAATTGTGAGTATATTTAGTCATGAATGACTTTTCACCCCATAAAGTGCGGTCGCGAAACAGAAAGAATTTGTGCCTAATACTGGTCTCCAACGCGGCTGGCTTATGCTGTCATAAAACAAAGTTCGAAATTCATACTTATTACACAATGTATAACGACAATCGATTTCCAATTGTTTTAAAAACTATGAGCCGTTACAGTGGTTACAAACATTTTTGTATTATGCGATTGTGCATATTGTGCGAGATTGTAGTTGCAAAAACAATCGAGAAAAAAAATTACAATTTAAATGGTTTGTCGGCATTAAGTCTTAAGCGCAAGCCACACCGAGCTAAGCGGGCTAGCGAGCTAGGCGGGCGAACATCGTTTCACCTCTTTACATACTTCCGTTCACACCGCGAGCTACCGACTAGAGGTGAAACGATGTTCGCCCGCTTAGCTCGCTAGCCCGCTTAGCATCGGTGTGGCTTGCGCTTTAAGACGGCGATTATTGCAGATGCACATCTGTGCGAGCAAATAAATATTAAATTTGCGTGAGCGACAGAGACAACAGTAATAGGTCTCTAACTAATAAATCCATAATTCCCTTCTTCAATATTTCAGTCCAGAAAACGCTCCACGTCTCTTCGACTTAGTGAAAGTGAAGGATGATCGTGTGTTACCGGCATTCTACTACGCGCTGAGAGATACCTTAGTCGCCAATGACTTGGAGCAGGCCTCGAGGATAGCCTATGGGCATACGAGATACAGAGTCGTGACATTGAAGGGAGATGTCATTGAGATCGCTGGTAATTATGATACATTGCTACAAGGCTATTTATGAACGTGGCCGAAATTGGAACTACAACTCCCGTTCACATTGTATGTCACTTTTCGACAGTTCGCCTTTGACAAAATGTATGAAAATATGCCACAGTAACGCCCTCGCACAACTGTCAGTCACGTTCATAAATATCCTTATACATCTATATGCAATATGATATGCATAATGCTGATGATAATAATATGTAACACTCCCATTGTTGTAAATGACGTGTCTAAGTGCTCATGAGGGTCCACAGAATAACGTATCTTTGACTTGTGTCGAACTATTATAATGTCGGCACCGCTGCTGCGCCGTATACACACAGTTCCACCTAATAACACCATAGATAAAAGTTATAAATTTTTATCTACACAATCATACATCCATACTCAATACTCATCCATCGTTATACTCAATACTTTGTTGCATCATAGTAAATTTAACAAACAATAAGTACTATAAACCCCGTTCGGCATTGCAATTTACAGGATTACAATCTAGAGAGCACGTATTAATCTTACTTTCTAAAATCCTAATAAACAATAAATTATACATATAACTATGCTATATATCCAACAATACTCCGCACCACACATACTAGCTTTTAACTGAAATTACATAATTGTACAAAAATCTAAATTATAAAAATAAAATCTTCAACGCGAAACTCGGCCAACGAAGCGATGGGGAGTTGAGACTGGGGCAGTTTGGGTATGGGCGGCGGAACCAAAGGGGACAGCGGCTGGCGGACTTTTTGGAGAAAGAGGGACTCTTCGCGATGAACTCTTTCTTCAAAAAGCCGCCCCACAGGAAATGGACCTGGATGAGCCCCGATGGTTCCACCAGGAACGAGATAGACTTCATCATGACAACAAAGAGACAAATATTCAGTGATGTCTCCGTGATCAATAGGATTAAATCCGGAAGCGATCACCGAATGGTCAGAGGCACACTGAATTTAAATCTCACACTTGAGAGGTCTCGTCTAATGAAGTCTACTCTTCGACCCACACGTGCCCATATCCAGGATGCTGAGAAGTTTCAACTCGATCTGTCCAATCGCTTCGATGGTCTAGAGGTCTGCGCCTCAGTGGACGATATAAATGACGGGTTGGTAAAAGCTGTCTGTGAGGTAGGCATGAAACACTACAGGCCTAACCGCAAAAACAGGCCACAGCGGCTCTCGACTCACACCCTCGACTTAATGAACCAACGCCGATCTATGGCGCTGCGTACCTCCGAAGACGCTGAAGTGTACTGGCAGCTCAATAGACGCATATCAAAGTCCTTGCGACGTGATATTCGCTCCTTCAATGCTAAAAGCATTGAGGAGTCGATAGAGCGGAATAAAAGCTCGAAAGTGTTCGCAAGAGACATGTCTATTGGGCAGAGCCGGCTGACTAAGCTTAAGACGGATGATGGTAGCGTGGCGTCAACGACGGCAGAGGTGTTGAGGGAAGTCGAGAGGTTCTATGGGCAGCTTTATGCCTCAGTAACCAAACCCGTCAGCAGCACTGCGAGGGACCCAAGAGCCACGCTAACCCGACACTACACCGAAGACATCCCGGACATCAGCTTGTACGAGATTAGGATGGCTCTTAAACAGCTCAAGAACAACAAGGCGCCGGGCGAGGACGGAATCACAGCAGAGCTTCTGACAGCGGGTGGTACACCGGTGCTTAAGGTCCTGCAGAAGCTCTTCAATTCCGTGTTGTTCGAGGGCAAAACACCCGAGGCGTGGAACAGAAGCGTGGTGGTTCTGTTCTTTAAAAAGGGCGATAAAACCCTCTTGAAGAACTATAGACCTATCTCGCTTCTGAGCCACGTCTACAAGCTGTTCTCAAGGGTCATCACGAATCGTCTCGCTCACAAGTTTGATGACTTCCAGCCTCCCGAGCAAGCCGGATTCCGAAAAGGCTACAGTACCATAGACCACATCCATACGCTGCGGCAGATTGTACAGAAGACCGAGGAATACAATCTGCCACTATGCTTAGCGTTTGTGGACTATGAGAAAGCCTTCGATTCGATCGAGACATGGGCCGTGCTACAGTCTCTCCAGCGATGTCGCATAGACTACAGATATATCGAAGCGTTGAAGTGCTTATACAAAAACGCCACTATGTCAGTCCGAGTACAGGAACAGAACACGAAGGCAATCTCATTGCACAGAGGCGTGAGACAGGGAGACGTCATATCTCCGAAACTGTTCACGACCGCTCTGGAGGATGCCTTCAAGCTTCTGGAATGGAAAGGATTTGGCATCAACGTCAACGGCGAGTATATCACTCACCTTCGATTTGCCGACGACATCGTGGTCATGGCGGAGTCGCTGGAGGACCTTAGCACTATGCTCGAAACCTCAATCGAGTCTCCCAACAGGTGGGTCTAAAAATGAACATGGACAAGACAAAAATCATGTCAAATGTCCATGTCGCGCCCGCTCCAGTCTCAGTTGGGAGCTCAATCCTCGAAGTTGTAGACGAGTATGTATACCTTGGACAAACAATCCAATTAGGTAGGTCCAACTTCGAGAAAGAGGTCAATCGACGAATCCGACTCGGCTGGGCAGCTTTCGGGAAATTACGGCATATCTTCTCGTCCAAAATTCCTCAGTGCTTAAAACGAAAAACCTTCGAGCAATGTGTGTTACCAGTGATGACATATGGATCCGAGACGTGGTCGCTCACTATGGGCCTCATAAGAAGGCTCGCGGTCACTCAGCGAGCTACGGAGAGGGCTATGCTCGGGGTTTCTCTACGAGATCGAATCAGGAATGAGGAGATCCGTAGCAGAACCAAAATAACCGACATAGCCAAACGGATCAGCAATCTGAAGTGGCAGTGGGCAGGGCACATAGCGCGCAGAACCGACGGCCGGTGGGGCAAGAGGGTTCTGGAATGGCGACCACGTACCGGAAAGCGCAGCGTAGGACGCCCACCTACAAGGTGGTCAGACGACCTAAAGAAAGTCGCAGGAAGCCGCTGGATGCAGGCCGCTGCCAGCAGGTCGCATTGGAGGCGTTTGGGGGAGGCCTATGTCCAGCAGTGGACTTCTTGTGGCTGAGATGATGATGATGATGAAAAATAAAATAAATCATTATTTAAAAAAAGTCATTCTTTAGTTTCTTGAGCTAGCAGGCCAGCCTGGCCGGAAGATCTTCCCTTCGTAGCGGTCTCCCTCGCTCCAGCTACAGTATTTTTACTTTGACAAAAAAGTGTGATGATGATCAAATAGCCCGTTTACCAACCCTCAGGTACGATGTCTGGTGGTGGTAAGACGACGATGCGTGGACGAATGTCAAGTTCAGTGCAACAGGACACCAGTGAGCAAGACCCAAGGGTGTTGCAGGCGAACGAGAGGAGACTGGAGTCTTTAGAACAAAGGTAATGTAGAATCTATACTAGACAAAAAAAAATATACATGAAAAGGATCGTCGATTTGTATGTATACGAAAAAACAAACTAAAAATCAATAATCGTATTACCTTTTTACAGGTTAAATGAGTTAAGAAGCCAGCAGACAGATCTAGAATCGTCTACAACGTCGCTGCAAAGGAACGCAAAAGACGGGAAAATTAAACTCAACAAACTAAACATTGAAGTAAAGAGTTTGACTGAGCAAGTTCCAGTGTTAAAGGTACATTTTTTTAATACCAAATACATTGATGGGCTGGTGGTTGAGTTAGCAATGCCTACAATAAGTATTTCTTTACAAAATACAATATTTTTGTATTTTTATCAAATTTCTAAGAGAGGTAGGGCACAGCGGATAATCCGCTCCGCATCTTTCGCAGCTCGTCTGGGTTTGGACCTCGACCTTACATCGTATCGTAGCCAAATAGCATTGGTCTCGGCCATGTTGTGTTCCTACGGTGAGTAAGGTCTCCGGAGCTCCACTTGGGAGGGTTGGCAACGCGTGAGTGATACCGATATTGCAGGCGTCTATAGGCTACGGTGCTTACCATTGGGCAGGCCGTATGCTTGTATAAAAAAAAGATGCCAAACCCAAAGTTTTGCCTAATTTGGGGCTAGATAGCGTTGTGTGATATAAAAAATTTACATAGGTTTCGAAATTTGCAAATTTTGATTGATAAATGCATATTCGAGTAAATTCATTCTGTAATATTTAGAAAACTCAAATCATATTTAAAGTTTCATTTGTAGACTTAACAACTTTCTACTAACTTTCTGGTTTATAACTAGATGGCGTTTTTTATCTTAAAAACTAACAAGTTCATTTGTTTTGGATATTTATTCATTTTGTTTCGGAATGGGACAACCAAACACAGAGACGGAATACGAACTGCTTTATTTCTAAGTGGGCGCAGTTACGATAATGTTAAAGAACTACGTATACATTTACAGAAACAAATAAAACAACAAGAGATTAAAGCGGCCTCGAGCAAAGTCGACGAAACAAAGAAGACGACGCTCGAAAATACTTTGAAAGCGGCGGAGGAGAAGCTGGATAAGGCGAAAGAAGACGCTGGAGAGGTGATATTTTTTTATATCATAGCAAAGGACAATTAAGCTATGTTTAGTAGTATATGGTATTAGAGATTAGTGGCCATTTGCAAATAGGACTCACAACGGCATCATCATATCGGGACAAGCCCACCACACATTCCCACCGCTGTGTCTCCTGTATAGCCAGGACCAGCATCGGCGACCACAGATTGACAATGAGCAATGTCAATCTGAGGTCGCATCATCGTTTTAAAAAAACATTCAGGTAAAGTTGGTGAGATTGATTGTAATTTCTGGATCTACTGAACCAATTTTGAAAATTCTTTTACCAATAGACAGCTACATTAATTATGAGTATCGTATAGCTCGGTGTTTTTCTACGAGATCGAATCGAAAATGAGGAGATCCGTAGCAGAACGAAAATAACCGGCATAGCGCAACCGATTAGCAAGCTGAAATGCCAGTAGGCAGGCTTGTCATAAATATCTCACTAATATTAATGGCGAAAATTTGTAAGTATGTTTGTTACTTCTTCACGCTCAAATGGCTGGGCTAATTTTTATAATATTTCGTATGTAGGTAGCTGATACTATGATATTATTACCGTGCTGATACCTTGGATTTACACATAGGGTACTTTATCCCGAAAAGTACGCAATTCCCGTAGGATTTGGTCAAAAGTCTGATAGTCAATGGCGCTTTATGAACTAGATGGCGCTGTTGAAGTTGTGCGGGTTTCGCTAGTATTTTATACACAAAATTAGTTATTTAATGATGATGCATCGCTTTATTTTTGTATTTATTATTATTATTTTGGCACTTAATTTAATTCAATTCAATTTATTTATTTCCACAACAATTTATTTCGACAATTTAATTTCGAGATAACGAAAGCCATCCAAACGCTGGCAAGGGTCGACGCCGCTTTAAAGTAAACATTACGCAAGTGTCAAGTGCATGTCACCGACATGTCATCGAGCGTTTAGCGATTGGAATTCCATATCGCAACAACTACCAACATAGTTTTTAAGAATTCTCTGTTACTAACATGAATAGTCTGTAATAAAAGTTTTTTTTTTTTACATAGATAGAGAAAGAAGTGCAAGGTGTGGACGCTCAAATCTCAGCAGTCGCCGGCGGCAAAGTGAAAGATCTACAGAAGAAAGTAGACGAACTTACGAACAAGATTGACAAAATATCCACTGAGATCACTAAATTGACAGTCGCTATTAACACTAGCTTAAGGTAGGTTTTCCTCTGATTATCCTACTAATATTATAAAGGCGAAAGTTATGTGTATGTTTGTTACTTCTTCACGCTCAAATGGCTGGGCGAATATTATATTTGGTATGTAGGTAGCCGATACTTTGGATTAACACATAGGGTACTTTTTATCCCGAAAAGTATGCGATTTTCTTAGGATTTGATCAAAAGTCTGATATAGATGGCGCTGCTGTGCATAAATAAATACACGCAAACGAAGTTGCGCGGGCTTCACTAGTAAACAATATTTAATTTATTTCATAATTCACATGTAGTGACAATATATACTTATATATTGTTATTATAGTGTAAACAAAGACACATGAACAAAGTGACTTCCCCTTAATAGAGACAGTTAAAAAAGTGCTGATGGACACATTCTTATATTACAACTTTATAAAACTAGGTCAACGTAAAATTACTCATTGGTCTGTATTTAGCCTAGATTATAATTTTATTTGCGTATTAATTAATATCATATTAGTTTGTTACAAACAAACAAAAAAACAATAATTCACTTTTCTTTTTTTCTTTTATAGAAATGCAAAAAAATCAAAAGACAAGATCAATCAAATGGATGTAGATTTGAAGGAGACAGAAAAGAATCTAGAAAACTTGAACAACCAGAAGAAACAGCTTACATTAGAAAGTCAACAGTTGCAAAAGGAGTTGGAAGAGGTATGAGTATAAATCGATCATCAAGTATTGACATTCATATCTATTTTACTATTATGTAGTCGTTACCGCCTTTTTTCGCGTAAACGCGTATTTTTTTTATACTACAAAGGTAACAAGCATACGGCCCGCCTGATGGTAAGCATCACCGCAGCCTATAGACGCATGCAATACCGAGGGTATCACTCACGCGTTGCCAACCCTCCAAACCACAAGTGGAGCTCTGGAGACCTTACTCACCGTAGGAACACAACATGGCCGAGACCAATTCTATTTGGCTACGATACGATGTAAGGTGGAGGTCCAAACCCAGACGGGCTGCGACAGATGCGGAGCGGATTATTCGCTGTTCCCTGTACCTCTCTTAGCCTTTCTTAGTTACTTGGTTATTGTTTGGAACGCTCTGCCCGTGCATATTCGCAATGTACAAACTCTTTGTTCTTTTAACAATCTGCCCCCATATTCTCGTAATAAAAACAACTTCAATCTCATCTCAAATTCACGCACTACCTCGCCCAATTCGTATTTTGTGTGAGTGAGACAGCGCTTGAGGTTGACATGAGATTGTAACAATTTTGTTACGAGAATAGCCCCCAATTGTCTTAACAAAAACAGTTCAAAAATTATTATTTGTCACACACTGACTTGATGATGATGATGTAACGTTTTTTTGTTTTGTAAATAAATACACCACGACTCGTTATACAAAATTGTAAGTAATATTAAATTAGTCTTTTGTATTTTTGACTGTATTTCATAGTTTTAATTAGCCTATGTTGGGCGCTGTACCCCTGACAACATGTATACAAATTTTCATAATGATCGGCTGCTTAGACAAGCCGTGAAGGAAGACCAAACAAACTCACTTTCTTTTTTATAATATTAGATTAAAACGTATTCAACTTTTCAGCTCGATGAACAAATAAGCGAAGGTTCGGGAGAATTTACCGAGCTCAAACGTGAGATATCGAAACTACAGAGCAAAGAGAACAAAGCGAAGAGCGAGCGGTTAGAAGCTAACAACACTGTCAATAAGATGGAGAAATCTATACAGGATTGTACAAGCAAGACTCCGATGTGGGAGAAAGAGGTACACAATACATTATCGTAAATTGTTTTTATAGAATAGACATTTCCACGTACAATGCTACAAACTTATCTGTGCCGATGGCGGGGGCGCTAGGGTCGCAGCTTTTGAAGGTAATTATCAAGGTCATCATATCAACCCATAATCATCCCACTGAAGGGATACAGGTCTCCCTTCAATCGTAGGTGATAAGATCGTACTCTGCCACGCTGCTCCAATGCGGATTGGCAGAGGCCGGTGTTTTCAAACCGCCCTAAGGCTACCGACTTGGCTTAACGATTGTCATCTACCGATTACAGCCAGGACCGACGGCTTAACGTACCCTCCGAAGCACGGTTCTCCGTTATAACGCAACCCATCCAAACACTGGCTAGGGTCGACGTGGCTTAACTTGCGTGTTCATATTAGAGTGCGACACACAGCGACATCGAGCTCCTCATTTCCACGTACAGTGCCACAAACTTGTCTGTGCCGATGGCGGGGGCGCAGGGTCGCAGCTTTTGAAGGTAATTATCAAGGTGTTCAAGCCATATTCATTAGTTCTAGATTTGGCCACACGGCCATAAGTTTGTGGCACTGTAAGGCCGTTTGTCCACACGGCGGTGGACAAACGGCCAAGTGTTTTGTATTGCCGCCACTTCGGCCCGTCACAAATGTCACAATCTTGGATCGAGTTCTAGCGGAAGCGCCGAACTAAGCGATAAATCGGCGGACGGGATGACGGCGCTCGGGTGACGGGCGTGCGGTGGACACGCGGCCATAGTAAATGTATGTGTCGCTAAAGCGGCGCCGTCATCTCGTTCTCGGTGACGTCCCGTTAACTGTGGCGGTGGACAAACGGCCTATGGGGTGCTCGCATTCCATTCAGATATTTTGTAAGAATCTAATTAGAATAGGAAAGACATTTCTCAGCTCAGTCACTTCAATCGGTTAAGAATATGATCAAGCGTCACTATTTGTCCACATCATTGCCATGCGATAAGCCCGCCTATTGTATATTTCAACTGATTTCTTTGTTTTTGTTGTTTTTTTTTAATATCGTTTTAGTGCAATAAAGAGTTATTATTATTTCTATTGGACAAAATGCAGATGTTTTTATTCGTCTAGGTTTCCTAACATTTTATGTAAACGATTTAATTGAATGGTTAGTTTACAAGAATTTAGTATTTAAGACATATTTTAACTGTAAATAATGTATTCCAATCGGTAGACATCGTGGATGGCGCCGAAAAACCTTCCAACAATACCGCGATTAAAATAATATTTTATTTATTTACGCTACAGTATGATTATACAGGGTGACTTTTCAATGGATTGCCATTTTTTAAGGAGGGACTAAAAATCAGAAAGAAAAAAAAAATATTGCGTATTTTAGTAGTACAAGCCCGGCTTTTCGGCTTTATTGGAAGGAACGCCACTGTCAAGTTAATGTTTTTAAAAAAATACTACGAATAAATAAAATTACGATAAAGTCATATTTTTATATTGTTCTTTAGAGCTTATTTGAAAAAAAAATGGCGACCCCTTGAAAAGTCACTTTGTAGATATTATTTACTTACTATTCAGAGCCGTTTCCAATATTGTTTTTCAGTTGGAATCCTTAAAACTGGAAGACCCAGGGTTGGACGGCATCCCCGGTATCGAGAGGCCAGCTCCACTCGACAAGCACTCCACCGAGGAGTTAGAGGAAGCGTCGGTGGAGGAACTAAGGAACAGACTGTCTGCTCAGAAGACTAGACTTGGTGATGCAAAGCCTAATATACAAGCTATACAGGCAAGTCTATAATATTGTATTGAACTACTACTACAAGTAAAATTATCTGATAGATAAGCTAACAGGGACTTAAGATCAACTGGGTTAACAAGCCTGAGTTTATGATATTTATGTATATAGCCTATATAATCTATATATATAAAAGTAGTTACAACATTTATAACTCAAGAACGGCTGAAGCAATTTGGCTGAAAATTGGTACAGAGGTAGCTTAGAACCAAGAGCAGGACATAGGATAATTTTTCATCCCTTTAAGGTAGGTGTAGGGGTAGGGTAGTTCCTCTAACGCGGAACAAAGTTTGCCGGGTCTGCTAGTTAACTATAAATAGCATATACAAGTCGAAGCCCACTGTTTTACCCGCGAAATCCAGTTGTTCCCGTTTCTGGACTGATATTAGGATAAAAACTATCCTGTGTTAATCTAAGAGGAAAGATTTGATTGTTTGTTTGTGTTTGCATTGAATAGGCTCCGAAACTACTGGACCAATTTCAAAAATTCTTTCACCAGTAGAAAGCTACATTATCAAGGAGTGACATAGGCTATAGCTTTTTCCGAAATTCAATGTGGTTTCCACGGGAACGGGTCCGGAACTTCACGCGGACGAAGTCGCGGGCAATAAAGCTAGTAAAGTTATAAACTACCAGTGTACGAAACAAACAAATCTATCAGGCCGTTTTTGCCCGAAAGAGTATCAAACATCCATACATCCTCACAAAATTTCGCATTTAAAATATTCGTAAGGATAATTGATATGATTTTTTGACGATCTCCGTGGCGTAATGGTTACCATGCCAGACCGCCAACCAGGAGGTCCCGGGTTCGAATCCCGGTCGGGTCATGATGAAAAACGTACTTTTTCTGATTGGCCTCGGGTCTTGGATGTTTATCTATATATGTATTTGTTATAAAATATAATATGATTGAGTTAGGATCCCATAACACAAGTTTCGAACTTACTTTGGGGCTAGCTCAATCTGTATGAATTGTCCATATATATTTATTTATTATTTATTTATTTAATTAAAAGATTTTCTTTATAATTTTATGTACCAGGACTACAAAACCAAAGAGGAGTTATACTTGAAACGTGCAGCGGAATTGGACGAAATCACAACGAAGAGGAACGAGATGAGAGCCCTGTACGATCAGCTTAGGAAGAAGAGAACTACTGATTTCTTAAGCGGTGAGTTAATCCTGCCTGTTGAAGTTAGATTACATTAATCCAAGTCAAACATAAGGTACGGAACTTTATAATAAGTACCTGAACGAAACCGGCGCGGTATATACCTCTACCCACAGCGGCAGCGAATACCGTTCAGGTTAAAACCCTTTCAGTTGAAAGAAGCCCACGTCCCAGCCGTGGGATCTGCCGTCTTAACTGGTGGTAGGAAAAAAATATATTTGTCCCTACATATTTATTTAAATCGTGAAATCGTTTATTTCAGAAATTAGACCTTCACAGGCACTTTTTCTTGTCATTTACAATTTGTGTATATATGTATAAAGAAAATAAACTACGTTAAATACTACCACCATTTCGGACACAAGCAAAATGGCCACCGGTAAAAGAAATGGCGAAAGAAACCCGGTTACGGTTTTATTAAATTGTATGAGTAACCGCCTTCTAGTCAAACTCGGTGGCATTACATAAACTTCATTTAATACTATGTAAAGATGATTGATGATGATGCCGTGTATTTTTTAAGGTTTCAACACAATAACTGCTAAACTGAAAGAAATGTACCAAATGATAACATTGGGCGGTGACGCAGAATTGGAACTCGTCGATTCATTGGATCCGTTCACAGAAGGGATTACATTTAGGTTGGTATTTTTTTATATGACTAAGGTGGCAAATAACAGTCACCTGCTGGTCCATTCTCGTAATTAAAATAGTTAAAAACTTGTCTCAAGATATGATTTGAGATTGATTTTTAGGGTTCCGTAGTACTACAAGGAACCCTTATAGTTTCGCCATGTCCGTCTGTCCGTCCGCGGTCTAGCGCCCTAGACGCTTAATGCTAGAGAACTGTATTTTGGTATGTATACACTTTTAAAAAATGCTAATAAAGTGCTGGAACAAAATTAAAAAAATAATAATAATAATTGTGTGCCTCCCCTACATGTAAATGTACCCGATGAAAACTAACCCTAATAAAATATAAGTTTTAAAATAATATTGTAAAAATGCGCTACAAAATATTATTTTATTCGGAACTTCGTTCGGCGTCGTTTACAAAAATGAGCAACTAAAATGATAATTATATGCTTGTTGTTCCAGTGTTCGTCCCCCCAGTAAATCGTGGAAGAATATATCGAATTTGTCAGGCGGTGAGAAGACGTTATCGTCTTTAGCACTTGTGTTCGCTTTACATTACTACAAGCCTACACCGCTGTACGTGATGGACGAAATAGACGCAGCGTTGGATTTCAAAAACGTGTCGATTGTTGCAAATTATATAAAGGTAATGGTTTTATTTTAATCAAATCTATTAATAATGTGAGGCACTATTAATAATTTTTAATGGTACTTGTATTTTGTTTTAATGTGTAACTGTTTTGTGTGAATGTTTCTGTCTCTTTGTATGTGTAAAATGCTGTTGTTGTCTTGTGTCTCATGTGCTGTACAGAATAAATGTATTTTCTTTCTTTCTTTCTAATATTATAAAGAGGAAAGATTTGTATTTTAGTTTGTAACGAATAAACTCAAAAGCTGAACCGATTTCAAAAATTCTTTCATCATTGGTAAGATACATTACCCCCGATTAATATATTATATATATTTTTTAATTAGGGATCCACAGTAAGCGCTCCGCTAGTTATTTAAATGCAACTCCCCCATGGATTTTCGGTATGGCCTACACCCTTCTTCAGAACATTACAACTAATTTCAAGTAAATCTAAACATACAAGTTTAAACTAAATACACACACAGCAAATAAATATATATTATTTAAATCGCATGACAGGAAAAGGAGTTATCCTTATCTGAACATTTCACGCGGACGAAGTCGCGGGTAACAGCTCGTTTATTATAAAACGTTAAACCAAACCCATACTAGAATTTTTGAATAAATCTGTCAGTTTATTTGACGAATAAGCTATTCGTGAGTGGTGGAATCGGTACTTAATATATATGTATTTATGCACAGCAGCGCCATCTACTTTATAAAGCGCCATTGACTGTCAGACTTATGACCAAATCCTACGGGACAAAAAGTACCCTATGTGTTAATAAAAGGTATCAGCTACCTACATACCAAATATCATAAAAATTGTCCCAGCCGTTTGAGCGTGACGAAGTAACAATAATTCACAAATTTGTGATACATTTTTTCTGTTGACAGGAACGAACAAAAAACGCCCAATTCATTATAATATCGCTGCGTTACAACATGTTTGAAGTGTCCAATCGTTTGGTCGGCATTTACAAGACGGAGGACTGCACCAAATCTGTAACAATAGAAAATAAGCTTCCAGAACAAAATGCGAACGATATTACTGTTCAAGAAAGGATGTAAAATGCAGATTGTTGTATTTCTCTAAATGGAAACACACGCGTATTGATTTACGCGCATATGAACCACTTAAATTGAACAACAATACACGCACGCGCGATAGCACACAGTATGTAAAAAGCAGATTGTTATATTCTTCTCCGTAGAAACGCACGCGAGAATCATCTGTATAGATTTACGCGCATATGAACCACTTAAATTGAACAATAATACGCGCACGCGCGATAACACAGGATGTAAAAAGCAGATTGTTATATTCTTCCACGCGAGAATCATCTGTATATATTTACGCGCATATGAACCACTTAAATGAACAATAATACGCGCACGCGCGATAACACAAAGGATGTAAAAAGCAGATTGTTATATTCTTCCACGCGAGAATCATCTGTATAGATTTACGCGCATATGAACCACTTAAATTGAACAATAATAGGCGCACGCGCGATAACACAAAGGATGTAAAAAGCAAATTGTTATATTCTTCTCCGTGGAAACGCACGCGAGAATCATCTGTCTATACAGATCGAGAAATCTATATTTACGCGCATATGAATCACTTAAATTGAACAATAATACGCGCACGCGCGATAACACAAAGGATGTAAAAAGCAGATTGTTATATTCTTCTCCGTGGAAACGCACGCGAGAATCATCTGTCTATACAGATCGAGAAATCTATATTTACGCGCATATGAATCACTTGAAATTGAACAAACGCGCGAATACAGAATTTACAGTTTTTGTGACAGTACAGGCAAACAATGAAAGAGATGACCAGGGTAGAGACCTAAGAACAAATATTTTTTATACTAATAATATAAGGATCGTTATGAAACTTTGTAATTACATATTACAATGTGAATACTACTGATAAATAAAATTCCGTGTATATAAATATATAATATAGGGACAAATCACACAGATTGAGCTAGCCCCAAAGTTCGAAACTTGTGTTATGGGATACTAACTCAACGATACTATAACAAATACATATATAGATAAACACCGAAGACCCGAGGCCAATCAGAAAAAGCTCGTTCATCCCAGCGTGGATTCGAACCCGGGACCTCCTGGGTGGCGGTCTGGCGTAATAACCATTACGCCACGGAGGTCGTCAAAAAGCATATCCCTTCACACAATATTTAGAAAACTTGAATCATATTTGCTGTTTTGCTCGCCCCTTTCATTGATTGAATGTACAGTCAAGAGCAGGTCGACCTTTACATATTGGACTGTGTACCATTCTTAAGTTCTATGTCATAGGAGCTAAAATTGTATTGCAAGTGTAAAGCTCGACGTGCACCGACTGTACTACTTTTGGACATGTGAAATAGTTTACTACGAAGAGAGTTAGAAATACGTCTGCATTGTACCTAATTTGTATAAGTGAAAATATTTTTGTAAGGAATAAAATGAAACGCAATAAAAACGTTGTTTTAAATATATTCGACAAATTAAACACCTCAATATACATAGTACATAATGTCTTTAATAAATTAATTAGTTATACACTAAGAGGCATCATATCGAAGACGTGACTAAGGTTTATGAATACATATGATGACCGAATCCACTATATCCTGCCTTATTGGCCACTAGGCAAGTGGTCGTTTTTATATCACTAAGGTGGCAAACAAGCATACGGCCCGCCTGATTGTAAGTTCTCACCGCAGCCTATACACGCTTGCAATACCGGGGGTTACACTTGTACGTCGCCGATCTTGTAAAAAGTGGAGCTCTGGAGACCTTACCAGGAACACAACATTGCCGAGACCAATGCTATTTGGCGTTTGACCGATGCGTTTTCGCTGTAGCATACTATGTTTGCGGTTTCGGACAAACTTTAGTAAAATCGATCAAAACATACATTTGAAATCTGAAATTAAAGAATGTTTGGATGCACAAATCTCTGGAACAGTTAGTCAGTCAGTCAAAAAGGTATTTTACATTTTAAAACAAGATGTAAATACGATTTTCACCATACTAAAAATTCTTGTGATAATATAAAAAACATACTAAATTCTTTCAGTCACCAAAGTTTGATCGATTTTACTATAACAATTGTTTTTTTTTTTTTAAAGCTTCGGTTTTTAATACTGAAGACAAAAGTTCAATGAAGATAGTCAACTTTAAAATAAAAACAATAAAATGCAATGTGCAAAAGTACATTGAAATGTACATTGTTCACCAAGGTAAGAAAGTGGTCGTTTTCCGACGAGGGAGTCGTTTGACGCATGACGCAATACTCCCGAGATGGAAGTCACACTTTATTCCCGAAGGTTACATACTACTTTATACTACACCTGCAAGGAAAGGAGGGAGAGGCAAGAAAAGAGAGGACTTTTAAACCCATCCAAATACTGATTGCGGTCAACGTTGCGTGATCTTTCAGTCTCGCCACACGCAAAATCGCCAATCGAAAAAAAATTCAACGCGATATTCACTTGTGTCTATAATTGACGACGTCGTCGTCGACCACCGCACGCCACCCGGGAGGAATATATGAAAATCCTTTTCACCTCACAAGCTCGGAAAGAATCTGTTTGTCATTCGAAATCTGAGCGCAAAAGTGCATTTTGTGCCCTAGCGTGGAAAGAATTTTTAAAATTCTAACTTTTCTTAAATTCTATAATTTTTTATACCGCCAGTCCTCTGAAAATGCAGTAATACTAATTTCATGCCAGTGCGCCAACCTTATTTTTAGAATAATCGAACTGGCCAGCACGACACCGCATGAAAAAAAAATAAACACTTATTTAATATAATTATTTGCGTTTTTCTTGCACCAAGCATTTTCCTCGCTGTAGTGAGGTGAAAAGTTGTGTTTCGCTCGGCAGCAAAGTTATTCTGCGTCTCGTACCTTTGAAACCCTCGCTACGCTCAGGATTCTATATTTGAACCACTCGCTTCGCTCGTGGTTCAATCCTAGAATCCTGAGCGTAGCGAGGGTTTCAATATAAGTACTCGCGCCAAAAAGCCTTGCATAACAAATAACTATCTCTTTCCTCCTACGAAGGAATGGATTTCATACATATTTTCCTACCGCATATTCTAGGGAAGGAATCGCGTACTTTCTCGCTACTTTTGAAGGAAGAAATGGGACCCTTTCCGCGCAAATGTGGTATAAATAATATTTCTTATTCCATGGCAAGTTATTATGCCTGTGTATTTGGTAAGAAGACAATAAGATTTTACGTTGCATCCAGAAATGCACAATACATTTAATTTTTTATTTAAAAAATATTTTATTCTAATAATTCAGACACCAAAAGCGGACGCGTTCCCTAGTCTTATATGTCATCGTAAAATTGTAAAAACCGTTAGATTGTAAACCGGAACATACTGCTAACCTAACATCATAGTGTGACAGTAGGTTCGTTAGGTTTACCATGTGGCCCCAAACCCAGAAATAGGAGCCCCGCGCGGGGCTATGTCGACTTAAGGTCGCTGTATACGTAACGTGTTATATCGCGGACGGGACGGGACGGGAAGTTAAATATAGTTTCATACAAAATGTATGTGAATATGCATATGTCGCGGATACACGGACGGGACGGGAACGTGGCCGTGTCAAACAAAAAGTCACGTCCCCGTCCCGTCCGAGGTTCCCGTTGCGTATACGACCTTTAGTGTAATGAAAATTTTTCGTTAAATTATAATCTAACGATTTTACAATTTTACGGTGACATACAGGATGATTTTTTTAACTACTGATTTTGAAATAGTATTTTGTTTTGACAGTTTAAATGTTTCCACCTTCGATATTATCATGTTAGCTGTGGCCACTATTTTTGTTCAATAACTATTAGAAATGCTGCAACAGTCCATAAGTTAAATATAGAATAATGTGTTATTACAGATATTGCATTTCACGAAGCGCATTTGGCTATGTATGTTGTCACGTTCACATGCACATTACTGTAGTGTGCGTAAACTCGGAAACGCTCGTAAAATCGCTCACGCACACATAAACAATGTACATGTATGTACACGCCTAACATTCATAGCTCTTCGTAAAATAGAATATATGTACACCTGTTTACTAAATAACTAGAGACCGATGCCCGCTTTCGCAAACAATTCCTAAAATTTACAAATTTTTTATCAGCTTTTTCTTTGTCCAAATCCTTGTTTTTGGTACGTGTATGACATAAAAAATATCGATAAAAATACGTTTTTTTTTTTAAATTCAAAATATTTTTATTCAAATAGGCCTAATATAAGCTCTTTCGAATCGTCACAATTTTTCCTACCACCAGTTCAGACGGCAGATTTGTGCTAAGAAGAAACTGGCAAGAAACTTAGCACTTGCTCTTTTAAAATGGCATTAAGAAGATACAATTACAATGACAGAAAATATAAAAATAACACAAAATATCTTCAATTTCGGATGACGAAAAAAAATATTATACAAATAATTAAAGATTTTTTATATGTCATAAATGTACCAAAAACAAGGATTTGGACATAGAGAAAGCTGTTAGGTGACTTTTAAATTTTAGAAACTGTTGATAAAAACGAGCATGATTGTCACAGGATAAATGCGTGACGGTAAGGAATAATAAGTGCAAATACAGTACACAAACACATTGATATAATACAATTTTACATACACATATTTTCTGCAAAAGTATATTTAACTCCAGAATAGCCAAACATTTTCTATACATTCCCTGTACCAATCAAAGACACAACGCTCATACTGAAATGATTACAGTACTTCTTTGCAATAGTTTCTATTATTTAACCCTTCAACTGGTAACAATATTATTTTTGAACCTATCTCTGCATTGTAAGGTTCAATTTATTGAGGCAATTATAATCTATTCCATTATACTTGGCAAGTCTTGCTATCAATGATGTGTTTAAACTATTTTCTCATATTCGAATCCTGCGCAATGCAAACATTCGTGTGCATGAACATGTCTGTTTGCCTTGGTCTGGGTGTTTTAATAAGTATTTATTTACAAAAAAGTACAAGCTTAGTTGCTTAGTTTGTGACTAGATGGCGTTGTGTGAATATTTATTTATTATTTACTAGCTTTTCCCCGAGGCTTGGCTCGCGTTAATTTTATGACGTAGATCTCGTTTGACAACAAAACAACCCATAGCGCGACTTGCGGCGCCATCTGTTGGCCGATAGCCCATCCCATACAGCGGCCTCTATAGTATAAAAAATATTTTTCATTCGAATGACATACTTTCACGGGATAAAAAGTAGCCTATGTTGGGCTCTGTACCCCTGACAATATGGATACAAATTTTCATAATGATCAGCTGCTTACTCAAGCCGTGAAGGAATAACAAATAAACAAACAAACTCACTTTCTCATTTATAATATTAGTATGATACGAGTATTTGTGGTAATATAATATTGTATGCGCGATTGAGTTGCCAACATTTAACATACTAAATACCTAATTACATTAAGTAATTGATATGAAAAACTGGGCTATTGCAGTCTATAGGAAAACAGATGTTTGTTAGTTTACGTGCCAAGTATAATGGATAGTAATATATTTGGCCACAACCAGTTAAAAGATTAAACAATAAACTGCATTTTGTAACTTACCAGAACCTACACTTCTTGTACCAAAACCATGATTTCTGGTTTCAAATAAACACTGCTGTTCGGGCTGTTTTGTATTTCTTCAGCAATCGATGAATGCCAAGCGAATGTCAGCACTGTTGCCGGTACTAATCTTAGATCAATAAGGGTTTTATTAGCGTCCTCCTCCTGAGTTATTTTGTGGCCTGTTGGACTATTTAGGACGAAAGGTAGACCGCCATGTTCTAGATTTTCTTGAACGAATTCGTAAATCTCATTGTAGCGTTCGTAAATTGAAAATGTTCCCTGTAAAGTAAAGTAGTAACTGTTGTATGAACTATAGAATGTCTTTTTTTGCATCAAATAATCAATTTAAATTGGAGATCGCCGCCTTGTCAACGAAGGTCGTCAAGATGGCGACCTCGGATCCTCACCGTACCACGTTCCTTTTTTAAAGTGTACTTTTTTGTTAAAAAGTGTTCATTTAAATACGCGACAGAAACGCCATTAATTAAGAAAAGAATCAATTTTAAAATTAAAACTTTTATTCAGAGTAAAGGTTTTTACAAATACGTTCTCTTGTCAAAGAGTACAGTGAGGTGCATGTCAAGCTTTACACTTGCAGTACAATTCTGGATCTTACGACATAGAACTTAAGTACGGTACAAAGACTAATGTGTAAAGGTCGACCTGCTCTGTACATACAGAAATAATTTAATCTACTCTATAAACTACTACCATTTCGGAAACTAAAGCAAAATGACCACCGGTAAAAGAAATGGCGAAGGGAATTTAAATAGTAGTCGATTGTCTAATTAACGCATCAAATCAGACGACCTCCGTGGCGTAATGGTTACCACGCCGGACCTAAGAGGTCCCGGGTTCGATCCCCGGTCGGGTAACGATGAAAAACTAACTTTTTCTGATTGGCCTCGGGTCTTCGGTGTTTATCTATATATGTATTTGTTATAAAATATAGTATCGTTGAGTTAGTATCCCATAACACAAGTTTCGAACTTACTTTGGGGCTAGCTCAATCTGTGTGATTTGTCCCTATATTATTTATTTAAATAATCGTTTATTCAGACTAAGCCTTCACAGGTACTTTAATGCAGATTTATATACCGGCCTTATACATACCTGCAATAGTATACCGTCCGGGAACCGTATCCTAATAATGGCAAACTTGTATTTCCTCATTTCCCTAATTTCGTCCTTCTCTCTCATCGCCTTAGTGCGCAGCATCTGACTTCTTTCCATAGCCTCCATTCTGTAAAAACAGACGGAAAATGTAACAAAGTCGTGTATGATAGGTCAAACCAAGTCATCCCCAAGCCTGGCCAATAGACTGGATAACAAACCAGTCTAAACCAGGTCCCTGGTTCATTATCTTGGTTTATGTACTATTTAAATACGTTTTACACATAATTTCTAATTAAAAATTACAATTTGTCGTATTTCTCGAATTAACGGGTTCTAATCCTGCGCAAGGCAAACATTTGTGTGCATGAACATGTCTGTTTGTCTTGGTCTGGGTGTTTTCTATGTATAATAAGTATTTATTTACAAAAAAAAAAAAAAATTACCAAAATATTTTTTTTTGTAAATAAATACTTATTATATACTTATTTATCAGCAATCTAGTACCCACAGTACAAGCTTAGTTGCTTAGTTTGGGACTAGATGGCGTTGTGTTATTCGTCCAAGAATTTTCATTATTTGCATGTCCAAGAAATTGTAAATCAATAGATATCATGGCGTAAGATCAGGTTTCTCTTCTAGGTTGTTGGTGTCAGATGGTCAGTTCCTTAGATTATTGATGTTCATTACCTGAGCTGTTGTTCCCGTTTGATCTCCTCAGGAGTCAAAGCATAGAACGATGGTGGTAGTTGCACCTTATTGGCTGCTTGGGACGGCAGGAGGACTTGCAGGTTCCTATCTAACTCCAATTGTATGGGTTCAGCAGTACGGAGACCTTCGATTAATGTCTGCGAAGAAAAGAGGAATTCCTTTGTTGACTGTACAAGGTACTATAGTGACAAGATACACTGGTCATCAGATAAATCGCCCGCCAATATTTTTGTCTTAAATCACATTTATTACAATTGTGGACTAAATAATACTGTGTTGGATTGGAATAGTAAGACATTAACCATGTTTATTTTAAACAATTTAAACTAAAATGTCAAGAAACCATTTACATTTTATTAAGATTTACGAAATGGCGAATGCAGGTGGACTTCAAAAATTTTTGACGATCAGCGTATATATGCCGCTGGATCTAATCTACTATGTATAAGTACCGTTAAACTCTCAACAGATGGCACATTCTCTTCGCAAAACACCATGAAATCCTCTTCGACACCATCAGGGTTCGCCAGCTTCTGTTGCGTGAATCCGGCCGCCATAAGCAGGTCCAAGGCGCCCTCTATGGGCTGTACTCGTTCACAGAAAGCTCTAGAACGTTATAGATCATTAACATCATATTTAATAGATTATAAATACTATTAGTTATTATAAATAATAAATAATATAATTCAGTTTTTGAGAAACGCCTGTGTGCTACGAGACCACAGAACATAAAAAAACAGTAGAAAGCGTAAGTGGGCGTTACCCGCGTAGGTCAACATACTCCATTTTGGCATATCTCGATCGTTCTATTGTTTTTTATGTTCTGTGTACGAGACCGAGAACGTGGGGAAACAAGAAGAGAGGAAACTCTTCTCGATCCCACATAGCGCCTCCTCCGCGCCCGTCGCCATTTTGACAATGTTTAGGTGCATTTTAGCTAGAAAAGAGTTTTATGCAATGTTCTAGCTAGACAATTAAATTTCCTATAATTTACTATTTATTTTTTGTTTCTAGGACAGGTAGTTACGGAGATTTTGGGAAAAGTAGGAAAACAAGTAACATAAGAACAAAATTTGTAGGGAAATTAATTTATTTTGTTAGTTGTTTTCCTAAAGTAAACCATAACTGAATTACAGCGTTCTAAAGTTACAATTTTGAGTAATTTCCGGAAAATATATTACTCATTTTTAAAAAAATGCTTTCTCCGTAAGTTGCGTGCGGCGTCATCGTCTTTGCAAGGGTAACAAACCTCCATACTTAAACCCTGTTTCTTTTAAATTGACCAATGTAGTAAACAATCTTAGCATGTCTTTTTAACGAAAATATGCAATTAAAATTATCATTCACACCTAAATAATAATACATAGTTAGAAATTGCATTTAACACAACACTCTTATAATTCTGGCGATTTATCGATTTTACACATGAATATTTGAATAAAAAGACACGCTAAGATTATTTACTACATTGGTCAAGTTAAAAGAAATATGGTTTACAAACTTTCGCGTTCATAATAATATTAGTATGGATTTATTTGTATTATATAATTACCTACCTATTAGACATTCTGATTTTCCTATATTTCTCTTCTTCGGGGTATGTTATTATGTTCTCCAAATACTTGCAAAGTATCTCCACACAAGCGTCGATCTGTAAAAAGATAAGACAATTTATTTTTATCAAGCTGACGAATACCTATGCATAAACACTTTTTATTTCTAAATCAATACTTAGTAGTTGCCCGCTCGGCCCGCAAAAATTTTCTTACATTTTTATTAAAATTTTAACTTTGCGAGCCGTGCGCAGCCAGCTCCTTGGTCATGTAGGACATCTAGAATATCTAGATTAAGACATGTTTTTTATTACAAGTAGCCAACGCTAGCCACTCGATCACCGGCACTATCAGATGTGTTGTGGACATGTACCAATCGCTGAGCTGTCGAAGATGATGGCAGCCCTCCATGTAAAAGTAGTAGTTCAATAAAAGGGTTACACTGTAATTTATTTTATATTCTTTGACGAATCACACAACTCCATCTAGTCTCAAACTAAGCTACTAAGCTTGTACTATGGGTACTAGATTGCTGATGAATATATTTAAATTCTTTTTTTTTTTTTGTAAATATATACTTATTATACATAGAAAACATCCAGACTACGCAACGGACATGTTCATGCACACAAATGTTTGCCTTGCGCAGGATTCTTACCCGCGGCCCTTGGGATAAAGTGACCATTATTGGTAGCCACTCGACCACCAAGCCTTTCAATGAAACGGCTATTTTCATCTACGATATATATTATGAAGGATTCTAATAATGAAGAATGCAAACTAACCTTATCTCTGTTGTTATTACACGACTGTATAATGAGACAGGCTGTCAGCCCTCTCTCTTCCTCCAGCTGTTCGTAGAGGAACGATTTGATGTTTGCCTTCCATTCATCCCGGGGCAGTACGTCATTGCTAATCAAAGGGCATCTGGAAAATTAAAAACTTTATATCATTATCTATTTTTGGAAATCAGAAGCGGTTTAGTTTTAATAACTTTAATGGCTGTAATATAATTTTACAGAAACAATTTAGAAAAACAGTTAAAGGAGTAACGAGGGTAGAAACATGAGCAAATATCAAAAGATCTGCGACATGATAGCCACTTCTTTTTTACTGTGAAAAAATAGAAGTGGCAAAAAGGTGGCAAACAAGCATACGGTCTCGGCCTGATGGTAAGCCGTCACCGTAGCCAACAGACGCTTGCAATACCGGGGGTATCACCCACGCGTTGCCAACCCTCCCAACCCGTGCAGTAATATGAGTTTATTCGTTACAAACGAAAATACAAATTACAAATCTATCCTCTTTATAACATTAGTATAGACTAGCGCAGCCCGCGACTTTCTTTTGCATGTATCACTCTTTCCCGTGGGAATTTCGTAAAATCCTTTCCTATCGCCTACGTTCGATATCGGACTTAGTAATCATACTAATATTATAAACTAGCTTTTTTGCCCGCGACTTCGTCCGCGTGAAGTTCCGGACCCGTTCCCGTGGGAACCAAATTAATTTTCGGGAAAAGCTATAGCCTATGTCACTCCCTGATAATGTAGGTTTCTAGCGGTGAAAGGATTTTTGAAATCGGTCCAGTAGTTTCGGAGCCTATTCATTGCAAACAAACAAACAAACAATCAAATCATTCCTCTTATAATATTTGTATAGATGAGAAAGTGAGTTTGTTTGTTATTCCTTCACGGCTTGACTAAGTCGCTGATCATTATGAAAATTTGTATACATATCAAGGGCAGAGCCCAACATAGTCTAAGTATGTCATTATCCCGGGAAAGTATGTCATTCCAATGGGAAAATATTTTTTCTACTATAGATGGCGCTGCAATTGCGATGCCGGCCAACAGATGGCGCCACAAGGCGCGCTATGGGTTGTTTTCTTGTCAACGAGATCGATGTCATAAAAATTAACAGCGTGCGAAGCCGCGGGGATAAGCTAGTCAATAAATAAGTAATGAAACCACGTAAATGAGTTTAATAATTTACCTTAATCGACTTGTCACTTAATGGTTAATAGGTGTACATAAGTTTTATGTCACGAACATGCACATTGTTTTAGTGTGCGTGACCGATTTTACGAGCGTTTCCGAAGTTATACACACTAAAACAAAGTGCATGTGAAGGTTACAACATTCATAGTCGAATGCTCTTCGTGAAATGGAATAACTGTAACATGTTCATTTGATTTTTATACAGAGTATCTAAAAATCCATTTGGTTGAAAGGGTTTGCAGTTAAGATGATAGATGACGATGTTAATCTCACCTGAAGTAAACCCCAGAAGCTGCATAATTCTTGGGCAGGTCTATATCACAGGAACTCCGTTTCTGGAGCTCGGGGTTGGACTTCGTGTTGCTGGTCGCAGGTTCAACTGACGCTTTCTCGTTCTCCAATTCTTTCTTTACTTGTGCCTGAAAGGTTGAATAATTGTAACGATGAAACCTAGTTACTCTCTTTTAATAAATATTCATTAATTACTCCTGTGTGGATTTTCGGTATGGGTAATATAAGTCCGTTACAGGAAGGGTGAACTAGCAAGGCTGGAAATAAATACTTTTTGATATAGTTTTATATTTATATTTTGATATAATATGTCAATTTATTGTACAGGCACACGTGGCATTGGTGTTGTTGCGAATGTGTTTCGCTATGCCTAAAATTAGCTTCTTGTTACGGACCACGCCCACGTGGTTGTGCCCCAATGAGGTTTCAGACTTCGACGGTATTCTAAAATCTACAGTGGAGTCCATGCTCAATGTCTTCCTGGATGAGTCTCATTGGAGTCAAGCTGCTCTTCCTATCCGGCTCGGAGGTCTCGGGGTAAGGTGCGCACGAGATGTTGGCTTGCCGGCTTTCTTAGCGTCGGCACATGGGGTGGCGAGCCTTGTCACTGTCATTCTTTCATCCAATGGTGACGGAGTTAGCATACCCTTTGTGTCCGAAGCGGTTTCGGCCTGGTCAGCCCTGAACTCGGGCGCCCAAACCCCAGACGCTCTCTCCGTTCAGCGGGCGTGGGACGACGTTGGGGCTAAGAGGATACAGGATCTGCTCTTAGCTGGCGCCCGAGAGGAGGACAAGGCGAGACTTAGAGCTGTCTCTCGGCCAGAGTCGGGTGCATGGCTACACGCCCTTCCGTCACCTCATCTTGGCTCTTTGCTGGACGACGACTCTTTGCGGGTGGCCGTGGCTCTCCGCCTGGGCAGCAAAGTATGCGAACCGCATAAATGCATTTGCGGGTCTGTGGTGGGGTCCGACGGTCATCACGCGCTGAGTTGCCGTCGCAGCACCGGTAGGTTCCCCCGTCACCATGCACTCAACGAAATAGTACGCAGGGCTTTTGTTTCGGCCAATGTGCCCTGCTTACTGGAGCCGCCTGGTCTTAGCCGGTCAGACGGTAAAAGACCGGACGGTTTAACGTTGGTGCCATGGAGTCGGGGTAGGTGCCTGGTGTGGGACGCCACTTGCGTCAGCACTGTTGCCACCAGCCACCTCAGTCGCACCGTCAGAGCGGCGGCTGCGGCAGCGGAAGAGGCAGCAGAAAGGAAGAGGCGAAAGTATGCGGCTATGGAGTCACATTATATTTTTGTACCCATAGCCGTGGAGACATTGGGTTGTTGGTGTGCTGAGGCTAGGACCCTAATCAGAGAGATAGGGCACAGAATAGCGGCGAGGAACGGCGACCCTCGATCTGCCTCGTTTCTGGTGCAAAGAATGGCCATCGTCATTCAGCGCGGCAACGCAGCAAGCGTTTTGGGGAGCTTTGCACCAGAAACATTAAGGGGTGGATTTTACATATAAAAGCCTTTTATTATTATTTTTTTCAATTTTTTTTTATGTTTGACATTATTTTATTTTTATTTTTGTTATTCATATTTAATTCTTTTGTAAATTCTATTTTAATTGAATTATTATGTGTTATGTATCTAATTGATAATGAGTGATTTGAATTGAAAATTTATGTATTTCTTATCTAAAATAAATATAACATAATTTATTGTCTTTTTTGTCTTGTATTATTCATTAACCTCTGTAACCTTTATCTATACTAATATTATAAAGAGGAAAGATTTGATTGTTTGTTTGAATTGTATAGGCTCCGAAAGTACTGGACCGATTTCAAAAATTCTTTCACCAGTAGAAAGCTACATTATTAGGGAGTGACATAGGCTATAGCTTTTCCCGAAATTCAATGTGGTTCCCACGGGAACGGGTCCGGAACTTCACGCGGGTTAAAAATCTAGTTTTATTATACTTTTCTTACTTTTTAAATATTTTTACATTGAGCTCCTGTTTTCCACTTCTTTCCTTTTTATTTCATCCCCTCTCACACTCTTCTCTCAGTTGTCCACCCTTTCTTCCCCAGAACATTACAAACAACCGAGTAAATCAAAACAAAAATTAAACATACCCCATACAAACTACTATTCTACTTTGCACAACTTGTATGTGTTTCTAACTATCTTATACCAAATGTTATCTCAATCGGATCAACCGCTTTTACGTGACGTATGACAAACAGACAGTATACCAACTTGTATAGCAGCCAGTGAAGTATTGAACGCAGGATTTTCTCTCTTCTGTTGCAACCTGGCTAGAGCGGCGTCTGCCGCTACTTTACTCTCCTCTGACAATCCTGACCTAAAAAGTTACGAATTTAGTAACAGGCCATGCAAATCTACGGAAGACCAACGTCGTGGTGACACTGACGCCTCGGCCTATGCTTAGTAGGCGCGTTGGTTTTCATCTCACTCTGGTTTTTTAAGATTTTGCTGTACGTTTCAATTATTTGTATTTTATGTGATATATATTTTGAACCTTTTTTCTTTCTTTCAAATACTACTAGTAGGATTTAAAAAAATTGCTACATTATTTCCCGTAAAACGACTTGAATATTGTTCATTACTATTCAGTAAAATTAATATTAAAATTCAAGTACAATAAACCCTTATTTCGAACTTCCAGGGTAATATTACAATAGCTGTTTTTTTTTTACTTAAAATTACCTCTTAACAACAGGTACTCCTTTCATAGAAGTTGAAGAACTTTGGCTACTTGACATAGACTCGCTAAGCTTATGTCCCCGACCAGCTAACTTGAACTTAGCGTCCACTTTCTTCTTTTGAAAAAACTTTTTAATTTTTTCCGCCATTATATTCTTGGTGTGTGTTCTTTCGGCAATTTCAATTTAGATACACTTTCTTTCAGTTGTTCTATTGTTGCCGATGTCGCTGTAAAGATAAAAGATAATGTAAATTATGATGAATTGGTACAAACATCTGTTCTCTGATTACTTATGAGTAATACCAAGTGATTTTGTTTTAAAATTAAACTTAATAAGATATTGCATCAGATTCTGACAATCTTTTCCTTTATTTTCCTTTTCCAAATAATGGATATTTCAAAACCACCGAGCAAGACAAGTCACAGATTGTTATCTAGGGGAAAAACCAATGAGATGTGTGTATTTTTTCTGTGGGTGTTCTTTTTGAACTGTGGAATAAAAAGTAGCCACTTTATTTTCCAGACCTTAAACTATCCTCTTATAATCCTCATCAAACAGAAATATGAAATTTTATATTTTACACAACAATTTTTTTATTATACTTTTCTCAAACTTTAAAATAAAATAGAAATAAAGGCTATTTTATTTTAAACCACCAGAATAATTAAAAGATACACTGCAAAATAGTCACTACAAAAACATCCAATCTTGTTGAAGGTATCTAAAACTTAAACCACTTTTTGCGAAATTTGCCATTGTTGCCACTGTCAAACAAATTTAAAAAAATCTACACCACTTATAACAGAGTGATGTGGGAGTTTATGATCTAGGAAATGATCAATTTTGAACCGTGTCATGTTACCAGAGAATTTATGCATAGGTACTCATTGTCACAGACACAGTCTGATAGTTGTTACTGCGAAATCACTAGCTATATTAAGGCGAGAAGTAAAAAACTATTTCCTTTCACACTGATTCCTTGTTTTTAACGACATTTTATTTTATGTATTGTACTATTGTTTTAGTTTTTAAATTTATATATATATGTATATATATAAGTATATATGTAATATTGTACCTTATACTTATTATGTATTATATAAATACCTTATGGTATTTAGACTATTTATTTATTAGATATGTATATTGATATGTCCTGCTGTTTACTGTGTTTTGCTAGCCCTGCCCACTCCATTACAGAATTTCGTTACCCTAAGGTTGCCTTGAAAAGATTGCTTTGAGCAATAAGGCCGCCTTGTTGCATATACACATGTTTTGTTTGTTACTTTTACTGTTTATTGTATCACTGTGTGTTTTGCAAATAAAGCTTATTCTATCTATTCTATCTTGTTACTTGTTCTGGGGGCCTTTTCTGCAATTAGGCAGCCTATATGCCCTTTGTGCGTGTTAGTTAGCAGTCCGGTAGTTTATAGCGAACAACTCATTTTTATAATATTCAAAACATACCGACTGAATATACCATACAGCAATCGGTTAAATATATATATATCTATATTGTAACACATAGCTGTAAGTCTTCCGAAGCAATAAAACAAAATAAATAAATATCACTGAAAAAATATCTAAATTTTCACTCAAGAACATGTCTGTGAAAGCCTAGTCTTGGGAATAAAAGATTTCATTTAATTTGAATACAAGAAATATTTCTTTAAAAGTGGTCCTTTTTCATTATAATGCATTTCTCAAAAACAATAGCCGGGATTGATGCAAGTGCACACAATAGGACTAAAAGAACCCCTTCATTTAGATTTCAATTTAAAAATATTATTTTAGGAAAAATTGCCTAACAATAAAACTGTCTTTTGTACTTCCTTATTAATTTATTGTATTTTTATTGGTGCATTAAAGAGTATTGTATTGTAAGTATGATTCAATCTTAAGGCTATATTTCATAAGACAATGATTGACACAGACATTTAATAAATAAATAAATTTTTCTTTATTTTATCCCACAATGAAAGACAATATGCAGTTTTGGCATTAACAAAATGTTAGAGTAGAGAGCAAAGTTTAAAAAAGCAAATACAATCAATCAATAGTGGGAGATTGGTGCCTAAGCTAGGCAAAGCCTGTGTTTCAGAACACCAGGTCTACACCCCAAGGAAATTAAATAGTAACAGTAATAATAAGATTTAGGTGACTCACCTGGCCTCATAAACCTTTCAGAAATGCGTTTTCCGTAAACACGCCAAGACACGAAAATCAACAGTAATGTGAACAATAGAATCAGTAAAAACGTCTTCAGAAGCAAAAACTGGAACTCGTTGAAGTATAAAACATCAACAATGTCTTCGTAAAACGATAATTCCGATAAATTCACAATAGATTTTGGGAAATTTTCAATCGGCAAAGACGACACGCACGATCCTATGAAATCCCTTGCGAAACCCAAAGTATCCCCGATTTGAAGATACAGAGCCTCGTAAAGGGTCGTGTTAAAAACAGCGTTGTCGAATAAAGACATTACACATTTAATTTGTTATTAAAAAAGCAAATAACGTGAAAAATAATATCGGTCATACTGATTAGAAAAATTTGCAATTCGCAAGTCGCACGCACCGTACCGTACGTCACTTTATTCATTCAATTATGACATTGACGTTCAGTTTAGTGTTGCTAGTACTCAATCCTCAAAAGTTACGTAAGTGAGGGAACGCACGAGCAACTTTGTCTTTACGACTTTTTTGTCTCTTACATCAAGTTTATGGGTTAGTATGAAAGTGCGCGCACGTAGCGACGCAACACCCGGGAGACTTTTTTGTCCACGGGAGCCCGCACGGCGACAAAATAAATTTCCAGGGTTGCCAACTTATAACGTAAAATTTTATAGAAAAAGCAGTGTCGCCACCTTGGTTTTTGAAAAAGGGCAGACGGACGAGCTAAAAAGAGCTAGATTTATTAGAGCAAATTTTGTCAAAATAAGGGCTAGAAAAACGTCTGAAAACATAAATACAAATAAAATGAGCGAAAGCTAGGGTTAAAAATTGTTTATTTGAAACGTACAAAAAGCACAAAATTTTGGCAACACTGAGAAAAAGTTGTGTCGCTGTCGCTCTCGTGCTCGTGCTCGACAAATAAATTGCAGGGAGACAAAGTTGCTCGTGCGTTCCCTCTCTAACACTGCCAAATAATTTTTTTTAATGATCTACAATGGATATCCTCATTTGGATCAGAAACACATACAACTTAAAAGATGAAGTATTTAAATACTTTAGAATAATAACATACTAGAAGAAGTGTCTCCCTAAAGCTGGAAACGCATTTGAGCAGCGCGGCGCGGCGGGCTTCACGGAGCGTCGCGTGCGTTTCGACCTTAAACGCGCTCTGTCAAACAAACGTGACGCGCTAAACGCTCGGTGACATGTCGGTGACATGCACTTGACACTTGTGTAATGTTGCCAATGGAGGTGTAGTTTCCAGAAAGCGGGGAATTAGGTACCTATATAAAGTTTGTTTAAATTTCTCGACTTTCAAGTACATACGAAAATTTTTGATATATATTATATGATATCGTAAATTCACAAGAACTTCCATTAGAAAACGTGTCACATACCTATGTAAATATCTAATCTAAAAATAGTTAAAAAGGGGGAACTATTTTCACATCACAATCGGGCAACACCGAGCATTAAAACAATTGATACGTTAAAATATTGTTTCTTTTTTGTTTAGTTAACTTTTTAATACTATTAAATATTGAAAACTTTCCTGTGAAACGTGATATCATTACATTTCTTTCGTTTTTCAGACGTGTTGTGACGATTTAATAGCACAAACCGCCATTTTTAACTCATAACATAGGAAGGAGTTCGCGAGGTTGAGGACCCGCTTAAAAATCTACTGTTATAAACAGGAGAGTATACAAGTACACAGCACACTCCTCGACCTCGCGAAACATTTCCCGCCCATGTCAGTTGTCAAGTGAAAATATCACTATTTTCCCATAAATACCAAGCGAGAATTAATTAATAACTACCATGACTTTATTTTATTTATTGTCTGATTTAGCTTTAATTATTGTAGGCATAGAATCATAGAATGTAGACTTAATGGAACGAAACATGGTTGAATTAACAAAAAATAGGAATGAAAGATTTTCTTCATCAAGATCAAAAATCTCACTGTAAATATCCAGAGTTCAAGCTCCAGACGATTGCAATATGAGTACGCAATCTAAATCTCCGTCGCCATAAATTATGAATGGATAATGTAAATACCCACTTGTAGATTGGAGGGAAAAAAGGACGTTGAACTTCGATTCAAAACTTTTTGTCTTCAACTTTAAAAACCACTATTTTGAATTAACTGGTAAGAATTTAACAGCCAGTTTCTGTAAATCATTGTAATTTTAATTTTATTCCAGTATATGTCTCAAACTATCATTTTTCTTCTTTACTTTGACAGTGACAGCTATATTTTAATGTGTCATTAACGTTAAAAATGCGTTTCAGAAACTGGCTGTACCAGTAGCAGCTATGGCGGGCAGGTGTCACTTTTCCTTTGTCTGCCTTTGTTTCGTTCGTGTCGCGATGTAAAAAAGCAATTAATTCTGGTAGTCTTACCCCGATGGTACTTTGATGGTAGGGCAAAACTGGGAGTTTTACATTATCATTGAATTTAACAACTGTTTCATGATCTTTATGATGAACTTATGCCTTTTAAACGTCAAAAAGGTACCCCTAGTGTACATTATTTACTTTATCTGTACAAGAAATATTTCCATTGTGTAACATTTTCCAGCTACGCAATTAAAACAAATGAATGATAATTTACAATTAAAAAATTGCATGCGCTAAACATTTATTTATTAAAAACCGCATAGACTTTATTGAACGTTGCGGCAAGCTTTATATTAGGTACTTACTTGATGGATTTCGACACGCGATGACTTCGTCTTAATGCGTCTTTAGCTACGATGAATATTTTAGTAGATTACAAAATGAATTAATTCCATAATATATTGTCTTAATCTCAAGCTCTCTTTTTTTTTTTTATCCATTAAAATTATTTAATTAATCTTTTTTTAAAAATAAATAATTGAATTAAAAATTATACGGAGTGTCTGAATGAATATACGTACTACTATGCATGAATTAACTAGATAATTATCTAGATTATATTTCGGAGTGGATTTATAAAATGGGCTCGCTCAATTGGGAATTTATGAAAGTACCGAGTCAAGTCCGACCCCACATGGAGTACTGCTCTCACCTATGGGCCGGAGCGCCGGCGTATCAACTTGGACCTCTCGACTCGACTCAAAGACGTGCTATGAGGATTGTCGACGATCCCAAGCTAACAAGCGGTATCGAGCCCCTCAGTCTGCGGAGAGACTTCGCCTCCCTGTGCGTGTTCTACCGCTTGTATAATGGGATTTGTTCCGAGGAATTGTTTGACTTGATGCCTACGGCCACTTTCTACCATCGAACTGCTCGTCACCGGCGGGGAATCCAACCTCACACACTAGAACCAAAATGGTCGCGTACAGCGCGGTTTCAGAGGAGTTTCCTCCCGCGAACGTTGAGGCTGTGGAATGAGATCCCCGCCGAGGTCTTTCCTTTAGATTATAACATGGGGTTCTTCAAAAGGGGCATTAAAAGATTTTTACAGGGTCGGCAACGCGCGAGTGATTCTCCTGGTGTTGCAAGCGTCCATAGGCTACGGTGACCGCTCACCATCAGGCGGACCGTAAGCTTGTTTGCCACCTTTGTGGTATAAAAAAAAAAAAAAAAAAACCATCCTTTTACAGAATAATTTGGCGTGAAGCTGCAATGCGGTTTTTTCGGCAACTTAGAAATCCGGATCCAGGCGCATAACAACAGTAAATTTTATAAGATTTCTATTATACATACATACATAAACTTATAGGTATACTGCTTTGACATTTTTTTTATAAACTTTCATTCTGAGTCGACAAAAAAATCCAAACTTGCAAAATAATGTGTTCGATTTTTCTATGGTTTAAAATGTTATTGACTTATTGAATATATTTCTAGATATAAAATAAATTAAGCTAAGTCGAAGCCTCTTTGTTTCACAATCAACTGCATTGGTATCATATACTGTAATACTTGTAGGAGTTGAAAATAAATAAAATGAAATTAAAAATTAATAAAATAAACTCTGTTTACGTAAATCTCACGTTCCCAATGTCGAAAAATCCGCCAAGAGTTGAAGAGTCTAGTCTAGTCATCTATGTAGAGGTGCACAGATCTTATAAAGGTGCTCCTTCACCGCGAGCATTCGCATTACATTACAATACTACCTCCCTGACTGACGAGCGTTCGCCTCCCTCACTGCTGTAATGCTCGAATCTGAGCGTTACATTACACGCGAACGCGAATGCTCCCGGTGAAGGAGCACTATAAGATTAATGATAATGAGGTTAAAAACTCAAAGCTCATCGTAGGTGGCGTCACTGTTGACTGTTCCAAGACCCGCCATATTGATTCATTGTTTATGTTTGATGTGAGAGTAATTGCTAAAAATCATAGAAATGTAAGCGACCTGGAGTGTAATTACGATTGAAGGAGGAACTGCGGAAACGGAAAGCCAAGACCACTAGCAAAAAAGCCTTATAAATCGAAAGGTAAATAATTTACAGGCATTATTGTGAATTGTAGGTTTTGCTGTGTTCTTTTTATTTATTTCAATTTCTTTTTGTAGACTGGAGGCGTACGATGGAAATTACCTCATCGAAGTTGAAGACGAACTTGAGGATGATATTCCTGAAATTTCTACCATGGATAAGTTCAGAGATATTAATTCCAGCAATAATCTTCCACCACTCTATAAACTACACATTCAAGAGTTTGCAGACAGGTAACAAACCATACATTCATGATTTCCTTATTGTTCCTTGTTATTTTAATGTTTCAGATAGAATTAGACATTTAATGACATACATGTTGTTTCAGATTTCAAGCAACACTGAACGGGAGATACACTACTGTATGAAAGTAGAAGCTTAATAACCGTGAGAGTTGCCTTTGAGGAAAGTTATATTAATTTCCATGCGCAATGCAAAGCCCAAATGAAGAAGCTTCTTTAAATATCATTCTGTTAAAAATGGATAATAGTGGCATGATAGTGGAGTCACTGCGAATGTGCAACTGGAAAAGGAGTAGAAGCACACTGTAAGCATGTTTTTACAGTTCTCCATGGCATAGAAGATATAGTGCCTACTAAAACTATAATTTTGTACAAAATGTGCACAGAACAATTGATGACATTTAAAAAACTGAATAAAGTATTCTATAATTCCCCGATGCAATCCCGTTTTACCAGGAAAATATAATGGACAATTATGAAGGATATGTCAAAATCCTAGCAGTTTCTCCTGTACTACTAGTAGTAAAATGGCTTATCTCCAAGTAATCAAACCTGCCAATCCATATGCTATTGAAATGGACCATGATTACTTGGAATTATTTTCTTATACTTATGAGTATTACCTTTGTAAAGTTTTTGTTAAACCTATTTTTAAACCACTAATTTTAACAAATATCTGTATAAAAATTATGATTTTTGATTGACAGTGTAATAAAACAAAATTAATACCTATTAAATAGTTTTATTTTCTTATACCTATGAGTATTACATAATACACTCTAAAATTACAGCATTGAGTTTGGACCCCGCTAGACCCAGGAGGATCAGTAAAAGAAGTTTCATTAGCATCACATTCATTTTGAGTTTGGATCCGGTTAGGTCCTGGAATTGGATCACCACGAGACGTTTCAATACACCGTTTCATGCAACTTCTTTTTAGCAATCGATCTGAGCGTTCTTGTGCTAGTAGGTTAACAGATTTGATTTAATATAGAGGGCATAGCACTTTTCTTTAATGTTCGGTATAAATTTTCATTGTCTGTTAATTACTTTTAATATTATAATCTTCAGATCTAAATTGGGCAGCACATAACCTCGACCATTTACTGGATTTCCAATTTTTCCTTCGAAGAGCCTTTTCCCACAGTTTTCTTCGTTTTATTTCTTTGGAAAATAAATAGATTGGAACATTTTTACAATCGATAGCTGCACAATGAGTCATATTTCGGAATTATTTAGAAAACAATTATGATGTTTACAAAAATAGTATGGAAAATGACAGCTAGCTGTCAAATGTTTGGAACAGTCAACAAAGCGACATCTGAAGTGAGCAAAAGGCAGTTTTTAACCTCATTAAGCATGCATACCTTATCACAAAATCACTAAAGGCCAAGTTTAAAAAAAAAAAACTTTTTTTTAAAAAGGGCGTTGTATTCAATGTTATTCATTCTTCCTTACACATTAAACTCATTAATTAAATCAGCAAAAAGCCTTCCTTCCAATAAAGAGGCAATATCCCTCTTCCTTTTTTCAGAGACACTAATTGCTTCTAGTTTAGAGAGTAAACTTAATTTAAAGACTTCATTAGGAGTTCTTTTTCATTTTTCAAGATTTTTTATTCGCCTTATTCTTTATTTTTAATGCATAGACAAACGAGTCAGAGTTTTTTATTGTTTTATTAACAGATTGCATAGTCTATGGTATTTAGGTTGTAAAATGGTGGCAGATAAAAAAAAACATCTCTCAGAGGTAAAAGAAAAAACTGTGAACGGTCTTAAACAAAACTCCACTACAACACAAATACGCTGCGTCCTGGCTTCACCCGGAAAATGCCTATGGTTTTTTTTTTAGAAACTCACGCTGTCTACATCGTCATTCCAATAATAATTATAATCTTTGTCTGAAGACTGACTGTCAAACAAACGGAAGAGAAAAAAAAAAGAATGCATTCAATAAAACTTTCGCAACATCGCAAACTTTTTGTTTTTTGATAAAGAAAATGGCGGATAACTTTCCTCTCTAAATGAATATGTAAATCTTGACATTAAAACTCCTGACTCAGGAAATATTAAAGGTCTGTAACAAATACTTATAAAGCTTAGCATTCTGTAGGAATAGCTCGTAACGAATCTGCAAAATACACAAACGACCTCTTTGCGGCAATCTGATTAGAGATAACCCCTTTGAAATCCAACGAGTTAGGATTTGTGGAGCAAAAAGCGATTCCTAAAGGGAATGGTGATAATAGGAATGCTTAGAGAGCATACTGTTATGCTTTTACTAATGAAATGAAATGAAATCGTTTATTTCAGAAATTAGACCTTCACAGGCACTTTTTCTTGTCATTTACAATTTGTATATATGTATAACTAGCGAAACCCGCGCAATTTCGTTTGCGTGTATCCCGCTTTCCCGTTGGAATGTATGATACTTTAAAACCTTCCCCTTGAATCACTCTATCAATTAAAAAAAACCGCATCAAAATCCGTTGCGTAGTTTTAAAGATTTAAGCATACAAAGGGACATAGGGACATAGGGACAGAGAAAGCGACTTTGTTTTATACTATGTAGTGAAGAAAATAAACTACGTTATATACTACCACCATTTCGGACACAAGCAAAATGGCCACCGGTAAAAGAAATGGCGAAAGAAACCCGGTTACGGCCTTTTTTTGACATTTAGCAATTTTTTTCTTTCACTCATTTGTTACAATGTATAAGTACATTTATAACAATAAATAAAATACAGATCCAGGTACATACAGAAATCAAGCACTAAACGCGGGATGTCGATCCAAATAGCGCTATGGTCAAATCCTAAATATGTCCAATAAGTAGATGTTAATAAAGCGAGCAGACCAGTCCCCCAAGATGACAACCACAACTGAGAGCAAAAGAACGTTAGGTCTGCATCTTTCTTCAAGGTAAGGGGACAAATTCGCCACACATTAAAAGTTACCACCGCTGTGTCTTTAAAGGATTAATAACAACGACTTCTGATTGACAATAAGTCATTGACGTCCCGGGGGAGAAACTGCAGTCTCGGAACTTACAATGAATTTAATCAGAAAGACATAGGGGAACATTTCTTGCTAGGACCAGAGTTTCAACAGTAAGACGCCACGATTAGGCTGAATCCCAAGTCCCAACAGTGATCTGTCTGATTAAATTCGTTGAGAGTGACACGACAGCTATAGTTTCTCCCCCGGGACGTCAATAAGCTTCATTGCTTATTGTCAATCTGAGGTCGCCGTTGTCGATCTTGGGTTTACAGATATAGTTGGTTTATAGATACATTTGGAATGTGTGGTGAGCTTTTCCCGTCGTCCCAACAGTAAGACGTCTATGATGTTACCTCAATAAAGATTCACAGCCTCTTAAGATTATATTTTTAATAAAACACATTGTCAAGATGCGATTAGATAATGCTATCATATATTTTACTCGTTTTATATTGTTCTAATCTGCATATCTCATTCAGTTGAGTATGTGATGTGTGCATAGTTTACTGACGAGTGGTTATACAGTTTGATCATCGGAAAAAAACACCATTGAATTTATAAGTAAGTGGATATTGTATTTAAAATTTGTGACAGTTTTGTTGTTTTAAAATAGGATTTATATTAGAAAAATAATTCGTTGGTTATTTTTAATCTGAGGTCGCCGTTCTTGATCCTGACAATTTATTTATTCGTTTACAATAGCTTAGACAACAGTTAACAATCGTATACAGTACTCATCTTAACATAATTTACGATTTAATGAACTTACTAGTCTAGACCTTGATCGCTAACCAAAAACGTGAATGCACTACATGTATACATCTACTTTTATATGTTACTAGTGGAACCTGCACAACTTCGTTTGCGTCTGTTTATTTATGCACAGCAGCGCCATCTTTATCAGACTTTTGACAAAATCCTACGGGAATCGCGTACTTTTCGGGATAAAAAGTACCCTATGTGTTAATCCGAGGTATCAGCTACCTACTTACCAAATATCATAAAAATTTACTTAGGCCTTTATAATATTAGTAGGATTACAAGCATTACCAATAACCTAGGCGTAAAAACAAAATCGTGGTATTTAACTATACAGGAGACAGAGCGATGTGTTTAGGTGGGCTTGTCCCGAATAATCAAAAAAATCTATAACTGCATGTCCGACGATGTGGGTTTATTGGAGTCTCTTGCCTTGTGCTTCCTCTTTGCCTCCGTGCAGATGGGATCCGTTTAGTAGTGCCATGTGCCCATAGGTCAGGATATTTTTTACGACTCTGTTGACACTTGGTTATAATAAAAAACAATTGAATTTGACTTTAGGGGTTCAAATAACTCTATACGCCCGAGACGCGAAGAAAAGAACAAAACTATGGACTCAAAAAAAATAACTTAAGTAAGTTAAATTATACTAATTTTTATTGCATAAAAGGTCAAAAGAGTGGTAAAAAATAGTAAAGTTAAATCAACAAGAATACAAATTTTAATAACATTTCGATTGACGTAATGTGTCAGATTGTAAGTGTATACAAACCGCAAACATAAAACGACACATTTCGCGTGTCGTCAGTTTACAAACTAAATCCTTAACGATCCTTAATGAGAACTATTTCGGGATTTGATGCTCGTTCCAGTGGAAATGAACTGGAACGTTTGGGATACAATATAATGTGTACTATTATTACTTTTGTTGACCATTTATCCGTAGGCAGATGTTAAATTTAATGTTTAGTTAGGGGTATTATATCCGTAGGATACAGTCACATACAGATGTAATAATCGAATAACTATAAAAATAATTTTGTAGTGTAGTCACAGGTGTAGTGTATAATTTGTAAATGTAATAAATTTTGCATGCATTACTTGGCAGCTCGTACCTTAGAGCTCTTATGTGCTTTTATATTGCAAATACATCATTATGGTGAATTTTTTTAACGAGCGAGCAAGCGCTGCTTTTTTTCGTATCTATTTATATTTTAAATCAGATGATTGTTTGGCCATTTTGTGGTATACAGGTATATTGGAATGATTTAGAAGGTTTTGCAATACATATTATTGGAATCAAAATAGTAAACAACAGCTCATAGCATTAGGTCCCAATAGTAATGTAACAATAGACCGTGGTGCTCGGCAATCGAGTCTCACTTGATTTGCCATCTCTCTAGGGTATAATGCCTTTTGCTTCAAATTGCTGTTTCTCACGTAGTTGTTAAGGAGGGAAGTCCTTTCAATACTTCCTACTCCGACTATCTTCTTTCTGATTGATTAAATTTGTTGTGAGTTCCAAGACAGCTGTAGTTTTCTTCCCCGGGACGTCAATAAGCTTCATTGCTTATTGTCTATCTGAGGTCGCCGTTGTTGATCCTGGCTACACAGGAGAAGTGTGGTGGGAATGTGTGGTGGGCTTGTCCCGATATTGGAATGAAAAATAATTACCTACCAATATAAATTAGAGAGCCAATTTGTAGGTTGACAGTTGAAAATTTATTTCGTTAGAATTATTGATTATAAAATATTATTTTTCATATAGGTACTTGAAGCACACTAGGCTACAAAGCTATACGTGGCTTTACTTATGTATGTTTTCTTAATGTCTCCTACTTGGATTTATTTCTGTGGTTACTACAATAGGATAGGAATGGATCCATTAAATGTTATCACTATTGAGATGGGGATTATGGCTATGTCATGTCGATATTGTAGGGATCAAACATTAATTTATCTTGATCTCAGCAATAATGATTATGTTGTGTGATATCGTTAAAATATAACATCGTAATGTAGCCATTTATACATATACTTTTGACGACCTCCGTGGCGTAATGGTTACCACGCCAGACCGCCACCCAGGAGGTCCCGGGTTCGATCCCCGGTCGGGTCATGATGAAAAACACACTTTTTCTGATTGGCCTCGGGTCTTGGATGTTTATCTATATATGTATTTGTTATAAAATATAATATCGTTAAGTTAGTATCCCATAACACAAGTTTCGAACTTTCTTTGGGGCTAACTCAATCTGTATTAATTGTCCCTATATATTTATATTGTATACTTATTGAACGGGTGAGAATAATTTTATTCTAACCTGCTCTGTGTATAAATTATTATCTTGTAGTGGCATCTCTTCTATTTTTACATTTTTCTTCTTTAAATCTCTCCTGTCGATGTAATAGTCTCCATTTTTCTCTTTCTGTGCCAGCTCCTTCATCTCTTCAAGATATGACGCCTGCCCTTACCTTCACTTGATGTGACTTGACTTCACTTGACTACACTCGAGAGCAATGAAGCTTCAATTCAAGAAAATCATTATTGTTTGCTGTACAAAAATGGCATGTTTCTTTTTGTTTCAGGGCGAGATCTGCAGTATTTTTTCCTTTATGTAATTTTTTCTACATAAAATGTAGTGACTTATAAATTTTATTACTTTCATTTATGGGGTATTAAATTGTCTATTAAACACTGTTAATTTTATTAAGCTAGCATTCTTAGTTTCCGAGATTTATAGGCATAGGTTTGTTTAAGTGACCCGCATTCATTGCTCTCTAACATTATTCAAATTCAAAACTTTTATTCAGAGAATAGGTTTCACAAACACGTTCTCTTGTCAGAGTATACAGTAATAAATGATTTGTATAAATTAGTCTACTCTTTAAAACTACTACCATTTCGGAAACAATAGCAAAATGACCACTGGTGAAAGAAATGGCGAAAGAAAACCAGTTACGGATTGATCTTAAATTCTATTTCAAACTGATTTATACTCCCGGTTTTGCAAGCACAACCTTTTTTTCGGTCATTGAATAAGTTTTCTCGGTTAAAATTTCAGAAAAAGACTTTTGTCCTTTTCTGAAATTTTATGGAAATAAAGTATCAGATGTCAGGTGCATTTTATTTAATTTAATTTTAAAATTTTATGACAGAAGACGAAAAATGAGCTAGCTAGTCTCTCTCTACCACTAGCTACATAAAATAAATTTATTATTAAAAAATATATGAAAAACTAAATCAAATCAAAAATTCTTTATTCTGTTAACTTACGATGTTCAATTATTATATTATTATTAATCTGTATTAAATAAATTAGCTACTCAATCTACCACCATTTCGGAAACAAAGCAAAATGACCACTGGGAAAAAACATGTCTTTTTTGACATTCTGTTTTTTTGTTTGTTTTTGAATTCATTTTTTTTTGCGAAACTTTCTCAACTTTCCGTGTATACACACTTTTCCGTGGGAATTTCGGAAAAGCCTTTTCTTATCGTTAAACAAAGAACACACGTTCCGAGTTTCAGGTTTCTGAGATCAGCGGTTTAGTCAAACAATGCATTGAATTTTTGTATGTACTTTTAGTTACTTATATAATTCTTTATACGCGTAGTGTACCCCGTGAACGCCCGGAGCACATTATCACTGCGAAGGGGAACACAGCTTATCTCCATCCCGTTCCGATGCCGACGTTTGCGTACGCCTGATGACTTTTTAAGATAACTTAAGGATTTAAAAAAAAAATAAGTGAAAAATTAGAGCAGTATTATATGTATGATTATAAAGAAGCGTGTCTCTGTGCTCTTAAACGAACAAGCAACTTAAGCAACATCGACCCTAGCCAGTATATGGATGGGTTTATTTATTTAATCTTTATTGCATAAAGAAAAAATTGGCGGACTTTAATGCCTAAAGGCATTTTCTACCAGTCAACTATTGAGTAAGGCAGAAATATTGTTGGCGGGATAAAATTAAAAGTAATCTACTGGTTACCTAATAACTAATTATATATACGACTATAAACATACACATATGTATAAATTAGTTATCTTCTCCGTGGTATGTAGGGCACGTTAACGTCGGCTGTTGTCAATGGCTGACAGTCGCGGTGGTCTTCAGGCAGGCTGCTTGAAATCACTGACCTCTGCCAATCCACATTGGAGCAGCGTATAGCAGAGTACGCTCTAATCCACTTCGATTGAAGAAATACACGTATCCCTGCCAGTAGGACGGTTAACGTTAGAAAAAAAGGTAAAAAATTTTACTTAGATAGACTTTAAAATATTTCGTGTGTACGTAATGTAATCTATCCCCCGCGCTGGCCCTCACAGCGTAGGGGAGCGTCCCCAAGGTGGCGGATAGGGGAATGGTCGGTAGTACAGCCTAGCTACATTAACCGGCTAAGTCCGATGGACTCGCTGACCAACGACGGGTGTGGTCCTCCAGCATTTCGGGGGTTGTGCGGCGGGTTGACACCTCGCCCACGTAAAACCAATGTTGCTGGTGAAGCGTATCCCGTTGGCGCTTCACTAGCTTGCACAACATTGTCAGGAAAAAAAAAAAAAATGTAATCTATTTATAAATATTTACCTCCCACCCACATTGCAATTTAGTACAGTATATCTTTAGATTTGCTGACTGTACACGTTTCTAGGTACGTGCAGTAGAACGTGGTAGAACAAAGACTAATAGGAATAGGTAGGCGGCCCACTGTCCAAGTCTACAATAAAATTATTGAAACTCTACACTATGCTAAGATTTATATAGAGTTGTTAAACTAATAACTAATAAACTAAAATATCTTTACAAAAAATACTCTAAATATAATTTATTACATCTTTACAACGTTGAAGTTGATATACTTACAATTAATTAAACGTACATTTATAATTTTACTACAAAACGCAACGTTGTTAACTTTAACTGCTTATTTGATAAAAAGAAAGATATAGATAGATAAATAAACAGTGTTTCTTACACTGTTTATTTGGTACACAATAAAAATATTACAATTTCCAGTTTGTGTCTGTGTGTCTTGGAGATACAAATAAATTATTTAAGTATCTATCTATGTAATTTCAACATCATCATCATCATCTCAGCCAGAAGAAGTCCACAGTCGCAGGACTATTTAATTTATTTTAGTCATTATTAAGTTTTTAGTCTGTAAAAAGATATATTTGCTTATCTACGTAATGCCACTTCGAGTCTTTCTAAGAATTTTATTTTTTGACTAACAGTATTGTTATGAACTAGTGGTGAGGCGGTGTAGATACTCTTTTAATACTTTTTACTTTTTACACTTTTTACTTTTCTTTTTTGAAAGCTGTCATTGTGGCTTCTGTGGGGTTCGCTTTTGGTTCTGGCTCTGTATGAACGTATTTATCTATTGTATTTATATATTGTCTCATTTTGAGCTCTAGTCTTTCCAGTTCTCTCCCCTATCCTCAACAAGGATGTAACTGTAAACTAATTATTGTTCATAATCGTAACGTGTGCTATATTATATGAATGACGACCTCCGTGGCGTAATGGTTACCACGCCAGACCGCCATCCAGGAGGTCCCGGGTTCGATCCCCGGTCGGGTCATGATGAAAAACGAACTTTTTCTGATTGGCCTCGGGTCTTGGATGTTTATCTATATATGTATTTGTTATAAAATATAATATCGTTGAGTTAGTATCCCATAACACAAGTTTCGAACTTACTTTGGGGCTAGCTCAATCTGTATGAATTGTCCCCATATATTTATTTATTTATATAATTTCCTTAATTTACTGGATTTAATAAAACACGACGCGCATAGGTAGGTATCTTTAAATATACATTGGGTATTCTTATTTTAAACTTTCAGGTATCTTTTCTCCTTTTCCCACATACAAAAATGTTATGAAAGTGTATTTGGATTGCATCAGCTGGAAAAAAATAAGCAGAATTATGCAATTGTATTAAATATCAACATAACTATGAATTTGATAACTTTATCATCATAATATTATGTTAAACAAGATATGTGATAAGATTTACAGATAGAGGTATTTCAATGATCAGGGGTATTATCATCTCTATGTCATTGCCGTTGCGTCACAAAATATACAAAGTGACACCAGATATGAGATGTACGTACTGGATGCTATGTGTACAATCCTCTTAAATTATTAAACAGAATTTGAACACAGGATTGCTCGAGTTCAGTCGCGTACGGAGATCGCGTGGGCTCAGTCTACAATCGCCCTAACGGTTTATTGGCTAATTTTTCAATAAAAATAAATAACACGATTAATCTACGGTCAAAATACTGGCCACTTTGCGTATGAATCGTCCGCCATCATTCTTTAGCATACAGCGACGCGAACGTTCTATTTTCGAATTTTACCCGCGAAAGTTTTCTTTTCGTCCATAAACCAAATGGCTTTTTTGATGGCCGGTGCGGTCGTTGAATATTCAGCCAGCAATTTGGCAACAAAAAAGGTCGCTTAGCAAGTGGTAAAAAAGACGTTAAATTCGGTATACAATAAAGACTCCAAGGTGGATCCATTCGTGAAGAGAAAAATGAAAATTTTTAAGAAAAAGTTGCGTTTCTCGATAGCCAGTGTTGTATGAACTTGGCTTGTTTGTTTTTTTATTGTGACGGTTTTATTCGAAATTTGAAAATCTCACATATCAGCAGCGACAGCTGGCTCTCTTTTTTTTGGAAATCGAAGGTAAGTGTTTTTTTTTTAATTTTCGAGTCCTCATTATGATCCTTTGAGAAAGTATTACAGAAAACGCAAACCTGCCGATGAAAATGACTCGAATTCACTTCTAGTCACAGGACTTGATATGAAATAATTTGATTTTAATATCAATAAAATATATTTTAAAAAAACTTGGGTCCAAAAAAACTAGTTTAATTATAATTAAATACTAGTTTTATCTTTTATCTTTGAAAGATATTATCTTTTATCTTCCACGTGTCCTCTTGAATAAAATATCTTATAAAAATATAATGCCGGTTCTACACTCTCTTGAAATTGAGCGAAGACATCGAAATAATATTATATAGAACGGACACCGCGAACAAAATTTTTGTCCCCATACGTTGAGGCCAATAGACATCAACTCGTTTAGAAACTTGCCGACGCTCATCGTGATTGGTCCTCGGATTTATGTCAAAAAAAATATTGTAAAATGCCGTCATGTTCAATAAAAACTTGTAAAAACCGTTCAACAGTAAGGAAGAAAGATAGCGGCATGACTTATCATCGGTAAGTATACAAAAAATTAAGTAAAACCAACCAAAACAAATTTTTTTCATTATTTTCTATTGCATCATAATTGCATCCGCCATTTCTATGTGAAAATCATAGATTATCAAAAAGTAATCGTACAGATGGGATACGTAGGTACTAAGCGTAGGTCAATTTTATAATATAATTTAGGTACTTATTTCTGAAAAATTTTTTGCTTTTTTTTTTACCGACTTCAAAAAAGGAGGAGGTTCTATGTTTCATTGTTTTTTTTTTTGGAGGTCCGCCGATTACTCCTTCAATTTTGGACCGATTTTCATAATTCTTTTTTTAAAATAATATGTAATTTAAATATTGATTTTTCACTACATAGTATAAAACAAAGTCGCTTTTTCTGTCCCTATGTCCCTATGTCCCTTTGTCCCTTTGTCCCTTTGTATGCTTAAATCTTTAAAACTACGCAACGGATTTTGATGCGGTTTTTTTTAATTGATAGAGTGATTCAAGGGGAAGGTTTTAAAGTATCATACATTCCAAAATTCCCACGGGAAAGCGGGATACACGCAAACGAAGTTGCGCGGGTTTCGCTAGTTAAACTATATTTCCAAAATATTTTTATATAGTAGGTAAAAAATACGTAAATGTGGATAAAGTTACTAAGTAAAAAAAATAGTTTCTAGAAAACAAAAAGATGGAAAACGAAACAGCATTTTAAATTTCGACCAACCATTTTCGAACAAATGAAATTCGGGCAAACAAGTTTCGGAGTAAAGATACGTTACCATTCAACAAGAGGAGTTGTCTTGTCTGGCAGGCGACCGTCTCCTAGTATTTGCATATATTACAAAATAATTCAATATATAAATAACTTCATTATAAAGTTTTGATTTAATCTCAGTTTATTTTTGACTAATATTAAGTTAAGAACAAAAATGTAATGTAGCTTCCTACCTATAAAACTAATATTATACCTATTTTCTATTAAGTTTATTCTATTAAGTAAAATAAAATATTGTAATAAAATAATCAGTTAGATGTCCAATAGGCAGAATATAAACAAAGTGTCGCCCCTGCGTAGTAATGTCATATTCTATGACTCGGTTGGGGGCGGGGCCAGGGAGGGGCGCGCCCCGCACGGCCGAACGCGGCGCCAAAATTTGAAGGCGCTGTCATTTCTATACGTAGTAATATTATTTCGATGAGCGAAGATGAGAATGTGGACGGACTCTTTCCACCTCATCTTTACTTTTGTTTTGACTTCTAACTTCAAGCCTAACTTCACTTCACTTCGATCAACTTCGTCAGAGTTTAGAGCTCGGATAACAGTTTTTTTAATGTAAGAGGTTAGCAAACGAGCTTGCTGGTCACCTGATGTTAAGCACAGCACAGAAACACCGGGAGTCCCTGAGCCGCTGCCGGCCTTTTAAGTGCATGTATGCTCGCTTCTTGAAGGTTCCCAAGTCATAGTCATTCGGAAGTCATAGAGTTTAGTGTCGATCTCTCCATAAAAATAGCAAGCAACAAGCTCAAACTTTTTGACTGCTTACCATCAGGCAGGCCATATGCTTGTTTTCCATCTTAAAGTTATAAAAAAAACAAGCCAAAAAGCCCGCCCACAAGCTTGTGTATTGTCGAAACTTGCCAAGCGTGTAAACGTAGCATAAAGATAGCAATAGCAGTTAAAATTAAGAGGCAAATAAACGACTGGTCTTAGTGTTTTATTACGAGATCTAATCTATTTATTGCATTCAACGACAATATAGTCAATAGACTACAGACACACTACAGATAAGTAGAATTGTTGTTATCAAAATGTATGGTAACATCTCTTGATGGTCATAGTAATAAAATATCATAGTAAACAAAAAAACAGTTGAGAAACATAGTAAGCTCGCATTTTCTTTTACCATCGCCATTTCTTTTACCAGTGGCCATTTTGCTTTTCTTTCCGAAATTGTAGTAGTTTATAGAGTAGAATAAATAAATAACTTAATACTGTAACGTAGAAAGCGTCTGTGAGGACCTGCGCGCTGAATATATTTTTTTAATTTTTTGTATTTTCATTGTTAATTTCTTGCGAAAGAACTAGCGGAAGTTACTGCAATATTGTTTATATATCAAATCGTTTATACAGAGAAGCTCTTTCTCTAGTCAAAGTGTATGTACGTACAATAATAATGTTTCATTTATCTACTGTACCACCATTTCGGAAACATAAGCAAAAGGGTGTGATACCCCCCGGTATTGGAAGCTTCCTTAGGCTACGGTGACTGCTAACCATCAGGCGAGCCGTATGCTTGTTTGCCACCTTAGTGGCATTAAAAAAATGACCACCGGTAAAACATATGGCGAATAATAACCAGTTACGTTAGCGATGAACAATTTTTTAAAATGTTTTAATTTATTTATCATAATACAATCAACGCTATTTACAGTTGCAAACACCAATTCATAACGCAGAAATAAATATAAATATTAACTAAACTAGACAACATTATTATAAACCCTGTTTTTCATAACTTGGCAAATGTAGTAAACAATCTTAGCACGTCTTTTTAACGATAATAGGCAATTAAAATTATCATACACACCTAATAATAATAATATAGTAAAATTGCATTTAACACAACACTCTTAGTATTCTGGCGATTTGACCATTTTACACATGGATAATTGAATAAAAAGACACGCTAAGATTGTTTACTACATTTGCCAAGTTAAGAGAAACAGGGTTTACTATCCAATATTTCAAATGTTAAACATCCTCTGTACCTACTTTTGGCAAATAAAGTAAACGCAGTAGAGGGAGCGACTCCATCGAGCTCCTCATATTCTTAGTCGTAAGGAAATTCACACGCCGCGCCATTTTCCTTGGCCTTAAAGCAATTTGAAATACATAAAAAAATAATCACATAATATAATGTGATACCTACTTTATTATAAAATTTTCTTTAATGACTTCAAATATAATAATTAATCATAATAATCATCTCACGTGCTATAGAACGTGTTGGGAATGATGGTCAGCTGATAGCTAACGTTGAGTATAAGGAAATGTGTTACTGAATTTATCCTTCAGATAACAGCTGTCTTACTCATGTCAGCTGTATCCAAATATGTATTAACTAGCTGATGCCAGCGGTTTTACCCGCGAAATCCCGTTATACCTGTTCCCGAACTCATATATATTCGGGTTAAAAACTATCCTGTGTTTATCCAGGTTGTAAACTGCCCTTTAAGCAAATTAAAAAAATCTATCTAGCTGTTTTTACGTGAAAGAGTAACACACACACTCACCCTACACATCACACCCACCCTACACACAAACCCACCCCACACACACAGCATCACATTTTTTTTTTACTTTTAATTTGCTGAATCATTTTATGGTATCGTTTCAGTTATATTACCTTATAGTGGTTGGTTAAACTCAAAATTAAAATAAAAGCGGCCAAGTGCGAGTCGGACTCGCCCATGAAGGGTTCCGTAGCAGCAATTGCGGTTTATGATTTATGACGTATTAAAAAAAAACTAATGACTAGATCTCGTTCAAACCAATTATCGTTGGAAGTTTGTATGGTTATTGTACATCATATATTTTTTTTTAGTTTTAACATTCTCTTATTTTAGAAGTTAGGGATACTCATTTTATCACTTTGGAAGTGTCTCTCGCGCAAACTATTCAGTCTAGAAAAAAATGATTTTAGAAACCTCAATATCATTTTCGAAGTCCATATCCATTATCCATAGATACCCCACACCGGCCACACCAAACGTATGGGTTTGATGAAAAAAAAATTTTAAGTTTCAGTTCTAAGTATGGGGAACCCCTAAAATTTTTTTTTTTTTTTTTTCTATTTTTGTGTGAAAATCTTAATGCGGTTCATAGAATACATATTACCAACTTTCAACAGTATAGTTCTTATAGTTTCGGAAAAAAGTGTCTGTGACATACGGACGGAAAGACATAGATAGACAGACATGACGAATCTATAAGGGTATCGTTTTTTGCCATTTGGCTACGGAACCCTAAAAACCGGGTAAGTATTATCTTTTGCTCTGTTTAAAAAGCAAATAAAAAAGGGGACATCTTTTTCGTGTTGTCTACCCATTGTTTTGTAGGTTTGTTTGTTTTTATAACGAGTCAAACGAGAATATGTTTTTTTCAAATTTTAGTTTAAGTATAAATTAATCGCTCAACAATCTTTCGGGTCATCGATCTCTTCATTTACTATACTGATCACGAGATCACATTCTTAGTATCCACGTGCAAAATTCTTACACTGTTCTGACTCATTTTCTTTCATCCAATTTGTGACATATAGACGGTCGTCTTAATTCCGTTTTTAGTACTAATCGTATTTTTTAAGATTAATAATTTACAAATTATTTGTATTTACACGTGATTGCTTTATCCAAGTACTTATCCCTTTGTTTGGCTTTATCTAAAATATGGTCTTCTGCAGAGAAAAATGAGAAGCGTGTGGGAGTTAATTTTTTGTCACGAAATAGCCGTCAGGCTGCGGAGTAAATACTCTATAATATATTTTTTTATATAAAAAAAAATTATATAGATAATAAATAAATACATAAAGTTGGCAAACAAGCATACGGCCCACCTGATGGTAAGCATCACCGTAGCCTATAGACGCTTGCAATACCGGGGGTATCACTCACGCGTTGCCAACCCTCCCAACCCCCCAAGTGGAGCTCTGGAGACCTTACTTACCGTAGGAACACAACATGGTCGAGACCAATGCTATTTGGCTACGATCTTCTGTAAGGTGGAGGTCCTACCCCAGATGGTCTGCTCCGATTTGAGCGGATTATCCGTTGTGCCCTACCTCTCTTAAAAGTATTTGTTTATTGCTTTGTTCATTCTATGATTTTCTCTTTTATTCTTTATTTTTTCTATTTTACATTAAGCTCTTGTTTTCCTCTTCTCTCCTTGACCTTTATCCTATTGAAGTCGTTTCCGCTTTTTTTTTTCAAACTACTTTTCAGCAACAGATAGGGAGATTCAAAGGAAGGTTGGCATGCATAGTATTAAGATTTTCCAAAATTCCCACGGAATAAACTCCCATACAAACGAAGTTGCTCGGTTTTAGGTAATGTGGCGCTGTGTGAACATTCTAGAATTAATTAATTGTTTAAACTGTGGTTTGGTACCAAATACTAGTTTCGGACGATGGTCTAATATCATATCGAGTCACGTTGCATATCTTGTTAAAAGAATTTGAACACTACTACCATCATATAAGATGCTATTCCTGTCTGAGCAGATATTGTCACCTTATATTTTGTTACTCTCAAATCTTCAATACAAAATAAACTTTAATGCTTTGCAATAAGGATTAATGTTCGTTTTGGTATAAGGTTGGTAAGTTCAGTCTGTAGGTAGACCACAATAAGGAAATTGGTTAGCAGTGATTGGATGACAAAGCCAGACACCTACGAGGTACAAACGTGTGAATTGATAGTAATATCAAATAATGTACATCCCTTTGGAATATCGTTGGTCAAGGTTACCTATATCGAATTCTTGAAGATGACATAAGAACATAAAACCTTCAATCAAGGACATCACAAATGGCGAAAATACTATCGCTCGCCTTCAGTATCATGTATACACACGATCGAAATTCTAGCGAAACTCGCGCACTCCTGTAGGAGCCGATGCCGCGTCGTACGTAGCACGATGCGACATCGCATCGTGTAACCCTTTAAAGGGCCCATACGGTACGATCCGTCTGTACGATCGATCTGATGCAAATCGTGACGATTGATCGCAACAAAAATGACACACATACACGAAACGATCGGTCGCAACGATCGGTCGCAACGATCGATCATTTACTTGAAAAAAATCGAATCGTTGATCGTAAAGAGTCATACACTGTCGATTCATCGTTACGATATTCATGATCGCATCAAATCGCAAGGGTTTTTGTTGCGATCTGCGATATCGTGTTCGATGAAGTAAATCGTTAACGATCTGAACATACACTATCGATTCGTCGTAACGATCGGTCTGATGCGACGGATCGTACAGACGGATCGCACCGTATATGGGGCCCTTAATCTAACGCACTTGAGTATTTCATGTTTTTGATTTTTTTTACTATTCAAACGATACGACCACGATACAAACGAGAACCCCCATGGTTCTCGTAGCTATCACCCTACGAGAACTCCTCTATTTGAAGAGTTCAAACCATGGTGTTACATAACAGTTATCCCCTGTGACATATAGACTTAAAATAATAAAGAGGGTACGTATGCGAAACGTCAGATCGCGCCACTGCTCAGGGAACGGCATAACGATCGGGGGTGTCGCACGCGCCGTAAAATCATTCTTGTGTTTTATTTCCTAAACTCACATTACGAAATACAGAGTTTCTATTATCGGCAGACAGCACAAATTGGCGACGAGGATAAAGAACGTGAGTGAATTAATAACATGTTTCATACGACTACTGAAAATTATCAACCTGTTGTTATCAGACGTTTTAAATTCATAATAGTGTTTGCCCCACGTAACTCATTTATTTGTGTGGAAGATTTAAATCTAAATAAAAGAGGAGGAGATATTATGATGTAATGAATGTTTATTGCTACTACTATTTACTTGATTTGATTCTTCCGCATAACGAGTATGGGTATGGGTGAGCGTTATTTTGTTTAATATTACCTTAATTGTCACATTTAAATTGATAGCAAAATTAAAATCAATATGTGTAGTCGAAATACAGCTAATATTACATACCAAATACAAATAAACTGTTGCATTTATGAATGGTCAGAATAAGCTAAGCCATTTTTCGTCGGAAAAAAATCATTGGTACTACATATATATCGATGTTGGAAGGTGGAAATCATTAACAATATTTACATATTATATTATTTCTGGTCTTGATTTACATACTACTTACTTATAAATTATAACTATTTTAAGTACGTAATGACTAATTGTGGTTCATAGTAGGGACATTCAACTAACCAACTACCTACATACGATTTTATATTAATTTAGCAACAAAAAATCCTATTTCGCATGGTAAAATTTTGACTATTCATATTATGTACCTACATGATGTGCCTGTATATATTAGCCAAGTAATAAAATATCATGTATATTGACAATAATACACCGTACAAAGTACAAATTTATCAAATGAGTGAAAACTCATCAAGTTTACATAGATTAATATTTTGACGTGTTAGTTAACTAGCATGTTTGAATGTTTATCTATGCAATTGATTAATAATAGGTAATTCCAATTTAATTAGTTTGCTTTCATGAATAAATTGCGTATTATAAAATATAAAATATTTTCAATAAATATATTAAGTATAGACAATAATGAATTAATTATTAATTAAAATTAAATATTAATTTTTAACAATGATAGCTAAGATATTTACATAAATTAAATTAAAAATAAAGAAATAAAAATAAAATAAAAAATAAATAAAAAAATCTTATGTCCTCGTATCGTACCGAAACAAGTTATCTGTACTTGCAGATCGTCCCTTCAACTATGTCTCAACTACCGGTACTAGAACATTTTGATTGTGACGGCGATTCAAGCTCGATGGGAAATCGCTGGGACAAGTGGAAACGCGCGTTAGATTGCTACTGGAGTAGATCAACCATTAGAAAAGCGAGCTATCCTTTTGCATACTGCTGGTCTCGCTTTGCAGGACATATATTATAATCTGCCCGGTGCGCATGTTGAAGAGACGGAAACAAATGATGTTTTTGGCATTGCGATAGAAAGGCTTGATACGTATTTTTCACCAAAACAAAGTTTCCTTTACGAAAGACATCTCTTCAGACTCATTAAGCAAGAGAGTGACGAAAAATTCGAAAAATTTTTAGTCAGGTTGCGTAACCAAAGCTCCAAATGTAATTTCGCGCGGAAAGAAGACGACCTTATTGATCAAATAGTTGAAAAATGTAGTTCAGCGGATCTCAGGAAAAAAATCCTGACGTTAGGAGATTCTGTAACAATAGATAAAATTATCGTGGAAGCAAACTCGATGGAGACCGTCGAAAGACAATTAAAAGAATTTCAAGGAAAGTCAAACCTTGATGTAAACAAAATTGGAATTAGACGAAGCAACAATAGTATACGGTGTACAAGATGCGGAAGTGTATATCACGAAAGTGATTATGAAAATTGTATTGCGAAAGACAAAATCTGCACAAAGTGCGGGTTTTTGGGTCATTTTCGGCAACAATGTCGTACTAGTCAAGCAAAACGAAAGATGTTACCTAATGTGCAACAACAACAAAGATGGAAAAGAAATAAACCTAATTTGCAACCGAAAGTGACTAAACCGCCTATCAGTAATTAACAAACTGAAGTAAATAATCCGCCTCCCCCTAACATAAACTATGTGTTCCATATAGACGATGATGCAGAAATAAAATGTCAGGTTGGGGGTGTGAACGTAAACATGCTCATTGATTCTGGTAGCAAAACCAATATAATTGACGAGAAAACTTGGGATTATTTCAAAACAAAGGCCGCAACAAAACGGTGAAGTCGAGAGGCAGAACCGTGACATCATAAAGCGTCTAAAAATAAGTCAAAGATGATCAAAGCTGCTATTGCCAAGAAAAATCACCTAAAAGGCAAATACAAACGTGATCCTATTAACTTCCGCGATAAATATGTTACTGCTCGAAATCGTTGCAATAGGATGTGCAGAGAAGCCCAACGTAGACATTTTCACTCGTCTGTTGAAAATGGTGACCCAGCTAAGGTGTGGAGGTTTCTAAAGTCTTTGGGAGTTGGGAGAAATCGTCACGCGAATCCCATTAACATCAACTTCGACTGTCTCAACAGGCACTTCTCTACGTCCGCTGTATTTGATAGCAAAATTAAAAATAACACTTTAAACTCACTTTCATCTACACCAACTCCTGACTTTTCTTCCTTTTCTTTTAATCAATTTACCGGCTGTGATGTTAAGAAGAACGTGTTAGCTATTGCTTCGAACGCAGTGGGAGCGGATGATATCAGCCGTGCTATGATCTTGCCACTTCTGGATATCCTTCTCCCTGTTATAACCTCCATTTTCAACAATTCTATTATGAGTGCCGTTTTCCCAACCGTGTGGAAAGATGCCAATATTACCCCCTTGCCTAAAAAATGTAACCCGTCCTCTTTTTCTGATTATCGTCCCATATCTATTCTTCCTTTCCTGTCTAAAGTCCTAGAGCGCCTTATCCAACACCAATTGAACAGCTTCCTTTCCATGAACAATCTGTTGAATCCTTTCCAATCGGGCTTCCGGCAAGGTCATAGTACTACTACCGCACTCGTTAAAATTGCTGATGATATTCGTTTCGGTATGAACAACTCTCATGTTACTGTCTTGACCCTTCTGGATTTCAGTAACGCTTTCAATACTGTCGATTTTGATGTACTGCTGGGCTTGATGCGTTCTATTAACATATCTCCAGCGGTTATTGACTGGTTTCATAGTTATCTGTGCGGTCGGCGCCAACGCATAACAATCGAAGATAACATCTCTTCTTCCTGGTGCTCCTTGTCGGCGGGTGTTCCACAGGGTGGCGTATTATCCCCTTTACTCTTCGCTCTTTTCATTAACGGTATTACTTCTCACCTTAGTTCCTCCTATCACCTTTACGCCGATGATCTTCAAATTTACCGACAAGGGCACATTGATGACCTACCTGCAGTCATTGGCGCGATAAACAGTGATCTTGGCTGTATTTCCGGTTGGAGCAAGGCTCATGGCTTAGTTGTTAATCCATCTAAAACGCAGGCTATTATAATAGGCGGGGTGGTTGTCGGGATACCTCCACGTGGTCCACCCCGGGCAACGCCGGCGCGTCCTTGCCGGCGGCTGAAGTCCCGACACGTGGGTCCCCTCCCTGCGCTCGAGTTGCGGCGAGCCGCGGGTTGAGGGGGACGAGCGGGGTCCGGTCCCTGCGTTTCGCCGGGTGCGGGTTGCAGGCGGACGGGTGTGTCCACTCCCTGCGCTCGGCTCGCGGGTTGACGCGGACGCCCTAGTGGGCGCCGGCCTAACCAGCCGGCGTGCGGCGCATACCGTAACCCGTGGGTCCTCCACCCACGGGCCGGGGGCCTTGGCTTAACCGCCCGGGCCGCGAGGAAGACAACCTCTATAAAAATCACGAGCGGAGCTGACGGCCGCGCCACGCTGAATAAGTGTGGTGTGGCCGTTGGCTGGCGGTCGGCACAGTGGGTGCGATCGCCGAGTGGACGGGGACCATAGCCCAGCCGAGACGGCGGGCCGGGGAAGGCCCGTCGTCTTGAGGGAGCGATGGTCCTCGGTGTCGGCAGTGCACCTGGATGCGGTGTACTGCTGACGGAGCGTATCGGGGGCGAGCGGGTCCGGCTGGTACCTTGGCCGGACGGCCCTGGCGGGGTCGCGGTTGTATCCCAGTTTCCCGTGGCCCCGCCACACAGGGCAAGAGGCATCCCGTCAGTTTTTTAGTGGTAAGTTCCACAGTCCCCACCGCGTGCTCCCCGGGCGGTGGGGCTGCCACAAAGCATTATTCTGACGTAAAAAAAAAAAAAAAAAAAGGCTATTATAATAGGCAGTTCGTGGTTCATTTCCAAAATTAACTGGGCTAATCTTGATCCAATCATTTTTGACGGGGTGCTTGTTCCTTATAGTGATCAAGTAAAAAATTTAGGAGTCTATTTTGATAAAACCCTCTCTTGGTCCCCACAGATGAAGGAGATTAGTAGAAAAATTTTCGCTAGTACGAACTCCCTTCGCCGGCTACGTTACTTTTTACCCGCGGAAACCAAAATTATGCTTTCGCAATCCCTACTCCTCCCTATCCTCGATTATGCAGACTCTTGTTTTCTCGATCTCACCGAAGTCCAACTTAACAAGCTTGAGCGTCTTCAAAATCTCTGTATCCGATTTATTTTTGGCCTCCGTAAATACGATCATGTTTCCCAGTTTCGTACGCAGCTCAAGTGGCTCCCCATCCGTCAACGCAGAAACCTGCATACTCTTTCCTTACTATATTCCATTCTTTTTAATCCTTTAACACCTCCTTACTTAAAAGAGCGCTTCGAATACCACAGCTACACTCAGGGTCCCACACTTCGTAGTTCTTTTAATCTCCGCCTTGTGACTCCTTCCCACTCCACAGATTTCTTCTCCAAGTCCTTCTCCGTTCAAGCTGTACGTCTTTGGAACGCGCTGCCTCTTTCGATACGTCAAGCTCAAAGTATAGATTCTTTTAAGACATTGATCAAATATCACTATCTTTCAATCTAATTAATTTTCAATTTAAATATATATATATATATATATGTCGCGTCCTGGGTGGCCGGGCACGACATCATGGGATGGTTGGAGTCAAGCATTTTGTCTCTTTTCATACTGTGGGCTCTGATGGGTATCCCTCGGGCAACGAAAACACAGTTCATAAATAACAATGATTTATTAGCACTCAATGACTCACAAAAATCACACAGTTAATAACTAGGAAATCAATTTAATTCCGACAAGTATTGCCCGGTCACAGACAAGTCCTATGGCTTTCAGTCAACCAACGCAATATTAATCTCAATCCGAATCCGAATCCAGCGAGTACTGGACTGCCGACCCTTTTATAGCCAAAGGCCTTGTCCAGGCCTCCCACTCCATTGGTAAGCCTGCGTTTCCGGTACAATACAAACCGAAGTAAAAACTCAATTACAATCGTTAATATTATCTAAACAATTCCTAAATTAATTATTCAGAATTAATCATTAATGATTTTCAATTATCTAAATCTGATCTAACATAATTTAAGAATAAAAATCACTTAAATAATTTTTCATAAAAATTTGTCGGTAGCAAACAGCGCCATCTATTAGAAATGTTGAGTAAACAACAGCGCCATCTCTTAGTTTCCGGCGAAGTTATTCCGATAAAGGTGCCTCATTTACGACACGGCCATCTTGATAATTCACCCGTCCTCGGGTGCTGAACTTATCTGTAAACAAACACAACAACAACAGAAACAGCAAAACGCTCGGCCATTCTGCCAAGGGTGCGCTTGGAGTAATGAGAAAACTCTACTTAATGAAACTCAATTTATCATACTACAAAACACTGCATTGCACAACTCCGCACATCAACACACAAACTCAAGCCTATAGGCAACGAGTCACATGTTCAGTCCATCGAACATACAATGTCAAGTCCATCTGACACACAGTGTCCAGTTCATCGGACAGTGTCCAGTTCATGGGACAGTGTCCAGTCCATCGGACACAATCAATGTCAAGTCCATCTGACATACAATGTCCAGTCCATCGGACAGTGTCCAGTCCATCGGATACAATCAATGTCAAGTCCATCTGACATACAATGTCCAGTCCATCGGACAGTGTCCAGTCCATCGGACACAAAACGTCCAGTTCATAGGACGTACCAAAACAGGCATAACACCACGTTCTTCGTTAGCCTGATGAGGAGAGTGCATTGCATTTCAATACAGTAACTCATAACTAAATCAACTAAACTTTCTCATTACTCGCTTTCATTTGTCTCCATTTCACTATTAAAAACCTTATAAAATTTAGCCTTCGTTTTATCAAAATTCTTTGAAATAAAAATTACTCTATTTTGGGAAACTATTTCGAACGGCTCTACCTCAAATGGCTCTACCCTGAATGGCTCTATCTAACCACATTATAATTCCAAAATGGTAACTAACAATCTGCTAAAATAAAACCGAAATTTTGGTATAAAGTGGAGTATAGGAGTAAACTAAGGTCTGCCAGAGAGAATAATGTACCATCACTATTACAATAGACGCGGTCCGCTCCGAAATCCGCACACGGCGGACCCGCCGATCCTCGTCTTTCTTCATTGCTCGGAAATCGGAAATAAAACAATTGTTTAAGTTCATTGAAGTTACTACGTGAAAATAATAAAAAAACGTGTCTCGAGTCGTGTCTCGAAAACGGTGCGTCCTAGCGAAAAACGGATGAAAATTTTGAACCCTTTATAATAATTCATTTTGACATTTAAATGACCTTGACCTCTAAATTATTAATTTCAATGACTAGTGTTAATTGACTAATGAATGATGATTTAATCTCTAACCAGTCAACACTCGGCATAATGGAATACACACACACTGACCTTTTTGTTAGAATATCCCTATCGGAGGGTAGGATACACCATGGGTACATACACCCGTCACTCGGGGCACGTCATCGGTGACTCGGTTGCACTGCGACTCGGGGCGCGTCGCCACTACGCTGCTACACCGTCACCGCATGGTGCACGTCGCTGCTCAGCATTTGCTATTCGTCACATACCGTCAAGTATCGGACGGTTATACACCTGAAATGAAACTATTTTAGAATTTTGATAACGTTTTGAGGTTAAGTACCCACCATACGATACTCTTTATCGGTAGAATCCGCTACTCGTAGTCCACTAAACTCCGCTACTTGTAGTCGACGACAGTAGATTGTCCGACGTACGTACACCATGAAGACGCACTTTTTTTGCAAACTCGAACCGTTCAACAGCTTCATTTCACTTCACACGTCGTCTTTGTTAAACTCTGGCCACGTGATTCCAGCGTAACTTCAATTAAGGTAGCCACCGCGATGCGCTTCCTTTGAGAGTGGCACTGATGGACATAGATCAACAGTTTCACACTATACACGTTGGTCATGATCGGACTCATCTGGATCAAATTCGGGCAAAGAAAACCTTTCACTAGACACATCGCATAAACGTGCCATCCAATCCGACCGCCATCGTTGATGTTTGTCGAGCCCGAGGTGATCCCACTTCTGATGTCGCGTCCTGGGTGGCCGGGCACGACATCATGGGATGGTTGGAGTCAAGCATTTTGTCTCTTTTCATACTGTGGGCTCTGATGGGTATCCCTCGGGCAACGAAAACACAGTTCATAAATAACAATGATTTATTAGCACTCAATGACTCACAAAAATCACACAGTTAATAACTAGGAAATCAATTTAATTCCGACAAGTATTGCCCGGTCACAGACAAGTCCTATGGCTTTCAGTCAACCAACGCAATATTAATCTCAATCCGAATCCGAATCCAGCGAGTACTGGACTGCCGACCCTTTTATAGCCAAAGGCCTTGTCCAGGCCTCCCACTCCATTGGTAAGCCTGCGTTTCCGGTACAATACAAACCGAAGTAAAAACTCAATTACAATCGTTAATATTATCTAAACAATTCCTAAATTAATTATTCAGAATTAATCATTAATGATTTTCAATTATCTAAATCTGATTTAACATAATTTAAGAATAAAAATCACTTAAATAATTTTTCATAAAAATTTGTCGGTAGCAAACAGCGCCATCTATTAGAAATGTTGAGTAAACAACAGCGCCATCTCTTAGTTTCCGGCGAAGTTATTCCGATAAAGGTGCCTCATTTACGACATTTATATTATTTTTTTATTATTATATTTACCTATGTTTATGTCTATTATTTTTACATAATGTAGTTTGAAATTTATTGTAATTACTGCGCCACCTACCTATTTATTTTTGTCAGTTATTTCTCTTTCAGAGGTTGCCTGGAAGAAATTGCTTGGCAATAAGGCCGCCTATTGTACTTTATTACTCGTAATTCTCTGTAATATTTTTACTGTGTTTGGTGCAATAAAGAGTTTTTGTATTGTATTGTATAGAATCAGAGGAAGATTAGTTAGTATTTAATTTCAGTTTGTCACTATTGAGTGAATCTTGTTTTATTTCATTTGTTATTTCCGTAATCAAGATTTATTTAATTTGTAAAATTTTGTTGAAAGGGAGAGATGTGACATATAGACTTAAAATAATAAAGAGGGTACGTATGCTAAACGTCAGATCGCGCCACTGCTCAGAGAACGATCATAACGATCGGGGGTGTCGCACGCGCCGTAAAATCATACTTGTGTTTTATATCCTAAACTCACATTACGAAATACAGAGTTTCTATTATCGGCAGACAGCACACACACACGATCGAAATTCTAGCGAAACGCGCGCACTCATGTAGGAGCCGATGCCGCCTCGTACGTAGCACGATGCGACATCGCATCGTGTAACCTTTTAAGCTAACACACTTGAGTATTTCAAGTTTTCGATTTTTTTTACTATTCAAACGATACGACCACGATATGGCTACGAGAACCCCCATGGTTCTCGTAGCCATACATATAGCTATCACCCTACGAGAACCCCTCTATTTGAAGAGTTCAAAGCATGGTGTTACATAACAGATATCCCCCATATCTTAGTCTGACGCTCTCGAGTAACTACAAAAATCCCCTTATGGGCTCCTCTACTATTATAAAATCAATATAATAATATTTCTCTATATTATCAATAGTATTCATATTACAAAGTTTCATAAGGACTCTTTTTTCAACTATCCCTCTCTGCTGTTTCATCCAGTTCTTCCCAGTTGCTATCGAATTACTCGTCAATTCGTCTGTCCATCTCTTTCTTGGACTTTATCTTGGCCTTTGACCTGATGAGATTCATTTGGTAGTGGCGTGTGTCCATCAGTCCGGGTAGGTATATTACTAGTCAAAAAACCGGGCAAGTAAGTGTCGGGCCACGCACAATCTAGGGTTCCCTATTGGCTACGCATTTCTTGCTTGCAGATGAGTACAATGCCATTTTCTATGACATTTGTACGTTTTCGCCAAAGAAATTTTACTTCATAAGTTCGTCGGCTATTACTTGGTAACTAGTAGTGCCTACTTAACAGTTATAGTTTTCCTTGTAGGTTCACTATATGGACTACTACCATGATTTTTTTCAGATTTCTGAACTCAAGATTTTCGGAGATAGAGGGGGGGGGGGACCACGGTGCAAAACGAAAATTGACACGTTAAATGTAAATAATTCGCAAACGGATCATTGTATCGGAAAATGATCTTCCCACACCCTCGACGAAAAAAAAAATTCATTCCCACTTTAACTGTAGAAACCCAAAAAAAAAAAATATTTTTCAAAATGTTGTTCTACCACTTTGTTAGCATTGTTAATATCAGTATATATTCCAAATTACAGCTTTCTAGCATCAAGCGTCTAGGCGCTAGACCGCGGACGGACAGACGGACAGACAGACGGACAGTCGGACTATATATATATAAGGTTCCTTGTAGTTTACTACAGAACCCTAAAAATTACATTGGTGGTGGTGGTCCTTCGGCCCAGGTGGCCTCTGGTGGCGAAGGTAGGATCGAACTATGTGATGGCATTTGTTTGTTTTTGAGTGTGGTTGTTTTCTATGTATATTTACAATGATATATCTGTTGTCTAGACTACACAAGCAAGTCAAGCCTAGCTTGCCTTTTGAATTTATTAATTAATTAAAAAAACAAACAAAATTATGTGTCGTTAAATAAATTGTTGTTTGTTAGTTAAATTGGCTTACATGGTTTTCAGTAATTACCGCGTCTGATTTTTAAAGAGATGAACACAATTCGCAATGGTTATTAAGTAGCAGCCTGCTTTGAGAATAGTAGAGAATTTATGAATTAGGCTAGCTCGACAGGGAAAGTGTTGTGTAACATTCACACGTAAGTCAAACTCATATCCTCTCATCATCAGCCTACATTTGTCCACTGCTGGACATAGGCCTCCCCAACTGCACGCCACCGCGCATGATCCTCGCCCACTCTCATCCAACTCTTGCCAGCCACCTTGCGAAGATCATCCCGCCACCTAGTCTGTGGGCGTCCTACGCTACGCTTACCGATCCGCGGTCTCCACTCAAGAACTTGTTTAGCCCAGCGGCTGCCGGTTCTTCGGCTGATATGGCCGGCCCATATCCTATGGCTTTTCATTTCATTTATTTCATAAAACAATTTACATTGTATCGAAAATTTTCTCCGTATTTCCAAGTTCCTCGTACACGTAGCAGCCAACGCAGTAGCGAAGTCTACAGACGGATTTATCTCTGTGTACAAGTTAAAACTAGACCACACACAGGTAAAATTGAAATATTAGATACTAGCTTTTTTGCCCGCGACTTCGTCCGCGTGAAGTCCCGGACCCGTTCCCGTGGGAACCACATTGAATTTCGGGAAAAGCTATAGCCTATGTAACTCCCTGAAAATGTAGCTTCCTAATGGTGAAAGAATTTTTGAAATCGGTCCAGTAGTTTCGGTGCCTATTCAATGCAAACAAACAAACAATCAAATCTTTCCTCTTTATAATATTAGTATAGAAAACCACACAGACTAAGCCAAGTATGTAATCTGTACCAAGAGTGCTGATTAAATCCCAAATCTACACTGTTATGAAGTTCTATACTCTACAGTTTCGCGATGGTATGATCACTCTTCGTTCAGCTTCCACTTGAATTTTCCTTTGTCTTCTAACTTCGTATCTAATTTCACTTCATTGCGTACAACTTCCTTATAAGGAGTAATAAACAAAGTTGCGCCAAATAAAAAATAAAATACTAGTTTTGTCAATTTCGCGCTTCAATTATTCACTTTAAAAATGACAGTGACAAAAAACGTTTTAGTTTTAATACGGGGGTTTATTTTTATAATTATTTCTGTTAAATACAACTTCGCCTTAACAGTTAAGATGCAAGCACGTTTTAAAAGCCAAATCACGCCAAATTATATGTGTTTTGCATCACACCGCGCGCGTTACTTTAGTTAAAAATGTAAACGAATTTAATTGTGTATACCTATCAGCATAGGTAAGTCTTTATAATTTTTCTACATCTTTATTTTATTTAATATATTGGACAATTCATACAGATTGAGCTAGCCCCAAAGTAAGTTCAAAACTTGTGTTATGGGATACTAACTCGACGATATTATATTTTATAACAAATACATATATAGATAAACATCCAAGACTCGAGGCCAGTCAGAAAAAGTTCGTTTTTCATCATGACCCGACCGGGGATCGAACCCGGGACCTCCTGGGTGGCGGTCTGGCGTAGTAACCATGACGCCACGGAGGTCGTAATGGTTACCACGCCTTTATCTTTAGAGATATCGAAAAGAGCTGTAGGATATCGCTATTCATCATCTCAGCCACAAGAAGTCCACTGCTGGACATAGACCTTCCCCAAACGCCTCCAATGGACATGCTAGCAGCGGCCTGCAACCAGCGGCTTCCTGCCACTTTCCATTTTATATTTAACTAGCTGCCCGGCCCGGCTTCGCCCGGGTACTGTTTCGTTTTTTTTTCAATCTTTCTGAGAGATTTTCTTAATATTTTTTTCCGTAAGAACCTTGTAAGTAATTATTATTAAAATAAAAAAGTATTAGAAAACTACAAAAAAAAAAATCAGCCAAATCGGTCAAGCCGTTTTCATGTTATGTCGTGACAACGGAAAACGGGTTTCATTTTTATATACAGGGTGTCCCTGGAAATATGGATCAAATCGAATAGGGGCATGGGGAAGGTCATTCCCAAACTTTTTAACCCTATGAATGTCGGTGCCATTTTTGATGGTTCAAAAGTTATGATCAATTTTTAACTTTTTCCTAATATCAAATAGTGATTATACAAAAAAAATTTTTTGCAAGAAAACTAGTAAAGCTATCAGCTTAATTTTTTTTTCACGATGTTGTACGAGCGTGTGGCTTTCATGTATTAATACTTTTATGCCAATAGCTGTCATGGTTCCACCAAAAAAAAACGATTGAATACAAAGACTTTGGTCTGCCAAAAATTTTACTCAATTTTCAAGCGATTGCCATGGGAAAAAAATGTACTAGAGAAAGTTGACCACGTATCACAAAAAGTTGCCCATTCCATACAGATTCTTTTGAGATGTGTAACACTGGGTTAACTTTATTAATTTAAAAGTTATTAGATTTTTTTATCAAAAAGGTAGGTTTTTTAAATTTTCGAACTTTTAAGATTTTAATATTTTTAGCTTTTAAAACGATTTACTCTTAACCCTCGTGTACTAAGTCACCTATCCGAGCACTTCGGTGTGGTTAAAATAATAAGACAACATTTTTTAAAGTAAAACCTCAATGGTTACGAACGTGCGGGGAGAGGAGGGGGCTTAAACAAAGGAACCGAAAAACAATTATTGACGTTTGGATTGTGTTACCTGGACTTTGATTTTGCTTGCGATTTGGATACTGTTTGACTTAAAATGACTACATACAGCAATCAAGAATATGCTGACATGCATTTCATTTACGGATTTTGCGACGGAAATGCACGCGAAGCTTCGAGAGTGTATCAAGAGCGATATCCTAATCGAAACCGCTTTCCGGATTACCGAGTGTTCCAACGTGTACACGCCGCTTACAGAGAAGGCAGAAATCCGGGAGCTAGGGAAGGAAGACCGAGCATTATCGGAGGAGGGGGACACATTCGATGGCCACCACGTTCCCCTGACCTAAACCCCATAGATTTCTTTCTATGGGGTTATTACAAAGAATTAGTATACGAGACAGAGAGTGCTACCGAGGAACAACTTCGACAGAAAATTGCAGCTGCGACCACCTACATAAAAAATAATTCCAGGGCTTTTCGACGAATAAAAACAAATTTCATTCGTCGATGTCTGTTATGTTTGAGAATGAGGGGCAGAAATTTTGAACATTTACTTTGATAACATTATTAAAATTATAATAAACTAAATTGTTTTAAATGTAAAAAAAAATAAAAGTTAAGATTTTACTTTAAAAAATGTTGTCTTATTATTTTAACCACACCGAAGTGCTCGGATAGGTGACTTAGTACACGAGGGTTAAGAGTAAATCGTTTTAAAAGCTAAAAATATTAAAATCTTAAAAGTTCGAAAATTTAAAAAACCTACCTTTTTGATAAAAAAATCTAATAACTTTTAAATTAATAAAGTTAACCCAGTGTTACACATCTCAAAAGAATCTGTATGGAATGGGCAACTTTTTGTGATACGTGGTCAACTTTCTCTAGTACATTTTTTTCCCATGGCAATCGCTTGAAAATTGAGTAAAATTTTTGGCAGACCAAAGTCTTTGTATTCAATCGTTTTTTTTTGGTGGAACCATGACAGCTATTGGCATAAAAGTATTAATACATGAAAGCCACACGCTCGTACAACATCGTGAAAAAAAAATTAAGCTGATAGCTTTACTAGTTTTCTTGCAAAAATTTTTTTTGTATAATCACTATTTGATATTAGGAAAAAGTTACAAAATTGATCATAACTTTTGAACCATCAAAAATGGCACCGACATTCATAGGGTTAAAAAGTTTGGGAATGACCTTCCCCATGCCCCTATTCGATTTGATCCATATTTCCAGGGACACCCTGTATATAGATAAAACTTTTTGCATATTTTTTTAGCTTAATTACCCTTTGTATGGCGCCACAAATAAAAGAGAATTGATTAAAGTAACCTGTACCACGAATCGCTAAAAGAAATATAGGTAAGGGTATTCCCTTTATGGCAGAACTTTTTATGTCATTATATTATTATGCATAAAGAGCGGATGGCTGAAACTGCATTATGCAATTCGTTTATCATGAGAATAATAACAATTATTTAATTAGGTTAGCTGCCAAAGTAGTTAATGATAAATAAAATTCTGCCATCTTAAAAGTATGCCTTTGTAAATTCTGCCTTAAACAAATTCTGAAAAATTATGATTATTTAATTTTTTTATACCATAACAATATTTTTTTAAAGAAGATTCTGCAAAGTGTGTTCTGCCAAATGAAATTTGGAGTAACAAGATTCTGCCAGATAGAAGGGGTACAAATATACATATAGGTAGTCAAAAAACTTTAACAATTTATTTAAACTTACTTATTATTTCTTAACTTATTATACTTTTGTAGCAACAAAAGGGCCGTATTATATTTCCCATAGGTTTAATCCTACAATATCCGAATTATCGTTCACCCCACAATATTCCCAGAAGTGCTGACAACGCTTCCAAATTCTGCTACCTAGATAATGTTTAGTTGTATAATAATAAGAACGAAATTCGTCTGAATTAAACGCAAAATAGTCATGACGGATTTAGGCTGTTGTTAATATTGTATCAAATTATTGCGAAATGAATTACGTCTGACATACAATTTAATATTTGCATTTAATTTAATATTTAACAAATCCGATGGCATAGTCGGTCTATCGGTGTAAAATGGTGTAAGTTTGATTCCCGCATAATAATGACGATTTATGACAAATTCCGTCCCTTCCCGATCCTGGCAACCAAGACTCTTTAACTTCTTTAAGGAGTAAAAATTACGAATTTTTATGTCGAATGTTTCTTTCAAACTTATGTTGCCGATTGTACATTATATAAATATAACTTGTTTTAAATCCGTATCTCATTACGTCTTATCTCATTAAGCCGCACATTTCACACTGGCCTGTCAAAATCTTTATTTTGAACTTAATAATCTGTTTAAAATTCAGTTTAAGCGTTAAGCCCGGCCATGCCCGGCGCCCGGCGGCGCTTGCAAAACATCGCGCAACCATTTGCAAAATGTAAAAACTTTTGTTGAATTTTAATTTCTGACTTTACTTGATTAAGATACAATACTGTTAAAAGATACAACGATTCAGATATGGGTGATTCCTGAGAATGGGATTATTCGGTTGATTCCACTGGCTAGTTTTTATTTTCAAAATATAATGAAACCTGATACTACACATAAAAATAGGCTAAACCTGAAGTATAAATTTCGAATAGGCACTCATTTTGAACCTATAATTCCCAAGATATTAGACATTAAAAATATCATGACCAGGGGAATCAATTAATAGTTACAGGGGAATCAAAAATCATCAACTCTGTACTTTTTAAAGAAATTGTAAGTTTTTACATATCAAAAATTACAAAATTAAACATTAGAATATATAATCTCAGTATACATATCTAAATAAAATTAACAAATGTGAACATGTATTCTTCAATTTTCAGATATTATTATCTACTTTTGTAAACAATCGTCTGACATAGGTACATAAATATCTAATAATCTATTGGTGTCGTAATCACATTCGTATTCCTTGAGAGCACCCCATTTGTACAACATTATTGTCATATTCCTGCAATAAAAAAAGGAAAATTGCGAAATTTTAGAAATGTTTTACAAAAATAAAGTTTTAAAAAATGTTACTTAATCCAGCATAAGAACAACAAGGCGCCAGGCGAGGACGGAATCACAGCAGAGCTTCTGATAACGGGTGGTACACCGGCGCTTAAAGTACTGCAGAAGCTCTTTAATTCCGTGTTGGTCGAGGGCAAAACACTTGAGGCGTGGAACAGAAGCGTGGTGGTTCTGTTCTTTAAAAAGGGCGATAAAACCTTCTTTGCCTGGTCCTTTTCCCAATTTATTTGGGGTCGGCCCTCCGTACCATGCGTCTCCAGGCAGCTCGGTCCTGGGTCGTCTCTTTGCTGACTTGGATTTCCTTGAGGTTCTTATTTACTACGGATATCCATGTGATTCGGGGTCTTCCTCGTCCTCGGGGTTTGGTTTCTACATCCATACACTGCCGCAGATTGTACAGAAGACCGAAGAGTACAATCTGCTATTATGCTTAGCGTTTGTGGACTATGAGAAAGCCTTCGATTCGATCGAGACATGGGCCGTGTTACAGTCTCTCCAGCGATGCTGCATAGCCTGCAGGTATATCGAACCTTTGACGTACTTATACAAAAACGCCCTCATGTCAGTCCGAGTACAGGAACAAAACACGAAGGCAATCTCATTACACAGAGGCGTGAGACTGGGAGATGTCATATCTCTGAAACTGTTCACGACCGCTCTAGAAGATGCCTTCAACTTTTGGACGAGAAAGGATGCGGCATCAACGTCAACGGCGAGTATATAGCTCACCTTCGATTTGCCGATGACATCGTGGTCGCTGGAGGACCTCAGCACCATGCTCGAAGGCCTCAATCGAGTTTCCCAACAGGTGGGTCTAAAAATGATCATGGTCAAGACGAAAATCATGTCGAATGTCCATGTCGCACCCGCTCCGGTCTCAGTTTGGAGCTCGATCCTCGAAGTTGTTGACGAGTACGTATACCTTGGACAAACCATCCAATTAGGTAGGTCCATCTTCGAGAAAGAGGTCAATCGACGAATCCGACTTGGCTGGGCAGCTTTCGGGAAATTACGGCATATCTTCTCGTCCAAAATTCCTCAGTGCTTGAAACGAAGAACCTTCGAGCAATGTGTGTTGTCTATGGATCCGAAACGTGGTCGCTCACTATGAGCCTCATAAGAAGGCTATGGGTCACTCAGCGAGCCATGGAAAAAGCTATGCTCGGGGAGATCGAATCAGAAATGAGGAGATCCGTAGCAGAACCAAAATAACCGACATAGCCAAACACTGAAGTGACAGTGGGTAGATCACATAGCGCGCAGAACCGAAGACCGATGGGGCAAAAGGGTTCTGGAATGGCGACCACGTACCGGAAAGCGCAGCGTAAGACACTCGCCTACAAGGTGGTCAGACGACCTAAGGAAAGTCGCAGGAAGCCGCGGGATGCAGGCCGCTGCCAGCAGGTCGCACTGGAGACGTTTGGGGGAGGCCTAGTTGACTTCTTGTGGCTGAGATGATGATGATGAAATAATTTTTCAGTCAAAAACTATATCACATTTTGATTTCACTGACCTTAGAAACAGAGTAATCAATGTCAGGGAAATCAAAAAATGTAGCAAAATTATCGATTGTCGCTAAATGACTGTATCTAGTACAATGACCTTTACACCCTAGGTAGTCATTAGAGTGGCGATAGTGCATAATTTTTTTTAGTCGTCTAATAAAAATAATTGATGGTAAAATTGAGGTCAAAGTAATCAACGATGTACCAAACCAAACCCAGTGGAATCAGATACTTACCTTTATATTTCTGGAATGCAGCAAGCAGCCGCGCATCTCTTCCCTCGACACTCTAAACATGACTGACGGTTAACGCTCGGGGGGTACACATTGCTTCCAAATTGTGTCACTAAGGACGTACGCACATTTTAGTGATGTACCAGTGGAATCACTGCTAAGGCCCGGACAACATTTAAAAAATTCATATAATTAAATGTACTAAAAATACGTGGTTCATCTATTTTATTTATTAATCCTTATCAATTTGGGATCTAATTTAAAATATTGAAATATCTATGAACTGAATGGAAAAAATGATATGGATGATATTGTGTACAAATTTGGAGTACGGACACGCCAGTGGAATCAATTTTTAACACTTCAGATTTTTTTTTACTTACTTGGTTTTATATTTTTCTTAATTATCGTAGTGACCCAGTTAGATTACAGTTTAAATTTTAATAAAAAAAATACTTCATACGTTTATTTCAATTATACGTACACTTTTTACTTCCGGACAACGAAAATCCAGGTTCTCAAGAAACACCCATATAACGTCTAGTTTTATTCTTCTAATAAGTAGGTAATGATACAGTGGTGCGTTGTTTTCGATGGGTTCGATGCCCGATCCGGGCAAACATTTATGTTATGACACTTGTGTTTGTTTTTGAGTCCGGGACTATCTAATTATAGGCTTTCCAAACCTTTAATACTACCCGCGTTTAATTTTATGCACAGCGCCATCTATATATATAAGATTTTTGACCAAATCCTACGGGAATCGCGAATTTTTCGGGATGAAAAGTTCCCTATGTGTTAATCCAAGGTATCAGCTATCTACATACCAAATATCATAAAAATTGGTCCAGCCATTTGACCGTGAAGAAGTAACAAACTTTCGCCTTTATAAGATTAGTAGGATTATTTAAATGATTTGAGCTCTAGTTTGAAAATGTTCAGTTAACAAAATCAAATCATAATCAGAGGTAGGATTTGACATACACTTTCTATAGTCATTTACATCTTGTATAATATATATTAATCTTTACATATAATAAAACAGTAGACCCCGGTATGTCTGTACATTGAACATATTTGGCAAAAATGGACAGGGAACTATAAAAGATAATTTATTTTTTAAAATTTCTTGTCTGTCTGTCTGTTTGTACGCGCACATCTTCGTAGTTACTGAACGGATTTTAATGCTGTTTATACGGGAAGATAGAGCTTGACTTGGAGCAAAATATTAGCTTTATTTCATTTAAAACAAATGTCGGGAAAAAATATCTTCATATACGTGGACGAAGTGTTCCGACATAATTAAAAAAAATAATTTCCTTAAAACTCCACTAGATGTCGCTGACTAGGATTAATCTGTCGATAGTAGTCGATACTCATTTAACCACAAATCCAATTTTACGCGGGAAAAGCCGTGGGCACAGCTAGTAAAATAAAATAAACTAGGTTCTTTAGAAGCTCCCGTTAATAGGAGAAACAATAAATTCAAATAATTTATGCAAGAACTGATCTCATACAATACACATATCAATATAAAAGAAAATGTTCAAAAACCTGTATGATATAAATATTGCAAAAAAAACTAAATCAAATAAAAAAATATGTCGGCGTTTAGGTCATTGACTAGGAAATAATAAATTATACACAATTGACGCAGCGCCACCGGGTCCCAAAGTAAGCCAGGCTTTTTACCCTGCTTGTGTTATGGCATGGGTACAGTCAGACTGACAATGGGGTAGGTACCAAGAAGTGCATGATTTTTTCCCCATAATACCTACCTAGTTTTTTGATTTTTTCCCACATTTTTTCTTTGTCATTTCGATTTTACTTTTAGCCAGTACAAAGCGTAAATAACAGTAATAATAATGCGTCTTAAGCCGACCGTCTAAAATTGCGGCTGCCTAAGCAGATGAAACCGGTGCAAACACGTCCACCTATGCCTTGCGTCGTTGCCTATCCAACTGAGGAGCGTTCCTCTGAGCTTACCTCGTCTGCAGCGACTAAAGAGGCCCTTATGAAAGTCATCAAACCGTCCGACGATGGCTTCCAAATTGTCGGTGTTAAAAAAACAACCAAATCCGGAGTTGTACTGCGCGTCTCTAATGAAGCCCAAATTAAAAAATTACAATCCGTTCAAGGAATTAAATCGGCCGGTCTTAAGCTAGAAAAACCGAAAGGGCGCCGACCGCGTATCATTATAAAAGACATTCCCGGCAATATGGACGACACCAAATTTTTATCGGCTTTGTATAACCAAAATATTAAAGATGAGATGAGCATTAGTGCGTCGGACTTTACGAAGGAAGTCAAAATAGTGCGTCGTCGTTCAGCAGCTTATGGCAGAAAATGGATAGGTATCGAGTTATCCGCGGAAATTCGGAAACATTTAATTTCAACCAAGAATAAAATTTTCATTGATTTTGCAACTTGTAGATTCATCGACGATATTGAAGTAGTCCGTTGCTTAAAATGCCAGCAATACGGCCACGTGCATAAATATTGTTCTGAAGACAAGCCTACTTGTTCACACTGTGCCGGAACACACGACTCGCGCGAGTGTAAAAAAAAAATCCGAAAAAGACTTTAAGCCAACATGCGCAACGTGCCGCCGTCTAAAGAAAGCGGCCGACCATCAGACCGGGTCTGAGATTTGCCCTACGTACGCGGCTAAGTTAGAATACCTAATTTTAAACACCACGTATGGATAAAGTTGTAATTTCACAATTAAATCTCCATAACGATAGGATTGCGACATCTGAGTTAGATAAGCTTGTTGCGGATTATAAGCTTGATCTCGTTCTAGTCCAAGAGCAATACCAGCGGGCTCATTTAAATAGTAAATTTGTACAGATCAATAATAAAGCACGCGCCGGTATCTATGTGCCAAAGAGCGATTTAACTGTAACCGCTATTACAAACTTGATGTCCACTCACTGTGCGGTCGCCGAAGTAACGTCTCCTCGTTTTAAAGTTTTTGTTGTGAGCTGTTATTTTCAATACTCCGACCCTGTCGGTCCCCATATACACCATTTGCGTACCGTGTTGCAAGCGCTCGTAGGATGTAAAGTAATTGTTGGAGCGGATGTTAATGCTTCGTCTCCTTTATGGTACGGTAAACTTAGATCGACAGACGTCGATAGACGAACTTCTGTCGAGGATTTCTTTGCAGAGATGAACCTTATTATTCATAACACCCCTGAAGCACCACCTACTTTTAGTGGCCCAATGGGCGAGTCTTCTATTGACGTCACACTTTCTAGTGCAGACGTCCATATACTTAATTGGCGCGTACTTCCAGATGCTTCTTGCAGTGATCACCGGCTAATTGTTTGTGAGTTCTCTCCTGTTGTAAATGATTTATACACATTTAAACAAATCAACTTTCAATATAAAACCAGAAACGCAAACTGGGAATTTTTTAGATCCATGTTTTCTGCTCATGTCAAGGATTTCATTCGCGCTCAGTTGACGGTCGCGGAAAGTGCGGAACTTCTGTCGGACACCTTCACATATTGCGCTGACGTCACACTTGGCCGTAAAGCGGTGGTAGATCGACGACGTTGCGACTGGTGGAACGATTCCTTGTCGCGGTTGCGTAGGGCTTTTCGTAGTGCTCGACGTAAGACTGCTAAATTAAAGAAACGAAAAATAGAGGGAGTAATTTATCAAACGGCTTTAACAGAATTACGTATTGCAAGATCTCACTATCGGGCCGCTGTTCAAAAATCCAAAGGCGACCTATTACGACGCGTTGTAGATAAACTAAATGATGAGGGTCCGTGGTCTCCACTATACCACGAGTTTAAGGCAAATAGGCGCATTGACCAAGCCTATGTAACTAATATTAAACTCGATAACACGCATACTCTTGGTGTAGAGGAGACTGCTGATGCCTTATTAAACGTTTTGATACCGGACGATAACATAAGTAAGGATAGCGAATATCATCGTGACGTTCGAGATTCGGCCACGCAATGCCCTCTAACTCCAAAATCCGATCTTCCGTCACTAGACGAGTTTCTATCGGTAGTTAAGGCTTTGCCAACTAATAAGGCTTCTGGTGACGATAAAATAACTAATAGGATGATTCAAGAAGCATGCAAAGTAGCCGCTGATTCCATCTTAATGGTTTACAATCGTTGCATCGACGAAGGTTATTTTCCTGCCGTCTGGCGACAAGGCTTCATTAGATTAATACCTAAAGGCGGTGATAAACAGCCTGACGATCCTAAATCCTATCGTCCTATTACCCTTCTACCATCATTGGGTAAGGTTCTCGAACGTCTCATAGTTCCGCGTTTGCTACCAGGTGGCCCCAAATTTCACGAAAGACAGTTTGGTTTCACCGTCGGGAAATCTACCGTCGATGCAGCTCTTACCGTCCGTAAAGCAGTTGAGCATTCTGAAAGTAAATATGTGATAGGCGTGTTTTTAGATATCTCGGGTGCTTTTGATAATGCTTGGTGGCCAATGTTATTACTTAAACTTAAGACCAGAGGATGTTATAGTAATATTTACTCTCTTATTATGACGTACTTTGGAAATGGTATATCTAAATTAAAACTCGGACACTATGCTGCGTCAAAGGTGCTTACATTAGGCTGCCCACAAGGCTCAGTATTGGGTCCCTACCTGTGGAATATCGGATTTGACGACTTTTTCAGCCTCCCCTTACCGGATGGATGCTCCTTGACGGGTTATGCTGATGACGGTCTTTTATTAATTAATGCCAGTTCGCGGGCATCTTTAGAAAAATTAGCTGAAACGAGTCTTGACATTATCTCGGAATGGGGAAATCGTAACCGTCTCGAATTTGCACCTCATAAAACGTATCAACTTATGCTTAAGGGAAATTTAAAAGTCCCTCCGCGCTTTCGCTTTGATGGAGTTTCAGTTTCAAATAAAATCTCAGTCTGCTACTTAGGTTTACTTTTAGACAAAAACTTTAATTTCATTGAACATATGAAGCAGGTAGGAGAAAAAGCCAAAAAGAATTTTTATGCCTTAACTCGAGTATCTGCGGCAACCTGGGGTTTAACCTTTAGAACGTTAAAAATGGTTTATACTGCGACGTACCTGGGTTGTATAACATATGGTTCAGCGGTTTTCGCGGATCATGTAACAATTGGGGCCGCGCGAAGAAAATTATTGCAAAGTCAGCGTCTTGCCTTGATATTTTTGTGTAAGTCTTACAGAACTGTCAGCACGGAGGCACTCCCTGTGCTGGCTGGCGTAATACCCGTCGATTTGGAGATACAGCGTCGCGCGTCGATGTACTATAGATCAAAAGAAATGACCCCCGCGTTCCTTAAGACACGTGATCGTGACAAAATAAATAGACTATTTAATCCGTTAGATGACGTATTACAGACTCTTCTATCGGAATGGCAGGAAAGGTGGGAGACTTCCGTAAAAGGCCGTCATCTGTATTTGTTCTTTCCCTCTGTGAGAGACAGATTAAAGAAAACCTGGCTAGAGGTCGACCATCAAGTAGCTCAATTTTTAACGGGACACGGAAACTTTAAGGCCAAGTTATTTTATTTCAAGGTTGTACCTTCTCCTTTCTGTGAGTGTTCTACCGCAAATACCAGAGTAGAACAAACAGCTCATCACGTTCTGTGGGAGTGTGATCTTTGGCATGACGAACGCGTAATCATGTTGAATTCTTTACATGTCACTTCGGGCGTAGTTTATTATTCTGATCTCGTAGCAAGCAGAGAGAATTATCAGGCATTTAGAAGGTTTTGCAATACATATTATTGGAATCAAAATAGTAAACAACAGCTCATAGCATTAGGTCCCAATAGTAATGTAACAATAGACCGTGGTGCTCGGCAATCGAGCCTCACTTGATTTGCCATCTCTCTAGGGTATAATGCCTTTTGCTTCAAATTGCTGTTTCTCACGTAGTTGTTAAGGAGGGAAGTCCTTTCAATACTTCCTACTCCGACTATCTTCTTTCTGATTAAATTCGTTGTGAGTTCCAAGACAGCTGTAGTTTATTCCCCGGGACGTCAATAAGCTTCATTGCTTATTGTCTATCTGAGGTCGCCGTTGTTGATCCTGGCTACACAGGAGACACAGTGGTGGGAATGTGTGGTGGGCTTGTCCCGATTACTTTTAGTTTTTAGAAACAAATATATTTATGCTTAAGACGAAAATTCCCAGACTCGAGAACAACCACATCCTTCGTGGTGTCAGTCGCTGAATTACCCAATGTCAGGGTACATCGCATCGCATAAATTTTTGCGCCGAGTGGGAATTGAACCCACGCCCTCGGGTACCGAAGGTAGATCATTACCAACGTACCACCCCTGTCGATTCATTTAGAAAGAAAAAGTACAAAAACCTATGGATCTAGAAAAAAAGGCGGACGGAATCTTGCTAAGAAAGAATTGAAGCACCCTAATGGCGGCGGCGCGGCGTAGGTAACTATTCGTGATCGTAAGTGTGAAATGGCTGACATGCACGTACACATTCACACCTTAGTAAGCCGGCCGGTTCGTACGTATACGCGAGGTGGCTTACTATCGGTGCTTCAATTTTTAGTTTCAGTGATGGTGTCCGCCTTTTTTTCTAGGTCCATACAAAAACCTGTTTAATTTTAATATTGCAAAGAAACTAAAATGTCGGCAGTGGATAGGTCATTGACAAGGAAAAGAGGCTGCGATAATAAGTAGGTATTTATCTATAATTATTTTCCTTATTTTATGCTTTCTTGGGAAAATACTATAGACCGTTCATAGTTATTTTACCTTTCACAGATGTAAAAATAAGTTTAACTTAATATGCCTAAAGGCCCTGGGCCCTGCTCGACGTACATACGAGCCTATACCGCGGTTTTAGTTATACACCGGCGAGCTTTACCGCCGAGCCATAAAACCGCGGTTTTACTCGCTCGTCGTCATGTTTGCTATATTTTTTACTCGGCTCGTCATGTGAAAACGAGATGCCGAGATACACAAAGCTTCAGACTCGGAACAAGACATGTTACCTCTCTCATTCAAGCGTGCGTGACTGTTTTGCTCTCTAGTCGATCACTAACAAGCCGCGAGTAAAACTGTCGTTCTTTAAAACCGCGGTAAAGGCTCGTTGGTACGTCGATCAGGGCCTTAAGAGCGGTCCAGGTATGTTAATCATTTGCTAACTGCTCGAGCAGTCCGTCTATGTCGACTCACACATGATTTCTGCTACAGAATTATTCCTGTGACACTTAATTTATACCTGTTTAATACATAAATAAATAAATATCCTTGGACGAATCACACAACGCCATCTAGTCCCAAACTAAGCAACTAAGCTTGTACTATGGGTACTAGATTGTTGATAAATATACTTAAATGCTTTTTTAAAAAATAAATACTTAATATACATAGAAACATCCAGACCAAGGCAAACTGGCATGTTCATGCACACAAATGTTTGCCTTGCGCAGGATTCGAACCCCCCCGGGTTAAAGTGACCATTGCTCGACTCGACCACCGGACCTATCTCATCCTGTCAGAGGTAAAATAACTGTAGTGATATCATCATATCAATCCACCCATAATCATCCCACTGCAGTGATATGGGTCTCCCTTCAATCGAAGGGGATTAGTGTGTACTCTGCCACGCTGCTCCAAATCGAATGTAAATAATATAATATCTGTGACGAAACCCATCCAAACACCGGCTAGGGCCAACGTTGCTTAAGTTGCGTGTTCGTTTAGAGTCACACTCTGTTGTGTTGAGGTCATAATTATTTATTACAGTGAAACCCACGTACTTTTGGGATAAACAGTATCATAAGTGTTAATCTAAGGTATCAGCTACCTACAACCAAATATCATAAATATTGGCCCAGCCATTTGAGCGTGAAGAAGTAACAAACATACACATAACTTTCGCCTTTATAATATTAGTAGAATGTAGGATATTTCATAAAATAAAATCATTGCTTCGTGTATTTTTTAAGCAAAATATTGAAAGAAAAGAAAAACGTATTAAAAAAACAAAAGAATCTGATGGCAGGCTGACTCTAGCGTAATCTTATCAAGAGATGACGCAAGACGCGCTGGTTTAGCTGGTTATCATCTTCGGGGACTGGTCTGCTCGTTTCATCAACACCTACCTATTTTACATTTAGTATATGATTATAGCGCTCTTTTGATATCTCGCGTTTAGAACTTAATTTCAGTACGTGCCTGAATCGGTATTTAGTTTAAAAAAAATATGAAATATATTTTTAAATGACAAAAAAGGTCGTAACTGGTTTTCATTAGACATTTCTTTTACCAGTGTTCTTTTGCTTTTCTTTCCGAAATGGTAGTAGCTTTTAGAGTAGATTAACTACATAAATCCAACATAAATCATGTTTAACATGACGTGAAAATGTGTCTGTGAGGACCAACTCTCTTCATAAAAGTTTTGCTGCCGGCCAGTATTGGGCGGCAGCGCGGCGTGTGGCCTCCTTGCCGGGGATTCTCCCCAACACACAGCGACGCCATCGAAGCATCATCTTCAATTCTCTTTCTGTGACAGCTAGGTCACGTGATTGGCCCAATATTACGTCATCGGCTGTTTGAATTGAAATGTCACACTGATCGTGACGTAGTCTCGGGCCTCTTTGGCCATAGACACGGGAGAAGTATACACAGTGTACCATGCCCAGCCCAACACACAGCGACGCTGTCGAAGCTCAACTTCGATAATGTCATTGACAAGGAAACGAAGCTGCAATAATGTTTATCTAAAATATTATCCTTATTAAATTGCGCTTTCTTGGCTTCGAAGTTTCTTGGGGAATTTTAACCCATCCGAACATAGCAAAATTTGAATTTGTTCCAAGACTATGATTTCATCTATTTAGTGGTACTTTCCCGGCAGAACTGGTCCATATGTCATCCTCTAACAGAATACAATGATTTGTTGTACTTATGAAATGGGCTAACACACAAAATCGGCATGACATTTCAATGTGTTACGTTCCGTGTGTGAGAGATCCAGAAGCAAGAAGAAGAAATTGTCTCTTTCCTTATACCTATTCTCTTTACTTTGTACTTTTTCCTGTTAAGGTCAAACTCTACCTTATGAAAATAAAATACCATCATACTATCATACTAATATTATAAATGAGAAAGTGAGTTTGTTTGTATGTTATTCCTTCACGGCTTGAGTAAGCAGCCGATCATTATGAAAATTTGTATATATATTGTCAAGGGCACAGAGCCCAACATAGGCTACTTTTAATCCCGTGAAAGTATGTCATTCCAATGGGAAAATATCTTTTTACTATAGAGAGCGCTGTATGAGATGCTATCGGCCAAACAGATGGCGCCACAAGTCGCGCTATGGGTTGTTTTGTTGTCAAACGAGATCTGATAAAATTAACGCAAGCGAAGCCGTAGGGAAAAACTAGTTTAAATATAAATAAACAATTATTATCTTACCTGTGATGGAAGTGTGGCGACACCTATCGCCATACAGAAGAACTACAGAGTGAAGAAAAAGTTCACAATGCGAACACATGACGTCATTTACGACGACACTTAGAAATCCTGAATCACGCTATCGAAGTTTCTACGATATGGAGATATATATACAACCTCCGACACATACATTGTCGGAGCCGCGGTTCCCTAGGCATGACACCCAGCCTGGCCGGAAGATCTTCCCTTTGTGGCGGTCGAGCACATCGCCATCGCTCCCGCCACAGAAGAATGAGATTTTTAATTAGATTTTTTTAAAAGTAAAGTACTACTGAATAATATGCAAGACATTCAAGTGTGCATTCAGAGTTCAAACAACAGTCAAAAAGGCTAGGCTTATCATTAGGCGACAAGGTCGTCTCGTCTGAATGTGTATTGAATTCAAACTAGCTATTACTCGTGAGTTTTCTTGTATAAGCTAAGTCCACCCTAATATTCAATGCGATTCGGCTTTGAATGGCAATGACAAAAACAGACGATTTTAAAGACAAGTGTTAAATTCTATCATCATGCATGACAGACTAGAGATGTAGGCACAGCGGATAATCCGCTCAAATCGGAGCAGCCCGTCTGGGGAAGACCTCCGCCTTACAAGAAGACCGTAGCCAAATAGCATTAGTCTCGGGCATGCTGTGTTCCTACGGTGAGTAAGGTCTCCAGAGCTCCACTAGGGATGGTTGGGAGGGTTGGCAACGCGTGAGTGGTACCCCCGGTATTGTCGTCTATAGGCTACGTTGATGCTTACCATTAGGCCGGCCGTATACTTGTTTGCCATCTTAGTGGTATAAAAAAATATAGGAACCGACTAAAAGCCCAACTATGTGACAGTTCCACCTTGCACCCTTTTCTGGTAAGGCTACGAGAATTATGTTTCTCCTGCTGCCTCACTTTGGCTTAACCCTGTCCTTCCAAATAAAATTCATTCACGCACGAATCATTCTGACGTCAAAATTATTTTATTGTTATTCTCGTTATGTAAAACTTAATAAAATGTTTAAGATATCATTACGTAACATTTTTATAATACCAATAAAATATAAACAAACATATTGCTGCAACAGGATATTATATTTTTTCTCTATTATGCAACTTTTCGAGCCAAAATTAATTATTATGTAAATTGTATTTTAATTGACTCCATGGTATTCGAGTAATATCGTTGTTCATAAGGTTTTTAACAACTTTTGATATAGTCGCGTTTTTTGCTACATTGAACTCTTTGTCTGTTAGACCTCATGCTAAAATGATTGCAACTCCGCGATGGATTATAAAACGTAGCAAAAACACACGGCGAATTCGCCCTATCTGGACAAGGTCGAAACCTTTAAAAATATGTGAAAATCGCATGAAAAAAATATCGGACTTATAGGAGAAATTCTGCATTCAAATTGTGTTGTTTGTGAGTTAGGAGCGGCTGATAAGGAAAACAATTTTGTTATAAGTAAATTATACAAAAAATACTTATTTTACATAACAAATAAATACATAATAATTATTATACATATATTTAAATATTATTTTTCCGAAATAATGTTGTGTTGTGTTGTGTATGATAAAAAATTTGGTCAAGTGTATATTTTTATGTGTTAACACTATAATGTATTTCTGGTATTTCTCTATTAAATAACTTAGGAATTAATAATAATAATAAATAAATATTTCTTTATTAAGGTATGAAAGACCCAGTTAGACATTTTTTCTTAAATGTTTATAATATGTAAAATCATTGGCTACTGAAGTAAATTACATTTAAAAAATATTAAGTAAGCAAAGATTAAATAAAAAAATTTCAAGTAGGTAAGCAATAATAATAAAATTACCTACTTCAAAAATATATTATACACATAAAATATAACATTAGTAAACGACAAAAAAGTCAGTGCAACATTATTTAAAAAAATATAATATTATCCATAGAGTAAACCATAAAAAAGTCCGTGCAAGATACTAATTTTCCATATAACTTAGATACACACATACTACAGGTGAGATGGTCATTTACCGTCCGCGAAACCCGCCGTGTCAACGGTTGTACGCAAAACAAAGCAATACCTCGTTGTTTTTTTTTAATTGTTGTTTATTTATAGTCTGTGTAAGTGGATACTGACAGTTTGTGTTTAGTTTTAAAAGTGTTGCCTGTGGGAATTATTTTGAAGTTTAAATAATTTGGAACGAAACAGTAAGTTTTTTTTGGGAGTGTCGATTTTCAGTTGTTTTTTTATTTATTTAAATTTTTATTCGTAATTTAAAATGCAATTCTTATTTAATCAGTCTTTCATTTCATTTTATATTATAATTTATATTATTTTAAAATTGTTTGTTAAATAATTTGTCATTTTGTGTTGTTGTACTTTATGTGCTCTATAGTCAGTTTCTAAAACACACATTAGTTTTAACTCCACGCTAAGTCTCTATATCCTTTTTCTTCTTAAGCTTAACAGTAACATCTATAATTTAACTTTTCGTTAACTTTAAAAATGCGTTTGTGAAATATTATAGAGTTTAGTAAAAACTGATTGCAAATCTACAAAAAAAGAAAAAGATTTAATTTATTCGAGTTGAAACTTTGTGTGAATGTTTTATATAATGGATAGACTAATGTATAAAGGTCTAAAGATTTCGAATTCGAATTAAAAAACGTTAAATTCGTAACTGATGCACCGCATAAGTATGGGATATGGTATATTTAGTATGGGAAAGATAAAGAGCCGCTGAGCACGTTAAATTCTAAATTTGAATTGGTCGCTGTTCGTGCATCGTCAGTTTTTGATAAACAACACGTCTCATAGAATTCGTCGCTGTTTTCCGATTCCGATTCTTAAATTGAATTTTAGTATGGAAAAGATAAATGGCCGCCGTCATCTTTCCCATACAAAATTTTAACGCGTTGTTACTTCGTACCTGTCGATGCACGAACAGCGACCGATTCTTAAATTGAATTTTAGTATGGAAAAGATAAATGGCCGCCGCCATCTTTCCCATACAAAATTTTAACGCGTTGTTATTATTATTTTTCATTATTATGTATAATAATGATTATGTTAAAAGGTTAACCAGATATGTAAATTTTATTAAAAATTCAAAGATCTTCGGAGAATTAAACTATGATGAGCATTATAATAATTCTATCAAGGTTATTACTTATTCTAGTTATTATATTAATTAAGTACCTATTATGTTTTTTTAAACATAATTATTAATAATGATTACATTGAGGAATTGTTCAATAAATTTATCTTTACATAATAATAAAACAAACAGTAGACCCCGGTATGTCTGTCTGTACATTGAACATATTTGACAAAAATGGATAGGGAACTAATTATAAAAGTAATAAAAGCGAATTTTTTTTTGTCTTGTCTGGTTGTTTGTACGCGCACATCTTCGTAATTACTAAACGGATTTTAATGCTGTTCACATCGAAAGATATAGCTTGACTTGGAGCAAACTAACGGGTTTATTTAATTTAAATGGGATATCAGAAAAAAAAGTTATCTTCAATTAGGTGGACAAAGTGGCCCGACGTAATAAAAACAATAAGTTCCTTAAAACTTTTCTAGATGTCAATGACTCCGATTTATCCCACCATACTCTTATAACCACAAATCCATCTCCACACGGGCGAAGCCGTGGGCACAGCTAGTTATGTAATAAATAATTAAACTCGGAAGAAGGAAAATAAATAATTAATGTATTTTCCTTTTTCCGAGTCAAGATCTTCTTCTTCTTTCCGTTATCCCACTTTACGTGGGGTCAGTACAGCATGTTAGTCTTTCACTTCACTGTATCATTTGTCATCTCGACCGTAACATTCTTTCCTCACATATTATCATCCTTCACACACTCAATCCATTAAAATTTTATTTTTATTAATGGCACACAAACAGACAGACATTAAAGTACAGAGTTATGATTACAAATAATTATTTTAGTCTAGTTTCAATTATACTAATCTACTATAGTGAATATTATCAAGGGATTCACACAGATTGAGCTAGCCCCAAAGTAAGTTCGAAACTTGTGTTATGGTATGGGTCTCATTATTATCTTGAAATGTTTAATATCGTTATTATCCACTGATAATTAGCATAAGGGTGCTGATAATTAGGCGTTTCATCAAGTTTATGTGTAGAGAAATTTGCCTTGAATAGTGCGGTATATAATACAAAAACCATAGAATTTCTTATTCTGCCAGGTAACCAGGAAACGAACGCGCGATGCGTGAAGTTCGAACTTGCATTTTAACCGTTAAACACATTGCATTCGTTTGAATTAAAATGAGATAACTGACAATTTATACGTTCGAAATAAGAATAGGAATGACAAGAACTAGTTTCTGACTAAACTAGGCTAAACCTTAAAAAAATGTTTTTTTTTTGTTTATTTATTTACAATTGCAGACATAAAATATGTACTTACAACCTGTACGTTATTTTGTAACATAGACCCTGGTAGGGTATCGCAATTTAGGTACAGTAAAACTAATTGCACTTTGTTGTATGTATGTATTACTATGTACTTAATCATAAATTAACAATTTTTATTTTCTCTCTATTAATTAACACAATAATATTCTTAGACTAAGAAGGTAATAACAAAATAAAATTCCACTTATATTATGTACCTAGTCACCTTTTTTAAAATATTTTTTTACCATGTTGTTAGCGACTGTCTGGCTGACTCGAACCTTTTATAAAACATTTTATGTCATTTTTGAAACGTATTCTTCTTTGAATTTTCATTAAAAAAAAACAAAAAAAGATAGGTACTGGGTACTACACTATTATCAGGCTTGAGAGGAATTGTTTTTTTTTGTTATTATGTGTAAAATGTTTATAAAATACCTATTAAGTAATTTGAAGTTGTAAAAAAAAAACAAGTTTTATTTTTAAGGTTGCTATTATTTTCATAGATACGCTAAATTTGCATAGATATCTAGGTATTACTAAACTAATTTCTATATATTTGCATAATGTTATTTAATTACAAAAGTCCTTCTAAACATAGATCTAAAAATGTCTAAACATCCCAACTAGCTTCAGTTCTTCCCCTATCTTATACAAAAAAAACGACAAATAAGATGTAGCAAGTCGGTCCAAAAAATTTCATGGCGATGTAGCTTTGATCTGAATATACAGACATGTCACATTTATCGTAATTGTAAATAATGCTATATTTGACGACCTCCGTGGCGTAATGGTTACCACGCCAGACCGCCACGCAGGAGGTCCCGGGTTCGAATCCCGGTCGGGTCATGATAAAAAACGAACTTTTTCTGATTGGCCTCGGGTCTTGGATGTTTATCTATATATGTATTTGTTATAAAATATAATGTCGTTGGATTTGTATCCCATAACACAAGTTTCGAACTTACTTTGGGGCTAGCTCAATCTGTGTGAATTGTCCCTATATATTTATTTATTTATTATTTGAAGAGTCCTCTCCAATGGTATATCAATTATTACTATTGAATCATTATTGAATGATATCGAAGGGCGGGTCCAAATTCCATAAGCCGGATCCACACCTGACAATCCAACGTGATCCACTTGCGCGCGGCATGATCTCGATCCAAAATTCTTCCGAGATCCCGCCGCAATCCAATTTTGGATCGAGATTCTGAGCGCGTTTCGATCGCGTTGGGAACGTCTGGTGATCGCGTTGTCCTTTGAATGTCTAAATATATCCTTGACTTGGTATTTGTTACTTGTTGTAATTACAATTTTGTAATATGTGAACACTATAATCTTATATCTGCTAATAATTACTTAAAACCTAATAAATTCAAGGCTGAACACATAAAACTCACTTGTTGAAATATCGGCGCGGCATGCATTGCGCGTACGCAAAACAGCTGGACATCTCGTGCAGGCATGCATGATGTAGTAATCATGTAGATACGGCTTGAGCTTACAAAAAAAAAACCAAATAAATTAAAAATATTTGACTATATTTGTATTTTTCCGGATATTATATACACATCTGTAAGATGTATTCATATTTTGAATTACTTTATGTGAAATTATAAAAAAATGGACATTATTAAAATTTTAAGAAAAAAAAAAACCCTAAAATTTGACTACCGTAAATACGGAAATCTAAAAGGTTTTTGCTTTTTGAAGTTTTTATTTTTATAAAAATACACCACTCTATCCGTTGGTGAAACGGCCTCTCACAATCTTAATATAACTTTGTTTTTTCCCGTTTTAATATAATATACTTACAAAGAACTAGGTATGTAATTGAGATTGGAGAGAAAACAATTGATTAGATTTTTTTTTACGAAAACCGTATTATGAAAATGTTAATAGTTTTTGAGTTTATCGCGCACAGACAGACGTCATGGAGGACTTTGGTTTTATGATTTGTAAAGATCAATCAGCATGATTTATTTTTTAAAACGTAATTTTATCTTATCAAAACTATTTTACCGCCTCTATTGATATCACAGCGTGCATGTTTGTCTCTTTACCCAAGCAATCCGGTTTGCGATTGCTCAACTCTAAGCGGCAAAACCACAGAACACAGAAAGAAGTAAGTTGTATTCTGATATCTGTGGGCAAAACTCTCCTTGACCGTTTCGCTCTTCTTAAATATTATCTAAACTGCTCATTAGGTTAATGCATGCAAATAATAAAAAACTTGCTACATAATAACGTTAAGTTGAGTAAAGTAAAAAAACCATATATATACATATTATAATTATAAACAATAATATTATATATTTTTTATTAAATTATAAATACAAATAATTTTTTTTTTATTCTGATATTATTATAACGGTAAAGTTAAAAGTAAACCGAAATTAAATGTGTATATATTTTTGTAATTTTTAAGGAAAGCCGAATATTAACAACTACATCCGTAATCCGTATAGATAACGTTAAGTTTTCTGAGAAGTTAATAATAAAATAAACGTTAAAGAAACCGGGCAAGTTCGTATCGGGTCACGCACAATGTATTTAATTTGCTACGCTTTGCTTGCTTGCATATTAGTGAAATGTCATATTCTACGATAGTGTGCGTTTTCATAAGATAAATTTAATTTTATAAGTACGTAGGCTATTACTCAGTAAATAGTAGAGCCTGTTTAACCTTGACTGTGTTCATTTTATACGTTTTTTATGCACTTTATAAACTACTAACTTTTTTGCTCGCGACTTCGTCCGCGTGAATTTCCGGACCCGTTCCCGTGGGATACACATTGAATTTCGGGAAAAGCTACAGCCTATGTCACTCCCTGATAATGAAGCTTTCTACTGGTGAAAGAATTTTTGAAATCGGTCCAGTAGTTTCGGAGCCTATTCAATGCAAACAAACAATCAAACCTTTCCTCTTTATAATATTAGTATAGACTAGCTTTTTTGCCCGCGACTTCGTCCGCGTGAAGTTCCGGACCCGTTCTTGTGGGAACCACATTGAATTTCGGGAAAAGCAGCCTATGTCACTTCCTGATAATGTAGCTTTCTACTGGTGAAATAATTTTTGAAATCGGTCCAGTAGTTTCGGAGCATATTGAATGCAAACAAACAAACAATCAAATCTTTTCTCTTTATAATATTAGAATAGATTAGTATAGACATAGAAGACTACCATGATTTATTTAAAATTTCGAAACACAACAGTTTCGGAGATGATCCTTGGAAATGATGGACAGTGCCTTGTCAAACAAAAATCTGTATTACGATTAGTAAGATCTGTATTACTAATGTCACTTTGGTGCAATAAAAAATTGATAATTGAGCATTGAATATTGAGTAACATAGGCACATTAAATATCAATAATTCGCAACCGGATCTTATTATCGAAAAAATGATGCAGACCAGTCCCCAAGACGATAACCGTTAAAGAGATGATGATGATGAGAATCAGCCTTCATCACTGAGCTCACCATCAACAATATGAACAATACCAAAATTAAATACTGAATAAGTACCAAGACAGGAATATGGGGTACTTCAAAAGGGGCATTAAAATATTTTTAAAGGGTCGGCAACTCGCGAGTGATACCCCGGTGTTGAAAGCGTCCATAATAAATAAAATAAATATATAGGGACAATTCATACAGATTGAGCTAGCCCCAAAGTAAGTTCGAAACTTGTGTTATGGGGTACTAACTCAACGAAATTATATTTTATAACAAATACATATATAGATAAACATCCAAGACCCGAGAAGCCAATCAGAAAAAGTTCGTTTTTCATCATGACCCGACCGGGGATCGAACCCGGGACCTCCTGGGTGGCGGTCTGGCGTGGTAACCATTACGCCACGGAGGTCGTCATAGTCTACGGTGACCGCTTACCACCAGGCGGGCCGTAAGCTTGTTTGTCACCTTATTGGTATAAAAAAGAGACAGGAATTTGAAACAAAGCATTATTAGCCCATAGAAACAGCATAATGTTTAACTCAAAGTCATTTACTAAAGCAATAATCGTTACTTGTATAACCAGACTTAATAAATAATGCTTGAAGGCCACCTGCATAAGATCCGTTAGGCTATATGGTTTTTTTTTTATAGGATATGATAAAGGATGTCCGTTTTTGTCAACAGTATGCTATGTAAAAAAAAAATAAAGTAGCTAGTTACTCACTTGATGTATTCTTCGTTTAAGGTAGGCATAATGTTTATTTTTATTATTGTACGAGCTGTTACACGACGACTTCATCCGCGTGAAATGTTTAAATAAGGATAACTCCTTTTCCTGTCATGCGATTTAAATCAAACAAAGCCTTTATTCTGCTCCAAGCCGAGCTCTATCTTCCTGTGAAAACAGCATTAAAATCCGTTCAGTAACTTAGAAGATGTGCTCGTTCAAACCGACAGACAGACAAAAAATTCAAAAAAAAAATTGTTTTGCTTTTATTACCTTTCTCTAACTGTTCCCTCTCCATTTTTGCCAAATATGTTCAAAGTACAGATATATCGGGGTCTACTGTTTTATTATATGTATAGATTGATGATTGTATTGCACCATAGTGACTTGGACTAACAAATTAAGAGACAATATTACTATTAACTCTGTTTGGCATTGCAATTTACGAGGATGACAGTCTAGGGCTCAAATTAATTTTACTTTGTACGATTCAATTAAACAATCATACTAATATTATAAATGAGAAAGTGAGTTTGTTTGTTTGTTATTCCTTCACGGCTCGACTAATCAGCCGATCATTATGAAAATTTGTATCCATATTGTCAGGGGTACAGAGCCCAACATAGGCTACTCTTTATCCCGTGAAAGTATGTCATTCCAATGGGAAAATATTTTTTCTATTATAGAGGGCGCTGTATGGTGGGCTATCGGCCAACAGATGGCGCCACAAATCGCGCTATAGGTTGTTTTGCTGTCATACGAGATCTATGTCATAAAATTAACCACCGAAGCCGCGGGGAAAAGCTAGGAAATTATACAATTAATAACAATACAATCAATTGTACATTTTCAAATTATTGTGACATTTCGTAATCTCGAACTGCTCAGTGCTTCGGAGTCGGAGGGCACTTGTCCACCGAAGCACTGAGAAGCTCGAAGCTGTTGAGTTCGAGAAGCCGTCCCGGCTGTTGTCGCTGGATGACAGTCGTAATGCTAAGTCGATGGTCTTCAGGAGGCTTGAAAACAGTCTCTGCCTCCGCATTGGAGCAGCATGGAAGCAGCTCTAATCCCCTTCGATTGAAGGGAGATTTGTATCCTTGCAGTGGGATGATTATGGGTCGATATGGTGATGACCTTACTTGGAATCAGTTGAATCTCGATAACTATTTCCTTGTCTTGCATCCTTGAAGTGTTAATGTGTTTTTATTATAACTAATACTCGATAGTCACAAACAAAAACTCACACTTATGAATCTAATGAATGACTTCACAAAAATTTCCACAAAGAAAATTCCCCGCTGCTATTGCACCTACGCTTAAGTAGGTACCGAATAACGTATATTCCCATGACCAATATTAATGTTAATTACAAGTTATGCTAAACAAAACTATTAAGTATAGATATTATAAAGTAATGATTGTGGTTTAACAAACGTTATTTTTAAATGATTTTTATGAAATTATCATATTTATTGGAGTGGTAGAGCCTACCTACTTTCATTCGTCACAGATAAGAATAAAGTAAGTTATATGCTAATTTGTGACGAATTTTTAAAGGGAAAGGAAAGTAGACGTTTTTCATTCGAGATTTTTTGTTTTAAAGTTGTTTTAATTTTTAGTTTGTGGGTTGTTGATTTTTAAAACTTTATACCTAGGCAGCTACTTGTTATTTTGAACTTTATACAATTGTTTTTAATTATTGAAAGTGTTTTGATTTATAAAAAATGACGTCGTCCTAGGAACTGGACCATGAAACCGGACCAAAGGAATAGCGCGGGTAAAACCTTTAATTATTTGTTTTATTATTATAATTTTTTTCGTCAGAAATTGCAGATATTTTGTGTTAATTTTATATTTTCTGTCATTGTAATTTGTATCTTATTAATACCATTTTAAAAGAGCAAGTGCTAAGTTTCTTGCCAGTTTCTTCTTAGCACAAAACTGCCGTCTGAACTGGTGGTAGGAAAAAATTGTGACGATTCGAAAGAGCTTATATTATGCCTATTTGAATAAAAATATTCTGAATTTGAATTTGAAACCGTATGCGTTCACTACATGCATAGTACAAACATAGTATTAGCATAATAAGAATTATATTAACACGTCTGATTTGTATTCCCTGCGCGCCTATCTTCACCCGCGACTGAATCTAACTGCACTCAATATCTCAAAAACATCGGTAGCAGTATCTCAGAGATTATGAGGAGTGGTAGATTGGGATTGTATGAGTAGGGAACAAGGGAATGTCAGAAAAGTATTGGACAAGTTGGAGGAGTAAGTAATCTTCTTGTTAGTCGTACACTCTTGTCAGATTGGTTGTTGTTGTGCAGTTAGACAAGATGCTGTGAGTACATGGACCATGGTAGACTCCGTAGCTTCGTAGCCGGAGTAAGAAATAGGGGAACACCAAAAAAACGCATTTAAAGTGTGAACTGTGAATGATGAATTGTGGAGAAGGAATATTACGGTCGAAATGAGGAATGCAAAGTCAAAAGTTGAAAAGACTAACAAGCTGTACTGACTACTTAAAGTGGGATATTAAAATAAATAAATAAATATTCTTGGACAAATCACACAACGCCATCTAGTTCCAAACTAAGCAAAGCTTGTACTATGGATACTAGATTGCTGATAAACTGATAAATATACTTAAATCCTTTTTTTTTGTAAATAAATACTTATTATTCATACAAAACACCCAGACCAAGGCAAATAGATATGTTCATGCACACAAATGTTTGCCTTGCGCAGGATTCGAACCCGCGGCCCTTGGGATAAAGTGACCATTGCTAGCCACACGACCACCGGGCCTGTCGATATTGTTGTTATTATTTTGTTGCTTCGGGATTTAAAATTCTGCTTCGATCATTACTGACCTTTTTTAGTGCCCTTTTTTAAGTTTCCCTGTCCAGACCGGTTGCTTCTAGACACTTCCAGATGTGCTGGGCAGAGAGCTGTTGTATCTCCTCTGGAAGCAAAATATGCTTTCCTATGTATATACTTCTTTTATACAGTGAGTGGTCTATGCATGGTATGTACGTGGCTCTCTTCTTTGACTTTCTTCTTCTTCTTCTTGGCAGCGATTAAAGTGGGATAAGGGCAGGTTTTTTTATATCACAAAGGTGGCAAACAAGCATACGGTCGGCCTGATGGAAAGCCGTCACCGTAGCCTATAGACGCTTGCAATACCGGAGGTATCACTCACGCGATACCAACCCTCCCAAGTGGAGCTCTGGCGACCTTACTCACCGTAGGAACACAACATGACGAGACCAATACTATTTGGCTACGATCTTCTGTAAGGTGGAGGTCCTTCCCCAGACGGGCTGCTCCGATTTGAGCGGATTATCCGCCCTACCTCTCTGAAAAAACTACTCTTAAGGTAGAAAAAGAAGCACAATAGCGATGGTAGACGATGTCTACGCAATGTTGTAGTCACGTCGTCAAAACAAGTCAACGACGTAGAACGGTCACGCAAGTTAACAAAAACCGTAGTCAATACTTGGATTGGTTTAAAAAATCTGCTCTTCTGTACTTCGGAAAGCACGTTAAGCTGTCGGACCCGAATGCAGTCAAGTCAAGTCAGTGATCGTGACTTGAAAACACTGACACCCCTCGCACTTGACACTAATTGCAAGAAACACATTTAAGAAGAAGACTAAATTTTTTAGATACTGTTCAATATCTCATTTGCAAATTGAAATGTACATTATGTAAAAATGAAAAAAAGTCTCAATTTCTATACAGTCTGCTGGTTCCTAACTGTATCCATTGGGGTGTTAATAAGGGGGATTAACGTGCATTACTTCACACTTGAGCTATTAAAATGTTATTAAAAACGAGCAAATTGTTATAACTAATTAGCTTTTTATTGTTTTATACGATTGCGGAGGAAACATTACTGTACTATTAGCAAATACTATAGAAACTCTAATACGCACAGCTTCGGAAAAGTTCGGGCAAGACCGCGACACTAACGCCCCTACGGCATGAGGGCGGCATGAGGTGAACGATTTCAAAACTTTTGTATGCAAAATGTTATAGCGCCCCTAGCGGCATGAGGTGAACGGAGGTTGCCAAGTCATTGTATTAGAAACGTCAAGAGCTGTGCGTATTAACTCGGTAGAGTTTCTATAGTATTTGCTATTAGTTATAATGATTAGATTGGCAATTATAGTTTTAATTTAGTTTATCTTATACTGATGCACTGAGTTTTACCTGCGAAATCCCATTTTCGGTATTATATACGGGATAAAAACTATCCTATGTGTTAATCCGTGTTATAAACTACATGTGTACCAAATTTTAAGTAAATCTATTACGTAGAGCGAATATCAGACCTAATTCACCTATATTAGGTTAGGTCACACTTCTTGAAATACCTAATAGTCGTATTAGTAATTGATACATCTCTAAATCATCTCTAAATGTCGTATTCTATCGTTATTTAAAAAAATAATATATTTATAAGTTTATTGGTAAAATACATAACTAAATAACATGAAATAAAATAAAATTAATTAAAACTAAACTAACAATAAAAACTAAAACTAAGCATTAAAAAGACATGGTCCCTGTGGCAGGGTGCCCAAAATGCTAGCAGCGTTACCTCGCTGAACGGCGATAGATATCCGTTGAGCGAAAAAAAATTATTTTAATAAAAATTGAAATAAAAACATTATATTTCATTGTAAGAAAAATATTGACAGAAAAAATATAGAAAAAAGTATAGAAAAACAAAAGAGCCGCGGGGATTCTCCCCAACGTGGCTTGTTAAGCATGCGAGCGATGTTATAAGGAAAATAATACTCTGTCGAAAGCTAAGGAAGCACACATTATCAAGATCATCAGTTGAGTAATATAACGAGTTAACATCTAATAGACCGATAGCGCTGGGCTAAAATGAGGTCATAAGTTTCAAAAATTCTAAAGTTGTTGATTTCTCGCCTGTGGACACGGACGTACCTAAGAACCTTATTATTGCGTTTTGTGTCAGATCTGTCACTTGCATTTTCCGCAATTCGATGGTTTGTGGTTGATTTTACATAATTAAATCAAAACTGACAAAATTAATTTAAAGTTTAAAATAATTATGGTATCATATCTAGGATAGCCTGCGGAGTGTACAAACCCAGTTTGTGTCATCTTCGGCCAGAGCAAAACTGAAATAGGGTCAATATGTAATAACAGTACAAAAAAAAAATTACAATTGGTTGTATAACTATTTCCTATCTCAGATCACTTACTTAAGGCCAATAAATAAATTTGTGCCAAATTAAGACATGCAATGTTAATATTTTCAATTATTTTCCTATTTAAAGCTAGTAACGCTGCAAAAAAATATTACAGTCATTAGAGTTCACATATTTAATATCATAAATGCATGAAAAATCTACATTGTAAATTTGTGTCAATTTCATGCACGTTATAAATGAATAAAACACCAAAACAATAAGTTCGGTCGAAACTGGCGTACGCGCACAGGCGGCGATGGGCGGGGGTATACGCTACGCACGCACACAAGTTCGTTCGGTACCTACGATATCATGATGATGAACAAATCGCACCCTCATTCAATTCGAAAAGGACGTAACCCGAAAAAGTAGATTTTTCAGTAAAAGCTTTATTTTTAATCGTAGAAGAATGATTTTAACATCAAAAAAAGGAGAAAAAATATTGCATTGGTGGTTGTTTTCAAGTCAGTTCAATAGTTTATGGTTTTTTAGAAATAAGAAAATTAAAATATTACACTAGTTATCAAAATGGACTTTATTAAATATAAAATACTAAGTTTTCGAGTTTGAGCCAAATTTATTTACAAAATAATGTATATTACAAAAAGTATGTTTTATAGTACCAAACAATTTTGCGAGAATAACTAAACTTACTCCATTTTTCCCCTGTGTCAAATTTGTTATTTAGCGCCATATCAGTTACTTACTCCTATTTTCAATTTAAATATTTGTCAAAAGCACTTATGTAATAGGTAATGATATTGATGTTTTCCATTATATAGGTAATTAAAAATGTGACATCCATATCTCTTATTAATACCAAGGAATTAGTTAAATGTCAAAAGTAAATAAGGAGCAACGAAATGTTCACATGAACTATTTGTTTTTAAACAATAATAATTAATGTCTGTATGGTTACAAATATACTATTTAATAATAACAATACTGAAAAAACAATGTACTTTTGGTAAATATTAACTTTATCTACCTAAAGTTTCCTATTTTCATTCAAATCTAGAAAAAAATAATCAGAATAGGTACAAACTTGGTTTAATTCATAAAAATAACATAGTTATATATTTTTTGTCTTATTTACAAGACTTATTATTTTTTTATTAATAAAAAAATAAAACACTTAATGTAATACAATCACAGAGCACGACAATAACGTACTATTAATAAAAAAAACGTGTTCAAATATAAACTTTAATAAATAAAAAGACAAAAAAATACGTTTGTTTTTTTATATTATAAGACTTTTTTTTATTAATAAATAAATCGTGTTCATGTACAACTTTTAATTTATTGAAATATTTTATATTAAATTCAACTAAAAATCTATTGTTATCGTTAAACCTATTGGCAGTTTTAAAATAAACATTTATTAATTTTATTTTATTTAAAATGAAATGTAATTAATCTTCTACAGATGAATCAAATAAGCATGGTATCGACAAATGAACCTTCAAAGGAGGTAAAATGTTTGGTAATGCATAGGAATAGCATTCGTATCACATAGACTAAATTAAATCTTTTAATAAGGCATTAAGAGGTAATAATAAATTGATGATAAGCATATAGGGAGTTCATCTCAATCAATACCCAATCAGGAAACCACTATAATCCTTGGTGACTGGAACGCAAAGTTGGGAAATAGTAAGACCGACGATCACTCAAAATCTGTTGTAAGAAGGTATGGTCTCGGCATTAGAAATTAACATAGAGGAAGACTTCTTGACTTTTGCATTGGAAGAAAATTAAGCATTATAAACACCTGCTTCTAATACCATGCAAAACGCCTCTACACATGTAGTCCCCGGCAATATTTCCTCAAACCAAATTGACTAAATTATAATAAACACACGGTGGAGATCCAAAAAAATGTAAAGACCTTTCCCGGTGCTGGGCGCGGCTCAGATTACAACCTACTTGTGGCCACTTTCACTGCTCGTCTAAAGGCTCCCAAAAGGAAAACACCACCTAAGCCCAGACCTTGGAGCCCCCGGAACAGTCGATCTTTCAGAGCACGTTGGAAGAGACGATAAAAGAATGCCCACCGCCTGACGTCACAGTCAGTACATTGGCCCTTAAACTTCACACGAGAGACCTCTTTAAGAAAGTTCGCCCGCTCTCCAAAAACTTCCTGGGTGATTGAAGATGCTCGCGGTAACCCAATACACGACCTAGAACCCATAGCCGAAAGATGGTGTAGCTACTGCGAAGACCTTTATAAAGAACCTGCTATCAACAATGATACGCCTTTGAATTGGAGTCTTCCGAATCAGCAACCAAACCACCCATACTACGTTCTGAAATCAAAGCGGCAATAAACAAATTAAAAAAGAGGAAAGCACAAGATCACATTACGTCAGAAATACTGAAGGCTTTAGGCGACGCGTTCATCGACTTATTGCACAAAATCTGCACCTACACTTGGCGACATGGCGACTGGTCAGGCCGACCAGAAAATGCGACAACTATTGCACTCTTGCTCTGATCTCTCATGGCAGCAAAATCTTCCTTGCGCCACATACTGAACAATCGCAACCTTACGTTTTTTGGATTGGCAAATGCAGCGAGAACAAGCCGGATTTGTGAAAGAAAAGGATACACGCGAACAAATCCTGAACCTCCAACAACTTATTGACGACCTCCGTGGCGTAATGGTTACCACGCCAGACGGCCACCCAGAAGGTCCCGGGTTCGAATCCCGGTCGGGTCATGATGAAAAACGAACTTTTTCTGATTGGCCTCGGGTCTTGTGTTTGTCTATAAATGTATTTGTTATAAAATATAATATCGTTGAGTTAGTATCCCATAACACAAGTTTCAAACTTACTTTGGGGCTAGCTCAATCTGTGTGAATTGTCCCTATATATATATTTATTTATTATTATTGAAAAAGCATAAAAGTTCAACACGCCTAACATTATGTGTTTTGTCGACTACGGTAAGGCCTTCGACTGCGTCAACTGGAAACTTTTGTCGAGAATTCTAACGAAGCTTAGCGTGCGGCCGCATCTAACTGCGCTGCTGCAGAAACTATACTGCAACAAACAGGAAATCATATGAGTCGATAAACTGACGTCAGTTTTGACTTTTAAGAGAGTAAGGCAGGTACTGACTCCCATTTAGTTCAACGTTTATAGTGAATACATTGATAAGGTGTACCTGCAAAAACTGGGAAGGTAATCACGATTGGTGGCGAGAAGATAACGAACTTACTACGTTACGCCAACGATACGACACTGTTAGCTGCCAACGAAAGCGAGATGATCACCTTACTGAACAGAATGGAACAGGTCAGTGAAGAACTTGGCTTTTCCATAAACAGCAAAAACTAAGATCATGGTGGTGTACCACCATGATCTTAGATCCGCACGCAGAAGCCAGAGGTCACTGGCGCGCTTAACCAGAAAATAGTTCACAGTTTCACTTACCTGGGCTAAGAATGTTATGTCACAGCTACAAAGAGTTTGAGTAGAAAGAAACATCTCCATAAATACAAAACGCTAGTTGGTGACCACTCCGGTGTTCTCAATTTTCATATATGGTGCCGAGACCTGGACCCCAAGGAAAGCGGATGGAGGAGACTACTGTAAATCCCATGGACGGATCATTGCATCATTACTCAAAGAGCTCAATATATCTACAAGGCTTTCTACCATTTGCCTCCGTAGAATTCTTGAGTTCTTCGGCCACATCGCCAGGAAACGTAAAGACGTCCTCAAACGACTTTATTTTCACTAGCAAAGGGACGATAGAAGACCTAGGGGGGCCCGAATGCGTTGGTCTGGCCAAATCCGCACCGCTCTCGACTTTTATGGAGCTATTCACGCCGCCGAAGATAGGAACAGGTGGCGGAACATCATCAGAGAAAAGGTGCTTTCTAGACGTGTTCACCCTTACGTTGCCTCCGTTGGCTCCCCGTGCTCTGTATTCAGTGTTGTGAATCGGTGCAACAAATTATTCTTAGAGGAAAAAAGCGGTAATCGATACCTATTTAAAATTATTTTTTATGGATATAGTGTATATAAAGACTAGCATTATAAATGACAAATCGGAATAAGATCATAATATTTATTACATACTGTTTATTTTGTATAGGTATTAAATTTTAACGAAAAGCATCATAATCTTCAGTATGTCCTATTGGTCAATTTTCACAAATTTCTTTTTCTCGAAAATCACACATTCAGTTTTTTTTTTAAAACAAAGTTTTGCATATAATAATTCATTTAACAAGAAAAATATGAAAAAAAAAAATGTATTTTCAGATATGGTAAAATCGGGATTTCGACGTAATACCACTTATGTCTTTATTATCCTGGGGGTGCGAAATATGTGCTTCTTCTACCTATAGAGATAAAAATAATCACCGTTTCCTGTTGGAACAACTGCTACGCACAACTAAAGTAGCGGCACGCTATGATGGCCGTTTTGACGTATAAATAAATAAAATAAATAAATAAATATATAGGGACAATTCATACAGAATGAGCTAGCCCCAAAGTAAGTTCGAAACTTGTGTTATGGGATACTAACTCAACGATATTATATTTTTATAACAAATACACTGGGCGTCAAAAATAAGTAGTACAGTTTTAAAATTGCAATTACTCTTAAATTATAGAAGTTAGAGTTTTGAAATAAAAGACATTTTATAGCAAATTTAACAAAGTTTTCTAAAAACAATATTTTATTTAGCATTAGTAAAGTTTTACACTAAAAATCAAGAAAAAACTAAAAAGCTAACCATTTTAAAGGAACTATCAAGAACTTAATTTTTACGTTTTGGGCCTTGTTCCCACTTTAGTAACTTGGTGTTGCCGCCTCGGGCTCTGATGACAGCTTGGAGCCGATTTGGCATGCTGAACACTAAGTTTTGGAGGCGGTGTTGGGGAATATTCACTCATTCTTCTATCAAGGCCTGTTTAAGGGCTCTGAGGTTGGCGGGGGGTGGTCTGTGTCTTCTGACTAGCCCCCAAGCTCGTCCCAGGCGTGTTCAATCGGGTTAAGATCTGGGCTTCTTGATGACCAAGTCATGAAGCTGATGCCAACCTCCTGAATGTACTCTTGTACGAGGTGAGCGGTGTATGGCCGGGCGTTATCATGCATTAGTATCGCTCTATCACTCATATTTACTAAATATGGCCCTGCATACTCGTTAAGGATCTCTAATGCATATCTTTCACCAGTCAGAGTGCCATTTTCTATGACCACTAGCTCTGTGCGACCCTCTGAAGAGATGCCAGCCCATACGTGTACAGAGCCCCCGCCGTATTGAACTCTTTCCGAGATGCAACCTTGAATGTATCGCTCACCAGGTCGCCTGTATACTCTCCGCCTTCCATTGGAAGTGAATAAAGAAAACCGAGACTCATATGTGAACAAAACTCTTGTCCATTCTTCTTCGTCCCATTGTACGTGTTGACGGGCGTAGCGTATTCTTGCTACTCGATGCCCTGTCTCAAGTTTGGGGCCATTTGCTGGCCTGTACGACTTCAGGTTGGCTTCAGCAAGTCTTCTCCTCACTGTACTCTCACTAACGTAGTCTCTTCGGGTCTGAAGAAGCTGTTGCTGGACCTCAACTGCATTAAGGTGACGATTTCTTAACACAGTAGAGACAATTAAGCGGTCTTCTCGGGTACTAATGCACCTGGGTGCCATTACTCTGCCATTAATTGGTCTCCTTAGATGGTTTCCAGTCTCTTCGTACCTTCGCTTTACTTGCTGGATCGTTCTTAGAGTTACACCCACCGTTCTTGCAGTACGACGCATACTGATGCCTACTTCGAGTAAAGTTATGATTCTTGCACATTCTTCTGGTGAAAGAGGCATGATTAGTAAAGTTTACTAGCTGAAGACACATTTGCTTTTGAATTGCAATTGATTTATCAGCAATAAAGAAAACAATAAAAAACAAAAGTACAAGCCAACAGTTTAAAAAAATAGTGTTTTTGTTTATTAACGTTTTTTTCAGTCAATCTTTAAAAATGATATTATGCATGAAATTTTTATTAAATGAAATTAAATTGTCTTTTAACTTTTTTTTATTTCAAAGGTCTAGCTTCTGTAGTTTAGGAGATATTGCAATTTTAAAACTGTACTACTTATTTTTGACGCCCAGTGTACATATATAGATAAACATCCATTACAAAAGTGATGTGAAATGTCAAGTTATTCTCGAAGAAAATATAATCAAATCGATAAGTTTTTGTTGCAAATATGTATGTACATGATTAAAAAGGTTTAATAAAACAAAAATATAAATGTTTACTTAATATATTTGAACGAACTGAATATTGGAATGAAAATGAATATACATACTTTATATGCACACTTTAAATTTCAAAAAACTTATGCCGAGTTGTGTGGTAAATAAGTACACCATATAAAAATAAAGGATAAATGTTCGCGGGACTCTAATAACATAGCTTAGAAATCAATGTAATAAATAAATGTGTCCTAAAATCATACATTCGATAAATTGTATGACTAACTGAACGTCACTATTGACAATAAAGAACAGCAATTTGCTCCTTCAAATATTTTGTTAATTAATACGAAACTTCATGAGTGGACAAACGTCAAAACGGTCATCATAGCGTGCCGCTACTATAATTTGCGAATTTTGTTTGCCCCCCCCCCCCCCCCGCGCGTCCGCTTTCTTCGCCGCGCTCGCCCTTCGCGCGAAGTTTGGTTATTTTTTAATGAAATAATAAGATTTCGTGCATAAAAACAGCACAAATTATGAATAGTGTTTTGTTACACTACAATAATCTTATAGACGTAACTTTAGTAACTTGCATTTTCTTTTGTGGCTTTTACAGAGTGTTGTAATAAAAAATTAAATAATCAATAAATATCGTGGATGAATTCGACACAAAATATTTTGAATAACAGATATAAGTAATTTGAAACGCTTAACATATATTTAACTTATTGTAATATTTTTTAGAGCTAGTTGGGTGACGTGTTAGGTACTGATTAAATATCAGGATTTTCGTGGACAGAGATGACACAAAATGCTTATGTATATTAGTTAGTACTTCGTTATTATCATGAAAGTAAATTTTTTATCTCTAATTATCTTTTCGTCCAAAACGGATCGAAAAGACAAATACCTAAATTTCTACCTATGCAAGTACCTAGGATGACACAAACTAATGTATTAGGTTGGGTAAATGGCCCGAAAACTATATGCGAAATACAAGCAACTTTAATGTTTTTGAAACATCAGAACCTAGCGCTACAGGTCTATAAACCTTGATGGGAAAACGGTAAAAAATGCCATTAAGAGCATTATGACACAGATTTAAAACCTTTTTTTTATACTTGACATTCTATTGTCATTCTTCATTTCAATTTAAAAAAAAGATTTTTTTAAATGGTTTTTTGTATTAATTTCAATGTAAGTAAATCTTTTTTCAAAATAAAAAAAACCCTCCTTTAAGGAAAACTACAAATTACTTTTAACATTATAAGATTGCGAATAGGCTTTAAAGGAACGGTTGCAGAATCATTGGTCCTGGATTGACAATTTACTAGGCACTCGCTGTGTCATCATCTCATCATCATCAAATCATTTGTATCAATATCCTTACTATGAGTATGAGTTGGTATTGATTACTTTCGCTAGTTAATGTAAAATATAGTTCTTGATGTGACCGCGCCAGGGGCACTACATTTTTTCACATTTGCCATTAAAAAAATAATTTATTATCTCAGTTGAGCTAGTCAATTTCATAAATGAATCAGTAAAACGAATTATGTATTGTGTTGTGTACCTATTAGTAATATGATAAAATTAATGGCTTCGTAAAGTTAAGGCACGTTTTGTGAACAAAAATGTTATTATTAACAATGTAAGCAAACAATACATTTAATATACACACCTATATAAACTAGGACCATTAATCATGAAATAGAAAAAATGGATTAAAATAATTTGTTTAATTTTGAGCTGCAATCGTGATTTTTTGCATTTTAATGGTTGACTGTTAGAGAATGCAATTAATAGTGAAACTAATTGTATCAGCACTTCATTTGTTGTGGTCAACAAAGTTTTTTAAATTAATTAATTAAAATAGAAATAAAAGTACAATCAAATACAATTTTTAATAGAACAGGTGAAAACGAAACAATGCCTGCGAGTTTTAGCGGAAGAATTTGCGGAAGTTGTAGCTTGAATTGCAAAAAACGACACTGAAAATATAATTTGAGAGCAAAGCCTGAGACCTAATGTGGAATTATAATTATAATTCGTTACAGAAACTGGTGGATAATCAAGTGGATAAAAACAGCAAAGATAGAATATTTAAATCTCGAAACAAAATATTTTAGTGTCTACAATTTTCATAAAGAATGAATCGTAAAATTGAAGATATGAAAATAGCTACAACAATGTATTCATTATTTAAAATACATTTTATCTTTAAGAGATATTTGCAAATGAGATTATATAGCAATAAAATAAATATTCTTGTATATACTACAGTTTATGTAGTGTAGTTTTATCACGGCATAGTAAATTCGATTCTTGCATTGGAATATTTTTGACTAACTGTTTCCCCCCGTTTTACGCGCAAAATCCCGTTGTTCCCGACAGATATCCGGGATATAACTATCCTATGTATTAATCCAGGTTATAAACTACCGGTGTACCAAATTTCAAGCCAATCTATTAAGTCGTTTTTACGTTAAAGAGTAACAAACATCATCATAAGCATCAGCATTTACCTATATATATATATAAAAGGAGAAGCTGACTGACATATTAACGCAGGGCCTAAACTATAAGGGTTAGAAACTTAAAATTTTGCACAGGGATTCCTTCTATAACGTAGGGGAGCACTAAGAAAGGATTTTTCAAAATTCCCACGGGAAAGCGAGATATACGCAAACGAAGTTTCGAGGGTTCTACTAGTAATATTATACAGCAAAACCCGCGCAACTTCGTTTGCGTATATCCCGTTTTCCCGTGGGAATTTTGGGAAATACTATACATAAGAACCTTCCTTTTGAATCACTCTACATGTTTATGACATGACTGTACAAGGATTAAGAGAGGATTGGACACAAAACGTGTTCTAAGACAATTTAGTTAAATTTTGTAAAAATAATGAAAAATTTGCAATTTTAAATTTGTTTATGGGAAATCTTTTTATTCGTCACCATTAAATTTTATGTTGTGATTTCAATGTTGTTTTAAATCAAGGGCTTCTTTTAACAATGGAAATTGAGTGCTAGTTCGGTACGATCGAAGGCTCTTTTTCAACAATAACTACCAGTGATATATGCTACTTTTTATTCCATAAAAACATCTTATTCCCATGGAAAAAAATAATCAATGGCAGATCCTCTAGACCGCTTCAAAATCCGTTGCGTAGTTTTATAGATGCATACATACGGACAGACAGAAAACGGGAAGCGACTTCATTTTGTACTGGTACTAGCGAAGCCCGCGCAATTTCGTTTGCGTATGGGTTATTCACCGCTTTAATTTATTTATGCATAGTAGCGCCATCTATATCAGACTTTTGATGAAATTATACGGGAATCGCGTACTTTACGGGATAAAAAGTACCCTTTGTGTTAATCCAAGATACAGACACTGTAAATTTTTGGCGGTGAGAGCCCTACGCTCCCGCAACAGTCCGGTGTCTCAGAAAAGGGTGTTAGTACACCCGAACTGAACTTTTCAATTCTTAAAAATAAAAAAAAACCAAGACAGCTACATACTAAATATCATAAATATTGGTCCAGCCATTTGAGCGTGAAGAAGTAACAAACATATAGTTAAGATTTTGTAACATTGTTCATTACGTCATTACGTCAATTTAGTGTTCAACCGAAATTACCGACCGAACAAAACATTATTTCACTCTGACTGAACATCATCAGTAACCTGACAAAGTAACATACATAACCTTGGTCTGTCAATTAACAAAACCATTAACTTGTTAAATAAACAATTTGCTATGATGTTACATTTAAAAAGTTATTGAAGACCGTAAAATCGTATAAAAGAAAAAATAATTTTTTGTCACAGTCTAAGAACATTTAGATCTGACACTGTGTTTGTTGTGTTGTGTTATGGCGTTTAAAGAGTGTGGATCACGTGTGGATGTTGCGTTCTGTTTCTAGCATAGGTATAATAAAAGCTAGGTTTTCTTGATTGAAAGCCAATTCTTGTAACAAAAACAGATTCAATCTCGATTAACTCACAATTCCTAATTTGTGTGACTGAGACAGCGATTGAGTTTCAATCCAGATTGAATTTGTTTTTGTAACGAATAAGGCTGGCTTTTTTATATCAGGGACAATAATTACCCATAATGATGTACAGTCAGATGCACGTCAAGCTTTACACTTGTAGTACAATTTTGGCTTATGACATAGAACGGTACAAAGTCCAATATGTAAAGGTCGATCTGCTCTTGACTGTACAAGGATTAAGAGAGGATTGGACACAATAGTAGAAGACGGTAGTGCGATGATTGTGCACTTTGGTATAGAAGCATGAAATTTCTACCATGGATAGAGTGTCCCACGGTGATCGTTTTAAGATGTGGAGGGAAGTCAGATTCTTCCTCTGTGAGTGGGGGGAGGGGGGCAAAGGGGGTGAATTCCACGTCTTGATGATTATTTTTTTACTGATCCGTTAATGTTACTAGGGCTTGTATGGTGTCGTTTTCATATAAACCGAATACAAGGAATTCATTTTTAACAATAAAAATGTATGGTCCCATACAAAAAAATTAAAAATACTGCCAAAAAGTAAAAAGTTCCTCTACGTTTTTTTTGTAAGCACGTTATTTTTACTTTCAAATCTTAATTATTATGATATTAAAAAAATACTGTGTTATAGCTTATTTAATGTAGTTTACAAATATATATAATTGTAGTATACTTTTCATACAAAAACTATTTAAAAAAAAAGAAGAACGTGCAAATTCCAGAATATGCGCGCGGTGATTCAGTGAGATGTAGGTACGCGTAGCGACAAATTTTCATAATAATAACTTTTAAACTTTCGCGTTGCATTATTATAAATTAATAATATACCGGGAATTAACGCGATCATACCTTGATATTGCCTGACGTTTCGACCAGGTTGCACCGGCCGTGGTCACAGGCGAACTCAGTTCGCCTGTGACCACGGCCGGTGCAACCTGGTCGAAACGTCAAATTTTCATAATGTACTATGGTCATTTGTTATAAATATTTATAGCAATGCTACTAGCCATTATGCGACGTAATTTTAATGAAATCAAATGTAAGAAATGTGTTTTTATTGCTTCCACGGAAAAAAACATTTAATAATTTTGACATAGAGAAGGTTACTAATAAAACGTCAGAAATAAAAGTAAAATGATGTTTAACCAGCAGTCACCAGTACAAAAGCAAAGTGCTGTACATTTGAGTGCAGCTTTGTTACATTTGCATCTTCCAGTACACCCTTTTTTAACGCTGCACCTAATTAACTCAGCACATAAAGTTGCTACTTCAAGTAGCGTTGTCCAGACTGGCTACCATTCGTTCGAATCTTTAATCCAACCCCAGTTAGATGGTTCAGGAATATCTGGAACTTTTGTTAAAGATTGCATCCAAATGTAAGCCTGATAAGAAGCGCGTTTTATATATTGCTAGAGTGCCTTTTTTGTGGGGGGGTATGTTCTCTATGGCTCGGGATTTTTGGGTAAAGAGTTTTTTTTCTGGCTTCATTTATAGCCAGCATTTCACTAATGCGGTCATACATTAAAACCACAAATCTGCAATGAGTCGTCGCTTATTTGTTGTGGCATTGTTGTCATTTCTTCAAAGGCGCTGTTTACTTCTGGAAAAGATCGCCATGTTTCCCATGCTGTTATTTCCCTCTACCAACAAAAGTGAACTCCGTATCACACCCTGTGAACGCATGAAAGACGGGAACGTACTCACATTGTGACAAACTCATTGACGATACCAGGTCGTGTAGCGGAACCTTGAGCCAACACCAAATGCAACCTGTAGTTCAGATAAATATATCTTTCTGAAGAATGCCACAGCCAGTACTAATACATCTGTGTCTACGGTGCGTATTGTCACTCTGCTAAATCCTTTCTTTACTGCACCAGCTAAATGCAAAAACATTCGGGTGTCAGCTTCGTCGTGAAAACATGGGGCTATGTCACGTATATCTGAGATATTGATAAAACAGAGAACTTCGATTCAATGTGTCGCGTATATTTCTTTTTCTCCTGCCTGTAAAGAACAAGTTGTTGTGATAAAAATAAAAACAATTCGGTCTTGTTCTCATTCACTGAAAGGAAACTCTTCCAGTTCTTAGGCATCGCATGCGTGGGAAGCCACTCTTTTCCTTGTGCCTTGCGCCGATAACTAGATAGATAGATGTTTTCACGATGAAGCTGACTGAATGTTTTTACATTTAGCTGATGCAGTAAAGAAAGGATTTAGCAGAGTGACAATACGCACCGTCTGTAGACACAGATGTATTAGTACTGGCTGTGGCATTCTTCAGAAAGTTATCTTTATCTGAACTATGGGTTGCATTTGGCGTTGCCTCCAGTTTCCGCAAGACCTGGTAGCGTCAATGAGTTTGTCACAATGTGAGTACGTTCCCGTCTTTCATGCGTTCGCAGTAGGGTGTGATACGGAGTTCTTTGCTGGTAGAGGGAAAAAACAGCATGGGAAATATGGCGATCTTTTCCAGAAGTAAACAGCGCCTTTGAAGAAATGATGACAATGCCACAACAAATAAGCGACGACTCATTGAAAGATTTGTGGTTTTAATTTATGACCACAATAGTGAAATGCTGACTGTAAATGAAGCCAGAAAAAAACTCTTTACCCAAAAATCCTGAGCCATAGAGGACAAAAGCGGCACTTCAGCAATATATAAAACGCGCTTCCTATCAGGCTTACATTTGGATGCAATCTTTAACAAATGTTCCAGATATTCCTGAACCATCTAACTGGGGTTGGATTAAAAATTCGAACGAATGGCAGCCAGTCTGGACAACACTATCCCCATTATCACTATGTTAATTACGTGCAGTGCAGCGTTAAAAAAGGGTGTACTGGAAGATGCAAATGTAACAAAGCTGCACTCAAATGTACAGCACTTTGCTTTTGTACTGGTGACTGCTGGTTAAACGTCATTTTACTTTTATTTCTGATGTTTTATTAGTAACCTTCTCTAAGTCAAAATTATTAAATGTTTTTCTCCGTGGAAGCAATAAAAACGCATTTCTTTCATTTGTTTACATTAAAACTATGTCGCAAAATGGCTAGTAGCATTGCTATAAAATATTAATAACAAATGACTATAGTACATTATGAAAATTTGTCGCTACGCGTACTTACATCTCACCTAATCACCGCGCGCATCTTCTGGAATTTGCACGTTCTTCTTTTTTTTTAAATAGTTTTTGTATGACAAGTATACTACAATTATATATATTTGTAAACTACATTAAATAAGCTTTATCACAGTATTTTTTAATATCATAATAATTAAGATTTGAAAGTAAAAATAACGTGCTAACAAAAAAAAAGTAGCGGCACTTTTCACTTTTTGGCAGTATTTTTAATTTTTTTGTATGGGACCATACATTTTTATTGTTAAAAATGAATTCCTTGTATTCGGTTTATATGAAAACGACACCATACAAGCCCTAGTAACATTAACGGATCAGTAAAAAAATAATCATCAAGACGTGGAATTCACCCCCTTTGCCCCCCTCCCCCCACTCACAGAGGAAGAATCTGACTTCCCTCCACATCTTAAAACGATCATTGTGAGACACTCTATCCATGGTAGAAATTTCATGCTTCTATACCAAAGTGCACAATAAGGCTCAAATATGGCACAACCGTCTTCTACTACAAAACGTGTTTTATGATAATTTAGTTAAATTTTGTAAAAAAAAATATGATAAATTTGCAATTTTAAATTTGTTTATCTTTTTATTCGTCACCATTAAATTTGATGTTGTGATTTCAATGTTGTTATAAATCAAGGGCTTCTTTGAACAATGGAAATTCAGTGCAAGTTCGGTACGATCGAAGGCTCTTTTTCAACAATAACGTATAATTATCAATACCTTTTCGGTACTTTTGTATGCAGTCAATTTTATTTTCATTAATATTTCTTTAGGAAATTGACGGGTTGTTTCAACGAAAAAGAGAGAACAAACAAGTTTTATTCACTTTGGATATAATCATGAATTGTGTGTTTTTTATGGCATAGAGGGCATACTAATAAAAATAAAATTTCATTACCACTCCAGAAAATAATGTCGCAAAAATATGTAATGTGCAATTTTCCCTCTTTCACTTCAAAATTAACGAGCGGATTGACATGATATTTTTTTGGGGATAGGCTAAGTCTGGAGAGTGATATAGGCTACTTTTTATTCCACAAAAACATCTTATTCCCATGCAAAAAAATAATCAATGGCAGATCCTCTAGACCGCGCGGGCAAAGCCGCGGGTAACAGCTAGTGTAACATATTTTATTGTAACTCATATTTATTATGGTGTAATTTATTTTTGCCATTTGTTTGTGAAGAAGAAATAAATAAACGCTTAATATTATTTTATTCTTCAAAATTATTTTATCCATAACTCGATGAATCTCTACCACACAGACGCGTTTTTAACGGTCGCTAATATCGGTGGCGTTATTGCGATATCAGACATTTTGTATTAGGATGGCCATGGAGTAACACATTGCTGCGATAATAACGCTGCAATGGAAGAAGGACGCTGCGTTTCTCCGTTCTGCGATATTCCGATATGAGTTCTAGAACGTTTTGTGTCAGGACGCAAACGACCGTACACACACCTGCTACAATAACGTTAGTACAAGACGCATCTCGTAAGAAATATCTGACGATAAAGACGCAACTGTGTGCAAGGAATGCGATATTATCGTCCTGTAAAAACTCGCCTGTGTGGTAGAGGCAAACCCATGGTCGCTGGCGCAGCAAGGTTCTTGAACGGTGACCGCTTACCGGAAAACGAAGCGTAGTAGATGAATTAAAGAAAATCGCAGGAAGCCGTATGCAGGCCGCTTCCAACCGGTCATACTGGAAACGTTTGAGTCCATCTTGTTTTCTTTTATCTTCTAATTCATTATGTGTAATGCTCTTGGCATAATGATAAGAGCTATGATTTATGGGTTTGATGTAATTTTAATTTCAACTAGCGAAACCCGTGAGACTTCATTTGCGTGTATCCCGTGGATATTTCGCAATGTATTATATACTAGCTGACCCGTGCCCACTTCGTTGGGCACAATGCTAATAATCCTTTTTTAGTACAGGCGTTCGTAAGAAACGCTTTCATTCGACCGTTTTTTCTCCGATTTACTTTGCAAAACCGACTACCACGTAAAAGCCATTTTATTTTTCGGTTTTTTATATAACCTATGACACTCAGCAATAATGTGGCTTTCTATTGGTGAAATAATTTTTAAAATCGGTTCAGTAGATCCCGAGATTACCCCTTACAATTTAACAAATATACAAACACACAAACTTTACTTCTTTATAATATTAGTATATATGTATAAACGTTCCCCTTGAATCACTCTATCTATTAAAATCTGCATCAAAATCCAACAGACAGGAGCGACTTCATTTTTATGTAAAGATGTGTAATTACATTCTAAATTGTAGCTAATTGTAATGTCAAAATTTTATAAAACGAATGTATGGACTGGACTTATGTCTGAGAATAAATGTTTTTTTTATTATTATTTATTTAGGGTCCATGAACAGTGGATAGTGAACTTCTTGTGGCAGAGATGATAATGAACCTTAATTAATTTGACTACAACCAATCTTTCTTAAACACAAAAAGTATAGATAAAAATAAGGGAAATCAAAATTAGACACGATTACAGCCTAATGACATTGAAAATAATGGGATGGTACATGAAATTTAATGCTTCATTGTTTAGTTAGAATGGCGGTAAAATTTCAATTAGATATTTTCAAGGGCCCATAATGTAATTAAAATAATTATACATAGACAATAAATAAGTAACCAGTATGTTTCTTTTAACGATATTAAAGTTTGGACAGCCCTACCTTCGGCACCAGATCGTGCAGGTCGATTCCCGCTCGGGGCAAACATGTGATGGCATTTGAGTTTACTCACGAGTCTGGGTGTCGACGTCGAATGTTCCATTCCACCATCCATCAATGACGGCTGCGGCTGTGAGTGATTCTAAATATTTTATTTTTTCCGACCACCGTGTCGCCATTATGCATAAAGACGCTGTCCCACTGCTGCGCACGAAGAGGCTACGCACGTGTGTTAAGCTTTGCTTTGCAAGAGGATGTACGTGATTGTTTCCACTGCAACCCACGGACACGTTAACAATCAAGTGACGTCATTGATACACGCGTGGCTTGCTCAACATAGCTCAACGCTGTCAACGCCATGCACGCAGTGAATGCGGTACACAGCTTGTTCCACAAAGCGTGCACATCGCTGCGCACGCTGTGGAAACGTAGACCCACGTAGTCATCCACGCAGCTGTAATGTGCCACGTGGCCCACGTGTTCGTGCACAGCGTGCGCCTTAATGTTCACGCACGCACAAAATGCGAGATATTTTGTATTTCATTAATTGTTTAGGAGCTCGATGGCGTCGCTGTGTGTCGCACTCTAATATGAACACGCAGGTTAAGCGACGTCGACCTTAGCCAGCGTTTGGATGGGTTTCGTTATTTCGAGCTTCTCCGTGCTTCGGAGGGCACGTCAAGCTGTCAGTCCCGGCTGTTGTCGATGGATGACAGTCGTTAAGCCAAGACGGTGGCCGTAGGGCGGTTTGAAAACACCGGCCTCTGCCAATCCGCATTGGAGCGGCGTGGCAGAGTACGCTCTAATCACTTTCGATTGAAGGGAGACCCGTATCCCAGCAGTGGGATAATTATGGGTTGATATGAATAAAAATAAAAATAATTGTTAGGTTCCTATAGTAAGAGAGGTAGGGCACAGTGGATAATCCGCTCAAATCGGAGCAGCCCGTCTGGGGAAGGACCTCCACCTTACAGAAGATCGTAGCCAAATAGCATTGGTCTCGACCATGTTGTGTTCCTACGGTGAGTAAGGTCTCCAGAGCTCCACTTGGGGGCTTGGGAGGGTTGGCAACGCGTGAGTGATACCCCCGGTATTGCAAACGTCTATAGGCTACGGTGACGGCTTACCATCAGGTCGACCATATGCTTGTTTGCCACCTGTGTTGTATAAAAAACAAAAAGTAAGTGAATTGTACTGTGTACTGTGTCCATATCGATCGCCATCGATCCTACAATCGATCGAGTAGCGCAGTAACATCCTAACATTTGCCTTTCACTAGATTAGTATTCGTAACCTATCAATAGTCTATTGTTATTGTAGGCAGACGAAGGTCATGTAGTAAGGTCGAAGAAAACATTTAACTAAAATCAAACGTATCTTTGTGAACATCGTGGTGCTAATTACATATTACCAATAGATGTATAGAAGGTTATAAATCTCACGAGGTTCTCTTTGAGCATTTAAATATAGGAGAGGCCATATAGCCTTTCAAATAAGTAAGAGCCGTTTTACACGAGACACGTTGTGATACATTGTAATTGCAATGTCTACGCGGTAATATAGAATTTATATGTAGGAAATCGCAGCGGTATCGGGCTCTAGTGTTGAAAATATTGTGTTTTTTACAAAGTAAAATAAATCAATTGTGGTTATATACCTAACACCGTTCGTCTACGACGCGATTCACAAGCGAACTCGAGTATAGCATACACGTAAACTACTAGTTTCTCGTGAGCGTTACAAATTCGCCTATCTCCGCACACGACGCAACGCAACACGCAACGCGTCTACGTGTCGGATAACACTCGCGTGTGTCTGGTCACCCGAGTTGAATACGAATCAGTGTGATAGTATCTACAATCAACAAAACCTGGGGATTATCTCATCCAATCCAGAACTGCTACAAAGTTATGATCATAATACCTAGACACTTTTAAAAAATTTGTTGCTTACCTTGTTTCATCCGAAGGAAATGTATAAAAATGTTACGGTTACGGTTCCGACCGGTTTCGAGGCACCCGTAAACCGAACAATATTTCACCATTTTTATAGATTTTTCACTATATACCCTAAAACTATGAAAATTTTGACATTTGACATTTCGACACGCCATGTAACAATGCCTTTCAAGTACCCCACTCGTAGGCGAATGCTGCGGGAGGGGAGGGGTCGCCCGTTTCGGTGCGGGGCGGGGAGTGGCCATTCTGTACGTTAGTACTATTATGAATTCTGTGCCTGGAGTCTACTCGTACGCCAATCAGTCTTCCTGTGGCTGAGACGATGAATCAACAATTTAACATCTATGACACAAATCAAAAAGAAGTCACTAGATGGCGTTGCTAATAATATTAGTACTTATAGATTTTATTTAATTATAAGTTAGCAAGATTACAATATTATAATAATTACATTACTTCTAAAACTAAAACTAAACTAAACATATTATATAACCTAAAACTAAAAACCTTAAAAAATATAATAAAATAACTAAAATATATAATTAAAAGGAGTCCCTTTAGGGTTCCGAGGATACTGGCAGCGTCCCCCCTTTGAATAGCTAGACTAATTTCTTTGTCCGAGGTAGCTGCCAGCTTCGGTCTCCTGTGACATGTGTGGCGCTGCTTATAACAAAATATAATTTAAAACAAAATAAAAGTTGTTTTCTTTCTTGTAAGGCGATAAGTTGACAACCCTATGTGTATCGTAGTTGCATCTAAATGGTATGCCATCTTAGTCATTAGGATTTGCGGTTGAGTAACATCAACAATGACCTAAAAGCATGTTATTGTATTCTCATTATGCGACAGCAGATAATACGAAACGCATTTTTTTATGTTATTCGGTAATCGGGTAAATAGATCACATCATTAGGGTTCCATAGTAAAACTAACAAGGAACCCTTATTAGTTTCAGCCAAGTCCGTTTGTCCGTACGTCTGCGGACGAAAGCGAACACTAACTTTGCACTAGCGACTTTGTTTGAAAATCTTATCTTGTCGGATGCCTACGTCATACAATGAACAGACCCTCTACGTCTCTACGGCATAGAATAAGTAATAACCCGAGGTAGAATGGCCACTCTCCTGCACCGAATCGTGTTACCTTACCCCAGACGGGTATCGAGGCGGGTGCAGTCGCAAAGGTGTGCGCTTAGTGAACGAATGTGTATACGTGTGCGTGTACAGTCGACATTGGCCTATGTAGTAGAAATAGATAATTACTTCACGCGCGTTCTATGGAGTGTCCGGGCTCCGGGCTGTGTCTACGATCCGAGATTTAGGCTGTGCGTCGATACGTCAGTCAGTTATTCTTAACAAAGTATTTTATATATATATAATATTTTTTCTTTAAAAAATTTTACTAAGTAGCTAAAACTTATATTACAGAGACAGGATAGGTCTGTGGCAAAGTACCCAAAACTCTGCTGAATGGCAACAGAAACGCAAATATGTATGATGAGATAGATTACAAAACTATAATAAAAATATACGTACACAACATAAAAAAAACGTCAGACCATTAATAGCCCAAAGTGTGTCAATGACACATGGTTTGAGTGGCGTCGGATGATGGAAAGTGAATCATCATTCATTTGTGACATTGAATGTGTAATGTCATAATTAGATATCGGAATACAAAATAAAATAAAAAAATATATAGGGACAAATCACACAGATTAAGCTAGCCCCGTAAGTTCGAAACTTGTGTTATGTAATGGGATACTAACTCAACGATACTATATTTTATAACAAACTAGCTGCTACCCGCGGCCTCGCCCGCGTATAAATTAGCCTATACTGTGCTGTGCTGTGGCGTACTCATGCGTATTCTTGCGTATTGTGAGTACTCTTGCGTACATTGGCGTACTGTTGCCTACTCATGCGTATTCTTGCTTACTATGGCCTATTCTTGCGTTCTCTGGCATACTCTTGCGTACTCTAGCGTACTGTTGCGTACTGTGGTGTACTCATGCGTATTCTTGCGTACTCTGGCGTACTCTTGCGTACTGTGGCATACTCTTGCATACTGTTGCGTACTCTTGCGTACATTTGCGTAATCTGGCTTACTCTTGCGTACTGTGGCGTATTCATGTGTACTCTGGCGCCTACGATAATACACGACACGTACAATCCTATTACTCCTGTTTCCGTGGGAATTTTATAACATCCCGTCTTTGTCCTTGTCAACATCATAAAGAGAACCTCGATACAAAATTCCAGCTTTCTAGGTCGAGCGCCTGCGATAGTACAATGTGCAGTTCTATTACTCCTGTTCCCGTGGGAAGTCTATAAATTGCCGTCTTTGTCCTTGTCACATCTTATAGGGAATCTCCATACAAAATTCCAGCTTCTAGGTTGAGCGCATGCGATAATACACTAATAGTCCTATTACTACCTTTCCCGTAGGAATTCTATAAAACCCCATCTTCATCCTTGTCAACATCATAAAGGGAACCTCTATACAAAATTTCAGCTTTCTAAGTTGAGCGCCTGCGATAATTCACTTACAGTCCTATTAGACCCTTTCCCGTGGGAATTCTATAAAATATCATCTTTATCCTTGTCAACATCGTAAAGGGAAGCTCTATACAAAACTCCAGCTTTCTAGGTTGAGCGCCTACGATAATACAATACACTAATAGTCCTATTACTCCCTTGCCCGTGGGAGTTCTATAAAACCCCGTCTTTATCCTTGTCAACATCATAAAGGGAACCTCTATACAAAATTCCAGATTTTTAGGAAGAGCGCCTGCGATAATACACTTATTGTCCTATTACTCCCTTTTCCGTGGGAATTACAAACTGACTAAACAAGTTAATGAAAAGACCGCCTTGATGGCCTATCATGGCTACGTTGCGTCAACTCTCAGGTATGGTATACTCTTATGGGGTAATTCCGTTAGCGTAAATTCTGCATTCATTTCACAGAAGCAATGCATTAGAGCGATATGTGATGTACCACCCATGACCTCATGCAGACCACTTTTCCAAAAACCAAGTTACTAACTTTACCATCACTATTCATACTGGAATGTTGCATGTTCGTGAAATTACATATGGACTTATTAACTCGCAAAGATCACAATGCAATAAAATCCGTAAGACACCCAGAAAGATTAATGTTTCCCAAGATACGGACAAAATATTTTCACTCTAATTCCTATACCAACTGCATAAAAATTTACAACAAATTACCCAAAAATATAAAAGAACTCCACCCAACGTTATTTATAGCTAAATTGACAAAATGGTTGAATGACAGGTGTTTTTATTCATTAAATGAATATCTAAATTCATATGTTGACATAATTATTATGCTAAAATTGATAACTTGTTTATAACTTCTAATATTGTATTATTATTTTTTTTTGCATGCTATTATATGGCTGGCGAAGTGTAACTGAACTACTCACAACCTAACACCACTATGTATACCTCTGTCTTGCAAATAAATTATTTGAATTTGAATTCTATAAAACCCCATCTTTATTGTCAGAGGGAAACTTTTACAAAATATCAGCTTTCTAAATTGAGCGCCTGCGATAATACACTTACGGCCAGTTCTATGTAAACTGGACGACCAACGAATTTATGAAAACGTCGATACTCGACCATTAGCGGCCAGACGATGTTCCTGAGCGTCGATCTCTGATCAATTATATAGATCCGTGGTGGATAAATTTTGTTCCGACAGTTTTGATATTTTTTATAATCATCCCGCTTTCCCGTAGGAATTTTGGAATGTATAATACAAGAAAAAAATATTACAAAGGCAAAAATCCATACTAATATTATAAATGAGAAAGTGAGTTTGTTTGTTTGTTATTCCTTCACGGCTTTACTAAGCAGCCGATCATTATGAAAATTTGCATATATATTGTTAGGGGTACAGAGCCCAACATAGGCTACTTTTTATCCCGTGAAAGTATATCGTTCCAAGGGGAAAATATTTTTTCTACTATAAAGAGCGCTGTATCGGCCAACAGATAGCGACACAAGTCGCGCTATGGGTTGTTTTGTTGTCAAACGAGATCTATGTCATAAAATTAACACGAACGAAGCCGCGGGGAAAAGCTAGTATAACATAAAAAAATATAGACCACCAAAAAATATAAAAATGTAATGATTTAGAGTTGGATGGCTTAGGTTAAGCATAATAAGGTCTAATTTCTGAAATAAACGATTTCATTTAATTTCATTTTATTTCATAGTTTCTTGCTTTATGAGTGACTAGCTGTACCCGCGGCTTCGCCCGCGTGGATACTGCCTTTCCCGTGGGAATTCTATAAATTGCCGTCTTTATTCTTGTCAGCATCATAAAGGGAACCCATAAACAAAATTCCAGCTTTCTAGGTTGAGCGCCTGCGATAATACTCTTACAGTCCTATTTACTCCCTTTCCCGTAGGAATTCTATAAATTGCCGTCTTTATATTTGTCAACATCATAAAGGGAACCTCTATACAAAATTCCAACTTTCTAGGTTGTGCGCCTGCGTTAATGCACTTACAGTCCTATTACTCCCTTTCCCGTGGGAATTCTATGAATTGCCGTCTTTATCCTAGTCAACATCATAAAAAGGGAACATCTATACAAAATTTCAGCTTTCTAGGTTGTGCGCCTGCGATAATACTCTTACAGTCCTATTACTCCCTTTCCCGTGGGAATTCTATAAATTGCCGTCTTTCTCTTTATCAACATCTTATAGGGAATCTCTATACAAAATTCCAGCTTTTTAGGTTGTGCGCCTGCGATAATACACTTAAAGTCCTATTACTCTCTTTCCCGTGGGAATTCTATAAAACCCCATCTTTCATATAATCCGCTCAAATTGGAGCAGCCCGTCTGGGGAAGGACCTCCGCCTTACAGAAGATCGTAGCCAAATAGCATTGGTCTCGGCCATGTTGTGTTCCTACGGTGAGTAAGGGCTCCAGGGCTCCACGGGGAAGCGTTGTATCGGCAGTTGGAGGACCCGCGGTGGTAGTGACACCGCACTTTGCTGTCGCGGGCACAGGGGCATGTTGGTGCGGCGGTCAGGGAGAACCAGTGAAACGGCTGACCGCTGGCCGCCCGCAGGATAGTTGGGTTCCCGAACCCGGGGACCGCTTTGTAATCCCCGCCCCGGGAGGCTGAACCGCCAGCCTGTGCATAATCCCCCGGAGTGGTGGTCTGCCGGAATCGGGGACCGGAGTGGACCGGACTGCTGCTCTGGGTGGGGGGACTGGTGGCCCTTCCGCCCGCCGCACCAGCAATCCGCGAGACCTCCTTAGCATTTTGCGGGTCATCACCGCAACCTCTTTGTCGCCCGTGCTGCCGATACAACGACTCACCTAATCTTTTAAACCCCTCCAACAATGGCCAAGAAAAACAATAGAAGGAATCGTACCACAGCGGCTCCCCCGTCCACACTCGACGTGGACTTCTGCAACATCCGGGGGCTTCACTCCAACATGAATGCAGTCCATTGGCATCTGGAGACTGCGAAGCCGACCCTTCTGTTCTTGACGGAGACGCAAATATCCTGCCCGGCCGACACATCGTACTTACTTTATCCGGGTTACAGGCTGGAGCAAAAATTTGTTCGCCGCGCCGGTGTGTGTGTGTACGTACGGGACGATATTTGCTGTCGCCGTCTAAGTGGCCTTGAAGACCGGGACCTGTCAGTTTTATGGCTACGCGTAGACCACAGTGGGTCCACACGTATCTACGCGTGCCTTTACAGGTCCCACAGCGGTGACTCGGACACGACTCGATTATTTGAGCACCTGCAGTTGACGGCTGACAGGATATACGAACAGTACCCTTCCGCAGAGTTGGTCGTTCTAGGCGACTTTAACGCCCACCACGTTGATTGGTTGAATTCACGAACGACAGACTTTGCAGGAAGGGCTGCTCACGAATTGGCTCTGACCTATGGACTCTCCCAATTGGTCAACTCTCCAACGAGAATACCAGATGTGGAGGGTCATACAAGCTCATTACTGGATCTTCTGCTGACTTCACGTCCGGATAGGTATTCGATCTCTGTGGAAGCGCCGCTTGGCTCCTCTGACCACTGCCTTATCCGAACCAAAGTGCCTTGTACGCGACCTCACTCACTTCGCCCGTGCGGAAAGCGTCGCGTGTGGCACTATAAGTCAGCAGACTGGGATGGATTGCGTGAGTTCTATGCATCGTACCCGTGGAGGCAGCTGTGCTTCGCATCAAAAGATCCTGACACCTGCGCAACGGCGGTGGCGGATACCATACTGGCAGGTATGGAATGTTTTATCCCTAACCCGCTGGTTGCCACCGGGACTGCGAAACGGCCGTGGTTTAATAAGGTCTGCAGCGAAGCTAGAGCACTTAAGCAAGCTGCATATAAGGCTTGGACCACGGCCCGTGCTAATAAAGAACCAGGTGTTGGTGATGCGAAGCGGATATTCAATGCTGCCTCGAGGTCCAGTAAGAGAGTGACCGCCAGAGCTAAATTCGATTTCGTCGGCAGAATTGGTGAGCGACTTGCGAAGTACCCTTCTGGTAGCCGCGCTTTTTGGTCGCTTGCCAAAGCTGCCGAAGGAAATTTCTGTCAGTCGTCCCTGCCACCGCTCCGTAAGCCCGATGGTGACCTGGCCCACAGTGCGAAAGAGAAGGCTGATTTATTGGAATCTCTCTTCGCCTCAAACTCGACTATGGATGATGGAGACACCGAACCGCCTACTCTCACGTGGTGCGGGTACTCCATGCCGGAAATATCCATTACCCAGCGGGAAGTCCGGCGTGAGTTGTTGTCTCTTGACATTCATAAGTCGAGTGGGCCTGACGGTATACCGGCAGTGGTGCTTCAGCGGTGTGCTCCTGAGTTGTGTCCGATATTGACGCGCCTGTTCGCGCTCTCCTATTCCACTAGGCAAGTTCCGACTTCGTGGGAGATAGCCTTTGTGCACCCTGTGCCCAAAAAGGGCGACAGATCAGATCCGTCGAACTATAGGCCAATAGCTATAACCTCCCTACTCTCAAAGGTAATGGAGCGTGTGATTAACACGCAGCTGCTGAGATACCTAGAAGATAATGACCTCATCAGCGACCGGCAATATGGTTTCCGCCATGGTCGCTCCACAGGAGACCTTCTAGTGTATCTCACGCACCGATGGGCTCAAGCCGTTGAGAGTCAAGGTGAGGCATTGGCAGTCAGCCTAGATATAGCGAAGGCATTCGATCGGGTCTGGCACAGGGGTCTTCTATCGAAGCTACCATCGTACGGACTGCCCGAGAGACTATGCAAATGGGTAGCCAGCTTTCTGTCCAACAGAAGCATAAGTGCCATAGTTGACGGCAGTTGCTCGGACCGCATGGACATTAATGCTGGCGTGCCACAAGGCTCCGTTCTATCCCCGACCCTCTTTCTGCTGCATATCAATGATATGTTGTCTGTAGATAATATTCATTGTTATGCAGACGACAGTACCGGGGACACCTATTACACGGGCCGGCCTAGCATCCCTCGTTCCGTAGTGGAGGAGAACCGCGAACGACTTGTGTCTGAAATCGAAGGCACCCTAACCAGGGTGAGCGATTGGGGACGACGTAACTTAGTCCAATTTAACCCCACCAAGACACAAGTCTGCGCGTTCACCGCGAAGAAATCCCCTTTTTCAGTGGCCCCACAATTCCAAGGGACACCCTTAATAACTACCGGCAGCTTAGGGATCCTTGGAGTCGAGATCTCAAGCAACGTCCAGTTTCGCAGTCACATAGAAGACAAGGTCAAGTTGGCGTCGAAAAAGCTCGGTGTGCTGAATAGGGCGAAGCAGTACTTCAATCCGGGGCAGAGACTTGTATTGTATAAATCTCAAGTCCGACCCCACATGGAGTACTGCTCTCACCTATGGGCTGGAGCGCCGGCGTACCAACTTGGACCTCTAGACTCAACTCAAAGACGTGCTATGAGGATTGTCGACGATCCCGAGCTAACAAGCGGTATTGAGCCCCTCAGTCTGCGGAGAGACTTCGCCTCCCTATGCGTGTTCTACCGCTTGTATAATGGGGTTTGTTCCGAGGAATTGTTTGACTTGATGCCTACGGCCACTTTCTACCATCGAACTGCTCGTCACCGGCGGGGAATCCAACCTCACACACTAGAACCAAAATGGTCGCGTACTACGCGGTTTCAGAGGAGTTTCCTCCCGCGAACGCTGAGGCTGTGGAATGAGATCCCCGCCGAGGTCTTTCCTTTAGACTAATATGGGGTTCTTCAAAAAGGGCATTAAAAGATTTTTACAGGGTCGGCAACGCGCGAGTGATGCTCCCGGTGTTGCAAGCGTCCATAGGCTGCGGTGACCGCTCACCATCAGGCGGACCGTAAGCTTGTTTGCCACCTTTGTGGTATAAAAAAAAAAAAAAAAAAAACTTTATTCTTGTCAAAAGAACCTCTATACAAAATTCCAGCTTTCTAGGTTGAGCGCCATACATAATACGTATACAGTATTTAATCCTTATCCAGTTAACTACGTTAGTTACCTATACATTATTATAATCTTTACACCATATAACTTAAATAGATACTTTAGAAGTTATAGCAAAAAATTTACGCGCTTGCCAAAATTAATTTAAGCTCTTTCTATTCTACGCTAGATGGCGCTATTCAAAAGTAACAATCTCGGAAATCGCTTTTTTATTTTATAGTAAGTTATCCGTAAACGATAAATATATGCTATCGCGGACTTTTTTGGAGACCTAAATAAGAGGAATGTCCTATAATTTTTGTATTGTTATATCTCAAAGGGTTTAGACAGCGTTAGACTTAGACAGCGTTAGACTGAGATTTAGGTCTCCAAAAAAGTCCGCGATAACATAGGTATATTTATCGTTTACGTATAACTTACCATAAAATAAAAAGCTATTTCCGAATAATAATGCGGAAATTGGAAACCGATTTTGACGTATACAGTATTAATCCTTAACCAGTTAACTACGTTAGTTACCTTAACCATTTCATGTACATTATTATAATCTTTACACCATATAATTTAAACCCTGTTTCTTTTAACTTGACCAATGAAGTAAACAATCTTAGCGTGTCTTTTTATTCAAATATTCATGTGTAAAATTGATAAATCGCCAGAATAATAAGAGTGTTGTGTAAAATGCAATTTCTAACTATATTATTATTATTTGGGTGTGAATGATTTTAATTGCCTATTTTCGTTAAAAAGACATGCTAAGATTGTTTACTACATTGGTCAAGTTAAAAGAAACGGGGTTTAAATAGATACTTCTTTAGAAGTTATAGCAAAAAAATTGACGCGCTTGCCAAAATGAATTCAAGTTCTTTCTATTCTACGCTAGATGGCGCTATTTCCGCATTTTTACTCGGAAATCGCTTTTTATTTTATAGTAAGTTATCCGTAAACGATAAATATATAAATAAAAATAAAAATAAAAATAATTTAATTCAAGCAAAAATTAGCTCATATTATAGCATATATGCTATCGCGGACTTTTTTGGAGACTTAAATAAGAGGAATGTCCTATAATTTTTGTATTGTTATATCTCAAAGGGTTTAGACAGCGTTTTCGTCGACAGCTTCCAAGCGGGTCGATTTTTTCCGACACTCCCAACAATAATCTTTATATTTCAGCCAATTTACACAAAATCCTGACAAATTTTATACATAAACCTTCCTCATGAACCAGGCTATCCGTTGGTAAAAACCGCAAGAAAATCCGTTGGGTAGTTTTTGAGTTTATCGCGAACAGACAGACAGACAGACAGACGCGCGGGAGGACTTTGTTTTATAATATGTAAGGATACTAGTGAAACCCGTGCATCTTTGTTTGCGTGTATTTATTTATGCACAGCAGCGCCATCTATAACAGAGTTTTGATCAAATCCTACGGGAATCGCGTACTTTTCGGGATAAAAAGTACCTTATGTGTTAATCCAAGGTAACAGCTACCTACATACCAAATATCATAAATATTGGCCCAGCCATTTGAGCGTGAAGAAGTAACAAACATAAAATTTTCGCCCTTATAATATTAGTAGGATATTATTGTAAAATAACACGAACGCCACATAAATAAAATAAAAAGTTGACGATGTTATTTAAAACGTGTCATTAAAAAAGTATTTAATTGGTTGCAAACTATAATAGACGTGTCGCAAAAACAAAAGGAAAAAATGTTCTCATTAAATTATACAAACTGGATTAAAAAAAAAATTACTTCGTTAATTTTGTGAATGCCTTTGAAACAAAATATGCCCTATGTTTTGCCAAACTTTTGCTGTTTATTTTTTTAAATGATGTTAATTCTTTTTAAGTACTTTTATTTCAATTTATTTGTTGTCTGCGTTTGTATGCTTTATTTCCTCGTTTTTTTGTGGTCCTATTAGTAGTGCAGACAGTAGGTCTTCCTCGTTGTAATAGGTCCTACTTCCTACTAATGTGGTGTGTCTGTCCTATTGAAACCGCACCGGCGGCGCCGGAACGCAAAATGATGTAAACAAAGAAAAATGGCACTGGCGCCGCAAAAATGAGGAAATAATCGCCTATACACTGCAGCTTACGGCGGCTTTATGCGGTACCGGTGCGGCGACGGTGTGATTTTTTTTCGTATACACCATTTTGCGTTCCGGCGCCGGTGCGGTTCCGGCGCGTCTCCGGCGTCGTCTAAAGGAAGCTTAGGCTTCCGGCTGTCTCACTCATCGTACGAAGCACAGCGGCATATCACCGCTATTTCACATCGATATTCCGCGTGAAGATCTCCGATAGAGCCAGCCCATTTATGAGCTACTACCAGTTCATAATAGTGGCTAGGCTGAAGGCTCTACCACTTTAACTACACTCTACATATACAGGATGGGGCAAAAGTAATGTCACAATGTGAATTGGCTGTCATTTTGTTGTCAAAAATGCTCTCTGTTTTTTCACGCAAAGTTCATTATTAAAGGTGTAAAATTGATATCGTTAAGTTTTAAAAATGATATCGGTTAAATTACCACCTTCTGAGTGAATGCACGTGCTCGTTTAACGACACTTTGGCTCCATATTGCTAATTTCTTCTTCAATGTTGGCTTTCAAAACTTGTAAAGTATGTGGTTTGTTGCGGTAAACGCGAGATTTCAAAAAGCCCGTCAGGTCTGGCGATCTGGATGGGCAATTCAAATCGCCAAACAAATTCCCGCTGCGGACCGCAAATTGGTCAAATACCGCATTCTTCAGGCGTCTATCACTCCATTGCTTATTGTCAATTAATTCTCGATCTATCTACAATATTTAAATGCCAAAGCATAATGACATTTGGCGCCATTTGCAAAAATACTGGCTGATTTACATTGTGACATTTCTTTTGCCCTATCCTATAGGACAGACAGAAAATAGGTCTCCTCCGTGGTCTTACTAATAGGACAAATTGGTAGAACCACGTATATAAGATTGTTTATAATTATTTGCGCTTGGTTTGCAGACCATACTGTTTAGTAGTGACTGTGATTAATATATTTTTTTTTTATTGTTACAGAAGTACCAAAATGTGTACAAATACCTTCAATCACATATACGCGGCGGTGGTACTATTATTAATAGGTAAGTAACAATAGAATATTTATTTATTTAAGGCGCGGATTCGATTCTCTCTCGGGGCAAACATATTTATGTGATGGCATATTCTTGGACGAATCATACAACGCCATCTAGTCCCAAAGTAAGCAAAGATTGTACTATGAGTACTAAATTACTGATAAAAATAAGTACTTAATTTTGTAAGTAAATACTTATTATACATACATTCAGACGAAGGATTCGAACCCGCAACTATCAAGTGACTATTGCCTAACCACTCAACCACTATCAAATGACAAAGCATTTACGGAAAGAATTAATTTTACAATGATATCAATACAAAAATTATGGTTTAAGAAGGGTTGGGTCGAGAGCGACCCTACTTGAGTAAAAACTTACAGTGTAAGTACCATTACCATAGAGAAAACTTGTTGAAATATTTTACCGTAAAAATATTTACTTAAGTTATGTTGAGGTGCACAAAAAAAATTAAGTTAATGACACGTTTCATCATATAAATTCTTTTAGAGAGGTAGGGCACAGCGGATAATCTGCTCAAATCGTAGCAGCCCTCTGGGGAAGGACCTCCACCTTACAGAAGATCGTAGCCAAATAGCATTGGTCTCGGTCATGTTGTGTTCCTACGGTGAGTAAGGTCGCCAGAGCTCCACTTGGGGGGATGCGGAAGGTTGGCAACGCGTGAGTGATACCCCCGGTATTGCAACTTGCAGCTCATTGCAGGGATACGGGTCTCCCTTCAATCGAAGGTGATTAGATCGTACTCTGCCACGCTGCTCCAATGCAGAGGCCGGTGTTTTCAAACCGCCCTTAGGCTACCGGCATGGCTCAACGACTATCATCCATCGACAACAGCAGCCAAGCAGACGAAGCCGCGTGAAACAGCTAGTTAAAAATAATTTCAAATGGATGCTTAGTAACAATTCATGATTTAACACCTAATCTTAGATAGATCTAAATCTGTATACAGAATACGTTGGGTTCTCATATCGATGTTACATCCAGGTTAATTACAGCAAGGGACAGGCTCAGTACAGATTGATATTTAGATCAACTATAAGTCTAGACAACGTTATTAATACTAAAGCTACACGTATATTTTCGAAAAATATAAAAGAGCTCCTAACAGTTTTCTCTATGTCCAAATCCTTGATTATGGTAAATGTATGACATGTCAAATTAAGGGGCTATGTGAAAAAAAGAAGGGTCCTTAAAAACCAAATAACTTATAAACTACTAAAATTTGGACTTAGATTTTTGGATATGTATTAATTCATCATATAATCGAAATTTTGGAAAGAGCCAAAATACGATTGTGACACATTTCATCGATAGAAAAAAAATCCGTAGTAACCTCTGTTTTTTTTTTCAGAACTCTTGTAACTTCTAAACGGTAAATAATATAAATTTTAAACTTCATATAAAGAAAGACATTAATGTTTTCTAGATATTGTAAAGACAAATATTAAAAAACTCAATTAATGAATTTTAAATAAGTCTAAATGTGCTTACGGTGTTAAAAATTCGCCGGGTTCACGGAGTCGCATCTCTGTCTCTCGAAGCAGGGATTGATATAATGCTTCGCTCGGGCGGGGCGGGCTCAGTCGGCCGCAATTATTTTACGACGTAGGCCCTTAACGATTTATATAGCCGTATTTTTATCGATAATTTTATATGTCATATACCTACGTACCAAAAACGTATCGTAGGGTACAATGCCTTTTGTTTCAAATTGCTGCCTCTCACGTAGTTGTTAAGGAAGGAGGGAAGTCCTTTCAATACTTGCTACTCCGACTATTTTCTTTCTGATTAAATTCATTGTGAGTTCCAAGACAGTTGTAGTTTTCTCCCCCGGGACGTAAATAAGCTTCATCGCTTATTGTCAATCTGAGTTCACCGTTGTTGATCCTGGCTGTGTAGCCAGGATCAACAACGGTTGGTACAGGACAAGCCCATCACACATTCCCACCGACGTGTCTCCTGTGTAGGAGACACGTCGGTGGGAATGTGTGATGGGCTTGTCCTGTACCAAAAACGTATTTGGACAAAAAAAACTGTTAGAAGATTTTAGGAATTGTTGGTGAAAACAGACATTAAAAATACTCGCATTTACTTTTTTTACCACCTCTATTTCAAAAGCAAATAAAAAGGCTACATTGTCGCGCCGTGTTGTCCATTTCCACTTTCCGCCATCCTTGCATGCAATGCATTGGTATCCTTGGCTTTGCTAATGTATAAGCAGCCACTTTCCCTCAAGTAGCCTGCTTGTCTGCCGTCTGAAATAAAAAAAACTTTGTGTAACTAAGCATTCTTAACTTCATACATATTTTTTAATTTTCTCCGACTATTATAGTCTCTAACTACACCTTCGTCTTGCTAATATACGAAAAAACTACTAAACTCCAACTAATTGATCTGTGGACACGACCTTAGAGATCGTGTCGGGATAAAGCCGCGTACACAATAAGGTGTCCTCGTATATCGCCCGGGCAGTTCGGATCCGATGTGTCCAAGATATGTAGGGATAAAATGTTCTTGGTACTTTCATTTAAAGATTTATATTTTTTACTAGCGAGCTGCACACGAAAACTTAATGATAGATGAAATCTTAAGTTAATGCCGACAAACTGTCTCACACTTTGGCAGATTGTTATATTTGCATTATTCTATTGTTTATGTGGTAATAAATAAATTAAAAATATATTTTTCTTACATAATATTGCCATGTGAGCACACGATAATTTAAAAATTTTAACACTATGGAAATAATGTATGAATGACAGTTGCCTTCAGGCTGCGGCGGTTTGAAAACACCGTTGCCATGCTCGTTGGTGCTTGAAATTAGGTACACGGGTAGTGTTTATAACCTGAATATAAATTATTAATTTTGCAAGTCGATTTACAAGAGAGGTAGGGCACGGCGGATATTCCGCTCCGCATCTTTCGCAGCCTGTCTGGGGAAGGACCTCGGCCTTACAGAAGATCGTACCCAAATAGTATTGGTCTCGGCCATGTTGTGTTCCTACGGTGAGTAAGATCTCCACTTGTGAGCTCCAAGCTTGCGGTTGGGAGGGTTGGCAACGCTTGAGTGATACCCTCGGTATTGCAAGCGTCTATAGGCTACGGTGATGCTTACCACCAAGCGGGCCGTATGCTTGTTTGCCACCTTTGTAGCATAAAAAAACGAGAAATACGTCAGTATACAAATTAACACATGATAATTTTTATCGCGGAACTCATTCCGGGAAAGGGATTCGCTGGTAAAACCTAGGGCATCGGCTAGTAGTGTTATTGTGTATTGAAGAATAACAAGGATCAAAATGTAATGTCGTAATATACGCGCGGAGACGAATGGTGTGATTAGCCGGACTATTCGGTACCGTCCCGATTGTTGGGCAGGGGACTGTTGCACTATTCAAATTGTGCTTACTGCATTAAATACAAGTTTAAACTAATCTATACATAATACAGACAGCAGTGATGCGTTGATTCCTACCTTCAACACCAACGCGGCGCCGTGTGGGTCTAGCTAGTAAATAATCATACTAATATTATAAATGAGAAAGTGGTTGTTTGTTATTCCTTCACGGCTTGACTAATCAGCCGATCATTATGAAAATTTGTATACATATTGTCGAAGTACAGAGCCCAACATAGGCTACTTTTTATCCAGTGAAAGTATGTCATTCCAATGGGAAAATATTTTTTCTACAATACAGGGCCCTGTATGGGATGCTATCGGCCAACAGATGGCGCCACAAGTCGCGCTATGGGTTGTTTTGTTGTCAAACGAGTATGCCATAAAATTAACTGCGAGCGAAGCCCCGCGGCTTCGGAAGCGGAAAGCTAGTGATAAATGAATTCTACACAATTTAAATAGCACCCCCCCTGGGGATCAAGATTACCTGTAAGGGCCTAAACTCTGAATAAACGCTTTGACTTGACTTTGAACACAAAATATGCCAAACTCTCTGAAGAACCCGCAGCCTAATGGGTCTGAAGGTAGAGTTGATGAGGCCATCAGGCTGTCAGACTAATACATCATAATGTGACTAGTCGAGTGTGATGAAAACATAAATAATAAAGGAGCTCGTTAAAGTCATTACACTTGTCAAACTGAATGAACACGTAAGTTAAGCAACCATGAATCCAGTCAAACCTCTGACTGATTTAAAAAATCTCGAGCTTTGGAATACGCGTTAAGTCTGACGGGTTAACCTTATTGATCTAGTTTTGTTTACAAAACCTACACAGAAATTCCTTTGTAGTGCAAAGAGTTCCTACACACACAGAATGAGCTACCATTGAAAATATTTCATCAGGATCGGCGGACTCTGCCATTACGATATTCATCGTTATGAATGTTCTGTCCCAAACATTTTCATTTCGTTGAAATATCTTTTATTTTAGATCATACTATCAATCAAAAACTACCAAAAATGACACCTTATCTTTTCCAAATAGCAAAATGATGTATATGGAATCAAAGTAGTAACATTTTTGAAGATCATTGATGGTTTTCACACAAAAAAACATTTTTAATTATCCTCCTAAAGTGTTTGTTAAGGTTTTTGTACAAACAATTTACTTTTTGTTAGTTACAAGCGGATGTTGTGTTTTTTTAGTTTTGGGTTTTAGCCTTTTAGGGTTATATAGAGAATAAAACTTAATGGGGTTTCGGGATTTCCCATTAAATTGGGAATTGTATAAAAAAAGCAGGAATCGCGCAGTTTTTTCTGAGCTTTTCCCGATAATCCCCCTATTTTTAATTACAAATCTATAGTTTTGCGATTTTTTCTTGTACTTGTGGTCTATATTTCTATAACTATTAAGTTTTGATTCCCTTCAGTGTTCAAATATGTTTTTTTTCCTGAATAAATTGCCGTCTTTTTTTACGTAAACTTCATGGAACAGTGGACCTGAATATACGGATTTTCAACTTGATACCTCAACGCATTTACGAAATTAAGGGTCTTGACAGACACACTGACAACAATGTGATCTTATAAGAAAAAAATATAAGAAAATACTGTTCTGAATGTACATGGAATGTAGATGAGGGCCTGGAGATCCGTAATACGGACGTTGGTCTCGTTCGGACTCCAGACTCTTACAAGGACTTGTATTTTATCCTTGTGAGCAAATTTATAAATTTATTATAAGGGTAAAAAAATATATAACAATGTTAATCTCTTCTACGTCACGTGTGGGTAATCTCTTGTATTGCCATAATAAAATAAATAAATAAATTAAATTTTACGTAAAAAAATGTACTTAGTAATTGTAATCAATGATACTCGATATACCTATTAGAACTTGATACTATAAAGTTCTTTGACTTAAAGAACATGTAAATGACACTCCTGGAGATTCCAATGTTTTTATTAAACGAACGGTAATGAGCCATTTAGTATGGTAATTCGATTCAAACGGGCACTCGACCGTGATCCCTACCACTGGGCATTCTCTCCTTAAAATATATTAATGAATTAATTGCTACTCTAACGCCACCTTTCTTGTTAATTGGAATTTGGACTGAAATTAAGTTTTTGTATAGTAGGTAGACAAACGAATCAGTGTTTGAACACTGATAGTAATGCGATCTTCTTCTTCTCATTCGTGAACTCTTCACGGAGTAGTCGTGGCCGCGCGTGTCTCCCGGTTACGTCTCACTACCTTTCTCCATCTGTATCTGGTGGAAGCTTGTCTTGATCATTCATTGAGAGGTTCAAACATTTCTAAATGTTATATTATATAAAAAAAAATTACAAAATCTCTCTAATATCTTTCGATTGAAGCGAGACTCGTATCCCTGATGGCTTAGGGGACGACTCACACATTAAAAACTTACACATGTGATGGCTTATTCCTCCTCCAGACAGACTCTTTCTCTTTCTCAAAGATTACAATACATTACAGTAACTATCTATATTTGTTTTTATTATATTTGAGAATTTCTGAAATTTTTGATCGCAAAAATAATAACTGCATTGGGTATTGGGCAATAAAAAAAAATGAGTTGTCCTAAAAATTTTAGGTGTTTCAAATAAGACATGAAGATAGAAAGAATTCCAGGTGTAATTTAGATTTAGACGTTCCTACAAAGTAAAGTGTTCTGAGAAAATTTCATTAAATCTAGTTAATATGATTTAGGAATAGTCATCGTCATCACATGATCAATGTGGGTCATTGACATATACAAGAAATGAGTAATGTAGCGTTTGAAGTAGCCGGGGATCATTAGATCATTTTTTTAAAACAATTTATTTTCTAGGGGCTTTTATCTTGCTGATTGATACGCCATTAAAGCTTAAAAGATTTTATACAAATAATCACATAAAATTTTTGTGACATAATTTTCAGGACAATTATAGTAGTAGCCTGTCAATCATAGTATTTATGACTAGGTTTTTGGGGAGGTAGTTGGGAGATAGAGTCAATTATTCGATTTGACGGATAGATTACAAATAAAATAACAAAACGTGAAACATCAGTGCTACAGCGTTAGGTCCCAAAGTCAATATTAATGTAATCAAATCAATCCATTGCCATCTCTTAGTTTTATAAATAATGTTGATGATTTTTCTAAGTCATTATTTTTAATTGTTGCAGGTATTCATGGAATCAACACACAAACACAAATATCGTATACAGTAGATGATAACACAGAATTAACAACAGTAGAAGTAATAACAGAAATCAATGATCCAATAACAACAGAAACAAATTTACCAATAGTACAAAATGATTCTCAGACATTTAGAGAACCTAGAATTGGTAAAAGTAACCTAGATGATGTTTCGATGGAGGTAGTCGAAAGTAATCCTCCTAAAGTCGACAATGTAAAACTCTTAAATGAAGAGACAGCATATAAGCCACCAGAGAGCGCTTCAAGAGTATTTATGCCAGAAAATTTTAGAAATATAACAAATATCATCAACGAAGTTAACAAAAGTATGGATAAAAGTCAATATAGAGTGAAACCAGTAGAAAATAAAAGCATACCTAATAAAAGAGCTGAAACTCCACATTTTGATGAAGCAACAGGAGAAGTAATAGATGGAAAACATCCTTGTGATAGAGAATGTAGAGAGGGTGAAGAACCTATGATCTGCTATTACAGTTTTCATTTAGAATGGTATCAAACTATGAGCAAAGCATGCTACCGTTGTCCGTTTAATCTGACGGATTGTGCCAGACTTGATTGCATACCAGCTGATGGAATGAATAGACCTCTAAATGTTGTGAATAGAAAAATGCCCGGACCACCAGTAGAGGTGAGTTCAACGGGTTAACAAAACAATTTTCGGCGTTTACAACTTTTGATCCATCGTCACGTCGTTTAAAAAAAAACCATTTACAGAATTTCAACATAGCCTTTTTTGTTTGACTCAAAGTGAGAATTCAAAACGAGTTTTCACCTAAATTTGTTTTGTTTACAAACTTTATTGAATAACATTCCAATGCAATTTTTTATTTAGAATAGTGGACGATAAAACACGTATTTATAAAGTAAAATTCTGACAAAGTAATTGACTGATAAACGAACATCCCAACTTTTTGTAGACACCTACAGAGCTGACACAGTTTCATTAGAATGTAGACAAGGAATAAGACCATCTAAGATGGAATTTTGCCTACACATACATAGAAAATTGCCGTTTTGACCTTGTAACGAAACGACAACCCCCTGTGAGCTGTCGCATAGCCAATGTAAACCTCATTAGCTGTAACAGTTATTAACACTTATGAATTGGTATATTTTTTAAACAGATTAATAGTGTTACATTTTCATTCTGTTTTATATTTAAAACAGAATACGGGACAAACCCACCACACATGCCCACCGCTGTGTATCCTGTGTAGCCAGGACCAACATAGGCGACCTCAGATTGACAATAAGCAATTGACGTCCTAGGGGAGAAATTACAGCTGTCTTGGAGCTTACATCGAATTTAATCAGAAAAAAATAGACGGAGTAGGAAGTATTTAAAAAAGAAATGAAAAACTACGTCTAAAACTCTATTCGGATACCTGGATAGAACTGTCAATCCACATCTACCTACAGTTGATCGATTTGTTTAATAACCACCTATAAATTTACTTTGTGAAGCTTTTGTGCTTGAATTGGTTCGGTTTTGTAACAAAACTTTTGGTGTTAAGAATTTAAGATGTTTTGTATACGTTGATTATATTTAGAAGTAACTTATTCAAATTTTGTAAGCGGATTTAGGGAACTTTACATTTAACACGGAAGCTCTCGAGCTCATTCAATTTTAATTATTTTATTAGTAGAATTTTCTTTTCGTGCCTTTACTTTCTGCTTCAAGCGTGCTTAAAATATAAAACACTTCAGAACAAGAGTAAATAAACTTAAAATTAAATATAAAGAGAGATCAGAGCAGCTCAAATCAAAGCAGCCCGTCTGGGGAAGGACCTCCACCTTACAGAAGATCGTAGCCAAATAGCATTGGTCTCGGCCATGTTATGTTCCTACGGTGAGTAAGGTTTCCAGAGCTCCTCTTGGGGGGGAGGTTGGCAACGCGTGAGTGACACCCCCGGTATTGCAAGCGTCTGTAGGTTACGGTGATGCTTACCACCAGGCGGGCCGTATGCTTGTTTGCCAAAAGTGACCCTTATGACTAGTATGCAGCTTCTGTAGTAAGAATACCTTTTTTTCGTTACCCTAAGGTTGCCTTGAAAAGATTGCTGTTAGCAGTAAGGCCGCCTTGTTGCCAATACACTAGTATGTAAGATATCAATGTAATATAATATTTCTTTCTGCTGTTTTATGTGTATAGCAAATAAAGTATATTATATATCTTTTTTTCAGGTTTGCCAACATGATCGCGTAATAGTGGATGTAGAAAATGACTTGATGACAGAGGGCACAACAGTTCATTGGCATGGTCAGCACCAAAAGGGCACCCCATACATGGATGGGACGCCTTACGTCACCCAGTGTCCTATTTTACCAGAATCTACATTTAGGTAAGCTATGTACCTTTTTTATGGCCAAATGTTGTACAAACCCTTCATGAAGAACTTCATGGGGTATAGATTAGAAATGCATAGATGCTACTAATATTATAAAGGCGTAAGTTATGTGTATGTTTGTTACTTCTTCACGCTCAAATGGCTGAGCCAATATTTGGTATGTAGGGTGCTGATACCTTGGATTATCACATTGGGTACTTTTTACCGCGAAAAATCCGCGATTTCCGTAGGATTTGATAAAAAATCTGATATAGACGCTGCAGTGGATAAATAAATACACGCAAACGAAGTTGCGTGGGTTTCACTAGTAATATTATAAAGGCGAAAGTTATGTGTATGTTTGTTACTTCTTCACGCTCAAATGACTGAGCCAATGTTTATGATATTTGGTATGTAGGGTGATGATACCTTGGATTAACACATTGGGTACTTTATACCTCGAAAAATCCGCGATTCCCGTAGAATTTTATCAAAAGTCTGATATAGATGGCGCATAAATAAATACACGCAAACGAGGTTGCACGGGTTTTACTATTATAATAAAGAAGGCAACCTGATGGTATGTTGATAGTTCTAACTTCGATTCCCGCTCGTAGCACTCATTTATACGATGGCACTTACGTTTGTTCTCGAGGTTGGATTTTTTCTGTGTAATATAATTTATGGAGAATATATCCATTTTCTGGTACTCATAACGGAAATAGGTTAAGCCTAGCTTAATTTGGGTCCTTTCAATACTTCTTACTCCGACTATCTTCTTTCTGATTAAATTCGTTGTGAGTTCCAAGACAGCAGTAGTTTTCTCCCCCGGGACGTCATATTCATATTCATTTATTTATTGCTTCATGTGGTAAATACAATTTGGTCATACATCGAAAAGTAGCTCCTTGACATGAGCCCTGCAAGGGCATTGCAACATTAATAATAAACTTATATACTATTAACAAAGATAACTTAATTACTATTACTACGTCAATAAGCTTCATTGCTTATTGTCTATCTGAGGTCACCGTTGTCGATCCCGGCTACACAGGAGACACATTGGTGGGAATGTGTGGTGGGCTTGTCCTGTAGCTTAGTTTGGGACCAGATGGCGATGTACGAATTGTATACAATTTATTATGAATTTAATTTTATTAAAAAAACAAAGTCCATCATTATCCAAAGGGCAAACAACGTAAATATTAGTTTACCTGGGCTTAACGGATTATGTGCTGACAGGTAAAGTTGGAGTTTATACTTGAACTTGTCGTTTACACCGGTTTAGATTGACCCCTGTTGACCTTTTGCCACCTTGACCTCAAGTTTTCACCTTAACCCCTTGATGGAATAATGAGAGATAAGGATGGCGATTGTCATCTTCTTTATCTAACCTGTCTGTTATGGGTACCAGACGGATATTATTTGTAAACATAAATCTATTATAGCATAGAAAACTAAAACACCCAGACTCCTGACAAACACTGCCATGAGATCACATCGTGTTTGTCACGATTTTCACAAATTTTCACGAATTTTCCCGGTGTGAGGATTGAACCAGCGCCTGGAACCTAATGCCTAAGTTAAGATCACTATTGCACAGGCCTGTCGCAAGAAATTAAAAATCTATGAGAGAAACAAACAAATCTTGCGGCACTATTTATCAACAGGCCATTCACATCGAAGTGCTGGTAGGTAAAAAAAATATTCACGCAAATATTTCCTGTAAATCTACATGCAAAATAAGTTCTTTTTATTTTTTATTTTAGTCAAGTTTATTTTTGTCCTCAGGTACCAATTTAATGCGACTCACTCCGGTACACATTTCTGGCATTCACATTCTGGTATGCAACGAGCTGATGGTGCTGCCGGTGCGTTTATAGTAAGGAAACCCAAATCCCAGGACCCTCACGGAGAACTTTATGATTATGATAGGTATGGTCCCCTTATTTTTTTAAGGCTCATTTAGACCACGCCAGTTTCTTGCACATTCAAGAGCAATAAATGCATGCAATCTAGTGGGAGCAATAATTTGTCCTTCAAAAATTGTAAACAATTGTCGTTTAGACGGTGCATGTGCATTGCTTTGTCATTATTGTGTGCCACAGGCAATAAACTGGCATGGTCTAAATGGGCCTTTACTATCACAAAAAATGAAATGACACCCACTAGGAGGCAGCACTGAGACGTCAGGTCCAGAAACCTGTCAAAAGTGTCATAGCGCCTGGTAAGGATGTTTACGAACGTGAGTGACATTTGTAGGACATTTGTTACTGTGGCATATTTTCATACATTTTGCAAAGGCGAACTGTCAAAAAGTGACATACAATATGAACGGGAGTTGTGGTTCCAATTTCGGCCACGTTCATAAAGACCTTTGTAGCACTATATATTCGTGTCTGATTTTTTTGACGTGTTTGATTTTTTTAACGTTGACGCTTTTCTCAGCGCGGATTATTGGGATGGGACCTCTTGCCAAAGTGGCGCCAACTAGTGGCGTTTTAGTGAAAACCCTCATTAGGTTTGCCGAAATAAAAATTTTATTTCGAACCAAAATCTGTTAATCCTGTTAATGGATACATTAAAGTATAACTGGATACTAGTGTACGATAGTACTATTTATTATACTGTGCAAGTGGCTTGGTAGATTTGCTTAAAATGTGGTATTAGGTACGCGGGTAATTTATAACCAGAATTAACACATAGGATAGTTTTTAACCCAGATATCAGTCCGGGAATGAGAACAACAGAATTTTGTGGGTAAAACTGCGAGTATCAGCACAGCCCGGACAATCCACACAACGCTCGTGAAATAATATATCTATTTCTACTACATACGGCCAATGTCGTCTGTACACGCGCATTCGTTCACTAAGTGCACACCTTTGATACTTTTCCCGTCTCGACACCCACCTCGCCTGCGGTAAGGTAACATGATTCGGTGCGGGGCGGAGAGTGGCCATTCTACCTCGGGTTATTACTTATTCTATGGTATTAGCTAGTAAAAAATAATTATAGAAGATTCTGGAAATATACGATTTCATATCACTTAATTTCTACATTGTATGTTAATCGACAAAATAATTGATAGTTATTAGCTCACTCGTCGGCTGGCTTATACCTACGCAATGCTACTGTGACCCGAATATTAATTGAGCAATCATAATTAACACGTACGTACTCAAATTATTACGTATCTGGCTACGTAATAAATTACCCAATAAGTAATATGAAGTTGTCACCAAAACTGATCTTATTTTAATAGTTGATTGGCACGGTGATCGAGTGGCTAGCAAGAGACGAATGAGGTGATCCAAAACAAACTCAGGCTCCGGCGCAAAAATGTTGTATTCCAGATTTTAGAGGATATTTTCTAAATACTATTCTAACACCCCTTCCACACGGCCCAATCTAATTGCCCAATTTGTATTACCTGTCCTTTTCTTTAGATATCAGCAAGAACAGGACAATAGATCAAATTGGCCCAAAAATTAGGTGCGTGTGGACGGGGTGTTAACTATCACAATCTCTCTATCGGGTGGCTAACATGTTTTTTTGCTCATAAAGGTAGTAGACGTTCATGTTAAAACCTTCGGGTCTACTATGAAAGTGTCCATCCGAAACAATTAAACACGTAGTCCTGTGAAAAAAGACATTACCAGTTAGAATAAGGTTCAAAACGTCAGTCCGTATTTTCGGAATTTCCCAAAGAGAAAAATAAGACATGAATTTCCTTTCATGTTTGCCCCGCTTATTATGGATTTTTCTCTTAACGGAATTGTATCACCCTCTTTGAATCTTTGTGTGTCTATGTTTGTCTTGTTTTAGGTCGTAATATTATCTTATTATATTATGATGATAGATATTTATTTACAAAAAATAAAGAATTTGTTAATACTAACCAGCAATCTAGTACTAGTACACTTTGCTTGGTTTGGATGGTGTTGTGTGATTGGTCAAAGAATATTTTATTTTTTAGTTCTGTTATGTAAAACTCATACACCGTTTCTACACTATTCTTCACTTGAAAGGATTGGTTTCATCTCTAAGGCCGCCTTTATATATCAGAATGTAAGGTATCCATGTTTTAGGCTGGTTTTAAAGTCTCGCTGACCGCACGCTGACCGTCGGCGCTGACAGCAAAACGTATGAACCGTCCGCGCTGATAACTACGCGTTATTCAAAAACGCTTCCTAGTCAGCGTGCTGTCAGCTCAGCGCATCAGGCGCATCTCATAATACAGGGTGTCCCGTAAATAATGGTCCAAGCTTAAGGGGCAGATAGCCTACATAAGTACCTAAAACTAATTTGAATAAAAAAAAATCGTAGGATTGCCAAGATTTTTTTTTTCGATTTGACCATTTTCACTACCCTGGTTCAGATTTTTTGAAGCTGTCGCTACAAATGTTAACATTACCAAAAATCAGACCTAAGAAATGTATGTATGTTATTTGTTTGTATAGGTACTAGAAATAAAGAATATTCATTCTTCACTTTGTTTTCTTTTGTATTTCATTCTTTTTCTAAATATTTTTTTAATATTTTTTTTACAGATCCGACCATGTGATGATAGTTACTGACTGGATTCACGAGTTAACAGTGGGAATGTTCACTGACCATCATCACTCTAAAGGAGATAACAAACCACCAACATTACTCATCAACGGTTTGGGAAGATTCAAGGTCTTCAATTCTACCAAACCATTTTTTATGAGAGCTGCTAACTTTAATGTTGAACAAGTAAGTTTTTCAATCAATCAATATTATTTATTTTCTGGAACATGAGTTGACAAAGGTGTTGTGTTACTTAACTTACAATATGTTCGTTCACCTTATACACTTCCGGACACTTGAATCGAGCCACCCAGCAGTTTCAACTTTGATTGCTGGTAACTTAACAAAAGTCAATGATCAATAAAAAAGTTTTTATGCAATTTGGAAGCTGGTATACTTTGCATTAATAAGGTATACTTAATTCCAAATTTAAATTCCAATAACTTGATAAAATTGCGATTTTAAGCGAAACTTGTCCTGTATAACCTTTCTCAAAGACAAGACTCGGGTTGAATTTTTGAAAAAAAAAAGGAATTATTGGAAAAAAAAAATATTCAGTAACTCGTATTGCCTCCGAGAGCGTTCATGATTGCAGTCATGCGATTTGGCATGGAGTTAATCAACGTCATTATGAAGTGTTGTGGAATGTTCTCCCATTCCTCCTCGATGGCAACTCTCAGCTCTTCCAAAGTTTGTGGTGCTGGTTGGTGAGCTCGAACACGCCTCTTCAATTCGTCCCATAGACGTTCGATGGGATTCATATCAGGGCTCCTTGCTGGCCATTCCATTGTCGTGATTCCAACATCATGAAGGTATGCCCTGACGATTCCTGCAGTGTGCGCTCTTGCATTATCATGCATAAAGATGAAGCCTTGGCCTACAAATCCAGCATATGGCATCACATGAGTCTCTAGGCAATGGTTAATGTATCGACGGGCATTTAGTGTTGGTAGACGTGGTCCTGTCACAACCTCTAGCCCAGTTTTACCATCGGCAGATATTCCTCCCCAGACTATCCACGAGCTCCCGCCATAACTCACTCTCTCTTCAATACAACACTGAACAAAGCGCTCTCCCCGCCTTCGGTAGACCTTCCTCCTTCCATCATTACCATAAAGCATAATCTTAGTCTCATCAGTAAAGAGTACCTTGCTCCATTGGCGTTGAGTCCAATGCAAATGTTCGCGTGCAAACTGTAAGCGCGCCATTCGGTGAGCTCTTGTCAGTTCCGGCCCGTTGGCTGGCTTATGTGGGCTCAGACCACGTTCTTTAAGTCTTCGTCTAATTGTTCGCGCGGAAACAGCCACTCCATGAAAGTCTCGAAGCTGTTCTTGGATCTGTACAGAGGTGAGGTGACGATTTCGTAAACTGGTTGTCGCGATAAATCGATCCTGTCTTTCTGAAGTTACCCGAAATCGCGGTCTTCCTGGACGGCGCACGTATCCACCAGTGTCGAGGTATCGATGGTATACCCTTTGCACAGCAGAACGGCTTAAAGCAAGCTGTGATGCTACATCGCGCTGACTTCGGCCCGACTGTAGAAGCGACACAGCTTGTACGGCTAGAAGAGGCGGTGTATCCATAATTTTAACGTTTAAATGGCTCAAATTAAAAAAACAACAATTTTACGATGTCTTAATTTCAAAACAATAACAGTGAATTCAAAATTATGGAGTTAAATAAAAAAATTATGTTAATTTAGATCAACTTTTCTTTTCAAAAGATTGCACGAATTTGGATTTTGTTTCGTTTTTCCATTTGATAAATTCAAAATTGGAACAACACCACTTCAAAATCATTATGAATATACCAGCATCAAAACTGCATAAAAACTTTTTGATTAACTTAAGAATATTTTTATGTTCTATGTCATTACACATAAAAATGTAGGGTGGCTCGATTCATGTGTCCGGAAGTGTATTATTAGGCATGCAAATACTCATAACAGAAGCAGTTTACGTCTAGCTTGCTGTGGGACATGGCGCATTGCAAATTTTGGAGATTTCATTTATTACTAGCTTTTAGTTAATTTTATGACTGTATAGACAGATCTCGTTTGACAACAAAACAACCCATAGCGCGACTTGTGGCGCCATCTGTTGGCCGATACAGCGCCCTCTATAGTAGAAATATTATTTTCCCATTGGAACGACATACTTTCACGGGATAAAAAGTAGCCTATGTTGGGCTCTGTACCCCTGACAATATGTATACAAATTTTCATAATGATCGGATGATTAGTTAAGCCGTGAAGGAATAACAAACAAACAAACTCACTTTCTCATTTATAATATTAGTTAGGATTTAACTAGCGAAACCCGTACTCCGTTTGCGTGTATTTATGCACAGCGTTATTCACTTTATGAAGCATCATTGACTATCAGATTACCAAATCCTACGGAAATCGTATACTTTCCGGGATAAAACGTACCATATGTGTTATTCCAAGGTATCAGCTACCTACACACCAAATATCATAAAAATTGGTAGTATCAAATTGAGCGTGAAGAAGTAACATTACTCACAATGTTTCACCTTTTTAAAATACTAGTGGGGTTATTTAATTAATTAAATATAGGTAGTATTATTTTTATTTAATAATTATGAAAAACGCTAACAAAAGTCCATTTTTCCACAAACAGAAACATGAAATAAAGAATATTATCTTCAGTCATATTATTATTAGCCTCCGCCATTATGAACTGAACAAAGCCAATTCCCTTTTGTTCCCTTTTCTAACGACCTTTTAGAGTTTTATTTTTTGTTTTTGATCTCACTCATATATTCTCGTTTATTCGTGATATATTATGATAAAAGAAAATGACAATTAGAATATTCTAAAAGGAAATAATTTGATGCATCTGTGAAGCGGTAAAATGTCAAAAGTTAACGTACAAAAAACCGGGCAAGTGTGTGTTGAGCCACGCAAGGATAGAGTTCCGTATAAAATAAAATAATTTATTTTGCAGGAAATTAATTTTGCACGTCAATATTTCTAGCATTTCCGATGTGAATGGCCTGTTGAGAAGTGTTGCAAAAAAACTCAACATGTGATGTGTAGGCTATATTAAATATTATACAAGGGAAGGTGACTACCATAGCCAAACTTCGTCTTAAAATACCTATTGCAGTTATTTGATAAGATAAAGTCAGCTTCGATATTAGAAATTGCCAAGGTTCGCCATAGACGGATACGTCAAGGAGGACTATTATATTAAACATATACACGCGGGCAAAGCCGCGGGTAACAGCTTATTAATGAGGGCGTAAAGTTGTATTTTTACTCTGTGACATTTTCTTCTACCAAACGCCTTGTAGTTCCCGAATAGCAAATTCACTGTTGCAAGTTTAATGGCGGGCATATGTACAGAAGGCTCTGAATAAAAAATTTCTTACATTTACCATTTGGGTCGGGGACACATCTCAGAATAATTTAAACATACAGATTGTATCTCTTGGGCAATATATCTGTCTGTTTCCGACTTACGCACGCCTTTTTATTGTTACACTTGAATTTAGTTGATAGTTAGTGCTTTCTTTATGCGGGCAACAGTTCTCTTTCTTAACGTAAGTAGTGCACTATATTTAGTCCAAGTTACGCCAAGACAGAGTCTTGCCCGTATAAAATAAGTACCTACTAACAATTAACAAGCGGTAAATTCGAAAACATTTTGAAGTTAACACACACAAGTTCTCTTTATAGTGAACCCCGCATAACTTCGTGTGTATCCTGCTTTCCCGTGGGAATGTCAGAAAATAGACATATATGTTAAATACTTTTTTCACCTCACAAGCTCGGAAAGAATCTGTTTGTCATTCGAAATCTGAGCGCAAAAGTGCATTTTGTGCCCCAGCGTGGAAAGTATTTTTAAAATTCGAACCTTTCTATTCTTTAATTTTTTTATACCGCCAGTCCTCTGAAAATGCATTAATACTTATTTCATGCCTGTGCATTATTTTTAGAATAATCGAACTGGCCAGCACGACACCGCATGAAAAAAATAAACACTTATTTAATATATTATTTGCGTTTTTCTTGCACCTAGGATTTTCCTCGCTGTAGGAGGTGAAAAATTTTGTGTTTCGCTCGGTAGCAAAGTTATTCTGCGTCTCGTACCTTTGAAACCCTCGCTACGCTCAGGATTCTATATTTGAACCACTCGCTTCGCTCGTGGTTCAATCCTAGAATCCTTCGCTAGCTCAGGTTTCAATTTAAGTACTCGCGCCAAAAAACAACTTTGCAGCCTTGCATAACAAATAACTATTTCCTTGTTATTTTAGAAATATTTCTGGATTTGGTGGCTCAAAAGAAACTATAAAAAATTATCACAATCGATATCTTCTTTTTTTATGCTACAAAGTTGGCAAACAAGCATACGACCCGCCTGATGCTAAGCATCACCGTAAGCCTTTAGATGCTTGCAATAACGGGGGTATCACTCAAGCGTTGCCAACCTCCCCCCCAAGTGGAGCTCTGGAGACCTTACTCACCCTAGGAACATAGCATGGCCGAGACCAATGCTATTTGGCTACGATCTTCTGTAAGGTGGAGGTCCTTCCCCAGACGGGCTGTTCCGAATTGAGCGGACTACCCGCTGTGCCCTACCTCTCTTGAATTGAAATGATTGAAATGAAATGATTGGTGAAAAATGTTCCTTTGTTCTCAGGGTTATAGGTATCGTTTTCGAGTGATTAACGCCGAGTTCCTGAACTGCCCCATCGAGCTGTCAGTCGATGGTCACAACATCACCGTCATAGCTTCTGATGGTTATGATTTGGAGCCAATTACTGGTAAGTCTACTGTTATTTTTATAGCTTGACACCGACTTCAAAAGTATCTGTAGGTACAGTCAGCTGCAGACTAACCCGACCCTCCAACCGAAGTAAAATTTTTTTTAGGTAACCCTAATTCTAATCAGATTTCATCGAATACAACGCAATCGAAATGTACATTTCTATTACGTTGAAATACATTGAGAATTAAATGAGAAATTACATTGTTCACCAAGGGAGTAAAGAGACCGTTTTCCGACGAAGGAGTCGTTAAGCAATACCTTGGTGAAAATCGCACTTTATTCCCGAGGGTTGCATAGTACTATAAACTACACCTGCAAGAAAAGAACGGAGAAGCGAGAGAAGAGAGGAGTATTTTAAACCCATCCAAATACTGACTGGGATCATCGTTGCTTAACTTGTGTGATCATTCAGTCTCGACACACAATATCGATAATATAAAAAAACAACTCGATATTCACTTGTTTCTGTAATTGATAGCGTCATCGTCGATCACCCGACGGACACCCGAGAGGAAAAAATATATGAGAATCCATTACTACAGTCTTTTTGAGGGCATTAATGGATTTTTATAAATTTTTTCCTCGCATATTTTAGGAAAGGAATCGCGTACTTTCTCGCTACTTTTGAAGCAAGGAATTTTCCGCGCAGGTGTGGTTTAAACTTAATTTTACTCCGTTTGTCGGGGTCAGGTTTCTCTACGGTCAGAAATAATTTGAAATACGTATCTGAGACTAATTATTATTTTCATGATTTTCAAATTGATGCACTGCGGAAACGCTCTAAAACAAAAGAATATTGCGAACAAGGTAAACGTAGAGATGATTTAAAATGAAAGATTTACGTAACGCTTGAAACTTCCTGTTGTACCGGCGTTTGTTCTTGGAGTAATTAAAAAGGAGATGCCAATATTCCACATACACCCGGACAGCATGGTCGTTCGTTGTGGTCATTGTGTGATGGCATTTGTGTATGTTCTCGAGTCTGGATATTATGAGTACTAGCGCCCGCCCCGGATTTACACGGGTTTTAGTTGAGATCCTTCATTTTTTTTTTGTATATAAAATTTATGTCACCCGCAGTGTTAGCTTCCTAACGGTGAAAGAATTTTTGAAATCGGGCCAGTAGTGTTTGAGTTTATTCGTAGCAAACAAACATTAGATAGGTATCATGCACACATACTTCCTTCTTTGTAGTAATGACAACGCACAACGTATTACGGTAGCGGTAACCACTTTCCATCTGGGGCCCGATTCTACTAACACAAATGCACCAATGGACTCTCAATGGTGTGTCAATCGTGTCTCAAAAGAATGCCGATAGTGTATCAATGGAATAGTTTTTGACATGTGTTATGGACTTAAGCAATAAGTTAAAATGTTATTGTTTATGTCCATAACAAATGTCAAAAACTATTCCACAGATACACTATCAGCATTCTTTTGAGACACGATTGAGACACCATTGAGAGCCCATTGGTGCATATGTGTTAGTAGAATCGGGCCCCTGGTGGCTCGCTTGCTTGTTTGTCTACGGTATGACATAAAAATATATTTCATATACAACCATACAGTATGACGTTAAACTGTAGCACATTCTCTTTTGGAAGAGGTGTGGTGGGCAATTGGTTTAAACTCAAAAATTGACTTTGTGCAGTGTATTTTTTACTCCGTGCTTTGGAGGGCACGTTAAGCCATCGTCGGTTCCGGCTGTTGTCGATGGATGACAGTCGTTAAGCCAAGTCGGTGGCCTTAGGGCGGTTTGAAAAAACACCGGCCTCTGCTAATTTGCATTGGAGCAGCGTGGCAGAGTACGTTCTAATCACCTTCGGAGACCCGTATCCCTGTAGTGGGATGATTAATGGTTGATATGAAAATAATGTTTTTTTTTTAAAGAAACAGACCAACTGTTTATATTATTTTATATGCACATATTTTACTTGTCAAGTACACGTTTTTAAATGATATACCGTCTCCTATCTTACATGCTCGTTACTTTCCACTTAGATATTTTCATTTTCGTGTCCATTTATATTCAAATCTTGGATCCCTTTGTTCAGTGTCTGAGGTAAGTAGGTTTTATTCTCATTAAGTACCCACGTTTGTGTTCTTGATGAGATTTTATTGTGTTTTTACTTTTTATATCGCAGATGTAAATATAAATAGATGCTACAAATCGTAAAGTGACGGTCAAAGTTTTCTGCCAGTGGGATCATTATGGGTTTGTACGGTATTGTAAGATCTAAGATTAAAAACGCTATTATAACGCGGGTTTTAAAAGTATAATAATACTAGGTTTTCCCCGCGGCCTCGTACGCGGTTAATTTTATGACATAGTTCTCGTTTGACAACCCATAGCGCGACTTGTGGCGACATCTGTTGGCCGACATTGCAGCAGCGCCATCTATTGTAGAAAAAATATTTTCCCATTGGAATGACATACTTTCACGGGATAAAAAGTATCCTATGTTGGGTTCTATACCCCTGACAATACAAATTTTCATAATGATCGGATTAGTCAAGCCGTGAAGGAATAACAAACAAACAAACTCACTTTCTCATTTATAACTACTTAGGATTAACGTATCAGCGGCTCTGTTCTCGTAACAAAAAACGATAAAATCACATGTCAATTTCAACCGATAACCGATAATCTATACCTTTCAAATATTTTGTGTGAGTGATAGCGCGATTGATATTAACACGACATTTAAACGATTTTTGTTACGAAAAAAGCCTCTGTTTAAAAAGAGACAGAATATTACTCGCGTCAGATATTTTATTTAAATTATTTTAGTTAAATAACAAAATATAATTGCTGCTTCATGGCTTATACTGTGAGAATAGTACCAGGTCAAGCTAGAAAAAATTGTCTTCATAAGGCCTCATTTAGACGACGGCAGTTTCTTGCACATTCAAGAGCAAAAATTGCATGCAATCTAGTGGGAGCAATAATTTGTCCTTCAAAAATTGTAAGCAACTGTCATTTAGACGATGCATGTCAACTATTGCTTTGACATTATTGTACGCCACAGGCAATAAACTGGCATGGGCCTTTATAAAATTGAGGTGTCTATAATGATTTATGTCTGTTTTTCACTGTGACTTTTTTGATAGCAGTCCTATTGTTTTTTTATACTCTTTTCAGGCCTTTTACAGTTTTCATATCTTTATCTCTCGTGTTTTTTTTATTTTTAAATGTCAACGGTAATCGTAAAAATGATAAACGGGAGGTTTTTTTTTATTTTTATTACTAGCGCATGCATGTATGCGGCTTCGCCCGCGCTGTTTGACGGTACGGTTCAGGGTTCCGTAGTAAACAAGGAACTTTTATAGTGTCGCCATGTCCGTTTGTCCGTCCGTCCACTGTCTAGTGCCTAGATGCTTATTACTAGAAAGCTGTAATTTTGCATGTCTGCTACAACTACTATATTGTATCCGTTTGCGAATTATAAAGCCCACCATTCACAACACGAACCCGGACCCGACTCGCAACCCGGACCCGACCGCGGACCAATCCGGCGTTGCCCATACACTGCACGAACCTTAGAGAAAGGATGAATAGAGTTGTCATTTGGCGTATACCCGTACCGTAAGGGAGAGAAACAAAGTACATTGATTACGCAGTGTTACCAGAAAAGAGAATATTACCCCATGATTTACCCCATGTTTTTTAAATATTTTTATATACGATAAACTAATAGATAAAGAATATTGATGATTTGCGATGTATTTTTTCTTATAATCATCAATATATTGAGACTTCGATTTATACTTGTATAAATAAATCGAAGTCGCTGTCCGCGCCTGTTTGTCTGTATCTCCGCTAACTCCTATTGACTCCTATAGTAGTATGGGAAGGTTGGTGTGACTTGTGACTAAAGATCTCTCTCAGCTTGTATTAAATAGATATTATTTTTAATTTAGGTTTTCACTATTTTACCTCAATTGTGGGTAATATTGCATGGGTAAATTCAAGTAAATTGCTGGTATCCCCAATACCCGTGGTACCCGACTAAATTCAGGAGACACAGGAAAGTGGCCGCCTGGCTTCATTTTACTTACCTACTTAATTTGGGTGCATAATACTACAAAATACGATTATTTTCTTGACCATTTACGTTTTATTTCTTTACTTCTGTACATTGAAGCCGTCATTTGAGTCTTAATAAATATAATCTGTATTCATTTTTATCAATTATGGCCGAAATAAAGTCTAAATAGTGTACTTACGAATGAAAGGTTATGTTGTCGATTTTACGTTCACTGCGGCTATTGCAGCCTAAAACACTACAATGCACCATAGTCTATGAACGCAAAAACACATCAACTCAACCACAGAACACAGTTTTCGCCTTGTTTTCACCCTGAAAATTCAGATTTTGAGAAATAAAGAAAACCGCTTTCGTTTTCTGGGCACAGTTAGCGAATGTGCCCAGCAAAGAAATAGTATACGTCGATAAGGACAAAAAATGTTTCTCTAACTCTTTTTGGCCTTGGGAATATTGTATTTACTCATCTCGCTCACTCCTACCGTGTCGCCTCTATTCATCCTTTCTGTAGGCACGAACCCTCCACTCGAAGTATGGCATGTGGGGTTCGACAGGACCTGCGAGCCCGACGCCAACCCATTTGACAGTCTGGCGAACCGGTTCGTCGCTTCCATACACAGGCGGATTAGTCCGATGGCCGACCAATCCGCCGGACCAATCTGCGTGTGAATGGTGGGCTTAAGTATGCTCTAGTTACCGAGTAATAGTCGACGAACTTATAAAATAAAGTTTATTTGATGTAAATGTACAAATTTTTACGATCAAAGATATAAAAATTTGATAGTCGCATTGGGTCCCGTGTTATATTATGAATTTTAAAAACTAACATTTTTAGTCTGGAACGTTTTAGACCAGACGATTTCTTGAAGCAAAGTGATTGTAAAATATTTCATAACGCTGTCTTTATGTTCATTTTATGCGGGAGTGTTATGGCGGGCAAGATAACAATGTTATACAATTTTTACAAAATGATGGCTATGACCGTATGAACATCTTTGAATAATATAATCATCTTTACCCATAATCATCCCTCTGCATGGATACGGGTCTCCCTTCAATCGAAGGGGGTTAGAGCGGACTCGGCCACGCAGCGCCATTGCGGATTGGCAGAGGTTAGTGTATACAAGCCGCTTGAAAGCCACCGACTTGGCTTAAGTATCATCCATCGACAACAGCCGATAGACCGACGGCTTAACGTACCCTCTGCTAAGATTTTAGGAAACTTCACCTCTAAAGGGGTAAAGCGGGGGTTGGAAGTTTGTATGAAAGTCCTATATATTTGTCGGAGACGGGTACAACGAGTTTCGCGGGTAAAACTGCTATCAGCTAGACTTTAGTCTTTACCACAGAGCACCCCAATAGAGACCACATATCAGGGCCCCCGCTTCTGCCAAGCTTATGCAGTACAACTACTAATATTGATGACACGTCCACCAATCAAATTGCACCAATTTGATTTACGACATGACGTGTCCTTGACCTGCCCAATCAGAACACAGTTCGTTCTCCACGCACCCCGCACTTGTGGCGATGTCGTTTTCAAACAATAAATGGGCATTGCGCACTCTATTGGTGGTGCTCTGTGGTTTTTACAAAGTACAAAATGAAGTCTTTCTGTCTGTCCCTATGTATGCTAAGGTCTTTAAAAGTACGTAACGGATTTTGATAAGTTTTATTAAAATAGATAAAGTGATTCAAGAGAAAGGTTTATATGTATAAATAATTCCGAAATTCCCACGGGAAAGCGGGATACACGCAAACGAAGCTGCGCGGCTTTCGTTAGTTATGTATAAAGCATTATTATAACAAAGTTGGTACGACTGACTACGTTATTACTTTGTATGCACGAATTTTTCATACATTTTATTTAAAGGCAGGCATCACTATCACTACATGGTATAAAACAAAGTCGCTTTCTCTGTCCCTATGTCCCTTTGTATGCTTAAATCTTTGAAACTACGCAACGGATTTTGATGCGGTGCGGTTTTTTTAATAGATAGAGTGATTCAAGAGGAAGGTTTTTAAGTATAATACATTCCAAAATTCCCACGGGAAAGCGGGATACACGCAAACGAAGTTGCGCGGGTTTCGCTAATTTTATATAAATATCAACTCCTTTATAATTTGAAAAAGACCATACGCCTTTATAGGGTCTTTTAATAAAATTATTTTTGGTAAACAACACGTTTCATAGAATTCGTCGCTGCTCGTGCGTCGACTACGTACTGTCGACGCACTAACAGCGACCAATTCGCCGTGAAGAACAAACAAACAAACTCACTTATTATGATTTGTATTATGTATGATTGACTGAATACACAGCTGAAGACTAACACAAATTTACATTCGGATTTAGTAGTAAAAAACAGAAATGCACTAACAAAGCGAGTTCAGTTAATTGTAACTCTATTACAATGGAGTAAAGTGCAACATGGAAATGCAACGGACAAAACGGTTGTGTAGTTTAATTAAAACACATCATTCGAGTAACGAACTGAAATAGAATAAAGGTTGAGGATTTTTTTTAGTGACTACGTAACCATTCCTTTTACCGGTGGCCATTTTGCTGTTTCCGAAATGGTGTTAGTTTGTAACGTAGTTTATTTACTTTTATACAAGTTGTAAATGACAAAAGAAAAAGTGCCTGTGAAAGTCTAATATCTGAAATAAACGATTTCATTTCATTTGATTTAAGTAAAGCATTTTTTCTCTTACAATTTCTAAAAGTTAATGACAGTCGTTAGGCTAACTTATCTTCAGGTGGCTTGAAAAAATTGGCAGAGGCCAATCTCTCTAAACTCCTTCGATTATAGTCGATGATTGTCGACGATGATATTAACTGGATGTCCAGTTTTGACTGACAAAACGACATTGACTTAATCAATAACAACTTAAAATTCTTATCCACGTTTTAGCCGACCAACCATTACTAATACTAATTATTTATTAACACCTAATTTATGGCTGTTCCGTGAATAAGTGCATCAGTCTAATAAAAAATTTCAAATAGCAGGGACACTCATACTAACATATTTCAAAGTAAAGTGACCAAAAACATTAAAACCTAAAAAAAAAATATATAAATTTTAAAGTGAATATTCCATGCCATATTTCATCGACATTGGAATAGAGTCTTAAAGTAGGCAGGACCTGTCCAACCCATAAAACTAAAAGGGGTGATTATCTGTTTTGTCTAAGTAATCCTGAGTGACATCGTCTCGACACTTTGAGATTGTGCGTAGCTATTGTTTTGAAACTCTTTAGCTGATTGCTCGGTAGGGTTATCACCTGCCAACTCCGTTTAATACTTAATGAATGCTTTACAAGATCTTATTCTCTTTATATACGTCCAAATAAAATAAGAGCCATTCGTAATTTCGTACTATAAAAACAACCAGAACTTATTATACTGCATTGTAATCTTACGATTCAATGATTAAAAACGTTTAAATTTTAATCGGAGAATAGGTCTTTGTAACCACTTTTTCTTGTCAGAGAGTACACAGTAATAAAAGATTAGTATAATTAATCTACTATATAAACTACTACCATTTCGGTAAACCAAAGCAAAATAACTATCTAATGGTAACAGATGTAACATTAAAGTAAGCGTCTAAACGTTTCTAACTTGAAAATTGATTCACTAACAAAGGTATGATGATACCTACACCACCACAACATACTAAGGCACTTGTCCCACCGCCGACGAGAAAACGACTAACTATCGGCTATTTTCTCGCTCAAGAAACGTATAATAGATATACATTCCGTGTAAACAAAAGAGATGCATATACAATCAGTTGATCGCTGACCGAGCACTCGCTTCACTAGTTTGTCGCTGAGCGACAAGAGCTATGAAAGATAACACTCGCTCAGCGATAGTCGCTAAGCGATTATAACTCACGCCGAGAGAGCAACTACGTCAGACTGTACGCTTGGCTGCCACGAGCGAGTGATGCGAGTAATCGCTCGCCTTTTTTTAAAATGATCCTATTAGCTAAAGGCATACTGATGCCATTGGCTAAGACACCGGCAATCGCTCGCCTCACTCGCACACTCGCTTGTAGCCGAGCTACACAACTATCGGAACTACGCACTCGCTCCCCGCGGCCGGCTCGCCAACTCGTTTCTAATTCTAGCTCTACTCGTTACTCGTTCATCGTTGCCGGTGTGACAAGTGCCTAAGGTATCATCATACGTACATTGTGGTTTCATCTTTAAATAAAATGGATCGTTCGTGGCAGAAGGTAGTGACCTTCTTTGACAGCTACTTAATTTTTTTTTCTGTCTGGCGGCTCAGAATGAAAATGGCGGCTTGAAAATGACTACGTCATACAAAGCATACATTCCAAGTTTTAAGAGCGTTGGTCCGTCAGTCAGTCATTCAGGACAAATTTATTATTTTATATGTATAGATGGTATAGAATATGCTATATTTGCAATACACAACAACATAATAATTACAGTTAATATTAAAAATATAGACTCGTGTAATCGCAACAAGCACATGGCGGCCTCGTTGCTAAATCTAAAAAAATCTTTTCAAGGCAACCTAGTAAAAAAGACCATATTTTTTACATCACTAGCATCAAAATGTAACAATTTATAAAAGTTATTTAACTGCCTAATTATGAGACAATAAATCAGAAGACCCTCTTAATTCAAGTCTAGACATCATAATATAAGGTTATGTTTAAAGCAGAATCATAAATGAGAAAGCAGATTTTAAAACAACAAAAGAAATATGAGCTCATCTACATATTCGCTTAGATTTTTATCTGAAACTATGGTCTTGACTTCGTTTACCTGAAGATCTTAAATGGATCGACACGTTGAGTTTTCAAAAGAACATTGAATATATTAGTTGTTATATTTCCATATTAGTGGATAAACCGATGAGAAATCCAATGGCGTCTTCCAAGCCAAAATCATAGAAAATGTATATAATAATATGCAGATTTAATGGTTTTGAAAAGTGTAGAAAAGAAATAGACTGACTCGAAGCGAATCTCAAATTAAAATCAAAAATATAAAGGAGAAAGGATTACCTATAAAGAGATTTTAAGAGAGGTAGGGCACAGCGGATAATCCGCTCAAATCGGAGCAGCCCGTCTGGGGAAGGACCTCCACCTTACAGAAGATCGTAGCCAAATAGCATTGGTCTCGGCCATGTTGTGTTCCTACGGTGAGTAAGGTCTCCAGAGCTCCACTTAGGGGGGTTGGGAGTAGGGTATAGAACCGGGAAATCCCGGTACCGAAAATCCCGGGAATTCCCGGTTCTTTTATAGCTGTAAAAGAACCGGGAATTGAAATACAAGAACCGGGATTTTCGGTACTTTCGGGATTTTTTTATTTATTCAATTATATGGCAATTGGCAACACTGACGCTAGTGACGCTACGTGCGCTCGAATATATTTTGATGGTCAACAAACGATCTAGTATGTTTTCAAGAAAAAGTAAAAAAAAAATCTAAACTATGCCTTTTTTGCAATTTTGCCAAAGAAAATGTTGTCTTTAAAAACACCTATGTTTACAATGGTTCTGAAACGGGTTTTATGCTTCGAATCCAGATCACGAAGTCTCAATTTTCCCAAGAATTGTCTCAAGTCCTGATAAGATGCAAAAAAATTGCTCTTCAGTCTCAATGTTTGTGGAGGAAGCATGTTCTATGCGTTCTTTTTGGGATTTTGGTCTGGTGATTGCGCACGCCAGTCTAAGACCGAAATGTCGTGCGTGCTCCTGAAGCCAGCTGGTCACCACTCGCGCTGTCTGCGTACGGACATTAACACCACAACCCTTCAGTCAGTTGCGAGTGAGCGACAGAAGCAGTGGTTGACAATTTTTTTTATAACAAACAACTGGTGCTCTGACGAGAGCATTTGAAGAAACAGCATTGCCGTAACATTTGGCTGTTCTTCGCATCAGTTAGCAAAAATCGGTCTTCGTGTGTGGTCCTTGCGCTTCTGGCCATGGCATTCTTTCACTTACTTCCCCAGTAGCATGATAACGTTACTTTAACCTTAATTGCCGCAAGCCTTGCGACAAGAGCAACTTTTTAGCATCATACCAGGACTTGGATATTGTCGCCCAAAAAGATTTTATTTATGACATGAAAAATCGATGCAGAACCATTGTATGAATCATGGGATATTTTATTGATAACAGATTTTTCGCATAATTGCAAAAAACTGCATAATTTTTTTTTTTTTTTGTAACGACCGTATTAAACAAATACGGTCGTTACTTGTATCATTATTTCACTTTTTAAAAAATATTTACGCAATAAATATAATATTATTTTACTTTTACATGTACCTAGTCCAATTTAAGAGCTTTCTAAAAATAAGTACTTTATGTCTAACAAAAAATGTATAAATTGAGCAAAATCAAAACCTCCCTAGGCGGTGTGGATGTATTGAAAAAAAAATCCCGAAAGTACCGAAATTCCCGGGAAATCCCGGTTCCAGCATAGTCCGGTACCGAAAATCCCGGTTCCTTGAGATAGTACCGGTTCTCTATACCCTAGTTGGGAGGGTTGGCAACGCGTGAGTGATACCCCCGGTATTGTTTACGTCTCTAGGCTACGGTGACGGCTTACCATCAGGCCGACCGTATGCTTGTTTGCCACCTGTGTGGTATAAAAAAAAAAGATTATAATTCAACAATTACAATAAGAGAAAGCATGTTACATGTTACAAAAGAAATAAAATGTGAAAAAAAGACTAAAGATTATGATTTAAAATGCAGTTACAAATTTTTTAAATAGCCTATTTGCATATAACTAAGCTGGAATTCGTATAAAGTAGATTAAATCCGTTGAAGCTCGGAGCTTATCGTCGAAGTTTGGATGTGTCGTCCAAAGCACATTCGCCATCTCATGTTTCATTTGCATGAACTCATGAAATTTCGGATGGAAACTATTTTAATGAAATTTCAAATTTCCTACGCTCTGCCATGTTGGTTGGTACGGTTATGCGTTTGTTTTTTTTGTGGCATTAATCTGGCTAACAAGTGTACGATTTGCTAATTACGTTAGTTAATGCGCTCGTACGCAATCTACACATATAAAATGCTATGTCCGTCCTGAATGACTGAGAATCAACGCACAGCCTAAACCGCTGATCGTGGAGACCTGGGAGGGTGTGTTCTTTGTATGACGTAGGCGAGATAAATAAATATATAGGGACAATTCATACAGATTGAGCTAGCCCCAAAGTAAGTTCGAAACTTGTGTTATGGGATACTAACTCAACGATATTATATTGTATAACAAAATACATATATAGATAAACATCCAAGACCCGAGGCCAATCAGAAAAAGATCGTTTTTCATCATGACCCGACCGGGGATCGTACCCGGGAGCTTCTGGGTGGCGGTCTGGCGTGGTAACCATTACGCCACGGAGGTCGTCAAAGATACATACAAACGTAGTGTCCCGGGTTTTGCTAGTTGCAATGAAATGAAATCGTTTATTTCAGAAATTAGACCTTCACAGGCACTTTTTCTTGTCATTTACAACTTGTATACTTATGTATAAAGAAAATAAACTGCGTTATAAACTATCACCATTTCGGACATAAGCAAAATGGCCACCGGTAAAAGAAACGGCGAAAGAAACCTAAGTTACGGCCTTTTTTGTCGTTTAGGTTATACAAATAAGCTACTCTATAAACTAATATAAAAGCAAAACCCTGAACATAATGTTTTCTCATTTATATCTTTGAGAAAATGTTGACAAAAACGGTTAGTTAGTCTTTATCCTTTTAAACTAGGTACGCTAAATCTAAAATAATCCTGAAATAAGGGTTAGTGGTACCAGACCAATTATGACGTAGTTTGCAAATTGGAAATGATCTTGGACTTTGGACGATTACCAGGTGATTTCTGTAGTAGCTTTTAAAGTGAACATTGTTATAATGATAGAACTTTCTGGCATTAAACTTTTGAAACTATATATCGCTTTGAAAATAGCTTTGGAAGTTGCTTTAGTTTTAATAAGATCATTATCTGCCAGTTTCTGATCCGCATTTTAATTTTAATTCCACATTAAGGGTCATCTCTTTTTTCTTCATTAGTTTAAAATACGAGTAAAAATATGAAATAGTGGAGACTAAACTAGTTTTGATAGGACCAAATGTGTTGTTGTCCTTCCTTGGTTTACAATTAGTGACAAGGATAGCAATACTTCTAGCCATGTCAAAATTAGTTTTGTTTAGTTAAATGTACAACAGAATTAGCACCATTTATTTATTTATTTAACTTTATTGACCACAATACATAAGTACTGATTCAATAGGCGGACTTAATGCTAAATTGCATTCTCTACCAGTCAACCATTGGGAAGTGCAGAGATTCACGAATGCGGTTTACTTGTTACTACTAATAACATTACTCAAAATTAATACATAAGTAGGTAATACAATAGACATACATACATATATGTAAATATACATAAATATACATGAATATATATAAATATACATGAATACATATAAATATATATAAATAAACGTAATATATACAAATATTAATACCGTTGATGATAGATAGACTAAATAAAAATGTACCTAGTGACCTAGTGACCACCATTATGTATTATTTTAATGTGTTAACTTTAAAAATGCGTTTTGATAAGACCATGATATTGAACTGACCGGGTCAGTACCCTCTCACAGAATATCGACGTGAAATAGCGATGACATGCCGCTGTGTTTCTTACGATGAGTGAGAGAGCCTGAAGTCCTTTCATACATTTTAAATCCCGTAACCTCTTTTTTCACTCCCGACCTAAAAAAGTGGTATGACCTGTGTATCTATGTGTCTTTTGGAGACTTTTTTGTCTTATTTAATTACTTCTGTCGTGTCTTAGCGACACATAGACAATTTCGCCAATGTCGAGTATTACAAATGAACACTTTTTAGCAAAAAAGTACACTTTATAAAGGCAACGTGGTACGGTGAGGATCCGAGGTCGCTATCTTGAAGACCTTCGTTGACAAGGCGGCGATCTCGAATCCTGGAGAATTTTCTCAAAGGCATTTTTAAATTTAATCATTATACACATTTTATTATAACTGTCACTGTCAAACTAAAAAATAAATTACTACGGAACCCTAAAAAAGGCATAGCTTGAGACTCTGAAATTAAAATTAAGAGATAAGAGAAAGTTATTTATGTGGCAAGCTAACGAGCTGATTTTGACGTAGTTATTTTTCCTTATAAAAGGTATCAACTAAACCTTTATCTGGTATAAATTTTAAAAGGTGTTTTCTTTTTTATTAAACAATATTTTCCACTAACAAGAACATTTTTTATTTTTGAAAGAAGCAAAGGTAGGCTTTGATTTCTAAATAGAATATACTTGTTTTGATCTGAGAATCAAAAAAAAAAAAATCGCTCTAAAAATTTTAAAGGACCTTAATCTGAATATTTGAAAATTTCCCAGTAAACATTTTTATTGAGTTTCAACTTGCGAGTTAACATTTTCAGTAAACGTCTGGCCAACGATCCTCTTTGATCCTCAAACACATTTGAATATGTAAATTTGAGGGGATGAGCAGAGCCTATGTACGTTCTATGAATGTACTTAGTATTTCTGATAACCCTTGTTCTAAAATTGGCATTTTTAGCGAAATACCTTTTTTAATAATGAAAAAAAAAAAAATTATTGAAATTGTGTCTTGTCTTTTTTTGTTAACTACACAATTGTTGAGCTTTAGTAACCATTTATAAAAAAAAACGATTAAGTATCGAATGCGTAACTATTCGTTCAGTTGAACGGATGAGTAACTTTTTTCTACGTCATGTGAAAAGTAATGCTTTAAAAAAAGGCTAACAGTTGAGTTTCTTGCGGCACTTCTTCTCACCAGGCCAGGAAGTGCTAACGGAAGTCCCCGAGTGTTGCGGCGCGCCTAGTCGTGCGCGCGCCGCCAACCGTGCCGTAGCCCAACAAGGGGGTCTTCGGACGACCGCCGGCGGGCAGCGGTTGTATCATTGTTCCCGCCGCCCCGCCCATCTAGGTGGATGAGGTGGTAGTCAGTCAGGTTTTTAGTCGGTATACCCCAAGTGGCTAGAGGGGGAGCCCGACATACCCCCGCCGCTCCCCAAGCGGCGGGGCATGCAGCAATGCATTTTCCTGACTTAAAACAAAAAAAAAAAGGCCAGGGAGTGCTAGTAGGATAAGGGCGGAACACACCGCAGCACAGCACAGCGCGTTGCAGCATTTGGCGTTGTATTGTAATCTATGCAATATTATGAGTAAGTGCACAACACACGTAAAAACGCACGATGCTGTACAGCGCTGCGCAGCTACGCGTCGTCGTGCGTTTGGTGCGTCTTTTCTAAACATTGACTCGCATTATTTCCTGTTGTTTCCATTATTTTCTACTTGCAATATAAATGACTTATGCCTGTGAAGGCCTACTAAGTGATTTAATTTTAATTTTCTTTTTTTCGATTTAATTTTAATTAAAGGTGAATAGAGTAAAGAGGTCCTTAGCGTATGTTCGGTCTCATGTCGACGTTGACTTGACGTGGTGTCTCTGTGTCATATACAATCACGTACAAAACAAATAATCTCAAATAATAAATTGTGAATTTTGATATAAAATTAATTAAATTAAATTACATAATTCTGAATAAATCAAAAGCGTATAAGTGAATTAATTTATTAGGACTGAAGTATAAATTTCTCGGGCTGCGAGTGAACAAACGGCCCGCTTCGTTCTGAGGTAATTCATTAGCTGGCTGATTCATGGAAATACGGACTGTCGTACTGAGCAAAAGCGAGTAACGCACTGTCAATAGTAAATGATAAGATGTATAAGATGGAAATACTGATTAGTGAATTACTGTTGTTACTACAAGCCTAAGAGACGGTACAGACTGCGAAATTTCGCCGCGCGTTTTTTTTGCGATTCTGTAACACATCAATAAGAAGTATCCGCACTGGCGCAAAAAAGGCACAAATTGCCTTCAAACCGCGGAATAAAAAACGCGCGATGAAATCAAGGGTAATACCGCGGGTATCGGTTAGGTAGTACATTATAAAAAATAAAAAAAATAAGTTACTTAACTTGCAAATTTTTGTACATTTGTACATAATATTATTATATCTCATTACTAGACAAAGGATTGTTTAAAACTTGTATAATTGTTACAAGAACTTAGTCTAATTATGTAACTAAATCGTCACAAAGCAAATAACTAACTCTACAAGAAGTAAGTAACATGAGCAATGGGTGCAGTAAAATTAGTAGTACACCACAGACGTAAATTTAAATAGATGACGCAATTGTTTAAGGGCCGAAACTGCGTCAAGCGGACGCCCGCGGGGGTTCATACAAAAGAGAACCGCACGGGGCCCGTCCCACCGCGCCGCTCCGCCCCGCCACGCCGCTCCGCCCCGTCCACTAGCCGCAGTTTCGGCTCAAAGCGTCTGTACATACGGACCACTACCACGCCACATCCTAGCGACAAGAAGTAGTCCAACTAAGTTACGTGTGAATAGTGTCGCTGTAGGTATTTGCTTGCATTACGTTGTGGCAACAAAATATCGATGTGTCGGGTTGTTTCGCCGCCGCTACATTTTGTGGTTGCGATATTTTCATACCCGCATCTAACTATGTAGTTTGATTTACATGCGGAGCGTGAGAACCACTGGTGTAGTTGTCATTGTCAAACTGTTATCAGTCCATAATAGGCAGAATAATGGGTGGGGCGTAGTGTCCGACCAAAGATCTATTTTTGGCTGAAGCCGTAGTCCATAGTCGAGGGTTGGTGCATACAGGCTATTATGTATAAAAATAGTCAATTTTTGTACATTGCGACTATTCACACCAACTTTCGGTCGATACGAACGACTTCGGCCAAAAACAGACTTTTCGGACACTAATTGTGGGTGAGCTGGTTAATTATCTTGCGGCATCTAAAATGTTTTATGTCTGCATATTAAAATGAGTACTAACAAAGTTTAAATTTAATTTACATCTCTACGCAGACACGATAAGGTCTATAACATGTTATATTCTAGAAGTTGCTAGAATATTACAATTTCTTGTTAAATTAGGAAATTATTCGTGCTAGTATGAAAATGGCTCTCTGGGTACATATTCATGGGTGATAATGAAAATGGTTCTAGATAATTTCATATTTCTCCTGTGAAACGTAAAAGTAGAGAAAATTTAGACAAAAAGATGTTATAGAGATTAAACATATAGCCTGCTGCGGTTTAAAACACATCTTACACAGGTATACTTACTAGGTTTTTCTTCTTCTGAATTGTATGTTAAGTTGGCGGAGCGGGGTCTCCTACTACGGGTTTTTATAAGCCTAAAAAGATACGCCTTTGATAACTCATCTGTGTAAATTATTACAACTGAATAAACATTTTTGTATTTAAAACATTGGTTTGGAACCCTAGGTTTAAAACAGTGTTGACAAGGTTTGGTATGAAACCACTGTCTATTTAAATTTTCTATCAGCCAGTTTCTGAAAATCATTACAATTTTAATTGCACATTAAGATCCACCCAAGATATCTCTTTTATTCTTCTTTATTTTGAGACGAAGCTTTTAAAATAATCACGATTGAGGGGCTTGTGATTTTTGAAACCCCAAGTATTGACTAGGGATATCGTTGCTTAACTCGCGTAATCGTTCCACTTTGACACGCACAACAAGGTCAATGAGCTCTACATCATAATCAGTGTTTTTTTAACAGCCATTTATATCCCACTGCCAGCAGTTTTCAGGCCTTTGCCCAGGCAAAGGCCCCTTTTCTCCAACTGGAACTGTCTTAATATGAATCATTGATTTTATTTCCACAAAATATATTGTTTTATTTTCAATACTGAAAATAGTAGTTGGATTTTACCATAGTCTTTGATAAGTGAAACAGATTTCTGGGTATGCACGATGGAAATTGAATTTTACAAAACATATTCGAAAAATAAGATTTTCATATTGGTTCCACCTGTACAAGAGGGGTGATTGGAAAATTGATATTTTATTCTGTATTGTGACACAGTGTAAATGATTTCAGTGTAAAAACTTTGATTATTCTGTGGTTTAGTTTAAATTAAATTAAACATTTCACTTTTCAATTTAATTATGCTCTAGAAAACATGTTTTATACATGTAACTTTGCATGAATACGTCAGGGAAAGTACGCTGCGAATATGTCATTTCATTTGCGATTTTTCACACCAAATGCTATCACTTAAAAAGGTTTGCTTCGAGTAGGAATCAAACCTCCCTCCGGTGCCGAAGGTAAACTCACTATTTTCTATTGTAAACACAATTTAAACTATTAATAACGACGCCAGGGTTAATTCTAAGATTTTGACTATAATATAACACCAGTGAAACCCGCGCAACTTCGTTTGCGTGTATTCATTTATGCACATCAGCGCCATCTATATCAGACTTTTGATCAAATCCTACGGGACTCGCGTACTTTTTGGAATAAAAAGTACCATATGTGTTAATCCAAGGAATCAGCCCTACGTACATACCAAATTATCATAAATTTTGGCCCAGCCATTCAAACATACACACAAATTTAGCGTGAAGAAGTAACAAACATACACACAACTTTCGCCTTTATAATATTAGTAGGATATTCATGATAACGTATAATAAAAGAACAACCGCCTACGCCTGAATATCTTAATTCGTCTTAAACCACTTGAAATTAACACGAGACCCAGGGATTACTAAGTTTTCAGGGCCCTTCAAAGAGGGTTCATTAGTTCCGCGATTTCTTGATTGGGGGAGCTGTCAACAACTTTTTATTACTCCAATTAAATCCGATCTGTTTGATAATTAATTGCTTTTGGGTCCCAGTTTTGATGGGACAATGTAATTTGTTAGGTTTAAGGCCATTCGTGTGTTTAGAAGTAGAATTCGGTGAAGATATTGTAGTTTATATTCAGACTTTTCAGACTTGTTCATTATTTGGAATATAAATAAGGTAGTCACTGTGTGTGTATTTCGTGCTTCGGAGGGGACGTTGCCAGTCTCGCCTGTAGTCGATGGATAACAATAGCCAAGACGACGTACCGCGCCGCCGAGATCGACCATAATCGATTTTAGAGATCTCAATCCTGTTATCTCTATGTCAATTTAAAAAAATCACAATACGCGTCTCTTTAAACAATCGATGCATTTAATTTTATTATGAAAAGTTAACTACGAATGAATACTTCCGTCAATCACGAACAATCATTCATACCATAGAGCATAGGTCGCCAAACTTTTCAGCCTAAGGGCCAGACTTACTCCTCCACGAAGTCCTAAGGGTCAGGACCTAGCTAGCTCATCGTACCAATATACTGTAATTTTAAATTACGCGCCGATTGTCATTTCGCTCCGCTTGCGCGGGCCGGATTGTCGGTGCTCGCGGGCCGCAGCTGGCCCGAGGGCCGTAGTTTGGAGACCCATACAATAGAGGATTGAGATCACATATTGCGGGTTACTCTCAAATTTCGATGTAAGCAACTCGGACAATTCACTGGGCTAGGATTGGGATGATTATGGTCTATATATTATAATAAACACATTAATTATTAAATTACATAACCCAAAACTATAAGCAGTTGATCACAAGTTATTTTAAGCTCCCTCTGCGGGAAAGGCAGTGCCATAATGACATCTTGTCAAACAGACTGGTATATAATTTACTATAACTTAATTTTCGTTACACAACGAGTTGATAAAGTCAGCAAAAACATTTGATCTATGAGATAGGCCTCTGTACAGTGTACAAAAACGGCTTATGTCTTCAAACCCCTTTGATATACAACCCCTACTTTTTGTTAGAAATTGAATATGTGCGAGGGAAAGTTTCTGTTTGGTTCATGAATAATATGAACCTGACTTATCTTTAGTGGTTTTTGTTGACATCTTTATTTATTGACAGTTGCATAGTTTGATATAGTAAATTTATAATGCTGTGGCTACATTAGCGGGTTAAGGCGAATATTCGTTACAACAATAGTTTGGCGACCTCCGTGGCGTAATGGTTACCACGCCAGACCGCCACCCAGGATGTATCGGGTTCGATCCCCGGTCGGGTTATGATGAAAAAACTAACTTTTTCTGATTGGCCTCGGGTCTAGGATGTTTATCTATAATGTATTTGTTATAGAATATAATATCGTTGAGTTAGTATCCCATAACACAAGTTTTAAACTTACCTTGGGGCTAGCTCAATTTGTATGAATTGTCCCTATATATTTATTTAGTGTGGCGTGGTAGGAATTGGTCGCTGTACGTACGTGCGTCGACGGTACGTAGTCGACGCACGAAGTAGTGAATTGATTGTATTAAATATTTATTACAGACTACGCTTTTTAATCCATATTATGTTTTATTAGTCGTAGTTATGTTTCCTGTGAATTTCATGTCTATTTCACATACCAGTATATTTTAAATCAGCTGACAATTATTTGGATATTCCGTGCAAAGTATATTGGAACTCATTTTTTTTATACTTACCACAAAGGTGGCAAACAGGCCTACGGCCGGCCTGATGGTAAGCCGTCACCGTAGCCTATAGACGCTTGCAATTACCGGGGGTATCACTAACGCGTTGCCAACCCTCCCAACCCCCACAAGTGGAGCTCTGGAGACCTTACTCACCGTAGAAACACTGCATGTCCGAGACCAATGCTATTTGGCTACGATCTTCTGTAAGGTGGAGGTCCCTCCCCAGACGGGCTGCTCCGATTTGAGCGGATTATCCGCTGTGCCATACCTCTCTTAAATCACTCAATGTATGTATTGTATGTATGTTTATATGTAACTTTTTTATTCTTTGTTACAGCGACGTCACTGGTCACGTACGCTGGGGAGCGCTACGATTTTGTATTAGACGCGAACAATGAAATAGATAATTACTGGATTCGTTATAGAGGTCTCATGGATTGTGACGAAAGGTGAGTTGTATTGTTTTTTTTTGTTAAGACCACCAAAACTCTTATTACAAAGAAATAAACTTAACAATTTATTTCGCTCAAACACTTACATATTATTCATTAAAATAACACTAAAGTTTAACGTGAAGGACTACTTTTTTTTTAAATTGTTGTAAAGCTGATCGCACCTTTGTCAGCAACGTACGCACCGCACGCGCCGAACGGGCCGCAATTTAGAATTCGTTGTATGCAATGATGTGAAACCTCGCACATTTCACCCGCACAAAGCATTCTGATGACGATATGACGCGGCGTGTATGGCGCGTACGGTGCGTGCGGCGCGTGCTCAAATTGTTGGCAATACACTAAAGATAGCGTACGCGAATGTGAGAGGCTATCAACAAATGACAAATGTACGATCACCTTTAGGTAACTTAGTAATTAGCCATTACTTTCAAAGAAAATATCTTTAAAAAATTTCAAATGTAAGCGGCAATATTTTGCGATGCTACCAATGAAAGAGTTGAGCATGACAGAGAAGTAACAAAAGATTTTTATGCTAATAACTAGCTGCTGCCCGCGGTGTTACCCGTTTTAACTGTTTTACAATAACTCCAACTACTTTATGACGCGCAATTAACTATCAGACTTTTGACCAAATCCTACGGGAATCTTGTAATTTTTGGAATACAACAGTACCCTATGTGATAAACCAAGGTATCAGCTAACCAACCAATTATCATAAAAATTGACCTAGCTACTTGAGTGTGAAGAGGTAACAAGCATACACAAAAAATTTCGCCTTTATAATATTAGTGGAATAATGTAAACATGTAGAAAAAACTTTGTTATGAATATTATTGATAAATAAAAATTCAAGTAAAATTCTTCACGTTAAGGTGCTTCTTCACCGCGAGCATTCGCGTTTAATGTAACATTTTAGATTATACTTGGAGCATTAGATTACAATACTACCTCCCTGACTGACGAGCGTAAAGGCGCTGTCCCACTGCTGCGCACGAAGAGGCTACGCACGTGTGTTAAGCTTTGCTTTGCAAGAGGACGTACGTGATTGTTTCCACTGCAACCCACGGACACGTTAACCATGAAGTGACGTCATTGATACACGCGTGGCTTTCTCAACATAGCTCAACGCTGTCAACGCCATGCACGCAGTGAATGCGGTACACAGCTTGTTCCACAAAGCGTGCACATCGCTGCGCACGCTGTGGAAACGTAGACCCACGTAGTCATCCACGCAGCTATAACGTGCCACGTGACCCACGTGTTCGTGCACAGCGTGCGCAGCAGTGGGACCGCGCCTTAATGCTCGAATCTGAGCGTTACATTACACGCGAATGGTCCCGGTGAAGGAGCACCTTAATATGTATAAAACTTCATTCATATTTACGGGCCTACTTAACTTTCATTGGCGGTCTGTTGATATCGAAAACTTTCTCTAACACCAGCGTAAAAATATTTATGAACGTTTGTATAAGGCGATTGTACACTACTAGAAGTGTACTTTACATGGGCGTTCCCATGGGACTAAAAAAATATACGTGTAACATTCTACGTTTTAAAATGAGTTCAAGCAAATTGTCGAACGACAGCGACCTTTAATAATAACTCTAGGAACGGAGCATTCAATTAGGGACTGTTTAAATTGAGTTATTTACATGCTAAAGTCGGTTTGCTTTTACAATTTAGATTCATTACAGCGTTAAATTACAATGAAATTAGGTATAGTTTTGTTTATTTTTATTAGGACTCACTGTTTTGTCACTTGCTGATAAGTTCTAGTTAGCTATCGGATGATTTTTTTTTGGTTGGTTTTTATAATTTCTATCTGACAGTCAGCCAGTCTGTGCAGCCAGTCTTCTTCACATACAAGTCGGCTTCACATTAAATTATAGATTTACTTTGAAATTAAAATTAAAGTTAGTTTCAGAAATTGGCTGAGTGATAGAGCAAATAATGAAACAGGTTTAAGGGGGGTTTTAGTCACGCTAACCGCACGCTGACCGTGTCGTCGTCGTCGGCGCTGACAGTAAATGAACCGTCCGCGCTGATAACTACGCGTTATTCAAAAACGCTTCCTAGAAGTTTTCAGCTGTCAGCGCCGACTGTCAGCGTGCTGTCAGCGCAACTCTAAAACCAGCCTTATGAGTTGCACAAAATGATTTTAAATTCATGTCACTTTAAATTATGGCTGTCACTGTTATACGAAAAAAGAGATAACTCGAGACTTAATAGTATAATTAAAATTAAAATGAATAATAAGCAACTCACGGAAAGAGTATTGTATTCTAATGTAAAACACGTTCCAACAGATTCACAAAAGCGAAACAAGTTGCCGTGCTTCATTATGAAGGAGCAATGGAAACTGAACCAGACGGCGATCCTACTTGGGAGGAGTTACATAATGAAGGATTGGTAAGTATATTAAAAATATTTTTTGAATGATATAAGAAAAACATATTCTGTAATTGGTATAAACATCGGAGCAAGTTTATTTGTTTGAAAAATAAGTTAACGCTGAGGCTATGGAATGAGATCCCCGCCGAGGTCTTTCCTATAGATTAGACTATAATATGGGGTTCTTCAAAAGGGGCATAAAAATATTTTTACAGGGTCGGCAACGCGCGAGTGAAACTCCCGGTGTTGCAAGCGCTGATCGTAGGAATCTGAAACTTGAAATGTGTTCTTTGAATGACGTAGGCGTCCGATAAGAAATAATTTTTCATAATTACCACGGGAAAGCGAGATACACGCAAATGGAGTTGCGCGAGATTCGTTAGTAAAATAATAGGAATACTAAATTCATGCGGTATCACCAGCGAGTACGTAGCCCTTTTGAATAGAGACAAGCCCACCACACATTCCCACCACTGTGTCTCCTGTGTAGCCAGGATCAACAACGGCGACCTCAGATTGACAATAAGCAATGAAGCTTATTGACGTCCCGAGGAAGAAAACTACAGCTGTCTTGGAACTCACAACGAATTTTATCAGAAAGTTAAGTTAAGTTAAGTTTTGAATAGAGACGCCTTCCTTTTATACTTCCTACTCCGACTATCTTCTTTCTGATTAAATTCGTTGTGAGTTCTAAGACAGCTGTAGTTTTCTTCCCCGGGACGTCAATAAGCTTCATTGCTTATTGTCTATCTGAGGTCGCCGTTCTTGATCCTGGCTACACAGGAGACACAGTGGTGGGAATGTGTGGTGGGCTTGTCCCGAATACTATGTAAAGATAGAGATTATACCTATAATACAAAGAAGCAAAGACAAAAAAAACCTAAACATAGGTTTTAACACGAGAAGCAACGAGTAAAAACTAGTATTTCAATATTATTATCCAAAAGATATTCTAAAACATATAAATATAACGACAATACGCCATTTATGGCATTATCGACTACACATAACGCCAAAAACGGCTTATCATCAGCTGATAGGCGGGCATTGGGAGTATTTTTACGAGCAACTGGAGGGCAAACAACGGAAACTTAAGGGAATTCACAAACACGATACCAATATACTTTTATAGTGTTGGTATGGATATAATATCAGTCGTGCGATAGTGTCCTGCGTTGCGAAATGACATAAATCTTTACTAATATTATTACCGCGAAAGTCTGTTTGTTTGTCCTTCTTTCACGCCAAAAATAACGAACGGATTGTCATGTTTTTTTTGGGGATAGTTAAGGTCTGGAGCATGACATGGGCCTATTTTCATCCCGGTAGGACACAGCGGATAATCCGCTCAAATCGGAGCAGCCCGTCTGGGGAAGGACCTCCACCTTACAGAAGATCGTAGCCAAATAGCATTGGTCTTGGTTATGTTCCTACGATGAGTAAGGCCATAGCTCCACTTGGGGGTGTTGTAAAATTTATCTATTTATTTATATGGCTGGGCACGTCGAAAGAATGTCATCAAATAGATGCGCGCACATCACAACCCACTGGACGCCCCAATAACGTCTCGCGTAAGACCAAAAATGCGATAGCGGGATGAACTCGACGCTTACTTGAGGGATTGGCCGGAAAAGGCCCAATTAAGAGAACTTTGGAGAAGTTGGGGGGAGGACTTTGCCCTGCAGTGGGACACAAATGGCTGCTAAAAAAAATTATATGGCGTAAATCACGTGTACCTACAAGAAACCTAATCGTTTGAATTTTCAAAACACTTTTATTGAATTCTACAAATTATTGTTTAGAGTTACTTGCAACTTTATAATCGACATTGAAAAATTCTGTTCTTTAATGGTTTTTAAATAATTGCAAGAGTATTAGTTGCAGGATTTAAATTGACTTAGGTTTAATATTAAAACTTAAAGAGTTTTCAGTTTTTAGATGGTTAAAAAAGTTTGCCTTTTAAAAAGTAGATAATAGAGAACAAAAGGATTTTAGTTATTTCAGTATTACTTCATTTTAATTCATCATCATTGTTAACCCATAATCATCCCACTGCAGGGATACGGGCCTCGCAAAGTCAACCCCAAGCCAGTTTTTGGATGGGTTTCGTTATCTCTTCCCGTACTTCGAAGGGCACGTTAAGTCGTCGGTCCAGCCTGCTGTTGATGGATGACAATAGTTAAGCCAAATCAGTGGCCTTCAGCCAGCTTGAAAGCACTGGCCTCTGCTAATTCTCATTGGTGTAACGTGGGTACGCTCTAATCCGCATCAGTTAGAGGGAGACACGTATTCCTGCAGTGAGATGAATATGGGATGATATCATCGACAATGGTTGATATGAAAATAAACATAGTTCTACATGAAAGGTTGGCTTGTGTTTTTTTATTCAATTAAAAGATTCCCACTGTATTACGAATAAAACGAGTTTACGAGACTTTACGGGAAAATTCATTGAAAATATTATGCCTATGCAGTTTCAAGCATTGTTAACATAACAATGTTATTGCTCATTCTAATCATATCGCAAAGATAGTGCTGGCAACCATCCAGGCTTCCATGTTGTGTAAAGCTATATAATAGTGCTTATAGTTTGCATGAAACCGCATGAATTTCAATGGAATATGAACGCTATCACAATTCACCAAAAGCAAAATAGATGTTTCTTGTCGAGTCCGGAAAATCGGTATCTTTCGTTTCAAACTTCATTTAAAGTCAAAATTGTTCTATAATTTATAGTTCAAGAGAGGTAGGGCACAGCGGATAATCCGCTCAAATCGGAGCAGCCTTCCTACGGTGAGTAAGGTCTCCAGAGCTCCACTTGGGGGGGTTGGGAGGGTTGGCAACGCGTGAGTGATACCCCCGGTATTGCTTACGTCTATAGGCTACGGTGACGGCTTACCATCAGGCCGACCGTATGCTTGTTTGCCACCTGTGTGGTATAAAAAAAAAAAAAAAAGTAGCTCATCAAATTGACGACCTCCTTGGCGTAATGGTTACCGTGCCAGACCGCCACCCAGACGGTCCCGGTTTCGATTTTTTTGCTGTCCCCTACACCCTCCTGCCAGAATTATAAGAATTGCGAATCCTCTTATTTGATTGCCACTCCACAGAAGTTCTATATAGAAAATACGCGTGAAGTTGTGTCAAAAATAACCAATAGAATTTATAGTAGTGAACGGTGATCACTGAAAAGGAGCGATGATTCTAAATAATTAAAATTTATCCTCTCAGTCACCTCTCTTCTCTGCGTTCCTGTAAAAAAAAACAGAGAGCCGGTCCTCACAAACAACTTTCTCTCATCAAAGATTACATGACAGTAATAAATTATTTGTGTAATTAATCCACTCTGTAAATTCAGCAAAAAAGCAAAATTACCATTGGGAAAAGAAATAGCGAAAGACAACCAGTTACGGTCTTTTTTGTCATATAAGAATATAATAAAGATTCAGGTAACATACAGAATTTAACTACTAACGCGGGATGTCAATCAAAATAGCGCTATGATCTAAACTATAGAGAGCCAGCTTTATGGCCAGGTCACGATTTTCACAGTCACTTTACAAACATGTGTGCATTTTGGGGCACGCGTGGCACCAGCCAGACGCGGAGAGGGAACAAATATAGGCTCGACCCAATACAATGCCACGAAAGAATAGCGACCGTTTGCCGCGTCCTTAAAATTTCTAACTAAAGTTGGAGTTCAAATTTTTAGCAGTACCTATTATTTAAAAACAGAATTTATTTAAAAATTAGCTGATCCAGATTTAAAGCCTTTTCGTTATTCTTACCTCGTTAAGACAATTCCACTAAAAACCTGAATTTAAAATTAACAACTGCATGATACTAACGAGTGAACAAAACTTCGGTTAAAAGAATTTTATCTTGAAAAAGGTCGTTACCATATTTGACTTACGGTGAATTGCTCTACTCTCTGCTCCACAGCTGTCACTGTCAAACTATAGAAGAAAGACAGACTTTGCACAGCACACGCCGTATTTTAAACGCGCGGAGGACGCGCGTTTCGTGCACGTTGAGTTCTATGTATGTTCGACCTTAGGGCGTTTTTCCACTACTCCGGCATCCGATTTTTATCGGTCCGGTAATTGCCGGTCCGATGTAGAAATTCATACTTTAGTATACGCGCTTCCGGCATCCGGTTTTATGTCTAAAACATGAATTTCTACATCGGACCGGCAATTACCGGACCGATAAAAATCGGATGCCGGAGTATTAGAAAAACGCCCATACGATGAAATGATTGCAACTCCGCGGTGCGTAAAGAAAGAAACGCGTCATCTGCGCGTTTGAAATACGCCGTTTGCTGTGGCTCTTAATGTGGAAATAAGAATAAAATTAAAATGCGGTTTATAAAGTGGTTGTAAACACAATAATAACGATGTCATTTTTTACAGCAATTGAACGCTTTGAATAAAGGAGAAGAAGAAGACGAAACGATCAGTGTGGCTGAGATGAGATCTCTAGCTGGTTACGATGATAGTCTAAAGGAGGTGCCGGACTATCAGTTCTATGTGGCTTATGATTTCTACGCCAAGAACAACTCCCATTTCCACAAGTCACCTTATTATGGATATTATCAAGGTAAGAAATATTTTTTTCAGCAAATATCTTTAGAAATGATTATGCATTTAATTTTTCATCCTTTTCGGTGGATATATCGCACCTTTAAATTGAATCATTCTTAAGGTCCTGCCAGACGGCTTGTTCCGGTAGCGGACCATGTTCGATCGTCTGGTCGTCGCACCATTAGTTCTATGTTGATTTGGCAGCCTTGTATCCTCTGTTAATTTGGGGAATGATTTAAAGTTAACCACACTAACTTTTCTATTATCACGGTATTTTGTTACAAGTAAATACCGTATACGACCGTAGCGACTTAACATGCCCTCTAAAACATAAAGGCGTACAAGAACATTAAACCCGTCTAAAAACACTGGGAACTTTGTTGCTTACATTTAATTACGATGTCATCAGCTCCAATTAAGTAAAAAATATTTTTATTATTTACAGTTCCAAAACTAACCAACCGTCTATATACTCCACAACTCAACCATATCAGTATGAAAATGCCATCAAGCCCTCTGCTACTAGGCAGACCTTCACCAGAAAACTTTTGCAACTCATCAAGCATCGATGAAGCCTGCGAAGAGGGATATTGCGAATGCCCACATGTATTATCAGTAAAACTAAACTCTGTAGTAGAAATAATAATTTTAGACGAAGGAGTTACATTTGATGCTAACCACCCATTTCATTTACACGGACACAGTTTCAGAGTTGTAGGTTTAAGGAGGTTAAACAACGAAACGACTATTGAAGATGTCAAAGCGTTTGATGAAGCAGGGCTGCTGAAAAGAAATCTTAAGAATCCACCCATAAAGGATACAGTAACAGTTCCTGATGGTGGATATACAGTAATAAGATTCAAAGCTGATAATCCTGGATATTGGCTATTCCATTGTCATATAGAATTCCATGTTGAAATTGGTATGGCTTTAGTTTTCAAAGTTGGTGAACATAAAGATATGGCCCCTGTACCAAAAGATTTTCCAACTTGCGGTAATTATATTCCCGATAATATGTTGGAGCATGCAACAACTGAGAAGCCTAAGGAGGATAATATAATTTCTATATCTCACTGGTGGCCAGTTCTTGTTGGTAATCATACATCGTCATCTAACAGTAATTTTAATTATTTATTTAGTATTACAATTGTATCTAGTTTTTGGATCGTGAAATTAAGCCTTGGAACGTAACATTGGTTATTAATAAATCACTAAAGATTTTTTTTTAAATATTCGATTAAGAATTATCAAATATGTGTACTTACGTGATTAAATTCACTGTTACATTTATATCTGTATTATGGTCCATTTCATCATTAATGTTATAATAATAATCTCATGTCCCTGCTGGTAGTCGTATCTTAATGTCTTTTTTATCATCATTGAAATGTTCTATGAAAATTTGTCATTTAGCTAAGGAGTCTGGTTGTTTGAAGCTCTAGCAAAATGTCAAACATCACTTATCAAATATATAAAGTTAAATTGAATTTTCACATGAGAACACGTAAATTATTAAATGCCGTGACTTATCTCATAAAAATCAAATTACACATCGCCATCTCCCATACTTAGCAATGCTTGCTGATAAAAATATACATAAACACTTTTCTTTTCAATTTATAGAATTATACTGTTTTGCAAATAAGTTTTGTAAAAACTTGAGGTATGTTACTAGCAGAATGTTTTGGCTATCGATCTACGACCCATCCCAGACATATAATATGATAATAATATTGGTGATCATGTATGAATACACTGGATCACATAAGTAGATAGAGTTTTAATGATTATGATCACAATTTTATCATGTTATTATTGAGATTTTTGATGTTTTACGAAATGGACTATCTTTTGAAGACTCGGTTACAGTATTTTATTTATTGGGCAGTACTTAGTTTCCATATTATTTATCGTTTATTTATAAAAACGTACCATAATATTTATATCTAGTAAATATTTAGAAATTTTTAGTTTTGCTGAATATCTTTGGCTATCTGGATTAACACAATAAAATAAATCTCTGTAGAAGTTTAATTAGGTCTCTATTATTGGATGACCACGATTCTGACCAAAAGAAAATCTGCTCGTTCTAAATAGAACCTCTGTGTAAAACGAGCCGGTCAGTAGTGATGACTTGGAATCTTTTTTATCAAAATTAGCTCAGAGATATCTTCGAGTATTTGTTGAAAAATTATTTATTTGGTAGAAGGGTGGTTATAACAAAAATGAAATAGATAACATTAACCAAAATTCTAACAAAAGGGTCTCCGCTCATTGATCTCTAAATAGTACCTACCTACGTCCTTACGTCAATGTCTCCGCTCAGTTATTGCCGTATCAGGAGCAATGATGACGCTGGGAGTTTTGCTATATTTAATAGTTCCAATGTAGAGAATAGATTTTTTTTAAATATTTTTGACTAAAATTTAATGAGGCATTTTATTTATAGAATGACAGACAATTACATTTTTTAAATATAAAAACAATACATCAAAAAAATATAAAAGGAGGTACTGATAATTTTAGAGAATATTGCCTAGCTCCTAATTTGCGATGCTGGTGGCCAACACCATTCGCCCAGGCACACCTTGAAAAACTTACCTTGTATATCAGGCCACACGAGTGATCAGAGTCGTGGTCTAACCCTAGAAGACCCTAATTTCAGCCTTAATTAAATGTTACTAGGCTTATAGCTAATGTCTATGATGTAATACTAAATGTATTGAAATTTGCTTATCTGTGATGAATGTATACTGCTTGCCAAAAATGTAAAACATTTTTTATATTATCTAATCTGTGAAATGTCGCTGGTGATATGTGATATTACTTAGTTAAGTTAGTTTTAAATAAATTTTAAGTATTTTATATATTAAAAAATAAGTACACAAAACATCTTTATTTTTGTTTTATTTCGAGACAAACCCACCACAGATTCCCACAGTTGTGTCTTCAGTAGACCCAGAGCCCAAGACCAACAACGGTGACCTCAGATTGACAATAAGCAATGAAGCTTTTTGACGTTCCTGGGAAGAAACTTCAGTGGCGCAATAATTATGTTTGTCTTGGATCTCGCAACGGAGTATGAAGTATTGTTTTTTCCCCCTCCTTAGCAACTTCTATGTGAGAAACAGCAATTTGAAACAAAATGCTGTTTCATTTGTAACATGTCCTATATTTAGTTTCGTATGCTTTTCATCATTAATGTCAACTATAGGTCTGCTGATATCAGTGTTTTCAGGCTACCTAACGACTTTCAACAAAAGTCGGGACAGTTTAATGTTACCTTTCCCTTTCCGAAGCTTGAAGCAGCTGGAGATTTTTAAACCCATTTAAATATTGACACGGTTCACTTTTATTTATTTGCTATTGAAAGTGCCACAATGCCGCCGAGCTCTTCAGGACATTACAGTTGGAAGGTACGATGGAATTCATGTTGAATTATTTCAACAAAGAAAGCTTTATAGCTTTCTTTTCGATAGGGCTAACCGTCGAGTACCCTTTGGGCTAACCCACCAAAGATTCTCGCTAATAGTAATAGAAAATTAAATTAGATGTCATGTCATGTAGCATTCATTTTGTTTTTTGCTTAAGGGAAAACACACTACCCGCGGCAGCGGATCGGGAGCCGAGCGGGAGCATCTGTATTTAATATATTTGTGTGGACGACATCACACTTAATGCGGTTACCGACCTTAGCGGTAGTGTGTTTTGCCTATTAAAATTTATACACGAGACTAATAAGTCCCAAAGCGACGTGCAACAAAATATGTATAACATAAATACAAAGTTACTAAACAAACAATTTTGAACAGAACAATTAACAGAAAATGGTGACCTTATCAAACGATGTACTTGAATTTTCTTAGTGTTCACGAATAACTTAAGGCTGCGTTCCATAGAAGCTGAGAGCAAAAAAAATATGGCTCGTTTGTTGCCGTCCTCAAGCAACCAGCCGCTTGCAAAATCTATCTGTCAAATTGGTGTTACATTTGAAATTGACGTTGATTTTGATAATCGCAAAGGAACGAACAGTCACAAGAGAACGGTTACAGCAGGCATAATAAGGCCTATAAAATAAAACGCCTTTGCTCAGCAGCGACACGTACTGGATGCTCATCAGTCAATAAAAAAAGTGACGATGATGATGATGACAAAAGTTGATAGGAGCAGTGACATAGACAATAGTTCATTAAATGGAAACACACAAAACTGTTTTGTTAGTTCCTCCGTCCGAAGTTCTTGAGATTTTTACAATTGGACGTCACATCTTAATTTTATGTAAGTTTTTATACATTAGTGACGAACGATGTTTAAAGATATTATAGCGTACATACAATATAACATGCTTTACTTACACTTGAAAAGTTTTTAGTATCAAAGAATCTCAAGTAGTTAAAGTATGTTCAACAAATTGCTTTTGTTGTCCAAACAATATGCTTTTAGATGATAAATTTATTGATAAACCAACAGATTTATATCGAAAAGTCATTTATTTGAAAATTCTGAAACTAGACTCAGCGTGAAACCTTTTGTATTATAGAAAAGTAAGAAGTAAGTAGTTTTCTGTGTCTTCTGCTTATTCTCTTTACTGATATACAAAATTCTTTCTCAAGAACTACTCTATACATTGGTGAAAACTGCGAGCAAACCGGTTTTTAATAGTTTTTGAGTTTTTTTTTCGGCGAAGGACTTTGTTTTATAAAAATGGTATATCCATACTAATATTATAAATGTGTAAGTGTGTCTGTTTGTTTGTTTGTCCTCCCTTCACGTCGAAAGTAATGAACGGATTGGAATGAATTTTTATTGGGGATAGTTTAAGGTGTGGAGAGTGACATAGGCAACTTTTTTTCCCACGGGATAAAGAGATTCCCATGGGAAAAATTATTGACATTTTCCCTTGACCACACGGGCGGAGCCGCGGATAACAGCTAGTTTAGAATAAACTGAAATATAAAGGAATTATCCATTAACCTCTTTACTTATCTGTTTTGAGAATTTCATGATCTATTCTGGGTGTAATAATCCTTATTCAAGGAGATAAGTGTTTGTGCATTTACGGCAGAATATTAGATAGGACTAGAGAAACCCGCGCAACTTCGTTTGCGTTTATCCCGCTTTTCATCATACACCATACTTTTCAGAACACACTCAAGTTTCATATTTATAGATTATTTTTCTATTTAATTCTCTTACAACCTTTGGAGTGGGCGTTTATGAAATGGGCTAGCCCGACCGGTGAACCTCTTACAGAATATTGACATGAAGCAGCAATGCGTTTCGTTCGGTGAGTGAAATATTCGAATCTAACTCCTTCCTTATACCTACTATTTCTCGCTAAATCCTGTGTTTTCCTGTTATAGGTCGGCAACGGTTTAGGGACCCTAGAATCTTTGTGCTCCATAGTCGACTGTAATCACCTAACATCAAATGATCCATATTCCTGAGTTTGTTTTCCAACCACATCCGTAAAAAAAATGTATAATATCGGTATTTCAATACCTACATGCATCAATACAACTATCCCTACAACACTATGAAAAAATAGAGCGAGTCGACGTAATGAGATTTCCTATAAGTGTGAAAGAGACAATATCAATATGCCATTTAACTTTCTATGTCTTTTCTCTTTGCATTTAACCATTGACCAATTTAACATGAACCCTTTCAAATATCATATAATTTAATATTTAATTACTTACTGTTATTATTGATGAATATGATTCAGTCCGCTAGGATGTAGTTAGAATTTTAGCTGTTTTTCCGAGATCACGAACAGAATAAATAGTACGACGACATTATGAAATCATTTTGTTTGAATATTAATTTATAAAAATATTACATGACAGATGACACACTTCACTTCACGGATATGCCAAAATGAAATGTAAATTGAAATCAATAAAGCAATAAGGAGTATGAGTATTGATATCAACTCGAAGAAAATTACCCACAAAATGCATTTTTTTCAAGAATTTCAATAAAATAAGAATCACGTCTTCCATCAATTCTCTTAAACAATTTTTATGCAAAATTTGAAGTAGATTGGACCAAGGAATCAAGTTGTCCCATAGTAACTTTACCCCCCTTTTTCACCCCCTTAGAGTTCGAATTTCGAAAAATCCATTCTTATCGGACGCCTACGTCATATAATGGGTCCACCTGCCAAGTTTCAGATTTTTACGATGAGCGGTTTAGGCTGTGCGTTGATTCTCAGTCAGTCAGTCAGTCAGTCAGTCAGTCAGTCAGGACAAAGCATTTTATATATATAGATTAGGCCTCCCAAGTACTTTACTGCGGAGGAAGATTCGCAGATATTATTATGTAAAAATGTATACACTTGAGAAACTCCATAATCGAAACATTTTTAAAGAGGTAGGGCACAAAGGATAATCCGCTCAAATCGGAGCAGCCCGTCTGGGGAAGGACCTCACCTTACAGAAGATCGTAGCCAAGTATTGGTCTCGGCCATGTTGTGTTCCTACGGTGAGTAAGGTCTCCAGAGCGGAGGGTTGGCGACGCGGAGTGATACCCCCGGTATTGCAAGCGTCTATAGGCTGCGGCGATGCTTACCATCAGGTACATACAAGTATGCTTGTTTGCCACCTTTGTAGAACAAAAAAAAAGTCTGTCTTGGCTTCGGGTTGGTCTAGCCAGAGTCTTGGTCGGACACCATGGGGGGGTCATGGATATTATATCAGATCCCGTGGCCTCTCCATTATGGGGATGCGATCGAGGTGCCCTTGACGGTTTTTAAGTGCGCACACCCTGTAATGGAACGCACCCAAATGTCAAAGTGACGGATCGGGCTCCCGCCTCTCGTGCTCTCTAGCAGTTGGGACGGTACGGGTCAGACTTTTTCCTGAGCGATGGGGCTGGTGCTGGTGCAAGGATTGCTTTACCATATTTACCAGATAAGGTGTGGTGTGTCGTGTCGCGACACAAGGATATCGGTTGTTACGACACAACACACTTTAGATCCTGACTAATATTATAAATGCGAAAGTTTGTGAGGATGTATGAATGTTTGTCACTATTTCACGTAAAACTGTTTTATTATGTTTGACATTTGGTAGACGAGTAGTTTTTTTTTTGTTTTGTTTTGTGCGGCTTTAATAGCACTGCGACCAGGACTGGTCTATTGTGATTGCCACATGATTTGTTAGAGCTCACTGCTAAACCCTGCAGCTGTGATGAACCGCAGGATTTGCTTAGGGGGGAACTCCATTAACTCATCTGGGCTTAATAAGTGTTTCCCTAGATGAGTGCTCCGCTTGTGTATAAGTGGCCCACATTCCCCCAGAAGATGCAGTGGTGTATCATCAGCCTCCTTACATCGTCTGCAGGTGCGTGTGTCACTCAGCCCTAAGTTGGACATGTGCTTATTGAGGCAACAATGTCCTGTTAAGGCTCTGACCACAAGCCGTAGGTTGCTTCTACTGAGCGCTAGGACAAGGTTACTGTACCTTTTGTCGTAGGCTTTGACTAGAATTTTTGAGTGATTCATGCCCGGCGATTCCGTCCAGAGCTTGATAGCGTTTTCGAAACAGGAGTACGTAAGGGTTCTGTTACGAGTAGTTAATATAACCTGAATAAACAGGATAGTTTTTTACATAGTCTTCCCGGGACTACGGCAGATTCAACTCTGTCGAAACGTCAAGTTGGGTGTAAAAAGAAGTAAGTTTAAGAGTGCGTTTAAGATCCCGTTAATAAATAGTCATAATGAAAGTCAATATTTTTGTCATACAAAAAAAAGAAGAAGGACGTAGAAGGGTAAGAAAGGGACAAACCGTGAATAAAATAATAAAAAATATATTTCGGGGCGATGGAGGCCTATTGTTGGGACGACCTGGAAATTTCTTATAGAGGAAGAAACTTTGAGGGACGAACAAGACCTTTTTTTTTTTTTTTTTTTTTTTTTTTTTTTTTTTTTTTTTTTTTTTTACGTCAGAAAAATGCTTTGTGGCAGCCCCAGGGACGAACAAGACCTAAACAAATTATTCAGGCAGTGTATCGATGAATAATGATGATAAGCAGATGATGGCAGATAAAAAAGATCAAAAGTTAGGTTTAAAAAATGTAACATCAGCGATTCCTTTATAGAGATATCCTTTGGGAACTTCGCCAATTAAGATAGCGCCTAAAGAGGGATCTAAATCAAGTTGCAAAAAGAAAGGTTAAAGTAATAAATATGGTAGAAAGATGGGCGGTGCTTCTCAGGGGGTAAATGGGAGAAAAATAGGCAATGTTGCCACTTATCTCTGATCTTTGCTTGCGTATATTACGGTCGCTTGGGTATCTGTTACACCGTAACGTAATGCTACGAGATTTATTGTTTGTTCGATCATCTTTTATCAATACAGGCGACGGCAACAGTAGACGGCGAGAGGTTGAGTGGGTCTTGACAGCCATACAGACGGACAACAAAGTGATCTTATAAGGGTTCCGTTTTTTACTTTCTTTATTTTTTTTACAATTCACACAGATTGAGCTAGCCCCAAAGTAAGTTCGAAACACTAACTCAACGATACTATATTTTATAACAAATACATATATAGATAAACATCCAAGAACCAAGGCCAATCAGAAAAAGTTCGTTTTTTATCATGACCCGACCGGGGATCGAACACGGGACCTCCTGTTAGCGGTCCGGCGTGGCAACCATTGCGCCACGGAGGTCGTCGAGATATTGAGGTACGGAACCCTAAAAAAGATGACAACAATAATAAACATAAATTATTAATGTCTTACTAAAACCGATACACAATAACTAGTTTAATTACAATCAATTAATATTTTCGATATCGAAACGAGACTTCTTTCTTTGATTTTATTTGTTTACTGAATTATTGTTCCCTGCCCTGGTATCTTCACTTAGGGAAAGCTTCCCCCGGGTTTTGATCCCTCTTAGAGGAGTGGGTCTTCTTCTTCTACTATTGTTTTTCCTTTCTAGATTATGGATTATAAACTGAGCTCGGGCGTGAGCGCTCAATGTTGTCCATTAGGTTGCCCTCGCATGTCATGGGTGCATTTTTTCTTTTTTTCTCAAATCCCGCTTAACTTCCCTCCGACTTGCCAGTAGGTTATTACGGAAAATAGTTATAGATATATACAAGAAGTAACGTCAGCTGTGCTCCGCGGAGTGCATCCGCAGCTTGAATACAAGCGGGTCGCTGCGGTTGTTATTGATTTAAAGTCGGCCTAGAATCCAAGAGAGGTAAGACGTAACTCTAACATAACCACTTGGTTGACTAAGCTGACAGCCAAACGCATGATGAAAGGAGGTTATCCCAATCTGCAATGAAAATTGAAATTAATTTGTATATGTAGAGAATAGGACTTTATAGGTACATTTTTTAGGCATACAGCGAGTTGCACAAACTATTATTAAAATGACACAATAGTCAAGCTACCTCTTCTTTTGGTGGGTGGGATTCGAACCCACGTCCTCTCGATATCCGGCCGAGTGTTCGCTGTCAGTGCTTTTGTCTTTTTTTTATCCTTAATTGGACAAATAGAGCTTCAGATTTACTGTGTCAATAATTATGTGTTTTCTCAAGTTACGGATACCGGATAAATATTTGAAATAGAAATAACTACGTACCAAGTAACGTTGACCATTACCCCAAAAAGACAGACCACCGCCCTGGTCATCACTACAAATACCAGCCGGACCAAAATTATAAACCCCACTGGTGCATATTGTGGTTTCTCGAATAAAAGAACCGTATACTTGGGCACATTCTGCATTGGTAATTATTCTTAAATATGCATGTCTTAATGATTGATTCACGGTGATAGGTATTTCTGAAAACAATCTTTGTTTTATATCAGAATAAATTTCGCGGTAAATTCGAATTAATTAAAAAAAATCAAACTAAAAAAGATCAGCGCCATCTGTTGGCGTCAAATAATTTCATGGAATAAACAGTAGCCTATCACCTTCTCTGTATCTCTGTCAATATCTATACATACAAAAACTAGCAAAACACGCGCAACTTCATTTGCATGTAATGTATCCCGCGGGAATTTCGGAATGTATTACATATACTTATATATATTATATATACCTTCCTCTTGAATTACTTCATCTATTAAAAAAAAACGTATCAAAATCCGTTGAATACTTTTAAATATTTAAACATACATAGGGACAGACAGACATCCAGATAGATAGGGTAGCGACTTCATTTTAAACTATGTAAAGAAGGCTGTAGTTGAGGAGTAACAAATAATCAAATGTACCCATTTTCATATTAATTATAATATAGAAATGCGAAAGTTTGATTGTTTGTCCTTATTTCAATCTGTTCTTCTTTCAATCAAAAGTAACGAACTGATTGAAATTATTTTTCTTGGGGATAGATCTTATTGGGTATCTATAAGGAGGACATAGGTTACCTTTATTCCGGAAAAAACATCTTATTCCCACGGATAAAATAAAATAAAGCAGATCCCTCCCACGGGTAAAATATAGAATGGCAGATCCCCCGGACCACGCGGGCATTTCAAAAATTCAAAATTCAAAACTTTTATTCAGAGAATAAGTTTTCACAAACACATTCTCTTGTCAGAGTATACAGTAATAAATGATTTGTATAAATTAATCTACTCTATAAACTACTACCATTTCGAAAACAAAAGCAAAATGACCACTGGTAAAAAGAAATGGCGAAAGAAAACCAGTTACGGCCTTTTTTGTCATTTAAAAATATATCGTACTTTCCTTTTTGCTTTTCTTTTTTAACATAAAATTTATGTTCCGCTAAATTTTATGTTTTTTACATTCCAATTCGAATGTCAATAAATAGTGCCATTAATTTGTCTCAACATAAAATTAAATGTAAAACTGCAACAGCTATTATTAAAATAATTCTGTAGTGAATGGAGTGTTCTCTTACCATCTCCAAATCTTCCGAATCCAGCTACAAACGCATTTAGATCAGCGAAGTTTTCATTGATATATGGTAATGGCAAAAGTACCGGTTGAATGAAATCTGGTGAACAAAAACAATAAATAAATGAATATTCCTGGAAAATATACACAACGCCATCTAGTTCGAAATTAAAGCAATCGCTGCTAAGATAGCTGATAGTCATAGGTACATAAATAACATTGTATACAACGGCGATCTCAGATTGACAATACGTAATGAAATGTAGCTTCTTGACGTCACAGTGGAGAAACTACGGCTATATTGAAACTCACAAGGAATTTAGTCAGAAAGAAATTAGACGGAGTATTAGGAGTAGTAGAAGTCAGAGATGAGTCGATAGGTTGCCAACCCAATATAAAATTAATTTTAAGTAATAATAATTTTACTGAAAAGAACAAAAAACTTACCGCTGAATGCAATATAGTTCAGATTAATCATGGCAATGTTATTTTCCAAAAAAATGGGGTTGTACAGTTCATGGGTAATAACAGAAGTGGTGATGACGCGAGTACCTCCACTGAACAGCGTGACAGAACCAAGAACACAGTGAATTGCTGGGCTTGGAAGTTACCATCCCACCAGCAAGATGCTGCTGTTACAGCACGGGTATTTGATAATAACGATGATGCACATATTGAAGTCTGTCCATTTGTTAGCGCAATTATTAGACCTCCCTGCAAAACATTTAGGTCTAGAATTAATTTCCCTCTTCTAGGAAGAATTTGTAAGTTATAACGCTGACTTAGATTGGCTTTATAATAGAATTGAATAAAACTTTATTTGGATAAAAACTAAACTCACATACACCAAAATAACATTTAATACAGTGCACTCGATTTTCGCAAATAATAATATTTTTTATTTTATTTACTAATTTTATTATAGATTATGTTACAAACAGAACAGATTAGAATTATTTTATCTATAAAGATTTGCAGAAAAACATATCGAGTATTAATATTTAAGATATGTAGGGCACAGCGGATAATCCGCTCAAATCTAAGCAGCCCGTCTAGGGAAGGACCTCCACTTTACAGAAGATAGCCAAATAGCATTGGTCTCGGTCATGTTGTGTTCCTACGGTGAGTAAGGTCTCCAGAGCTCCACTTGGGGTTGGCTTGGCTTGAAGGGTTGGCATTTGGCGACGCGTGAGTGATACCCCCGGTATTGCAAGCGTCTATTAGGCTACGGTGATGCTTACCATCATGCGGGCGTATGCTTGTTTGCCACCATGTGGCATAAAAAAAATATATCGAAGAATTACACACGGCGCGGCGGCATATTAAAACCAGCCAGTCTAACATGCTTACACTCGAGATAGTTTTATCGCACGCAACAAAGCTTCTTCGCCAATTATAGCAGTTTGTTGCCTGTTTTGTCTACTGTAGACATAACCGAGATACGCTATTGGCAGAGCGGAGCGAGAAAATTTTGTCGCGTTTGTCATGTTAGCCCGGCTGGTTTTTTTTTTTAAGACATTGAGGACGTTTTAGGGTGTTCGAAATTGATATTTGTTGGCTAGAGCTGTAAATATTTAGCAATCTGTGGTTGCTCCTCATTTTGACCAAAATTGTGCAGATATTCAGTTTTCTTACAGTGACATTTTTTAAACGTAAATATCCGAGATTGAATTCACCTTAGGCCCGGCGCCCATTATCGGCATCGGCAAGGAAATTGATCTTTCGGCATCCTACATGCAAGCGCACACTATCGGCAATTATGCTTTGGCATGCTGCAACGTTCTTAGGGATGACGAGGCGTCCTTAAGGATGCCGCACCGTCCTGTAGCTTGCCGAAGCGTCTCAATATCGTATTTCTCATCATAACAGTCTCAGAGTTGTTACAAGCTAGTTGTCTGAATTGTATTTAATATGGTGGACTGGGATCTAGTGTTCATAGCAACTCTTGCTGAAGAAGAAGAGAAATCTAATCAAAGCAAGGCAAGGCAAGCTATCCCCCGAGTGTTGCCTCGGCGCCGGCGGCGTACTGAAGGATGCCGAAGGATGCCGAAGCATCCCGAAGCATTCTCAAGGCTGCCGATACAGCAGCCTCAAGCATACCGAAGCGGTATTTTTGTTATTACGACCACATATCACGGAAATTTCTACTTTATTACCATTATGTTATAGTATATTGCTATTTTCCACATAAAATCCTCAGTCGTACCGATGCCGATAATGGCCGCCGGGCCTTACTTAGCTTACATTACTGTGTGAATGCGGTTACGTACGTCTCGCGTTCCCTTCAGGACTCGTAAGTAGGTATTAGCTTTGATGGAATCGAGGTATTGATTTGGAATCTTTGCTCCTAAAATGTACATAGGAATTATTCGTTTAGTAATAAAAGTGGATGTTTTCATTCGAGTTTTTATCTACTTTCAATGAAAAGGTTTACATAAAGTTTACATTTAATTAACATTACGAAAGGTAAACGTGAAAGAACAACTTTTTATAGAGTTATACATACGAAGAGGGTCACAGGAAGCCGCTGGATGTAGACCGCTGCCAGCTGGTCGTATTGGAGGCGTTTGGGGGAGGCCTATGTCCAGCAGTGGACTTCTAGTGGCTGAGATGATGATGATGATGATACGAAGAGATTAACTGTCCCGCTCTTGCACTTAATGATTCTACTTTTTTTTCAAAAGCCTCCTCACTTAGGCCTCCTCTCTTTCTCCAATTATTCCTTTCTGATGTTTCTTCTTTTCTGTTAAAATTCTGTCAATTCGTCTTTTTTATACCACTAAGCTCACAAACAAGCATACGTCCCGCCTGATGGTAACCGGTCACTGTAACTTATGAACGCTTGCAACAACGTGGATATCACTCACGCGTTGCCGACCCTGTAAAATACCCTTTTCGAAACAACAACGCATGAACCATATTTAGCCTCCATGACGTCATCAATCCTGTTTATCGTTTGTCTCGCTTACTCATCACATAAATCACACTTAAGTGATCAAATCGTGATGCGCAGCCTCATTAATAACTGATCATAGTACCTTGTCATATTAACTTGTCCTTAGAAGTTCTAATTAAAACTTCCAACAACAGCATCAACATTAAAGTGAAAAGGGACTAATGTTTCATTGTTATTCTCTTTATATTTGACTAGCACCCCGTCCCAGCTTCACCCCCCAGCTTTCCAACGGTGAAAATATTTTTTCAAATCGGTCCTGTAGTTTCGGAGTTTGTCGGCCATGTTGTTGGGATCTGTACCCCTGATATTTGTATACAAATATAATGATCGGCTGCTTAGTCAAGCCGTGAAGGAATAACAAACAACCAAAAAAAACTCACTTTCTCTTTATTATTAGTATGAAGTATGAGATTTTAAAAGGTTGTATTTTTTTTTTAATTCAACATTATTTACTTGAATTTTCATACAACTGTCGCTGATAGAACAGTTACTCACTTATAGATGTTTTTTCAATGGATGAATTTAATTAGAAAATGTATAAAATGTATTTACACATTTTTTATTCATTTAAAAAATGTAAAAAAGTTCTTGTAGGCAAAAAGCGCGGTTCTCGGGCGAAAAATGTTTTAATAAATTCCTCCCTCGCAGTACGGAGGTGGCTTAGTAATAAATAACGACTCTAATTAATTGTCAACGCTGAAGTGGCTTCAGCGCAGATAAAGAATACATTTTTTCCAGTTTGTCGGCCAATGAAATTGGTGAGCAGGTCCGTAAAATACCATTCAAGTTTTCGAAGACAACTTTTTGACTTCGACTTTATTGAATAATTATTTGCGTGTAAGTATCTATTTGGCCGTATGCTTGTTTACCACCTTTGTGGTATAAAAAAAAGTATCTATTTTATATATTTACTAGTAAAACCCTCGCAACATCGTTTACGTATATCTCGCTTTCCCGTGGGAATTTTGAAAAATCCTTTCTTAGTACACCCGTAGACGTCGTAAGGAAACTACATTCCAAATTTGGAATCTCTAGACCCAGCTGTTTGCTTAACTGCTCGAGGAGGTCGTCTATGTCGACTCACACATTAACTATATATATATTTATACACAAACAAAAAAAACTACACACACGCATATATATATATATATATATATAGTTTTGTTATACATATATATTTATGTAAATATATATGTAGTTTTTATCTTTGAGAATTTTTATTATTATTACCCTAAAAACTAACTGTTTTATATATATATGTATATATAAAACAGTTAGTTTTTAGGGTTCCGTAGCCAAATGGCAAAAAACGGAACCCTTATAGATTCGTCATGTCTGTCTGTCTGTCCGTCCGTATGCACAGCAACTTTTTTCCGAAACTATAAGAACTAGGTATACTGTTGAAACTTGGTAAGTAGATGTATTCTGTGAACCGCATTAAGATTTTCCACAAAAATAGAAAATAAAACAATAAATTTTGGGGGTTGCCCATACTTAGAACTGAAACTCAAAAAGTTTTTTTTCATCAAACCCATACGTGTGGGGGTATCTATGGATAGGTCTTCGAAAATGATATTGAGGTTTCTACAATATGTTTTTCCTAAACTGAATAGTTTGCGCGAGAGACACTGCTAAATTGATAAAATAAGTGCCCCCCCCCCCCCCCCCCTGTAACTTCTAAAATAAGAGAATGATAAAATTAAAAAAAAATATGATGCTGCTACGGAACCCTTCATGGGCGAGTCCGACTCGCACTTGTCCGCTTTTTTTACATCTGTCAGTGGCAAAATAACTGTGAACGGAGAGTAGTGCCAGTAGTGCGTCTTCTATCAACCTATATCTGCGTAGTGGATATTGAAAAATAAAATATGCGGCGTGAATTAAACGGGTAATGGACGGAATTGCATTAGTCAACGAACAGGATGGGACAAAGCGAAGAGTTTTTACAGGTTTTTATTCAGTTATCTGTAACGCTTCTTTAAGTGCCTGTACCGTATTAAAATTTTGTATTATATTTAAAAGAAAATCATATCAGAATGTTAATAAGGATTACTAGCGATTGCCGCCGTTTCTCTTGCGAAATCCCGTTATTCCCGAACTGTTATCCGGGAAAAAAACAATCCTATGTGTTAATCCGGATTATAAACAACCAGTGTATTCAAATTTCAAGAAAATCTATGCAGCCGTTTTTATGTGAAAGAGTAACAAACATCTAATACATCCTCAAATTTTCATATTTTATATTATTACTAGCTTAAGCTTTTCCCCGCGGCTTCGCTCGCGTTAATTTTATGACATAGATCTCGTTTGAAAACAAAACAGCCCATAGCGCGACTTGTGGCACCATCTGTTGGCCGATACAGCGCCCTCTATAGTAGAAAAAGTTTCCCATTGGAACGACATACTTTCACGGGATAAAAAGTAGCCCATGTTGGGCTCTGTACCCCTAACAATATGTATGCAAATTGTCATAATGATCGGCTGCTTAGTCAAGCCGTGAAGGAATAACAAACAAACAAACTCACTTTCTCATTTATAATATTAGTAAGGAAGTAAGGATTATGAGGATGTTGATTGATAGCCCGATGGCTAAATTAGTAGGACCCTCATAGGCAAAAGGAGGTGATACAATTCTCTTAGTAGAAAAACCCACTATAAGCGGGCCAACCATGACAGGAAATTTAGAAAATACGAACTGACGTTTTGAACCTTATTCTAACTAGTATTTTTGACAGGACTACGTGTTTCGTTGTTTCGGATGGACACTTTCATAGTAGACCCGAAGATTTTAATATGAACGCCTACAATCCTTTATCCCCGGTCGGGTCATGATGAAAAATAAAAATAAAACTTTTTCTAATTGGCCTCGGGTCTTGGATGTTTATCTATTTAAGTATTTGTTATAAAATATAATATCGTTGAGTTAGTATCCCATAACACAAGTTTCGAACTTACTTTGGGGCTAGCTCAATATGTATGAATTGTCCCTATATATTTATTTATATTTATTTATATTTATGAACAGAAAAAAATAGCCACCCGATAGAGAGATAGTTATAGTTTAGAATAGTGTTTATAAATATACTCTAAAATCTGGAATAAGTACAAAATTCTTGCGCCGGAGCCTGGGATTTTTTGAATCATCTCTATTCTGCCTGATTTTATATTTTATTTATTTTTAAGATTATGTATAGCATTTTTTTCTCTATAAAAAAATCTATAAATATCATGTTTTTAAAAATAATTTTCACAGCAGGTATATAACGATAACTTGCAGACTAGTGTATGCATTACCTATATGAAAAATGTAGCCGATTGCTAGTGAAAATATTAAATCTTTTTTCACATAATAATTAATTGAGAATACTTTATTTATCAAGACAATTGTATACAAATAGTTATATATGCAATTACAATTTTTCTAGTAAAATCATCGTCCATTTACGCAATATTTCGAAATTTTTAATCATATTTCAAAATTTTTTTTCGTTGACCGTATACTTAGCTGTGATAGTTTTTCCTGTAGGTTCACTAAATGGGCTACTCCCATATTTTCTAATTATGGCAATAGGAATCAGTGTCAAAATTTTTGCTGGTGTTAGTTTAACAGCCATCTGAAACGGAAATGTTTTACAGAAGCAGTTTCTGAAACGAAAATAATTTTCAGAAACTGGTTGTAAGAAAAATTTAATGGAGAGATTTAAATTTTTCATTCTACATTTTTTTTGGACAAATCACACAACGCCATGTAGTTCCAAACTATGCAAAGCTTACCATTAGGCGGGCCGTATGATTGTTTGCCAACTTTGTGGCATAAAAAAAAACAGCAATCTAGTATCCACAGTATCTATACTGTGAATACTAGATTGCTAATACCGTAGCCAATAGACGCTTGCAATACCGAGGGTATCACTCACGCGTTGCCAACCCTCCCAATCCCTCAAGTGGAGCTCTGTAGACCTTACTCACCGTAAGAACACAACATGGCCGAGACCAATGCTAAATTATTTGGTATTCAGATGTTATTTATTAAGATTGTTACTTTAGGTTGCCCTGTGGTAGCTATTCAGTTAGTACTTATAACATGGCTAAATCCAGTCTGCGCTTACGTATTAACCATGTGTTGTGTACACAATATAAATTATGTAGTTCGTTAACTTATAGGGTACAATTAAAAGTTATCATATCACTATTCACGCTAATCAAAAGTTTTAACTATAACTATGTACAGACTTTCAAACTTTTTAATATACTTGGACACATGAAGGCAATGACATCAAGTCAATAAAGGTTAAAAAAAATACCTAGATAATTATACATGGGGTTACTTTGTAAACCTCGAGGATAGGTAAGAAGTTACTTGATCAACCTCTTAGACAAAAAAAAAAGATAAAATTCGTAAAAGTTGTAATAGAAATACTGCAAATAAATTTACTGAAGAAGTGACAGATTAGGGTAAAAAATGAATTATGAGTTTATTTTAAAAAGGTAGAATATGTTTATAAAAATGATTAATTTTAATAAAAACAAATATATTTAAACACTTGTGTATTTGTATTCAAGTCAAATATTAAATAAAGGTTTGGAAAGCTACTCTTGAACCGTTACGTTTAGGTACCCTTGAGAGACTATATTAGCTTTTACTAAATACAAAACTTAATGAAACCGTATTGTACACTAATTAGTTAATAAAGTGTAAACAAGTTTCAAAAGAACGAATTAAGATTAGCTGTTAATTTTAAATTGAAATAATTCAGAATTGCGATTTCAGTACAGTAGTAACCTAGGTGTTACAAACCGAACTCTTTTGATAAACATTATCATATCATACTAATATTATAAATGAAAAAGTTAGTTTGTTTGTTTGTTATTTCTTCACGGCTTGACTAATCAGTCGATCATTATGAAAATTTGTATATATGGCCAGGGGTACAGAGCCCAACATAGGCTACTTTTTATCCCGTGAAAGTATGTTATTCCAATGAGGAAATATTTTTTCTTCTATAGTGGACGCTGTGTGGGATGCTATCGGCCAACAGACGGCGCCACAAGTCGCGCTATGGGTTGTTTTGTTGTCAAACGAGATCTATGTCATAAAATTAACGCGGGGAAAAGCAAGTATTTTTATAATTTCATCTATTTTACTGTCACTACACTTTTCACCTTCAAATTTTTACCTCGCCATCGTACAATTTTCATAAAATATAAGTTCCCCCATTTCCTCACACTCTTTTTCTAACCTCTTACTAGCTGTTCTTAAAAAGTGAAGCTACAACATTACATAGTCCGAAGTTCCCATGACATCGTGAAAACACACTTAGTTTAACAAACATAAAAATTTAATATTAGTTTTAATTTAATTGAATTACAAATAATAGAAGAAGATTCTTCTCAAAAAAATATATTTTCTCCTTAAATTTCGGCGACAATTTGCCCTCACTAAAGTTCTTTTCATATTGGCCACGTACAAAGGCTGAACAAAAGATGACCTTCGCATAAGGGACCAATGATGGTTACAATAGAATTTTTCTCAATAGAATAAAATATAATGTAAAACTAATTTTTTGGGATTGTTAGAATTTTTGAGAATTTTCTTATTTGTAATTGTAACCGTTTGAAATAGCAACTCTCTCACTCAATTAATTCTAATTTGAAAGTCTTTTATTTTTTATTGGAAATCGACTACATTTTTACCTAGGTAAATCATCGACATAAAGTAGGTAATACGTTCTGTAAGATATCCGTTACACCTATTGCAAACTACACTGGGCGTCAAAAATAAGTAGTACAGTTTTAAAATGCAATATCTCCTAAACTACAGAAGCTAGACCTTTGAAATAAAAAAAAGTTACGACAATTTCATTTCATTTAATAAAAACTTTATGCATAATATCGTCTTTTAAAGATTGATTTTTATTTCAAAACTCTAGACGACCTCCGTGGCGTAATGGTTACCACGCCAGACCGCCACCCAGGAGGTCCCGGGTTCGATCCCCGGTCGGGTCATGATGAAAAACGAACTTTTTCCGATTGGCCCAGGGTCTTGGATGTTTATCTATTTATGTATTTGTTATAAAAATATAATATCGTCGAGTTAGTATCCCATAACACAAGTTTCGAACTTACTTTGGGGCTAGCTCAATGAATTGTCAAAAAAAAAAAAAAAATAGCAGTAGTTTAATAACAGTAGTTTTTATAGTATAAAAGTAATTGCAATTTTAAAACTGTACTACTTATTTTTGACGCCCAGTGTAGTGCAATGCAAATGCATTTTGTATCGGTACTATTAGGGACAAGCCCACCACACATTCCCACCGATGTCTCCTGTGTAGCCAGAATCAACAACGGCGACCTCAGATTGACAATAAGCAATAAAGTTCATTGAGGTCCCAGAGGAGATAACTACAGCTGTCTTGGAACTCACAACGAATTTAATCAGAAAGAAGATAGCCGGAGTAGGAAGTATTGAAAGGACTTCCCTCCTTAACAACTATGTGAGAAACAGCAATTTAAAGCAAAAGGCATTATACCCTAGAGAGATGGCAAATCAAGTGAGGCTCGATTGCCGAGCACTACGGTTTATTGTTACATTACTATTGGGACCTAATGCTATGAGCTGTTGTGTACTATTTTGATTCCAATAATATGTATTGCAAAACCTTGTATATGAGAACTTTATTAATTTAAAAAATCCATACTAATATTATAAATGTGAAAATATGTCTATTTGTTTGTTTGTCCGTCTTGCACGACAAAACGGAGCGACGAATTGACTTGATTTTTAAGTGGAGATAGTTGAAGGGATGGAGAGTGACATAGGCTACTTTTTGTCTCTTTCTAACCACCCACTTCCCTAAAATGGGGGGTGGAATTTTAAATAGAGGATTTCACAATTTTCATGGTAGAAAGCTAAAAATTGGTATGCAGACTATTGTGTCTAACAAAAAAATAGTGCATCCTTTTTTTTGAAATCTGTCTCCAACCCCTTAAAAGAGGGGGTGAAAGTTTATATGAGACTTTGCGCAGTTTTCGGCCGTTCTACGCTGCCCGGGTCAACCCTTTTCTTTTTTGACTGCACTAATGTCCTAATATAATATGATATTGCACTCATTTGCAGACAAGCAAATCGTAGCAAATACGGAACGCACTTGCCGAGTTCTCTTCACATAAAAAAAATTAAAGACTAAAATTGTTTGTTAAATATTAACTGAAATATTTCTGTATCTAAAAATAACAGAGTGAACCTTTTTCTTTCCTTGAAACTTTTATTTTATTCATAGAAAACAGTTCTACAAACTTTTTCGTGCAACTCTGTCTTGAAATCACAATAGGGGTGTTTTGAATGTGAAAAATAGCAGCTCCAGCTTTTGTTGAGTATCAAAGGTTAAGCTTTTTTTCCAACGAAACACTACAGTTTCGTTGGCTCGCATTTGCTTCAGATAAAAGTCTTAGACCCGTTTCCAACTACACCTAGCTGCCCTAGCATAGGTTTAACCCGCTTAACCTAACTGGAACTAAGTAATATTGACGTTAGAGCTCGTTGGTTTTGACCAAAAACTTAAAGAAGGCTCGTAGTCTCTTTTTTCTATGAGAATTTGAAGGATATTTTATTTTAACACTTGGGTTTTACGCGTACCTAATGCTGTTTCTATGAATTTATGGTAAAGTATATAAGATTTATAATAAAATACATTCATTGAATTTCATTGGAAATCGTGTGAAAGTTGGAACGGTATATGATATAAGTTTGTTTCCAAAACTCAATAGCAGTACACCTGCTATTCTAGTATTCATGAGATTTTAATGGTGAACTGTCAATATCATAACCCAATGTCATTGTAAGTTAGTAAAGTTACACGGAGTAAACTTCATTACTTATTACTAAGTAATTTGCGGTAACACTACGTATGTTACGTTATAATACTTGAAATTATACTTAACTAGCTTTTTTGCCCGCGACTTCGTCCGCGTGAAGTTCCGGACCCGTTCCCGTGGGAACCACATTGAATTTCGGGAAAAGCTATAGCCTATGTCACTCCCTGATAATGTAGCTTTCTACTGGCGAAAGAATTTTTGAAATCGGTCCAGTAGTTTCGGAGCCTATTCAATACAAACAAACAAACAATCAAATCTTTCCTCTTTATAGTACTAGTATAGATTTATGAGTTGAAAAGACAAATTTTGATTGAAATGAAATGAAATTAAACCGTTTATTTCAGAAATTAGACCCTTCACAGGCACTTTTTCTTGTCATTTACAACTTGTTTAAATAAAGAAAATAAACGACGCTATAAACTACCACCATTTCGGACACAAGCAAAATGGCCACCGGTAAAAGAAATGGCGAAACAAAACCGTTTACGGCCTTTTTTGTCATTTTGTATTTTTTTTCCACTCGTTAATTACAATGTATAAGTACATTAAAATTTATAAGAAGAACACGCGGAATGATATACACAAATGGTGTTGAATGAACAAGTCTTAAATCTACAATAAAATAAAAAAGTCAGCACTGATAAGAGTGAGCAGACCAGTCCCAGGCAGCACCCGTTCACGAGATTCAAAGCGAAGAGCTTGATTGCGTCGCTGTGCATTGCAATCTAAACTAACATGTAAGTTAAACAACGTCGAACCTAGCCAGTGTTTGAATGGGTTTCGTTATCTCGAGCTTCTCCGTGGTTCAGAGGGGTGTACGCCAAGTTCTTGGTCTTCAGGCGGCTTGAAAATAATTGCCTCCTGAAACCCGCAATGGTGCAGCGTGGCAGAGTACGCTCTAATCACCTTCGATTGAAGAAAGACTAGTATCCTTTCAGTGAGATGATTATGTACCAATGCAGGGATCAGAATCGCGCTGTCTGGTGCCGAAGAGGGTTACTACTATGCTACCAACACGCCACAGTGCTGTCAAATCACAAATACGCCGTTTGTCCACCGTCACCGTCACATCACCGCCTGTCACTTGAACGCCGCCGTGCGTGACGGCGCCATGCGGTGGACACTACTTCGGTATGTATCGCTACTTCGGCGCCGTCATGTCGATCTCGGTGACATGACGGAGACGGTGGCTGTAGACAAACGGCCGTATAGTTTATGAGGTATCAAATGGAATCGAAAAGAAGATCAAGTTGATGGCATTTCTCTAAGTATCTATTTAGTGTTCAAGAGTACTCGTCCAAACATTCCATTTTGCATAAGCTTTGCATACAAAAGACAGTAAACATTTTTATGGTTTTGTTTGTATGAATAAAAATTTAATTTTAAACGTAATAAGAGTACTGGAATTTTTAAAATTTAATATATTCAAGGCCCCTATTCTTAACAAAAAATATGGTTAAAATCCCTTATCTTCTAGCGCCAGCGGACGTACTATTCGATTCTCGCATAGGAGAATCATATTAGTTTGCAATATCAAGTACGGCTTTATATGTACATACGTGTCAAGTACCCGTAGGTACCCATTAGTTATAAAATAAGCAGGCTTAGAGGTCCAGATGGCGATGTGTGGGTGTACAATTTATTATTGGAGTGAAAACTTCTCTAGCGGCGCTTGGCACTTTTTTTAGATGGGTAAAATGTTAAACTCGCGTCAGATCCGTAGCCTGATCGAAAAGGCGTAAGATAACCATTCCAAAATATTCAAAAGTGCACTACGTTGATGTTTAAGTTTTCACTTCTGCCGGCACTCCCGGAGTGCAATCCGTCCTTTTTTTAAGTTAACCATAAAATACCGAATCTAATGTGAGGGCATAATTTGATATAAACATTTTCATTTGCTAATATTTTTGTCACCCTGCAGGTTCGGGTACCCATATAACACGAATACCCCCTTTTAAATCGGAAAAATACAAACAAACAACCAGTACATTTCATGGAATCGGAACAAAGCCAAGCACGTACAGTTTGATTTTTATCTCTTAAGAAAACATTGCAATCGTTGGATTTTTGTATGGGGGACAAAGAAGACAAATAGATAGTATTTCTTTTAAGTTTTTGACGAAGAAGTATAGATAGATAGAATACTCTTTATTTACATTACACACAGGAAAAAGTACAAAAAAACAATCTTACAAACTAGTGTAAATGCAATAAGGAAGCCTTATTGCTAAAAAGCAATCTTTTCAAGGCAACCTTAAGGTAACGAATTTCGGTATGAAGTGGGCAGGGCTAACAACACAAGAAAATTTTTCAAGAGAGGTAGGGCATAGCGGATAATCCACTCAAATCGGAGCAGCCCGTCTGGGGAAGGACCTCCACCTTACAGAAGATCGTAGTCAAATAGCATTGGTCTTGGCCATGCTGTGTTCCTACGGTGAGTAGTCTCCAGAGATCCACTTGGGGGGGTTGGCAACGCGTGAGTGATACGCTCGGTATTGCAAGCATCTATAGGCTTACGGTGATGCTTAGCATCAGGCGGGCCGTATGCTTGTTTGCCAACTTAGTAGTATAAAAAAAACTAAACAATAAAAAGTATATTTTTGTTTTATTTATTTTTATTTATAAATAAGCACAAAATATCTTTTTCTTTTCTTATCCTACCACTAGTTCAAAAGGCGGAAGGGCCGTACCATGATCGCTTAAAACAAAACAAGATCGGCTGAGTAAGGGAGACAGTGCAATACATGATGTAAGGCGACGTCTCGTTTACACAATCGTTTAAGAATACAAAGTTGCTCTTTTAAAATGGTACTTGTACTTGTATTAAAATATTTTTAGTGACAGAGGTAAGCGAGCTATAATGTAAACGAGGCTACTGAGGTCTATTGATAATTCTTTTCGAACAAAGATGTGTGGAGAAACTCATTCAAATGTGATAAAAAAAATGCATTAGTATCATGTAACTATTGATTATTCTCCCACGACCCACGTCGCCACTCAAATGTAGCGTCACAACTACAACGCAACTTACATTTGCTTATATACATACGACAAAATTCGTTAATTTTTCCTTGAGCTGTCACACGATACTATAACGACCGCCATTTTGATACAATTCGTATGCAACTCGGGTCGTGCCCGACGGTATCCGACGAGTAGTAGACGCTTTACGTCGTGTGCAGAGAGGCGAATTTGTATGAAAACTACTCTCGAGCGACTGGTATAATAAGCGTATGCCACTTTACTTGTGTATAATTAGATCGTGGGCAAACGAGCTTATAGAAAGCAACTAAGTATCGCTCGCCAATAGTGTCTTATAGCTAGTACTTCAATATGCAGCCAGCCTTAGTCAACAACCAGACGACCTTCGTGAATGGTCGCTGACACACACTCCAGTAATACCAAAAAGGATTATATTGTAAAACGTATAAACAACTTGTCTACGAAAGTGGACACAAAACTAAGCTGTGTAATGCCCTTACTTTAGAGATTACTCACACCCAAGTTACAAGCTCGTAACTTTAAATAATGTAGTTAATAAAAGTAAGTCATCATTATTACCCAAATTATTTCACTGCAGGGTCTCCCTTCATATGAAGGAGACTAGCTGCCCGGCCCGGCTTCGCCCGGGTACTGTTTCGTTTTTTTTTCAATCTTTCTGAGAGATTTTCTTAATATTTTTTTCCGTAAGAACCTTGTACAGAGTATTAGAAAACTACAAAAAAAAATTAGCCAAATCGGTCAAGCCGTTTTCATGTTATGTCGTGACAACGGAAAACGGGTTTCATTTTTATATATATAGACTAGCTTCCGCCCGCGGCTTCGCCCGCGTGGCCTAGTAACAATTAGCATATCTTTCTAATTCTAAATTTGACAGAAACAAATTCCGGTCCGGCACGGCCCGGTACGGTACGGTTTCATCCGGTCCGATCAGGTCCGGTCAATCCGGTCCGGTCCGGTCCGATCGGTCCGGTCCTTATAAGGACCCTACATGACAAATTTGGCATCTCTAGACCCAGCGGTTTAGGCTGTGCGTCCCCTCTCAACTTCGTTTGCGTATATCTCGCTTTCCCGTGGGAATTTTGAAAAGTCCTTTCTTAGTACATCCCTAGACGTCGTAAGGAACCTACATGCCAAATTTGGAATCTCTAGACGCAGCGGTTTTGGCTGTGCGTTGATACACCCTCGCAACTTCGTTTGCGTATATCTCGGTTTCCCGTAGGAATTTTGAAAAATCCTTTCTTATTACACCCCTAAACGTCGTAAGGAACCTACATTCCAAATTTGGAGTCTCTAGACCCACCGGTTTGGGCTGTGCGTTGATATATAGTTAAGTCAGTCAGTCAGGACTTTGAATTTTATATATATAGATGAAAAAAAAAACGGTCCGGTCCGGTTCGATCCGGTCCGGCACGGCCCGGTACGGTGCGGTTCCTTCCAGACCGATCAGGTCTGATACGTTCCGGTCCGGTCCGGTCCGTTCCGGTCCCGTCCGGTCCGGTCGGTCTGGACCTTATAAGGACCCTACAAGTGAAATTTGGCATCTCTAGACCCAGCGGTTTGGGCTGTGCGTCCCCTCGCAATTTCGTATGCGTATATCTCGCTTTCCCGTGGGACTTTTGAAAAATCCTTTCTTAGTACATCCCTAGACGTCGTAAGGAACCTACGTGCCAAATTTAGAATCTCTAGACGCAGCGGTTTTGGCTGTGCGTTGATACACCCTCGCAACTTCGTTTGCGTATATCTCGGTTTCCCGTAGAAATTTTGAAAAATCCTTTCTTAGTACACCCCTAGACGTCGTAAGGAACCTACAGTCCAAATCTGGAGTCTCTAGACCCACCGGTTTGGGCTGTGCGTTAATATATAGTTAAGTCAGTCAGTCAGTCAGTCAGAACTTTGAATTTTATATATATAGATGAAAAAAAACCGGTCCGGTCCGGTTCGATCCGGTTCGGCACGGCCTGGTACGGTGCGGTTCCTTCCAGATCGATCAGGTCTGATCCGTTCCGGTCCGTTCGGTCTGAATCTTATAAGGACCCTACATGATAAATTTGGCATCTCTAGACCCAGCGGTTTAGGCTGTGCGACCCCTCTCAACTTCGTTTGCGTATATCTCGCTTTCCCGTGGGAGTTTTGAAAAATCCTTTCTTAGTACATCCCTAGACGTCGTAAGGAACCTACATGCCAAATTTGGAATCTCTAGACGCAGCGGTTTTGGCTGTGCGTTGATACACCCTCGCAACTTCGTTTGCGTATATCTCGGTTTCCCGTAGGAATTTTGAAAAATCCTTTCTTAGTACACCCTTAGACGTCGTAAGGAACTTACAGTCCAAATTTGGAGTCTCTAGACCCACCGGTTTGGGCTGTGCGTTGATATATAGTTAAGTCAGTCAGTCAGGACTTTGAATTTTATATATATAGATAAGAGCGTACTCTGCTACGCTGCTGCAATGCGGATTGGTAGAGGCCAGAGTTTCATCGCAAGTGAAGCAACGTCGACCCAAGTCAGTGTTTAGATGGATTTTGTTATCTCGAATGTGTCCGTGTATCGAAGGACACGTCAAGCCGTTGCTCGTCGGTCCCGGCTCTTGTCGTTGGATGACAATCGTTAATCCAAGTTAAGCCGCCATACCGCATTGGAGTAGCGTCGTATAGTACACTCTAATCACCTTCGAATGAATGAGACCCGTATCTCTGCAGTGGGATAATAAACCGCATAATCTTATGATTTTTACTACACAACCAAAAGCAGCAAGTCATATTGTGTGGCACTTTAACAACTATAAGTTTCACTCTTAAAACCTTTAAAGGAGATCGTTAAGAAAATTCAATTTTTTCTATTGTTAACATAAATCTCTGGTGTTGAAACTTATGTTTATACTTCTTCTTCTTCTCGATCGTTCCCTCTGCTGAGGATCGTGACTCTCCACGACCTTGTCGACTAGTTGCCACCATCGGTTGCGCACAGACACCTTGTGCAAGTGCGTCGCTGACAGTCATATGTTTATATAAAACTAGCAAAACCCGCGCAACTAACCTTTCCTATCGGACGCCTTTTTTTATTCTCGTAAGAATAATGCTTTGCAGCAGCCCCACCGCCCGGGGAATATGCGGTGGGGACTGTGCGATTTAGCACTAAAAACTAACGGGATGCCACTTGCCCCCTAAGTGGCGGGCGGGGCCACGGGAACTCTGATACATCCGCGAGTCGCGGCCGTCTAGCTAAAGCCCCCTTGTTAGATCCAATTCCAGACGAAATTGTCTCAATTCCCGATGCAGTAGGTGCTATTGACTCCTTAACAGCGCACGTGCAGAAAGTCGTTAGCGACTGCTCGCGGCGTGTCCCAGTGAACGCTCATCGTCGCTGGACACTTCCGCCGGATGCGCGCGCTCTGTTAACAGAGAAAAACCGAGCCCAAAGGGCCTACTTCTCCGCTCCCACTGAGCCTAACCGCGTCCGCATGCGCGCTGCTCAATCAGCGGTTAAGCGTCGTATCAGACAGCTTAGAAACGACCAGTGGGACGAGACTCTCTCCAATTTGGTCCCATCTCACCAAGCCTTCTGGAAACTTGCCAGAGCCCTTAAGGCAGATACAGTGGCTGCCACCCCTCCGTTAGTACAGTCAGATCCCTCCCTCCCCCTCGCCTTCAAGGACGAGGAAAAAGCTGAATGCTTAGCATCCAGTCTTGAGGCACAATGTGCACCTAGCACACTCCCCGTTGATCCAGATCACCTACTCGAGGTCGATACTGTGGTAGCAAATAGACTCGCGAGCCCACTTACAGATGCCGACCCCCCGTTAGAGCCGGTAACCCCTGATGAGGTAGAGTCCCTTATCAAAGATCTACATAATAGGAAGGCCCCGGGGCCTGACGGGATTTCTAACAGAGTCATCAAGCTCTTTCCCGCCCATCTTATACTACTCCTGACTGCTATCTTTAACGCAGCCCTCAAAAATAGCATTTTCCCCCAAACTTGGAAGGAAGCCACCGTCATCGGCATTCCAAAACCCGGCAAGCCCAAGGATCAGCCCTCGAGCTATCGCCCTATCAGTCTTCTTAGTTCAATAGGAAAAATCTATGAGCGCATAGTTCTCGCACGTCTCAAAGATTTTTCCCTTGCCAACAATCTCTTGCCTAACGCGCAGTTTGGTTTTAGAGCCAAACACTCTTGTGTCCAGCAAGTGCATCGCATAGTCGAACACGTGTTGGACCGGAGAGCGAACAGATCCCGCCCGCATAAAACGGGCGCTCTCTTCTTTGACGTGGCAAAGGCGTTCGACAAAATTTGGCACAACGGGCTTATTTATAAGCTCTACAAACTCAATACGCCAAATCGTCTTGTGCTCATCATTCAAGACTACTTGTCGAACCGCTCTTTCCGCTATAGGGCGGATGGGGCACTATCCCCCCCTCACACCATTAGAGCCAGAGTACCACAAGGGTCCGTGCTCTCGCCTCTCCTTTACACGCTTTACACAAGCGACTTCCCCGAATTCAGACCCAGTCCACTAGCGACCCATACCGCTCTCTTCGCAGATGATACTGCCATCTACTGTTCAGCCCGTAGTATTCCCCCAATTATAGACTCACTCCAAACTGCCGCCAATACTCTTGGCGACTGGTTTAGGAAATGGCGCATCGAAGTCAATCCTCAAAAAAGCGCCGCTATCCTCTTCGCTAGAGGTAGCACCCCAAATCCCTCCTCCAGAGTCGAAATGTTCGGACAACCGATCCCTTGGGAAAGGAAAGTCCGCTACCTAGGCGTCACACTCGATAGGGGACTCACCTTCCGCGATCATATTAAGATTGTCCGCAACCGCGCCGCTTTCGCGCTAGGCCGACTATATTATCTGCTCAATGGGCGTAGTCAACTCTCTCTTAGAAATAAGGTGAGAATTTACACAACGTGCATTAGGCCGATAATGACTTACGCGAGTCCAGTTTTCGCCCACGCCGCGCCCTCTCATATCCACAGGCTGCAAACCATCCAGAATAGGTTTTTGCGCAAAGCCATCGGTGGGCTTTGGTTCATTCAAATTCAAATTCAAATTCAAATTCAAATTCAAAATATTTTTATTCAAATAGGCCTAATATAAGCTCTTTCGAATCGTCACAATTTTTTCCTACCACCAGTTCAGACGGCAGATTTGTGCTAAGAAGAAGCTGGCAAGAAACTTAGCACTTGCTCTTTTAAAATGGTATTACTAAGATACAAATTACAGTGACAGAAAATATAAAATTAACACAAAATATCTGTTATTTCCGATGAAAAAATAATAATAATGCAAATAATTAAAGATTAATAACACTATAAATGAAGAGAAAAAAAAGCGTATTAATATACTGGTATACATATATACCTACATTTAAAGGTGTAAAATTCATTCATTCGGAATTCAACATTCGGAACAAAAACCTCCACATTGACTTAGGTGTGCCGACCATCTCGCACCACCTAAAGCAATGCTCAGTCAGATTTTTCGACTCTCTCGACCATCACCCCAATCCATTGGTGAAAGCCGCAGGGGATTATCCCGCTCCGGCTGACACCATTAGGTCCAAACGTCGTCCGCGGCACGTCCTCAACGACCCGGACGACGCCATTACAGTCGCCATCGAGGCGTACAAACAATTAGATTCCGCGACACAAAGTAGACACACACGTCCGTCATATCGGCCCCGCCGGCGGGGCCGCGCGTCGCGCCACCCTGTAGGGACTCGGTTTTCGCGGTACCGGCACGTGCCCGGCCGCTTCTCTCCAATCCGTTCGCCTTCCCCCAGTGTCGCCATAGGCCGAGGTTCGAGCCCCCCTCTGGGGCGCCCCTAGGCAGACACTGTAAATTTTTGGCGGTGAGAGCCCTACGCTCCCGCAACAGTCCGGTGTCTCAGTAAAGGGTGTCAGTACACCCGAACTGATTAGTCCATACAAAAAAAAAAAAAAAAAGTCTAGCTAAAGATAAACTGACCGAAAACGCTCACCCCGGAACGCTCCGTCGGCAGCACACCGCATCCAGGTGCACTGCCGACACCGAGGACCATTTCCCCCTCAAGACGACGAGCCTGCCCCGACTCGCCGTCTCGGCTGGGCAAGGGTCACCTACATCTCTACGGTCGCAACTTCAATAAACCGTCTTTGACTTTTAAGATCTCCTAAATTATGTTGGTGAAAATGAATTTAAGAAAAGAAGGGGTTTAGGATTTCTTTTGTTAGGAATTTTTTTGTTAGGAACATATTTGAGAGAAAGATTGTGAAGACGGGCATTAGAGTATTTCGATCATGAAAGCCTTAGCGAATATAATTATCTTCAAGTGTACAACAGACCCTACTCTTGACATTTTTTTCAGCAAAGTCATCGATGTGTTGGTTGCCTAAGTAATTGAGAAATTCCGGATCGTGCAGGGGTAAATGAAAAAGGTATGACCTAGACCAACTATCGGAATTGATTGGAACCTCGATTTGTCTATAAACCCGTATATCTGCTGGTCTATTTTCGTAATAAAAACAGTTAAAATATACACTTAATCTTAAGCGATATCTTGAGATTGAGACACTAGATTTTAATTTTTATTATGAGATAGCCCTCCAAAGCACGAAGTAACTCGAGATAACGAAACCCATTAAAACACTGATTAAAATTGCTTGGATACACAGTATGTAGTTGTGATAGGTACACAGTAACGCAATCGAGCTCTTCCCAAACTAGGCAAACCTCAAACTTCAAACACCGCGACTAACTAGAGTTTGTGCTCGGCCTCATAAAAAACAAATGAACCTATGTGACTGCAAGTATTTGCATGTGAGGACGCCACGTCCGTCTATTTATTGGTTAATCTATGTTATTACGCACTAGGTATAGTAAATCGTTTTAGGAAAACTCACCCGTGAGTGATTGCGATTCTTTGAGGTAACGTTTCTGGCTATGATAAAAATAGAGTAAAGGACTTCTGGATTTTACATACAGAAATTGGAAATATATTTGTTTAAAAAATATTTGAGACTAACGCCCGAGTTTTAATAGTAAACCCATTTTTTTTTTTAAATAAATAAATAATATATATACAGAGCACTAGTTATCGTACGGAGCCAAATCGGAAGAGAGAAACGGTGTTGTGTTACCATGCTAAAAGGATCATATTAACCACTTTTAGTGTGGCAACCACAAAATTATATCCTGTACAATAAAAAAAAAACTAATTTCAATCGTACAAAATGTTATGTTTAGAAATTGAACAACTCCTGTATATTGCCATAATTAGTTTTTCCAGAAAAGACGGTACAGTACAGTTTTGAGTGAAAAACAAAACAGACCATAAATTTACTAGACCAAACCCCAATTTCTCGGAGCTCCAAAAATTAATGGGTCGTAAGCTCACCTCGCCGACATAACTTAGGCAAATTCGTTTATCATGGCAAGAATCTAAACTAATATAAAACGAGTTTGGTCAAGTGAGGAAGGACAACGACTGTTTAATGGTTTAATACTGAAATGAGGTACAACCCACTTACGATACTATTTGTTCTCGAATATCAATCAAATTCAAATTCAAATTCAAAATATTTTTATTAAAATAGGCCTAATATAAGCTCTTTCGAATCGTTGTATGGTTTGTCGTATGGTTTAAAAACACATAAAAAATCAAAAATACTTTATTCAGTGGGCCCTCGCGGGCACATAGACATCATGCCAACACGACCCGCATAATCATCCCACTGCAGGAATACGGGTCTCCCTTCAATCGAAGGTGATTGGAGCGTACTCTGCCACGCTGCTCCAATGCGAATTGGCTTAACGACTGTCATCTATCGATAAAATCCGGAACCGACGGCTTAACGTGCCCACCGAAGCACGGAGAAGCTCGAGATAATGAAACCCATCCAAACACTGGCTAGGGTTGACGTTGCTTGACTTGCTTGCTCATATTAGAGTGCGACACACAGCGACGCCATTGAGCTCCTGACGGATGCCTATTGACGAGAAGCTTAAAGGCACTCTGTAAATATAGACCTTGTTTCCAAATTTTTTCAATGATTGATTACTAAACATAATTGAATCAAAGGATTTTAGAACGTACTTTGTTAAGATTTTTCACTTCAAGCTTTTTATTTTTAATCTTTCCTGCTTTTCACCGATCTTAACTTAACTAAACTAACTTACTTTTGATCAAATTATAGTAAATGGTCACAAAATATCCAGTGGATCGGGTTACCGTGAAGCCCTCTCTGCACTTGCCGGGCTTGTTTCGGTCAGTGGGATTTCGGGAGACCCTCAACGAATTTGTAGCTGACTTTAGAGGAATTAGAATATTTTGGATCAATCTGTACTAATATTATAAAGAGGAAAGGTTTGTATATTTGTTTTTAACGAATACACGGGAAAAATTCTAGACCGATTTCAAAATTTCTTTCACCTTTGGGAACTATCTTAGTTAAACCCGTGCGAAGCTGGGGTGGCCTTCTAGTTTTACCTACATACAACAGGAGTATCTGCCGCACGGTTACAGAAAATTTCACACTGTGTAAAGAAACTTCTCGAGGCGTTACCAGATATTCAGTTTAAAAAAATAATTTAAAACCAAATTCGAGAACCGTCAGTAGTGGCAAAGTCGTAGTGAGTTGCCATTACGCGCACTTTATTGGCAAAGTTGCGCGGCTGTCGCGAAACGTTCCCGAATGCATCCCTAAATATGTGACATTGTTTCAAACTATGATTATAGCATGCCAGCACAGTGATTCATTTCACTGGTGCAAGTTTTAATGAGATCAGAATAAATAACTAGCACGAAAACATTTTATATTTTAATGGCATATTAAAGCTCTTTCTAATTAGGAAGGACAAAGATATAACTTGATGAGGAGCGATTGAGCTTTGAGCGATTGATGGAGCGAGCCGATTCTTTGCGTGTGAGGAACTGAACGAATACGCAAGTTAAGAAGCGAGGCCTGAAGTGGATGTTTTGCCTTTGAAAAATCTTGTGCTTCTTCTAATTAAGTAGTCAGTACTGTCAAGAGGAGTTCGATGGCGTCGCTGTGTGTCGCACTCTAATATGAACACGCAAGTCAAGCGACGTCGACCCTAGCCAGCGTTTGGATGGGTTTCGTTATTTCAAGCTTCTCCGTGCTTCGGAGGGCACGTTAAGCCGTCGGTACCGGCTGTTATCCGTAGATGACAGTCGTTAAGCCAAGTCGGTGGCCTTCGGGCGGCTTGAAAACACTGGCCTATGCCAATCAGCATTGGAGCAGCGTGGCAGAGTACGCACTAGTCCCCTTCGATTGAAGGGAGACCCATATCCCTGCAGTGGCATGATTATGGGTTGATATGATTTCTAAGTGCCCACAGAATAAATTATTTTTGACTGTCAAGTCAGTGAAATGAAATGAAATCGTAATGAAATCGTTTATTTCAGAAATTAGACCTTCACTGGCACTTTTTCTTGTCATTTACAATTTGTATATATGTATGAAGAAAATAAACTACGTTATGTACTACCACCATTTCGGACACAAGCAAAATGGACACCGGTAAAAGAAATGGCGAAAGAAACCCGGTTACGGCCTTTTTTTTGTCATTTATCAATTTTTTTCTTTCACTCGTTTGTTACAATGCATGTACATTTTATAAGAATAAATAAAATACAGATCCAGGTACATACAGAAATCAAGCACAAAACGCGGGATGTCAGCACTGTCCGGAAACTTAATAACGTTGACCTTTGACAACCCGCAATAGAACAGCGTGGCAGAGTAAACCCCTTTGATTGGAAAGACACCCATATCGTAGCAATGGGGTAAGTCGGAGCTGTTAATGATGAAAGCAAAAATAAATTGTTTAACAAAATCGAAAAGGAATGGAATCAGTCCGAACTTATGTTGATGATGATGAATGCAATGAAATAACTTTGTAGTTTTTACTAAAAGCGAAAATTTTGTAACAAAATAATAATGTATCCGGAATTATTTGGTTTTTTAGCGTAAAATACGGGCAGAATTTTGATCTGACGGGTGTTAGAAGTTCGATACACATTCTGTATCGGAAAATCGGTTGACACTGAACTTTGTTAATTTAACGCAACAGAGTATAACAAGTTTGGCGTAGCTTTTATTTTGTTTAGTGATGGGTAAATGAAAATCGAAAATAAAATATATAAAGTAGCCTTTTAGACATATTTTTAAAATGGCCATTTATGCCCCACTGCTGGACAAAGGCCTCTCCTCTACTTTTCCAACTACTCTCTGCTTTTTTCCCAATTTATTTTCAACTATCGCGTTTTCAACACATTATGACACTAAGCAGATTACATCTGCCTTTCTCCCGTGACCATGGTGTCGAAACGTCGGGTGTAAAAACAGGTTATAAATGTGCGCATTCATGCCCAATTTAACATAGTGTCATAATGCTTTTCTAAGTTGCTATTGAATTTCGTCAATTCGTCTATCTTACTCTTGGCCTTTATCCAGATGGAATCCATTTGGTAGTGGCTTGTGCCTATTCGGGAAAATTATCATGAGAAAAATAGTTACACTCATTTTACCAAAATCATACATGACATTGTTTGCTTGTTTGTTATTTATTTCTTCACGGCTTGACTAAGCCATTATGTATGACCATTATAAAAATTTGTGTAGGTACATATTGTCAGGGGTACGGATCCCAAGATAGGATACTTTTTATTCCGTGAAAGTTTGTCATTTCAATGGGAAAATTATTTTTTCTACTACAGGTGGCGCTGCATTTGCTATGTCGGCCAACAGATGGCGCCACAAGTCGCTCTATGGGGTGTTTTGTTATCAAACTAGATCTATGTCATAAAATGAACCACAAGCGAAGCCGCGGGGAATGGCTTGTCCGAAATAATTTTAATACATTATTGTTTTTATCATCGACTACATTTCATTCTCATTTTGAATACATTGTGAGTTGCACAGAAATATAGTACTTACATAATGAGTTTAAACTTAATTCCACGTTAAGTTTCAAGTTATCTCTTTATATTTCCTTAATTAGACAATGACAGAACGAGATTTAATGTGTCATTACATTTAACTTTAGCAACTCACTGTTTAAGTTATAAAATTAATAATTACGATCAAACTTATAAATTAACATTTTCAGGACCTCCTTTATGACGTCTCTCGACTTTGGCCTTTAAAATTTCTAAGAGCTATATTAAGATTAAAATCTGTTAATCCAGGCACTTGGAGGTCCTCAAATAATAAAAAGTAAGTTGTGTTGTGATTTGTATTTTACAAGTTCTTGGCTATTTACTGTTTTATCACCTTATTACTAAGATTTATGTCAGTGACCGTTAAGTGGTTTGAAAACACTGACATGAGTAAAGTTATGCTCAAACGGCCTTTACACTTGGCTAAATTCAGAGTCTAACAAAAGAGATGGTGCAACACTAAGAAGTGAGAAGTTGTAAGTGCTTCTCGCTTATTCGTATGGCACCATCTCTTTTGTTAGAATCTGAATTTAGCCAAGTGTAAAGGCAGTTTGAGTTGATACTAATTGAGGGAAACACACGAAAATAAGAAAAAAATAAGAAGACCTTGTTATTTTCTACCTACATAAAGACTTGGCTAGTTATTTTTCTTTTTATTTCATGTGCTTCCTGTAATTAGTGTCGACTGCGGATTAGCTGATGTCAGTCTTTTCATGACGCTAATGTCCAATTATCATAAAAGTCTCCTAACAGCTTTTTCAAATCCAAAATTCATGTCCAATTCCTTGTTTTTTTTTTTCTTGACGATGTTGTGCAAGCTAGTGAAGCGCTAACGGGATACGCTTCACCAGCAACATTGGTTTTACGTGGGCGAGGTGTCAACCCGCCGCACAACCCCCGAAATGCTGGAGGACCACACCCGTCGTTGGTCAGCGAGTCCATCGGACTTAGCCGGTTAGTGTAGCTAGGGTGTACTACCGACCATTCCCTTATCCGCCACCTTGGGAATCCTTGGTTTTGGTACGTGCATGACATACCTATACAGATATCGATAAAAAACCGGTTTTTAAAAAACCGACAAAACGGGCATAACTGATTTGACTTTAGCAATGTCACCTATCAACAACCATCGACACCGACAGTCGTGTCAGTCGAAGCACGAGTGCGAAGGAAAACGAAGGTAGTCAATAATTTGCATTTGAGTTTGAATTATGAGGCCACTGAGAAATTATTCGGTGTAATATTTAACATGTTTAGCCGATTGCAGAGATTTTTAAACCAATCCTAATACTGGTTGGGTATGTTGTTGCTTTACTTGCGTGTGCAATTAAATATGTTAATTAGTCATATAGTATTCATAGTAAATTACAAGTTTTGCTTTTGGGACTAATATTTATTGTAGGAAGATTAAAAAAGGATGGACGATAAAATATAGGCTCAAAAATAGTAAGGCTTGGACCCAGGATTAGTTAGAATAATTACATTAGCCTTTATGCGATGTCAACGACCATGAACGAGCTTTTTCCCTTTTCCTACCATAACCTATTAATAGTCTAGTCTTCTCTCCCTGACTGTGGAGATAGATAGTAATTTATATCAAAATCAGTATGTTCATCAACCAGTAACCGGACTCCTCCAATTTTCTCTGCAAAGTTTAGTCAAAATCAGATTGTAGTTTACTCAGAATATTTTTTCTTACCACCAGTAATCTGACGACTGCTGCAGAACTGTAGCAACAAGAACTGAATAACAAGGCATAAGGAAAAATATCTAAATAACTAGGAAGATACCCATCTCTTCGAGGTCCCATCTCATCACACTAATTATGGAGGGAATGCTGTGTTGACACGATTGGTTGACGAGTATAATTCTAACTTTAGGGAAACTGACCCCTTTATCGGTGGAAAGACTAGTTTTTTGAATTTGATAAAATCAATTCTATCCCAAATTTGAATTAAATTCTAATTAAAATTAAAACGTTATGAATGTGCGCAGGTTATCTTGTCATTTACTTTATTGTTATGTAATATTTTATTATTATGATGTGTATATTTTATTTGTGTTTTTGCACAAGTATTATCTGTATTATATGTAGTAGTATATATATTCTAATTATAATGATCAGTTTTTGTTATTATTAAATATAGTTAACATTATTAATATATGTTGTAGTAATTATTTATACGATACTGTGGCTATTGTTAGATATTATTTTGGTCTTTTAATAAAAAAATGTGAATTGTTAGTTTAAGGCGTATTATAATAATTTTGCTGTGAACAACTTTTTGGCCGAACATATTTAGACGAAATTGTCATTTTGTAACTTATCTCTTAAGAATGGCTGTTGTTGTAACTATCAATAAAAAAAAAAAAAATAAAAAAAAAATAGATAATATAATCTACTAGAATGATATAAAATATCAACAAGCAACAAAATTTTATACTCGACCTATAAGTATTGAAAACTTTGCATTGTCCGCAAAAGATGAAAGTATCAAAGATTCTCGAAGGGCAGATAACTTTATTATGAGCGTTTACAAAGTTTAAAGTGAATCCGATGAAGCATTTCCACCATTAACAATATTATATTCGGAAACATTTCACCCGTAGGCCTTTGTGGAAATTATGCGAATTTACCCCGCAATCGCACAATTTCTGTAATAACGTTTTAATTTATATTGTTGTACATATTTACTACGTGAAATGTTATTTCCACATCTACTGCAAAAGTTATAGGCTCCGCTGCAAGACAAAAGCCTCCTCTTTTCTTTTTTTATACAATATTATATTCTACTAATATTATAAAGGCGAAAGTTATGTGTATGTTTGTTACTCATTTTCGCTCAAATGGCTGGGCCAATATTTATGATATTTGGTATGTAGGTAGCAGCTGATAACTTGGATTAACATATAGGGTACTTTTTGTCCCGAAAAATACGTGTTTCCCGCAGGATTTCATCAAAAGTTCATCAATCGAAGGGAATTAGAGCATAATCTGCCACGCTGCTTCTATGCGGAGGCTAGTGTTTTCAAGCCGCTTGAAGAATGAGGGTTGATATGATGATCTTCCTAACCAAGTGGCTTTTTATTGAACACCAGTAGAATTTATATAATCACATTACTTAAACGTCCTATTTCTATTAAATATCGTTTAACGTTAGATACGAGACTGTTGAGAGACGGGTGTACTACACCCTGAAATATTTTATCCCGAATTTGGATGTCAAAAATTCTGTTGTATTTTTGTTTTCAATGAATAAACACAAAAACTATTGGACCAATTTCAAAAATTCTATCATCTTTGGGTAGGTACATTACCCCCGGGTAATATAGGCTATATATTTTTTCTTTTTAAAGGTATCCTTAGTAAAACCCCTGTAAAACTTGGGCGCTCCGCTAGTTTAAAATAAAATTACAATTAAAATTAAAAACACGAAAATTATTCGGACGGGTACCCAAACAAAACATTGCCTAAATCTATGTATTTCATTAGCGCGAGATCCTTGCTAAGCCCTGTAATATAGGGTAGCAAGTCGGATGCGGGCGACCTCTTCTATCCCCGCTATTTGTATCCATCCCACAGGATCTAGCGACAATGTAAACACATTGCTAATTTCTACTGTTTTGCTACTTTTTAAGTAGGGTAAATGCATCTAGTCTAATCGTGGGACATGTCTGTACCACTTCATTTTCTTTCGGATAAAAAATAACTAAGATGAGAATTACGATTAACAAGTATAATCTAAGACATATCCAAATTCCATCATAATGTTAAAAATTGCTAATAGCTAAAGTTTCCTGGCGAAGTTGCATGTAGTATGTACGTATATAAAATTATGTATGCCGAATAAAGTTACAACATAACATAAAAATAGATCCACTTTTCAGTAGCAGCTGTCTATAGGTCATTGCGTCTCTAGCATTATGTACAGAAATAGACAAATATTTTTAAAAAATCCGCTTAAATGTCTCAAGACTGCGAATTTATCCTACTAAAATGGTGTTTGGCTGTTGCATAGCTGACTTATCGTAGGTTTTAAATATCTCGGGGTGGGGAGTTGGGATACCTCCACGCGGTCCACCCTGGTAACGTCGGCGAGTAATTCCTTAGTTTCTGGACCCAACTCTGGAATTACTTGCCGACGGCCAAATTCCCGACGCGGTGGGTCTGCTCCCCGTGCTCCTACCTTGGATGGAGTACGTGGGATGCGGACAAATCCGCTCCCCCTTGCATCCGTACTGGTGCTGGGGGTGGAGCGACTGAGGAGACAACCTCGTTAAAAAACAAGAGGTGGAGCCGGCCGCGCTTGGCTCGGCCGGCTGTATGATGAGCGGTGGTGGACTCGTTCGCTCGCTGATCCTCCCCAAAAGCGTCTTCGCCCCGACTGGTGTCCGGGCCTACTCCACCCGTTGATACCGGGGGCGACCTCCGTATGGTGGAACGCGGAGGCCCTGCAGACACTGGGTCTCGCCAACCCAGACACTGCGGGGGGCGTTAAGGGTTGGGTCACATGGGCGAATGAGACCACCCTGGAAGAGGGAGTGCGCGGTGGCGCAAAGTGTCACAGAGTCCACTAAGTACGTAGTGGACGCTGTGGCACTTGGAGTGGCGCAGGAGGCGCGGTGGAGGAAGAAAACCTCGTTAAAAAATTGAAGAAGAGGGGCCGGTGGCTCGCAGAGCCCGGCCAGCGGTCGCACGTTGTTGCGACCGCAGAGATGGAGGGGACCCTTGCCCAGCCGAGACGGCGAGCCGGGGAAGGCCCGTCGTCTTGAGGGGGCAATGGTCCTCGGTGTCGGCAGTGCACCTGGATGCGGTGTGCTGCTGACGGGGCGTTCCGGGGAGAGCGGGTCCGGCCAGTTTAACTTTGGCCGGACGGCCCTGGCGGGGTCGCGGACGTATCACAGTACCCGTGGCCCCGTCACTTAGGGGGCGAGTGGCATCCCGTCAGTTTTTTAGTGGTAAGTCCCACAGTCCCCACCGCATATTCCCCGGGCGGTGGGGCTGCTGCAAAGCATTTTTCTGACGATAATATAAAAAAATAAAAAAAAAGGTTTTAAATATCACACAACGCAGACGAGACGAAGTAGCGTTGAACAGGAATATGTATTTTTTTTTAACTTAAACTGCTTAAAAATCTTTCTCGAAAAGGTATCTTATGTATTTGACTAAATCTAAAGGTATAATCGAGTTAGTATCAAGTCGCTGCAAACCTGTTATGTTTTCATTAGGGATAACGTACAGTTGCGCAGTTTACTGGGTAGCTAACATCACAAAAATAAATATCAAGTACAAAATAAAAGTCCAACATGTATTGCGCGGTTGTATCAAAGAAAAGTTCAACACAATTGAGTGAATAGTCAGACCCTAAACAGTTTTAACAGACGAGCGCGGCTTTTGCAATGAAATTACAAGGGTTCCCGGTAGTTTGCCCGGTAACTTAAATAAGGTCAACTTTTATAGAGTGAAAATGTAATAAAAATCCAATAAATTGTACCCCCAGCAAGGGTCAGGCGTTTGTCATTCCTCATAATTGCGTTCTGGAGAATATGCTTGGAATTCTTTGAGAAAGTTGCCCTTGGTAAGTTATGACAGATTTTACGATCAGGCAGAAAGATGATTGTGAAATAAACAGTGGATTTTTATCTCGAATATTTGAATGGCGGAGGATTTTGGCGCTTTTTTCACAAAGTGATGATATGGGTTGTATACTTGACCGAAAATTTGTCGCGTATCCTCGGATGCGTAATGCTAGAAGTGACGATGTCGTATTAAAAGTGCACCTACTTAAACCACACACTCTACGACTCGCCAGTATAAAAAGGTGTATAAGTTGATATAAAAAAATCTTCATTAACCCAATAAAAAGTAACTATTCATTGGCTCAGTATCATTCATCTTTGTAAGTGTTAAGGACATTAAAGACGGCGAAGTGCTCGATGGCGTCGCTGTGTGTCACACTCTAAAAACGAACAAGTTAAGGAATGTCGACCTTAGCCAATGTTTGGAGGGTTTCGTTATTTCGAGATTCTCCGTTCATTGGAAGGCATGCTACGCCATCGGTTTTGGCTGTTGTCGACGGATGAAAGTCGTTAGTCAAGGACATGAAAGATGAAGTGTAGAAAGAGAAAAAAAAAACGTATTACAGTAATACTTTCCACATCACGTACTTGATGTAACTCTTGAACTTCGTTCAAACGGAACATAAGTCTTTCTTGGAAATCATATAAATTCTTTAGCGTATTCTCGCTGGTGCTAGTACAAAGTTACTTCAATATAAAACAACCTTAAGAACATATCACACGGCCCGATGGTTGAATGATAGTAAAAAGATTTACTGAAATATCGGCTTCATGATTGCGGACATCCGTTAGTAAATAAACACATGTTGTTAACAAGACTTATATAAAAACAGGATATGCAGAGAGCTGTTTATATATCTAAGAACACTATTGGTCAGTCAAGTTACCTTTTCAAAATACGACGACCTAAGATTATTGTGACAAATATATACTTGTCCCCACATACTTAAATAAATAAATATATAGGGACACATCACACGATTGAGCTAGCCAAAAGGACAAACCACACAGATTGAGCTAGCCCCAAAGTAAGTTCGAAACTTGTGTTATGGGATACTAACTCAACGATACTATATTTTATAACAAATACATATATAGATAAACATCCAAGACCAGAGGCCAATCAGAAAATGTTTTCCATCATGACCCGACCGGGATTCGAACTCGGGACCTCCTGAACCTCCAATAATCCTATTGTGACAAGTATGTGGTATACTACTTGTCTGTGGTCGCTGTTTGTGCGTCGACAGTACGTAGTCGACGCACGAACAGCGACGAATTCTATTAAACGTGTTATTTAACAAAAACTACATACAGTTATGGGGCTGTACCAAACAGAGCAATAGACAGATTATTCAGCGTTTTCAGAATAAAGTACTCAGAGGCATCGCAAATGCACCCTGGTAATTCACAAATTATTGCCTCCATCGGGACCTTAAAGTGGAGTTTGTGGACAATGTTATACAAAAGTATGCAGAAGCTCATGATAATAGACTTCATCATCATGTGAATCTCGAAGCAGTCCAACTGCTCGATTCAACAGACTTAGTGAGAAGACTGAAAAGAATAAAACCTTTTGAGTTAGTGTAGTGATAAGTGAAATGAATAATATTAGTGTATTAACTTAAAACACAAGAACAAAGTGTTTCGCCTTAACAGACACTAAGAAAAGTCAATGGACATTATTCTTAGACTAAAACATTTTAGAAGTTTACGTTAAATTTAAATTACTTATTAGCCCATAAGCTAGATTGTAATATTTAAGTGTGCAAATCACGCTTCTATAAAAAAAAAAAAATTTAACAAAAACTGTGGACGCACGAACAGCGACGAATTCCCAATTCGTTGTATCTTGTTTGTCACTGTTTCACGCTAAAATTGCTTAACAGATTTAGTTGTGATACACCAGTACCTTGTCCATAATATGGATTACCACAATAGTTATTTTAGTTTCATTACGGATATCAACAGGAACGAAGAGATTTCGATTATAAAACCAGAGGCATCAGCTAGCATAAGAACTATAACAGTCGTTTTCATTACCCATCTCGTATTCGACGAGGTTCTAAAAAAAAAAAAATTAAATTTAAAAATTTTCACCAAACTTAATCGTCCATTATTAAGTTTTCTCGCAATAAAAGATGTGCATTAAAAATATCTCCACGAAAAACGTGATAACGACTGAACAATTTAAACAAGTGGATCTTTGATGATAATCGGGGGGGATCAAAGGAAAAATTTTCTGTGTGAATCTCTAAAAATTTTTCTTATGGCGCAAATGGTGGTAATTTTTCACAGGCTTTCAAGGAAATTATCGGTAATGAACGACCGCAAGAGAGATAATCTTCTAAAGTTCAACTTAAATTGCAACTGATGTATAATTTCATAAAATGGGTGTTTTTTTTGGGTTTCGTACCCAAAGGATGCTAACGGGACCCTATTACTAAGCCTCCGCTGTCCGTCTGACTGTCACCAGACTGTATCACATGAACCGTGACCGTTAGTCGAAATTTTTGACGTGCGAGTTTGACTCACACTTGGCCGGTGTTTTGTAAACTAACGAACGGTTAGGCGACGAACTCGCCGATGCGATGTGAGCGCGATAAAAAGAAATGTACTAAAATGTTGAATGACGAGATGCCGTACTCAACTACTCAACAGCAGCGTGAGCGTTTTAGGGCACGTCTAAATCTGACGAATGCGCAGCTCGCGCGCCGCATTTCATTTCAACTAGGCATGCCGCAACTGCGCAGCGCGCGAGCAGCAAGATAAGCGCCGTACGCGAGCGGAGCGCGGCCCGCGCGCATTACCGACATCCATGTAATATGTAAATGAAGCGAATGGAAAAAGTGCTCGCGCGCGGATCGCGTGAGTTACGCGTGAGAGGCGCAGCAAGCAGTTGTAACTGCAGCAGGAAAAGCTAAATGAAGACATAGAAATTTTATTGATTGATTATTAATTTGGAATTCTTGAACTTGTAGTCTGAAAACTACTTTTCTTGGAATTGGTCGCTGGTCATGCATCGACAGTTTTTGGTAAACAACACGTTTGATAGAATTCGTCGCTGTTCGAGCGTCGACTACGTACTGTCGACGGGCGAACAGCGACCAATTCTTTTCTTGATTATGTAATACGAGTTTAGGAATATTTTAAACTTTTACCACTTTTAAAGCCATAAATCTTTGTCAGAGCAAAGATTAGGATTTCGTATCATTCTTCGGATACACGACAAGTGTTTCGGAATTTTCCAATTTATGTGATATACAAAGAAAAAAATAGCTATAAATAAAACTGTATAGTGAATTGGTTTGTTTCCAGAGGTTTCATCAGCATGATCATCATCATATTAACCCATAATCATCGAACTGCAGGGATACGGATCTCCCGTACATCGAAGGAAAATTAGAGCGTATTATGCCATGCTGCTCCAATGCGGAGAGTCAGAGGCTAGTAATTTCAAACCGCCTGAAGGCCGACTTGACTTAATGACTGTCATCCATCCAAGACGGTCGGGACCAATGGCTTAACGTGCCCTCCGAGGCTCCGAAGCACGGAGAAGCAATTCCTTCCTGGCTTATCACCACTCTCTGCTGTGCTATCACCGTTCTCCACTGGCCTACCACCGGACTTCACTAACCAGTTACCGCTCAACTTGATCGTGTATGATCGTACAATAGCACTGCCTATGTATGTACCTACCTGCATTCTGAATTCTGAAGCTGTTATCGTTAGATATTTTTCCATCAACCCGCGATTATATCCTTCGTTCGTAGCATCCATTATCCGCTCTTTTGTAAATTACCGAATCGTCCGTGGAAAGACGCCAGAAACAATTTATCACCTCAATAACTTAAGGGATTACCATGGAAGGAGTTTTTGCCGCGACAAAACGTGGAGAACAAGCCGGAAATCTTATTTTCAGCAGATTGTTCCAAATTATTATTTACAACCTGTATACACTTGGGGTAATTCGTGATCGGCCTTCATAGTATTACAGATGTTCCATTTTACGAATACTATTCGGCTATGAACATTATAACGTTCACATTCACAATGTTAATGTGTGCGTAACTTCGGACACTCAAACGCTTGTAAAATCGGTCATGCACACATTGATAATGTGCATATTATTATGAACGTAACAAAATTCATAGCCAAATGCACTTCATGAATTAGAATGTCTTGTAACAATATTGAAAATATTGAAATTGTTATTGCTATAACATCCTTAACTTAAACTTTTTTTAATTTTCAGTCAGGAAAGTGTAACACTATAATTGTTATGCATATTAAATTGCAGATGACCCCATCAGACGGAGTAGAAAGAGCAGTTCAAAAGTAGTATAATTTCCAAATTTGGCTTGCATCCTAATTTCAATGGCAAAGTTTGCATTCAAACTTTTACCATAATGTTAGTGGTTAATGAAAAGTGGGACTTGCTGTAACGTTTTGTGGTATTTCTTGAAGATATACGAATCACAAAGATAGCTAGCATTATGTTAACGAGCGCATTGCTAATAGTTCAAGAGATATTAGTGCTTTATTTTTGCATTACAGTTTTTGCACATAAATTATTATGGATGGCAATGATGAATGAGTGTGATTGGGTAATTGAGTCTATGCGATTTTTTAGGGTTCCGTAGTAATGTTAGCTTTCTTTAGGCGCCAACCCGACTGAGTGCGGTCCGAGTTCTGCGTTCCACGTTCTATGTAACCTATATCGTGGCTTAGAATCTTACACACCAAAGGCCGCGATGTATGACGACGTCGGATGGCAGACCTCGGAACTCTGATAGCTTGACCGCGCGCAGTGGGGTCGGCGCCTTATAGTATCGTCATGTCCGTCTGTCCGTTCGTCCGCGGTGTAGCTCAGAGACCGTTAATACTAGAAAGCTGTAATGGCATGAAATGTAATGGCACGCTACTAATTAAGTGCTACCACTTTACAACAAAACGTGAAAAATATATTTTTGGAGTACAATACAATACAATTCAAAACTCTTTATTATCATTAAAAACACAAACATACAAAATAAGAAATAACATACATGGTGAACAAAAGGCGGTCTTTCGCAAAAGCAATCTCTTCCAGACAACCTAGTAGAGATGAAAAAAAATATATATACACGGGGTATGTGGCGGAAATATATACTTAACAAAATTACCGAAATGTATACGCATACATTTAAAAAAAAACAATAGCTAGATCCACAAGGGCGCATCTGCAGTACACTCACTACTGCAGATGCGACCCTACACATTAGTACACATGTAATGAGTACATTGTAATGTAAAGTAGGAATGAATTTTTCTTCAAGTGAAATTTAGATTATTTTATTTTATTTATAAATTATTAATCTAATAATTAATATTGTGATATGACTTATGTGATGTAAAACATGACAAGAGAACGTGCCTGTAAAGGTCTACTCTGAAATTATTTTTTAAGTTTGTTACTGTTTGTAAAATTTCTTATTGTTTTCGTTTCTGTAATGTATTTCTACGTTCAATAAAAACTGATAAATAACTAATAATATAACTAAAGTAGAAAACACAAACTTAACACATTAATCGAGTGAAGCATGTCCCCTAGTCTAATATTGAGGATGGCCGCGGCAGTCTGGCGATACTCCAGATGTTTTCTGCTAAAAAGAATACGAAACATCCGGGACGGCACACTTTCGGCAACTTTGCGATCGCCAGTGCCCATATTCTGGATAGAGATTTTATGTGTTTTTTTATAAAATAAACTATAGTTGCGGCTCGGTTTCGTTGGGGTTTATTTTTTCAAGTATTGGTATGTGTCATTAGAAGATAAGACATAATGAAATGAATAAAATGAATATATTTATTTCAGACTAAGTACGCAATTCAAATGTAGGTCTATATTATGTCAGCAGGCAGTTTAAAATTTGAAATATTCTTCGGACTGTTTTTGAGTTTTTCAACAGGAATAATTAAAAACAATATTGACTTTGACTTTTAAAAAAAAAATTACAAAAGGCGGTCTTATAGCAAAAGTTAACAGATTTGAAATTTACGTACCTATGAGAGATAGTTCCACTTTTCTGTCCTGCCCAACTTGCAAGTACTTAGATCAAATTTGTGCAAAACAAAGAGAAATCAGTTATAAAAATTTAATAATTCCACATTTGTTACGTACGGATGGTGGTGGAAATTGTTGAAGAAAATAATTTGAATGTAAAAATTGGTTTATTTTAGAAGGAGACAAGGCAAAAGAAAAAAGTGAATTGACAAGTAAAAGTTTTAAAAAAAAAAAAAAAAAGAAAAAAAGTGAACTTATAAAACACTAGCTTTTCCCCGCGGCTTCACTCGCGTTAATTTTATGACATAGATCTCGTTTGACAATAAAACAACTTATAGCGCGACTTGTGGCGCCATCTGTTGGCCGATACAGCGCCCTCTATAGTAGAAAAATTATTTTCCCATTGAAACGACATACTTTCACGGGATAAAAAGTAGGCTATGTTGGGCTCTGTACCCTAACAATATGTATGCAAAGGAGACTGAAAACTATGGGCCAAAATGTAATAAGTTGGAATATGGTCTAAAAAATTAGTCATATTTTTCTATCTATATATCGCTGTCCCCGGCGAATATTATGGTTATCGAAAAATCTAAATTTTACAGGAAAAATAAAAAACTGTTTTTACTAAATAACTTTAAAAATACACAAGGTAAAGAAACCATTCATATACCAAAAGAAAGCTAATTTTTTGGGAAATTAAGATATGCATTTTGTGATTATTAATTATTATTGGTATTTAAATTATTAATAAAATTAATTTTACCAGAAATTGTAAGTGTATTTTACGACGCTAATCTACATTACAATAGTATTCGAGTAAATTCCAAGATTCTAGCTTCACAATAATAAAGTATTACGATATTATTCGTTATTCTCAATATTGCGCTGGGTAAACGTAACGAATTAAAGCCATTTTATTCGAGTATCAGTGAAAACAAACGCATTGACGTATTGTTGTGTAATCGTGTTATTCGTCGAATCTAGGTAATTAGATATTTTATGTAATAACAGTTTGCAGTTAGAGCAAATAACAAATATTTATTGTAAAAAAACACTATTTTTAGTTAAAATCTTTATTTTAATATTAAAATAACAAAAAACGATTACTCTTTTAGAATTTCTTTTTAGAGCGACATCCTTTGTATTCTTTGCCTGAATTTTTTAGTCACCTTCGTTCAATTTAATCTCTTGAAAGCCGCAAAAGTTTCATGGTGACTAACAAACCTTCCCCAACACTGCCCGGAATGTATGGAAGTCCCTCAACTTACAAATGCAGTCGTGTTCCCATTGACTATTGTCCTGGCTGCCAGAAGTTCTCATGAAGTCGAGGCCCAATACGCAGTCATCCATAATTTCAGCCACGATAACGTTGTGAGTGTATAATGTTTCACCCACTTGCAATGTGACCAAAATTTCCCCTTGACCCGTTCTAGGGGAAATTTTATATGCTGGCCGTAAGCGGAAATAAGTTGGACATCAGTGGTATTGTTGCGCTTCTTCATGGTTTGCATGAAGTTGCAGTTTCGGCGTGATTTTTGTCCTAGAGGCTCCCGTCATCCGTGTCCACAGTTATCTTGCAGTCTCTCAGGAGAGACTGCAAGATAACTGTTTAAGGATACGCTAGTTCAAGGATACGCCGCTCAGTGAACAGGTTCACCGAGTGCCGTATCCTTAAACTATTTCCATTGCTAGCTTGTGAGACGATCATTCTCGGGGTTTCTTCTGTTCCAGCCAGCACACGCCCCTTAGCCCTGACTGTTAGTCGTTTTCCTGATTCTCAACAGAAGCTGATGTATCCATCTTCTTTGCCATTTCCATAAATTGCTTCTGCATCTTGCTCAACTCCTCAGCAAGTTTAGCCGTTTGAGGCTCCTTCTTCAAACTGCAAATGGCCTGTTTCTCCACATACACTTAGGTGTGTAGCACTTAGGTCCGGTCTTTTTCTTCGGCTGGAACGACGTCTTTATCTCCCGCACTTTTTCCATTACTTCCCGTACTTTGTAAACTGGTCGAACATCACGTCGCAGGGTTTCACCTTCTTCCAGGGCTTCCTTTAATAAGACATGATGGCGAAGCCATACCGCAGCCCTAATCTCCATGTCTTTGATCCCATCGACGAAACGCTGTAGTATAGATAGGTAGGCCTTGCGGACAAGCATCTCAATTTCCAATGGCCACTGCTGCAGCTCTTCTACTAATTGAGCACGGAAGACATGCTCCAGATGTTTTTCGCCGTACCTTGCTTCCAGTGTCTCCATTAGCTCCTTGAATGTGCTCCCCGAGGACGGTAGCGCCTCCAGAACCGAAAGAGGCGATCCCCGAAGTGCAACTGTCAGAGTTGTCAACCTTTGTTCTTCCATCCAATCATTAGCATTGGCCACGGTCTTAAATTTCTGATGGTAGGCGGTCCAGGATGTAGTGCTGTCGTAGGTTGAAACTTCTACTAGAGGCGCCCGGCTGCCTATAGCAAAGCCACTCGACATGACAGGGGCCCGATTCTACTAAACAAATGCACCAATGGACTCTCAATTGTGTCTCAATCGTGTCTCAATAGAATGCCGATAGTGTATCAGTATCAGTGAAATAGTTTTTGATATTTGTTATGGACTTAAACAATAACATAATGTTTAACTTATTGTTGTAGTCTCCACTCGCAGAAGCCCCTTCCGCAGCCATCGACATCTTTTTTTAGGGTGTCCAATGTCCATGTTGTCCTCCAGATTGATAACCCTTTCTTCTACTTGGTCTACATTCTTCTGTAGGTTTTCCACCTTATCATCCACTGAACCTACGCCATGCAGTAATTTTTGACGCCATTCCTCCTGCTCTTGGCGCATTTTCTCTTGCCCCTGGCACATGTAGTCCATAATCTGCATTAATCTATTAAAGTCGAATGTAGATGCTCTAGCCTCTTAAGCTGGCGACGAGGTCCGATGGGTGGATCTAGTGGACGGGTCCTGCATAGTTGATGTCGCCTGGTCCTGGTCGATGGAGTCGGTAGGCGTGTCCCGATGGTCCGTTGCAAGGTCCTGTCGGGCAGTAGCCATGACTTCCGCGGCTTCGTTCTGACCCCGGCAGTTTCTTCCCTCGGAGTCACTAGCATCTCCAAATCCTACTTTTGACACCAAATGTTACGAACGTGGGGGTCGGGATTTGGTTTAAACACCGTTGACTTGTTATAAGAATTTGTTGAGCGATGAACAGGTCACAGATACAATCACTGTAGCCAAATCACACACAGAATCGAAGTAATACGTTAGTTGTTTTCATTTAAATAAAATGTATTAGAACTTTACCAAAAACACAAAACAAAAATATTTACTCGAATAATATCGTATTTGCGCTTGCCGAAAAATTTACGAATATTTATGTCTCGAACAGTAAGGTTATATTACACTGCCGACAAATCTCGAACTACAGATATCAGTAATCAAATGTAACATCCTTTTTCGGGTACATTAAAGAACATAAAATTTTAACGAATGTCATTGTGATGTACGTTACAATAGGTGTGGAAAAGTCCTAATTCCGTCAATATCAATTAAAAAAATCTGAAAAAAATTGACAAGGTGTAATGGGACCTTAGGATAAAGAATCTGTCAAAAAGTGAAAACTATGGTAATAGTTGAATACGGGAATATTCCCGGGGGGCAGCGATATATCAATTATCAGCTTATTTCTCAATCTACGAGAGGAGAAATATGAGGAAATACTTTTCGTGAGATTATCGAATAACTGAATACCTAATCGATTACATAATTACAGAAAAAAAAACCCTTAGCATTTAGTAGTTAGTTAACTTAAAGTAGGTAACTAAATGCACCATACATACACAATACATTATATAGGGGTCAAATGATGTATATAAAATTATATTAATCAATTACTGAAAAACGAATATGTAAACACTACGTAATAATGATTATCGATTTCATATCGATTAAAATCAGTATTTAGTCTATGTCACTGACATAAATGTCATTGTCAATGACATTGACAGTTACCGCCTGCCGGCTTTTGATATTTTGCTCACTCGTTTTGTGTTTTCCGATGCGTTTTGAGTGCTTTTTCCATTTTTCCAAATTGTTTTCTATTTTCGACGACCATCAAATCGGTGGCCAAGCCACTCTATACCATCGAGGTCGTCAAAGGTCGTAAAAAACATCTTTTGCACTTCAGGAATCATCTAATTGCAACATAACCTCACTTTTACTAAACAGTCATTAACTCAGCTCTCAGATTGTCAAACGTTACAGAATTTACAGTGAAGGACTGATAAGTATAAACCTATCAATTGTCACTATTTTCATCTTATTACATCCTGGCCCAGAATTGTATGGAATCGTTTCAGTCTCCTTTTCATAATGATCGGCTGCTTAGTCAAGCCGTGAAGGAATAACAAACAAACAAACTCACTTTCTCATTTATAATATTAGTAAGGATAGATAAAAGTATAAAATAGAAAGAATCTGTTACTGTATGATAATAATGATGATAATACCCCCCCCTTTCCCCTCCCCTCTTTCCCTCTCCTTCTTTCCCTTCCCTTCCCCTTCCTTTCCTCCAACCTCCTTGGTGGACAACGCATTGGTAGCGCCCCTGGTGTTACTGATGTCCATAGGCGGCGGTGACCGCTTTCCATCAGGCGGCCCGCTTGCTTGTTTGTCTACTGTATGACATAAAAATAAAAATAAAAATAAAAATACAATTGAAGCTAATAGAAGCGTGTTAAAAAAAGGTTTCTTTTTAACAAGGTACCCTCGGAAATTAAAAATATTGACTCGTTCGACGCATTTAAAAAGCGATTGGCCAAATATATAATTTTAAATTGTTAAAACTGTAAATTTTTAGTGAGTACTACTTTGTTATTCTGTACTACTGTAATTGGTGTGTCAACGAATTTGTGCATTTAATTATTTTTAAAATATCTATGTTCTCATGTAAGTGATGTATTTTATGTCTTAATGAGAATAAAAGTCTTTAAACCTAAACCTTTGCCACAGCATCCTTTACAAAATATCAGAATAGGGACATTCTGTGAATATATTTTTAAGTAGTTATCAGTAAATTTCCGAGAGTACGCCTTTAGTTTGGGGCTAGTTTTATTATTGAAGCTGTTTCTTGCTTGTCGAGTTTTACAAACTGAATTTCGATAAGTCGCCATTTTATATTTAGTCTTATAAGGTTTTCCCGTGAGATCCGTTAGTTGCCGGGCGACGTATGAAGTTTTCTCAATCGAAATTGCATTTCTGTAAATGGTTTTTGAAATAAGATTGCATTTAATCGAGTATACCAGACTAGGTGCTGTCCTCGGTGTTACCTACGTTTAATTTTATGCACAGCACTGCCATCTATATTTTTGACCAAATATAGATGGCGGTGCTGTGATAAAAAGTACCAAGTGTTAATCCAAGGTATCAGCTACCGACATACCAAATATCATAAAAATTGGTCCAGCCATTTGACCGTGAAGAAGTAACAAATACACACAAACTTTAGTCCTCGTATTTTTTTTATACCACAAAGGTGGCAAACAAGCATACAATACCGGGGGTATCACTCGCGCGTTGCCAACCCTCCCAACCCCACCAAGTGGAGCTCTGGAGACCTTACTCACCGTGTAGGAACACAACAGGGCCTAGACCAATGTTATTTGGCTAAGTAAAGCTGGAGGTCCTTCCCCAGGCGAGCTGCTCCGGTGCCCTGCTTCTCTTACAGGGAAAATCTCTTAAGGTATTAGTAGGATATTGGATATCCTTAATTGAAAACATTATAAACTATAAAAAATTGTTTGCACAATATCCTTTTCCATTTCTTTGAACTAGGAACTAAATAGTCATAATTTATGAATTACACGTACACCCAAATGAACATACATGTATGTTGGGTCAGGCACAGATTGCCATTTAATTGCCCTTACATTACTCAGGGCCCCAAAACTGTCTGAACAAAACGCAACACATTTTTCTTATGGAGTCAACCCAGTTTATCATTATTAGCCTACTTCGCCGTTTGTTTTTTTAGGCCCAGATAATTTTGCGTGATCACGTGTTATGGTTAAAGTTAGGTAATGTACCCAATCACTAATGTTTTGGGTCTTGATGGAAATTAATAACTTGCATAGAATGTACTTCATAGGTTAATTGTGGTATAGTGGTGTACGGCCACAAGGTCGCATGCGGAGTAGTGAGTGTACTGCAGATACGCCCTTGTGGAGTTATTTGAATTGAAATGAAATCGTTTATTTCAGAAATTAGACCTTCACAGGCACTTTTTCTTGTCATTTACAACTTGTCTAAATAAAGAAAATAAACTACGTTATGAACTACCACCATTTCGGACACAAGCAAAATGGTCACTTGTAAAAAGAAATGGCGAAAGAAAACCGGTTACGGCCTTTTTTGTCATTTTGTAATTTTTTCTTCCACTCGTTAGTTACTATGTATAAGTACATTAAAATTTATAAAAAGAATACGCGGAATGCTCTACACAATGGTGTGAAAATTGTAATTGTATACACAATAAAATATATTATACTCAACGAAAAAGCTTTTGGCTCAAAGCTTATAAAACAATTGAAAATCGATTATACAAGTAAACAGTATATTTTATGACTGCACACGCCAATAGAATTGGCGTTCAGGATAGGTAATTTTGTTGTTAGAATATTTTGGTATATATTTGCGGCACACACCGTCTATAATCTTTATTTTCCACATCTACCCTAGTAGGAAGAGATTGATTTTGTGATAAGACCGCCTTTTGTACATTATATTATTAATACTCACTGTATGTCTATATTTTTAATCATACTAATATTATATTACTGGCTTTTTTGCCCGCGACTTCGTCCGCGTGCAGTTCCGGACCCGTTCCCGTGGGAACCTCATTGAATTTCGGGAAAAGCTATAGCCTATGTCACTCCCTGATAATGTAGCTCTCTACTGGTGAAAGAATTTTTAAAATCGGTCCAGTATTTACGGAGCCTATTCAATTCAAACAAACAAACAATCAAATCTTTCCTCTTTATAATATTAGTATAGATAAATGAGAAAGTGAGTTTGTTTGTTTGCGGGCGAAGCCGCGGGTAATAGCTAGTAGTGAAATAAAGTGTGAGTGACTTCATCGTCATATCATGAAAGGCTCAAAGGTCTGTTTTTATTATAAATGGCTCCCCTCTCATTTCTCGATCGATCAGCCTCCAAGAGATGTTCTCAATTCAATGGATTGAGATAAATGTAGGGTTCTTTATTGATGATACCTAGATGGAACACCTAAATGATGCGTGTTCTAAATGATGAAGATTTTACATCGTAATATATTTTTCTGATGAGTAGGGAAGTCATTTTAATACTTAGTTGTAACTATCTACTACTAAAAAGGAAATTTTTGATATTATAAAAGTCAAGTCGAAGAGTCTTCCAGAAGCCGTCACTTTTCAACGAAATACAAATTGCTCTGATTAATGACAAGTTTTAGTAATTGAGCTCTTTTGAAATGAAACTGTTATTGAAGCTTGAATGATGAGGGAAGGGGCTTGAGATACAATTTATAATCTAGCGATCCATCCTGACTGTGCTCAGCACTAATCGGGATGAAATATCTCCGGTGCTCAAGTGGAAAATAAAATTTCTATAGCTAAAGTAATTTAAATAGCTATCTGTAATAATGACAGCCCGATGGTGCGTTGGTAGTGAACTAGTGATTTTATTTTCGGCACCAGGCGCGGGTTCGAATTGCGCTCGGGGCAAACAATTTGTGTTTGTTCTCGAATCTGTTTTCTATGTAGGTATTATTAGTATCTATTTACAATAATAATATCCGTTGTTTGGTTATAACACAAAATTAAAGTTGGCTTGCTTTGAACCAGGTGGCGCTGTGTGCATATATTTATTCAAATATTCTGATAAATTATTTTGACATGATTCTTTAAGTTCTATACTAGTCGCCAACACGGCTGGCTGGACGTAAAACGAAGTTCGAAACTCATAATAATTACTTAGTGCATAACGAATGACAATCGATTTTTAATTGTTTTATAAACTGTGAACCCAAATTTTAGCGCGTACTATTTAAAACCACCACCTTACAAAAGATCGTTGCCAAATAGCATTGGTCTCGGCCATGTTGTAATCCTACGGTGAGTAAGGTCTCCGGAGCTCCACTTTTTACAGGGTCGGCAACGCGCGAGTGATATCCACGGTATTGCAAGCGTCTATAGGCTGCGGTGACAGCTTACCATCAGACGGGCTGTATGCTTGTTTGCCACCTTGTGTAAAATGCACTATCAGCGGTTCCATTTTTATCTTTGAAACGTAAGTCCGTAAAATTGCAGTAAATTGATTAAGCTGGAACAATCCGATTGGTGACGCTGCAATCAATGTCTATTGGATATCGAAACGAGTGAAGGAATGTCGACAATTACGTTTTTTATATGTGAGTTGATTTTGAATTTATTTTTACTGTATTTTGACGACCTCCGTGGCGTAATGGTTATACCATGCCAGACCGACACCCGGTCCCGGGTTCGAATCCCGGTCGGGTCATGGTGAAAATCGAACTTATTCTGATTGGCCTGGGTCTTGGATGTTTATCTATGTATGTATTTGTTATACAATATAGTATGTTGAGTTAGTATCCCATACATAACACAAGTCTCGAACTTACTTTGGGTCTAGCTCACTAAGACTTGTGTGATTTGTCGCTGTGTTTTATTTATTTTTTTTGACCAAAATTGGGGGAAGAGCCGGACGTCCAGTAGCGAGATGGGCAGACGCCAGCTAAAGTGCAGGTCCTACCTGGATGAGAATGGCACAGGACCGAGTTGATTGGTGTACAAAAAGAGAGGTCTATGCTCAGATGTGGGCAGAAACGCGCGATGATGATGATGATGAGATTTTGACAAAACATGATAATAACAAAGCGATGACGTCGCTCTAAAACTAATATGCAAGTTCTGCAATGTCGCCCAAGGCATTGTTTGGATGGGTGTGGTAATCTTGACAGGGAGATATCGGGAGGTTATTTCGATTTTTATGATTAAAAAGTAAACTATATAAACTACTTCTTTATAAAACTAACTACTCTATAAACTACCACCATTTCGGAAAAAAAGCAAAATGACCATCATCGGTAAAAGAAGTGGCGAAAGAAAACCGGTTAGGACCTTTTCTTGTCCATCAGATATTCTTTCTTAAAATTTTTACAAAATTAAATATATAATAATATACGTATAAAAAATCCACGGATATATGCACATGATGGATGTTTGCGAAGATAAATTAATATTGCCTATGTATGTAATCCATTCCGATCTCAAATATATTGGATGAAGCAATATAGACGGATATTCAAAACAAAATAGGCCAATTCATATTATCTGATTCTAACAATTTTTCTAATAAGACGAGGGTCGAGGATATTGCTTATAATACTCCATCGTCATATGAACCCATAATCATCTTTCATCCCACTGCATGGATACGGATTTCCCTTTATGGAACGGATTAGAGCGTACTCTGCAACGCTGCTCCAATTCGGGTTGGTAGATGCCGGTGTTTTCAATCCGCCTGATGGCTACCAACCAGATTTAACGGCTGTCATCCATCGACAACAGCCAAGCAAGACCGACGGCTTAACGTGCCCTCCGAAGCACAGGATAAGCCCGAGATTACGAAACCCATCCAAACACTGGCGAGAGTCGACGTATGGTAAATGACTGTTATCCATTGACAACAGCCAAGCAAGACCGATGGCTTAACGTGCCCTCCGAAGCACAGGATAAGCCCGAGAGTACGAAACCCATCCAAACACGGGCGAGGGTCGACGTATGGTAAACGGCTGTTATCCATCGACAACAGCCAAGCAAGAACGACGGCTTAACGTGCCCTTCGAAGCACAGGATAAGCCCGAGATTACGAAACCCATCCAAACACTGGCGAGGGTCGACGTATGGTAAATGGCTGTTATCCATTGACAACAGCCAAGCAAGACCGACGGCTTAACGTGCCTTCCGAAGCACAGGATAAGCCCGAGATTACGAAACCCATCCAAACACTGGCGAGGGTCGACGTATGGTAAACGGCTGTTATCCTTTGACAACAGCCAAGCAAGACCGACGGCTTGACGTGCCCACCGAAGCACAGGATAAGCCCGAGATTATGAAACCCACCCAAACACTGGCGAGGATCGACGTATGTTAAACGGCTGTTATCCATTGACAACAGCCAAACAAGACCGACGGCTTAACGTACCTTCCGAAGCACAGGATAAGCCCGAGATTACGAAACCCATCCAAACACTGGCGAGGGTCGACGTATGGTAAACGGCTGTTATCCTTTGACAACAGCCAAGCAAGACCGACGACTTAACGTGCCCCTCGAAGCACAGGATAAGCCCGAGATTACGAAACCCATCCATACACTGGCGAGGGTCGACGTATGGTAAACGGCTGTTATCCATTGACAACAGTCAAGCAAAACCGACGGCTTAACGTGCCCTCCGAAGCACAGGATAAGCCCGAGATTACGAAACCCATCCATACACTGGCGAGGGTCGACGTATGGTAAACGGCTGTTATCCATTGACAACAGTCAAGCAAAACCGACGGCTTAACGTGCCCTCCGAAGCACAGGATAAGCCCGAGATTACGAAACCCATCCAAACACTGGCGAGGGTCGACGTTTTTATGGTATACCAGGGAAAACGTTCGCGTGTTTCCCGCTTTCACGTGAGAATTGCGGAAAATCCTTTTATATCGGATGCCTACGTCTTACAAAGAACCCCAAGTTTCAGATATCTACAATCAGCGGTTTAGGCTGTGTGTTGATCCATCATTCAGGACAAAACATTTTATATAGATTCATATACATTTTATGGATACAGAATACAAATTTTATCTATTCCTAACAGGTATTTCATTGTCTTTACTGAACATGGACACATCCGCAGTCGGAAATACTACTTCGATGGAATCAAAAACCTTGATAAGCCGACGAGACATGATGCTTGATACGAGAATATTGAGAGAAGGGTATGTTTCATCTTTGGTTTGCCTTTCTATATTTTTCACTCTTTTATGGGATTTCTTTGGTTTTTAATGGGTAAAATTAACTCTCCGAACTGCGATATGTGTGATAAAGTAGACGAAATGTATCACATACATACTGGATATGTGTGATAAAGTTGAGGATTCGTATCACATAAACTTTTTGGTTAAATTTCCTTGGTGTAGGGATATTTCAGAGCATTTTGACCCTAATTCATCCATTAGCTGAAATCATTTTTCATTAGTACTTATAGTACACGGTAAGATTTATGTATAAGTAACGACGGGACTAACATAGTCATAATATGACTAAAGTTCTTAAATTAAATAAAGATTTAAAACAAAAATATAGTATTATAATAGTCCAAATTGCATTTCATCTGCTATATCTCCAATACAGTCAGAATTAACGGCGAATACTTATTGACAATGAGAAGTGGAAGTGGATTTGGAGAAAATTAAAACTGTTTGGGAAATCACGATGAATTTAATAAATATTCGTAGTAAAAACAGTGATAGGACTCTTCTTGGAAAAGTAAGAGCAAGAGACAGATTTGAAACATATGACATAATAGCTTATAGAAATGAAAATGCAAGTGGAGCTTTCCAAGCACAATGGTTTATTTGTATATTAGGTACTTATGAACGCCTACCTTTATGATTAAAAAAAAGTGTTAGCCACCCGATAGAGAGTTTAGAATACCTATTATTAATAAATATGCCCTAGATTCTGGAACCAATACAAAATTTTTGCGCCGATGCCTAGACTTTTTTGGATCACCTCTTTTGTATTATATTTATTTTGAAGATTATTCTATTATTATTCCTACAGTTAGGAAACTTTTTTATACCACTAAGTTGGCAAACAAGCATACGGCCCGCCTGATGGTAAGCATCACCGTAGCCTATAGACGCTTGCAATACCGGGGGTATCCCTCGCGCGTTGCCAACCCCCACAAGTGGAGCTCTTGAGACCTTACTCACCGTTGGTGAAAACGGACACATACAAGCTATTTTAATACTAAATTGATTGAGAAATTGAGATACAAGTCCTACTGACCGATTTATTCTTCTAAGTTTCCTATGGTTTACATCTATTTTTGCATCTTTCAGTGAAGAACATACGACTGCGTCTGGCTCAAAATCTCCATGCATGTGTTCTCAGATATACGCCCCAGTGTGTGCATCTAACGACAAGTCTTATTTCAACTCTTGCATAATGCAATGTGAAGTATCGGAGTCTGATAACGTGACTGTTGTGCATGAAGGGAAGTGCATACCTTTTTAAGAATTATTTATTAAAACTATTTATTTGAACACCACAACCAAGGCAGACGCACACACACTTTTTGCTGCCGGTCACCGACACCGAACACTTTTTGATCGTCATGCATGAGTATGTGATAAGTAAAAGCAACCTGGACAGAAAACATATTTATGTATTCGCAGGGAGTGGCTGATTTCATACTGGTTCTATAGAATAAAAATCAAATATTCATCGGTAGACACAAGAGACAAATGTGTCCACGTTTGCGCCCCGCCTAAGGGATAAATAATGCCTGTTTCCAAACATTTTTAAGACTAATAAAACAACACATTTTTTTCTAATATATAGATATATAAATAATAATAGGAATAATAATAATAAAAATTGAATAATTTACTATTCCTGAACAATTAACAAAACGCCTTTTTTAAAACGTCGAATATTTTTATGTCTGGATTATGTATAAAAATAAAAAATGTTATAATAATTTAGTTTCAATGTTTTTTACCTATCTGTACGGCGAGTCACCGAGGAGAAGCAAATGGTTTAGGTATTTACTATTACATAACGGTCTTACGAAAAATACACGATATACCTAAGAATATTGTCTAACGAATAATGTGCTAATTTTTTACACGATAATACTTACTTTACTTGATCATATAATATCCCGAAAACTGGCTATATAACGCAAAGTTTGAAAATGTAGTTAAATAATTCGTTTTAACGAATTATTTAACTACATTTTCAAACTTTGCACATTTTTTTTAGGGTTCCGTAGTAAACTACAAGGAACCCTTATAATTTCGCCATGTCCGTTTGTCCGTCTGTACGTCTGTCCGTCCACAGTCTAGCGCCTAGACGCTTGATGCTAGAAAGCTGTAATTTGGTACGTATAATAATAATATTAACAATGCTAACAAAGTGGTCCTGCCCCCTCTCTATCTCCGAAAGTCTTGAGTTTAGAAATTTGAAAAAATTCATGGTAGTAGTCCATATAGTGAACCTACAAGGAAAACTATAGCCGACGAACTTATGAAGTAAAATTTCTTTGACGAAAACGTACAAATGTCATAGAATATGGCATTGTATTCATCTGCAAGTAAGAAATGCGTAGCCAATATGGCCTACATTGTGCGTGGCCCCACAAGTACTTGCCCGGTTTTTATATGGAGATATTTCTCTTAAAGCACTACAAAGAACCTGCTAGATTTTGGTTTTCGTAAAACTTGAACGTTTCCCAGCGGGTTGACCAAAAAGCTCGCCTTGCCGTCGGTCCCGGCTGTTGTCGATGGAGGACAGTCGTTTAACCAAGTCGCCAAGTCGCAAACCTTAGGGGCGGGCGGTTTGAAAACGCCAAGCCTTGCGTTCGTTCAGTACGCTATAATCACATGTGATTGAAGGAAGATTGGGTTGATATGATGATGATGAAATACCACATTATTTCAGAACTTTATAATTTCCAGATTAAGAAGAATTACAAATGCCACCATTATATTTAATTAATGTCCCATTAAAACGAGACCCAGTCAATTAAATGCCAAAAACTACATAAAATGCATCCGACCATAAGTTTAATGGTACGTAAAGAATGATGCTTGTCATAGTTAAAACAGTACAGTAACATCATTTTAAAGCAGTGGCGGCCCAATTGATAATCTTACTCTTCTAAAGCCTATTCATTCTTATAAATTCTTTGATCAATCTTTCACCGTTCAGGCTATCAGACTATGATTAGAATAGTTTACCGGAGTGTCCATAAGAAATGTGAAATCTATTATATCAAAAACCCGGTGAAATGTCATTTCCTGGCTCTCTGACGTATGTTATTTGTTTCATGTTCCTATATGTGTATGTGTTGTATGTATATATATTTATGCATATTTATAGGTGGGTGACTATTCAAGGGGTTGCCATTTTTTGAGGAGGGACTAAGAATCAGGAGCCTAATCGATTGGCGTAAAAAGCATTTAAAAAAAAATATATATATATTGCGTATTTTAGTATGGCAAGCCCTGCTTTCGGCTTTATTGGAAGGACAGCCACTGTATTCAAGTTAATATAAAAAAAAACTACAAATATGTATTTTTATATTGTTCTATAGAGCTTATTTTTTTAAAATGGCAACCCCAGAAAATCACCTGTATATTAATTTATTTATATTATTATGAATATAATGTCATTGTTATTATTTACAAAAATTATATTATTTATATTTATTGATACAATCTTATATAAAACTAGCTGTACCCGCGGCGTCGCCCGCGTAGATAATCCCTTTCCCGTGGGAATTCTATAAATTGCCGTCTTTATCTTTTCTTCCTCGCGGCCCGGGCGGTTAAGCCAAGGCCCCCGGCCCCGTTCCCTGAGTGTTGCGGCGCGCCTAGTCGTGCGCGCGCCGCCAACCGTGCCGTAGCCCAACAAGGAGGTCTTCGGACGACCGCCGGCGGGGCAGCGGTTGTATCATTGTTCCCGCAGCCCCGCCCATCTAGGTGGATGAGGTGGCAGTCAGTCAGGTTTTTAGTCGGTATACCCCAAGTGGCTAGAGGGGGAGTCCGACATACCCCCGCCGCTCCCCAAGCGGTGGGGCATGCAGCAATGCATTTTCCTGACTTAAAACAAAAAAAAAGGCCCCCGGCCCCGTGGGAGAAAACGTCCCAAGGGGTTACGGTCTGCGCTCGCCGGCTGGTTAGGCTGGCGCTCCGCCCGCATTCGGGCTCCAACTGCGCCGTCCCTTCCGCAGGTGCGCAAGGGAACGGCGTCCGCATCTTCCACGCACTCATAAGCATGAGCCCGGAGAGCGGACCACGTTTCAGGAGTTCAGCCGCCGGCAAGGACGCACCGGCGTTGCCCGGGGTGGACCACGTGGAGGTATCCTGACCACCACCCCATAAAGGGATAACCTAACCTAACCTAAGTTAAATGAATAATTTTTCCCGTTTTGCAACATTTTTCACTGGCTCCTATTGGTCGCAGCGTAATGTTAAATAGCCTTAAAACCTTCCTCGATAAATGGACTATCTAACACAAAAAGAATTTTTCAATTCGAACCAGTACCTGAGATTGGCGCGTTCAAACAAACAAACAAACTCTTCAGCTTTATATATTAGTACTGTATAGATATAGATTTAACATAATTATTATGTTGTGTTGGTAATATTTTTTTGTTCCTTTAAGTCGTTTTAACTGCGCCAGAGCTAATATTTTTTCACCATACGTTTTTAATTGTATGCATAGACGGTGACACCTATATCATAACGGTCCATTTATACCAGTGTTTTGATCAAATCCTACGGGAACCGCGTACTTATCAGGATAAAAAGTACCCTATGTGTTAATCCAAGGTATCAGCTACCTACATACCAAATATCATGAAAATTGGTGTACCCATATGACCGTGAAGAAGTACAAACATACACACAAACTTTAGCCTTTATAATATTAGTAGGATTAATTAAAACTAAACTAACAATAAAAACTAAAATTAAGCATTAAAAATACATGTTCCTGTGGCTATTATTGTTATTATTTTATTCGTTAGCTGTAGCAACTAGTGTGTTAGCTTTTTATTCATTTCTTGCTAGCCCTGTCCTGTCCATAAAATAATTTCATTACCTATAAGGTTGCCTTCAAAATATTGCTTATAGCAATAAGGCCGCCTTGTTGCAATTTCACTAGTCTATAAGTTGTCTATGTATACTGTGTCCTATTGTTGTGATTTGCAAATAAAGCATATTTTATCTATCTATCTATCGGGTCTTGATGAGAAACAAACTTTTTCTGATAGGCCTGGGTCTTGCATGTTTATTCCTTTATACCTATGTATTTGTTATAAAATATAGTATCGTTGAGTTAGTATCCCATAACACAAGTCTCGAACTTACTTTGGGGCTAGCTCAATCTGTGTGATTTGTCCCTATATACCTATTTATTTTAGAAATAGTACTTTAAACTGTAAGCCCGCGGAAGTTTAACATATTTTCACCGTACCGGTCGAGTCGCTGAAGTTAAAAGTTTTGTTACTGCTGTTATCTTACACTGTGTCCGTTAAATTCATTTTAGTAGCGTTAAGACTCAGACTGGAAGATGTTTAAACATAGTAATCGTTTTTCTGCGATTTCTGGTTAACTTTAGTATGCTTTAGTTAAAAACGCATTCAGCATCAAAAGTAAACTTTTTATCATAAAGGTTTATTTTTTTATACCTACCACTAAAGTGGTAAACAAGCATACGGCCCACCTGATGGTAAGTAGTCACCGTAACCTATGGACGCTTGCTATACCGGGGTTATCACAAGCACGTTGCCGATCCTGTAAAAAAAGCGGAGCTCTGGAGACCTTACTCACCGTAGGAATACAATATGTCAGAGACCAATGCGATTTGGCTACGATCTTCTGTAAGGTCTCCACCTTACCTTACCTTAAATCGGAGCAGCACGTGTGGAGACGGGTCTCCACCCGTCTCCACACGTGCTGCTCCGATTTGAGCGGATTATCTGCTGCGCCCTACCTTTCTTAATCTTACTATTATGAAATTTTATTATGAAGTCCGTCCCAACCCTTGAATAGCCTTAGCATTGGTGACTGTTTAGTTTAACAAATAGCAAAAAATACATACCTATCTAAAAAATGACAATATGTTTACTTTATCTCCTAAAAGATGTGATATAAAATATAAATCGAAATGTCATAAACATTAATCGATTTATTAATCACTTTATTACGATAAGTTGTAACTGGAAATCTTGTGCCAAGTATATTAGAACGGAATATGCCTCCTTGGCGAAGTTTAGCTCGGTAGTTTGCTGTTGAACCTAGTTTGAAAAGAGGAGAAATGATGCTCGCTTGGCTCGCCCGCCCGCTCGCTCGGCTCGCTCGCCCGCTCGCTTCTTGGCTCTCTTCTACGGGACCTCTTGGGTGGCGGACCGGCATGGTAACCATTACGCCACGAAGGTCGTCAATTTATTGTGTTTATTAGGCACATAGTCAGTATCGGATAAAAAGAAACAGTTTAAATACAATTCGAATACTTGCAGAGAAAGGGTTCTTTTATAGCATTAATAAAAAAACCTAAGACTAACGAAAGGATATTAATTTAATAGCATTATTTAAATTGACATTCCGCGTATAGTACGTAATGCCGTGTAACCTAACCCAAGTTTTATATTTTAATAGTACAATACTCGCAACTTCATTTGCGTATATCTCGCTTTCGCGTGGGAATTTTGAAAAATCCTTTCTTATTACACCCCTAGACGTAGTAAGGAACCTACATTCCAAATTTGGAATCTCTCGACCCAGCGGTTGATAATTTGATATAACTTGGCCTGCGCACTACCGTGCGCTATAGTTAAATCGTCAGGACTGAATTTTATATATAGATAATATTATATTTTTATACTGTAAAAATTTATAAAAAAATGTATGATATATTATTAAATGACAAAAAAGACCGTAACTAGTTTTATTTCGCCATTTCTTTTACCAATGGACATTTCGCCTTTGTTTCCGAAATGGTAGTAGTTTATTAGAGTAGATTAATTACTAAAAATCAACAGATATTAGAACATATTTTATAGTTTAAAAATTATCTAAGTACTTTTTAATTTTAAGTGTTTGTGAATTATTTTTGATAATGTGTCTGAATAAAGAGGCTATTCTTTTCTAATTACATAAAGCCATTTATGTACTTTCTGACAAGTGAAGTATTTGTAAAGGCCTACTATCTGAATAAAAGTTTTAAATCTTTTGACGGGGTGATAAAATATAATTAGGTTTTCTTTACGTGTTTTTAGGTTTTCTCATCGTGTTCGATTTACACTTGTGTTTGACCTTTTAACTTTCTTTAATAGTATTAAAAATGACCTTAAGGCCCAGAACAGACGGTGAAATTCAATTTTTATTTTTATTTCAAATCATTTATTCAATATTCACAAATGGCATACTTAGGACAACCAACAGGCAGACGCCCAGTGGGGCGGTCCAAATATCGGTGGAAGGATGCAGTAGGGGCTGATCTGCGCGACCTCGGAACCACTAACTGGCAAGACCTCGCGCAGGACAGAAGACAGTAGCGCTCTCTCGTCGCGGAGGCCAAGATCCACTTCGGGTCGCTGAGCCAGCGTAGTAAGTAAGTATTCAATATTCACAAATAGCTCATAAATACAAATAACAGGTTACTGAACCGCGAAAACCACGCAGGGTTAAGCTGTGTTCGGTGAGTCGCCATGTTTACATTTTAGGAAGTGTTCTTTTAAATGCAAGTAAACTGCAACTGCTAGTTTTATATTAATTAGTTTGCGGTTTTTAATTAATTTATTGTTTTTTATGCCTCTAAAGTGGCAAACAAGCATACGGCCCGCCTGATGTTAAGCAGTCACCGTAGCCATGGACGCTTGCAACACCGGGGGTATCTCTCGTGCGTTGCCGACCCTATAAAAAGTGGAGCTCTGGAGACCTTAGTCACCATAGGAACACAACATGGCCGAGACCAATGCTATTTGGCTACAATCTTCTTCAAAAAGCTATAAGGCGTGTACTTCTCTCCCTAGACATCCGGAAGTCCAGTGGGCCTGATGGCATTCCGGCAATTATTCTGAAAAAATGTGCTCCCGAGCTGTCTCCTGTGTTAATGCGCTTGTTCGAGCTTTCCTACACATCTGGAATGGTGCCGTCTTCGTGGAAGCTAGCCCATGTGCATCCGATACCCAAGAAGGGTGATAATTCAGACCCATCAAATTACAGACCGATTGCTGTAACTTCTTTGCTCTCCAAGGTGATGGAGCGGGTCATCAATACCCAGCTTCTTGGTTACCTTGAGGATCACCAGCTGATCAGCGACCGTCAATATGGATTTCGTCATGGTCGCTCAGTTGGTGACCTTCTTGTGTACCTAACACACCGGTGGTCAGTGGCCATCGAGAGCAAAGGGGAGGCATTGGCTGTCAGTCTTGACATAGCTAAGGCATTTGATCGGGTCTGGCACAGGGCTCTGCTATCAAAACTTCCGAATTACGGTATCCCCGAGGGGCTTTGCAAATGGGTTTCCAGCTTTCTGTCTGGACGGAGCATCCAAGTCGTCGTTGATGGATGCTGCTCCGATACTAAGGCCATCAATGCTGGAGTCCCCCAAGGTTCAGTACTATCTCCCACGCTGTTTCTTCTGCATATCAATGACATGCTGAACATTCCCAGTTTTCATTGTTATGCGGACGATAGTACGGGAGATGCTTATTATACTGGCCGAGCAAATGCCTCTCGTTCCGATGTGTCGGAGAGCCGATCTAGACTTGTGTCAGATATTGAGCACTCCTTGGAGCTAGTTGCTCAGTGGGGCAGACTTAATTTGGTCAATTTCAACCCATCAAAAACACAAGTCTGCGCATTTTCAGCCAAAAAGGATCCCTTCGTCATAGCTCCGCAGTTCCAAGGAACACCCCTCTCCATCTCAAACAGTATTGGGATCCTCGGTGTCGACATTTCGGACAGCGTGCGGTTTCGGAGTCACTTGGAAGGCAAGGCCAAACTTGCCTCGAAAAAGCTCGGTATACTTAACCGGTCCAAACGGTACTTCACCCCAGAACAGCGGCTTTTGCTGTACAAGGCACAAGTGCGGCCTCATATGGAGTACTGTTCGCATCTTTGGGCCGGTGAAACTGCTGACTTGCTCAATCCTCTTGACTCCATTCAGAGGCGTGCCGGTAGACTTGTCGATAATCCCATACTGTCCAGCAAGTTAGAACCACTGGCTGATCGAAGGGATTTTGGCTCCCTGTGTGTGTTCTACCGGCTTTACAATGGGGAATGTTCCGAGGAACTTTTCGATCTGGTGCCAACGGCCCAATTCCGCAACCGCACCACCCGCCGTGGGCTGGGTGCTCATCCCCACTACGTTGACCCTCTATTGGTGTCCACGCGAAGGTTCGAAAGAACGTTTCTCGCTCGCACTATACGGTTGTGGAATGAGCTCCCAGCCTCTGTGTTTCCTTCGGACTATGACATGGGACTGTTTAAGAGGTACATTAGAGGTCTCGTCAGAGGTGGGCAACGCATTGGTAGTGCCTCTGGTGTTGCTGATGTCCATAGGCGGTGGTGACCACTTTCCATCAGGTGGCCCGCTTGCCTGTTTGTCTGCCGTTTAACATAAAAAATAAAAAAAAAGATCGGTCCTTCCCCAGACGGGCTTCTCTGATTTGAGTGGATTATCCGCTGTGCGCTACATCTCTTAACGTTTTCTAAGCAGATTGTACGGTTAAAATGTTATTATGTAATATCCTTATATTTTTTTAATGTTATTTAGCAGACATACTCGCCAGGGTCTCCTAAAAGTTAACCTAACCGCCTAACCTTTAGGAGTGGTAGAGCAATTATTACGAAATGGGCTAGCTTGACCGGGGAAGTACCACCCTCTCACAGAATATTGACGTGAAGCAGCAATGCGTTTCGTTCGGTGAGTGAGAGATCCGGAAGCCCAACTCCTTCCCTATCTACTCTTTCCCCCTTCTTCTTTCCCTTCCCTTCCCCTTCCTTTCCCCCAACCTCCTTGGTGGACAACGCATTGGTAGCGCCCCTGGTGTTACTGATGGACATAGCCGGCGGTGACCGCTTTCCATCAGGTGGCCCGCTTGCTTGTTTGTCTACTGTATGTCATAAAAAAAAATGTTGCAGCGAATAACGTAATCCAATGACATGCAACACATCATCATCATGTCAACCCATAATCATTCCACTGCGGGGATACGCTCCCTTCAATCAAAGGTGATTAGAGCGTACTCTGCCACGTTGCTCCAATGCGGTTTGGCAGAGGTCAGTGTTTTCAAGCCTTCGACAACAGCCGGGAGCGACGACGGCTTAACGTGCCCTGCGAAGCACAGAGAAGCTCGATATAACAAAACCCATCAAATTCAAATTCAAATTCAAATTCAAAAATATTTTTATTCAAATAGGCCTAATATAAGCTCTTTCGAATCACTCGATCTTTCGATCCACTCACTGGCTAGGGTCGACGTTGCTTATCATGCGTGTTGGATTTAGAGTGTAAACAGGAACGCCATCGAACTCCTCGACACGCAACAGATAGTGTTAATGCAATTCTGCAATCGAGTTTACTTTGAGTGAAAATAATTATGCCAAATATATTTTGTTTTTATTTATTTATGGACTACCAATAAGTACACAATTCTTGAAAATAGTATTTTTTTTTTTTTCATTTATAATAAATACTATAACTACCAACTATACTTATAATACTATTCTTAAATCTATTATACTAAAAATTTTTAGTATTATCTTAAAATAAGTGGTCACTGCATGCACAACGATCTTAGTTATTTATCATCATTATTATTTTACTGATTTAAGTATTTATCTTAAAAATATTTTTGAACGAAAAATTTCATCTCTCCGTTCCAGTTGGCAAGAGAGAGCACTCGGTCAGATATCGAGAGGACGTGGGTTCGAATCCCTCCTGGGGCGGGTAGGTGCAATTTTTCGTTCCAAAATATTTACAAATTAAGAATGTTTCGTTGCTTAACAACACTAACAACTATAAAAAAACAATCATAAATATTTATTAATATAAAAAAAAACCGAGAAAGTGTAATTTAGATTTTTCAATGATTAAAAATCAGTTGCCACCTCTAATGTCATTGCATTAAAATAATTTGCATCTCTCACGCTCACTTGCTTAGAAATTGATAATCTGAGTATCTATTTTTTTATAATTGATAAGCACCAGCCATTGTTACCTATTATGGAAATAATTTTAAAAGGAAAATTTCTATCAAAATTTCACCTTGGCGAGGTGAAACTTTTGTTTCATAGATATAAAAAAAACAGGGTATCGCCTTAACTTAAAAGTGTATACAAACACCTCTTTTTGCTACCTTAACCTTACGATCACGAATATTGCGTTGACATTGAAATAAACATAAATTCATGAACGTTCTATTATCAGTTGTACATATAGGTAGATAGACGTTAGGACAATCTTTACAAGGCTGTGTCTTCCATATAGGAGGCGGTAACAAAATGTCCATACGGATTGTCGACATTTTAACTGTCGATCCGGATCCGAAAAAATAACTCAAAAATGGATTTGTATTTGGAGTAAACAATAGTATCAATATTGTGATGCTAAAAACTGTAAAATAAAAAGTTATTTATATATTTAAAAGTTTTTTTTATACTAAAGAGGTGACAAACAAGCATACGGCCTGATGGTAAGCAGTCACCGACGCGTTGCCGCGCGTTGCCGACCCTGTAAAAAGCGGAGCTCTGGAGACCTTAGATACTCAACGTAGGAATACAACATGGACGAGACCAATGTTATTTGGCTACGATCTTCTGTAAGGTCCTTCCCCAGACTGGCAGCTCCGATTTGAGCGGATTATCCGCTGTACCCTCTACCTCTCTTAAAAAGCAAATCGCAACACTATTATTCATATGACACCCCGCTAATGTTACATAATCGTACACATTATTTTCGTTTTTGGTAAAAAAAAGAAACTATATCTGATGGACAAAAAATGCAGTAAACCGTTTTTCTCTCTTCATTTATTTTATCGGAAGTAATGTTGCTTTGTTTTCGAAATGGTGGTCACAATTTATTTATTACTAGCTGTTACCCGGTGCTTCGCCCGCGTAAAACTTATCATGTGTTGGGCTCCACAATATTATGTACCACTGACAATATTATGTTTACAAATTTTCATAATGATCGGCTGTTTATTCAATCCGTGAAAGAATAACAAACAAACTTACTTTCTCTTTATAATATTAGTATGATTGTATAATATTATACTCTTTAAAGTGCCTATAGCTAAAGATCATGTTTGTACGTACCTCGAGTTGTATAATATTATTTTTATAAAAACGATTAATGAAAAACGATTTAAGTAGATATATACCTGTACCCTTTCCGAACTTTTATTTAATTTTTGACATATGCACGCCCATGAGGTTATATAGCATACACGTGGGTTAGAGCGAGACAGATAGGCGAGACCATTTTCCTATATACGCTGTAAGACAGCTGTAATCTTCAAAACTGTCAAAAATTAAATAAACGTTTGTAAAGGGTATAGTTAAATATTTAAAGATTGAATTAGCTTTATTTGCAAAACAAATACAGAGAACTCGGAACTTGTGTTCCTACGGTGAGTAAGGTCTCAAGAACTCCACTTGGGGGGGTTGGGAGGGTTGGCAACGCGCGAGTGATACCCCCGGTATTGCAAGCTTACCATCAGGCCGGCCTGGCTTGTTTGTCACCTTTGTGGTATTAAAAAAAAAGAAAAAATACAGTAGGTACAGACAACTTACAAACTAGTGTTTTTGCTATAAGGCGGCCTTATTTGCTAAAGCTTTTCAAGGCGCTTACGATAAAAACAAATTACGTTAAGGAATGGGCAGGGCTAGCAATACTAGAGTAAGAAGAGTATATTAATTAACATATAACAAAAACCAGAAAAACAAATAAAATAAAACCATTAAAAAAAAATTATACCTATTTACATAATATGTATAAAAAAATTATTAACTTACATCGCTGAAACATTTTTTTTTCAAAAACCGCTTCAAATGATTGAACACGGAATGAAAATAATTATGTTTTATGACGATCATTTCGATAGAGTAAGCTCATAAAACAAAACCTGTGGAGTGCACACTTGCAACTGAAGGTTCCGTACCAATTTAATCAATGCAATACATAACAAACTCTTTATTTCAGCAATACAATGAAATACATCTATATTTATATACAGGGTTACTTTTGGACCCCCGCCAAAAATAGACATGATTTAGAGAAAGTAATAAAAAAATATTTGGTGAAAAAAAAGTTTTAAAATCCAAATTTTACCAGGGCTACGTCACTCCATGTACTTGCGCGCGTTAACTACCTACCGAGCGTAGGATCGTCAGCTATCCTAAACTCAGTGGGTTGTCGCAAACGCTCGCTAACGCACGGGCACGCTCGTATTGAATAAATTTTAATATTAGATAAAGGTACTTTTAAGTTAATTGACATTTATTTTGTGTGGTTTAGTTTTGATTTAAGTAGTTTAAATAGTAAATGTGTTGTGTGATTATAAAATAGTAAATAATAAGTATAAAAACAATGCAGCCGCCCGGAAATTGTAGTGTAGTTGATGGTTGCAAAACCAACCAAAAAGAGGAATGACCTGTCATTTTTTAGTTTGCCTGTTGATGAAGAAAGGTAAGTACCTAACCTACATAATGAAACTCTTTTAAGTACCTATACATTATAGATACCTAGGTACCTACTTATTTAGATGAATTTATAGAATAGAATAGGTTGGTTTTAATTACGAAGGAGCGCGCCTTTTTAATAAAATAGGTACATACTCTCGGACATTAAAAGTAAAATAGGTAACATTATTTAAAAAATATATATATTCAGCGAATAAATAACTCCCCTCAACCTGCTCTTTACGTTCTGGCAGGTATCGCTCCACCACCAATTCACGTAACAAAAACCGATTCTAGTTCGATTTAACGACACTCGCTGTTCCGTTCAATTCCTATTTTGTATGAGTGAGACAGCGAGTGTCGTTGAATCGAACTAGAATCGGTTCTTGTTATGTGAATTGCCCACCACCCACTGGTGTAAGACGCGAAATTGCATTAAGCGTTGAACGGATGAAGCAAACAAAAAGTAGTAGAAATATAATCCGAGGTCCATGTTATCGTACTGATCATAACAATTTAGTTTTACAATTGATCATTTATTTTAATATACACTACAAAATCTTAAACAAGCCAGTTAGATACAAGTTATTTTGTGTGAACAATATTTTTATCGTAGCAGCAACCCTAGCATTATTAAGATGGCAGCGACGCCGCACGGCTGCGAATCGAAAACAACTCTATCTAAAGTCGACCGCATTAGGCACAATTTACCACACAGCGGTTCGCCGACGAGTTGCAGTAGGCTATTATCGCGGTAGGTGATTTTTTGTAGGGAGTGATGTATCTCTTACGAAGTAACTATTAGGTAATCTGTGATTTTTACAGTCACTTTTTTAAATCTTACTTTTCTAGGAACGTTCGGTCACCCTCGCGCCAGTCGACGACGACGGCGCAATGTCATTGTTTGAAAGGATGATATCAGCTACGCATGCGCTTAGTGTATTTTTTTGTAGTTTTCTAATACTCTGTAGAAGGTTCTTACGGCAATAATATATTGAGAAAATGGCTCAGAAAGATTGAATAAAGTGCAACAAAGCTACGCTGAGGTGGTAAGAAGTACCGGGTCAGCTAATATAAATAAAAAAGAAACCCTGGCTCGGAAATGTCTAAAATGTAAACAAATATACTGCAGATTCCTGATATGATAATCCTGCAGCATCAGATCAAGGCCGCCATATTGTTGCAATATTTATTAAGGAAACAGTAGGTACCTACATATATTTAATTCAAAATCAATCAGACTTGTCAAAGTTAATTTTGGCGGTGGTGGTTTAAGTAGTATGGTCAACTGGGAGTGTCCGATAAATAAAATAGTTCGACTTACGGTTGATATTGTATATTGTCCACATTTCACTCCCAACACATACATATACATACACACACTAGATGTTTAGAAGGAGAATGAATTCACAAGCACAGAAGAAAGTAAGTACAGAGAAGAAAGTCTTAGCAACATAAACAGAACTAATGCTAGGTATAAATGCGCAAGCGGCGTGAGTAAATCGCGTAAGCAAGCGAGGCAATGCATTCGGTGCCGTGGCGAAAGATCGACTGAGGCAGTGCGCTTGCACCGGTGTATGCAGCGCGGACAAAGGAATGTCTCGACCACAAAGGAATTGCAGCGTAAGATGTATGTGCCCATTGCGGCCGGCAACGGTTTTGTTATCCGGACAAGTTGGTACTTTTTAATAATGTTTGTATATAAATCATTAATTGTAAATAAATATTGTTTTAGTGTAAATACATATTATTATTATAGTCTAGGAGATAAACTTAATTTTATTATAAATAATATAAATTATAAATGTGTAGTTTTAAATATTTGTAAATATATAAATAGTGTGTATGTGTGTAATTGGTGTGGAAATGTAGGAAAGTAGCCTACACCACCCCCCTCCAGAGACCGTCAAGGGCGATAAAAATCAGGAAACTTGACTCGGCGCCCGGAACGTGTTATACGGTCTTTTTGGATGTCTGGTAACGGTTCTTCTTCTTGATGAGCTAAAATAAACGCCGGTTTGAGACGATCAATTGAAACCGTTACTTCTTTATTTTTAAGGAGGATTTTAAAAACTTTATCTCCTCTGCTCAGCACTTTATGTGGGCCGGAATATGCAGGTTGGAGCGAACCACGTGATGCGTCTTCACGTAAAAAGACGTGGTCAGTTGTAGCCAGTTCTTTAAAAATGAACGTTTTGGGCGAATTATGGCGCGAAGTAGGTGCGGGACGTAAGCGTTCGGCGAAATTTCTGAGGCGCGCGGAAAATTCAGAGACATCTGTGGTTCCGGGTACGTTGGACTCAAAAAATTCACCGGGAAGTCGCAAGGGTTCCCCATACACTAGTTCGGCGGATGACGACTGCAAGTCTTCTTTAAAAGCGGTTCGTACGCCTAATAGGACCCAAGGCAGTGACTCGGTCCAGCGGTCATTGGCATGGCACACTATTGCCGCTTTAAGCTGCCTGTGAAACCGCTCCACGAGGCCGTTGCAAGCCGGGTGGTAGGCTGTCGTCCGTTTATGTTCGAAACCGGTCATTTTCGATAGTGTCTCGAATAATGCCGATTCGAACTGACGTCCGCGGTCCGTTGTGATGACTGTCGGGCAACCAAAGCGGGCAATCCAGGATGACAATAATGTCCTCGCGACAGTCTCCGCAGTAATATCTTCTATCGGTACTGCTTCTGGCCATCGAGTAAAGCGATCTATGGCAGTTAGGCAATACCGATAGCCTTGCGAAGATGGAAGTGGGCCGACTAAGTCTATATGGACCTGGGTAAATCGCGCGCGTGGCAACGCGAATGTACCAAGAGGGGCTGTCACGTGACGATTAACTTTCGCGCGTTGGCACGAAATACATGCGCGTGCCCAGTCCCTGCAGTCTTTCCTGACGCCAGGCCAAACGAACCGTTCTGCCACTAATTTAGCAGATGCATTGGCGCCAGGATGGCTAAGTGAATGCAAGCTATCGAAGACTTGCTTTCTGAAGAACTTCGTAACAAAAGGCCTGGAAGACGATGTACTGACGTCGCAGTACAAAGGTACGTGACTTCCAGGAACATGAAGTTTCTCCAGACGCAATGAAGAACCGTCTTCGATGAGCTTGGCTAATTCAGCATCTGAGGCTTGACTTTCGGCTAAGAGGTCCAGGCTGACAGGCACACTCAGTTCGCTGATTCGCGACAGAGCATCGGCAACGACGTTGTCCTTGCCGGAAATATGGCGGATGTCTGTCGTGAATTGGGCGATGTAGTCCAAATGTCTATACTGCCTAGGCGAACAGTTTGCCTTCCGTTCGTGGAATGCGAAACTGATTGGCTTATGGTCAGTATAGATGATGAAGTGCCTGGCCTCTAGCATATGCCGGAAATACTTTATTGCCTCATAGATGGCCAACAATTCCCTATCGTAAGGGGAGTATTTTTCTTGGGAAGGGCTTAGCTTCCTCGAGAAGAAGGCTAAGGGTTCCCAAACGCCATCACTCAGCTGCTGTAAAACAGCGCCGAGAGCTTTGTCGGATGCGTCCGTCACCAACGCTAGCGTTGCGGTACAGTTGGGATGTGCCAATAACGCTGCGTTAGAAAGCTCGTCTTTGCTGGCTTCAAAGGCTGAAAGTGAATCCCCTGAAAAATTGATCGGGTGTGATCCTTTCACCGACCCAGTCAGCAACGCATTTAGGGGAGCCTGGGTTTGGGCAGCGCGAGGAAGAAATCTCCTATAAAAATTGAGCATGCCCAAAAATCTCCTAAGCTGACGTACGTTGGTTGGCCTCGGAAAGTCCCTGATGGCCTGTACTTTGGAGTCCAGTGGACTGGTGCCACGTTCGGAGATATTGTATCCTAAGAAGGTTACCTCCTGGACACCGAAGACGCACTTGGACGTGTTAATCAGCATGCCATAATCTCTAAGCCTGGTAAAAACTTGCCGAAGGTGTTGCTCGTGCTCTGCTTTGCTCCTAGAAAAAATTAGGAAGTCGTCGAGATAACAGTAGACAAAGTCGAGTCCTCGGGTCATCTCGTCTACGAACCTTTGAAAGGTTTGACCCGCGTTCCTAAGCCCGAAGGTCATGTAGGGGAACTCGAATAACCCAAACGGTGTGGTGATTGCCGTCTTAGGTATGTCTTCTGGACTGACAGGTATCTGATTATAGGCCTTCACGAGATCCAGCGTACTAAAAATTTTGCAGCCTGAAATGCTGTGAGCAAAATCGTGGATATGCCTAATCGGATACCTGTCAGGCACGGTGCGAGCGTTGAGCATCCTGTAGTCGCCGCACGGGCGCCAACCGTTGTCCTTTTTTGGCGCGAGGTGCAGCGGCGACGACCAAGGGCTTTCCGACGGGCGCGCTGTGCCGTTGGAAATCATCGCCTGAAATTCCGCCTGTGCGATTTTCAATTTGTCGGGAGCAAGGCGACGAGGAGAGCTAGCTACTGGAGGGCCTGGTGTAGTGCGGATGTGGTGTGTCGTGTTGTGTAGTGTGGTGCGTTGAGTACCAGCTGGTCTGGTGATCGCGGGAAATTCGTTTAGAATTTTGTGATACCTACAATCACCAGTCGATATCTTTACAGAGTAGATGTTATCCTTATAATTAGCAATGGTTGCAACAGAAGATAAAGAAGTGGTACCATCTATTAATTTTTTGTTGCGACAATCTACAATTAAATTATAAAAGTTTAAGAAGTCTACTCCGATTATTGGCCTATTTACATCAGCTACCACAAAACGCCAACTATATGACCTACGCATACCAAAATCTAAATTAAAATGTATATAGCCGTAAGTACATATATTAGAGCCATTAGCGGCACACAAATCAAAATTAGTCCGCGCACGACGATCACGAAGAGACGACCGAGGGAAGACGCAGAGGTCGCTGCCGGTGTCGACCAGGAACTGCAGCTTCGAAGATCGGTCGGTGACGAACAGGCGACCAGTGGAGGAAGAAGGGCAATCGTCAGTCGCCATTACCGACTGCCCGTCGCGTTTCCCGCCTTGAAGTCGCAGGGTCGAATGCAGCTGCTGGCTTTGTCACCGAACTTGCTGTGATACCAGCACATCGGGTACTTGCGGTAATTGGACTGCGACCGCTGCCTTGACTTGGACCTGTTGCGTCCAGTCTGCCTTGAAGACCGCTGTTGAGATCTGCAGTTCCTGTCCGACATGAGGCTCTGAAGCTGCCTACGAAGTCCAGCAATTTCCTTCTTGAGCTCGCTGACTTCGGAACTCGTGGATGCCTGGTTCATGGAGGCTACTCTAGGTGTCGTTGTCGTCAGGTCGTTCACTCGATCTGCCAAATCAGCCAAGTCGTCGATATGCGCGGTGGAAGGCTGTCCTGCGAGGATTGTCTGGATGCCATGGGGAAGACGACTGATCCAGATGGTCTTCAAAAAGTCGTCTGGAACGCCTGGACCAGCCAGTCCCTTAAGGTGACGAAGGAACTGCGACGGCTTTCGATCTCCAAGCTCTTCTTCTATGAGCAGTTGCTTGAGCCTGTTCTCGTTGGAAGCTGTCAGTCGCTTAGTAAGCTCCACCTTGAGCTTTTCATATTTTCCGGACGCAGGGGGACTGATGATTATGTCCTTAACTTCTCGCGAATACTTATTATCCAGCTGGCTGATAACATAATTAAACTTCGTCAAGTCGCTGGTAATACCGGAAATGGCGAACTGTCCTTCCACTTGGGCGAACCAGATCTCGGGCTCTTCGGGCCAGAACGGTGGCACTCGGATGGAGACTTTATGAATCTCTGATCCGACACGGGAAAAATCTCGTCCGTCATTATTCTCGTCCGAACCGACAGTGGACCCATACGAGGTTCCACGTTGCACACTGCTCTTTTGTGCCTCGTCTTGTGCATCTTGGAATTCTTTATTCATGTTTAGCTCGGGGTCACCAGTTTGGCGGTGGTGGTTTAAGTAGTATGGTCAACTGGGAGTGTCCGATAAATAAAATAGTTCGACTTACGGTTGATATTGTATATTGTCCACATTTCACTCCCAACACATACATATACATACACACACTAGATGTTTAGAAGGAGAATGAATTCACAAGCACAGAAGAAAGTAAGTACAGAGAAGAAAGTCTTAGCAACATAAACAGAACTAATGCTAGGTATAAATGCGCAAGCGGCGTGAGTAAATCGCGTAAGCAAGCGAGGCAATGCATTCGGTGCCGTGGCGAAAGATCGACTGAGGCAGTGCGCTTGCACCGGTGTATGCAGCGCGGACAAAGGAATGTCTCGACCACAAAGGAATTGCAGCGTAAGATGTATGTGCCCATTGCGGCCGGCAACGGTTTTGTTATCCGGACAAGTTGGTACTTTTTAATAATGTTTGTATATAAATCATTAATTGTAAATAAATATTGTTTTAGTGTAAATACATATTATTATTATAGTCTAGGAGATAAACTTAATTTTATTATAAATAATATAAATTATAAATGTGTAGTTTTAAATATTTGTAAATATATAAATAGTGTGTATGTGTGTAATTGGTGTGGAAATGTGGAAATGTAGGAAAGTAGCCTACATAATAATTTTCCTTCATCAAGTAGAAAATAGCTGATTATCTTCAATTGGCTGAACAGATTTTATTTTGTTCATAGCTAATAAAATAACACTCTCGGTTAAATAACATCTCAAACGACATACCTAAACAGCACTGCACGCAAAATCGGACCATTTGTTAGGATGTTAAATGCCATGGACAGAATTACAAAATCACACGTCAAACTTATTATAAACACATCTCTTTTTTGCATTCGGGAGATAAAAACAAAAAAAAAAGCTATGAAAAGAGAACGCAATAGACGGCCTTATCGCTATGCAATTTCTTACAGGCAACTGAGCGTAAAGGAACGTTGCTATCGAAGAAAAGGTTGGTAAGGATAACAAATGGTTATTTAATTATATAGTTTTTAAGTGTTATTATTTATTTATTATGGTCATAATTAGAATAGAATTTAAGAGAGGTAGGGCACAGCAGATAATCCGCTCAAATCGGAACAGTCCGTCTGACGAAGGACCTCCACCTTACAGAAGATCGTAGCCAAATAGCATTGGTCTCGGCCAAGTTGTGTTCCTACGGTAGGTAAGGTCTTCAGAGTCCCACTTTTTAGAGGGTCGGTAAAGCGCGAGTGTATTACTCTCAGTATTGCAAGCTTAGTGATATAATAATTAATTATTCAATAAAAAATAGATATGAATTACAAAAATTAAAAAATATTATTATGTACATAGAAACTAGTACTATCCGTTCCATTATTTTACCTTTGACAGATGTATAAAAACCAGGCTTAAAACAATCAAAATAAGTGTCAAGGGAACAATTTTTATTCTGTAGCAGAAATAATGTGTGAGCCGATATAGACGGACTGCTTGAGCAGTTAGATCAACACACACGTACCGCTCTATCAGTCATAGTCAACCAAACAACTAGTGAAAAAACGGACGTGGTGTCGCTTGCAGTCTGCAGCTCTGCAGCTGCGGTCTGCGGTCTGCGGTGGCTTGCGGTCCGTCTTGGAATTGGACCTTTTAGTACGTCACACAGCAACGCTACCGAGCTCCCCAAACACAAAATTTGTTGGCATTATTTTCTACGGATTTCTAAAAGATAATTATTAGCTACCCCGTTCATTTCATTGTTTCATTTAATCGATGTATATGAGTTTTATTACTGATTTAGAAATTATAGCAACATGCCTGGTGGTCGAGGTTTAAGTCAAAACATTTGTGTGCATGAGTCTGTTTGCCTAAGTCTGGATCAGAGTGCTTAGTACGAGTTTTTTGATCACATTCGATCATGTCAACGTAAATAAAACGACGAAATAGAGAAGAATTCTCATGTTGCGAATTTATAGGACGCGTGTTACATATCAAAATGATGTGTCTTACTTGCTCTCATTTTGAAGTGAGTAACCCGGCTAATTTGGATATGTATCACGCGTCAGTAAATTGACAATATGATTTTTTTTTTCATTTCAGTCGGATAGTAAACGTTAACACGTTCGATTGTGATCACAAAACTCGTACTGAGCACTCTGTATTTATTTACAAAAAAAAGTATTTATGTATTATCAGCAATCTAGTACCTATACGCTATAACAATTTGCATACAAAACGCACAAAAGTTTTGAAATCGTTCACCTCATGCCGCCCTCATGCCGTAGGGGCGCTAGTGTCGCGTCTTGCCCGAATTCTTCCGAAGCTGTGCGTATTAGTCTTCTATAGTATTTGATTATAGTAAAAACACCCAGACTAAAGAATAACACAAATGCCATCAAATGTTTGCCCCGAGCGGATATCGAACTCGCGTTCTCTAGCGCCGAAGGTAAGATCACTACAAGCACACTACCGGGCTTTCTGTATTGGGCATATTGCTGAGATATAAATGCCATATAGGGTTAGGCCTCGTTCGTCCCTCAAAGTTCGCCCCCCATAATAAAATTCCCAGGTTGCCCCAACAATCCTCAGAACTGTAACTTACTATTTTTACATGTAATCTGTAACCACTATGTTGGATTTTCAGTAATATTGTATTATTTAAATCATAGACCAAATGTTTATTGTAAACCTGATTGTGACTCTTTTCAATTAATTTTAAAAAAGCAATAGGCCTCATCCCGAACTATAATTTCTATTATTTTATTCACGGTTCATCCCTTTTCATATGCCTTCTACGTCCGTTTTTTTTTGTATGAGATATCTTTATATTTTGTACAGTCAGAAAAAAAGTAGTTTCTTTTATCCATGGCTTACTGTGAGTTTCTATTATATAAAATAGTATGGACAGCTTGACTCACGACGACCCCAACCCTCTAACTTTATTCTTAGTTCTTTCACAAGGAGTGTTGAAGTTTTAACAAGCACAGTATCATTAATAGTTATCTGGTAGTTATAAGAGATATAAAAGTTGAAGTTACCTGTTTTTATATTTATTATTTTGTCAAATCTTTGAGTAAGACAGTTATAGGTTAATCAGTGAGTCAAATTTTAAATATTTTTATTCAAACTAATAATACAAATAAAAATATTTACGTAACTACTACGGTAAATGTACTAAATACGGTAAAGGAAAGTATTTAGATGAATATCCAAGATCCGAGGCCAATCAGAAAAAGTTCGTTTTTCATCATGTTCGTTTTTCATCACCCGACCGGGATTCGAACCCTAAAATAATGGCTGAATAGTATATATATATATTTCGTAGTTATTTTTTTATTCGAAATTAAAATACTAAATCTGCCGCCGGACACCCTATTCCTACTAGTAGTAGTTAGCTTACAATACAGCTTAATAAAAATGACAACACAATGTAATTATTCTTTATTAACTAACATTACAATTGAATACCATGCTATACAGCACCATGATCAAAAATATTAAACAGAAAATCTAACTAAGAAAATCATAAAGGTACAGTATATAAATAAATAAATATATATTGGGACAAATCACACAGTTTGAGCTAGCCCCCAAAGTAATTTAGAGATAAGTGTTATGAGATACTAACAACTCCACAATACCTACTATATTTTATAAAATACATCATATAAATAAACATTCAAGATCCAGGCCAATCAGAAAAAGTAAGTTTTTAATCATGACCCAACCAGGATTCGAACCCGGGACCTGTTGGATGGCGGACATCCAAGAGGGATGGCGGACCGGCATGGTAACCATTAGTGGCGTAATGCTACGAGGGTCGTCATACAGTGTTCATAAACGGAAAATTTGTGCAGTCGTCGGTGCCACATAAAAAACGTAGGCTAAACCACCAGCGAGCAAAGGAGCCAGGCGAGCGTCTTTTCATCTCTTTTCGGCAAGAAAGACAATGGACGGAGAGCTTCCCTCTCGCTCTCCATCCCGCTCGCTGCCCATAACTTCGATTAGTTTGTACAGGTAGTTAGTTTACCTCGCCGTGCGTCGTCCGCCAACATGCTCGCTCGCTAGCTGGTGGTGTAGCCTGCGTTTCAAACAATTTGGTGTCAAATCTCTGTGACCACATCAAATTGTTAAAGCATTTATCAAATGGGCTAGCTCAAAATATAATAGAATTTGTGAAATTATATGCAAATCTCCTCTAGAAAGCTATACAGACACCTTTTCTGACAAATCTGGCATGTTCTCCCCGTACTTTGCAGTTGTTTAAGTAACAAAGATTTAAATATGTTTTGTTGTTTGTCCCACATACTGGAATGTAAACCCTTGGGCAATCTCCACAAGGCATCGTTCGATTCATGGGTGGTAAGTTACCCTTGTATTTTTCAGTAGTCGTCTTACGGTAAAACCAAAACGAAGTATTTGTGTTTAATGGTGACACAAGAATAACCATGATAAAAAACCCTAAAACATAAAAATTGGAGTGTTAGAGGGTTATAGGCTAACTTAAATAGGAAAAGTTCATAATTATAATTGATATTTCAATATTTTATATTAGAAGCAATGTGTACCCCCCACGCGTTAACCGTCAGTCGTGTTTTGAGTGTCGAGAGGGAAATGTGAGGTGCGCGGCTGCTTGCTGCATTCCAGAAATATAAAGATAAGCATGGACCTAAAAAAAAAGAAGGACACTACGAGTGGTTCAAATATAGAATCCTGACAGTAGCGAGGGTTTCAAAGGTACGAGACGCAGAATAACTTTGCTGCCGAGCGAAACACACAACTTTTCACCTCACTATAGCGAGGAAAATGCTAGGTGCAAGAAAAACGCAAATAATATATTAAATAAGGTGTTTTTTTTCATGCGGTGTCGTGCTGGCCAGTTCGATTATTCTAAAAATAAGGTTGGCGCACTGGCATGAAATAAGTATTAATGCATTTTCAGAGGACTGGCGGTATAAAAAATTATAGAATAGAAAGGTTCGAATTTAAAAAAATCTTTCTACGCTAGGTCACAAAATGCACTTTTGCGCTCAGATTTCGAATGACAAACAGATTCTTTCCGAGCTTGTGAGGTGAAAAGGTCATTGTACTAGGATACAGTCATTTTGCGACAATAGATAATTTTGCTACATTTTTTGATTTCCCTGACATTGATTACTCTGTTTCTAAGGTCAGTGAAAATGTGAAAATGTCACAATAACAACAATAAGTCAGAAATGAAAATGTGAAAATGTCACAATAAGTCAACTGCTGGACATAGGCCACCCACAAACGTCTCCAGTGCGACCTGCTGACAGCGGCCTGCATCCTGCAGCTTTCTGCGACTTTCCTCAGGTCGTCTGATCACCTTATAGGGCGTCCTAAGCTGCGCTTTCCGGTACGTGGTCGCCATTCCAGAACCCATTTGCCCCATCGGCCATCGGTTCTGCGCGCTATGTGACCTGCTCACTGCCATTTCAGCTTGCTGATCCGTTTGGCTATGTCGGTTACTTTCGTTCTGCTACGGATCTCCTCATTCGATCTCGTAGAGAAACCCCAAGCATTGCTCTTTCCATGGTTCGCTGAGTGACCGTTAGCCTTCTTATGAGGCCCATAGTGAGCGACCACGTCTCGGATACATAGAACATCACTGGCAACACACATTGCTTGAAGGTTCTTCGTTTCAAGCACTGAAGAATTTTGGACGAGAACATAAGCCGTAATTTCCCGAAAGCTGCCCAGCCGAGTCGGATACATAGATAAATAGATAGAATAAGCTTTGTTTGCAAAACACACAGTGATACAGTAAACAGTAAAAGTTACAAACAAAAGAAGTGTATATGTAACATGGCGGCTTATTGCTCAAAGCAATCTTTTCAAGGCAACCTTAAGGTAACAATATTCTGTAATGGAGTGGGCAGGGCTAGCAAAACACAATAAACTGCAGGACATATATCTATAAATAAATATTTTTTATATAAGGTATTTATATAATACATAATAAGTATATATACAATATTTAAATATATAAAACTAAAACAATAGGTACTTACATTAATAAGTGTATAAGTACTTGTATAGTACTATATCAAAAAAATAAAATAAAATAAAATGTCGTTAAACAAGGAATAAGTGTGAGACGAAATAGTTTTTCAGTTCTCGTTTAAATATATTTAGTGATTTCGCAGCTCTGATTGCCACAGGTAAGTTGTTCCATAGTCTGGTTGGTGGCCTGGATAGAGAAGGATTGGTCGAGGAATTTGGAAGAATGTACTGGAATTAGAAGAGTGAGATTGTCTGTGGATCGGAGTGATAGGCTATGGGATGAAGAAGTGTATGTGAAGTATTCTTTAAGATAGGAGGGAGTCCAAGGATGGAAAAGAATAGTGCAGAGGAAGGAAAGGATGTGCATGTCCCTACGCTGGCGAATGGGAAGCCATTTCAATTTGGCTCGATATTTAGACACATGATCGAATTTGCGCAGACCGTAAATGAACCTGATGCTGAAATTTTGCATACGTTCCAATTTATTAAGCAACTCTACATTAAGGTCCGGGTACGCTATATCAGCATAGTCAAGTAAAGGGAGAAGGAGGGATTGTGCAAGAGCAGCCTTGGTGACAGTGGGTAGAAAGTTTCTGAGTCGTCGGAGTGACGAAGAAGCCGCAAAGATCTTCCTACTTACCTCGGTCACCTGAGCTTTCCAAGATAACGTGGAATCCATTATCATCCCTAAGTTTTTAACTATATTTTTTAAAGGAATGCAGATGCCATCAAGCATAAACGGCGGAACTGCAATACTATCCAGCCTAGAGATAAACGCCTGGCTACCTATAATGATGCTTTGAGATTTGGCAGGGTTAACTTTGAGTCTTAAATTATCATTCGTTTTTGAAACAGCTCCTTAGCTGTTGATTTACAAATTTATTGTCAAAATATAGCTTTCTATATTTTGACAATAAATTTTTAAATCATCTGCATAAAGGTGATAGGAACCAGAAAGAGAACTAGTGATAGAGGAAATGAAAATAGCAAACAACAAAGGAGACAGCACGCCACCCTGCGGCACGCCAGCTGTTGTGTCGCACCAGGTAGAATTTTAATGATCAATTTTGACACATTGCTTTCGGATTCATTGATTAACCTCTTTCTCGAAGATGGACCTACCTAATTGGATTGTTGGTCCAAGGTATACGTACTCGTCAACAAACTTCGAGGATCGAGCTCCTAACTGAGACCGGGGCGGGTACGACATGGACATTCGACATGATTTTCGTCTTGTCCATGTTCATTTTTAGACCCACCTGTTGGGAAACTCGATTGAGGCCTTCGAGCATGGTGTTGAGGTCCTCCAGCGACTCCGCCATGACCACGATGTCGTCGGCAAATCGAAGGTGAGTGATATACTCGCCGTTGACGTTGATGCCGAATCCTTTCCAGTCCAAAAGCTTGAAGGCATCTTCCAGAGCGGTCGTGAACAGTTTTGGAGATATGACATCTTCCGGTCTCACGCCTTTGTGTAATGAGATTGCCTTCGTGTTCTGTTCCTGTACTCGGAATGGCAGGTGACGTTTTTGTATAAGCACGTCACGTAACGTAAGCGTTTTTGTATTTTGTTTAAGACACACAAAATAAGTGTCAAATACTTACACATTTTTTTAAGGAACTTTAAAAATTATGAAATGTAAATGGAGCAGCGTGGCAGAGTAATCCCCTTCGATTGAACAGAAACCCGTATCCCTGTAGTGGGATGATTATGGGTTGATATGAAGCGTTTTGCCAATTATTATTACAAAAAATCACTTTTGAGTAAAACCTATTGTATTGTAGTAATAAAAATTTAACTGTTAATTAAGAAATCAATTAATTTGATTCTTCAATAAACTGACAGACCTGGTGGTCGAGTGACTGGCAATGGTCACTTTATCCTAAGAGGCGTGGGTTCGAATCCTGCTCAAACATTTGTGTGCATGAACATGTCTGCTTACCTTAGTCTTGATGTTTTTAATAAGTGTTTATTAAAAAAAACATATACAAGCATATTACATAAAATAAACCTGTTCTTACTTTGTTTGGGAGATGAGGTTTCTGTTCAGCTGGCTGTAATATGGGGTACTATTTGATTGCTGATATTTGATACATAAATACTTTTTTTCTAAATAAATACTTTAAAACATCCAGACCAAGGCAAACAGAGACGTTCATGCACACAAATGTTTGCCTTGCGCAGGATTCGAACCCGCGGCCCTCGGGATAAAATGACCATTGCTAGCCAGACATCGACAACCAGGCCAGGCCAGTCAATGTATTGTGATAAAAGTGACACGATTTAATTAATTCCGAAATGGTAGTAGTTTATAGAGTAGACTAGCTGTTGCCCGCGGCTATGCCCGCGGCTTTGCCCACGTAAAAATTTGCCTATGTTGGGCTCTGTACTCTACAATATGTATACTTTTCATAATGATCGGCTGCTTAGTCAAGCCATAAAGGAATAGGTAACAAACAGAAACTCACCTCATTTATAATATTAGTATGATATCTGTCGGATCCGGTCCGGTCGGTCCGGTCTGCTTTATTGCATACAAACTCTCAACCAACTTTATACCATATTTTTTACATTTTATTTCACCCCATTTCTCTTTTCACGTTTTGTCACCCCATTTCTCCACTTTTAGGGGTTGAATTTAGAAAAATCCTGAAACACGTACTTACTCATTTACCGCCAGAAGTACTCCTACGAAGTTTCAAATAAAATGGTCTGACTAATCTTGTTTCTCTAATCTCTAATACAAACTTTGGACCACCGTTTCATCCCCTTGGGGGTAAGTTTTGAAAAATCCTTTCTTAGTGCACCTCTAGACCTCATAAGGAACCTATGTGTGCCTATGTGCCAAATTTGCAGTCTCTAGCCCCAGCAGTTTGGGCTGTGCGTTGATATGTCAGTCACCCTCAGTGTTCTGGCGTACTCTTGCGTACTGTGGCGTATACATGCGTATTCTTGAGTACAGTGTGGCTTACTCTGGCGTACTCTGGCATACTCTTGCCTCCTCTGGCGTACTGTTGCGTACTCTTGCGTATGTACTGTGGCGTACTCATGCGTATTCTTGCGTACTGTGGCGTACTCTTGCGTACTGTAAGCGTACTGTTGCGTACTCTGGCGTACACTTGCGTACTCTAGCTTACTCTTGCGTACTGTGGCGTATTCATGCGTACTCTGGCGCCTGCAATAATACACGACACGTACATTACTCCCGTTCCCGCGGGAATTCTGTAACATCCCGTCTTTGTCCTTGTCAACATCATAAAGAGAACCTCTATACAAAATTTCAGCTTTCTTGGTTGAGCGCCTGCGATAATACACTTACAATCCTATTACTCCCTTTCCCGTGGAAATTTCATAAAACCCCATTTATATCCTTGTCAACATCATAAAGAGAACCTCTATACAAAATTTCAGCTTTCTAGGTTGAGCGCCTGCGATAATACACTTACAGTCCTATTTACTCCCTTTCTCGTGGGAATTATATAAAACCCCGTCTTTGTCCTTGTCAACATCATAAAAAGAATCTCTATACAAAATTCCAGTTTTCTTTGTTGAGCGCCTGCGATAATACACTTACAGTCCTATTACTCCCTTTCCCGTGAGAATTCTATAAAACCCCATCTTTATCCTTGTCAACATCATAAACCTCTATACAAAATTTTAGCTTTCTAGGTTGAGCGCCTGCGATAAAACACTTACAGTCCTATTACTCCCTTTCCCGTGGGAATTTCAATAAACCCCATCTTTATCATTGTTAACATCATAAAGAGCGCCTGTTTATTATTCGTCCGCGTGAAGTTCCGGACCCATTCCCATGGGAACCACATTGAATTTCGGGATAAGCTATAGCCTATGTCACTTCCTGATAATGTAGCTTTCTACTGGTGAAAGAATTTTTGAAATCCGTCCAGTTGTTTCGCAGCCTATTCAATGCAAACAAACAAACAATCAAATCTTTCCTCTTTATAATATTAGTGTAGAATAATTAAATAAATAATTTAATACTGTACCCAATGTAATCTTTGACGAAAGAAAGTGTCTGTGAGGACCTCTGAATAAATATTTTTAAATTAATTAATGAAACTCCAATTTTGGTAAAAAAAATATTTGTGCTTTTTATTATAATTTTATTTTTGTTACAGAGCATAAATATCATAATCGATTGCATCCAAAAAATTTAGACATATACCTACATAGGCTATTTGTGTTTGATTAGCCATCATTCTTGGGTCTCTCATTATGTTCATACAATTCATTTTGCATAAGTTTAAGTATGTCATATTATTTGTGGCGCAAATAGGCATATATATTCTTGGACAGTCGCAATTCATGATATTCTCAATCTCCGGCAAAATATCAGGCGCTTTGTTCATATACCAGGCTTGTATTTCCAAAGGGACTGCATGTCTGGCGTCAATGTTTACATTTGATTTAATGTACATAACGAATACCATTGTACCTGAAATCATACTAATATTATAAACTAGCTTTTTTGCCCGCGACTTAGTCCGCGTGAAGTTCCGGACCCGTTCCAGTGGGAACCACATTAAATTTCGGGAAAAGTATAGCCTATGTCACTCCCTGATAATGTAGCTATCTACTGGTGAAAGAATTTTTGAAATCAGTCCAGTAGTTTCGCAGCCTATTCAATTCAAACAAACAAAAAAAAATCAAATCTTTCCTCTTTTTAATATTAGTATAGTTGTGAAAGTGAGCTTGTTTGTTTGTTATTCCTTCACGGCTTCCATATATTCAGTTTGCGTGTAATTATTTATGCACTAGCTTCTGCACGCGGCTTCGCTCGCGGTGAATTTTATGATTAAGATCACGTATTACACGTCTTATGGCGCCATCTCCTGGCGGATAGCCCATCCCATACAGCGCCATCTATATTGGAAAAAGTATTTTCCCATTGGAATGACATACTTTCACGGGATAAATAGCCTATGTTGGGCTCTGTACCCCTGACAATATGTGTATAAATTTTCATAATGATCGGCTGCTTAGTCAAGCCGTGAAGGAATAACAAACAAACTCAATTTCTCTTTGTAATATTATTATGATAGCAGCGCCATCTATATCAGACTTTTGACCTTATCCTAATGATGTATGTATGTTACGGAAAAAAGAAAACCGGTATATCCCAGTAGCCCCCTCTAGCAACACCCCCTTGGGGCAACTGGTTTTTTTAATATAAAAATGACCCAGACCCCTGTCAATAGAAAAAGTTGCCTCTCCACTATGACACAGAGGGCAACTGGAACATTTATATAAAAAAAAAACAGTTGCCTCCCAAGGGGGCATCGCTAGAGGGGGCTACTGGGATATACCCCCAGAAAACTTACAGAAATGCTTGAACATGCTTAGTCAACTACCAAGCGTCTTTTCGCAGTATTGTACCAACGCAAATGGAATGTAATCAATCTCATATCAATTGCATGTTATTACTTTTTTATAATTACTAAGGCGCCGACTCCACTGCGCGCGGTCTAGCGGTCAGAGTTCCGTGTTCTGCCGTCCGTCGTACTGTGACCGTCGCGGTCCGACTGCTTTTGTGTGTGTAAGCCACCACATAGGTTACAATGAACACGGAACGCAGAACTCGGAACTCAGACCGCTAGAACGCGCGCACTGGGGTCGGCGCCTAAGTCATCATCTTTGACAACCCGGTGATGGTCACCCATCGGTACCAGAGGACACGGTTTATGTAGATGTTTGTTTCTAGTCTGGGTGTTTTTAACCACCGACGCAAAAAAGCAGGTGTAACTAATTTTTAAACAATTGAAGCAGCACCACCTGGTCCAAAGTAAGCTTGGCTTGTGTTATGGGCACCAGAGAGCGGTTAATATTATCCATACTAATATTATAAACTGTGTATGTTTCTCCTTCTTTCACGTCGAAAATAACAAACGGATTGACATGATTTGATTTTTTGAGGTATAGCATAAGGTCTGGCGTGTGATTATAGGGCCTACTTTTTATCCGGCAAAAACATCTGATTCCCACGGGAAAAAAACAAAGGACCACTCGGGCGAAGCCTAGGGAAACATCTAGTTGTAAATATATATATATGATACAGTCAAAGTAATAAATCCGGATATTATATTATATACTATCCAGCCATTATTTTTAATGTCTACTCTATTTAGACAAAGTGTTATATGACACAGAATTAATCACATTAACTAGCAATTGTAATGTTAAGCATTTTCCGTTTATTCTAATAACGAATTCGTACTATAAACATTGCACGGAAACGTAGTAAGATTGCTGATAGCAAGTAATGCGCCATTTATTTGACCCGTTTAGTGAAACGGTCGACTGTTTCAGAAGATTTGTTCTTATTTTATCTCTCTTACTTTATACTTCCGTTTGTTTTTCGTTAAAGAGTGCTTTCAATTTGTTCTCAATACACTTGTTTACTGGCACACGCAGAATATATGGAATTATCAAAGAAAGACTGAGGGACGTTGTAGCAAAATAACACGACATAATATCAAGCCATCAAAAGCTACGTAATATTAAAGCTCCAGATAGACCTGTTTTGTAATAGCACGAAAGCAAGCTGTTAATGAGCAAATGCTACTTAGCAGGTGTGTCCATGAATTGCTTGTTAGACATGCTTATTTTGAGCCTGCTCGAAAGTCGAATGTCGTTCGATTTTCGAGCACGCTAACTGTAGATTTCCTTAAAAGAAGCATGCTTGTAGCTAACAAATGTGAATGTGTATGATTAAAATTAGCATATACCACAAAGTTGGCAAACAAGCACACGGCCCGACCGTCTGATGGTTGCATCACCGTAGTCTATAGACGCTTGCAATACCGGGGGTATCACTCACGCGTCAACCCCCCCAAGTGGAGCTCTGGAGAGCTTACTCATCGTAGGAACACAACATGGCCGAGACCAAAGCTATTTGGCCACGATCTTTTGTAAGGTGGAGGTCCTTTCCCAGACGGGCTACTTGCTCCGATTTGAGCGGATTATCCGCTGTGCCCTACCTCTCTTACTGTACTACTACCTGTTACTGTACTGTTACTGTTACTGTATACAATAACGTATATATTTGCGTGTATCCCGCTTTCTCGTGGGAATTTCAAAAAATCTTTTCTTATCGGTTGCCTACGTCGTTCACCGCACTTTTCAGAACACACCCAAATTTTAGGTATCTACGGTCAAGACAAAACATTTTATGTGGGTGTAAATCGATCATATTATAGATTAAATTATAATACAGAGTAGTCAGAAAGTCATGGATCAAACGGAAGGAAGGAATAGGAGACAGTATTTCTGATCGATTTGATTCTCTTCATTGGGGTCCGGAAATTGACGGTTACAAATATATAAATATCTTGTTGAAATTCACCCATGTATAAGGCATTGTCCTAACAGGACGCGAATGCGCGATCATCGTTGGTTCACGCGAATTTCACTCGTACGAACTCGCGATCAAACATATTGAACTCGAATAGGTGTCCTAACTGACAATCGCGCGACGCTTAGGCGCACGCTTATGAACACGCGATGGTCGCATCGCTTACTCGCGCGATGATCGCAGATTCGCGTCCTATTAGGACAATGCCTTAAACCCATCGAAATAATATTACTACGTATAGAAATGACAGCGCCTTCAAATTTTGGCGCCGTGTTCGGCCGTGAGGGGCGCGCCCCTCCCTGGCCCCGCCCCCAACCGAGTCATAGAATATGACATTACTACGCAGGGGCGACACTTTGTTTATATTCTGCCTATTGGACATCCAACTGATTATTTTATTTTATTACAATATTTTATTTTACTTAATAGATAAATTTAATAGAAAATAGGTATAATATTAGCTTTATAGGTAGGAAGCTACATTACATTTTAGTTCTTAACTTAATATTAGTCAAAAATAAACTGAGATTAAATCAAAACTAACTTTATAGTGAAGCTATTTATACATATATTGTAGTATTTTGTAATATATGCAATAACCAGGAGACGGTCGCATGCCAGACAAGAGGAGTTGTGTTGAATTTCAAGAATGGTAACGTACCTTTACTCCGAAACTTGTTTGCCCGAATTTCATTTGTTCGAAAATGGTTGGTCGAAATTTAAAATGCTGTTTCGTTTTCCATCTTTTTGTTTTCTAGAAACTTATTTTTTTTACTTAGTTAGTAACTTTATCCACATTTACGTATTTTACCTAGTATATAAAAATATTTTGGAAATATAGGTGGACCATGGAAGGCCACTCTAACGAGTAAACGCTTTTTATTCGTTTATTAACTGGATAAATGAAAAAAACAAATGATCAAATAATACTTTGTTTTATTGTGTACCACTTTTTTTTAACCTAGCTTTAATCAGTATTCATTAAACTTAAATTTTGTTAAGCTCTTCCAAATGGCCTTGCAAGGAACACGGCTCCAAACAAGGCCAATATTATACATCAGTCGTTCAACTTAAAAATAGAGTTGTAACAGTTAATATATTCGCTTTTACTAAAACTACATAATAAGCTCTTTCATTTAAGCAAAACATTAAATGCCCAATATATTTTTATCATTTATAAAAAAACTCAACGAACATTACTTGAACACCATCGTATAACTAAGAATATATTAATTAAAATTATTTAAAAACAGTAGTAATGAGTATTATATTGACATCAAATAACTTGCCAACGCGTATTATAATGAAATTAAAAACTTTTTTTTTTTACCTCAAATGGCCTTACAAATTTTTGATTGGCCTTATAAGGAACCACCGGCTTTCCTGGGAACACTACCAATATTTTAACTTAAATCGAGGCAAAACTATTTTTTTTCTTTAGTACCATAAACATATCCTTATATACGACAATTCACAGTAAAAAAATATGAAATAATAATAGGTTATCTAACTAAAAACGTACGTTTTGCTGTGCGTGCGAATAACAATTGTAACGTCGACGACCGAAGTCTACGAAGCGTGAGATCGCACTGCCACAATAGCGGCGCGAGCGACTCGCCGCCGCATCTGTGGCCTTGAGTTTGATGGATCTTAGTGTATAGCCGAAGGAATATGTGTTTACATGTCAATAACTACGACTTTTTGATAGTTGGCCTTCAAAGGAGCATGGCCTTCCATGGTCCACCCACCTTAGTTTAAAAAATCAATATTTAAATTACATATTATTTTAAAAAAAGAATGATTAAAATCGGTCCAAAATTGAAGGAGTAATCGGCGGACCTCCAAAAAAAAAACATAGAACCTCCTCCTTTTTTGAAGTCGGTTAAAAAAAAGCTACAAAAAATTCAGAAATACCTAAATTATGTTATAAAATTGACTGACGCTTAGTACCTACGTATCCCATCTGTACGATTAATTTTTGATAATCTATGATTTTCACATAGAAATGGCGGATGCAATCATGATGCATTAGAAAATAATGAAAAAAAATTGTTTTGGTTGATTTTACTTAATTTTTGGTATACTTAGCGATGATAAGTTACGCCGCTATCTTTCTTCCTTACTGTTGAACGGTTTTTACAAGTTTTTATTGAACATGACGGCATTTTCCAATTTTTTTTTTGACATAAATCCGAGGACCAATCACGATGAGCGTCGGCAAGTTTCTAAACGAGTTGATGTCTATTGGCCTCAACGTATGGGGACAAAAATTTTGTTCGCGGTGTCCGTTCTAGTATAATTCCGTAGTAATATTATTTCGATGCTTGAACCATTAAAAATTCAAGTCAAATGTAAACAAACTAATGTTATTTCATGTCACGTCAAATGTCATGTCAAACCAGTAAAATATATAAAATCTCATTGTGTCAAACCGTCATATCAGGGGTTTGAAACAATTTGTGAAAAAAACTATTTTAAAGGGATAAATGAAATAGAAGTTTCAAATGTTTCAATTACCTATAAAATATTACAATTAATTCGTCTAATTTTGTAGAATAAGAAAATTTTCATACGTATCGACATTCAATTGTTTTATACTGCGTTCTAATATTAGAATTACTTTTAACAATAAAAAAGATAATGCATTAAAAACTATTTACAAACAAACTTTTTAAATGTAGAACAGAGGCGCGTTGACAAAATGAAATAAAGACAAATATTTACAATGTTCTAATTTGGAATACAGGGTTCAATCACATGAGTAAATAAAAACCACGGAAACTCATGTGGTTCAATGCTCCGATCAACCAAAAACCTTCGATGACAATCAATGATAGAAATCAAAAATATAAATAATAATAATTTATCAAAAAGTATTTACTTCCACACTGAAGGCAAGTTCGTAACATCGTAACACTAACAGAAAACTGAAATCAATCAACACCACAACAACGTTACACATGGAGCATATTCGTAATTGATGGATCGAATAAATAAGTTCGTTTTAAAAGTGTAACTTCAAAACTTTTATAAATAGCAGCAGCATAAAAAAAAATTCTATCATTTTTAACGATTTAAAAAAAAAACGTGGAAGGTTTATTTAATATAATATATTTACCAATAAATGTTCATACGGCATTATTTTACATTTATTTAACAGGTGAGAATAATCTTATGTACCATTTTAACGGTTATCGAAAGGAATCGTGGACTGGACAATATTTTTTTTTGTAGCGGGTAAGTATCACTTTTGTTAACATTTTATGACTTGAATTAAATTTATTATTTTTTCGAGATCGCCGCCTTGTCAACGAAGGTCGTCAAGATGGCGACCACGGATCCTCACCGTACCACGTATCCCTTTTAAAGTGTACTATTTTGTTTAAAAAAAAAGTAAAATACTCGACATTGGCGAAATTGTCTATGTGTCGTTAAGACACGACAGAAACGCCCTTAATTAAAAAAGAATTGCCATAAATATTTTAGTTTTTTATTTATTTTTCAATTGCAAATAACATTTATTACTTTTACAATGTGTTAGTTTAATACATAAATATAAAACAATTTAAAATATAAAAGGTTTATTCGAAGTGGTCTCCATTGGCTGCAATACAGTCCTTTAAACGTTGAGGCCAGTTATCAATAGAAACACGCACTCTTTCCATGGGAAAATTCTTCACTGCCAATCGTATGGATTGTTTTAGGGACTCCAAATTATCATGGCGTTAAGAGCAAGCCGTACTCTCTAAAACTGACCATAAATCATAATCCAGCGGATTAAGATCGGGACTAGACAACGGCCAGTCTTCAGCTCTGATGAAGTCGGAAACGTTTGATACCAACCAAGACTGCGTGGACCGAGCTTTGTGACCCGGCGCCGTCTTGCTGGAAGGACCATTCTTGGTTACTGAACTACCTTCTCAAGAATGGTATCTTGATACACTTGTGCCGATGTTTTGATACCTTTTTCACAAAAGTATGGCTCAGTCACTCCTTCATAGCTAACACCCCACCAAAACATCACTGAAGTCGGGTAATGCCACGTTGCACTCTGTCGACTAATTGGGAAGCTTCATTAGAGCTTTGAGCATAAATACGGTCATTTTGTTTGTTAAAATGTTCCTCAATTGTAAAAAAAATCTCAACCGTAAACAAAAAATTTCTGTGACCTCCCTTTGCGTACCGCTTCAGTAGTTTTATCGCTTTTACCACCCTATTCTTTTTAAATTATCAGTTAAGAAATGACCAGTACGATTCTTATAGGCTGCAAGTCCTAAGTCATCTTTTAAAATACGCGGCATGGTTCTTGTTGCTATCTTCATCTCCCAAAATAAAATCTTTTGCTTTCGACCAGGATTTCTTCGAATTCTTTCCCTTACTGCTTTGACTACCTTTTTCGTACGAACACTACGTGGACGGCCAGATCTTTTTGTGTCACAAATAGAGGAGCTCTCATTACACAAACATTTTACTAATACCAAGCGTATGGAGAGTTACCCTTAATTTGACAGAGTATGACGTGTCATACAAGCAATTCAAAAAAATCTACAGCCTTAAAATATGCGAATATATTTCCAATTTATTTTATTATGTTAGCAACATTTATTAGTCAATCGGTAGAAAAGTAATTCATAATCCTGGCAACACAAATAATCAGCTGAGAACAAAATGTCGTCGCGGAGGAAATCGCTCGTGCTTTCAAAGGTATTTTTTTGTGTTTTACTCAAATTTCTTCCATGTAACATGCTATTTTATATCATAATAATTAAGCTTTATCATATTTCACATTAATTTAACGTAAAAAACCCCACTAAATTACCTAACCACTAACATTGTTTTTGCATCAAAGTTACTGTATGACGTGGCATACTCTGCCAAAGACGTAAGAAAGCATGGTTCATTTTATTTGTATGCCGTGTCATACTCTGCCAATGTTGCTACAAATAACCTAAAAAAATGAATGTATGACACGGCATACACTTACAAATATGATGTTTGTTTTTCGGGCATGAGCATCGTAGATTTTTTTTTGTTGCCTACAGCAAAAGCTTCAAATTGCTAGCTTTTGTGCCAGTGAAGAATGCCACTTCAGACTGCAGCGATTTTTCTGATGGAGAACGCGAATTGCCTTCCTCTACTCATTCATCTTCCCCCGCACCGTCATCTTCCCCTGCACCTTCAATTAATAGCTGCTTGAACAACTTCAACATATCTGATTCTGATGAAGATGCACGTAATGTTTGTGATGCATGTAATGTTTGTGATGCACGTAATGTTTGTGATGCACGTGTTTGCTTGTCACCCATAATACCCTGAGCTACATTTTCGTATGGTATTCTAAATGACAATTTCTGTTGTTTTTGCCAGCTAAGAAACATAAACGAAGATTGCACTTCATGCAGATCACTGTAGTCAATTTGGAGCAAAGGCGGCATCTTCCCTGAGTGGTGAAGTTGAGAAAGTGACCTGTATTGTCAAACCTCAGATCGTCGGCAGGCTGCGCTTGCCTTTGTTTTCTAGTTTTCTTCAAATTTTCTTGCGACCTTCCTTTTTTCTTCAGACTTTCAGAAACTTCATATCGTAATATTTTGAGTGGCATGGATTTTATATTATTTCGTTTGCACTGTTTTCTATAGAGAAGCCAGGCGTTATTCAAGCAAATATCAATCATTTGAACAAAAATTGCTAAATACCATTTACGGCTTTTGTAGGGTATTCTATAAAGAGCAATCACCATGTCTGCAAGGTCAACCCCTCCCATATGCTTATTATATTGCTTCACTATATACGGACAATCGACTTCTTTCTTCATTTTGACATCCTTGCAGTATCTCTTGATTTTCCCTACTGGTTCTACACCCATACCACTGCTCAAGAGAGTCACAGTCTTGTTGTCGTGCCATCTAACTGCTGCAAGACGAGATTTATTGCAAGCAGCTTGGGCATAACTGCCGCGCGGCTTCTTTTTCATGCACTTGTCAGTAGGCAAAATATTTTCTGCTCCTCTCAACCTATTTGCCCCTTATCGTTCCACAGCCAAATATGCCATAATCTTCCCTCAAAATATAAAACAATTCTGGGCTAGTGAAAAAATTGTCGCAATATAAATACGCCGGTTTTTTTTTTATACTTTTGCATAAAGCAATAACCACTAGAGCCCCAAATCCCAAGGTAGCTTCTTTTTCGGTGAACTTATGAAAACGAAAAGTGTCGTCACCTGCGTAAATAACAAAACCAAAAATCATGCCAGACATACCAGCACGAGCGTAATTTTTGAAGCCCTATTTCATCGGCTTATCCTTCATGTACTGGCGTCTCTTTCCAGCTTTGGTCCCTTTATAAGGGATCATCATTTCGTCAACGCTAAATGTCTGCTCATCTTCATGTTTCAAGCAGTTACTTCTCACTTTCTCAACCAGAGGCCGCACTTTATGATATCTATCTGTATCTTCTGAAGCGTTATCAACAAAGTGTAAATTTTTACGGATTTGTTGGTAACGTTTGAACGTCAAAGAACCTGCTACTATATCGTATCTTAGACGTTGAGACCAGTAGTCCAAGTAAGAAGGCATTTTTACAATACCCATTAGAATCTGGATTGCAAGAAAATCACAAATCTCTGCCTTGGTTACATTTACAGATTTTCCAGTAGTTGTAACTGAGTATATGTTTGTCTGTTCCACGATGTCTGAAATAATATCTGGCGAGAAAAACTTCAAGAAATAGTCCAGCGGTGATTCCACTTCCGGGATGTCAGTATAATCTTCGTCCTCTTCAATAACTGCTTGATGACGAAATCTAGCCTTTTGCCATTTATAAACAAGAGTGAACTTTGGTATTTTTCGAGTTCGCTTAGCAGGTGGAGCAACGTATGATGGTCTCGATTTGGTTTTTCGTTTGAGCACTCGTGGCGTTAAAGGACTAACAAATTGCGAGATGCTCACAGATGTTGCTGGAGTTGCTGGAGTTGCTGGTGCGGATAAATTTTCGAGCAAAGAAGGTGACTGAATCATGCATTCGGAAAATGGTGTAGCAGCCAGAGATGGAATTTCAGATAATATGGGGATTTTACTTAAATTCGGTTCTTGGTCAGGATTTGGGCAGACATCTTGAATTATGGGTGACAAGCAAAAACGTGCATTGAAGTGCAATCTTCGTTTATGTTTCTTAGCTGGCAAAAACAACAGAAATTGTCACTTAGAATACCGTACGAAAATGTAGCTCAGGGTATAAAAAATAAAATAAAATAATAAAAAATATGCATGATTTTTTATTAATTTATTACTAGTAAATCCCTCGCAATTTCGTTTGCGTATATCTCAGTTTCCCGTGGGAATTTTGAGAAATCCTTTCTTAGTGCTCCCTTACGTTATAAAAGGAACCCTTGTGCAAAATTTCAAGTTTCTAACCCTTATAGTTTAGGCCCTGCGTTGATTGTCAGTCAGTCAGCTTCTCCTTTTATATATATAGATAGACTAGCAAATCCCTCTCAACTTCGTTTGCGTATATCTCGCTTTCCCGTGGGAATTTTGAAAAATCCTTTTTAGTGCTTCCCTACGTTATAAAAGGAACCCCTGTGCAAAATTTCAAGTTTCTAACCCTTATAGTTTAAGCCCTGCTTTGATAGTCAGTCAGTCAGTCAGCATTTCCTTTTATATAAATAGACAAGTTTCTAACCCTTATAGTTTAGGCCCTGCGTTGATAGTCAATCAATCAGTCAGTCAGTCAGTCAGTCAGTCAGCCAGTCAGTCAGTCAGCCAGTCAGTCAGTCAGCTTCTCATTTTATATATATTATATAGATAAGCTCGTTCATATAACAAATCTTTCGAGCAAAACAGCATTGGATTTTATATGGCTGTAGTGAAAACGCTGTTGTCACCCGTATACATAGTTTGAAATGCTTATATCATCCGTATTTCTTGACCGATTTTAATTTTTATTTCACTTTTTGTCATCTCTTTTATAGTAATTTCATATTTTGAAGATATGCGATAAAAAAAATCATGCCTTTTCCCTATTTCTAAGATAATAGTTTTCTCAATTTCTTTTTAGTTTTGACGATTTTAGTGTTTTTTTCATTAATAGTTTATAGGAATAAGTTTGTTATATTTTATGCCATTTGATACAATAAATTTGATTAATATTATTTGATGAAAATACTTTATTTATTTATTTCTTTATTAAGGGTGCTATACCCTTAATTTGGCAGTGTATGATCCAGCATACATAAATAATACAGAGTTATTCGTTGTCTATTTGGCAGAGTATGACGTGACATACATGGTTTTTTTTATCAAAAGTACAGTAAATAGATTATTTTTACTATTTTTCCATGATTTAGTAGACCTGTGTGGATATGTAAACAAAAGTAAAAATTTGAATTTCCCATTTTTTTTCCCCTGCCAAATTAAGGGTTAAAAATTGCACTTGGCTCCATACCTACTTTGTGTAATGCAATCACAGGAATTCGGTTCTCTTTATCACCCCACTCCATTTTAATATCGCAAAATATTGCACAATGTATTGGCGCCAAAACAAGAAAAGACAATGAAAAATCATATTATAAAACGCTTACCCGCGCGTAACTTAGTATCGGACGGACGCGCGCACTTTTATTGCACACAAAATTAATAATTAGATTTATTCACATAACAAAATTAATAGTTATAACAATATAAAATTAATAGTTATAATTAAATAAATAACTATACGGCTGAGTTTCGCTCGGTGTTCACTCGTCATTATTAACAGAAACTGGTTTGCCTAGAGAATTGATCATAGACTTATTTATACATCTGAAGAGACATGTTACGTTCACCGAGCAAACAGTCGGGCTCGGCTCCTTGCACTCCCACTGTCGAAGAGGTGAATCCGATGGATCTACAGAAGAGCAACCCCCGCAAACGACCCCACGGGACCATCCAGGATAATTTCACCGATGCATTCGAAGCGTTTACCCAAAAAATTATGTCAACATTAAAAGATTGGAAAGAAGAATTTCACCAAGAAACGTCTCAAATAAATGAAAAATTAACTAAATTAACTGAAGTCACCCATGACTTAAAATCTGACATAAACAGCATTAAAGTTGACTGTGTCGAAATGAAAAAATCTGTGCTTAGCCTGGATATTAAACAAAAGAACCTGGAGAAGGATGTTGCTTCTCTGCAGCAAGCGATGCAGTACCATAGCGACCAACAGGATAGCCTAGGAAAAGGCTTAGAAGCACACTCCGCCAGCATTAAATTAATAGGAATTATCCAAACAGAATTAGAGCAGGTTAAGATGCAAAATAGAAAATTGAACCGGGACCTACATGAATATGATCAAAGGGATAGACTATATAATGTTGAAATTGTGGGGATTCCAGAAAGACAAGACGAAGATTTAAGGAAATTGGTTAAAGCTATCGGAGATCGGGTGGATGAACTAATATCGGACAATGATATTGTTGCGGTGAACCGAGTATCATCGAAAGTGAAGCTGGCCGACCGTCCCAGGATTATTAATGTGAAGCTGCGATCTGTACAGACAAAAGATAATATCATGTCAAAAGTCCGAAAACATAGGCTGACAACGAAAGACCTCGAAATTGGAGGAACCAGTAAACCAGTGTATGTGAATGAGCACTTATCATTTTATTACAGGAATCTGTTAAAAAAGACCAAGGAAGAAGCTAAACTAAAACAATATCAATTTGTATGGACAAAAACGGGAAAATTTATGCACGAAAACAGGACAAGGGCCAGCTTATTTCAATATGCGACGAGGAAGACCTAAAGAAGATCGTTTAAAATTTCTGGATTATGATTGCGTTTTATTAGGGTTAATCGGTTGCTGCAACTTGAATATGTCCATCACAAGTAATAGCGTAAGGGTTAAAATACAGGGAGGAAAAAGGCGACGAACACAGCCGAAAGTTTGATGATATGTACCTTACAGACATGCGTTTTAGATAGGTTTCATTTAAAAATAGTTTATTTAAAAAAAAGGCACAGATTTGAAAATTTCCTACGTGCCGATAACCCTAATTCCAGTACAACAGTGCATTTGATAAGATAACTACACGACGGGTACTACTACGCTACGGACAGGCTGTAGGTACCTAGCTTAGCCCTTGCCTAGCCCACGATACACACATACCTACCTATTAATAGTAGTTCTGATTATCATTTAAAAAATCTAGCAAACATGAAGTAGGTACGCCAGGAACTTACCTACAAAACACGATGCTCGATGTATCTGAGCGCATCTCTCTCATGCGACTCATGCGACACAACACTCAAAACCACTAAACAACATTTAAAACACTAAACATCACTTAAAACACCAATACCATTTAATAAATAATAGAAACTTTCACAATTTACTTCTAGCATGTACCTATTGACAATAGGATATTTTTGTATCACTATGGTAACCGTGACAATTACCATGTACCAAAGGCAAATAAACTTTTCATTCATTCATCCGTTCATTCAATTAATTCAGGGCTGGATTCGGTAAGTCTGATTATTGGCGTATTTGTTTTAACATAGGTACTCTCTTCGCTAAAAAGAATAAGTAATTACGAATAGTTTTTATTAGGCCGTAGGTACCTAGCGCTCACCCCCTTACAGCCGATGCTCAATGTGTCCGCCGCGTCTTATGCGACACAGTCGGATACGCTGCTTGGTATGACGGTGCACACGCGCAAGCAACTGTGTCTCCACATTTTGCTGGCGGAGTTCAGCAAACGCCTGTTCAATTCTGTGCACCATTTGCTCTCGCGTTTCGTATTCATCCCGGTACACTCGGTCTTTGAGAGTGCCCCACAAAAAAAAGTCGAGAGGCGTGAGGTCTGGTGAGCGCGGCGGCCATCTGTTCGGCCCGTATCGCCCGATCCATTGTTGGCCGAATAGTTCGTTTAAAGCTTCGCGCACTTCCACAACCGAATGAGCTGGAGCCCCATCCTGTTGAAACCACGCAGCACGTCGTTCCTCTGACGGTAATTGGTCCAGGTATGGCGACACCACGTTTCTAAGTAGCTCATGGTATCCATGTCGATTCAAAGTGGGTGGTAAAAAAATTGGTCCAATTATGGTGTCGCCATGAATCGCGGCCCACACGTTAATCGACCACCTCTGTTGGTGCGCTGTCTGTCGGAAAATGCGGGGATTTTCCTCCGCCCAAACGTGCTCGTTTCGACGGTTCCATAAACCATTCCGCGTAAATGTCGCCTCGTCGCTCCAAATGATTTGCTGCACGAAACGAGGATTCTCGCGGATGCCGTCGTCCAGCCAACGGCAGTATGCTGCTCGCACCGCCAAATCCCTCGGCAGCATTGCCTGCACTTTTTGGATGCGGTATGGATGGCGCCTGTTTAGTTTTAAAACGTCCAAAACCAACATGTGGCCAACGCCGAAACGGCGCCCGGCCTGTCGAGAACTTGCTCGGGGGTTCTGGTCAAAGAACCTTAAAATGTTCTCCTCAAGCCGCACAGGCACACGTCTAGACCCGCCACCACGATGGTCATCCATCGATGTCCGTGGAACGATCGGACGATTCTCCTGTACCCGGTAAAGGGCGTTGGTAACTACGCGAGGATTTACCGGATGCGGCGGAGGAAAACGCTCTCGGTACAACCGCAAAGCTGCCCTTGCGTTGTACTCGGACTCTACGTACAGCATTATTAAGTTTAAATAATCTCGCGCTTGTAACGACATTTAGTTTTTTTGCTACACGTCACTGTTGACAACACTATGATTACCGTGACAATTGTAGAAAAAAAGCATTTCTTCGTAACAAAAAAAATTCGAATCGAGTTCGAAATTCAAGACGTACATACCTTTTTTTAGTGTCAGAAAGGCTATTAAGGAGTACCTACTAAAACAAATAAAATAATAAATACGTTATCACTAAGGAATGATAGTATGAGTTGCTGGCGGTACAATTAACAAAAAACACATGTTTTATTCCAATCACTACGGCATAAAGGAATGAAAAGCCTTAAAGGTCGTTATTAGGCTACGCTACCAACATCTAAGATTAAAAAGTTATGAAATCAATGTTATGGTTATGTTTACTTATGGTTAAAAATAATCGTGGTCAGGTCAATGACCGATTTAAAAAAAACGACCTTAATACATCCCCGTTGCTGCGTTCACAGCTGATTTTAGGGATGAAATCACACAGTTTTACAACTAATGTTTGTTAGTCAATTACTCCGAAACTATCATACTTAGACAAAAGATCTTTCACCAGCATAAAGCAGATGTATAAACCTCTTAAGAAATTTCGGGAGTGTCGGTCGCCCTCAGGGCACCCTGTATGTAATAAAATTAATTATACTGGTGTCAGTTCTGAACGAGTAGTGCGCTCTGTGGCATTTTTTTACATCACTATTGGTTTCAACTACAATACAATGCGTGCGCTCAAGGTAGGTGCGACTTTCTTATGTTTATTGTTTGGTGTGATCCGTATATATTTGCATAACGACTGTTTCCAGTTTTCGTCTGCACAATCAGAGACGTCATATAGGTTTTTTTTCTATCCATTAATTGTTATCCCGTGTTGCTTTAAGGTTGACATTGTTCAAATACACAATTTAAAATATATAAAACACAGAATACTTTTTTTTAAACATTTTGCTAGTTATATTGTGAATAATATAAATTTTCATAATTATATTCTCACAGATAATGTCGGAATAATGATAAATTTAATGCGCGCACACTCATTTGACGAATCGCCTTTATTACTTTGCAATGTTGTGCATTCGTATGGCCGCTTGGAATGTGTCTGTTTTTCAGTATACCCGCAAATTTTTAATATTGATAATTTTTATCGCTTCTGCACAATTAATTTGTTAAATAATAAATTTTTATGGTGTAATGAAGTATTGCGTTGGTCAATAAAACAGATACGATTTTTACATTATCATATTTGGATATATTTACATGAGTTCTATTTATTAAAATGATTAATGTAAAACGAAATATTAATTTATATTATCAGAATTGTCGCGGCTTGAGAACAAAATGTTTAAATTTACGTCAAAATATTTTGAGTAACGAATATGATCTGATAGTTATAACAGAGACATGGCTGCACAGTGGTATTTTGGATGCGGAGTTGTGCGATTCCAGATACGATGTTTTTCGTAGAGATCGCGACTTAGAGATCGCCGGGAAGGCTACCGGCGGCGGTGTTTTGATACTCGTGAAGCGAGAGTTGGGAGCATGGTGCGCGGAGGATTTTTCGAACTCATCTAAGGAATTTTTAACAGTCGTGATTCCTGCGCGATCTTTATTTGCAACGTCTGATCTTTTAGTGAGTGTAGTTTACATACCACCGGACCCACGAAGCATAGCCAGTAATATAGACTGTGTATTAGAAAGCATGAATAAAATGTTTGAAAATAATAATTCGCATACACAGTGTATATTGCTTGGCGACTTCAATCTTCCGTGTATTGACTGGAGGAATAATGAATCGGTGCATCTGAGGCAGGGGTCAATTGATGTTCAGAACGCAGGGGTACGGTTGGTGGAAGTACTTAATTTCCTCGGACTGTCACAGTATAACTTTATAAAAAACCACAAAGGAAAAACCTTAGACTTGGCCTTCTCGAACCTACAGCTCGAAATTCAAATATGTAACTTGCCGCTCACAAAGGTGGATTCTTACCATCCTCCTTATTCGATGGAAATTTCCGACATTTGTGTTAATCCGCTGCGTGAAAAACCTACTGCTCGACGTAATTATAGAAAAGCTAATTATGATGATCTGAACATTTTTTTTGGAAATCTGGACTGGTTTTCGGTATTAAATTCTAATTCAATAGATGATGACACTGACTCTCTTTACGAGAATTTGCATGATGGTATAAACAAATTTGTTCCCTTTATTCGAAGATCAGGCTCACGGAAATATCCAGTGTGGTATAGTAGAATATTAATAGAAACTATAAAATCCAAATCTAAAGCACACAAGCGTTGGAAAAAGACTAATAATCTACGCGATTATGACGAGTTTGCATTGTTACGATCTAGACAACATCGGTTGCAAAAGGCTTGTTTTAAAAATTACACCGAAATTACTGAGGCTAATTTAAAAAAATCACCTAAATTATTTTGGAATTACATTAAAAACATTCGTAATAATTCTAAGTCTAATTATCCCAAAATGTTAACCATGAACAATAATAGTTATACAAATGGAGTAGAAATAAGTGATGCCTTCAATATCTTCTTTCATAGTGTTTTCGGAGATAAATCTGATCACCTGGTTGATACTAGGTCTTTTCATGTTGAGGTTGATAACTGTTCAGATACGATATGTGGATTACGTGTAAGTGTAGATGAGGTTGAAAATTCATTATTGAAACTTGACGAGAATAAAGGATCTGGTTGCGACGGTATCCCTCCATTATTTTGGAAAAAATGTGCTAAATCCCTAGCCATTCCGTTAACGCTAATATTTTAATAAATCGATACAATTAGGTAGCTTCCCCAACTTATGGAAAAAAGCACATATCGTTCCAGTACACAAAAAAGGATCCCGTACAAAAATTGAAAATTACCGCGGTATCTCTATACTAGGAACGGTGGCAAAAATATTTGAAAAACTTGTGTACACCTCTATATATCCATTAGTTCTCGCAGGGATATCAAACAGACAACACGGGTTTCTCAGAAAGCGGTCCACTATTTCAAATCTTGCATGCTGTACGGAATATATTCTAAAGCACAGTGATGGTGGTGGACAGGTTGACATGATCTATACCGACTTTGAAAAGGCATTTGATCGGGTGGATCATGTCATCCTGCTCAAAAAACTGTTTAGACTGGGTATTCGGGGCGATCTTTTACGGTGGGTTCATTCCTATCTCACAAATAGATCACAGGCAGTCGTAATTGGGGGTTTTCGTTCTAACTTCATTGAGATACCTTCCGGGGTACCGCAGGGATCACACTTGGGGCCTCTATTTTATAATGCTTATATATTTGATATTGCTGAAGTTATATATAGAGCGGAACATCTTATGTACGCAGATGATAAAAAGATTTTTATAAAAATTCAAAGTTTGAACGACTGTCATGCTCTCCAAGCTGATTTGGATAATCTAAATGAGTACTATACTAAAAATAAAATAACAGTTAATATTGACAAATGCCAGCACATCAGGTATACTCGCAAAACTAAACCTATTCAGTATACATATCGCTTCGGCAATACTCCAATTGATTCTGTAGAAGAGGTATGCGACCTGGGTGTTTTGTTTGATAATAAACTGTCATTTATAAATCACATTGATCGTGTATCGGTAAAAGCATATAAAAATCTGGGGTTTGTTTTGCGGTCTTGTAAGATTTTTAAAAGTATTGATGCTCTAAAGACGTTATACTTTTCATTTGTACGCAGCACACTAGAATATGCCAGCCCAATTTGGTCGCCTCACTATCTTATTCATCAGGACAAATTAGAAAGGATACAAAAAATATTTATCAACCACTTAAACTATCGCTTTCGAAAACCAGCTGTCTCGTATATTGATAGTTGTCGCACACACAATATGTTAAGTATTGGATATGTGCTTGCTGTATGACATAGTAAATGGACGACTGGATTGTCCAGAACTCCTTACAGCGCTAGCATTTAATACGCCAGTGCGTCGCACGCGTAACACGTCATTGTTGCACATACCATTGCGTTCTACAAATTATGCCAAAAACAGTGTCCTCACGCGTATTGCTCGTTCATACAATGCCACCTTTGCTAACTGTGATTTTTTGATTGGGTCAAAAGCTTCATTTAAAGCCAAGATTGTTAAAAAAATCTTGGACAAATAACCTACGCTCTAATAATAATATTAATAATAAAAAATAAAATAAAATATTATGTACGTATTATTATATATATTTTTTTAAAACAAGTATGTATGTATAACAATTGATTTAATATAAAATTTAAGATTATCTTTAACTATGAAAACTGTATTTATCAATATTAATATATTACGTCCGTCCGTCCAAAACTGCTATTATACGCGTAGTTATAAGTTTTTGGTTTATATAGAGAACCTCTTATTGGCCATACTATCTGATAAGTGATTATTGTAAAATTTAATCGTATTCGCTGTTGGTTTTCTGAATGAATAAATAAATAAATAAATAAATAAAAATGACAGATTCCAAATTCAATTGTAATATTTTGTTTATTTTTAGTTGTAACAGTATTTATGGCAAGACTAAGTATATGTATATATTTATAATTTTTAAACAGCGCCACCTAGCGTAATAGATTTAAAGTGCTTTCATTTTCTCGCGATATTTATAATTTGATGAAAACGTAACCATAGCGCGATGTAACTTTTGAATAGCGCCATCTAGCGTAGAATAGAAAGAACTTGAATAAATTTCGGCAAGCGCGTAAATTTTATGCTATAACTTCTAAAGTATCTATTTAAATTATATGGTGTAAAGATAACTAACGTAGTTAACTGGATAAGGATTAATACTGTATACGTCAAAATCGGTTTTCAATTTCCGCATTATTACTCGGCAATCGCTTTTTATTTTATAGTAAGTTATCCGTAAACGATAAATATATGCTATCGCGGACTTCTTTGGAGACCTAAATAAGAGGAATATCCTATAATTTTTGTTTTGTTATATCTCAAAGGGCCAGCAGCATCAGCCAGCGTTTTCGTCGACAGCTCCCGAGCGGGTTGATTTTTACCGACACTCCCAACAATAATCATTATATTTCAGCCAATTTACACAAAATCCTAACAAATTTTATACATAAACCTTCCTCATGAACTAGGCTATCCGTTGGTGAAAACCGCAAGAAAATTCGTTAGTTTTTGAGTTTATCGCGAACAGACAGACAAACAGACAGACAGATAGACAGACGCGCGTGAGGACTTTGTTTTATAATATGTAAGGAAGATGAGTCAGGCAGGAGTGCAGGACTTAGAATTTTATATTATAGATAATGTACTAAGTACCTATATGACGAGAGAATATACCTGTGAGGGCCTACTCTCTAAAATAAACTATTTATTTTCATTTCGAATATAAAAACAATCATAATTTTCAAATAAAAAAAATATTGTAAATATTATTTTTACCTTTATTAGTTTCTTGAATTTCACACAAGTTTCATTTATTTTTAATTTATAGAAATATCATACAAGGGCCTGTACGTAACATTTTGATTGGTTTATGCAATATATATCCAACACGTACTAAATTGTAGTAATTGACACATGCCAATCGGCATTCGTTAGTGTATGTCCTGTTGTCGCTACCGCATATTGGTAAATATACAGGTGGACATGGATCACAATGTTTTGTATTTGTAAAGTCAAATTTGTTAAGAGGAGTGACATCTTCTGATGGAGTTTTAGCAAATTGGTAAAACTTATAATGCCACGTCAAATCTTCCCAATCTGGCTCTGTCGAATACCACCACCAAGCACAAAAGGTTTCTGGTAACATGCACATTGTAACTGAAAATATTAATAATAATAATTTATTTGTACCAAAAACATACCTAATATAGTTTTATAAACATCTACATTATGTTAACATTTAGCCAATTTATATAAAGCAATATAACTAATATATAAGGTCCTAATTTATTAATTAACTTCCTTTTAACATATGACTATAGTGGTTACATAATATGATCGTTTAAGCAAGGACATAACGGTCTAGTATTCAATAAAAAATGCATAAAATTTAGAAATACTCGGTAAAATGCGCCTCTCTTGTAACAGTCATCCGTCAGTAGAAAAAAAAGGTTACATACATTGCGTCGTGATGGAAACACAGCTGCTAGTAAGGACGAGAGCCAGCAACAGGGACGTCCCCGGGTACTCGCTGTGCGCTTATTGCGTCAACCTCTGCGCGATGATCTACTGCGAGCGGCGCGCGTGCGTCGCGGTGCTGATACGGCTGATTTTGACTTGTCGTGCGAACCAAGGCGTTTTTATGTTAATGAGAGATTAACGAGTGAGAATAGGCAATTATTTCACAGATCACGAGAAATGTGCCGCACTAGTAAGTGGAAGTTCTGCTGGTCGAGATTTGGTCGAATCTATGTACGTCGAGAAACTGATGGGCCAGCAATAAGAATCCGTGATAACATGGATCTCGATCGTGTTTTTTCTTAAAGTATTGTTCGACCAGGTTTTGCTCGGCACTTTTTTGTGTTTATTTTTCTTTATGATGCATTTTTATTGTCGTACTCACCGATGTGTTTATGTTTTGTATATTTTTTATTTTCTTTTAAGAAAACAATTGAGCGTTTATTTTTTGAATACATTTTATTTGATTTTAAGAAAACTATTGAAAGTATATATATTTATACTTAATTTAGTTATTTATAATTTTATATTTTATTTAGGGATTTTTCTGTTGAAGATTTGTAACACTGCTACTAAGTTCAAAAAAATAACTCGTTTTGAGAAACTTTTATTTGCCCTGCAATTGAAAGACTTTTTTTTATATTTTAATGTGTATTTTTTTGTCACTAATTTTCGCAAACGATTGTACTTTTTTGCTGCTGCTCGAGGGTTATGGTCAACATTTATTGTATTATATTTACTTGTCATATTTTTTATAATTTATCATACACTCAATTACAATAATTTCCCTATTAAATTAAGTAACATGTACGGAATCTCTACGTTTTGCACTGCTTTTAGTAAATACCACGGAAATCAGATTTTAAACCTTTAGTAAGTAATTCAATTACAAATTGGCGTCATGTTACTGCATTATGTTTTTACTTGACCAATAATAAATTATTACAAGTGATGTATTCATACATAATACAGTATATTAAACCTAAAAATTTCAAAGTTGGCTTACTCAACCCCGGCTCACTTGGAACGAAACACGATGAATTCTTTGTAGCGGTAGAACGCCATCAAGTTGATATTTTAGCGATAAATGAAACTTGGCTTAGGGACGGTGAAGATTTGCGCGCACCGAATGTGCCAGGCTACCGACTGCGTCACACACCTCGACCTACCAGTGTACGCTCTCGTGGCGGAGGTGTCGGTTTTTACATTCGACAGGGCTTAAATGTGCGTGTACTAAAACATCCTGAAAATAACCCAAATATAGAACAAATGTGGGTGAGGACTACTATTAATTCAAAAAAAATTGTAATTGGTACAGCCTATCGTCCTCCTTGGCTTGATGTTAATGTGTTTATTGACGCCCTCTCAGAATCTATAACAGTATTTTCATCTTATGATTATATAATATTAGTAGGTGATTTTAATATTAACCTTCTAAATATACATGACGCGCATTCCAAAAAAATCGTTGACTTCCTGCATTGTATGAACTTAGAACAATATGTTACACAACCAACCCATTTTACTGACCATAGTGCTACATTAATAGATCTGATCTGTTCTAATGCAAAAATACAAAATGTATGTATTGATCATATAGCAGACCTGAGTAGTCATGCATTTGTTTCCTGCACTATAAATTTGAAAATGCCTAAACCGGAGCCTAAATTTATAACATATCGTCCCCTTAAAGATATAGATCAAGAACAATTTAATGAAGCGGTTAATTCAATACAATGGGAATCCTTGATAAGTCATCATGACATTAATGAAACGCTAAATAATTTTAATAAGCAGATCACTGATTTATTTGATACGTTTGCACCTGTTAAGAAATATTTTGTAAAGGAAAAGGGATATCCATGGATCACATACACAGTCAAAGAAATTATTAAGTTGCGAGATAAAGCTTTTATTAAGTATTGCCAAACCAAACAAGCTATTCATAGAGAATATTATAAGGAATTGAAACGTGTTGTTAATGGAGCTATCCATAGCGAAAAAAGAGCTTATTTTAAAAAACACATAAATGATAACTTAAAAGACCCCGTTGTATTGTGGAAAAATCTTAAAAAATCAGTAGCAGATTTTAAAAGTAATACTGAGTTCCCATCCCATCTAAACGATCCAAATGCCATGAATACACATTTCCTAGATAACCACGTAAAAAAACCTTTCTGATTCATCTAACATTCTATACTATTGTTTAAATCGTATTGGTCCTATGATTTTCGATTTATAGTCCGTTGACGAGAAGACTGTTGGTGAAATAATTAAATCAATTAAAACTAATGCTACTGGAACAGATGGTATATCACTTGACATGTTACTGCTAACTCTACCCCGTACGCTCAATATTATAACGGCTATAGTCAACTTATCTATAAAATTGAAAATTTTCCCTGATGCTTGTAAAACTGCTATTATTAAACCAATCCCCAAAATTCCGAGTCCTACTGTACTGAAAGATTTAAGACCGATTAGTATTCTGACGCTAATATCTAAAATTATTGAGAAAGCTGTATGTATGCAATTATATGAATACCTAGAGTCCAATAATATACTCCCCGTACTTCAATCGGGTTTTAGAAGGAATCATAGCACTAGCACTGCACTGGCACAAGTGGTAGATGACGTGTTGACTGCACAAGATTCTGGTCAAGCAACAATCCTTGCATTGCTTGACTTCACACGGGCATTTGACACTGTTAATATATCGCTTCTTCTTTCAAAATTGTCTTTCTATGGACTTTCTAGTGATTCGGTCATGTGGTTTGCAAATTACCTTACAAACCGTTATCAAATGGTAGAGTTACGTTTAAAAAATGGACAAACTATTACGTCTTCATCCCGTTTTGTTGAACGTGGACTGCCACAGGGGTCAATACTTGGCCCGATTTTGTTTATATTGTATACAGCAGATATCATACACAGCATACATTTTTGTAAATATCATTTATACGCGGATGATCTCCAATTATATATTTCTTTTAAGATTAGTGATTTAGATACGACTGTGTCAAAGCTTAATGAGGACTTAGATCGAATAGCAAATTGGGCTAAACTTAACGGACTCTCTCTTAATCCCATAAAATCTAAATTTTTGGTTCTTGGCTCAAAGAAACAAGTTGGTCAGACCGTGTCTCAAAGTCCTTCATTACAAATCAATGGAGATTCCCTATGTTACTGAAGCCCGGAACCTAGGTATCATTATGGATGGAACCTTGCGCTTTGAGAAACATGTGCTCGAGACCATTCGCAACTGCTTTTATAGATTAAAAGTGCTTTATAGAATTCGCGATTATATTACTGAAGATTTGCGCGTAACCCTCTGTGATTCGTTAATTCTATCAAAATTGAATTATGGCAATACGGTATATGGCAATTGTTTATTGTCCCGCACCAAACGATTCATTCAGAGGCTACAAAACGCATGTGCTCGATTTTGTTTTTCTATCCCGAGCCGTGCCCACGTCACTCCATATATAAATACAGCCAACTGGTTAAAAATGGATAACCGTTTCGTATTTCATTTTGCATCAATGCTGTTCGGTATAATTAAACATAAAAAACCTCCGTATCTGTATGAGAAATTAACTATTATGTCCCGAATCCGTGATACCTGTCCTCGTCTTTCGTGTCCACAACATAACACGGCAGCTTTTCGTGGTAGTTTTAAATATTCTGCCACGAAATGTTGGAACAACATTCCGCCTCCCATTCGCAATAAGCAATCGCTGCTTACATTTAAAACACACTTTAAAAATCATTTATTATCTTTACAAAAATCTAGTCCAACTTGGCTGTCGTAAGTAACGTTACAATAATATAATATACTATACTACCTAATAACATAACATTGTTTTATATAAGTAATTCTTTATATTTACACACCTATATTTATTTGGTTACGTTAAGAATAATAATATTAGCTGTCCACATCATAAAATACATTCATAATTTTCATGTACGCCATCCCTTCGAGCAGTGGCTCCACTGAAAATCAGCGCTGTGACTCCGTCGCGGCACTATGCTGAGTGGAGACCATATTTCTACTCCAACAACTGTATAGACTAAGTAATATATATTTAACCTAAGTGTATTGTACCTAAAGTGAAATGTACACCGTAATTGTTAAAATGCTGTTGGATTGAAATAAAAAATAATTCTATTCTATTCTATTCTATTCTATTCTATTCTATTCTATTCTATTCTATTCTATTCTATTCTATTCTATTCTATTCTATTCTATTCTATTCTATTCTATTCTATTCTATTCTATTCTATTCTATTCTATTCTATTCTATTCTATTCTATTCTATTCTATTCTATTCTATTCTATTCTATTCTATTCTATTCTATTCTATTCTATTCTATTCTATTCTATTCTATTCTATTCTATTCTATTCTATTCTATTCTATTCTATTCTATTCTATTCTATTCTATTCTATTCTATTCTATTCTATTCTATTCTATTCTATTCTATTCTATTCTATTCTATTCTATTCTATTCTATTCTATTCTATTCTATTCTATTCTATTCTATTCTATTCTATTCTATTCTATTCTATTCTATTCTATTCTATTCTATTCTATTCTATTCTATTCTATTCTATTCTATTCTATTCTATTCTATTCTATTCTATTCTATTCTATTCTATTCTATTCTATTCTATTCTATTCTATTCTATTCTATTCTATTCTATTCTATTCTATTCTATTCTATTCTATTCTATTCTATTCTATTCTATTCTATTCTATTCTATTCTATTCTATTCTATTCTATTCTATTCTATTCTATTCTATTCTATTCTATTCTATTCTATTCTATTCTATTCTATTCTATTCTATTCTATTCTATTCTATTCTATTCTATTCTATTCTATTCTATTCTATTCTATTCTATTCTATTCTATTCTATTCTATTCTATTCTATACAATACAATCAAATTTTTTTTTAATACTAGGCCATTATTTCCTACGATCATATTAATGTAACCTATATAGTCATGTGTTAAAAGGAAGTTCATTAAATAAATTAGAACCTTGTATATGTACAGATTTTTTCTTCTGCACCTGTGGTAGGTTTAACCCTGTGCAAGCAGTGCTCATCCCGTTTTCCGAGTTTTTTTATAGGTAACTTTAACTTTAAAGGTTTTCTTATAATGTCCTTATTTTATTGGTGTTACAGTAACATCAAAGGCGCTACTAATGCGTTGCCCGTTACAAGAAGGGGTATAGGGAGAAATGAATAAGGAAAGGAGTTCCAGACCTCTTACTCATCGAACGAGACACACTGTTGTGTCAATCTGAGTCGCAACACAGAGACACAGCGGTGGAAATGTGTGGTAAGCTTCTCCTGAAGTGATGCGTCGAGTTTCCAAAATATATGTGTCTTTAGTTTCTTTGGTTCAAAGCTTTGGTTTTCGTGGTAAATACAATTTTACTTACGTTAAAAGAAGAAAATTACCTTATAGATTAATATAAATAATAAATAAATACCTGCCAAAAAATATATTATCCATAACATATTCAAAAATTATGAAATTGTATATTTATTTATTAATATGGTGTCGCTAATAATATATAACAGGATACATAGGTTGGAAATTTGAAATTAAAACAATTATATAAAGGCAATAACAGAAATGAAAACCAATCAAATTAAATTTGGTACTTAATAAAAAATTGAGTAATTAAAAAAACATTATTAACGTAATTAGTAGTTAAAAGGCATTTGTGAAATAAATGGAATGAATGGACGGTTTTAGTAATCATCACAATACATAATAATACACATTTAAGGACCCTGTTGGGCACTGCAATAGGAGGGAGGAGTGATCGCAATTTCTCATTATTTTATGTTTTTAAGAGAGGTAGATAGGGCACAGCGGATAATTCGCTTAAATCGGAGCAGCCCGTCTGGGGAAGGACCTCCACCTTACAAATTCAAATTCAAAACTTTTATTCAGAGAATAGGTTTTCACAAACACGTTCTCTTGTCAGCTACCATTTCGTAAACAAAAGCAAAATGACCACTGGTAAAAAGAAATGGCGAAAGAAAACCAGTTATGGCCTTTTTGTTATTTATGTTACAATTCAAAGGATAATTATTTCTTTGCTTAAATTGTAATAAATATGTTTTAGTTAGATTAACTGTTAAATTATTCGATGTCAACCAATTAATTAAAGATATCAAGGAAGCATTTATGTCATTTTCTATATTTTCAAAATTGTCAAAGTCAAATAAAATAGTACTATCATCAGCAAAGATAGTCATAAAATGGTGAGTGACATTAGGAAGGTCATTTATGTATATGACAAATAATAGTGGACCTAACACGCTACCTTGCGGGACACCGCAGACCACTGGCTTTTCCCGCGACATGTAACTGGCGTTTATACCCGTTTTAAGATTGGTTCTGGTTATTTGCGTGATTAGTTTTCTGTTACTTAAATATGATTCAATCAATTTAAGAACATTGCCTCTTACGCCATACCTCTCTAGTTTTACTAGAAGAGTTCCGTGATCAACATTGTCAAACGCCTTCGTCATGTCCATAAATAATGCTATTGTTGGTTTTCGTTTTTCCACATTAGTAATAACCTTACCTTAAATAAGTTATTGACTTCGAAGAATTTATTAAATTTTTCGTATATGACATTTTCAACAATTTTCGAAAATATTGAGATTAATGCTATAGGCCTATAATTTTTTTAAAGTTTCTTATCATCTTTTTTAAACAATGGCACTGTAATTGTCAATTTCAATCTGTCTGGAAACACTCCTTGTTCCATGCATTGGTTTATTATGTAGCATAAGATAGGCGCTGTCTTAGTGGCTACAGCTTTTATAATTTTAGTGGAAACATCATCAAAACCCACACTGTTTGTATTTTTTAAAGATCTTATAATATTTATTATATCAGATGTTGTAGTCGGCGAAAGAAACATTGAGTTAGAATGTCTGAAACGAATATAATCTTGTTTATGTCTATTGGTTTGGGTATTTTCATTTATTTTAATTGGATCTGTAAAAAAGTCATTAAAAGTATTTGCAATTTCAATTGGATCAGTTATTTCGATGTCATCTCTAATTTCAACATGACGTCGGCCATGTTTGCCAGAGCTGTGATGTCTTTCAGCAGCCGGGTCACCTTAACGTTGTCAAATGAGACTGGAGGCAGCTTATGCAGCTGATTAGCCACGAACGCAGGCAAGTCGTCAGGGTCGATCTCCTTCAATAAGGTTATAACAACCTGTATTACAGGTCACCAGGTTCTCACCACTCAGAAACAAAGGAAAAATTAACAGTAAACATAAACTAAATACCTATAATTTGTTTTGTAGTTTGTGCGGAAAAAAGTTGATCCATTTTTTAATTCTCAATTCAATTCAACAAATTATATGTATGTATAATAGACTGCGATATGTGTGAAGTATGACTGAGTGTTTGTGTGAGTTGAGTGTGTGCGTTTAAGTGTATGTTAGTGAGTATTTTATACATATAAATAATATATAGATACATATAAATAATATATAATTACAGATTAAAAACTATATCACTTATGAGTGACATATCCAAGACCAATCGTCTATGTTCAAGTGTTAGAAGTCCGTACTTAGTACAACTGTCGCTGTAAGAATTCATACGTCTGCGACTATGGAAGTTAAGGTGATTGACGAGTTTATTACACATACGACGATACATGTCTCTTAGTAGCCATTGAAAGTGTTTTTGATGGTCAACAACTGCTTCAAGAAAATTTTACTATTGTGTGTAAATGGGGACATGATCTTGGACTTGTCATTAAAGCGGAAAAAACTAAAGTAGTTCATATACGCTCATCAAATAATAAATCATCTATCGTACCAAATGTGATAGCCTATGAACATGCCTGCTTGCATTCCAATAAACACAACATGGGTACTTGCGTATGTCCCGTACTGGATGTAGTTGACGAACATAAATATATTGGTCTCATGATTGATAGCCGATTCTGCTGGGGACCCCACAAAAATCATGTGTACAATAAGCTGAGGTCTGTCATGAGCAAATTGTATGTACTCAAATATAAACTTCCTTTTAAAACACTACGCTTAATGTACGGTGGCCTCGAAGATAGGAGGACCATTTTAGAAAAAAATCGCTTGCACATCTTGTAAGCGGACTTTTTGTCAGCTCCGTCCTTTTCTTTGTTACCAAACAGGGTTTTTGTTTATTAGAGCCACATGTGTCCACTAGGATGTTGGATGTTGCAACCAAAAATCATCCTAAAGATGGTCCTGCTATCCTCGAGGCGACTGTACATGGCCCTAGATTTGGTTATCAGTTATGGCTTGAGTAGCTACGGTAGAACATATGCAACATATTTAGAGTGTATCTATAGGTTACAAGTTCAAATGATAAAAATTATTACACCAAATTACATCTTTAAAAAAATTAATGATGATGACAAAAAAATATTTAAGTACTGTAATGTCATGACTTCATGAGTGTCGAATCAAAAAATTTAGATTGTGTTATAGAAAAAAAAACGACCCAATTACTTAAGATAAGATCAGTGGGTTATTTAAAAAGGTTGATTTTACCTAAAAATAATAACTTGTACGGAACTAGAGTTACCAGTTATATTTTTCCGTATTACCTATATAAGCTTCCAACTAATCTGCAAAACTGTTTTGTAAAAAATCACTATAAGTTTGCTCTAATGTTGAAACAGTACTACCTACCTTGTAAATTAATAAACAACTATAGCGACTCACCGAAACCCAGATATCTAAGCCCTGCGAGGTTTTCGAGGTTTGGTACCTGTACTTGAATAAATGATTTAAAAAAAACTGTATTCGCTCCAGGCGGGTTTTGTAAATTTCATATTGAGATTTGAGGTGACCAAACCGTGCAGGAATATCCAGTACGCTTCTCACGTATGCGTTATACACTAATATTATAGCCGATGTGTCTTTAAATTGTTTACATACACGTAATTCAAATCCCAAGTTGCGATATGCCTTTCTAATTATTTTATTAATGTGGTCAGATAGTAACATTTTATTATCAAAGTAAATACCTAAGTCTCGTACTAATTTGGTTCTTCCGATTGGTGTTTTGTTAAAATTATATTCATAATTAATGGGATTTTTCTTACGTGAGAATGTTATACACTCGCTTTTACTCGTGTTAACTGTAATTCGATTTTTGACATTGCAAATCAAAGATATTCAGACGTAAAGGCTCAAAAGACGCGTATTCACGAGAGCTGTAAGGTGTAAAACGAATTATTTGAGAAACTCAAAAACGAAAAAAGTTATAGCCGAAATTGTGAAATTAAAAATCATTTTCTTTCCGAATTTTTGATTTTGGCGCTCGATATTTTAGAAACGAAGAATGATATAAGAAAATTGAGAAAATCTTCTCTGGACAATTTAGTCAGCTATAATTTGAGCCTAAAACAAAGATGATCGGGTTAAGGGTTTGCCCTGTAACCTAACCTTTTTGAAAAAAGACAAAAACGTTGTAGTTTTATTTTGTAACATTTTCCTTATCTCGACTTTATCGTCGCTCAGCGACAATATTTTTTCGAATTCCGTAGATTCATTTCCAATGTGCTCGATAGTCGGGTGAGGAACGAAATCTGTGAATTTTTTATATAATTGGCGTCTAAATGATCTAGATCGATTTGCATGAAATTACAGTCTTGAATAGTGTTTAATTTCCTAAAGATTTTTGTGTCATCCGCGACATGAGAAATTGTGTGTTTAAAACATGACTGTATGTCAAATAAGTGTGCATTATAAAGTAACGGGCCCAAATGTGAGCCTTGAGGAACTCCCATTGGAACGTGTACGAAATCTGATCGATGACCGCCCAAGACGCCCAGCCTGGGATCTGTTTCTGATGTACGACTCAATCCACCGATTCGAACTACCATGAATTCCTAACTTATTTAGTTTTTGTTATAAGATCGACACGATCGAAAGTCTTTTCAATGTCTGTGTATACTACGTCGATCTGTCCCCCTCGATCCATACCCGTCAGAACCGAGTGCGAAAAAGTACCCAAATTTGTTGTGGTCAAACGATTCCTCATAAAACCGTGCTGGTTTGCCGGCAATGACCGATAAATAATTGGGTACAATTCTTTAAAAACTATGCGCTCAAGGATTTTTGCCAATACATTTAGTATAGAGATGCCTCTGTAATTTTCTACTTGCGCTGTAGAACCTTTTTTATGAATAGCAATGTGTGCTGATTTCCATGCAGTTGGAAGTATTCCTTCACACAGTGAACGATTGAATATAATAGTGACAGGAAAAGCCAGTGACTCGGAACATGACGACCAGAAATATGGAGGAATGCCGTCACTGCCTGCTCCCTTATGAAAATTAAGTTTCTGCATAAGTTCAAGCACACTACTGGTATAATATTAGTCTGTATACCACCTAATGTGTCTATGACATTGTTAAGACAGGATACTATAATACAGTACATTGCACCAACGGCCTCGTCGATGGTGCCACACGCACGACAACACAGAATTCCAATCTTGTTTTTTAAAGAAGTAATTAATTTTTACATAGTTAGCTTTTCTAAAATTACGTCTGGGCCATGATAATTTACATTTTCATCGGATATTAGTCCGGGATCGGGAAGTTTTCGAGTAGAACCGCGGGCATTATCAAAATAAAACAGTTTTTATTTATTTAAGTTTATTGACATTATCGTGTGTAATCTTATAATAAACCTCTTTACCCACTTTTATTTCCTTACCACGGAATGTGGAGTTTACCCACTTTTTAGGTATATATGTGTATGCCCTGTGATGATTCCGCCTATAAGTAATACATACACCGTTCCTTCTAATTGTTTTTTTAAAACAATTCATTATACAATGATTTACGTATGTGATATTATTCGTCGCGCATACCGGAAAATATACTCTCGGGCATATACATGGCTGCATGTTATTTAAATTTTTATTCATATCTCGTAGATCTTCGAAATTGTCATAGTCTTTCAAATGAAATGGCATAATTAAATTTAATGCCGTTTTCAATCTATCGTACAAATAATTGGGAGTCTCAGCACTGTGTTGATATATACGATAATGTACTGTTGAGCTTTCCATCAGAGTGTATGGCACTGAAAGATAAATAAAAAAATAAATATTCTTGGACGACACAACGCCATCTAGTCCCAAACTAAGCAACTAAGCTAAATGACCCAACGGATCAGTAAAACTCTCGCAACTTCATTTGCGTATATCTCGCTTTTCCGTGGGAATTTTGAAAAATACTTTCTTAGTGCACCCCTAGACGTCGCTACGTAAGGAACCTACATTCCAAATTTGGAAACTCTAGAACCATCGGTTTTTTTTTGACAATGTTGCGCAAATTTATTGCGTCATAGCTAGTGAAGTTTGGACTGTGCGTTGTTAGTCAGGACTTTGAATTTTATAATATGGATCATGTTCGATTATTTGAGGATAAAAATTTGTGGTCACAATAATTTGCTCCTCTGCACTCTAGACACTTATTTTTGCAATGTTAAATATTTTATAAATACTTCTGGCTTTAAAAACACCATTTCCTGTTAGACCAACTATTATGCACATGCACAACTAGTTGGTCCAACAGAAAAAAACTATCTATTGAGTTTCTTCGGGCACTTCTTCTCAATAGGCCATTTACGTAGAAGTACCAGTTGGATTAAAAAAAATCTGATGTGCAAAAGTATTTCTTGTAGGTAAATCTACTTGCAAAATATGTAAATGATTTTATATTTTACTAGCTGTTACGCGCGTATAAATTAGCCTATGTTAGGCTCTGTACCTCTGACAATATGTATATGTCACAGGCATCTGGTTTAATCCGCCATTTGATTGAATGACTAAGCCCATTCGGCATTCAATTGAATGACTAAAGGACAACTCGTCTATTCGTTGAATGTAACGTTCATTTGAATCACCTGACTGATTTACGTCCGCCCTGTTGAATGGGCTATGTTGCAATCAGCTAACTAGCTGGACGTTGAGTGACGTTTGTTCAATCAACATTTGGCCTAGTCATTCAATTGAATGCCGTCATTCAAAATTAAATGGCGGATTCAACCAGATGCCTGCGACATATACAAATTTTCATAATGATCGGCTGCTTAGTCAAGCCGTGAAGGAATTAATATTAATATTATGGCTATAATTATTATAGTATGAATTTTTCTAGAGGGCTAAGTTCGAATCCTGCGCAAGCAAACCATTTGTGTGCATGAACATGTCTGTTTGCCTTGGCCTGGGTGTATTTTCAGACTGTTTTCTGTCTATATAATAGTAAGCATTTATTTCCAAAAAGTATCCATGTGTATCAGCACTATCAGCAATCTAGTACCCGCAGTACAAGCTTAGTTTCTTAGTTTGGGACTAGATGGAGTTGTGTTATTCATCCAAGAAAATTTATCTTTTTACTAGCTTTTGCCCGCGGCTTCGCTCGCGTAAAATCTGGGCAACACGGTTCCCCTTGCTTCCTACCTTGAAAACTGCGAAAAGTCTCATATAAAATTTCACCTCCTCCTTTAAAGGGATGGGGGCAGATTTAAAAAAAAAATTATGCACGATTTTTTTGTTAGTCACAACACAAATAGTCCGCATACCAATTACTAGCTTTATGCCTTGAAAATTGCGGAATGCTCCATACAAACTTCCAACTCCCATTTTAGGGAAGTGGGGGGTTAGAAAGAGACAAAAAGTAGCCTATGTCACTCTCCATCCCTTCAACTATCTCCACTTAAAAATCACGTCAATTCGTCGCTCCGTTTTTTCGGCTTTTGCCGTGAAAAACGGACAAACAAACAGACACACACACTTTCCCATTTATAGTATAGTAGTATGAAAGTATGCATTAACAAGCAAAGCCCGCGCAATTTGTTCGCGTGTATCCCTTTTTTTTTTAAAACCTTCCCCTTGAATCACTTTATCAATAAAAAAAATAGGGACAGACAGACAGTGGGACTCCATTTTATACAATGTAAAGATTATGACGGTTCACTCCGCAAGGCGAAAATTATTGTTTGCCCCTTGCGAGAATCGAACTAGCGCCCTCCGACGGAGAGTTAAATGATTAATTACGTTACCTTAACTAAAAAGAAAATGGATGAACATAAACTCTGTATAAAAATTATATTATAAAAAAATATTATTTTGGATACGTACGTGCACTTAGTAATAATGATATTATTAAAATCATATTGATTTATTATTTTTCTTTGTTTTTTCGATCTGTCAACATTAAGTATGAAAAAAAATTACTAGATAAACAATTTTTTTTTCACCTCACAAGCTCGGAAAGAATCTGTTTGTCATTCCAAATCTGAGCGCAAAAGTGCATTTTGTGCCCTAGCACAGATATTATAATACTTAACAGTACAGATAGCTCACTCCATACATTAAACGTAGCCGTTCTAAGTGCGCTTATTGCTCGGGCAATTTTTAGTACCAAAATGGAAAACTAGATGTCGCCCGAAAAAAACATCACAGACAACTAAAATGCTTTTGCGCTTACAGTCGAACCAATAGATGGCAGTAGTGGCGTCAAATAATCAGAGCACTAATCCGTTTTTTTTTCAAAATTAGATTATAGGTATGTACTTACTTATTACTTAAATAATAAAATTCGAAAAAGTTCGTTTTTCATCATGACCCGACCGGGGATCGAACCCGGGACCTCCTGGGTGGCGGTCTGGCGTGGTAACCATTACGCCACGGAGGTCGTCTTAAATTACACATTTGTAATCGTACATCTTGCACGCATCAGGTAAATTCATATTACGATAAGTAGAAAGTAAGAATAGATACCTAACTAATTACGGGCAATGCCATATTTTTAAAAAGTTAGTGTAAATAGGTAGTATAGTATCTACTTGATGGTCAATTTTATTATTGTCGTTTACAATGTTTTTATTTCTGCTTTTTGCCTATCTATTTAACCCATAATGTATCTACCTACTTAGAACACCGAGTGCAAATTAAGTTGAATGAAATGCGTTTCGGCGGCGAGGGGGCGAGGGAGGCCCCGCCGACGGCGCCGCATCGCGCCGTCGTCGCTCGTCATCGTCGTCGCGTCGCGTCGTATTCGGCTTGTAGATTGAATCTTTAGCTAATATTGCCGTGCCGTTTTGCAAAAATGTAGGTAAATACCTACTTTTGATATTTCAAAAATAAGTTTTTAGGGTTCCGTAGTAAACTACAAGGCACCCTTATAGTTTCGCCATGTCCATCTGTCCGTCCTCGGTCCTACACTCATATTAACAATGCTAACAAAGTGGTTTTTTTTGGGCCTACAAGGAAAACTATAACGGCTATGTAAGCTCTACTAGTTACCGAGTAATAGCCGAGGAACTTATGAAGTAAAATTTCTTTGACGAAAACGTATAAATGTCATAGTACCTATATGGCATTGTACTCATCTGCAAGCAAGAAATGCGTAGCCAATACGGAACCCTGCATTTGCGTGGCCCGGCAGGTACTTGCCCGTTTTTTTTAAATCGTTTATTCAAGGTAAAAAACAAAATATAACAACAAAAATGCCGCACCACAAAAGCCGCGCAGGCGCAGTCTGCAGATCTGAGTAGTCCTTATCCTTACGAATATTATAAATGCGAAAGTAAATTAAAAATAAAATATTTTTTATACCACTAAGGTGGCAAACGGTTACATACCGTATCACATGATTCCTATGGATGCGTTGCCGACTCTATTATAATAGTCAAGTGGGGAAACTCGGATACAAAAAACTGATCCGTGTCCGAGTTTACTACTTTCAAATTTTGATTTATGCGACTCGGACGATTTTGTAATTTAAAGTAGTAAGATGTATGTATCTATGTACACGTACCGTCAAGAGGCATCAGGCGGCCGTATGCTTGTTTGTCACCTTAGTGGTATAACAAAAAACAGGTCGATCTTTACATTGGATTTTGTGCCGTTCTTAAGTTCTATGAAGAGCTATAAATGTAGGTAGGTATTGCAAGTATAAAGCTCGACGTGCACCTGACTTGGATTGTTTTTAGATTGGATATGATGGCTAAATTCGCAAAGCGTGATGTAGTTCTGCGTTTTTGGTATGTTGTATGGTAATGTTAGTTAGGGTAGTCTGAATTCAAATATGCAACTTCGAAAAAGTTGTGAAAACTGACAAAATCGATTCACTGTTCGCTCTCCAGGATCAAAGTGATCATATTTATGGAGGTGACTGTACCTACCAGCGTTGCGCAACTACGCTACGCGCATCAATTCATTCCACGCAGAGATAAACCGAGCGCGCGAACGCAGAAGCAGGCGGTGTGGCAACGATGCGTAGCAAGCGCTTCGCGCCATGATGACGTTGTGGCCGTGTGGCAACGGCGCACGCGCCTCGTGATCATGACGTTGTTAGTAGGTACAACATAATTATTTAAAAAGCTTTCTATAATATGTATACATACTGTGCTTTTGTTTACGTCACACCGCGGACGATTACGCTATTATGCGTGTATGTATATTGTATATATATATACAATATACATATATAATATGTCCGTAAATTAAATTAATACCTTACTACCATTGAGCTATAATACGTCAGTACATTATATTTCAATGCTTACTACTTAGGTACTTACCTACTTATATTTCATACCAACTTTTACGAATTTAACACAATTATATTAAAAAGAAGTCTTTGAAAAATAAAAATATTATTGAAATTTTGAAAGATAAAAAAACTTACAAATTGTAAAACAAAACGCAAAATGATAGGTAGGTAAGTATGAGATAATTTTGTAAAAGAAAAGTACTAGTAAATCAAGTGTTTATTACAATGCAAATATTAAAAATTAAAAGAAAAAATATATAATAATAATAATAATAAACGTTTATAATAATAAACGTTTATTTATTTCTTCTCCACAAACAAATGACAAAAAATAAAACAAATTAACAATGAATTGCACCTTAATAATTATGAGTCACGTGTAGGTATATAGGTAGGTACTTAAAGATTTTTTTATTTTTTTTTAATTTTATTTTAAATAATAATTTGATTTGCTTGTCAAGAATTAAATTTAGCGCCATCTATCTGTGGCTGATTAAACCTATCTTTATCTTTTAAAGAAAGCGACATCTGTTGTGAGTTTGTGACATCAAGTAAATTATTTAGTAACAAATTACGAAACAAAATTAACCAATTCTATTTTACAGTACATTCTTCGCTATTTTCAGGATTGTATTTCATTATAAAATTATAAAAACTATTAAAATATTGTTTTCAGTGCGTAATTTTACTTTATTTTGGATTTACATAATCTTCAATTACAATCGATACTCTTAACGCCATCTATATTATTTAGGGTTGAACTACGTTTAGTTTATATGGAGTTGACCACCTGTGGCCATAGCGTGGAAAGAATTTTTAAAATTCGAACCTTTCTATTTTTTTATTCTTTATACCGCCAGTCCTCTGAAAATGCATTAATACTAATTTCATGCCAGTGCGCCAACCTTATTTTTAGAATAATCGAACTGGCCAGCACGACACCGCATGAAAAAAAATAAACACTTATTTAATATGTATTATCCACCATTTCCTGTTGGACCAACTATTACGCACAACTACACTGGGCGTCAAAAATAAGTAGTACAGTTTTAAAATTGCATTTACTCTTAAACTATAGAAGTTAGAGTTTTGAAATAAAAGTCATTTTATAGCAAATTTAACAAAGTTTTCTAAAAATAATATTTTATTTAGCATTAGTAAAGTTTTACACTGAAAATTTAGAAAAAACTAAAAAGCTAACCATTTTGAAGGAACTATCAAGCACTTAATTTTTACGTTTTGGGCCTTGTTCCCACTTTGGTAACTTGTGTTGCCGCCTCGGGCTCTGATGACAGCTTGGAGCCGATTTAGCATGCTGAACACTAAGTTTCGGAGGCGGTATTGGGGAAAATTCACCCATTCTTCTATCAGGCCTGCTTTAGAGCCCTGAGGGTGGCGGGGGGTGGTCTGCGTCTTCTGACTAGCCTCTCAACCTCATCCCAGGCGTGTTCAATCGGGTTAAGATCTGGGCTTCTTGATGGCCAAGCCATCAAGCTGATGCCAACGTCCTGAATGTACTTTTGTACGAGGTGAGCGGTGTGTGGCCGGGCGTTATTATGCATTAGTATCGCTCCATTACCCATATTTACTAAATATAGCCCTGCATACTCGTTAAGGATCTCTAATGCATATCTTTCACCAGTCAGAGTGTCATTTTCTATGACCACTAGCTCTGTGCGACCCTCTGAAGAGATGCCAGCCCATACGTGTACAGAGCCTCCGCCGTATAGAACTCTTTCCGAGATGAAACCTTGAATGTATCGCTCACCGGGTCGCCTGTATACTCTCCGCCTTACATCGGAAGTGAATAAAGAAAACCGAGACTCATCTGTGAACAAAACTCTTGTCCATTCTGCTTCGCCCCATTGTACGTGTTGACGGGCGTAGCGTAGTCTTGCTACTCAATGCCCTGTCTCAAGTTTGGGGCCATTTGCTGGCCTGTACGACTTCAGGTTGGCTTCAGCAAGTCTTCTCCTCACTGTACTCTCACTAACGTAGTCTCTTCGGGTCTGAAGAAGCTGTTGCTGGACCTCAACTGCATTAAGGTGACGATTTCTTAACACAGTCGAGACAATTAAGCGGTCTTCTCGGGTACGAGTGCACCTGGGTCTGCCATTACTTGGTCTCCTTAGATGGTTTCCAGTCTCTTCGTACCTTTGCTTTACTTGTTGGATCGTTCTTAGAGTTACACACACCGTTCTTGCAGTACGACGCATACTGATGCCTACTTCGAGAAAAGTTATGATTCTTGCACATTCTTCTGGTGAAAGAGGCATGATTAGTAAAGTTTACTCGCTGAAGACACATTTGCTTTTGAATTGCAATTGATTTATCAGCAATAAAGAAAACAATAAAAAACAAAAGTACAAGCCAACATTTTAAAAATATAGTGATTTTATTTATTAAGTTTTTTTTCAGTCAATCTTTAAAAAATGATATTATGCATGACGTTTTTATTAAATGAAATTAAATTGTCTTTTAACTTTTTTTTATTTCAAAGGTCTAGCTTCTGTAGTTTAGGAGATATTGCAATTTTAAAACTGTACTACTTATTTTTGACGCCCAGTGTAGTTGGTCCAACAGGAACAATTCGCAAAAAAAAACCTGTTTGCACAACTAAGTTGTGCTTAGTTGTGCTATCCAAAATAAGTAGCAGTTCAGTTGGTCCAACAGGAAATGGTGATATTATTTGCGTTTTTCTTGCACCTAGCATTTTCCTCGCTGTAGTGAGGTGAAAAGTTGTGTGTTTTGCTCGGCAGCAAAGTTATTCTGCGTCTCGTACCTTTGAAGCCCTCGCTACGCTCAGGTTTCAATATAAGTACTCGCACCAAAAAACAACTTTGCAGCCTTGCATAACAAATAACTAATACCGCACCATGATCAATAAGTTGTATTTTTTTTAAATAATTTTTTTATAAACGAGCAAGCTGGTCACATAATGAAAAGGAATCTGAGCTGCCCATGGATTCCAACGATTATATGAATGGATGGATTTGGATGGATGCTTTGCCCACCTTTGAAGGGATGAATTGATGATGAAGCGACGAGGATCTATCAGACTTCCCCTATCCAATGAGGAGCATACCTACTAAAAACCTGACTATCTGCCACCTTCAAAGCTTCAAAGTCAAAGTCAAAATATTTTATTCTGTAGCTCGCGGGCACTTAGACACGTTATTTAGAACATAATTATCATTATAAAATAGACCCATTTCGAAAAGAAAGAAAAGTTACCACCGGTAAAAGAAATGGCGAAAGAAAACCGGTTACGGCCTTTTTTGTTCATCTACATACATTTTTTTTCGTTACGTTATAAGAAACGTGCATTTTTTGTTTTGACATTATGAGAAGTTGACATTATAAGCTGAAAGGGTATTTAAAACAACAATGATGTAAAAGAAATATACAATAATTCTAAGCCTACAGTGACAGGATAGCGGGAACTGGCGATACCTACTTCCTTGGATGCCTATGACAAAAAAAAACTATTAAAAAACTACCCCGTGGTGTGGGAAAATGTTTTCTGGACTAATCTTACAAATGGAATCTTACTTACTTCGTAGTTCAAATAGGGCCCAATGGAATGATCGCTTCTAACTTTCTGGTTTAATTGAAGTATTTGATCTGAACACATTAATATCTACTAATGAGCCATAAAAAATAATTTCCTCGCAAATTAGCGTAGTAAACGATGCTGTTTCAATTAAAACGTGATTTTTAAATTAGGTAAAAGTTTTATTATTATTTACATAAAGACTAATCACGTCAGACATAATTAAAATAGGGCTCTAAAATAATAGATCTATTTATAGACAGGCCTGGTGGTCCAGTGGCTAGCAATGGTCACTTCATCTCGAGGGTTCGATTCCTGCTCACAGTAAACATTTATGTGCATGAACATGTCTGTTTGCCTTGGTCTGGGTGTTTTCTATGTATAATAAGTATTTATTTACAAAAAAAGTATTTAATTGTACAAGCTTAGTTGCTTAGTTTGGGACTAGATGGCGTTGTGTGATTCGTCCTAGAATATTTATTTATTTATAGTGTCAAAATCATCATAAATCAAAATTTATCAACGTAGCTTTATAAATAGATATATTATAGAATTTTATTTATTTACAAAACACAACAGTAGGACACACAGTATTCAGAAACAGCTTACAGATACTAGTGTATTTGCAACAAGGCGGCCTTAATTGCTGAAATCAATCTTTTCAAGGCAACCTTAGGGTAACGAATTCTTTTATGGACTTTTTAATGGCGGGCACAAAAAATATTATATTTTTAAAACTTAAGTTAAGAATGCAAAATTACTTAACATTTTACTATTATTATTAGGTACATAATACATAAATAATTGCTGTATTATACATTTTTTTTTTGTAAATAAATACTAATTATCCATAGAAAACATTCTGACCAAGACAATATGACACATGTTTTATTTTTTTTCAAATTTATTTATTTATTTCTCCACAAACGATACAAAGGGTGCTTAAATCTAGTTTACATTGTACTTATTAGAAATATTGTTTGTGGGAGCTGATGCTTGTACTAGGTTAAACCTGTGTTACAAGTCATCAGGCCCCGCCTCTAGGTTTACTGACAATGTAAGTGCTATCGTATAAGTTATTTATAAAGAATAGTGACAATTTTTTTTAATTTAAAACATTTCTTTTAAAACAAAAAGGAAAAAAACAAAATTAAAAAAAAACAAAAAATGTTTGTCTCGACCCTGTCAAAAATAGACGTAGAACAGTAAACTCTAGCGCAAGCCAAACATAAATGGCAAGGACGGGGGGCACCATATAGCGCGGCATCAGCGCTCAGCTCACCTCTTTCTGTTTTGCGCCGCATGCCTTTCCTACATTTCGTTTGAAAGAACATTGGAAAGGCGAATTCGTCATTCGAAGCGGTGCGACAACGGTTGCGCGCCACCGGGTGTGCCATCGGGCGTGCTGTTTGTCCATCATCACGGTTACGTCACCGCAATGTCGGTCTCGGACAAATGGTAAAATACGATCATAAATTCTACATTGCATTGAACTGTACGCCGTTTTCAACTTCAAAGCGAATAAGTGATGAAGAAATAAAAAAAATTACGCACAATTTTGTGCACCCGCCCTGGTCAAAGCTAATAGCGTTTTTTTACTAAAGAAAGTTCGTATTCAAGTGTATGTACGTTCTCAATAAAAAAAAAACACTTCTCATGCTCTGAAATTGCTTATTTGTGCTGGATATAGGCTGCACAAAATCGATTTTTTTGCACTAGGGCAAAAACGTATCCACTCATAAATGTATCTATATTAAGGCAAAGGAAATGAACCATACAGCTAAACACAATAAAAAGTTCTGCGATAGAATTTGTTATTTTTTTATATTTTACATTAGTTTTTTTGCCTTATGTGTTTTTTAAGACATACAAGATATTAAAATTTAAATGAAAGTACGGTAGGTTTTTCAATTAATATAAGAAAATTATTATTACAAAATTAATTTAATAGTAGGATGTAGTGTGTTGGGCTGCAGCCCAAGCCTTATTTCAATGTCGGTAAAATTAAAAAAAAAAGCAAACAGGTCTTGTTTTTTCGTACATTTATTAATTTATTTCCTCGCAATCAAAGTGAAAAGCAGAGTTTATAACTCGGAAACTCTAAAAGTCTCGGATAAAAATGGTTCGTTTTGTGCACTTGTTGTAAAATCTACTTTTTTTTTGCTGACTGACTCCTGACAATTTCCTTATTTTTTGTAAAAGTTTTTCTTTTGGCCTACATAGTCTATTGCCAACCTAACGCTAAATATAGGTATAAATTTTAATCACGTTATAACATGCTTAACTCAAATGTTTTGATGTAGAAACCTTAGACCCGTGGTAACAGATTACTTAATAGTTACTTCGTAACGTACCGTGGGATCCCAGTGCATCGTCCTTTTTTATGGACATCGACAAAGGTCTCCGGAAAACCACAGGTGACCCAAAGGCGGGCAGTTACTTCGCTCAATGTATTTATATTGCCATTCATTAATTCTTACAAAAGATCGTATCCAAATAGCATTGGTCTCGACCATGTTATATTACTGCGATGAGTAAGGTCTCCTGAGTGAGCTCCACTTTTTACAGGGTCGTCAATGCGCGAACGATACCCCCGACATTGCAAGCGTCCAAAGGTCACGGTGACTGCTTACTATCAGGCGGGCCGTATGCTTGTTTGCCACCTTAGTGGTATAAAAAAACCAGCGAGGTAACGCTGCAAGAGTTTAGGGTGACAGGGATCCCTGTCTTTTTAACATTTAAAATTAGTTTTTACTAGCTGTACCCGCGGCTTCGCCCGCGTGGATACTGCCTTTCCCGTGGGAATTCTATAAATTGCCGTCTTTATCCTTGTCAACATCATAAAGGAAACCTCTATACAAAATTCCAGCTTTCTAGGTTGAGCGCCTGCGTTAATACACTTACAGTCTTATTACTCTCTTTCCCGTGGGAATCTATAAATTGCCGTCTTTATCCTTGTCAACATCATAAAGGGAACCTCTATACAAAATTCCAGCTTTCTAGGTTGAGCGCCTGCGATAATACACTTATAGTCCAATTACTCCCTTTCCCGTGGGAATTCTATAAAACCCCATCTTTATCCTTGTCAACATCATAAAGGGAACCTCTATACAAAATTTCCAGCTTTCTAGGTTGAGCGCCTGCGATAATACACTTACAGTCCTATTACTCCCTTTTCCGTGGGAATTCTATAAAACCCCATCTTTATTCTTGTCAAAAGAACCTCTATACAAAATTCCAGCTTTCTAGGTTGAGCGCCATACATATTTTTTGGGTAACTTGAACCGTTTATGCAGCGCACGCAACGAAAGCCCTAATAATTTTCCCCGTTTTTGCAACATTTTTCACTGATGCTTCGCTTCTATTGGTCGCAGCGTAATGTTATATAGCCTAAAGCCTTCCTCGATAAATGGACTATCCAACACAAAAAGAATTTTTCAATTCGAACCAGTAGTTCAACAAACAAACAAATTCTTCAGCTTTATAATTATATTAGTATAGATTTTTAAACAGCGCCACCTAGCGTAATAGATTTAAAGTGCTTTAAATTTCGCACGATATTTATAATTTGATGAAAACGTAACCATAGCGGCGCTATGTAACTTTTGAATAGCGCCATCTAGCGTAGAATAGAAAGAACTTTAATTAATTTCGGCAAGCGCGTAAATTTTTTGCTGTAACTTCTAAAGTATCTATTTAAATTATATGGCATATTTAGGTCTCCAAAAAAGTCCGCGATAGCATAATATATTTATCGTTTACGGATAACTTACCATAAAATAAAAAGCGATTTCCGAGTAATAAAGCGGAAATTGGAAACCGATTTTGACGTATACAGTATTAATCCTTATCCAGTTAACTACGTTAATTACCTTAAGCATTTCATGTATACATTATTATAATCTTTACACCATATAATTTAAATAGATACTTTAGAAGTTATAGCAAAAAATTTACGCGCTTGCTAAAATTAATGCAAGTTCTTTCTATTCTACGCTAGATGGCGCTATTTCCGCATTATTACTCGGAAATCGCTTTTTATTTTATAGTAAGTTATCCGTAAACGTTAGATATATGCTATCGCGGACTTTTTTGGAGACCTAAATAAGAGGAATATCCTAAAATTTTTGTTTTGTTATATCTCAAAGGGTTTAGCCAGCGTTTTCGTCGACAGCTCCCAAGTGGGATGATTTTTTCCGACACTCCCAACAATAATCTTTATATTTCAGCCAATTTACATAAAATCCTGACAAATTTTGTACATAAACCTTCCTCATGAACCAGGCTATCCGTTGGTGAAACCGCAAGAAAATCCGTTGGGTAGTTTTTGAGTTTATCGCGAACAGACAGACAGACAGACGCGCGGGAGGACTTTGTTTTATAATATGTAAGGATTATATGTAGTTTAATTTCTTAAAGAACTGTCAAGGAGTAGGTACTCTATACAATAAATGATTTATAAAATATATGACATGGTAGTTACAATATATACTTAACCATTATGATGATTAATCTAATAAGAACTTGACAAGATATCAATTTATGGTGGGAACCTTCCCGATCGACAAACTTTGATATCGTATCTTCCAAACTTAGCAATTTTTAAATTCGCTCTGCCGGTACATCGGAAGTCTAGAGAGACTTGCGACTTTCTTTGAAGACATGTGTGTAAAGGAAAAAAATAATAGAAATAACCTTTTTTTTGGTTTTAATCAGGAAAATGCATGGTGAACCTATTTGGAGACTTAGACAACTGTAACCTATTTGGTGGCTTAGAATCTTACACACCAAAAACAATCGGACCGCGACGGTCAAAGTACGACGGACGGCAGAACTCGGAACTCTGACTTAAGGGTCGGCGCCTTAAGGTGTACTCTAAATAAAATATTGGATTCCTTGATTCTTGATTATTTGTCTATCACTACCAGGCAGCTAGATTTTTTTAAAATGTTTTTGCCAAGCTAGCACGAAATCGTTCGTCTGCAACTTCACTTATGAGATGGGGGGGTAACTCTCGTTTTCGTGGGGAGGGAATGAATTTATTTTGGAAAGTTGCTAAAACAAAGATAAATTTGAATCGACTTCGCGAAGATTAATGCCCCAAGTTTTGGATGGGCCCGCCATTGATGGGAAGGAATGTCGTGTCAATTTACTTACTCAAATTTCTAATCACTATGTGGAAAGGTCTGGGGCGCGGGACAAGATGAAATTAATAAATTATTTCTGTGAATATCTGTCGAGACATGAAAAAGCATATAAACTTTTTGTTTATTATCTTCATCTATATATCGACGGTGGAAAGGAGAAACCCTTTAAGCGACACTTTGGTCGAAAATGAGTTATATACATATTTGAAATCAGCAGATTTTTCTGCGTCGGTTGGTCTTACTTTCGTATCGATCTGACCACTTTGGTGTCGCTTAAAGTAATGGCACATTTAGGCTAATTTTTTTCAGACGCTAAATGAAGTGACAAAGAATTATGGCAATTTTGGTTCATTTACCGCTTGAAGTACCAACTCTATAGTTAGATTGTTATTTAGTGTGTTTTTCCTTTATTGTTTCGGATAGTATAGGTTACTTAAAACGTTTTTCTTAGTCATAGGAAATGCTATTTTATACACTACAGGTGTTTTTGCTTACTCCTATTTTGTTGGTGCCTGTCGCTACATTGGTTTTTCCTTGCTTACCTTAAATCTGTATGATGGAGTTGATGTGTTTTTCTTGCATGATTATTATGGGATATTATGGATTTAAGTTGTTTTCGCAATCGCTGTATAAAACAGTCTTGTCGGTAAAAGTAAACACACAGAAAAACCACATAATTTTTTTTTAATTAACCGACATTGTCTTTAATTCCCGAAACCTAGGTTCATTTAATTCCGCTGAATTCGCAATGAAGATGATAGTCCGTTAAAGTAAGCATTATTTACGAAATTGTGTATTTAAATTAACTATTCAAAACAAGTATTGTCGCTACAAGCAATGAATTTTGTTCTTTTTTGTGTAAGTGACGTCACCTATATTAGGAGCGATATTTGCTGTGGCGCTTCATTCATCGGTGAACCGCCACGGAGGCACGTTACGTTTCTTCGCATCGCGAACAGCTGCCACAGAGAGTGCGTATTTTAGTAAATGTAAAATACGTAAATATTCGTGTTACAATGTAAATCGAAATCCATAGCAAATTTTTCTTTATAACGAAATGATTACCTATCTTATTAATAATCAGGTAGAAACTTGTCACATTGCGATCCTCCGCTTTCCGCATCCATCCGCCTCCAGCCGCCTTCTTGAGGTCGTCTGTCCATCTGGAAGGACGGCGCCCTACACTTCGCTTCCCCACGCGCGGCCTCCACTCCAAGACTTCCCTTCCCCACCTACCATCGCTAGCACGGCAGATGTGGCTGGCCCATTGCCACTTCAGCTTACTGACTTTGAGAGCTACATCGGAAACTTTGGTTCTCCGTCGAATTTCTCCTCCCTTAGAGAAATTCCGAGCATAGCTCTCTCCATCGCTCGCTGTGCGACTTTTAATCTATGAACCAGCCCGACGGTCAGAGTCCACGTCACTGAGCCGTAGGTCATAGCGGGGAGGACGCACTTGTTAAAGACTTTTGTCTTCAGGCATTGCGGTAGTTGCGAGACAAGAATGTGACGAAGTTTTCCGAAAGCTGCCCATCCCAGTCGAATATGCCTTTCAATCTCTTTATTGAAGTTACCTCGGCCAAGTTGTATCACTTGTTCGAGGTAGACGTAGTCTTTCACTACTTTAATTGCCGCATTCTCGACGATTACCGGACTAGGGATGATGAAGTCATTTATCATGACTTTCGTCTTGTCGATATTCATCCCCAGCCCGACCGATCGAGAAGCGGCATTGAGATTGTTTAGCATTCGACTGAGATCCTCCCAAAGATTTTGCTATTATGACCACATCATCGGCAAATCGCAGGTATGAGATGTGCTCGCCGTTTATGTTGATGCCGTGTGTTTTCCAGTCCAACGTCTTGAATACGTGCTCCAGTGCAGCCGTGAACAGTTTTGGGGAGATGGCGTCCCCCAGTCTAACTCCTGGCTGCATCTGGATGGGCTTAGACTGCTGACCCTGGACACGGACCGACATCGTTGCGGCGGCGTTATAAAGACATCTCAACACGTCGATATAGCGGTGGTCTACTTGGCAACGCTGTAAGGATTCCAGAACAGACCATGTTTCGATGAAGTCGAAGGCTTTTTCGTAGTCCACAAATGCTATACATAACGGCAGATTATACTCGGTGTTTTCTGTATAATCTGCCGCAATGTATGAATGTGGTCCACGGTACTGTTGCCTTTACGAAACCCAGCCTGTTCCGGCGGCTGGTACTCATCTAGCCTTCGAGCGAGTCGGTTTGTGATAACTCTTGAGTAAAGTTTGTATACATGGGTCAAGAGCGAGATGGGCCTGTAGTTCTTCAATCTGTTGAATTGTTGAAGTTCTGTCACCTTTCTCAAAGAACAAGACCGCCACACTCTCGGCCTACTCTGTTGGTGTGGGCCAGGGGTGAATAATGGAATTAAACAGATGCAGCACCCCGGTTCTGAAAGAACCGGGGTTCCTCCTGGCCTGAGCAACTTGGTTGTAATGTAGTTCCGTCTTCACCCGGAGCTTAACCGCTTTTTAGCTGCTCAAGGGCTATACCAATCTCGCCCGTGCAGATGTCCGGGATATCGTCAGTGTGGTGTCGCTCTAACGGGGCCTGACGATCAAATGCGCGAGCAGGTTGTGTGGGGGCTGATGCATGTGCAGTATAAAGCTTGCCATAAAATCCTCTACTCGGCGAAGATCTCTGACTTCATAGGGACGATTTGGCTGTCTGCCCTCTTGAGCTTCGACAGATGTGATCTTTCTGGAGGCTGAGAGAAGACTTTTAGACCTTTGTTTCGCGCTAGCGCATCCTCTATGCGTTTTGCATTGTGGTATTCGTATAGTCGCGTCGTATTAGCCTCTGTATATGCTTGTTTGTTTGTGCATATTCTGTCGAAGCCCGGCGGTAGTGGTTTTAGTGTTAGTAATATTGACCAAGTCATAAGACTGAAATGGGGTGTGATTTGAGATATTTTGATTTAATGTATGATTGTTAAATTCTCTAATAATGATAGGTTTATAAGTTCAATGTATGTTTGCAATACAGAAGCGGTACGCTGTGTTGGTCGTTTATAATATTGTTTGATTGCTCGTGAAGATAGTACCTAATGTACAACTACCTACACTTCGTTTGAAGTTTGTGTTTTTCCCCTGTAATGGTTTTTTTGAGCTTAAAATGTTGTACCAGTAAGCTTTTAAAACAACGTCACTGTTTTATCTCTATATTCCTGTTTTTTGGGGTATCTTTGGGAAACAAAGTAGAGACTTCAGTTAAAAATATAACATTGAATTATTACATAGCTAGCGCATATCGTGTTTTTCCTCTACTTAGAACATTATGGTTTTGTTAGTTAACTGATTTTTCCACAACCATGTATCTTATACTCGATACGCTTCAGTTGTTTTTCCTCCTACCTATATCATGCATAGCATGTTGCTTAATGTGTTTTTCCTTGCTTTAGTCAAAATACTGAATTTGCATTTAATGTGTTTTTCCTTCCGCTATATTTGCCAAAAAATAATTAAGCGACGCATAAAACCTTTTATCATGCTAGCATATTTTTCTAAGTTTAATAGTAGACAGTAAATAAAAAATAAAGAAACTGTTTTTTTTCCTGTTGCTCTAACTTCAAATATGACTTTTTTAAGATTTTTTTTCTGAAAATAAAAACTTTGATTAGCTCTCCTGAACAATTCCAAAATTGTCGCTTCAAGGGTTTCTCCTTTCCACCGTCGATATATATTTATTTTGTTAAATTTATTAATATTTTTTATTTATTGTAATTTTAACCCCATTAAAGTATATTATTTTATTATAATGATATTTTATGAGGAGCGCGATGGCCTTGTCGTGCGTGTCATAAGTGGAACGATCACGCAAGTTAAGCAAGGACATCCCTAGTCAATACTTGAATGGGTTTTAAAAATCTCGAACTCCTCCATGCTTCCGAGAGCACGTTAAGCTGTCGATGTCGAATATTGTCGATAGATAACAACCATCAAGTCAGTGACCGTTAACACTGATTGACAAATCAATAGAATTTATTATTCTTTTCGTGTGCTTGCTTGCTTTAGCGATAAGACCGCCTGTTGTACCTTGTACTATTTTATTGTTGTACAGGGTTATTTTAAAACCAACCTCCCCAAAAAAAAAAAAAAATTTTTGCTGCTGCAGTAGGTACATACAATGAATTTATGAAAAAAAAATATATTTTAATGACTTATTTTTTTCAAAACTTTACAAACACAAATCAAAATTATGGTCACTCTTTTGTTTACCGCGCGTGCGGCCATCTCGCAGCATAACACGTGATAGTCTTCTATGCTTCTATAGTATTTGATAGCACTACGCGCATGCGTAGCTGATATAATCCTTGCAACCAATGACAATGCGCCGTCGTTGATTGGCGCGATGGTGACCAAACATTCCTAGAAATGTAAGATTTTACAAAGTGACTGTAAAATGTGTATTTTAAAACTTTAAAAATTTTTTTTTTCACCAAATATTCTTTATTACAATCCTTAAATCATGTCTATTTTTGGCGGGGGTTCAAAAGTAACCCTGTTTTTATTTTGGTGCATTATAGAATATTGTATTATATTGTACACATTTAGATTTAGATGCTGTCTTAGGTGTCTATCATTTTCTTATTTACTCCACTCCATACAGAAATTCGTTACTTTAAGGTTGCCTTGACAAAGATTGCTTTTAGCAATAAGGCCGCCTTGTTGCATATACACTAGATGACACTAGATTGTGTGTTTAATAAATTTTTTTCCTCACTGTTTGATGCAAATAAAGTATGTTATATCTATACGACCTCCGTGGCGTAATGGTTACCACGCCAGATCGCCATGCAGGAGGTCCCAGGCTCGAATCCCGGTCGGGTCATGATGAAAAACGAACTTTTTCTGATTGGCCTCGGGTCTTGGATGTTTATCTATTTAAGTATTTGTTATAAAATATAGTAACGTTGAGTTAGTATCCCATAACACAAGTCTCGAACTTACTTTGGGGCTAGCTCAATCTGTGTGAATTGTCCCTATATATTTATTATTATATTATTTATATCTATCTACAAACTGACAAACAAATTGTTCATATTATTGTTTGTCAGTTTGTAGATAGATAACAAATAACCACTCGCCAAACGGGAACCTCCAATTCTGAACTATTGTAACAGTACAATTAAATTAGTATGTAGAGTTACAGAAATGGCTTTCAGCTTGTCAATAAATCTAATTTGAATTATAGTTACGCATCAAGGTGTTCCCACATCGTTTGTAACTGTTAACAGTTTTGTTATATGTTTTGTGCAAAAATGTAAAAGAGATTTGTTTATAAAAGTTAACTAATGTTACTGCTTACCATCAGGCGGCCGTATGCTTGTTTGCCACCTTAGTTATATATATATTAAAAAAAAGAGTTGTAACATTCAAAATTCATTCTTTAGGGGGTTAAACGGGGGTGCAAAGATAGTATGAAACTTTTGCCGTTTTTGAAGTTATTTCAGCATGAAGGTTCTTTATTGAAAGGCATCAAACACGAGTAGTATTATATTTACAAGCATACGAATTAGTCTGTAATGTCAAGTTGACATCAAAACGACATCTTATAACTACTTGGCAACATTGCTTCACAAAAAGAATCTTAACATAATATTAAGATGTTACATTATTAGAACAAACTAGCTTTTCCCCGCGGCTTCGCTCGCGGTTAATTTTATGATATCTCGTTTGGCAACAAAACAACCCATAGCGCGACTTGTTGATCTGTTGGCCGATAGCTCATCCCAATAGTGCCCTCTATATAGTAGAAAAAATATATTCCCATTGGAATGACATACTTTCACGGTATAAAAAGCCTATGTTGGGCTCTGTACCCCTGACAATATGTTTACAAATTTTCATAATGATCGGCTGCTTAGTCAAGCCGTGAAGGAATAACAAACAAATAAACAAACTCACTTTCTCATTTATAATATTAGTATGATGTTACCCTTTTTTAATATTAGTGAATGTTGCATTTGATAAATAATGTTTTATAACACCGGTGTGGGACCACCTCACACTGGCAAAATTCGAAGCAGTATTGAATTAACGGAAGGTAAAATTAATTATACATGGATGGTTTTATTCTTGGAATTAACATGAGAATGTGTTATGTGAGTAAAAGCGACTGGTCCTTAGTTTACAAATGAGGTTTCCGAGGACTGGGACCGCAATCAACTTGAACCATGGTCCCAATTGTCCGATCCATTTTATTTAACCCATCGAAATAAATAAAACATAAATAAATCCTACACAAATGACATAGAGCCAATTGGTCCCAAAGTGAGCTAGGCTTTAACCCGCTTGCACGGTTCGTGTGCGCAAGACGTTCACATTATGGACGAATGAATTCTGTTTTGTAACGTAATATTACCTGGCATTACAAATCACTATATCAAAACACTCATTATTAATAATGTTACCAAACTAAGGTATGACATGCTAACTCAAACACAATCGTTGAATTTCACTGGAAATCTTATGACTAAAGTAGCGGCACGCTATGATGGCCGTTTTGACGTATTACAATAGTGATGTGAAATGTCAATTTATTCTCGAAAAAAATATAATCAAATGTATAAGTTTTTGTTGCAAGTAGTATGTACCTGATTAAAAAGGTTTAATAAAACAAAAATATAAATGTTTACCTAAATTGGAACGAACTGAATATTGGAATGAAAATGAATATACATACTTTTATGCACACTTTAAATTTCGAAAAACTTATGCCGAATTGTGTGGTAAATAAGTACACTTTATAAAAATAAAAGATTAAATGTTCGCGGGACTCTAATAATATAGTTTAGAAATCAATGTAATAAATAAATGTGTCCTAAAATCATACATTCGATAAATTGTATGACTATCTGAACGTCACTATTGACAATAAAGAACCGCGATTTGCTCCTTCAAATAATTTGTTAATTAATATCATAGCGTGCCGCTACTTTAGTAGGTATGGGGTCCTTCCTACATGGGGGGGGGGGGGGAAGGTGCGCGTGATACCGCCGACGTTGCAAGCATCCATATGTTACGGTGACTGCTTACCTCCTACCTGCTTGTTTGCCACCTTAGTGGTATATATTTTTTGGAACGGAATTTATAAAGTTCGCTTTTACAATTTATGGATTATTTCTGTTTATAAATTCCACTGTAGTTGCTTAGTCGTGGTCAGTCTAAATCCCAAAGAGAATAAAATTGAACGTCTAGAAATTGGATTACTTGAATGCAATAGATTGAATTTTCCTATATAACGGGGACGGTGATTTGATCATGTCTTTTTGTTTCTGTGAATAAAAAAGGATACCTTAAAATAGAATTAAGCTTGGATTAGGATAAAATTCAATGGCAAACGTGATTGAAGGATTTTCAGGAGTATTCAACCTTCAACCTTATTCCACAATACATACAAAATCAAAATTGTAACGTATTTAAAAAACACTTAAAAAAACTTTTAACTAAAAAAATTTTCTATAGTATTAATAATTTCATTAATGATAAATATTTGTAATTGTTATTTTAATTTTATAATCAAATTTTTAATTTGTTAATTAATTATTATTAATGGCTCCTCTCAATATTTTGTATACGCAAATAATATTGCAAAACATGACGGAATCACAACATGTTGTAAACATTTCACCTACCTATGTACTCATGTTTCATACAAATAAATTGTTATCTTATCTTATTATAAAATTTTGTGTCAAACACGTTTTCGATAGGCTTTGCTTTTTAGGAGCAGCATGAAGACATAAGTATAAACCCTGAGCCCTTGCCGACTTTAAACAAGAAGAAATGAGAGAAAAGATAGTGACGGAGTTGGGGTTCTGAGTTTCGCAATCACTTTTACGACGGACGACTTTTACGCACACCTATGGCGACTGGCGCATCCCGCGTTAATACCGTAATATAAAATATATTTTTATAAGTATTTTTTATATGAAAGTTGAAAAAAGTGTTCTTACTTCTTACTATGTGATAACAGACTATATGCAAATGCTAATGGTATTTTTTGATGTTTCAAATTCCCTATCGTCTTTCCGTAAACAATGGCCAAACATGAACAATAAAACATAGAACCTCCTCCTTTTTTGAAGTCGGTTAAAAAAGGGGTCGTGAATAAAAATATTTATCAGTACTATAGATAGATATTTTAAAATTTACTTCTTACTATGTGCAAGAAAAAGGTTTGTTTTCTTGAAATCACACACAAATATACCTATGCCTATACACATTTTGGTGTTTTAAAAAACAGCGAACAAACATGCCTCACGGGGCGGGGCGCGCTGAAATCGTCTTCATACCAATACCATCATTCAAGTTAATCCCTTCACGCAATATTTAGAAATCTTTAATTATATGTACAGGGGGGGGGGGGGGGGGGGGGGTCAGTCAACTCCTTAGTTGACTGTACTACTCTTGATTTGCCATCTTTCTATCTCTCTAGTTTTATTTCAAAATTGTTATCGCTCACGTACACGTTTATTGTAAGAACTGCCACTGTTTCAATACTACGAATAAATATAACGATAAAGTTATGACTTTATTTTTATAATGTTACATAGAGCTTATTTAAAAAAAACCGGGCAAGTGCGTGTCGGGCCACGCACATTGTAGGGTTCCGTATCGGCTAAGCATTTCTTGCTTGCCATATTCTATGACATTTTGTACGTTTTCGTCAAAGACATTTTACTTCATAAGTTCGTCGGCTATTACTCGGTAACTAGTAGTTCCTACTTAACGGGTATAGTTTTCCTTGTAGGTTCACTATATGGACTACTACCATGAATTTTTTCAAATTTCTAAACGCAAGACTTTCAGAGATAGAGGGGGGGGGGACCCCGGTGCAAAACGAAAATTGACACGTTAAATAATTCGCGAACGAATCATTGTATCAGAAAATCTAACCATACCCCACAACATAGGGTCGATGCGAAAAAAATATTTTTCAAAATTTTATTCTACCGCTTTGTTAGCATTGTTAATATGAGTATACATACAAAATTACAGCTTTCTAGCATCAAGCGTCTAGGCGCTAGACCGCGGGCGGACAGACGGACAGACAGACATGTCGAAACTATAAGGGTTCCTTGTAGTTTACTACGGAACCCTAAAAATGGCAACCCCTTGAAAAGTCATCCTGTATAATGAACAAAATGCGGTCTTATCACTAAAACAATCCCTTCCAGACAACCTAGTAGAAGTGGAAAATAAAGATTATTGACAGGGTATGTGGCGAAAATAATTGAACAAATTATACTAATAACAAAATTACCTAATATGGGTATTAGAAAATTTAATAGCTAGAACCACAATGGCAGTACCTCACTAGTGCACAAGCACCTAATAAAATTTATGAATTCGTTGTGAGATCCAAGACAGCTATAGTTTCACCTCCGGGACGTCAATAAGCTTCATTGCTAATTGTCAATCTGAGGTCGCTGTTGTTAATCCTGGCTGTACAGGAGATACAGCGATGGGAATGTGTGATGGGCTTGTCCCGAAAAAAAAAGTCGTACTGTTCATTCTCGCGAATTGAATCGTCCCTTGTGTTAGCAGAGGACAATCAATTAAGCAAAGTAGGTATTGGCTAATCAATCAAGCGTCAGGATGTCAATAACATCATCCCGGGACTGCTAACCAGAGATTATCATTCGGTACATAACAGACTATCTACGATTAATCTGTCCAAGCTTCAATTTGTCTGCGTCATTCATGGACGCGGGTCCCGTGCAAGACTTAAATGAAAATAGATACACTCACTCTGGCGGTGTGACTTTTTTGTATTGCTGCGTATGTGCCACCCTATATTTTGGCTATTTATATACAGGGTTACTTTTGGACCCCCCGCCAAAAATAGACATGTTTTAGGGAAAGTAATAAAAAATATTTGGTGAAAAAAAAAGTTTTAGAATCCACATTTTACAGTCACTTTTTTAAATCTTACATTTCTAGTAACGTTCGGTCGTTGCGCCAATCAACGACGGGACGGCGCATTGTCATTAGTTGAAAGGATGATATCAGCTACACATGCGCGTAGTGCTATGCTGCGAGACGGCCGCACGCGCAGTAAACAAAAGAGTGACCATAATTTTAATTTGTGTTTGTAAAATTTTGAAAGAAATTAGTCAATAAAATAATTTATTTTTATTTCATAACTTCATTGTACTGCTGCTATAGAATCACCTAAAAAAATTGGCGGGGGGTCCAAAAGTAACCCTCTATAACCTAGTGATCAATGTTTCGCTTTCGATTTCGCTCGGGACAATAATTTGTTTGATGGCATTTCTGTGTGTTCTCGACTCTGAGTGTTTTTCTATTTATTATCATACTAATATTATAAATGAGAGAGTGAGTTTGTTTGTTATGCCTTCACGATTATACAGAGCGCAACATAGGCTACTTTTTACCCGACTGCGCCAGAAGGAGGGGGTGTGTATGTATAATTGTTTGGCACGCTCTGCAGCCTGAACGACTCGTTGGATCTTAGCTTGAGAGGTTTCGTTAGATTTGTATTTACTGTGAGAGTGACACTGGATATATCAAAATAAAAAAAAAACAAAATAAGAACTTAGCAACTTTGGAAATTCTTAAGTTAAGTGCAATCGGGTATGACGACTTTCTTGTTTTAGCGTTTTTTTCATTTCCGATTTACACAGAAACGCAGTCGGGTTTTTAGTTTTTTAAATTACCGTTCTTATCCCGTGAAAATATGTCATTCCAATGGGAAAATATTTTTTCTACTATAGATGGCGCTGCAATTGCAATGTTGGCCAAGAAATGGCGCCACAAGTCGCGCTATGGGTTGTTTTGTTGTCAAACGAGATCTGTCATAATATTAACCGCGAGCGAAGTCGCGGGGAAAAGCTAGTAAGTATTTATTTACAATAATATATCTGTTGTCTGGTACACAACACGAGCAGGTTATGAACTTACTTTGGGACCAGGCGGCGCTGTGTGAATGTTGTAGATTTTTTATTTGCCTTTTTTTAAAGTCATTACAAACTAACATTCGCATTAATGAGAAGCTATGCTCGGGGTTTCTCTACGAGATCGAATCAGAAATGAGGAGATCCGTAGCAGAACCAAAATAACTGACATAGCCAAACGGATCAGCAAGCTGAAGTGGCAGTGGGCAAGGCACATAGCCGATGGGGCACAAGGGTTCTGGAATGGCGACCACGTACCGGAAAGCGCAGAGTAGGACGCCCACCTACGAGGTGGTCAGACGACTTGCGGAAGATCGCAGGAAGCCGCTGGATGCAGTCTGCTGCCAGCAGGTCGCATTGGAGGCGTTTGGGGCAGACCTATGTCCAGCAGTGGACTTCTAGTGGCTGAGATGATGATGATTCGCATTAATGATATTTTTTTAAAGTAAGTTATATTTTGTATGAATACCATTGAACGTCATGAGACGTAGCTTGTTTGTTTCCTAAAGTAAAAAAAAATCGTTCACAATTCACGCCTCAGAGTTACTGACAGGGGTCTGACGGACGGCGTATGGGTGCCGTGAAATGGAATTTTGCGGAACCAAACTGTTGGAAATTTGTATAACAAGCCTAATTTGTGTTTTGCTATGCATGAACTTTCTTGTTTTTAATTTTCTTTTATTATTTAAAGTTATAGCGCAGGCAAAAGCAAGCGATTCTGATGGCAGTTTCCCGCCACCTATATACTCAGTAACAGTGCCCAGTCCATATAATAATAAAGGAATTCGTTACCATAAGGTTGCCTTGAAAAGATTGCTTTTAGCTTTGGCTTAGATTTTAATATTACTGTTGAAACTCTTTTTGTTATATTGTTTTTGTAAAGTAAATTAAGTTACTTTTGGTTGAAATAACAAAATATATATAAACTATTGGAGAATACAATCTGTTGTTTTATGTATTATGAAGAAGAAAGATATGTATTTTTGTTTGTAACGAATAAACTCATAAACTACTTGGACCGATTTCAAAAATTCTTTTACCGTTAGGAAGCTACATTGTCCCCCAGTGACAGAGGCTATATATAATATATTTTAATTTTTTTTTTACTAAAACACGTTCAAAGCTGGGGCGTGGCGCTAGTCTATAAAAAAACATTGATTTTCTTACATATAAGTACTTTTGGTCTTTCGAGCGAGGATTTTTCGGAAATGCATAATCCTTATATTAAAAAAGGCAACAGAAGAAAATATTTAAGAAACTGCTGCTTTGTTTGCATATTGAAAGAGGTCACCGAGGTGTTACATAACCATGAACAATGATGACTAATTTTTATTTGCATATTGAAAGAGGTCGCCGAGGTGTTACATAACCATGAACAATGATGACCAATTTTTATTTGCATATTGAAAGAGGTCGCCGAGGTGTTACATAACCATGAACAATGATGACCAATTTCCATCAAGAGCTCTCCTCATACTCGCAAACATAAAACATGTACTCATCGATGGAACGTAAAAGTTACGATTTTAGCTGGGTGGGGTTCCATAGCAAGCGATATTTTCCTCTAAGGGAGCTCTGTTGGAACGAGCACTCGGCTAGGTACGTGGATACGAATCCCATCTGGAGCGAGAGGTGATATTTTTTTTCAATTATATTGTCGAAATAAGAATAGTTAATGGCGTTGGACCACAACAACTATAAAAAAAACGTGTAACACTCGGGGACTGCCACGGTAAAGCTATTGCATAGTTGCGGGCTCGAACACACTCGTGGACGCGGCCAAAAAGCACGCTGTCTCACCTAGCATCGTGTCTAAAAGAGATAGAATCAGTTATGATATGAGCAGTTAGCAGCTAGTCTACACGCATACGTCTAGTCGCACGCACACAAACACCGTGCCGAAGTCTGCCGAACTGAAACGACGTTTGACGATGCACGGCTTTCAACGCCGCGCGGAGTGGGGGCTGTAAGGTTTTATTTTCGTTACGGAATTTCTTGATTCGGTCGCCGCGCTCAAAGCCCGTGATAAAATCTATGCAATAGCTTAAAAACTATCGTATTTTGGTTTCACTGCAATGACTTGTGAGAGCTCAGTTATTCACTATTTTTTTCACTTTCATTCTTGAAGAGAATTTGAGAGAATTAAAATAAAGTGTGAAAGTGACAATACTTAGAACAAGGTCCTAACTGATCTTTGTTTATTTGGCTCTAGTGTTTAGGATTGGGAAATAAAAAATTAAAGTCAAATATTTTCATATAAATAGACCTAATACAAGCTCTTTCGAATCGTCTCATTTTTTCCTACCACCAGTTTAGACGGCAGATTTGTGCTAAGAAGAAATGGAAAAGAACAACTATAAGGGTGAGACTCCACCAAAGCGGAGATGTGTGCGGTGTGCTGTATGCTAAGCGAGAACTGCGAGAAGATATGTTTTTCAGCTCGTGAATCCACCGAAGCTGTGCGGAAATGCGTACTGTGTGACAGAGATGTGTGCTGGTTAGCATTGCGAGTGTGCGAGGCGATGAGTGCTCAGTACGCGTACGCGCGGGTCTCTGCGGGTTGCTGGCGGGCGGGAGGGGGGAGGGTGACATCGCGCATTGCACGCCGCACACATCTCTCGTCTTTGTGTCTCCGCTGCGCGTCGTCCGCGCACAGCTCACATCTCCGCTTCCATCGCGCCATACAAATATTACAGATCTCCGCACAGCAATCTCCACTGAAGCTGAGCGAAGAAGAGATGTGTCAATAACGCAATTCTATTGGTTGTTTAAAAAACACCGCACACAATATCTCCGCTTTGGTGGAGTCTCACCCCAAGGCTAGGATGAAGATTTAAAATAAAACAGTCCGCTGTAATTAAGACTCCAACTTTATTGAGAAAATTAAGCGACAATAAACCGAAATGCCTCCCCAGGTAGGAGCAGGAAGAATTACGTCTTAATAAAAACCTCTGTAATTTTAGCAAATGTTCTGAGACTATTTTGTATTATTTTGTATGTCATGATCGTAAACACCTATATTTGGGATACAGTGGTGAATTTATAGTCTTGCCTTGACCGCCATAGGCCGCGTTGTTAAGCTTTCGCGTCGGTCCCTGTTGTTGTCGATGAATGACAGAGAGCTAAGTTGGAGGCTTTCAGGCAGAGTACGCTCTGCAGCGAGATGATAATGGGTTGAATGGATGTCGTTGTTGAAGTTCATAAAATCGAGATCCGTGTGACATGTTGGATTGACAGATTACTTAATAGGTTCGATATCAACAGAGTCTTTGCACCCCCCTTTCGTCCTTTAAATTTTTTTAAATCTTTATCTAATTTTAATAATTTATCCATACACGTCCATGGCAAATACGACTGGTATGGACCAGTCGTATTATTGGTCCAGCAGCGTCCAAGTGAAAAACATTTACAAAATAATTTATGAATTTGTTCATAAATATGTGATTCATGGGTGTATAAAAATTGGAACAAAATTTTTATTGGAAACTAAAATACTCAGGTGACCTATCGCTACCCGCTACAGTCACTTCGCATTTGGGTTGAAAATTAATAGATATTTTAATACTTTGACCTGATTCGCATAGATTTGTCCTTAAATTGCATATCAGACTGTATTTAAATTATTTCAACCCGAGATATTCTGAGCCAGGTATAGAACAGACATATACAACTATACTTCGTTATTTCAATACTTCAATACTCCATCTATGTTCTTTCTGATTAAATTTTGAGTTCCAAGACAGCTGTGTATTTTCTCCCCCGGGACATCAATAAGTTTCATTGTTTATTGTCTATCTGAGGTCACCGTGGTTGATGCTAGCTATACAGGAGACACGTCGGTGGGAATGTGTGGTGGGCTTGTCCCGATGAAAAAGAAAATAAAAAAATTAAACAATTTTATTTATTACACCTCTATTTGGGTTGGAGTTTAAGCACAGTATAAAAAATAGTACGTGGTTTAAGAGTAATGAAATTCAATTAAACAAAGCTTTAAAACGTAAGGCCGTATACAGAAAGAAAGCTGGCAGCCTATGCCGATCTACTAGCGCTAGGAGCCGATCCGCGCAGGTAACCGCCGCAAGCAGTCTATATGAACCAGCGCCGATAAGCGCCGAACGTCGCCGACAAGTTCTGACATTCTTAGAGACGCGCGCGCTGGTATCGCCATTTGAAATTAATGAAAAACGGCTTGCTTTATGTAACTATAACTTAAATGGACCAGCGCTTATAAGCGCTGGAAGATCGGCATAAGCTGCCAGCTTTCTTTCTGTGTATCTGTAGCCGCAATATCATCTGCACGGTGCGGCGGCGGTGGCACACACCCGCCGCCGCCTTCAAGACCAGTCTCATATAAATCTATACATTAGTTTTTTCGTCGACTCCGCAAGCTAAGAGAGAGTTTTTGAAAATTCTCTTGGGAATGAATAACGCAACTGTACGGTCAAGGTTCTAAAGGGAAAACTTTATAAAAGGCAGTTTTCAGACCACACAAACTGATTGAAACTAATAGATACAAGTACTCTAAAGGGCCTCTACTCTATAATGTAAATAATTCAAGGAGCAAAGGTAAAGTAAATACAACCCGAGTCGATTTTGGACTTCTCCCTTATTCGGTGAAGCGTGGATAATAAGGTTTCGGGGAAAATATATGTTGTTTGTATGTAACGTAAAATATATGTTGGAAAATAGCTGTTTATCTATCACGTACATTTATTAACAACTGTTATCCTATTGCTATGAAAATTGGTTTAGAGACAAAGGAAAATAAGATTTTTGCTTGAGCGATTCAAATTGCATACCATATGAATCAGCCCTTTCCGCTCTTTTAGTGCGTTTTACATCAATTTAATGTGTTACTAACTTTGACATAACAACTAACGTTTTCATCTTTCTGGGTGCAATTAAATATTTTTCTGTTTTAAATAGATAAAACAAGTAATGGTAGAATAGAAATTTAGTCTTAAATTATTACCATAATTGTAGCAGAATAATATTTTTTATTTTTGTTAACTATTTAATCAAAACAAATATATTATTCTGACAAAAAAATTCACGGAACTCTGCAATTACTATTAAACCAAACAAGTAACACGTCATATAAAATGCATTGTTCTGAATGACTTCCTAAACCTGGACAGTGTGTTTTTAGGATGATGTCATCATCATCATGATGCTAAGAAAGGATGTATCGAAATTTCCACGGGAAACCATTATACACGGAAACAAAATTTCGCTGATAAATTTAATATTTAGACTTGCATAAAACTTTTTAAAATGAAGAAATTATGTCGGTTTTACGAAACCCCTGACAAGATGCTCCACAAAAATATAAGTATGTAGTACCACCTAAGAAATTTACTTCCACAAGACGTAATCTGTTGAATTATAAAACTTGGTGTGGCAAAAAGGCACGTTAAGGTGCGGATAGACCTACTCTGTAATAGCACGAAAGCAAGCTATTAATGAGCAAAATTAAATGCTACTTATTAAGTATAGAACGCACTAGGCGACGCGACACAGCAGAGCGGCGCGACGCGTCAAAATATTCTTTAGTTGTATGAGCTAAACCGCACTACAGCGGCGCGACTCGCTCGTATAGCTCATACAATATTAAATTTTGCTGCTGTGTCGCGTCGCGTAGTTACGCCTAGTGCGTTTCGACCTTAGAAAAAGTGTGTCCATAGAACTGTTATAGGGATGCTTATTTTGAGCCAATCGAAAATCTAATGCCGCCGTTCGATTTTCTAGTACCTACGCTACCTGAAGCGCGGGTGGAAGAGGCATTATTTGAGCACGTCTGAAGAGATTTGCTTAAAACTAGCATGCTTATTGCTAATGAATGTGAAGGTGTATGATTAAAATTAGCATACTTATTCATGAAAATAAAACGCGGAGTCTTCGACCAATGTGTTCTCTCCGTAATGGTGTACGGCGCTGAAACTTGGATGCTCACTCAGCAGCTTATCCACAAACTCCAAGTCACCCAGAGAGCTATGGAACGGGCTATGTTGGTGTTTCTCTCCGAGACAGGATCAAAAACACGGAAACTCGAAGGCGGACGAGACTCACCGACATAGCCAAGGTGATGGCACATAAAAAGTGGAGATGGGCGGGCCATATCTGCCGCACGACATATGAACGTTGGGGCAAATTAGTATTAGAATGGAGACCCAGAACTGGTCGCCGAAATGTTGGCAAACCACTAACACGCTGGACCGACGACCTGTGGCCTTATTCACGTAACAAGAACCGATTCTAGTCCGATTCAACGACTCTCGCTGTCCCGTACAATTCCTATTTGGTATGAGTGAGACAGCGAGTGTCGTTGAGTCGAAGTGAAGTCGGTTTTTGTTACGTGAATTGCCCCACTGGTCAAAATTGCCGGAAGGGGTTGGATGAGGAAAGCACAAGACCGAGAGGAATGGCGTGCATTGTTAGAGGCCTACACTCAGCATTGGGTGGCGAAGGGCTGAAGAAGAAGACTTATTCAAAAATGGGAATGGGAAATGTGAACAGTTGCAGAGCATGACAGTTTTAAGCGTACAAAAGACAAGTATGCTCACTAGCATACTAATACAGAGCATGTCTACCCGTACCTTTACGGACCACCGCTTGTTACTTATTTAAGTTGCGGACGTTTTGCTTATTAAAATACAATTTCGCTTGTACGATTATTTGAGTGATTTTTCTTTGAGCCTAATGGTTCTGAGTTTGAGTTAGACTTTTTGGGTATTGTAGTTTAGCTACTGTAGCTAATAGGGTCGTGCATACGTAACGTACTAGATAGATTTAAAGATTTGATATTAATTGAAGACAAGATTGATTACAGACAAGTGTGTTATAATAGCATTAAATTTCCTTTTTTATGGCATACAGTGTTCATCGACGAATCTGTACATTATAAAATTAAATACAGTTTTCAGCAATATATAGAGTGATTCAAGAGAAATTGATGTGTATATTTAAGGGTTTTCAAAATTCACACGGGTAGGATAGACCGAAAACATTGTTCCGCTTGCTTTACAGTAAATATATATATATATTTACTATATATATTTGTATTTATATATTCTGCTACTTGGTTGATCTGTTTGGTAAACAATGAGCCAATGTGCTGGTTGATACTTTGTATCTTTTTCTGTCTCTTACAGTAAATATACGGTGAAAAAAAAAAGACAAGTTGCACTTCGGGAGTGCCAGCAGAAGTGAAAACTTAAACATCAACGTTGTGCATTTTTTAATATTTTGGTATGGTTAGGGAATCTTACGCTTTTTCGATAAGGCAACGGATCTGACGCGAGTTTAACATTTTTTTGCCCATCTAAAAAAAGTGCCAAGCGCCGCTAAAGAAGTTTTCAAAAAACACAGAAAAAATATATTAATAGAACTACAATTTAGAAGAGATGTGACAAACACTAAGAGGTGAAAGTAAATGTAATAAAGTAATTTTATTTAATATCACGACAGACAGAACCCTTTTTTATGAAGTGATGCTTCTCTGACTAATTTATCCTATTTCTCTTACCGGTAAACATTTGGTTTCTTACTGAAGTTGTGGTAGAAAGATTTTATTTTATTTAAAATTTAATATTTCATGTTATATAATGTTACAGCCAAAGTGATTATATTGCTATTATGCATAATGACTGGTCATTATATATAATTACCTAATTGTCTAGACAATGTGATATCACTTTGTCCGGACATTATTCATAACTGCGGGTCAAAGTCAGCCAAAGTAATAAAACGCGGAATCGTAAGAAAAATTCGTGGCTGGTAACATCACCAATGTCTGTTGGTATTCAGCCACGAATTTTCTTATCTTTCGGTTATCTTGTGATCATAACACCGCGAATTTTCTTACAATTCCGCGTTTTATTACTTTAGCTAACTTGACCCACTGCTGTTATAAATAATGTCCGGACAAAGTGATTAATTTTCTTGTTTTATTACTTTAACCAAATCGTCCAAGATATTATATATAATTGCAAGTTAATGTGATTAATTCTATGTCATTTATCACTTTGTCTAAATTGAGTATAAATAATAGCTGGATAGTATATATAATATCCGGATTTATTACTTTGGCCGTAACATAATTATACATATTTTACATAGAAAATACCCAAACTCGAGAACAAACACAAATGACATCACATCATATATTTGCCCCGGGAATCGAACTGGCGTCCTCTGGTAAAGAATCACTACCTACGCACCACTAGCCTGGCATTATTCACTATTTGCATCAGAGTGGCTCAATTAACATCGCTAACTAAAACAAAACAAATCTATCCATCATGAATTATAACTTTTATTTTATAACACATAAAGACTAAATTCCTTTACGTAGGCTAAGATATACGAAATTGTTTCATAGTTCGGCTTTTATTCTAGATTTGGTAGACTGTAATTGTATCATAGTAGGGTTGAAACTTGTACAGCACAGAATATTGGAGTAAATGACATAACGTAGGCTAGATTTTCATTGCTTGCAGACACGTAGACAACGTGGATACGTGTACGGAAACATAATTTTGATATTAGTATAATGTGCTATAATGAACTTCTGCGTATTTTTAGGGTTCCGCACCTCAAAAGAAAAAAACGGAACCCTTATAAGATCACTTTGTTGTCTGTCTGTCTGTCGTCTATGCCGCATTTTCGACGCATTTCGACACTCGCAAGGGAATCAAAACCTACAGGGTTACTCCCTGTAAACTCAGAATCTTTAAATTTGGAATAAAGCAGCATACATTTTTGGTTACATCAATAATAAAAATATTATGAAAATTTTCAAACTTACTCCCAGGTTTGTACGGAACTCTCACTGCGCGAGTCCGACTCGCTCTTGGCCGATTTTTTTTGTTTTAGTTGGCAATTTTTATGCTACGTAATTTTTATGCTCTGTTATTTCAAGATTGGTGAGATTTGATTTGAAGTATCATTGACGATATGAAATTTTTAAGAAAGATTCGAGATCGCCACTTTGTCAACGAAGGTCGTCAAGATGGCAACCTCGGATCCTCACCGTACCACCGTTGCTTTACTGTACTTTTAAAAGTGTACTTTTTTGTTAAAAAGTTTTCATTAAAAATACTCGACATTTGGCGAAATTATCTATGTGTCGGTAAGACACGACAGAAACGCCATTAATTAAGAAAAAAAAAATGAATTTATCCTCATTAATAAATATTTATTAGTTATTTATTAATGAGGATAAATTCTTGTGGCTGAGATAATGATGAGATGATGAAGGAAAAGTGGGGAGTTGGGATACCTCCACGCGGTCCACCCTGGTAACGTCGGCGAGTAATTCCTTAGTTTCTGGACCCAACTCTGGAATTACTTGCCGACGGCCAAATTCCCGACGCGGTGGGTCTGCTCCCCGTGCTCCTACCTTGGATGGAGTACGTGGGATGCGGACAAATCCGCTCCCCCTTGCATCCGTACTGGTGCTGGGGGTGGAGCGACTGAGGAGACAACCTCGTTAAAAAACAAGAGGTGGAGCCGGCCGCGCTTGGCTCGGCCGGCTGTATGATGAGCGGTGGTGGACTCGTTCGCTCGCTGATCCTCCCCAAAAGCGTCTTCGCCCCGACTGGTGTCCGGGCCTACTCCACCCGTTGATACCGGGGGCGACCTCCGTATGGTGGAACGCGGAGGCCCTGCAGACACTGGGTCTCGCCAACCCAGACACTGCGGGGGGCGTTATGGGTTGGGTCACATGGGCGAATGAGACCACCCTGGAAGAGGGAGTGCGCGGTGGCGCAAAGTGTCACAGAGTCCACTAAGTACGTAGTGGACGCTGTGGCACTTGGAGTGGCGCAGGAGACGCGGTGGAGGAAGAAAACCTCGTTAAAAAATTGAAGAAGAGGGGCCGGCGGCTCGCTGAGCCCGGCCAGCGGTCGCACGTTGTTGCGACCGCAGAGATGGAGGGGACCCTTGCCCAGCCGAGACGGCGAGCCGGGGAAGGCCCGTCGTCTTGAGGGGGCAATGGTCCTCGGTGTCGGCAGTGCACCTGGATGCGGTGTGCTGCTGACGGGGCGTTCCGGGGAGAGCGGGTCCGGCCAGTTTAACTTTGGCCGGACGGCCCTGGCGGGGTCGCGGATGTATCACAGTACCCGTGGCCCCGTCACTTAGGGGGCGAGTGGCATCCCGTCAGTTTTTTAGTGGTAAGTCCCACAGTCCCCACCGCATATTCCCCGGGCGGTGGGGCTGCTGCAAAGCATTTTTCTGACGATAATATAAAAAAAAAAAAAAAGGAAAATTAATTTTCATTTTAATTTTGAGCAAAAATCACTACAAATGTATAGATGTTTCTTACTACACGCAAAAATGGCTTGTAAGATTTACTTAATATTTGGTACAAGGGTAGTTTAAAACCTCCTCGCCTACCATGAAACGAAATTCCGAAAATACGAAGAGACGTTTCGTGGAATTCTAACCAATTTTGAACCTTACTCTAACTAGTAATGTCTTTTTCGACAGGACTACGTATTTCGTTGTTTGGGATGGACACTTTCATGGTTTGCCCTCCTGTATAAAAACATAGGATAGTTTTTGTCGTGGATAACCGGCCGGGAATGGGAAAAACGGGTTTTTGCCGGTAAAACCCCGTGCCATACCCGGGCATCAGCTAGTGAACTATATAAATAGTATTGAATTCACGATACTCCGTTCACGAATATATACTTTTCCAGTAGTTTATAGAAATAAGGAAAAAATGGAAATCGGTGGAGGAAGAAAACACGGCGCAGCGTCCACACTATGAATGCTCCTTTCATGTTACATTACATTAATATATATTCTTGGACGAATCACACAACGCCATCTAGTCCCAAACTAAGCAACTAAGCTTGTACTACGGGTACTAGATTGCTGATAAATATACCTACTTAAATATATATATTTTTTTGTAAATAGATACTTATTATACATAGAAAACATCCAGACCAAGGCAAACAGACATGCTCATGCACACAAACGTTTGTCTTGCGCAGGAGAACCCGTGGCACCTTTGGATAAAGTGACCATTGCTAGCCACTCGACCACCGGACCTGTCAACCGGACCTCCGACATATTAGATTACAGGAGTCTGTCAGCAATAAAGTTATTATCAAGTTATCGTCAAACACAATGGTGTCAGTGTGTGTGTAATTCTTCGTTCTTACCGGACAGATTCCCATAGGAAAATCACTCACATTCAAAATAAAAATAAGGCTGCGAACTGCAGCCATCTAAAGATTTCAAATCTACCGAAGCAATGTTCTACCAAATTAAAATTTTCTAATATTGAAGCAATTGTCTTTTTCATTTCGCTTCAATAAGACTAAAACGGAAAACATTACACCTGGATAACTGGCTGAATGCCAAACACCGCAATGAGACTTTCTGTAATGATAGTACAGGGTCTTTGTGCAAAACCACCTAAATTGTAAGGTTGGTTAGTTAGTGAGGAGCAACCTTGCTAGTATTTCAGGATTTGTTCTAATTCCTTGCAATGAAGTAAAATGATGTGCCACATTCGTTTACTAACCTTTTCCATAAATAAACCATCCAGGTATGATGGTTTATTCTGAAACGAAACGATAAAATTGCTAACTGAAATAAAAAGAAAATAATCTTTATTCAGAGAGTCCTAGTCGTATTTCATATTATCTTTACATAGTGTTACATAGTATAAAATGAAGTCGTTTCCCTGTCTGTCTGTCCCATGTCCGTCCCTATCTTTAAAACTACGCAAAAGATTTTGATGCGGTTTCTTTTATTAGACTGACGACCTCCGTGGCGTAATGGTTACCACGCCAGACCACCACCCAGGAGGTCCCGGGTTCGATCCCCGGTCGGGTCATGATGAAAAACGAACTTTTTCTGATTGGCCTCGGGTCTTGGATGTTTATCTATATATGTATTTGTTATAAAATATAGTATTGTTGAGTTAGTATCACATAACACAAGTTACGAACTTACTTTAGGGCTAGCACAATCTGTATGAATTGTCCCTATAGAGTGATTCAAAAGGACGGTTTATATGTAGGTCCTTCGATCATATACAAATGGATAATCATATAAAATGCATGGCAATAGCGTCCGTGGCACACTTCAAACTCCGCTAAAACTCACCCGTAGCGGTTGTATTCAGTGACGCGTGATCTGTCACTGACACAGATATCAGAATACAAGAGATATGGTTTGTGGGCGGGGCACATGACGCCATTTTCTGCACAAATGTGCAGGAACTTGATTGTTCTAAGTCATTCACAAAACAACGCTTCCGCGAACACACGTCCGTGAATGTCAACAAAAATGCCGGCTTGTGCTTTAATTACGTGCAAAAATCGCAGTGATACGGTAAATTCAAGTAATAGTGGTGTTACTTATCATAGGTAAGTCATTTATTTAATATTTTTCTATATAAATGACAAATTAACGAAATATTTTTGAGGCATAGAAATCATTAAACAATATACGGCATAGTCGATACTTCCGTTACAAATATTGTCCATTGCTTGTTTTGGATACGCGCTTTTCAATGTTTTGCGGTATGCACGTACAATGGAATGCAAACGTAACGATAATTACAATGTTGTGAAAATATCGTGGTACCGCCGCTTGTAGCTTCCGCGATCTGTCAAAGTAATAATGGCCGTCGCACAAGCCATGTAGTGCTGCCAAAAGTAGAATATTTTAGTATCGATAATTTTGTATTTCAAATTTTTGAAAGTATAATAATTTGAAACTTTTACTACAGTGCATTCCTTGTACAGGGTGTCCCAGTCCCATAAGTATTGGATCAAACTCAAGGGGAAAGTAGCTCAACTAAAAACTCATTAGATTAGTTTTAAAAAAATCGCTTATTATTATGTACAATTTTTTTTAAGTTCTTTCTTTTAATTGGTTTGAAACTAAAAATTAATATTTTCCAAAAAATTAAATATTTAAAAACTAAAAACTTTTGTATTTTTTTTTTCTGTTTTTCTATTTGGTTTTAGGTAATTATTTAGGTGTGCTACATTTTCCTTAGGTTTCATCCAATATTTACGAGACCTCCTGCATTTCCATTATTCGTGGCGTTTTATTAATACGTTAATTGATTTATTTTATTGCAGTTTTCAACATGAATAACTTACGAAAACATAAGTAACGCGTTGTACGTGCCTATAAAATCTGAGGGTTGCCCTCGATTTGCCTGGGATCCCATCATCAGATCCTGACTTGGTGACAATGGGACCAACCTGGGAGTATGCGCTTTCAAATAAATAAATAAATAAAATTGAAAATCGGTCAAGAATTGACGGAGTAATCGGCGGACATACAAAAAAATATATATATACAATGAAACATAGAACCACCTCCTTTTTTGAAGTCGGTTAAAAATGGCGACATGCGCCCAGCCCACAAACCATATCTCGTTCATAGTTGTAGTCCGTAATAATTGTTATTGTAAAATATCGAGAGGTAAAGTTATCGATAATGCTTGTCGCCCTTTTTCATTAGGTGCCCGTCACTATAATACACTTCTTACATCTGTGTTCGTAATCGAACTGCAAATCACGGGCTTACGATTTGTGTGAGTGTGACTGTCGGAGATTATTCTATGAATGTGTTAAAATGTAACTGTGTGTGTAAGTGGCGACATCGGTTCCGGTACAAAAACTGTCTTATTACATTTCTCTTCTTTCTGTGTTCTGAGGTCACTGACTATTTGTTTTACATTACTGCTTAATGACTGAAGACATTTAAAGGACTGAGGTGTCAGCGGCAATGTATGTATACAGAGCCAGCCGAAGCACAATAAGGTGAATTTCAATACATGTGCCAAGTTTAAGCTTTGTTATTGTATGACGTGCTGTATCCACTGTTGTATATGATCAAAGTAGGATCATAATACATTCCAAAATTCCCACGGGAAAGCGGGATACACGCAAACGAAGTTGCGCGGGTTTCGCTAGTGGAATAAAAATAAAACGAAAATTAATAAAAAATTACGTCTAGTATTCGACGAAATTTCGTTGTTTTCTGTTAATTCGAGTTACCAAAAAAACTTAAATCTTACTTCGTGTGACGTAATTTAAACTGAAAATCATATTTGGAAAGCAGATAAATGTCTAGTATTCGCTATTCGATAGTCATTACATTATTCCGCTACAAAAGAAAGTCGCAACTATTAATTCAAAGTTACACATAATAAGTCTATACGCATTTTCATACCATTAAAAATATCTACTAACAATCTGCTTAAAATTCTCATAAAAGAAATGGTGTGACGGTGTAATGTTGGTAAAAGCAGTAAATAACTAAGGTGACACTATCGAAGCATGAATCGCTTTGGGGCGATGTAATAAATAATGGAAATTACATCTAAATGATGATAAGAACTCCTTATAATTAACCTCGCCTTCATGTACAAAACATTGGATGTGTTTTCTTTTAACAATAACTATATTTTCGTTTAATTTCGTATAATGTGTCCGTTAGACGTGGTCAGTTATGTTATTAAAGCATACTGGGTTGTTAAGGGTTAACTTATTTTAAAAAAAAGGTCAATTAACTCTTAGAGCTGGTTCAGACACGGCGGATTCCGCGCGGATGCAAACCCCGTTAGAACACGCGGATCTTATTTACATTATCACATAACATTCGTTCATACATGCACGCCGCGCGGCACCGCTGGAAAATAAATCCGCCCGGTCGCCGCTCGGATCTATTTACTTGACGTACCTAGAGCGCGTTCATTTGCTCTGCGAAAACCGCGCGTATCGGACGGTGACAATGGATCGCTTCGACACCGAACTATTCGTCGATGAGGTGGAAAAAAGACCTTCTTTGTGGGACATCCAATGTGCAGAATATTCTAATAAAAATTTTAATGGACTTTCAAAACTTCTTAATTTTAGATATAAAGTCTGAAACTGACCATGGGTGAGCCAATCACGTAATATTGGATGCACCCAATACTGCTGTTTCTTCTTTTTTTTTGTACGGAGCAATAAGTACACTCATTGCTTCCTCGACTTCCATGATTGGACTGTCACTCTACACTCCGCAAATACCACCCGCGCCTGTCTGAACACTTGCGTTTGGAACCGCGCGGTTTGCATCCGCGCGAAATCCGTCGTGTCTGGACCAGCTCTGAAGTCTATCAATATAATAATAAGAAGATCAAGGAAATTATTCAATATTTAATAAACATCATATCGGGACAAGCCCAACACACATTTCCACCGTTGTGTCTCCTGCATAGCCAGGATTGACAATAAGCTATGAAACTTATTGTCGTCCCAAGACAGACACTACAGCTGTGTTGGAGCTCACAACGAATTTAATGTAATTGACATAGGTGTTTCTTTGAAATATTAGTTTGTAGTTAACATGCAGTCAAAATGTATGTTACACATTACATCTATAGGTACATATAAAATGATTTTGACGACTTCCGTGGCGTAATGGTTACCACGCCAGACCGCCACCCAGGAGGTCCCGGGTTCGATCCCCGGTCAGGTCATGATGAAAAACGAACTTTTTCTGATTGGCCTCGGGTCTTGGATGTTTTTCTATATATTTGTTATAAAAATATAATATCGTTGAGTTAGTATCGTTTTTCTATATATTTGTTATAAAAATATAATATCGTTGAGTTAGTATCCCAGAACACAAGTTTCGAACTTACTTCGGAGCTCAATATAAAAAAAAAAAATATTTGTTCTGAATGACTCACGGATCAACCAACAACGTAAGCCGCTGATTATTGCTCGAGACCAGCATTGTATGACGATGAAAGCATCTAATAAGAAAGGATTTCAAAATTCCCACGGGAAAGGATATACGCAGACTAATTATCTTCACACGATGCCATCAAGGAAGCGATTTAGAGGCTCTTCCCCGATACAAAAATATTTCCTCTGATATTAAGACCGTGTGTTTTATATGGTCTGTGTGTTTTTAATAAGCATAGTCTGTGCCTTTAGGCAGTTTTGTATGCTTGCCACTGCATCGAACAAACCGTCAAGTAATTAATTAATATCAAACATCGCAAAGTTAGTCTGATATCGACCGAAGTGAATCGATTTGAATAGCAGAAAGACCTTCAAGAAAGAACGAATCCTCCACTTGTTTTATGCTTCATCGCAGAGTTTCAACCATGTGATCGTTTGATTTAACATACTAAGGGCGCAATGTAGGTCAAAACAGCGATGCCAACGAGCTTATATGTGTACAGGGTTAGTTCGTAGAGTTCATTCACAATCGTTTTGATTAAACTGATTTCAAGTTAACTGACAGTATAAAATTGTCATATAATCATTATTTTGGGACTAAATTTTAAGTTCCCTGATAAATGCAAGTTATCTATCGTATAAATGGACAATCTTGTATTGAGGTTTTCGGTGTCTGAGACTGAAATTAACTGGAACTGGAGTTCCACGGAAATGAAGGGGATTAGAACCTACTCTGCTCCAATGCGTATTGGCAGAGGCTAGAGCTCCTAAAAAAAATATCAACTTCCTTTAAATTCAGCCTTGTCAATCTGAGGTCGTCGTGTTGCTATACAGAAGACACAGCGCAGCGGTGGAAAAGTGTGGTAAGCTGGTCCTGTAAAAAAAATTGCCATAAGTTAAAAATATTACTGCTCATGTGACTTTTTATCACACGCTTATCACTTGGGACCTATCAAACTAAAAGCTGCTTCTCATTAGGTCGGACCGGCATTTTTATCGGACCGACAAACGTGTTGGATCCATATTGGCATATGTATTTCGATAGCGCCGTTAACATTAAGGCGACCAGATAAAACTAACGGAGAATTTATCGGATGTTCAGCCACGATTTCTGTAGGATCGGACATATTATTAGCGTACTGGCTAGCGCTGTCGTTCACATTATTTTGTCGAGCGGCGGAGCCCTGCTTTCAACTGCTTTGTTACGACCTGTGGTCGACAGTGCGTATTCATATTAGGTCGGATCGGCAGCCCCTCCCGACAGTCGGTCAACGGTGAAACTGTCGGTCCGACCTAATATGAACCAGCTCTTAGAGTACCAAAACTCCGTCATCCATTACCTTAATTGGTACAGCCCTTTCATTATAACTTCAAAAAAGAAGTATGGTCAGCGACAGGGATACAAATTTAACCACAGGTTTATCCCTGAATCAGCGGCATCACGTGGACCATTAAATTGGGGTTGTTATTTACATAAAACAAAGTATTGTTTGTGGTTAAGCACATAATATATAAAATTTTGGTTATAATGAACAGGTACAATGTATAATCCATACTATTTATACTTGGCACGAAAGCTCCATGCAAATGATTGATTTTTTAAAATAAATCAATCTATTATCAATCGAACACATATTTCTGTATTTCGATAAAGCATACTGCATCATCATCATCAACCCATAATCATCAAACTGCAATCGAAGTCGATTAGAACTTACTCTGTCAATGTTGCTTAACTTGTGAGTTCGCTTAAACCCTGTTTTTATTAACTTGACCAATGTAGTAAACAATCTTAATACGTCTTTTTAACGAAAATAGGCAATTAAAATTATCATTCGGTGTGAATAAATATAATATAGTTAGAACAAATAATTATAATATAGTTAGAAATGGCATTTAACACAACACTCTTATTATTCTGGCGATTTATCGATTTTATAAATGGATAATTGAATAAAAAGATACGCTAAGATTGTTTACTACATTGGTCAAGTTAAGAAAAACAGGTTATAGAGTGCGACACACAGCGCGTCGAGCTTCTACTAAATCTCAGCCGAAGCCCCGGCCAATTGCTAGTTTTCTAATAAGTTATTTATAACCTAGGAAATCATGTTATAACGGATATTACTTGGTACGGACGTCAATTTCCCCAAATACTTATCCTTAAAAAATATATGAGATCGGCCTTATTTTATTTGTACGTTGAAATTAAATTTCCGTTAAATAATGAGCTATCCTTTTTCAGGCTCATTAATAAGATAAATAAATTGATTGGGTCTCGTAAATATCGTTATTTTTACAATGCATTAGCGTTAAAGCGTTTAACAGTTTATGAAACACGGCGCGACGACTTTTATGAGTTGGTCAACTTCGTCGCGCAGTGTCGTGGCGAGTAGTTCCGCTGCCGCGTAATCCGTTCTATCTCATACAACTACATACAAAGAATACTTTGACGCGCCGCGCCGCTGCTGCTGTGTCGCGTCGCGTAGTTACGCCTAGTGCGGTCTAACCTTAAGTATCTCTTTTTATTTAGTTTGACAGTGAGAGCTATAATTTAATGTGCAATTAACTTTAAAATTCCGTTTCAGAAACTGGCTGTAGGTTTAGATAAGAATTCGTTTCAATTGGAATGCCAAATAGTCACCGAGTCACCGTGCGCCGTGGATTGAAAAAGCGACCATTTTGCTTCAATTGTCAACTTGAATACATCTGATGATTGAATTGCAGCAGCGTACGCGGACGACGTATCGTAGCGACGCTACTGGTTTCTACGTATTTCTATGAAATTTCATAGTTTGTGTTGTGACATGAAGCTAAGCGACGCGTCGTCAAGCGGCAGACGGTAGTCGCCCGACCGCAGATAAGTAGTGCCGCTGACGCCGCCGGAACAACGACACCTCGAGCGAGTGATTCACCAACTGGATTCCATTTGCTGTTATTGACTGCAGTCGGGTTCGAAATCATGACTGCAGCGACAGGACATTACGCAACAACGTGTCGTGGCGACAACAATCAACGACACGTCGTCTGCTGCTGCGACGTGTAGTGGGCTACCAACTTTAATCCCTGTAACATGAATACTTGTTTAATTTAGTGTAAACTGAACTGATCCTTCAAGAAAAATTATATCTCTTGTATACACTGTGGTCACAATACAATCATTAAAAAACCAGCAACCAGTGCACGAGCAAGGAATAAGGAATAGTTTGTAAAGAAATTCTCCACTCCAAGCAAAGTTTTCGAAGGCAACCACCTCGTAATAAAAATCTTGGAAAGTGTCCTCGGAAGTTTGTAAAACAAACTATTTGCAGCCATTTCTTAAAATTTTCCTATTCGAGTTTCCAATTTTGTTTTTGTAGAGTTAAAATAAAATCTAGTAAACATTTCTTTCGATTTACATTCTTTTTGTGGTTTATAAATAATAAATAAATAATTATATAGGGACAATTATACAGATTGAGCTAGCCCCAAAGTAAGTTCGAAACTTGTGTTATGGGATACTAACTCAACGATATTATATTTTATAACAAATACATAAATAGATAAACATCCAAGATCCGAGGCCAATCAGAAAAAGTTCGTTTTTCATCATGACCCGACCGGGGATCGAACCCGTCGTCGGGAGGTCGTCGAATAATCTACTAATTTCGTTCACTGTCATCATGTCATTTCAACCCACAATCATATCACAGCAGGCATACGAGTCTCCCTTCAATCGAAGAAGATTAAAGGGTACTCCGCCACGCTGCTCACACATTAAGTTAAGTGTGAGGTCGTTCTTGTCTCAATTTCAATATACATCTTTGATATTATATGCAAAATAAATATTGTTTTTTAGAAGAAAGTAAACATACACTTATGAAATGAAATTAAAATAATTTGAAATGAAATGAAATCGTTTATTCAGAGGCCTTAATAGACACGTTCTCTTGTCATGTGGTACATAATTATCATTTTGTTTTAAATATCAAATAAAAGCTACTCCGTAAACTACCAGTTACCTTAGTTGAAACAAACAAGAACTTTAAAAAATCTAACACCCGCTTAACCGAGTCTAGCTATTTTGAATATGCTAACCTGTTGCGCGATGCACGCCATCTCTTTGATTGATGCCACCATACCCTACTATTTGTTTTACTGACAAAACATTTATTATGATTTATTGCTTTTGTATGTTTAAAACACATGGTGTGGTGGGGACATTGAGTATTTGTCCCTACTGTGGGGATGATTGATCACGTGTTGATAGATTCAGAAACATATCGGATTAGCATGATTAATTATTTTTGTTTAATTTTTTTTTTTCTTCTTAGTTGAATCCGCAATCAGGAGGGCTACTACGAAACGTAAATCCGATATTTCGGCCGAAGTATCGGAAGAATTTTAACCGTGAAATACAAGGTATTTCATCGTCATTTTAGTAATTCCTTGAATTCTATCCATGAAATACCTTGTACTTTATGGTTATTTTAGTAGTTCATTGAATTATAATCATGAAATAACTTGTATTTCACCGTTAAAATTCTTCCGATACTTCGGCCGAAGAATCGGATTTACGTTTCGTAGTAGCCCTCGTCCCTGACTATAAGCGGATGTGGTGAGCGCGGCTGTTGTGAAAGTGTGTATCTTCCAATAGTTCCAATGAAGATTACCACTATATGAAATTATAGACTGCTGGCGCTTTTCGCTTGATGCATCTTGACTTGTGTATTAAATGTATTTTTATTTGTATTTTTGTTAATTGACAGAAAAGATTACTAATGAAGTACTGCGGAGAGTAATGAGGAAAGAGAACTTCGATGAAAGAAATAGAAACATATATTGACATTATTATGGTATAGTAAAGGTAGGTACTCGTTTCAAACAAACATTATATTGTAAACTAGCTTCTGCCCGCGGCTTCGCCCGCGTGGTCTACTAACAATTTGCATATTTTTCTTAATAAAACAAATTCCGGAACGGTCCGGTCCGACACAGCCCAGTACGGTACGGTTCCATCGGGTCCGATCCGTTCCGGTCGGGTCGGTACGGTCCTTTTGAGGACTTACATGCCAAATTTGGAATCTCTAGACCCACCGGTTTAGGCTGTGCGCTTTCCCGTGAGAATTAAAAAAAAACCTTTCTTAGTACATTCCTAGACGTCATAAGGAACCTACATTCCAAATTTGGAATCTCTAGACCTAGCGGATCAGTAAGACCCTCGCAACTTCGTTTGCGTATAACTCGCTTTCCCGTGACAATTTTGAAAAATCCTTTCTTAGTACACCCCTAGAAGTCATAAGGAATCTACATTTCAAATTTGGAATCTCTAGACTCAGCGGTTTGGGCTGTGCGTTGATATATAGTTAAGTCAGTCAGTCAGGACTTTGAATTTTAGATATTCTGTTTTTTTAGACAGAGGAGGACAAACGAGCTGACGCTAAGTCAAGATGACCCACCTGATGGTAAGCAATCACCGCTGCCCTTGGACATCCTCGACTACAAGATCTTGTATGCGTTGCCTACCTATGAACGAATGAAAAAGGTAGGACGGGGTAGGAAAAGGAAGTAGGAAGCAGGAGGGCTATTAAGGCTTCCGGAGTTCCGGCTCTCTCACTCATCGTACAAAACACAGTGGCATATCACCACTGTTTCACGTCGATTTTCTGTTAGAGGGTGGTACAGTACTGTCCCGATCGAGCCAGCACATGCCTGTCATTTCTTCATCGATAAAACCGATATTTTATTTAAAACTTAATCGAGTAGAAATGATTGCATTCAGTAAAAATTTAAATGGTGTATCGATATCATGGAATTGATGATTCGATGTGAGTCGAATGATGATATATTTTTTGAGTTCAGTTAAATTAATAACCGGTTAAACGCTATTAAACACATACGTCAATTTTAATCTGTTACTATCATTAATTGCAGCTTTTGACAGTGCTTTCGGAAAATTTAAACCAGGTCAATATTCACAAGGATGATGGCATCCCTGTGTACCGCACTCTTAAGCGAACATGCATGTCACACGTTGACCCTAGCCAGTGTTTGGATGGGTTTAATTTTTTCGAGTTCGTGCTGTCGGAGGGCACGTTAAGCAGTCGATACCGGCTGTCATTGATGGATGACAGTCAAGCCGAGTCGGTCCCCAGGCGGCTTGGACACAGGCCTGTCCGCACTGGATCAGCGTCGCAGAATACGCTCTTATCCCCTTCGATTGAAGGGAAACCAAAATCCCTGCAGTGTAATGATTAGTCATAAAATGATTTGTAATAGATTCATGTTTATTCCATATCGATTTATATATAAATCAGACGATTGTTTGGAGTGTGTGAAGTATAGGGGAACGAATGGAATCCCACTACTATTATATAGGCGAAAGTTTGGGATATGTTTGTTACTTTCTCACGCTCAGATGGCTGGGCTAATTTTTATAATATTTGGAAGGAACCGCACCGTACCGGGCCGTGCCGGACCGGATCGAACCAAACCGGACCGGATTTTTTTTTCATAGATAAAATTCAAAGTCCTGACTGACTGATACTGACTGACTTAACTATATATCAACGCACAGCCCAAACTAATGGGTCTAGAGATTCCAAATTTAGACTGTAGGTTCCTTACGACGTCTAAGGGTGTGCTAAAAAAGGATTTTTCTAAATTCCTACGGGAAACCGAGATATACGCAAACGAAGTTGCGAGGGTATATCAACGCACAGCCCAAACCGCTGGGTCTAGAGTTTCCAAATTTGGCATGTAGGTTCCTCACGACGTCTAGGGATGTACTAAGAAAGGATTTTTCAAAATTCCCACGGGAAAGCGAGATATATGCATACGAAGTTGCGAGGGGACGCACAGCCCAAACCGCTTGGTCTAGAAATGCCAAATTTGACATGTAGGGTCATTATAAGGTCCAGACCGACCGGACCGGACCAGACCGGAACGGACCGGACCGGACCGAAACGGATCAGACCTAATCGGTCTGGAAGGAACCGCACCGTACCGGGCCGTGCCGGACCGGATCGAACCGGACCGGACCGGATTTTTTTTTCATAGATAAAATTCAAAGTCCTGACTGACTGATACTGACTGACTTAACTATATATCAACGCACAGCCCAAACCGCTGGGTCTAGAGATTCCAAATTTGGCATGTAGGTTCCTTACGACGTCTAGGGATGTACTAAGAAAGGATTTTTCAAATTTCCCACGGGAAAGCGAGATATACGCATACGAAGTTGCGAGGGGACGCACAGCTAAACCGCTGGGTCTAGAGATGCCAAATTTGACATGTAGGGTCCTTATAAGGTCCAGACCGACCGGACCGGACCGGACCGGAACGGACCGTACCGGATCGGAACGGATCAGACCTGATCGGTCTGGAAGGAACCGCACCGTACTGGGCCGTGCCGGACCGGATCGAACCGGACCGGAACGGTTTTTTTTTCATAGATAAAATTCAAAGTCCTGACTGACCGACTGACTTAACTATATATCAACGCACAGCCCAAACCAATGGGTCTAGAGATTCCAAATTTGGACTGTAGGTTCCTTACGACGAGCGACGTCTAGAGGCGTACTAAGAAAGGATTTTTCAAAATTCCCACGGAAAACCGAGATATAAGCAAACGAAGTTGCGGGGGTATATTAAATTTGGCATGTAGGGTCCTTACGACGTCTAGAAATGTACTAAGAAAGGTACTAGGCCTCGCGGGCGAAGCCGCGGGCGGAAGCTAGTTAAATACATAAAATTAATAAGGGTGACACCAGAACTGGTCGTAGGAACGTGGGCAGACAACCGATGCGATGGTCCGATGACATCGCTAATGTCGCGGGGAATTTATGAATGAGGAAAGCTCAAGACCGTAAAGACTGGCGTGCAATGCAAGAGGTGGGCAACAATAGGCTGAAGAAGAAGAAGACACCGCGGGCAGCGGCTATAATAGTAAATTATATACTCGATGTCCTTTCCCAACCTAAAGTCTGATTTTTGAGTTGTACTGACAAGACGCTAAAAGGTATGAACTTCTAGGAAGCGTTTTTGAATAATACCTATAACGCGAATCAGTCCGGACGGGTCATACATTTTCGTTCATCTTCAATTATTACACGAGTAACCGCTACTATTCCTATAACGAAGGCTAAATATTCTAAGACACAGCCCAGTGATCCAAATTGATACAAAGGTTTATTATATACAAAGGGCAAAGTTTAAATTAGTTTGCTATGATGGAATATAAATTTTGTACAATCGAAGTAATTCCCTGAAATACAATCATCGTCGAAACAATTGATAATAGGTCTAAATTTATCATGAATTTTCTAATCATTTCAATATTTGGATAATTGTATAAATAGATTGATTCCAATGAATTTCGAAGAAAAACCGAAAACATGCCATTTTTTAATTTTAATTTTTCCACCACCAGCTGCTGAACAAAGGCCTCCTCCGTGTCTCCACTCCTCACGGTTCAGCCGCCGAATCTACCCAGCCGTCTTAGGCGCAAGCCAGCTATAAATGGAGCGGGCGTGGTACGTCCAGCACCTGTTCTATCAGTCTTGCACTACGTCGTCGCTTTCCTACATTTTGTATGAAAGAACATTATTGGCAAGGTGTCGAGGCGGCGGCACAACGAACGGTTACTCGCCATCGGGTGTGCCATCGGGCGCGCCAAAAGGAGTCAAGATCGTTTCAAGTACACCAATAAAGAGAGATTCATAATGCCAAAATTTTTTTTTATTGTGACATTATGGTAATACTAGTGAAAACCGGGGAACTTAATTTTCGTGTATTTATTTATACACAGTAGCGCCATCTATATCAGACTTTTCATGAAATCCTGCGGGAATCGCGTACTTTTCGGGATAAAAGGTACCCTATTTGTTGATCCAAGGTATCAGTTACCTACATACCAAATATCATAAATATTGGCCCAGCCATTTGGCGTGAAGATGTAACAAACACACATTCGCCTTTATATTGTTAGTAGGATATTACGACACACAAATTGCTCTAATTTGAATGACAATTTAATTAGAGCCATGACGGAATACAGTGCGACAATGATTAGTCGTATTTTGACGTCAGTATATTTTACAATTTTGTTATTCATTATCTTATTAACTATCCTTGTCCCACAGTAATAGTTAACCTAATTATTGTCAGACACGACCTTTCCAACTCCCAGAGGTCCAGCGTCATCCGTCAAAGATATTAAGGCAAAAGGTCCTAATGATAACAGGAAATTGGACTCTACTGTAATGAAAATAACACACACATTTCAACGTATTACACGCATGATAGCATTCGCCCTTAGAACTTGGCGTGTTCTAATAGCAGACGAAAATATAAATAGATTCTGCAAAATATAATTACAAAGCGTTGTGTAAAACTCAAAAAACTTGTGTAAAACTTATAGAGACGTGAAGGAGTTGGCAGAAGAGAGGGGAAGGAGACTGCTAGACTGACGCGTGGACACTGAGAGCGTGGTTTTTAATTTAAGAAAAACCTATGGAATGGCCGTAGTCTAAAGCCCCCTTATTAAGCAATTCTAAAAGGCGTGTTCTTTTGAAACCTTCAGGTGTCCACGGAAGATCAGCGTCTCGACACAATTAGTGTATTGACAAAATACTGAGTGGATACTTTTTCTGTGTCTATTGTTCTTTAGATACTTTTCTGTTTACTATAGTATTACTGTTTCCATGTTACAAAAGTGAAGTCCTAATAAAACTTCTTACTCCATAATAATAACATTCATTGTGATTTATTGTATGTAATGTGGAAATCAGCGATTTGCTGTATCTAATCAGATCTCTATCTGCGTTGCCAACTAACCCTTGGTAAACATCGAGCCGAATTGTGCGGTTAAACTAAGAAAACGCTTTTCGGAGTAATTAGAGGAAAATAGACTTTAACTCACACATGTAAATATGCTGATAGGAGTGGTTGAAGTTCTCATTGGCATTTTAAGCAAAGCCTTATGGTTATTGAAGTAAAATAAACCCTAACACCTGATAATAAGGACGGAGTAATACTCGAAATGTCAAATGCAAATTTGTGAATCGCTAAGAACAGTCTCGACTGCCAAATTGTTTTTGCGATGTATTAATGGGGAGGCTTGCTCTTACGTCAGGCAAATGAACTGGAAGATTTTACATTTCCGAACCAAATGGAATGAGAAACTCGTTTTTTTTATATAGATCTATTTTATTGATCATGTAATTTATAGACTTGGAACGCTATGTCGATCTAATAAGAACTGGCTAAATGCGAGTCGAACTCATGCACGAAGTGTTCCGTATTTATGCAACATTAGACATTAAATATCGAACAAAAGACGGCAAAAAATCACCTTTGTTTTATTGCAGTGCTTAGGGACCATCTCCACGAGCGAGAGAATTGCGACGAGTCGGAATGAAAATCGTCGCGTTGAAATCGCCGTGTGGAGACAACAACGTGTAGAATTAGGTGGCACGACGATATGCGATTCTCTCGCTCCTCGTGGAGAAGACTCCTCAGATATTTATTTCGTTCTTTTTATTATTTGTTGTTATAAGCGACAACAGAAATACACCTGTGAAAATTTCGACTGTCTAGCTACCACGGTTCATGTACAGCCTGATGACAGAAAGATGGACAGCAAAGGCTTGGTAATAGGGTTCCGTTAGCAACCTTTGGGTATGCAATGTTTTCGATTGACTATGACTTGGGAACCTTCAAGAAGCGAGCATACACATGCACTTAAAAGGCCGGCAGCGGCTCAGGGACTCCCCAGGTGCCTCTGTGCTCCATGGCTGGCGGTGATTACTACATCAGGTGACCCGCACGCATGCTCGTTTGCTAACCTCATCTCTACATAAAACAATGGAACGCTAAAAATAGACAGTCTTTTTTTGTGTTACGTTGCATCGACCGTTGCGCCATTACGGAGGGACTGGATGCTCCATCACGTTCACTATGGACGACGTAACTTTGCCGACACGCCGAAATTAATCTTGCAATTTTACAATATAGCAACTTTACTTTAGTAACCTATTTTTATTGGTGAAATAATGGCTAAAATCAGTTAGGTACTAAATCTTGGTACATATAGGTCTATGGTTCGGATCCGGCTTGAAGGACCAAATGATAGCTAGGGTGAGGAAGTCGACTATAAATAATGATAGGTGGTATGGAGATATAGACGGTACCTATATTATTGATAAATAAAATTATGATAAGACCGAGAACCGACCAAAAGCAAAAGATCAAGGACAGAAGCAAATTAAAAAACAAAGAAGAATAAAAGTGAAAAATAAATGTTTTATATATTTATAAAAGGTTCAAGTCAGAGCGCTGTTGCTTGTTGTTTTTTTCGTTATTGTTGTTTTTTCGTCAATAGTGGCAAACATTTAACAATATATTAAATCATTTTAACGATTGCCAACCTTGTTTTTCATACGCATAATGGTCTATAACGAATCAAGATAAATAGTTGATCAATGATCTAATGTGTATCTGTAATTTCAGCGATGTTGTTTGTTGTTTCGTCTCCAATGTTTCTCATTTCAAATACACGTAGGTATTCGGTTGGAAAATAATTTCTGTATACATGAATTTTTTTCGAGGAATTGATACGGAAAAAAATTATTTCTCACATGCAAAATATTCGGGACAAGCCCACCACACATTCCCACCGCTGTGTCTTCTATATAGCCAGGTTAACGATTAAACTCAAAAACTACTACACCGATTTCAAAAATTCTTTCACCGTTGAAAAGGTACATTACACCCGAGTAACATAGACTATATCACATATATAAAAAAATTAAGGGATCCTTAGCGAAACCCGTGTGAAGTCGGGGCCATACGCTAGTCGTTAAATATTTTTGAAATAACTTATTGATTTAGCCATTTTTATTTGGTTCCAGAAATTATGATTTCGTATTTAGCTAAATGTCAGAATGGCACTATATTCGCGGAATTATTACGCTGCAATGGATGGATGGAATAATACCGCTGTTAGGTCTGACACACAGTTGGAAAAGATGTGGTTAAATTATTAAAATTTGAAATGTATTAATCTTTTATGTTATAATGGCTTTGAAAAAAAGGCAAACTTTTTTTTATACCACAAAGTTGGCAAACAAGCATACGGCCCGCCTGATGTTAAGCATCACCGTAGCCTATAGACGCTTGCAATACCGGGGGTATCACTCATGCGTTGCCAACCCTCTCAACGTAGGAACACAACATGGCCGAGACCAATACTATTTGGCTACGATCTTCTGTATGGTGGAGGTCCTTCCCCAGACGGGCTGCTCCGTTTTGAGTGGATTATCCGCTGTGCCCTACCTCTAAATGTTGAGTTTCTTGCGGCATTTCTTCTTAACATGCCATTACCTAGTGCTAGTAGGATGATAAATATAGCAGCATTTCCTGTAAGTCTACTTGCAAAATATATATTTTTTTAATGTCACACCTACCACAGCCAAACAAGGAAGTGAACCAACTGATGGAAAATGGTTGTCATTTTCATTCCAACTGTGGGAACCCTTTTTTTAGATGGGTAAAAAATGTTAAACTCGCGTCAGATCCGTAGCCTGATCGAAAAACGTAAGATACCCTAACCATTCCAAAATATTCAAAAATGCACAACGTTGATGTTTAAGTTTTCACTTCTGCCGGCACTCCCGGAGTGCAACCCGTCCTTTTCTTTTGTAGTTGGTAACCATCCCATTGCAGGGTCTCTTTTCAATCAAGGATGATTAGAGGGTGCTTTGCTACGCTGCTTGAAGTATAACAAAAATATTTCTTGTTAAGGAAAACCAACAGTTCTCCTATATAGTTTTGGAGTGGTAGAGCAATTATTACGAAATGGGCTAGCTCGACCGGGGAAGTACCACAGAATATCAACTTGAAGCAGCAAATGCGTACGGTGAGTGAGAGTTCCGGAAGCCCAACTCCTTCCCTATCCCTTCTTTCCCCTTCCTTTCCCTTCCGTTCCTCCTTCCTTGCCTCCAACCTCCTTGGTGGATAACGCATTGGTAGCGCCACTGGTGTTACTGATGTCCATAGGCGGCGGTGACCGCTTTCCATCAGGTGGCCCGCATGCATGTTTGTCTACCGTATTTTGTTTATGCATGCATGAAAATTATTTATTTAACAGGTTATTAGCTAAGTCATTTGAAGTAAGACAAGCCACTACCATGCATACAGGATACAGCAGTGACTTTTGAAAATTTTGAAATACAAATAAGATAAAGCGTATTAATTTATATCTATTTTTAATTAAATCGTATGAAAAATGCAAAATGCGATAATGAAAATTACATTTTAAAATGACTCCTAATAATAAATTATTTCCATATAATTATGACAACATATTTTGCCAGAGGGCAAATAATTCTATCACATATCATCAACATTACTCTCTGCTAATGACGTGTAATTTCAAGATTTGTTGAATTAAACGCTGCGAGATATAAATTACTGTTGAACATGATTACTTACACGATATATGGCTCTTATGACCGATCTACCCTTACTACCCTTGGCATAGTAGAAAGTGTAGAGTAGACTATCTTAATGCGTTCGACAATCGTCGGATTTCATAACCTAGTCCGTCTTATTATGGGCTATGTCCTCAGAGTGTAAAGTTGAGACGTATGTAATTTAAAAAGTCTTGACAAGAGCATCATTTTATTCTGTTGCTAATTTTGACAGGACCAAAGGTGTTGTTGTCCTTCTTTGGCTTACATTAGTGACAAGGATAGCAACACTTCTAGTCCTGTCAAAATTAATTTAGTCTAGTTAAACGTACAACAGAATTAGCACCACTAGCTTAATAATAATAATAATTTTTATTTCAGACAATTTTACAGTCCATTATAACTTGTTAGTAGGTATTTAAAAACAAAAAAAAAAAAAAACTTAAAACTATGTTAATACAAGAGAATACTTATAACTAAAACCTCCTGCGGCACACTGGCCCATGCAATGCGAGCCAGTGAGCTATAAAGGGACCGTCCATGCGGTCCGCGACGACGCGCAGCAGGCTGTTGCCGCTGGGGTGGCACTCGCGCATCATGGGGTGCCTCACTACCTAAGGAGTCTAGTCGCGCACTACCTCCGCGACCGCGAGGTGGTCTTCCCCGGCCGTGAGGGCTGGGGCCGAAAAGAAGTGTTGTGCGGTGTTCCACAGGGTTCGGTGCTTGGGCCGCTCCTGTGGAACATTGGTTATGACTGGGTCTTGCGCGGCGCGTACTTGCGGGGGGTTAGCGTTATTTGCTACGCCGATGACACACTCGTTACCGCCCGCGGCAGGACCCACATGGATACGACACGGCTTGCCATGGCCGGGGTGGCCCAAGTGTTATGCAGAATTCAGCGGTTGGGCCTGGAGGTGGCCTTGCACAAAACTGAGGCCGTGTGTTTTCATAGGCCTTGGAATAAACCACCTCCAGGAGCGCACTTGGTCGTCGGAGGTGTCACTATTACCGTCGAGTCGACGATGAAGTATCTAGGAATCGTCCTCGACGGCCGGTGGTCTTATAGAGAACACTTCCGGCGGCTGGTGCCGCGCCTAATGGGAGCCGCCGGTGCCTTAAGCGGCCTGCTCCCAAATGTCGGTGGACCGGGCCTTGTCTGCCGCCGCCTATATATGGGAGTGGTGCGGTCGATGGCCCTGAACGGCGCGCCCGTATGGGCTGACGCCCTGACTCTCTACAATAAAGCCTTGCTGCGACGCCCGCAGCGGGCGATGGCAGTCAGGGTGGTGAGGGGGTACCGCACCATCTCATGTGAGGCGGCATGTGTCCTTGCAGGCAGTCCGCCATGGGAGCTGGATGCAGTAGTGCTGGCGGCTTTTTACAGGCGCACCGCTGAGGCCCGCGCGGGGGATAACTCGTTTCCGGACGGGGTTTTACGTTGGAAGGAGAATGCCCAAAGGTCCCTCGTCCGGGAATGGGCACTCCGATTGGAGGCACCGACGGCAGGGCAGCGCACTATTGGCGCGATCCAACCAGTGCTCCAGAATTGGTTAGGGAGGCGCCACGGTGCGCTGTCATACCACGTTGTGCAGGTTCTGTCCGGACATGGCTGTTTTGGCAGATTCCTGCACAAGGTGGCCAGGCGGGAACAGACGGCGGAGTGCCACGAGTGCGGCTCCGCCGAGGACACGGCTCAGCACACGCTGGAGGAGTGCCCAGCGTGGGCTGAGACTCGCGCTGCACTTGTGGCGGAAGTGGGTCCCGACCTTTCGCTCCCAGCTGTCATTAAATCGATGGTCGAGAGCGAAAGGTCGTGGGAAGCGGTGGTCTCCTTCTGCGGCGAAGTCATGACGCAGAAGGAGGCCGCGGAGCGGGTGAGGGAAAGAGATCCTGCCGCCCCCCCGCTTCGCCGTAAAAGACCGGGCGGAAGGCGCTTGGCACACGCCCGGCGTCTGCCACCCTAACGGAGGCTTCCGGGCGACGGTTAGGGGAAACCGTCGCCCATTAGAACGGAAGTCCCCGAGTGGAGCAGCGTGCCTATTCGCGCACGCTGCTGTAGAGCCGTGCCCAAATAAGATGGGTCCACGGACACCCGCCGGCGGGGTTGCGGAAGTATCACCAGTGCCCGCGACCCCGCCACGTGAAGGCGGAGAAGGTGGCAGACAGTCAGGTTTTTAGTCGGTATCCCTCATTGGCAGAGAGGCGAGCCCGACAGACCCCCGTCGCTTCCCCCAAGTGGCGGGACATGCAGTAATGCATTTTCCTGACTTTAAACAAAAAAAAAAAAAAAAAAAAAAAGGCTGTTGCCGCTGACTCGCGTCCGCAGCGCCATTGAGGCCGCCCTCTTGCGCATGGTGGCGTGGAAGCCTATGTCTAGCCTATGAGTCAATGCGTGACTCCGCGAACATTCCCGACGCGCTGCAGAAGCGAGGCAGCCGCAACAGCGCCCTGAATGCGTTATTGTACTGAACGCGAAGAGTATCGAGCGACCGTCGGGAGTGTGCGACCCACAGATTGCACGTGTAGAAAGTTCTGCAGTAGGCTCTAAAAAGTGTTAACTTTACTTGTTTTGAACATCGTGCAAACCTGCGGGCCACCATATTTGCTCTTACCGATAGTGCTCTCCGTTCGCGCTCAATATCCGCATCGTCCTTCAAGTCCTCAGTCACAATATGACCGAGATACTTGAATCTCTCTACGCGCTTCAGAGCCACGCCGGCCAACTTAATAGGGGGTACCTCTGTCGGACATTTCTTCCCAGCTTTGAAGACCATTAGTTCGCTTTTATTAGCATTATATTTCAGACCAAGATCCTTTGCATAAGTTTCGCAGATACTAATGAGCTCCCTGAGTCCGCCGACTGACCCGCACAGCAGCACCATATCGTCAGCGTAACTAATGTTATTAAAACAAATATTGCATGCAGTGACAACCTATAATTAAGACTGCACTGAACTCTCAAATATCTAGATTTAAGACTATGTAAGAATTGTGTGTATGTCTTGTTGGTAGTCCATAAATAAATAAAAAAATAAAAATAAAAATATCATCTACATGACAGCCGACGTGGCAACTGCTGAGCGAGACAATCAGACTGTTCACGTAGAGGTTGAAAAGCGTGGGTGAACTTAACCCTCCCTGCCTCACCCCGCACCTCAACCTGTACGGATCCGACAGAGCACCCGCCCATCGCACATTGTTGACCTGGTTTCCATACCAATGTCGAAATACATTAATCAGTTCTGGTTCTGGTCTTAAATAGTTTACTTAGTTTTAAGAGTTCAGAGTAACTATAAGTTTAAATGTTTTGTAATTAGTTAAAAGGTCTGAATAATGCAATAAGTATTATCATCATCAAATCAACCCATAATCATCCCACTGCTGGGATACGGGTCTCCCTTCAATCGTAGGTGATTAGAGCGTACTCTGCCACGCTGCTCCAATGCGGATTGACCGTGGCATAAGTATTATATTATTACCAACAGCGAAAGTCATGCAGGGAAAGGACTATGAATATTTTATAATATAATGCCCTCATTAAGACATTTCCATTGATATAATGATAGGTACGTAAGATTATTTCTTAGATTTGTTTTTTTCTTCATACAAACTTTTAAAAGATTTCAAAGTGTCATAGTACTTTGCCTGCACGTCTCTCGGTATTTATTTATTTTTTTGACAATGTTGTGCAAGCTAGTGAAGCGCTAACGGGATACGCTTCACCAGCAACATTGGTTTTACGTGGGCGAGGTGTCAACCCGCCGCACAACCCCCGAAATGCTGGAGGACCACACCCGTCGTTGGTCAGCGAGTCCATCGGACTTAGCCGGTTAGTGTAGCTAGGCTGTACTACCGACCATTCCCCTATCCGCCACCTTGGGGACGCTCCCTACGCTGTGAGGGCCAGCGCGTATTGGTGCCATATACAAATGATGCTCACATTATGACCTTTTTAATGACATATGTCTCAACTTGATACACTCCGGGGACTTTCTGGCTAGTTTGAATATAGTCTAGAAAGTAAAATAACACAGAGAGATAAATATGTAGAGTATAGGTAAAAACTCTGGTGTCAGCGTTAAATTAACTTACTTTAGTATACACAAATTATTTGTAACTGTCTCGATGGTAAACTGCTAACTAGTTTAAAACTACGTTTGAGACACACGCGAAAAGCGTATAATTTGTACAATAGAGAATTTTTATACTTACTCAAAGTCACGCATGACTTATGGAGCAACTCGGACTGATCCGTGTCCGAGTCGATAATATTTATTTCTCAATTAATTTATTTACCCTTGTAAAGTTCTATACTTTTGAAGTATAAGTATAATTTGAACATGTAAACAGCGTAGGAAACATCAAAATCGGAACTTCCATCGATACAACGATTCATCAAAGTTTTGTAATCAAAGTTAAATATCCTCTTGACTGTATAAAATTATTGTTAGAACTTCAGACATTTTCAGACAGGTCAAAGGTCGTTGAAGTTTCTGACAGGCTCAGTGGTAAGGTGGCTAGAAATGACCACTGTCCCAAGGACCGCGGGTTCGAACTAAAAATAATTTGGATCACTACAATTTTAACCTTTAGTACGTTTACCCTAATCGGTCTTCTTTTTTTTAATGCCACAAAGTTGACAAACAAGCATACAGCCCGCCTGATGGCAAGAATCACCGTAGCCTATAGACGCTTGCGATACCAGGGGTACTCACGCGTTGTAAACCCTCCCAACCCCTCGAAGTGGAGCTCTTTAGACCTTACTCACCGTAGGAACACAACATGGCCCAGACCAATGCTATTTGGCTACGATCTTCTGTAAGGTGGTCCCCCAGACGGGCTGCTCCGATTTGAGCGGATTATCCGCTGTGCCCTACCTCTCTTAAACACTTACTTAATAAAATAAATAAAATAGCCTTTAATGCTGTTTGTTACATTATTACAGATAATGTATGCCTTAAAACTACAATATTATAACTTTTAAAAAAAAGAAAACAAATCGGCAAACGGTCGTTAATCAAGTACACCTTGTCTTCCGACATTGGCCTCCTCTAGATTTCCATTCTTTCTTGTTTTTTGCGATACGAGTCCACAATGGACATGCTATTTTACAGATGTCATTCCATCTCTTGTCTGTCTACCTTTGTTTCTTTTGTTATCACTCACTTACTAGTAAGTAGTTTTTTTATTAAATAATCAGTGCCTCGACTTTGGTTTTCAGTGGATATCAATATATGTATTTTTTTAAATTAGCTCCCTCTTTTTTCTCTTATAAAATTTCAATTATTACAAAAAGGAAAACATACAACGCGTAATCATTTTTAAAACAATATTATAGTTTTTTTTTTGTATTGATTTCGAAATGACGTGGTATCGAATCCCACCTTGGGCGCCCAGTGAATTTTTATTTTCCAAAAACATTTTAATTTTTTATTATTATGTTGTACGGTCTTTAAAACTGTATGTATTTCGTAATAAAACTGCGGCTGTAACAGTTGTTAGCTGCCTTCAGAATGGTTTTGCCGTGACCCACTACTATAAAACTTTCATTCCCAAATTGCTGCGGACTAGATCTGAAAGACTGCTCCTTTTGGCGAGCTCTGTGTCTAGCACTATATTTTTATGTACCAAGTATTAAAACGATAAGTTCCGTAGTGTTATGAGAATACTGCACTATTTTGCCTTGTTTTTTAATTTTTACATTAAATTTTATTGAGTTCTCAAAGCGCACATAAAATTGTTTTCATTTGTTTATGTTAGTTTTTATTTGTTTAGTTAGAACTCATAACTGCTTGAAACTACTTTTGACAGCAAAAATTAGGCAAAATTCGTTTTTAATCAACAACGTCCTAATCAAACATTATTTTTAATGATTTTTCACAGTCAAAAATGGTTTTGACCAACGTTCTAAGTCAAAAGTATTTGTTTCATTTGAAATTCAAAGTCGTTTTTAATCATCAACGCCCTAGTCAAACATGATTTTTTATGATTTTCACAGTCAAAAATGGTTTTGACCAACGTTTTAAGTCAAAAGTTTCATTTAAAATTCAATAGGACATAATTTAAACAAAATATGATTAGATAATAAGAAATATAAATAGATATGAAATAACACAAATCATTTTCACTACATTATGACCACAATAACGTTATGACAATCTAGTTTTTAAGAGAGAGCACAGCGGATAATCAAATCGGAGCAGCCCGTCTGGGGACCTCCACCTTCCAGAAGATCGTAGCCAAATAGCATTGGTCTCGGCCATGTGTTTCTACGGTGAGTAAGGTCTCCTGTGCTCCACTTGGTGTTGGAGAGTTGGCAACGCGTGAGTGATACCCCCGGTAGGTATTGCAAGCGTCTATAGGCTACGGTGAGCTTACCATCAGGCGGACCGTATGATTGTTTCCCAACTTTGAATTTCAAGCTATCATTGAATTTCACCGGAAATCTTGTGTCTACTGGAACGATATTTTACGTAAAATATATCCAAATAACAGACTGCATTATATTTTAGGATTTCTGTAGTATTTTAATGTTATAACTGCTGTAACAGTAACAGCTATTCCGTGACTAACCATTATAAACCCGAGCCATATTGCGAATTGTGAATTTTGATTGTAGTATATAAAACAACGTAATATCATGCACTTGTACTATGAATGAGTGTCGATATTTATATCCTTTTTTAATTGTTTTTAAGCTATTGCATAGCTTTTATCGCGGGCTTTGAGCGCGGCGACTGAGTTCGAACCCGCGACTATGCAATAGCTTTACCGCGGCAGTTCCCGAGTGCCACACGTTTTTTTACGTTTAACTTCGTTTGTATCCCACTTTCTCGTGGGTGTTTTTCAAAAACCTTTCTTATCGGATGCCTACGTCATACAAAGAATCCACCCTCCAAGTTTCAGGTCTGTACGATCAGCGGTTTAGGCTGTGATCCATCATGCAGGACAAAGCATTTTATACCTGCAGGCCTGCAGACTACGGCGAATATTCGTGTTATGCTGCGGCTACATTAGCGGACGAACATTCGTGTCGAGTCGATAAACATATTTAGACTATGGGGTTCTTCAAAAGGGGCATTAAAAGATTTTTACAGGGTCAAAGCGCGAGTGATACTCCCGGAGTTGCAAGCGTCCTTAGGCTACGGTGACCGCTTACCATCAGGCGGGCCGTAAGCTTGTTTGCCACCTTAGTGGTGTAAAAAAAAATCATGGACCTTCTTGTCTTTACCCTCAAGTCTTCGTTCTCAAAAGTTCGTGCGAGTAAGCAATACTACGCGTTGCTTATTTATTATTCTGTGGCTTTGCATCGACACGTCCACACTATCGAGTATTCGCCGTAGCGCGCTAATGTAGCTAAGCCATTAATTTCTAAGCCTCTATGCATACACAAATGGAATACTAAAATACAAAGATAATATCTACCTATTTGTTAAGCTTCAAAACATATAATCTTATGATTCATAATTTCTGTTTTATATAAAAATTTAAAATTAAAATCTCAATATCAACTCAACATCAACATCAACATATCAACTGTATCAACTTATAATGATAGGCAAAATACGCGTGGGGAGACGCAGGAAATCGTGGCTGAGAAACATACGGGAGTGGACTGGAATCACAAGTGCTGAGAAGCTGTTCCGAATGGCAAAAGACCGGGATTTGTTTGCAAAACTGACGGCCAACATCCAGTAGAGGAGAGGCACAGAAAGAAAGAGAAGCATTAAAGAATTCATAGAACACTGTAACAAAAAATATCCATACTAACATTTGCACGTCTGCTTGCAGGCTGAATACATTCACCAATGCATCACTAACACCCCATGTAATTATTTTTTTTGTGTATTCTGGCAAATAAATGAATTGATTTGATTTGAAAAAAAAATACATTTCTTTAGACAGGAAATAATTACGTGTTATCTCATATTACTATTAATGCAACAGCGTCTTTTTTCTTAATAAAACCTCTGTATTTCTCAAGTAATTACATTAGTTACAAACATACATTTAAATAAATAAAAGTTACAGTTATAGTTAGTTCTAATAAAAAGTATCTTTATTTCAAGAGATTTTCTCGAAATTGAAAATGTATTCATTTTGTGGTTACAGATTGCTTTTTACTATCTTTTTATTCGCTTGGAACGTATGTTTGTTAAGAGGCCAATTTTGCAACTGAATATTAAAGCAAGTATTCTCAATCGATTGAGCAGAAACTTGCTTTGGTTGGTGTGTATTGTATGACAATATAGATACCTAAGTTATTTAATTATCTTTATCTTTATATGACGACCTCCGTGGCGTAATGGTTACCACGCTAGACCGCCACCCAGGAGGTCCCGGGTTCGATCCCCGGTCGGGTCATGATGAAAAACGCACTTTTTCTGATTGGCTTTGGGTCTTGGATGTTTATCTATATATGTATTTGTTATAAAATATAGATCCCATAACACAAGTTTCGAACTTACTTTGGGGCTAGCTCAATCTGTATGAATTGTCCCAATATATTTATTTATATTATTATTTATATATAAACTAGCTTTTTTGCCCGCGACTTCGTCCGCGTGAAGTTCCGCGCCCATTCCCGTGGGAACCACATTGAATTTCGGGATAGCCTATGTCACTCCCTGATAATGAAGCTTTCTACTGGTGAAAGAATTTTTGAAATCGGTCCAGTAGTTTCGGAGCCTATTCAATGCAAACAATCATATCTTTCCCCTTTATAATATTAGTATAGATTATTATTATTGGTACAACTAAACCCATGTCACTTCATTTGCTTATAACCTGCTTTTCATATAAGCTTGTTTCATTTGGTCTGTTCTGTCTCTAGCTTCCCCTTCTATTCTCCTTCCCTCTTCGTTTCCATCCAGTAATACCTTGAAAATAAAAAATATAATATCCGCAGTGAAATATTAATTATAACCGGTTTTAAAAATTACAGAGGCTATAATATCATTAATATTTCATTGCAACCATTTACCGTATTTTTATGGTTCGTAAAATGCACAAATTCATATTAAAGTGCACGTTACAAAATAATTGGCAATCTGGTATCATTAAACTTTTAATTGCACGATTGTATTGTGGTATTATTTGATTAATAAAGCCTTGTTTGTGGCGTTGATTGTGATGCAAATTATCAATCGACTGAATTAATTGTATTATTTTAAATGATTTTAAATACTTTAATGGTTTATGGTTTGTCAAATTAAAGAACAGTTTGTTAGTTTGTCGTTTTTTGGATGACGATGATGATTTTTTTTTTATTATTTTTTATTATTTTATTTGGGAGTCTTACAGCTTAATTATGCAATACACATAAAAATAACAAAAACAATGCCAATTAGAAGTCTCCACCCATCAATGATGCCTCAAAGGTTTTCGGCTATAGACTATCGGCTATCACAGGTTTTACAATGTATGTCGAGATTAGTCGGATTCTGCTGACTAACAAAAAATACAAACGGCGTAATAAATACTAAATTGCATTCTTTACAAATCAACAACAACATTTGAGTGTTGGAATGTATTTGTGCACAGAGTAATATTTTTGTGAGAAATATTGGCATTTAAAATGAAATATGTATTGAAGTTAATGTATTTTAAATCATCTTAAATGTTGCAAGTAAACTACCAAAAGTTTGAACGATATTCGAGAGAAAATCCGGATTCCCACGATGTACAATTGTGCATAGGTAGTTGAAAATGTCAAGGAAATAAAATAAATAAATAAATATGTAGGGACAATTCATAAAGATTGAGCTAGCCCCAAAGTAAGTTCGAAACTTATGGGATACTAACTCAACGATATTATATTTTATAACAATAATTAACAAAAATATTATATTATATAGATAAACATCCAAGGCCCGAGGAAATCAGAAAAGTTAGTTTTTCATCATGACCCTACCGAGGATCGAACCCGGGACCTCCTGGGTGTCGGTCTGGCGTGGTAACCATTACGCCACGGAGGTCGTCAAATAAATAAATAAATACTACACAAATCACACAGGGCCACATGGTCCTAAAGTAAGATAGGCTTTTAACTTTCTTGTGTTATACTTTTACTTACTCCGATGGCTCAGCGACCCGAAGTGAGTCTTGGCCTCTGATAATAAGAGACGCCACTGGCTCCGGATTTGCGCGACCCCTCGCCAGTCTTCGACTTGAAGTCCGCGCAGGTCGCGCTCCACGTCGTCTCTCCAGCGGTACTTACCGATTGAGCGACCCAGATATGCCCTTTTCACTGCTCGATCCTCGCCCATTCTTTCCACGTGGCCGAGCCAACGAAGTCGGTTGGCTTTAATTTCCCTAATTATATTGGGTATTAGCTTGTGTTATGGCATAGAATAAGTAATAACCCAGAGTAGAATGGACACTCTCCGCCCCGCACCGGACCGAGTTACCGCACCCCTGCCGCACCCGAGGAGCCCTCGAGGAGCCCTCAGTCGCAAAGGTGTGCGTTTAGTGAACGAATGCGTTTACGTGTGCGCGTGTACAGACGACATTGGCCGACATTGGCCTATGTAGTAGTAATAGGTAATTATTTCACGCGCGTTGTATGGAGTGGGCTGTGGTTATGGGTAGGGTACTAGGCAACTGATACATTTTTGTAAAATAGAAAACATCCAGAGTCGAGAAAAAACAACGCACCACACCCCGGGCTGTCAAGTTATCATGTTAGGTCCGGTTATGTGGTATCAGCAAGTTTGTCTTTACCCGGATCCACACCGGACGATCCAACGTGAACCGGGTACGCGCGTTTGGATCGCGTTGAATTGTCTAGTGTGGAACCAGCTATTAATGTAGCGCGTTAGAATCCTGCGAAATATTTTAGTTAATACTAAAACGTACAGTCTGAGTGCCCTAATATCCCTTAATTTGCCCAATGTGACGCACATTTCCGGTAATCTAAAAGCCGCAACGGCTTTGAGCATTGCAATGCTTTGAATTTTAGGTAACTCCTGTTATGCTATTATAACAGAATTATCAGACAGTTTCTGAAACGCATTTTCATTTTAATTTCACATTAAGCCTTAAGCTATTATCTCTTTCTCTCTTCTTTGGTTTGACAGTGACGGCCATAATATAGGACTTTAAAAATGGTTTTGAGCAAATCACTGTATATGTAATGGAAATGACCTGTGTTTTCACTGAAAGTCACCGAATTGGTTTAACAACTGTCTTAAGGTCGCTGTATACGTAACGTGTTTTTTCCCGGACGGGACGGGAATTTAAATACAGTCATATCTATCATAATTTAAATATAATCATACAAAATGTATGTGAATATGCATATGTCGCGGATACACGGACGGGACGGGAACGTGGCCGTTTCGAACAAAAAGTCACGTCCCCGTCCCGTCCGAGGTATTATCCCGTTGCGTATACAGAGACCTTTAGTTGACAAAAGCCGGGGCTGTAGCTCAACCACGGTAATACTATATAGAGTATTCTAACTTCATATAAACGGACGAAGCTCGAGCTATGCCGCGCTCGGATCTTGGCATGCACTCGGCATGCAGCAGTCCGCGAATGTGCCCCAGTGACGAAGGAATGGTGTATTGTTTTTTAAACAGTAACCGCGCGTTTTTTTTACTAAAAATAAGTTCAAAAACCTTATGTTTCCGAAAACAATTTTTAATTAAGCTATAAATTTACCGTGACTCTACTAAACAGATCAGGGAAAATCTCGAGATAACAAAACACTGGCAAGGGTCGATTCAAGTTCTATCGCTGTCCTACTCATACAAAATAGGAATTGAACGGGACAGCAAGTGTGTTTGAATCGAAATAGAATCGGTTTTTGTTACGAGAATGAGCCCCCAAGCCCCCAGAGCGACGCTATCCGGCTCCGTAATAATAAAGCATTTTACACAAATAAAACCAAGAGTACGGCTAGTCATATTACAGAAATTAATATGCTGTGCAAGTGTAACAATACGATTCAAAATGTAATGAAACCAACGCAATACCCAGTACAATATACAGTGATCTTTTGTAATCGAATTCCAGCGAAATTAATTGGCGCGGTAAGTGGCTCCTACTGCCATGTGCACGTGGCTTAATTCAATCAAACCTATAAAGGTGGAGAAACTGCGTATGTAAACTTCATGTGCTTTAAATTAAAATGGATTTTTGATTAAATACGTACAGCACTGAGATGTTTGATGGCGTCGCTGAGTGAACAAGCTAAACAACGTCGACCCTAGCCAATTTTTTGGTGGGTTTCGTTATCTCGTAAAACTGTATTTTGCATTTTGACTGACAAGCTCAATGAAGTCGCTGTATTTTTTTTATACCAAAAACAAGAATACGGTCGGCCTGATGGTAAGCCGTCACCGTAGCCTATAGACGCTTGCAATACTGGGGGTAATCACTCACGCGTTGCCAAAAAGTGGAGCTCTGGAGACCTTACTCACCGTAGGAACATAATGGTAGGAACCAATGCTATATGGCTACGATCTTCTGTAAGGTGGCAGTCCTTCCCCAGACGGACAGCTCCGATTTGAGCGGATTATCCGCTGTGCCCTACCTCTCTTTCGAGCTGTAAAACGAACACGCAAGTCAAACAACGTTGGCTCTAGCCAGTGTTCGGATGGGTTTCGTTATCATGAGCTTCACCGTGCATCGGAGGGTACGTTAAACCGTCGGTCCCGGCTTTTGTCGATAGATGACTGTCGCCAAGTTTTTTTTAATGCTACGAAGGCATAAAAAACCTACAAATAAATACTACAAATGCTACAAACAAGAATACGGCCCGCCTGATAGTAAGCATCACCTTAGTCTATAGACGCTTGCAATACCGGGGATATCACTCATGCGATGCCAACCCTCCCAACCCCCTCAAGTGGAGCTCTGGAGACCTTACTCACCGTAGGAACACAACATGGCCGAGACCAATGCTATTTGGCTACGATCTTCTGTAAGGTGGAGGTCCTTCCCCAGACGGGCTGCTCCGATTTAAGCGGATGATCCGCTGTGCCCTACCTCTCTTGATGGCCAAGTGGATAGCCGCCTGAAAACCGGCGGCTTGAAATCACTGGTCGTTGCCAATCCGCATTGGAGCTGCGTGGAACAGTACGCTTTTGGTCTTCTTCGATTGAAGGGAGATCCGTATCCCTGGAGTGGGATGATTATGGGTTGATATTATGACGATGTACTCACTTTGCGTTGTAAAAGAAACAGAGATTCTACTCATCCATTTCAGAAAATTTTGATATTCAATTCGGTGTGACGTAGTTGCGTCTCTAGTGATGATCCTGTTTTTCTACCATCATATCAACCCATAAACATTTCACTGTAGGGATATGGGTCTGCCAACAATCGAAGAGGATTAGAGCGTACTCTGCCACGCTGATCCTATGCGGAATAGCTGTAGCCAGTGTTTTCATGCCTAGGATATTTGTCAAATAAATAACGTTAAAACCATGACTCTGTCAAAAAGCTATCAGTTTATTTGACGAAGCTGTTCGGTAGTGGTAAAACAACACACAAAGTATGTATCTACCTTTATTCCCAACAAAAGTCAGCATTCAACGTTCCTGTTGCAGGTATTTGATTAATGGCTTTTTCGCTATTCAAATAAATCACGTTGTACCAAAAGCGGCCAGCACCTATTGTTCATATATTTTTCATAGTAAAACACCCAGATAACATTGATGTATGGGGTAACACTGGAATCGTTAATAATTATATTATACTATTTTTTTGATACATCGTTGTCGGGCAAGTGGATGAGAGAGGAGCAGAGGACGACCTATAAAAAAAGCGGCTAAGTGCGAGTCGGACTCGTGCATGAAGGTTCCGTAGCAGCAATTGCGGTTTAACAAAATAGTCCTTATAGTTTTGGAAAAAGTGACTGTGACATACGGACGGATGGACAGACAGACAGACATGACGAAACCATAAGGGTTCCGGTTTGTGCCATTTGGCTACGGAACCCCAAAAATATTATATTCAGGAAAAAAATGTGCTCATAAAACTCTACAGTAGACAGAAAAATTGTGATAATATTTCACATTTAGAAGTAACAAAGCACAGCTGTAGAGATATCTGACCCCCCAAAACGAACTAAGAATTAAGTTTTCTCATGTAATTCTCAATGTATTTAGACGAACATGAATAAAAATGTACATTTTGATTAGGTCTAGTATTTTATGAAATTACATTGAAATCTGATTAGAGAATTCAGCTTCGGGTATACTGACACCCTATACTGAGACACCGGACAGTACCTCAGGGTCAGGTTATTTTTTGATGATCTTTTCAGCTTCGGGTGTACTGACTCCCTATACTGAGACACCGGACAGTACCTCAGGGTCAGGTTTGTGTACTGACACCCTATACTGAGACACCGGACAGTATCTCAAGGTCTGGATTCTCTGTAGCTGTAGTGTATACTACAGTGTATATTATATTTAGTACTACCTACTAAATTATAATAATAGGATATAATATAAATATTTATATAATAGGATATAGTTAGAGAAACTACCAAATCTAGCTTTTCAGTTGCCTTAAAGCAGGCTCTTGCTGTAAAACTCGGAGGAGTTCAGCAGTCGGGGCATAACAGTCGCGACCTTCAGTCAGAAAAACCGACGAAGAAGGAGAAGTTTTTTGAGTGGTAAAGGTATAGCTTAAATAATTTGGTTAATTGATACAGCTCAACTAGTAGCATCGTCTCTCATCCTCCATTTCCATTTCCTAAATTTAAATTGAGTTTGACTACAAATCCGAACTGGTCGTAGGAAAAAATTATGACCATTCGAAAGAGCTTGTAGTAGATTTAAGGTATTTTAATTTTCACACCAGTCATTTGTTTCTTAACAAATAAACCATAACACTATCAAATTAAAGGGTCTTGTTAAAAATTTATGAAAAATCACAGAATAAAAAAGTGTGAAGGCACAAAAAAAGGTTAACAACTTGTCGCAAGAGCCCCGAGGATTTCCTTCCAGTTTTTCTACACTCACAGAAAATAATGATGGCATTTGATATTAGGTTAAAATATCGCAGCGGGCACCAAATTATTTATCATTATTGTGACCTTGGCGAAACAATTTTCATGCGAAATATTTTACGGACGGAAATTTATATAGATGACGCTAATACCTAATGAAGAAAATAATTTATTTGTTTTAAGACCAACAATTGCAATTGGAAAGAGGAAACAGCAGAGAGGGATAGTTGGATAAGGAGAGGAGAGGCCTTTGCCCAGGAGTGGGACATAAATGGCTAATAAAAAAAAGGTCAACAAACAGTGTACGGTACACGAAATTACAATAATAAACATAGTTACGCATTGCATAAATATCGTGCCATCAACTCCGATAACCACAGATAATAATGAGATTCAATAAGCTGGGACTTTTGGAATCTTGGGTGGAAATCTTGGGTGGTTTGGACTATCAAAACTACTTGTTTTATAAAAACTTGGAAATATTCAATAAACAAAATTAAGATTTCTACAGTAAGTTTAGATTATTTCACTCACAGGAAGAATAGTTATTGAACAAAATGGCACATTATTATGTCATAATTAATGACTTTTAAGGAAATAGCAAAATGGTTAGTCGACATCACAGGAGACCGAAGAGCTGGCAGCTACCACGGACAAAGAATTAGTCTAGCTATACAAAGGTGGAATGCTGCTAGTATCTTCGGAACCTTGCCTAAAGGGACTCCTTTTAATAATATATTTTAATTATTTTATTATATTTTTGAAGGTTTTTAGTTTTAGGTTCATTTGTATTTTAAATATAACTGTAGTTTGTATAATATTATTATTCGTTATTAGATAATTCAATGACATTAAATTTACTTTATTCAATAACAATGTAATAACAAAAAAAAAAAAAATTGTATAAAAAGTACAAAGAATTTTTTCCCCTCATTAAAAAAACATGCCCTTAGTGCCTGATGTGCCCTGATGTGACAGTAAGCAGAAAAAGATTAAATGTTTCATATTTAGGAGGAAGGAAAACATGTTATATTGAAGATTGAATTCACAGGCAAAATAATGACTCAACATACCTACACAATTATAAAAATGTAAAGATGTTTAAAAAACGAGCCCAATTTGCCACAGTTACATAATATTATCAAAGTTCAATATCTGCGATGACCTTAGTGAAATTTCAGAACATCTTAATAATAAGATTATAATAAGAACGATTTATTAGGTCCGCGACCCGAAATAATTTGGTAAAACGGTCACAATTTCCATTCACCTCCGTTCGCAAATTCTAGAGAAATGTTAAAATTTTATTGTCTAGCCCCACGGCCGAGTGTAATAAGGGAATGTTATGTAATGAACACTTAAACCTTTTGTAAGCTTTCAAGGCTGTGCTCTGAGAATTTTATTCTTTGGAATTATTCGAAGGACCAAGCAAGCACTGATATTACTCAGTTGGGAATACCTGAATTTGTAAGTGGTTATGGAAACGTTGTTTAAGTCTTGTATAACAGTATTCTTTCTAGCGTTATTTATTATTTTTTATAGGTATTTCTTAATTCATTGAGATTGTCCGGGTCTCCTACCTAAGTCTCCGTCTGTCGGCGGTCTAGCGCCTAGACGTTTAATATTAAAGTAGTAAAACAATTTTTTTTATACCACACATGGGGCAGACAAGCTTACAGTTGGCCTGATGGTAAGCCGTCACCGTAGCCTATAGACGCTTGCACTACCGGGAGTATCACTCACGCGCTGCCAACCCTGCCAACCCCCCTAAGTGGGGCTCTGGAGACCTTACTCACCGTAGGAACACAACATGACCGAGACCTATTTGGCTACGATCTTCTGTAAGGTGGAGGTCCTTCCCCAGACGGGCTGCTCCGATTTTGCGGATTATCCACTATGCCCTACCTCTCTTAAAGTTAAAATTCTTGAAAAATTTATTTTTTGGGGTATCTCCCCTACATGTAAAGTTTGGGATCTGTTTCCTAATTACTTACATTTAACGTGACACGATGGTACCTTGCTACCAATTATTGCAGCGATACGTCTCTCTTTTGTTTTCTCTCAGTACCTATTATAATTTTATCTGTAGTTCTGATTACCAAAGTAAAAAATAAACGAGTTCTTGATGTGTACAACACGAAGCTGTGTATTAGAATTAATAACATACTCTGTACTAATCTTTGAAATTATGGAAACAGACAGACAGTATTATTTTCGCATTCATAAACATTAGTGTTGTCTATACCCTAAATCATTCACACGGTCTCTAAGATTTATAAGGCGGAACTAACGTACGGAACCGCTTGTATGCTTTGATATCCATTCAAATTTATGCTACGATGAATATGAACCCTCATATTATTTTGATGACGTTATTTCACATGAATGAATGTTCAATGTTTAATTGGTGTACGAATGTGGACCAAGGTTTAACATAAGACGAATTTGTTTACTGAATAAATATTTGAAATAGAATCGACCTTTCCATTAGTAGAATTAGATTTTATTTCATTATGAACAGAGACCAAGAATTTCTGAGTACTAAGGCTTACGTCCATAGGTCCGCATCGTACGTATCGGACGGTACGTATTAAACGGATCGTAGTATTGACAGCCATACAAGGTGCGTCCACTGATCCACATCGTACGGATCGCACAATCGACAATGCCGATACTGCCGATGACGTCATACGGAATGCCGAAAAGTGGACGCACACGACGGACGACGCGGAACGAGCGAGCGAGCGAGCATCGGCAAATCCAATCGCTGCTGAAACTGTGGACGCATTGTAAAAAAAATCCGTGTGATCCGATGCGTCCAATACGTGCAATGCCGACCCATGTCGGTCCTGGCTGTTTTCTAATGATGAAAGTCGTTTGCCGTAACTTCACATACCTTAATTGTCTTAGTTTTTACGGATCATTGAGTGATGATAAATGCAGATTCAATATGTAAAGGTATGTTTGTTAGAAGATTTTTAAATAGTTTTTATATCGAATTTTAATCATCAGTCTTTCAAATAGACTCGATCAGTTGTTCAATTATGATTTATATAAGACGATTTTTTTTGTAAGACGAGAAAACATCATTATCTCCAGCCAATGACTCATTTCTTCCTTCAGTTGACAGAGTCTTACAGCAACCAATGCCACGCTATTTGACTGCGGATTGACCAAGGTCTGTGTTTTATACCAATAATAACCAAGACCGACTGTATATCGTATTCTTAGTACCTATCTGCTCTTCCATACTTCAGTATGGAAAAGTTCGAGAGTTTCACTATTCTACTAGTCGTTGACTCTGTGCAAATTGAATACAATTTATTTTATTCCGAGATAGAAACAAATATCTATAAATTCCAATCCCTATTCCCAATAGAAACTTCCTTAAAACATAAAACTCCAACACATTAAACTTTATCGGACAAAATATTGTCAACATCCGTCTCCGAATTACGAATGGGAGAATTGCAAATTGAATTGAGAATAATGTCGAATTTCCCATTTTGCGAGGGCACCGGTTAATCTGGTCCTCAGGGTCCGGCCAAAGAGGTGCAGACAGTTCACTTAATAATATTCACATGGTTTCTAAGATGACAATACATGATGATTAATAAATAAATAAGTATATAGGGACAAACCACACAGATTGAGGTAGCCCCAAAGTAAGTTCGAAACTTTACGGGGTACTAACTCAACGATACTATATTTTATAATAAATACATATATAGATAAACATCCAAGACCCGAGACCAATCAGAAAAAGTAGCTTTTTGATCATGACTCGACCGGCTCGACTCGACTTCTGGGTGGTGGGCCGGCATGGTAACCATTACGTCAAGGAGGACGTCACGGAGGTCGTCATGATAAAGCTTTCCAGTCGATTTCGATTATGACAACTGTTTCATCTTCGGGTGTCATGGACTCGCATGTAGATAGCATAACCAACCTTATTTTTATTGTTCTTGCTGACCTTGCCCCCTCCTTTCAGAAGTTCGTTAAACTAAGGTTGCCTTGAAAAGATTGCTTTTAGTAATAAGGCCGCCATGTTGCGTTTTTTAATGTTAAACGGCACATATAACTATTGTCATCATACTCATCATCATCAGTCTGTTACCATTCACTACTGTTAGTACCTAAGTTTACTAACAGTCAGTTTCAGTCGCTAAGTTATTGCTGTCACTGTCAAAAAAGAGATAGCTTGAGATTGGCCATGTTGTGTTCTTACGGTGATTAAGGTCACCAGAGCTCCACTTTGGAGGGGTAGGCAACGCGTGGTGAGCCCTGTATTGCAAGACTCTGTGGGCTACGGTGATGCTTACCATCAGGCGAGGCGTACGCTTGTTTGCCAACTTTGTAGTATAAAAAAAAATGTGTTTTAGAAATTGGCTTCAAAATCCAACGTGCAACTGAATGTTGCCTTTCTGCAAATATTTATTATATCATGTGGCTTGATTAACTCAGATGCATGGGAATAAATATTACGAAAATGTACGCATATAAATTTAGCCAATGAGAGGTCAGAGTTTGTGCGAGTTTTAAGGTAAATATGTGACGGGCTGGGTTATATTACTGTTTGTAATTTTAGCTTTATTTGGATCATGAGTGGAATGGTACTATGTTATGACGTCATCAGACAATCACTAATATTTTTACTTAAATGAAAAAAATGATTTTTTTTTTCATTGCTTTAAATTCTTTTTTAATTTACAAAGTAAGGATGAAGTCTCCATATAAGTAAAAGTATATATTCTTAATAATATTGTTTTAGTATAGTAACTATACAATAGTTTAATTAGTTTAAAAGAAATGCAAAATACCTTGTTTTAACAAAATAATTTGTAAATTTTGTCAAAATTTTTTTTTTGTATTTTCATTTATTAATGCAAACGATTATAGTGCATCGTCATTATCATCACATCAACCCAAAATTTCTCCTACTGCAGGAATATGTTAAAGTTCACACTGCTCCAATGTGGATTGCCAAAGGCAGTGATTTCAAGACGCCTCTGCGACATTGACAGGCCTGGTGGTCGAGCTATGGTCACTTTATCTCGAGGGCCGCGGGCTCGATACCTGCTCAAGATAAACATTTGTGTGCATGAACAAGTCTGTTTGCCTTGGTCTGGTTGTTTTGTATATTATGTATTTATTTACAAAAAAGTACTTAAAGTATTTTATTTCTGGTTTAAAAAGTACTTCGCTGATTTTAATTTAAACTTGACAAGAAAATATTCTAGCAGAAAAACCAAAAGTATTTTAAAAAGAGCGCTTTTATTTGGATTTCAAGTAATCAATCATTATTCTCAAGAGAAACTTTCCTCCCCAAACGAAAAGCCCAGGACATTTAACTTTATTTGTGTTTGAAAAATATTGTCAACGGTACCTCTTATTATAAAAGGGACGGAAAATAAAATTGAAAATAATGATTTTTTGTAACTTTTTTATTATAGTGAAATAATTAAGCTTGTTTCATTCGGCATTGTACAGTCAAGAGCAGGTCGACCTTTACATATTGGACTTTGTACCGTTCTTAAGTTCTATGTCATAAGAGCCAAAATTGTACTACAAGTGTAAAGCTCGATGTGCACCTGACTGTACTGCACATTTTTTTCGTGGTGAATAAATAAATAAATATATAGGGACAAATCACACAGATTGAGCTAGCCCCAAAGTAAGTTCGAGACTTATGTTATGGGATACTAACTCAACTATACTATATTTTATAACAAATACATTATATATAGATAAACATCCAAGATCCAGGCTAATCAGAAAAAGTTTGTTTTTCATCATGACCCGACCGGGATGCGAATTTACAAAGGCTAAACTATTTGAGTCACGACTCAGACTAATAGATGAGCTTTTGTTTATGTATATTACTCGACAATACGTAATCTATCTCAGTAAAAAAAATGACTCACATAGTTTCTTTTTTTTTAAATATATTTTGGCAAAAAGTTTTGTTTGTTTTAGGTTGGTTTAGTTGACTATGTACGAGTGAATTTAGAATTGTTTTTGTTAAAAACAAAGACTCAAATAGATTAGCTTTTTGTTTTGATATTTTAAAAGAAAATGCACGTACAAAATCTAGTACTTTCACTCAAATAGATAAGCGGAAAATAGGCTAAGAAAAATTCGCGCCTTACTCGCTTCCCTCCGCTTCAGATAACCCTAACCTAACCCACCAATATTCTGAATATTCGTGGGTTAGGTTAGGGTTACCTTGTGATCATAACACCTTTTTTCAGTGAATTTTTCTTACGGTTCCACGTTGTGGCCATCTTAAAACTAAACCAGTCGAGAAATTTGCCATTAGTTTTATCATAAAACTATAGGTTTTTAATGAAAAAACGGGATATTTTCAGGTTTATGGTAAAACAAAGCAATGATTTTGTCTTCTGACGGATCTTGATCAAAAATCTGATTTCATCATAAACCTACGACAGATAGATTAATATCGGAATGAAATTGAATAGCATTTGTTGCTACAATGTTAGAATGGATTTATCTAACAAAGTCTACGCGATTTCGGTCAATTTCTGTAGTGTAATAGATTAGGGTTTCGTCAAGTTTTTGGCAAACAAAAGCTAAGCCAGTTCAGTTTACACTTTCTCTCTAATGGTATAGGTTTTGTAAATTCGCGACCGGGATTCGAACCCACGACATCCTGAGTGGCGGACCGGCGTGGATAGTAAAATGGTAGAGAAGATAACAAACATTATAGTATAACATTATGTATCTTCACAAATTAACTGTTCTGTTACATATAAATAAAAATAATATATTCTATGTACGGATAGATAATTAACTGACAGAGGCAGGAACATATTAAACTTTATTAATGGCTTCGTTTTATGGTTAAGACGTTTTGTGTTCGTCGCCATTTTGGAAAATCGTAAAACAAGGGTCGACAATAATGTGGGATGAATAGTATTAATGCCTTGAACCTGACTTTAATTACTTCTTCAATTCCTAGTTCTCTTCCATCTGTTTCCATAAAATCTTTTGAGTTGTACCTAGTTGTCTAGGAGAAACTTTTTATAAAGTTTGTGTCCGAGTAACAAATTTTTTTTTGGTCTACTAAGAATCAACCACAATTTTTTTTTTCAGCGATTTTTAAAGACTGCCGATCGATTTTTAGAGACGCCTGTTATCGCCAACAATTCCTAAAATTTTAAAGTCTCTTTCAACAGCTATATCTATATTAAAATTTTTGGTTTTGGTATGTGTATGACATATAAAAATATCGATTTTTAAAAACCGTATTTTAATCGATAATTTAATGTCATACACGTAGGTACCAAAAACAAGGATTTGGACATAGAAATAGTAGTTATGAGACTTAAATTTTAGGAATTGTTATATAAATTATATCTTTACTTAGAATGGTAAAGGCGCGATGTTTTATTCAACATATTATAACATATTTAGTACAAAGCAGACTAAAAAGAAATCATAGTCGATATAATATGCTTGCGACATGACTGTAAAGGTCACGTTATATTGGTCATCTTTAACGTCGAACTAAAGTTGTCAAGTGGCCGCGGCATAATGGACGAACTTGCTCCAAGTTGCACCATCAATTATTGATGCTGCGAGTTATGTACTTAATGGGGGGTTCTGTGTGAAGAGTCCATTTTTCATGGTGTCAAAAAAATTGCGGCTAGAAATTTATTGGATCGAAAAGTTTTATTTTAGCAGTAATCGTCTTAGACAGTTTTTTAGTTGTGATTTTAAATTATATTTAAGGTGACTTTTGAGAAATTTCAATTTTGAGGTGATGATTAAATTTTTTATTAGTGGGTACTAATAAAAATTAGCCATTAAACTAGAACCGGCGAATAAATTCTAAGCGGTTAGAACCTACCGCTCCTGTAACTGATGTGAAATGAAATGAAATGAAATGTAATCGTTTATTTCAGAAATTAGACCTTCACAGGCACTTTTTCTTGTCATTTACAATTTGTATATATGTATAAAGAAAATAAACTACGTTATATACTACCACCATTTCGGACACAAGCAAAATGTAGAGAATAGTTTTAAGAAATAAAAATATAATTAGTTATGTATGTGAGTAGGTATATAAGGTATTTATAATATGAGCCAGTATTTTAGTAAATCCGTTTCTCGAAATAAAGATGAATTTTTTTTTTGTTTTTCAAAATTTTAAATTTGAGTCGTTTTAATTATGCGATTCATATTTCTATTTATTTTGCTTACTTCATCACTTTTCACATTTTCTACTATCCTGAAACTTACGAGTTTATCAAAATTAAGTTAATACATTTTAAAAACTAATATATTTTAAATTCTCAAAACACGCAGATTTTACATGAACTTTTCTCAATCAAATAATCATAATCATATCAACCCATAATCATCCCACTGCTGGCATACGGGTCCCCCTTCAGTCGAAGGTGATTAGAGCGTACTCTGCCACGCTGCTCCAATACGGATTGGCAGAGGCCGGTGTTTTCAAGCCGCCCAAAGACCACCGTCTGTATGTCATCTATCAACAGCAGGAACCGACGGCTTAACGTGCCCTCCGAAGCACGGAGAAGCTCAAGATAACGAATCCCATCCAAACGCTGGCTAGGGTCGACGTCGCTTAACTTGCGTGTTCATATTAGAGTGCGACACACAGCGACGCCATCGAGCTCCTCAATCAATAAACACCATAATTTATTTGCATTAAAACAAATCGCCCATTAACCAGTACAAAACGTTGTCAGCAATAATTGGTTACCAAAAAACCTTTCAAGAAATTCTTTATTGGAACTTTCACCCAGTAAATAATTCAATAATGCAATATTTATAAATCACATCGCTTTAGATAGGACGAAGTTCTATGGGCTAATGAAAAAACTTCTAGAGACTCCGAAAAACTCACTTTGTGTTATCGAATCAAAGTTTCTATCTAAGAAATTGTTCGAGTTTATTATGAGGAATTTTTATGCGATAATGATGTTAATCAGATTGGGGAATAATGTGAAGCGATGTGGATGGATGAGCTGAATGGCGTCACTGTGTGTCGCACTCTAAAAGGAACACGCAAGTTAAGCAACGTGTATCCTAGCCAGTGTTTGGATGGGTTTCGTTATCTCGAGCTACCACGTCGAGGGCACGTCGTCCCGGTTGTTATCGATGGATAGGTTTAAGAAACTTTATTATCTCATAAAGAATATGTACAAAATTCACTTACTGAGATAAAAACTTAAATAATAGGTTAATAAAATTACAAGACAGTGAGCGTATCCAAATACAAAATCAACAATAAAATATGTGTCGGGTAGTTCTCGCGTCTCTGAGCGCTCAAGTCACAACGACGAATTAAAGTTAAATATAAAATTTTATAACTTACTTACCAGACATCAACCATTATAAAACTAGAACACAAATCAGTTAACCTCGCATTACAAAAAACAAAGAGCTAACAAACCACCTATTATAAAATAATAATCTATGGATTGCCCGACTGCACTGTTTGACCATATTGTACCGAGCAACCACGGATCCAAAGCGAACAGAGCGTACTTGCATTCTAGATGTGGCATTATTGTCTTTATTAAGTATTTTTATTTTTTTATTTATTTATTATTATTTTATTGGTTTTATTTTTATTAATATCTATTTAATTTGTTATATGTATTTGATTATATGTATATGTATTCCAATAGAATAACATTGATAGTATGTATAGCGGTTTTAACTTTTATTATTTTTTATTATTATGGGTTTTCTTCTAATATATATATTTTTAGTTGTTTTTTAAAACTGGTTAACGATTTTGCCTCTTTGATTTCTATTGGTATTCTGTTATACATTTTTACTCCTTCGAATTCTATGTTTTTTATGCCATAATTAGTTCTTGGCGTGCGAGACTTTAAATTATTTGCATTACGAAGTTTCATTTTTTGCGTTCGTCCTTTTTTTTGGAATGATAATGATGTGTGGATCTGTTTGTTCAAAATTTTGTAAATTAATATGCACGTATAGTAAGTATATGTTTGTTTGATGGTCATTATTTTGGTCTCTTCATAAATTCTTTTAGTAGGCGTACGAAAGTTGTAATGAAATAAAGATTTTATTAATTTGTTTTGAGCGATTTGTATAGTTTCTATATTAGATTTAGCTGCGGTACCCCAAATTTCAATCAAATAGTCTATGTGTGGTTTAATTAATGAATTGTAAATGACATACTTAACTTTACGGGGAAGGCATTTGGCAATATTACGTATAATACCTGTTAGAGATGTTAATTTAGTTTTGATTTTATCTATATGCTGTTTCCAGTTTAACTGGCGATCAAGAACAAGGCCAAGATACTTCTCATGACTTTTTTCTTTGAGTGTTTCGTTGTTTATCTCAATCTTTACGTGGTCGCCAATTTGTTTGTTTTTTGCGGCAAATATGACAAAATTTGTTTTCGTTGTATTTATTGTAAGCAGATTTGACAGAAACCAGTCGTTAAGCAGATTTAAATCACTTTGTGCTTTTGACATTAGAGTTTTAATTGAGTGACCATAGTAAAATAAGCTTGTGTCATCTGCATACAGGGTGACGTCTGCTGTTAGACCTATGTTTTGTATGTTATTAATATAGATTAAAAATAAAAGTGGGCCTAAAATTGATCCCTGAGGAACTGTTACGTTGTGAACTTCATTCACACGTAATTTTATAATTAAAACATTTGAATATTAACTTTTCTAATTTAGAACGTAATCCAATAGGGGTCATGCGTTTCAAAAATGCCCATATATGGTTAGATCGCTGCGCTCGCGTTTTATAAGCGACAATGCCTTATATGGCCAGGTAGTGGGTGGACCTTATTTCTAAGTATTAAGGCCCATATTCGTTTGATAGAGTATCGTTCACTGTTTGGGTGTGGCCAGATGTTGCGTTGAACTTCAGTCATTGGCTCGACGCTGTGGAGCGCGCTCATGTCATTCGTAACAAAGGATTGGAAGTTTCTAGTAATTTCCAAAATTCCGTTAACAGTCATAGGAGTCAATAAGTTACATCGGCAAACTCCTATTGCCATTCGACATCCGAACTTCAGTCTGTAAAGTCAATTCTACTAATTGTGTTCTATCTAAGCTCTCGAGACGTATTTGTCTAACGTTAACATATAACATTTATTCGTGAGTAAAATCAGTGTCCGAATCAGGTGAGTGCATTAAGAAATTTCCAATAAGTTTTCTAAATTGCTATAATCTGTGTTTTGGTCTAATCTTCAATTTTCTAGTGTGTAATGCTAATTTAAAATATCTATTTCTTTGTGTTGAGGTTCCGTACGTTCTTCAAATGTACGTAACCGAGCTTACCTTCTGTGTATCTCTGTGGAGCCCCCTATAACAATTGGTGGCCTGGACGCTTAGCTGTTCGCGTCCAGCCAGCGTCAGGATTGTTGGGGGTGGCTCGCAGAGTGCCTGGAAGACGGGAACTAAAACCGTCATACCCTACCATTCCAGGACTTCTACGCTACGGTTTAACCACCTGCGGGTTACCTACCTACGGCTACGCTACGGCTACGCTATATCTACTGCTGCACTGCCGCTGAATTCCCCTACGAGTTCAGCACGCTATCCCTGAGCTTCTGAGCTACACTACCCCAGAGCAACACAGCCGCTTCAGCTTCGCTACAGCCCGCACTTCTTCTCTCTACCCCGACGGTCGCCACCGGTTGCTGAGCCGGTCTACCGCTGAAGGCCCTACACCTTCAGAACCTACGCCCGTCGTCTGATACCCGAAGAAGCCGAGCTAAGTGTCACAAGGAACTTGCAAGTGAATCTCTACCACGCACCCTGAGACTAAATAAATATACTATTTAACTCTTACTCTTTCTCTTATCTCTCTCTACTCCTACCTTGCTGCGTTGCTGGCTTCCCTGGCAACGTGGCAAGTGGCGCCCACGCTCGTGGTGAGAGTTAGAGAGTTCGCTTGCAAATTTCTATTGTTGCCAATTGTTATAGGTGTGCTAACACAATTTTTTTGCAGTGTAAGAACGTCTCCGTTCTTCAACTGGGGAGTACAATCTTCTTATATTGTGTGTCCTTTGTCTCGTACTCACCAGTTGGAGCTATTTTTTTTGTAATTAATTTCAGTTATTTTTTATTTTTTTTCTACCCTACATTTTTTTTTCTTAATTTTCTAAACAATAACGGAGTCGTTCAGTAGGGAATGTGTAAAAGGTAAGCTCATTTTATTATTTCTTTTTTCTATTGGAAATTACTTAGTGCTAAACACGGGTACGGATATTGAGCTTACCGTTACCCCCATACTGGATTAGGGGTGAAAGAAAAACATCGAATATTCCAGTTGCCGTCTCTCCTAGGCAGGTGGTAAAAGTCCACCATAGGCTATAACGCATCCTATTTGCGCCCTTATATACGTCTCGAGTGCTCACAACGTTTTTTTTTCACCTAACGGTTTTTTTTTTGCTGCAACATTTAGGTTAACGTACTCACTTAATTAAATTCAAACATTTAACGTAAAGTCTACAATTTGCGCTAACTGAATAGTTTACTTATTATTAATAGGTTTAAACATGGACCATTCCATATTTTTGTACAAAAGAAGGTTACGCATACCCTACATATGCTGCCTATCTAGCTAGTATAAATTGTCGCGACGCAGCATCTAAAATGTTGCGCGCTGAGATAGTAACATGTCTACCCATGTTACTTATCTACTACAATGGTGACGACATCTAAAATGTTGTTCACCTATCTAGTCTAAATTCTAATAAATTCCATAAGAATCTCATCTAAGTGATGATTCGTGGGTTCGATTCCTATGTGGAGACCTATATAATAAAATAAAAATTTGATAATCCTAATCTAATACCTAAATCTATATTATACTTAAATCTGTAATTTTTAAATAATAAAATTTTGCTACTCATAATATACTACTTAAATCTAGAATAAACTAAATCTGTATTTGCAATAAAATTAAAATTTTGCTAATCTAAATACACTTACTTAAAAACTTACTTTAAAAAAAAAAAAAACCTACATATTTTTAACTAACTTCTAAACGTAATATTAATAATATAATAAATTTTGCTATTCATGATTAACTACTTAAATCTCAAATAAACTAAAATCTGTAATTTGAATATAATAATTTGTTTTTTTTGGGAATCTAAAAATACTTACTACTTAAATCTATAACTGGAAAAATAAAAACTTCATTTATAAAATGTTCTTTCATAATGCATTGACATTTATAAAGCAGGGTAAATGCTGTTTAACTCAATAATTTTCTAAGCGGGTACTTATTCATTCTTAATAACTCGTAGTGGCGTCAAACCGCTGTCTCGAGCCGTTCGTATATCTTCGTTCGGGGTCCCTCGGCGGTCGTCGGAACTATTCGCGACCTTGCACTCGAACGATTGGAATGTGCATCATTAGCTAATTCGTTTTGTTGATAACGCTCGCACAGGTGCATGCGCACGCAGTTCTCACGCCGTTATCATTAGGACTATTGCGTAACGGACCATTAAAGTTAATGACCCATTAAAATTTAATGTCACATTAAATATTTTTAATTTTTTTTCTCTCGCTTATCATCCTAATGCCATATTAAATTATTTCTATAAAATTTTCTCTAGAACTACATTATAAAGGTGTAATCACACTTAATAATTAAAACTATAAAGTCATACAACATTTTTGTTCTTTCTCTTTGGATTATATAGATGTGAACTTCTGATCACAACCTAAACGTGACAAAGTTCGTATCTTTTGGGAGTTCTGTCAGTTTATTGCCTAAAGCCTATTTAATCGTGAGGAAAAAGTTATGTCAATGCCTACTCATTGACAAACTATTTAATCTTGATAAGCTATTGTCAAGGTTCGGGCTAGCCCGGATAAAGGTTCATGTTAGTTCTGTTGCTATTCGGATGCTAAACATCTGGACATGTCAACTTAGGGAGCTAGCATTTTAGGAATTATAATGGCGAACTTTCGGTAAAAATTTAATCTAATCTTGCGAACGTACTTATTAGATAGCTAAGTCTAGTAGGCCTTTTAAAAAAAAAAATCTAAGGTTTTTTTTTTCCCTAAGAGGGGGGGTACTGTTACGTTGTGAACTTCATTCACACGTAATTTTATAATTAAAACATTTGAATATTAACTTTTCTAATTTAGAACGTAATCCAATAGGGGTCATGCGTTTCAAAAATGCCCATATATGGTTAGATCGCTGCGCTCGCGTTTTATAAGCGACAATGCCTTATATGGCCAGGTAGTGGGTGGACCTTATTTCTAAGTATTAAGGCCCATATTCGTTTGATAGAGTATCGTTCACTGTTTGGGTGTGGCCAGATGTTGCGTTGAACTTCAGTCATTGGCTCGACGCTGTGGAGCGCGCTCATGTCATTCGTAACAAAGGATTGGAAGTTTCTAGTAATTTCCAAAATTCCGTTAACAGTCATAGGAGTCAATAAGTTACATCGGCAAACTCCTATTGCCATTCGACATCCGAACTTCAGTCTGTAAAGTCAATTCTACTAATTGTGTTCTATCTAAGCTCTCGAGACGTATTTGTCTAACGTTAACATATAACATTTATTCGTGAGTAAAATCAGTGTCCGAATCAGGTGAGTGCATTAAGAAATTTCCAATAAGTTTTCTAAATTGCTATAATCTGTGTTTTGGTCTAATCTTCAATTTTCTAGTGTGTAATGCTAATTTAAAATATCTATTTCTTTGTGTTGAGGTTCCGTACGTTCTTCAAATGTACGTAACCGAGCTTACCTTCTGTGTATCTCTGTGGAGCCCCCTATAACAATTGGTGGCCTGGACGCTTAGCTGTTCGCGTCCAGCCAGCGTCAGGATTGTTGGGGGTGGCTCGCAGAGTGCCTGGAAGACGGGAACTAAAACCGTCATACCCTACCATTCCAGGACTTCTACGCTACGGTTTAACCACCTGCGGGTTACCTACCTACGGCTACGCTACGGCTACGCTATATCTACTGCTGCACTGCCGCTGAATTCCCCTACGAGTTCAGCACGCTATCCCTGAGCTTCTGAGCTACACTACCCCAGAGCAACACAGCCGCTTCAGCTTCGCTACAGCCCGCACTTCTTCTCTCTACCCCGACGGTCGCCACCGGTTGCTGAGCCGGTCTACCGCTGAAGGCCCTACACCTTCAGAACCTACGCCCGTCGTCTGATACCCGAAGAAGCCGAGCTAAGTGTCACAAGGAACTTGCAAGTGAATCTCTACCACGCACCCTGAGACTAAATAAATATACTATTTAACTCTTGCTCTTTCTCTTATCTCTCTCTACTCCTACCTTGCTGCGTTGCTGGCTTCCCTGGCAACGTGACAGAACGCCGAAGGTTATTGGGTTGGCGGAGCTTTGGTGTGGACCTATTTTGACAATTTGCTTACGGTTTTGAAAATATGAATTTAGAATCTCATGAGCCTTGCCAGTGATACCGATTTCAATAAGTTTTTCAAGAAGAATTTTGTGAGAAATTGTATCAAAGGCTTTTTTGAGGTCAATGAAGACACCAAGTACTATTTGTTTTTCGTCTATTTTGTTTCTTATTTTGGTCACGAGGTCAATTGATGCGGCGAGCGTATTGGACCTAGGTCTAAAACCGTACTGTTTTTTATATAGAATTTGTTTAGTATCTAGATATTTTTCAATTCGGGAATATATAACTCTTTCGAAGATCTTTGAAATCAATGGCAAGACCGAAATTGGACGGTAATTACATGGATCAGACTTGTCTCCAGTTTTGTGAATAGGGTTCACTTTTGCAATCTTTAGGCTGTCTGGGAAAACTCCCCGAGCCAGGCAATCATTTATACAATTTGTTAATGTAGTGACTATTAGTTTTTGTAAACACTTAATGCATTTCGTACTCATACTGTCAATACCAGAACTTGTATTAACATCTAATTGGTCAATGATCTTAGTGATTTCATCCGTGGTTGCTGGTTCGAAATTTGTCAAGTTTTCTGATACAATGGGTGCATGTGCTAAGCTATTTCGAGTTGCCACTTGTGCATTTGGGATTTCACTGGCTAATAATGAGCCAATAGTTGAAAAATAGTTGTTAAAACACTCGCAAATTTGCTTTTCATCGGTGACAACTGTGCTTGAGTTCACAACTAGTTTATTTGGGCCAACTGTGTCTTTAATTTTGTTCCGTGATAGATTATTAATAGCCTTCCACATTTTCTTCGGCTTTTTCTTGTGATTGTTGAAATAGTTATAGTAATATGTCTTTTTTGTTTTCTGTATTGTTTCATTAACTCTTGATCTTAATTCCTTAAATTTTAATTCCAAATTCACATCAGCTTTATTTTCTTTATGTTGTTGCCATAATTTGTTTCGTTCATTGATGTAGTGTATGATGTCTTTATTTATCCAGTCTTGGCGTGGTGGGTTCAATAGTTTTGATTTGGTGACTTTACTCTTCGCTATGCAATTTAGTATTACCTGTTCCAATGTATTATAATCATGTGTATTTATTACATCCGTGTCGTTAAGGGATTTTTCTGCCATCTCATATAGTTTGCTATAATCTATAGTTGTGTAAATAGTTTTTTTGATAGTTATAGGCTGGTAATTCTCTATTTCGACGTATATTTGTTTATGGTCTGATACGGAAGCATCAATAACATGGAAGTTGATGTTATTATCTTTAAGGTTAGAGCAAACATGATCCAAAATAGAGTTCGTGGACTCTGTTTCTCGGGTACAATATTTTTTTGAAATTTTATTTAGGATTCTGTAATCATTTTCTTTTAGTGTATCTTTATACTTGCGAGTGTCGCTGTCAGAAGCAAGTAAATCAAAATTAAAATCGCCAAACACTATGGCTCTTTTCTTATTTTGCAGTTGCATAGAGTAAGCCTCCAGAAAACTGTCTATCCTGTTTCTATTGGGATTGTATACTGCGCCAATATCAAGACATTGCCGTTCCAAGTGAATCCAGAGGAAGTGGATATCGTCATCAATGCAATGTTCCTCGATAAGATTGTGCTTCAAATCATTATGAACGAAGATTGAGACTCCTCCTCCTTTCCGGTGCTGCCTGTGGCTGCTGTAGTGGGTGTAGTTTGGGATTTGCAATATATGGAGATCACTGTCGTTTTTTATCCAAGTTTCCGATACTATGACAATATGAGGTTTAAGTGAAACAACAATGCATCTAAGTTCATCGAATTTACCCGCCTTGACGAGACTACGGGCATTCAAATAAAAACATTTAAGAGATTTTCTTGTGCTCGTGATGTCATTGTAGCTGTTAACTATTTTATATGTTACTTTACCGGTGGAAGCGGTCAGTTTTTTGCTGCTATTATGTTTTTTTCCTGTTTTTCTTCTACTGATTTGGTAACAATTTTAGGTATGCCTTTTATGAATTTAATAACCAGATCATTCTCTCCATTATTGGTGCGTGTTACGAGTTCTTCTTTGAGATTCTGTATGTGTTTCCTTTGATTTGGGGTTTGGTCTGAAAAAATTTTGATGCTGCTGTTATCGAACTTTACGTTGTTTTTATTGCGTAATAAAAACGTAGCTGTTTCCTTTGATGCAAAGCATACTTTGACTGGTCGAATACGATCTGGTTTAAACTTTCCAAGTCGGGTGACTTTAAGAGGATCAGGACAGTCATTGTATATAGTTTTAATAATTTTGGTAACTTCATCGTTATTATATGTTTGTCTATCAGACGTTACACTTGCTTCAGGTATGCCCACAATTACAATATTTTTAGACCGCATACAGCGTTCGTTGACCTCATATACAATCTCTTCGTAACTCTGGTGTGATTTAGTTCTAGGGAGAAGCAATGGTGAAGTACGAGTACATTTAAGATTATTTATTTCAGATTCTAAAAATTCAATTTTTTTCTCCATGTTTTCACTCGTAGTTTGTAGACTATCCACTTTAGTTTTTGTGTTGTTTTGGTCTAAGATTAAGTTTTGAATTGTTTTTCTTATATCGTTTGCTTGATTTTTAATAGTAGTGACGTCTTCGCTAAGTTTGGCAATATTTTCAGCTTGTGAACTACTACTTGCCTTTATTACTGCTATCACTTCAGACATTTGTTTTTTCAATTCAGATAGCTCTGTTTTTATCCAGGTATTATCATCAGTGTCCTTTCTTTTATTACGGTGGATGATATTAACCGGTGTGTCATAAGTGGGATTCATTTCTGCCAAATTTGGCTGAGAGCCACCGAGTCTTGAATTACTGCCACATCCAGTCGGTGAACGTTGAACGTTCATTGTATATCCGTGGTTTTGGTTACTCACGTGAATGAGTGTAGAAGTTTCTTCGCGGGTAGAAGAGCGCTTATCGCGTGACAGATTTTGGACGGCACTTGTCACTCGGAGATGATTTGATGATTTTGAGTTGTACTCACACTTAAGTAATCTCAAGCTGGAGATTTATCGCGTCATAAATAGCGTTTCAAATTGGTTATATTATATGTTACTTTGTAAAAAATTTAATAATGTTTGAGACACGAACACGACTGTCTTGTACGCGCGCGCGCGATATCTAAAAGCCGTACAGCCGTAAAGTATTATTCAAAAACTGACGATTACCCTTGAAGAACCTACTACTTATATCCATTTTTAGGGTTCCGTAGTAAACTACAAGGAACCCTTATAGTTTCGCCATGTCCGTCTGTCTATCTGTCCGCGGTCTAGCGCATAGACGCTTAATGCTAGAAAGCTGTAATTTGGTATGTATACACACATATTAACAATGCTAATAAAGTGTTGGTACAAAATTTTAAAAACTTTTTTGGGGAGCCTCCCCTATATGTAAAGTGGAAATGAATTTTTTTTCGCGCCCACCTCATGTTGTGGGGTATCGTTAGATAGGTCTCTACATTGAGGATGTGGAAAGATAATTTTTCGATACAATGATCCATTTCGGAATTATTTACATTTATCGTGTTAATTTTCGTTTTGCACTTCCTCTATCTCCGAAAGTCTTATGTTTAGAAATTTGAAAAAAGTGATGGTAGTAGTCCATATGCTGAACCTTCAATAAAAACTATAACGGTTAAGTAGGCTCTACTAGTGACCGAGTAATAGCCGACGAACTGATAAAATAAAATTTCTTTGATGAAAACTTACAGCCTTACTTGCCCAGTTTTTGATGCATAAACTTATTTTTAGAGGCAACTTTAATTTTTACATTCTATTGAGCAAACTACACCTTCAGGTCAACCTTGAGAATGTCCATCCGAAACGACGCAGCCGCACGAAACACGTCCGCAATGGAGTCAATTTTTGGAATTTCGATGTTTTTGAGCCGGATTGCCCAAAGAGCAAATACATACTTACATAATACCTTAGATAAAAATTACACAACTAAAGCTTTAGTATTTGCAGTACAGCATGTTTAAAAAACGCATTTGCAAAAATACATTTCATTTTCTGATACGAATTCATTCTTATACCAACCTATAAAGTAAAACGAAATGAACTGCGCACAGCAATGAAAATTTTTGGTTCATATTATTTGGGTCAGCGTTCCTCTATTCAGACATGGCGGTACGGAAATAAGTCAGTATATTATTCAGCCTGTCAGCCTAAGATATTGAATTGTATAGAAAGGAAAGGTCACTGAATTTAAAGTTGTTATTTTATTGTGAAAAGACTGGCGAAATAAAGAATGCATTGTGATAGCAGTAAGAATATCAAAAATACGAGCTGTCTATGATGTTTTATTATTTCAACCTATCCCTCTAGGGATTTTATTTGAAGATATAGGCATATAGTAAGGTATATTTTTTTTTTTTTTAGTTTAGCTTAAAATCTAACTAAGCTAATGAATAAGATATTGTAACTAGGGTATTGCAGCTTTCCTGAAATTTGAGCTGCAACAAACCGTACTAATATTTAATTTCTTCAATTTGTAACTGCGGTATAGCTCAATTTGATAATAGTTGACTTCGAATATCAAAATTCCTAAATTTTTATATTCGAAGTTTTGTTAGCTGTCCTGAAATTTGAGTTGCGACCATAGATTTATTATATAGTAGCATTAGATTGGCAATGCAAAAGAGATAGATCATAGCATACGCGTTTGTTAGAGCGAGATAGATAGGCGAGACCATTCTTCCTTCCTATACACGCTATCGGTCAGTGTCGGCCTGACGTCAGTCGTGTTAAAAACAAATCCCAATTACAAAATTTATATTTTTAAGTGTAGTTTTGGTGACATTAATTAGATTAGATTAAATATGGTTACCTGTGCAGTGCCTGGATGTAACCATAATCTTTTCGCTAGTATATACTAAATCTATGGTTACGACAAACCGTATTATGACATTTAATTTAGACAAATTGTAACAGCGATACAGTTCAATTTGACAATGAGTTTACTTCGAATATCATAGTTTCGATATTACTAAACTCCGACAAAGCATTTCTTCGACAGAACTTAATTAGGAAATGGCTCAAATTCGTTCGAGACGTTTCGACAATACTGCTACAGTGCTGAAACTATTCAATTTCGATTTATTCTACTCCGGATTTCTGTAAGTCGGCCATATTTTAAATTCGAGAGTGATTTATTTAGGACATAATGCAGACAGATAAAAATGGGATAAAATAATATACTTTCGTTGTGGTAACCTGTATTAGTACCATTTTAAAAAAGCAACTGCTATATTTCTTGCCAGTTCTTCTTATTTTTATACCACAAAATTGGCAAACAAGCATACGGCCCGCCTGATGGTAAGCATTACCGTAGCCTATAGACGCTTGCAATACCGGGGGTATCACCAACCCCCCCAAGTGGAGCTCTGGAGACCTTACTCACCGTAGGAACACAACATGGCCGAGACCAATGCTATTTGGCTACGATCTTCTGTAAGGTGGAGGTCCTTCCCCAGACGGGCTGCTCCGATTTGAGCAGATTATCCGCTGTGCCCTACCTCTCGTAAGCACGAGTCTGCAGTCTGAACTGCTAGTATAATTTAAAAGCTGCTGTATAATTTAAATTTAAAATTATCAGCAAATCCTAATTAGTTTTCTTGAAACTTTAAACTTTACTAAATTTTTTAGTGTACAATCCGATTTCATTTAGTTTTGTATTTAGTTAAAGCTAGTATAGTCTATCAAGTGTACCTGAAGGTAACAATCCACCGATCGCTCCGGATTGGTTTCAAGAGTAACCTAGCTGGTGGTAGAAATGTGTCGATTTGAAAGAGCTTGTATAAGCCTATTTGAATAAAAAACTTTTGAGTTTGAGTTTGATGGTCAGAAACTTAAAAATTAACAGATGATGCCCCTTTTTATGATTGTTTTTATTATATTTTTATTACTTAAACTTCACTAATTGCTTTAAAAGAACCATCTGTCAACTTCCGCCATAAAAGCAACGATGTTCTGCAATGATATTATAGAACATAGTTTAGATGGGTTATGTTATTTCCTAATGAAAATGGCGTTCTTAAAATAGCTTAAAACTCTCGGCTCAATTCTCGTAGCAATAACATGTTTAAACTTTATCATGATTGCTGTCTCAGTCATACAAAGTAGGAATTAAGGGTGACAGATTGAGTTAGAAACAAGATTGGATCTCTTTTTGTTACAAGAATAAGGAGAGAGCCAGAGATAAACAAGCAAACGCCCATGTGATGGAAAGTCGCGTATGAGCTGATGCTCATGCAACACCAGGGGCGCTGTTAATGTTTTACCAGCTGCTGTAAAGATGGTTCATTCACGAGGAGCGACATTATGGGAAGCGACGTTGAAGGAAAAAAAAATGGATTGAAAATAGGTGGGCGTTGGAGAACGCAATACGACCAATAAGTGGAACTTCAATGAAAAATGTTGAAGCAACAAAGAACGCAGACTAAGTAATACCAATCTCTCGGAGTTGAGAGTATTATGGGCTGTGGTGATTTCATCTCATCAAGTGAAACATCTGCTTGTTTGTCTTTTAAAAAAAGTTACACGCACACATTATTCGGCGACTCAATACCGACCAGAGTAGGCAGCAAAAGCTGAAAGGTCGTCCGTAAGAGCCCTTGTAGTTTTTTTTTCACCGGATAACGGATTCGTGGTGCATGGTTTAGTATGGTTTATAATACATGTGTGTAAGCCGGCGTATGTATATACGCCGGCCCTCTATTGACAGTTTTCTGTAAACTCGCGCGTTCTTAACTTAAACCTAGCTATATAGACGGCGATCCAACCTAACATCCATCCGAAAAAAAAGTAGGTAAACAAGGATGTCCGCTTATTGGCGGTCTGTTATCCGGTGTAAAAAAAAACGGATGAGTCTACAAGCACTCTAATCCCGGCATGTCTGGAAGCACTGTAATCTATCTACACTTTTTGTAATATTACATCAAATTATGTTTTGCATTTCGTAAGCGCAGGTGGAGGCTGCGGTGAGTAGAAGCGCCTGTTTTGCATAGAATAACAGCGTTGCATTCTGAAAACATCATTACAACGTTTTTTTGTACAGTCAACAACATCAGCTTAGAACGTCGTTGCTCTCTCTGTAGTCGGTCCTTCAATTCTGAAGATCGTGATCACACGCCTCTGTTGTCATCTTCCGGATGTATTGTCTCCATCGGCATCTATCGGTAGCCATTTTAACTGCGTCGTGGAAATGGAACCGCTGCTCTCCATTTTTTTTCAAAATACTATTATGTAAAAGTTTCTAAGAATATACCGTAGAGTACAACCAACAAACATAAGACGTGATCAGGACCGTACATATGATTTAAGTTTTCTAAATGTTGCGTAAAGGGATTTATTTGAATTTTTATTTATCAATAGTATATTGTAAAGTCAGGTGCACTTCGAGCTTATCACTTCCAGTACAATTTTAGCTCTTACGACATAGAACTTAAGAATGGTACAAAGTTCGATATGTAAAGGTCGACCTGCTCTTGACTGTACTATGTAATTAAAAAGTTTGATAACCAATGCAATCACATTAATACTGTAATATGGTATTCGAAATCTATATTCTTATAATTTTTTGTTGACAATGAGAATTGCGTAAAAAAAAAATTCTAACTTTGTTTGGTGAAAGCAAAAATATAGTTTAAAACAAAACTTTTATTCAGAGAATAGGTTTTCACAAACACGTTCTCTTGTCAGAGTATACAGTAATGAATGATTTGTATAAATTAATCTACTCTATAAACTACTACCATTTCGGAAACAAAAGCAAAAATGACCACTGGTAAAAGAAATGGCGTAAAGAAAACCATTATAAAATTAAATTGTATACTATTTTTCCAATATGTAACGTGTTATGTTTTCAGAAATAAATATAAATATTCTTGGACGAATCACACAACGCCATGTCGTCCCAAACTAAGCAACTAAGCTTGTACTATGGGTACTAAATTGCTGATAAATATACTTAAATACTTTTATTTTGTAAATAAATACATATTATACATTGAAAACACCCAGAGCAAGGCAAACAGATGTTCATGCACACAAATGTTGCCTTGCGCAGGATTCGAACCCGCGGCCTTTATGATGAAGTGACCATTGCTAGCCACTCGACCACCGGGCCTGTCAGTTATAGTGCCTAAAGTAAAATTGTTTAGGTAAGTACTATTTTTTCCAAAGGCACTAAAACTAAACAAAACTTTCATATCAATGAAGACCTATTAACGGATATCCTTATATCAATTGTACGATACATATAAAACGTAACGTAACGTTAAGAGAGGTAGGGCACAGCGGATAATCCGCTCAAATCGGAGCAGCCCGTCTAGGGAAGGACCTCCACCTTACAGAAGATCGTAGCCAAATAGCATTGGTCTCGGCCATGCTGTGTTCCTACGGTGAATAAAGTCTCCAGAGCTCCACTGGGGGGTTTGGGAGTGATACCCTCGGTATTGCAAGCGTCTATAGGCTACGGTGATGCTTACCATCAGGCGGGCCGTATGCTTGTTTGCCACCTTAGTAGTCTAAAAAGGTACAAAGAACTACGAGTATAATATGTCAGGTATAATGAAAACTTAGCTGGAACATGACGCCTCTTCAAAACAAAGGTCGACTCATAGTATATTTATGTAGTAACTCAATTTACACAGCGCCACCTGGGGCCTTAATCTTGAATATAATTCCGTTCAATTGGAATTGGAATTGGATTGTTGAGTTTACTCTTCACAGTACACTAGCGCTAACAAGTAGTTAGTCATGTATAAAATTTCAAGCGTGTAATTGTCATTTGACAATCTATATATATAAAATGCTTTGTCCTGACTGACTGACTGAGAATCAACGCACAGCCTAAACCGCTCATCGTAAAAATCTGAAATTTGGCAGGTAGAACTATTATAAGACGTAGGCGTCCGATAAGAAAGGATTTTTCGAAATTCGAACTCTAAGGGGGTAAAAAAGGGGGGTAAATTTACTATGGGACAACTTGATTCCTTGGTCCAATCTACTTCAAATTTTGCATAAAAATTGTTTAAGAGAATTGATGGAAGATGTGATTCTTATTTTATTGAAATTCTTGAAAAAAATGTATTTTGTGGGTAGTTTTCTTCGAGTTGATATCAATACTCATACTCCTTAGTGCTTTTGATTTCAATTACATTTCATTTTGACACATCCGTGAAGTGAAGTGTATCATCTGTCATGTAATTATAAATTGTGAATATTCAATCATAATGTCGTCTATTTATTCTGTTTGTGATATCGGAAAAACAGCTAAAATTCTAACTATGTTTAAAGCGGACTGAATCATATTCATCAATAATAAATAGTAAGTAATTAAATATTAAATTTTATAATATTTGACAGGGTTCAAGTTAAATTGGTCAATGGTTAAATGGCATACATTTTGATATTGTTTCTTTCTCACTTCTAGGAAATCTCATTACGTCGACTCGCTCTATTATTTCGTAGTGTTGTAGTAGGCTGAGGTTGTAGGTATTGAATTACCAATATACTTATACATTTTTTTTACGGAAGTGGTTGGAAAACAAGCTTAGGAATATGGCTCATTTGATTTTAGGTGATTACCGTCGACTATGGAGCACATAGATTCTGGTCCCTAACCCGTTGCCGACCTATAACAGGAAAAAACAGGATATAGCGAGAAATAGTTTAAGGAATGAGATAGATTTTTTTCATACCAAAAAGGTGACAAACAAGAATTTCGGATATTTCACTCTCTTAACGAAACGCATTGCTGCTTCACGTCAATATTCCGTAAAAGGGTGGCTCTTCACTGGTCGGGCTAGCCTATTTCATAAACGCCCACTCCAAAGATTGTAATGAGAAGTATAAAAATAGAAAAAAAATCTATACATATGACAATTTTTTGGGTGTGTTCTGAAAAGTGTGGTGTATGATGTAGGCAACCGATATGAAAGGATTTTTTTTTAATTCCCACGGGAAAGGATCAACGCACACGAAGTTGCGCGGGTTTCTCTAGTAATTTATATAAAGAAATATATTTTTTTGCAATTTCTAACGGCCAATATACAAGATTTTTCTGAATTTCCATGGAAAATGATACCACGAAGAATAATAATTGGCAGCACAGTCTAATCAATGGTTTAAGAACTCTTCTTGAATTGTCCGATGCCCCCAACCATGGTGTAAATGAACTAACATTATTTTAAGACGTGGTCCATTGACATCATGGTGCCAATTACACCAGATCTTTTTTGACTTGGTCGATTGGAACCACGATTTTGTAATACTGTTAAAATAAGTTATTATATTGTGGTAACAATTTTCTTTGATGTATTATTTAAAAGTCTCTTGTATATGGCGTTAAATCGTGGATCAGTTAACAAAGACCTTGTTAGTGCTTAGAATTTTATGGTTAGACATTTTTTTTATTACGTATACAATCTGTGTAACTAAACTTTGCAAAAGGTTTTTGTTTAACCTAAAAAAATTAATAATTTTATAATAATTTTTAGCCGATTACGCGCGTTTTATTTTTGTAATATAAAATATGACAGAACGAATATTAGAATTTTATTTTAAAAAATTGATAGATATATACAAAATATGCTTTATTTGTACCATGTACAACAAAAGATACACGTACACTAGGTATGTACCACAAAAGACAGAAATTATAAACGAAACATATTTATAAAAAATCATAACTAGAAAAAATTAATTAAGCGATGCATGGATGTTCATTACTCTAAATTTTTTCCATAAAATTAGTATTTTTCCCTGTCATGTCATGTTATTCCCTTAGCACGAGCAGAATGTGCCATAACATAGGACGGTCTTATGAAAAATTCCTTGTAAAAGAAATTTCGTTGATGTGAGAATAAAACCTGAAAGGTTTTATCAAAGGGGCGGGTTTCGACATGAACCAAATATTACCCGTCGAAAGGGTTGACCTGCATCAACATTTTAAACCAGACTGTATCCCAAAGAGGTAAAGTTGAGTTTTGTTACACAATTTCTTATATTTTTCAATGTTTTTCACACTCCAGGGTCAAGGATCGTAGCTTATCTAGAATATTTACGCCTAACATCTGTTTTTGCTAACATCGAATTTACTTTTCTTATTCAATATTTTTCTATGGGTGTTTTCATTTTTTTATTGAGTACAATCTTGAGGAACGTTTTTTTTAGATTTGATATCGTGAAAAAAAAATCCCGATATAGATTTGGTAGAGCCTAGCCAATGAGAAGCTCGATGGCGTCGCTGTGTGTCGCACTCTAATATGAACACGCAAGTCAAGCGACGTCGACCCTAATCAGTGTTTGGATGGGCTTCGTTATCTCGAGCTTCTCCGTGCTTCGGAGGGCACGTTAAGCCGTCGGTCCCGGCTGTCATCGGTAGATGACAGTTGTTAAGCCAAGTCGGTGGTCTTCAGGCGGCTTGAAAACACCGGCCTCTGCCAATCTGCATTGGAGCAGCGTGGCAGAGTACGCTCTAGTCCCCTTCGATTGACGGGAGACCCGCATGCACCGATGCAGTGGGATGATTATGGGTTGATAATATGTGAGCCTGGCCATTACTATGAATTTGTAGTGGCTCGTAAATGGGCTCGATCGGGGCAGTACCACCCTCTCACACAATATCGACGTGAAATAGCGGTAATATGCCGCTGTGCTTCGTACGACCGAGACAGCCGGAACCTCCTTTTCACACCTCAAAAACCTATCTCCATTTTTATAATAGTTATCATTAATTTCTAATTTTATTTAAACCGCCGATCTTTTTCAAGTGACCCATTTATAAAGCTCGTAAGTTTATTCGAGCTACTTTATAATTTACCACATAGTTAAGTTACTATAATCTTCTAAGCTTTATAAGCTACTAAACAGAACATATTTCACAGAGAAAGCTGGAAGGAAGCCAACAATTTCTTACTAGCTATATTATTACTTACTTTTCGTGAAACAGCAAAATCGATGAGGTTTTAAAATGTAATCTATCATTAAAATAATTATTAGATTGTTAGTAAGGTTAAGAATTATGTTATACTAGCTGACCCGGCAAACTTTGTTCCGCCTTAGAGGCACTACCCTACCCTACCCTACCCTACCCTACCCTACCCCTACCCTACCCCTAATCGAGTTTTCATTGTTTTTAAGATGTATTCTGCTATTCGGGACGGAAACAAATCCAACAAATCAAAAACCATGGCAATCGGTCCAGCCGTTCTCGAGTTATAAGTGTTGTAACAAACACGACTTTCTTTTATATATATAGATAGATTCAATTCCCATATACTTGGTACAAGATTTCCAGTGAAACGATTGTGTTTGAATGAGCCTGTCTACCTTAAGGATAGGTTAAATAGTGCGAGTTGGCATGCGAGCTGACCTAGTCAGTTACTGAGGTGCTGCTACTCACACAGTTTGACTGCATCATACGAGTAACTGTCAGTGCTTGGCCAGACTGGGAGTGCGGCGCGGGGTGCGGTGCGGCGCGACGTACTCAAACATAGGAACTTCATTGGAGTGTCCGTGGCTACACGGGCGCGGGGCGGACGCGGCGAGCGGCGCGAGTTGAAAAATAGACAAAACCGACATTTTGTCAATTGTAGAAAAATTAAATTGATCGGAACACGATTGTTTGGAGCCTTTGTATGTTTCTAACAAACTGTAGAAGTAACAAGAATTATTTAAGTTAAAAAATATAATAAAAATTAAAAACTTAATAATGGTGACAACTCAAAAAATTTACTTCATAGGAAAAAACACTAACACAATTTTCTCAAAATTTAACTATAAGTACTACAATATTTCGGTTTTCTACTTTTCCGGCAGCTCTAAACACTTCAAAGATATTCGCAATAAACTAAATGCACGTTTCAAAGAAAACTAGGTACTTACAAAATGTTTAAAATCTGTGTTTGAATCTTCAATAAAAACAACACACAATCGCGATTAAATGGGAATTTTCGACACAGCATTTATAATGAAGCATTTATATCCATTACAAAAAACTAACTTCCCTGGAATCAATGGCTGGACTACAGAAAATAAATAGTCTATACTTATCACTTCAATCGTTCGTAAAACCTTTATAAAAACAAATTATTTTTTATCGATTGTTTCAAAAATAAAACCGACCTAATTACGAAAAACATCAAAGGTAAATTCGTTCCTAAAATAAGTACAACGTAATTAATGTATTTTAACAATATGTCGAAATTTCTTATAAGGAAGCTTCAATTTCGCTTCGTATAATTCGACAGTACTTATTAGTCGATCTCCGTTAATTAATGCTTAAATGTATAAATAGGTATTATATGTGACAAGGCCATTGATATCATATTAAAAGTAATTACGTTTAATAATTAAGGCTATTAATTATTGAACAAATTGTAACATTAGATAACATTTTAAAATATATTTTATAACGTTATTAAAAACATTCCTTGTTCCCCACAATGAATGTTTTTTTTTATACCACAAAGTTGGCATACAAGCATACGGCCCTCCTGATGGTAATTACCGTAGCCTATAGATAGACGCTTGCAATACCGGGGGTATCACTCACGCGTTGCCAACCCTCCCAACCTTACTCACCGTAGGAACACAACATGGCCGAGACCAATGCTATTAGGCTACGATCTTTTGTATATATAGAGGCTTAAAACAATGTAGACAGTGGTTTCATACCAAATTATAAATATTTTCTTTCTTATTTTCAAATCTTCTTATAAATATTTTAAGCATCATTTCCAAACCAATGTTTAAAACCGTGTAGCGCAAGTTTATAAAATTTTATTAAGCAGTCAGTTTCTGAAACGCATTTTAAAAACTAATGACACATTAAATTATAGTTGCCGCTGTCAAATAATCACGAACTTTTATTTTTAGTTTAGGTATTTCTTTTATGAGAAAGCACTAAACATTATGCATAGATAGATAGACTATAATATGGGGTTCTTCAAAAGGGACATACGGCGATACGGCGAGTACTCGATACTCCCTGTGTTGCAAGCGTCCATACGCTACCTACAATGACCGCTTAACCATCAGGCGGGCCGTATGCTTGTTTAGGTACCACCTTAGTGGCATAAAAAAATCGATAAATTACGTTCGCCATTTCAATCCAGGTCCTCTACTGTTACAAACAATCTAGACAATGAATATTGAGAAATTCTTAATTATTTGTGATCTCAATCTCGTTGACTTCATTGAACAATGGGCTGTATCAAAGGGAATCCATTGGTTCGAAACAAATAGCATTAAATACTTTTATAATGATTTCAGAGAATAGTTAACGATAGAGTGTTGTTCAACTGGGGTTATTGAACTATCAGTGTTTTATTGATTAGTTTTTCACCATAACATTTTATGACATAGGGACAAGCTCACCACACATTTCTACAGAACCGAAACAGCCGCAACAATATTCTGAAGATATTATTATATTGAACCCGCAGGACGCTGCATGACTTCTGAGTGAAGCTAACACATAGGCTGCTCGTGTGCATAATGCTGGCCAAAAAACAGATAGGTAAAAATTATAGTATTTGTTTTATTTTCGTTTTAAAACCTGATTTCTCGTAAAAATAACATGAAAGGTATGTTGATATTTGTTTTAATAAAATTTGTGAATTTATATAAATAAAAAACATATCATATCATGAATCTGAAACTTTTACACATAACTAGCTTTTTTGCCTGCGACTTCGTCCGCGTGAAGTTCCGGACCCGTTCCCGTGGGCACCACATTGAATTTCGGGAAAAGCTATAGCCTATGTCACTCCCTGATAATGTAGCTTTCACCTATTGAAATAATTTTTGAAATCGGTCCAGTAGTTTCGGCGCCTATTCAATTCAAACAAACAATCAAATCAAATATTAGTATAGATTTAAAAATTGGAATAACTTAAGTTTAAAATGCGTAGTCTAAGATTAAATATTTTTATCTATATATATAAAATTCAAAGTCCTGACTGACTTAACTATATATCAACGCACAGCCCAAACCGGTGGGTCTAGAGATTCCAAATTTGGACTGTAGGTTCCTTACGACGTCTAGGGGTGTACTAAGAAAGGATTTTTCAAAATTCCTACGGGAAACCGAGATATACGCAAACGAAGTTGCGAGGGTATATCAACGCACAGCCCAAACCGCTGGGTCTAGAGATTCCAAATTTGGCATGTAGGATCCTTATAAGGTCCAGACCGACCGGACCGGACCGGACCGGAACGGACAGGACCGGACCGGAACGGATCAGACCTGATCGGTCTGGAAGGAACCGCACCGTACCGGGCCGTGCCGGACCGGATCGAACCGGACCGGACCGGATTTTTTTTCATAGATAAAATTCAAAGTCCTGACTGACTGACTTAACTATACATCAACGCACAGCCCAAACCAATGGGCCTAGAGATTTCAAATTTGGACTGTAGGTTCCTTACGACGTCTAGGGGTGTACTAAGAAATGATTTTTCAAAATTCCTACGGAAAACCGAGATATACGCAAACGAAGTTGCGAGGGTACATCAACGCACAGCCCAAACCGCTGGGTCTAGAGATTCCAAATTTGACAAGTAGGTTCCTTACGACGTCTAGGGATGTACTAAGAAAGGATTTTTCAAAATTCCCACGGGAAAAGATATATGCATACGAAGTTGCGAGGGGACGCACAGCCCAAACCGCTGGGTCTAGAGATGCCAAATTTGACATGTAGGGTCCTTATAAGGTCCAGACCGACCGGACCGGACCGGACCGGAACGGATCAGACCTGATCGGTCTGGAAGGAACCGCACCGTACCGGGCCGTGCCGGACCGGATCGAACCGGACCGGACCGGATCGAACCGGACCGGACCGGATTTTTTTTCATAGATAAAATTCAAAGTCCTGACTGACTTAACTATATATCAACGCACAGCCCAAACTAATGGGTCTAGAGATTCCAAATTTGGACTGTAGGTTTCTTACGACGTCTAGACGCGTACTAAGAAAGGACTTTTCAAAATTCCTACGGGAAAGCGAGATATACGCATACGAAGTTGCGAGGGGACGCACAGCCCAAACCGCTGAGTCTAGAGATTCCAAATTTGGCATGCAGGGTCCTTATAAGGTCCGGACCGACCGGACCGGACCGGACCGAACCGGACCGGACCGGATTGACGGGACCTGATCGGACCGGATGGAACCGTACCGTACCAGGCCATCCCGGACCGGAATTTGTTTCTGAAGAAAGATATGCTAATTGTTACTAGGCCACGCGGGCGAAGCCGCGGGCGGAAGCTAGTTCATTTATAAAATTTGTTTATGGTTTAAATTGGTTTGGTTGTTACTTAGTTATCTAGTTTTTAACGGCCATTCTTCGATTAGCTAGATTTTGTGCGTCCGGGCTTGTATATTCGTATTATTATCAAATTCAAAAAGGGAAATATTTTTATATGTTAGTTAGCATCCATGTCTAGCTGGTAACAGAAACATAGGCCCCGATTACATAGTTATCTGGCTAAATTAATTTCACAAACCTCTGTTCTCTAAGCACCGTGCCCTGTCCGCACCCCAAAATGTGGTTAAAACTTGCTTGTAACTTTTATGATGTACGGATTTTATTTTTTCCATTCAACATTTTAATGAGTATTAGGCAACGGGTATCACATGAAAAAATATCCACTCAATAAAATCAGTCTGTAAATAATTATCATTGAGTAACCGCATGTCCGAACTAAAGTTATAATTGCCGTGACGTTTTCTTTTCGAGGGTGCACATTCCTAATTACGATATTTGGCACATAACTACTTGTACACGTCTCAAGCCCTCAGTTTCTGCCGCGGTCTTGCAGCAGGTGCAGGTCTTTTACGTTAGTGTATAAGTCAATGAAGCACGTTAGTATATAATTACCGTATCCTTCGTTCAAAACTTTTCTAATTACCGTGTACTTAATTTTATACTAGATTGGTTAAGGTAGACTCTAATTGCTTATATAAATAGAGACAGTGCTTTGGTCTCAGTACAGTGTTGTAATGCAGTATTTCAATACTCTGTAGGTTTTCGAAAATTTTATGAAAAATCGGCGTTTTCTAATTACCGTATACCAATTACCATGTATTTCTAACTACCGTTGTATGAAATTATTAAACTTTTGCTGTGCCGATTTAGTTCCAAACTCCTTCTATTTCCTCAGTTACTCCAGCTACTTTCATGTCAATTCTCACGCCATCACTCCATCTCTTTTTTGGCCTACCCCTGCCCTTCCATCCATCCACATTCATTCTTGGCACCCTCTGGGTCACATGACTGTCCAGACTGTCCACCCTGCGCATCATATGGCCAAACCATCTCAGTCTCTGACCTCTCTTATCGGTTACAGGCGCCACCTTTAAACTCCCCGTTATGTGTACATTCCTGACTTTGTCCCTTCTCGTCACTCCACACATCCATCCACCTCAGCATCCTCCAGCAACATAACCCGAAGGAATAAGTATGGACTGAGCGTTGAACCCTGGTGCACACCTACATCAACAGAAAAGCATTCTGTTGTACTGACGCGGGACCCGGTCGTAGGCCTTTTCGAGGTCCACGAATACCATTTGTAGGTTTTTGTGTGCTCTTTTGTACTTTGTTGTGCCTCCATTATTTTCTCCCACAGCTTTAATGTGTGTGACATCAAGTTAATCCCCCTGTAGCTATTGCACTCCTGGACATCCCCCTTTCTTTTAAAAATAGGTACCAAAGAACTGTCTTGCCATTCCTCTGGGATGACATCCTGAACCAACAATTCATTAAGAAACAAAGTGAGCCACTTGCATCCATAATCCCCTAGAACCTTCCAGACTTCTATTGGTATTGTGTCCGGGCCAACTGCTTTTCCATTCTTCATTTTCCTCAAGGCGTTCTTTACCTCTAATTCATCTACCTTAGCTATCATGCCTATATCTATGTCATTAAGTTTTCTTTTCCATCATAATCATTCTCAACATTAAGTAATTTTTAAAAATATCCCTTCCATCGGTCTCTAATGTCACTATCTTTTACCAATGTTTTACCGCATTCGTCTTTCACACATTTTACGTGACAAATGTCTTTCGATCTTTGATTACGCTGTTTAGCCATTCTGTATAGTTTTTTCTGACCTAGTTCATTATCTAATTCATTATATACTTTTTCTTCTACCCCGGATTTGGAACTCGCAACCACCACCTTTGCCCGTCTCCTCGCCTCGTTATACCTCTCCCTCAATTCAGTTTTCCTATGATCATGTCACGTAACTCTGCCATTCCTTGAATGCACTCTTTTTAATTTTTAATGCTTTTTGGACACTTTCGTTCCACCACCACGTTTCCTATTCAATTTTCGCCCACCTCGTGTTTCCCCAAGGACTTCTTTTGCAGCAGTTCTTATTGCTTTAGCCATTTCCTTCCAATTAGCATCAACATTCATACCTCTTATCGTGTAGTTGTGTCTATACATGTTATACATGTCATTTTTATTATTATTTTAAATAGACATAATGATCTTTTCTAATTACCATTACATTAAGTAATAGATTTATCTAATTACCGTACCCATGAAATGTTTAAGTCTCATTAACTCGGAAACCGCTTTTAATAAACGAATGCCATTTTAATTGTTACATTCGCATGTTTCATGAGTTACATATTTCAATCCTTTTAAAACAAACTAGAGAAAAATAAAAAAGGGTACGGTAATTAGGCGAAGAACGCCTAATGTCGAGAATGACCGTTAACTAGTATGCTGAATAATATGTAGGCGAGCACAACCGCGGGCTGATCTAATCATACTTCATACTAATATTATAAATGAGAAAGTAAGTTTGTTTGTTATTCCTTCACGGCTTGACTAATCAGCCAATCATTATGAAAATTTGTATATATATTGTCAGGGGCACAGAGCCCAACATAGGCTATTTTCTATCCAGTGAAAGTATGTCATTCCAATGGGAAAATATTTTTTTCTACTATTGAGTGCGCTGCAATTGCGACGTCGTCGCCCAACAGATGGCGCTACAAGTCGCGCTATGGGTTGTTTTGTTGTCACACGAGATCTATGTCAAAAAATTAACCGCGAGCAAAGCCGCGGGGTAAAACTAGTAAAAAATAATTCAATTAATAATTGTAAATTTACTTAAATTTTTAAAATCACAGAAGGTTTCTACTATAAATTACAATTTGGAAGACAAAAATAGATAAAACTTTTATACATTAGAGGCTGTAAAACTTCAGTTGAAAATGAATGTATCTTATTTTATTTTTAAAACGAAATAAAATGATTATACAAAGTCTACAGACGTCTAAAAACTTCGAACATTTTGTATTAAAATTAATAAATTTTGATAGTTATATATTGTTTGTGTAGCGACGTTACGCTCTGGAACATTGTGTTCTGATTTAAATTAAGAAAAATATGTAAGTTTAATAATCACTACATAGTATAAAACAAAGTCGCTTTTTCTGTCCCTATGTCCCTATGTCCCTTTGTATGCTTAAATCTTTAAAACTACGCAACGGATTTTGATGCGGTTTTTTTTAATTGATGGAGTGATTCAAGGGGAAGGTTTTAAAGTATCATAAATTCCAAAATTCCCACGGGAAAGCGGGATACACGCAAACGAAGTTGCGCGGGTTTCGCTAGTATTTAATAAAATCTTTTCAATCAATTTTATTAAATATATTTTTTTTATTACATCAAAATGAACCACTAGCGTCTTGAGCCAATTGTTATGTGTGATTAATTATTTATAATCTGTGTAATCTGTATTGAGTTAGAAAAAGAAGAAGAAGTAATATGGTGGAATTGTAGAAAAAGTGTAGTACTTATGTGATTTATAATTTGGAAAACAAGAATAATAATGTAACTTAATGTGAGTTGAACCATATTTCAACCAATTGCTTGAGTGTGAAGTGTGGTTTTATTTCAATTGCCACTCGTCGTATAGCCGCGATAACATCGCCGTGTTAAGGCGTGTACGCACGACCGAACACGAATATGGTGAACATTGAACACGAACACCGAACATGTGTTCGCACGTGTGGACGTAAATTAGCAAAGCGAACATGAACACCTACAAACATAGTTCTACTTGTGTTCGCGCTCAACCACTCACGACCAAACAAGAACATGGTGTCGAACAAAAGAGGCTACCAAGCCTTACTCTTTTGGTTCGAGATGTTCGTGTTAACAATGTTCTTGTTCGGTGGTGCTGAGAACATCGTCTACACAGAACAACCAAATTGGATCGACACGAACACTTTTGACGAACAAATTGTTTGATGTTCGTTAATGGTACGCACGTGCGAACAAAGTGTTCGTGTTCGATGTTCACCATGTTCGTGTTCGGTCGTGCGTACACGCCTTTAGACATGTTCATAGAGAGTACAATATAGAAATATTTGATATATAGGTAATATAGATTCTATCGCTCGTGGAGATGGTTCTCTAGCAACTACGCGATAACAATTTGAAAAAAAAAACATCTTTCATCATCATCATCATATATCTATACATATAATAAAACAGTAGATCCCGATATGTCTGTACTCTGAACATATTTGGCAAAAATGGAGAGGGAACACTTAGAGAAAGGAAATAAAAGCGTTTTATTTTATTTTATTTATAGTCTGTCTGTCTGTTTGAACGCGCACATCTTCTAAGTTACTGAACGGATTTTAATCCTGTTTTCACAGGGAGATAGAGCTCGGCTTGGAGCAGAATATGGGCTTTGTTTCATTTAAATCGCATGACAAAAAGGAGTTATCCTTATATGAACATTTCACGCGGACGAAGTCGCGGGTAACAGCTCGTCAACCCTTAAATGATTATCGATTGAAGGGAGACCCATAACCCTGCACTGACCCAGTGCAGGGAGCGTACTCTGCCACGCTGCTCCAATGCGGATTGGCAGAGGCTGCCGGTGTTTTCAAACCGTCATCCATCGATAACAGCTGGGACTTAAAGTGCCCTCCGAAACACGGAGAAGTTCGACATAACGAAACCCATCCAAACGCTGGCTAGGGTCGACGTCGCTTAACTTGCGTGTTCATATAGATAATTTTAATATTAATTTTAATTGTATTAATATCTATTAATATTATGTCGCGTTGGGTCTGTGACCTGTAATGATGTAATTATGTATGAATAAATAAATAAAATAGAGTGCAACACACAGCGACGCTATCGAGCTCCTCATATTACATACACTGGGCGTCAAAAATAAGTAGTAGTTTTAAAATTGCAATTACTCTTAAACTATAGAAGTTAGAGTTTTGAAATAAAAATCAATCTTTAAAAGACGATTTTATGCTTAAAGTTTTTATTAAATGAAATGAAATTGTCTGTTAACTTGTTTTTATTTCAAATGTCTAGCTTCTGTAGTTTAGGAGATATTGCAATTTTAAAACTGTACTACTAATTTTTGACGCCCAGTGTAGTATAAAATTGAGTCGCTTCCCGCTGTCTGTATGTTCCTATGTATACTTGATCTTTAAAACGAAGCAACGGATTTTGATTTGGTTTTCTTAAATAGATAGAGTGATTGAAGAGGAAGCTTTATATTATGTACTAGCGAAACCAGCGCAACTTCGTTTGCATGTATCCCGTTTTCCTGTGGGAATTTTTAAAATTTTCTCTCCGTAAGAACCATACGATCCTCGTACTTTTTTTTTGCGGGTAGCTGTGGAAATTATAACACATCAAAATTTGTGGCTCTACAATTTATTATTAATTTAAATTTATTTACAGTATTTTTTTAATAGTATTTCATGTTATATTAATGTTTATAAACTAAGTTACCTGCCAGCATAATTTTTCCTTTAGTTTCTCCTTCCTTACTCACTATGGATACTCTTCAAGATTCTGTCCATGCGTTGATGGAGCGTTTTAATTCTGGAATGGCGGATTTCCAAGCTCAATTGAACAAAGCCACTGCTATGGGCCAGGCACCAACACTCCTATCATTAGCAGCTGAATTCAACGCCTTCAGCACCTTTATGTCGACATCTCTGAAGACTCTACAGCAACAGGTCGCTCTACTCTCCCAGCAGCAGGATCATTTTGAAATGAGGACTTGTAGAAAGATGTTGCTTCTCCATGGAGTTGTTGAGGATAAGAATGAAGATATCCCTCTAAAAGTATGTACAATAATCTCCGATAAGTTTAAGATTGCCGATCTCTCTACTCAGTGCATTAGTCGCTGTCACAGGCTTGGGGTTGTGTCCGACAATAAGCCTCGTCCGATATTGGTCAAGTTTTGTGATCAAGCAACGCAACGCAAGATTTGGTCTAACAAAACCATTTTAAAGGGCAGCGGTTTAACTGTGTCTGAGTTTTTGACAAAACAGCGTCGGGATGCATTTTTATTAGCTCGGCAGCACTTTGGCATTAATAAGTGCTGGACCATGGATGGGTGTATATTTGTTGCTGGAGTGGATGGGGTAAGGCACCGTGTGTTCACGGTTGCTGACGTGAAGAGTCTCATTGGCACGGCTACTTCTTCAACTGTGCCGGCAGCGGCGGCCGCTGTGACTGCGGCGCCCTCCTCGCCTAGCACTGCCAAGACGATTCCGGCGGCGACCACAAGATCCAAGCGTCCCATTAAGAAGTGACTTCGTAGTCGGCTGTTGATGTAAGTGGATATACATGTGCGCACTCGTGAACTTGAGCTTCGCCTTGATGTTGTATAGCATCGAGTAGTGGTACGTATCCCCCTTTGAACAGGTAGCTTTCGGGCAGGTTGTGTGATATTCGTCGGGTAGTTCGTTTCGTCTACACTTCATGATAACGTGTGGGTAACAGTACATTATTATTATCTTTTTTTTTCTCTCTCATAATCTGCAATTTTTATTAAAATTATAATGTAGATTTACTTTGCGTGTAGTTAAAAAACTTTTCAGATTGACTTGACCGACCGATTTGATTTTTAGTATTTTTACATTCATTCACTTCTTCTTATTTTCATTACTGGCAACCCAGCCTGTGAATGATTGTTTCTGCCAGTATCAAACATGAAATGGTTACATACAATCACAGCATACAATATTAAATTCTACCGATATCATTTTTATTTTATATTGTTTTCTTTTATTTCTTTTTAATTAATTTAATTATTTCCTTTTACACCTGACGATCTCACTGAGTTTCTTTTATGCGTGCGTGCGTGTATATCTACACTCTAGGTTGAGTGCCGTGAAGGCGCTATTCTTATTCTTTTAATTTATTTTTTACATCTTTGTGTTTAATTAATTTTTAAGTAAGTAGGTACATATTGTTCATTCTAATTTTGAGTATACCATTGATCTATCTGCTGGTAGGTCGTTTAGGCTAGAATTTTTAGCAGTAGGGCGTAACGTTTATTATTAAAATAATCATATAATTGTATTTTATTTATTTATTAGTATTTTTATTTTTTATTTTTTTATTTTTATTGTTTATATTTTTATCACATAATTATGAATGACGATTTTAACAGTGCATTTTATTCCGCAAGCTCAGGTTCTAGTAGTTATAATGATGACAGTTTTTATAGCTTGCCTACTCCGCTGGATGAAGTACTAATTGACACTTTTTCCGATTGCCCAAAAAATTTTAATATTGCTCACATCAATGCGCAAAGCATTCCGGCACATTACCCTGACCTGCTTGCTTCTTTTGATGTGAAAAATCTCCACGCCATCTTGGTATCCGAATCCTGGCTCACGCCTTGTCTTCCATCTACTTCCTATTCTTTACCAGGGTTTCGGCTTATAAGAAATGATAGAGTGGGTAAAGGAGGTGGTGGAGTTGCTATTTATCTTCGTGCGAACATCTCATTTAATATATTGTCTTCTTCGTCCCTAAATAATCCGTCGCACGAAGCCGAATATTTATTTATTGAGGTTATCCTTTCTCACTCCAAAATCCTGCTCGGTGTCTGTTATAGTCCCTCTTCCAATATCAATTACTTTTCTTCTTTTGAAACTCTTCTCGAGAACCTCCTTCCGTCTTTCCAACACTCCATTATAATGGGTGATTTCAATACTTGTCTCCTTAAAAACGACCTTCGTTCCAAATCCTTCTACTCTCTTGCCAACTCCTGTAATCTATCTATCCTTCCCTTGCAAGCTACACATCATTTCCCAAACTGCCAGCCTTCCCTTCTTGATTTAATTTTAGTTTCCTCTCCAGATTTAGTCTTTAAGCATGGCCAATGTGTCGCTGATGCTTTTTCTTTTCATCATCTTTTATTCCTTTCTTACAAACTCCGACCTCCTAAATTCAAACCTAAAATCGTTATGCAGCGCAATTTTGGTGGTATTGACTTAGATAGATTAAAAATAGATGCGAGGGGCTGCGATTGGGATGCAGTCATTAATGCAGATTCCATTGACGAACAGGTGACAATCTTCAACTCTACTTTAGTGCAACTCCTTGATCGTCATGCGCCCGTTCGACCAGTCCGTGTGAAACACTTACCTGCGCCTTGGCTCACAGAGGAAATTAAGGCTGCCATATCAAGGAAGAACCGCGCTAAAACTAAATTTAAGACAAACCCTGATAAGTATCGTGACTATTACAAAGAGGCCCGTAATCGCTGCAATAGGATGTGTAGAGAAGCTCAACGACGCCACATTCATAAATCCGTCGAGAATGTTGACCCAGCCAAAGTCTGGAGGTTTCTCAAGTCTTTGGGAGTTGGTAAAAAACAGCACTGTTTATCCAATAACATTGATCTCGATGCTTTGAACAAGCACTTCACTTATTCAGTTGCTTTGGACAGCAACCTCAAAAACGACACTATAAGTCACCTTTCGTCTTTGCCAACTCCTGACTTCCCTGAATTTTCTTTTTGTCAATTTACTGATTGTGATGTTAAGAAGAGCATTCTTTCTATAGCTTCAAATGCTACAGGAAGTGATAATATCAGTCGTGCTATGATCTTGCCTATCCTTGACATCATTCTCCCTATTATTACCTCCATCCTTAACTACTCCATATCTTCCTCAACGTTCCCTGCTGCGTGGAAAGATGCCTATATAACACCTCTCCCCAAAAAAGCAACTCCTTCTTCCTTTTCCGATTATCGCCCTATTTCTATACTTCCATTTCTTTCTAAAGTTCTTGAACGCTTGGTACAGAACCAATTTAATAAATTTCTCACAATTAACAATGTCCTCAACCCGTTCCAATCCGGATTTAGGCAAGGTCACAGTACGACTACGGCGCTTGTGAAAATTACTGATGACATTCGCTCTGCTATGGATAATTCACAAGTTACTATAATGGTGCTTTTAGACTTTAGCAACGCATTTAATACCGTAGACTTTGATATTTTGTTGTCCATGCTAAGCTCTCTTAACATATCTCCGACGGTTATTGACTGGTTTCGTACTTACCTGTATGGGCGCCGGCAGCGTTTACGCGTCGAGGATAAGTTCTCTTCGTGGTGTAACACGTCTGCTGGTGTACCTCAGGGTGGCGTGCTATCCCCGTTATTATTTGCACTTTTTATTAACTCCATCACTCTCCAACTTCAGTCTTCCTACCACCTTTATGCAGATGATCTGCAGATATATCGTCACTCCCACTTTGATGACCTATCTGCTGATATCGATAAAGTCAATAGCGATCTGGCGAAAATTTCTGAATGGAGTAAATTGCACGGTCAATCCGAATAAAACCCAAGCCATTCTTGTTGGCAGTCCCCGATTAATTGCTAAAATTTATGCCAAAAATTGTTTTTCTATCTTGTTTGAGGGGGTCAACATTAAGTTCTCTGATCATGTAAAAAATCTCGGAATTATTATAGATAAAACTTTGTCCTGGGCACCCCATGTAGCGGAAGTTAGTAGAAAACTATTTGCAGCATCTGGTTCTCTTCGACGGCTTCGTAACTTTTTGCCAATTGACACCAAAATTGCGCTGGCTCAATCCTTACTTCTTCCTATTTTAGACTACGCTGACTCTTCCTTTCCTGATCTCAATCTTGACCTTTTAAATAAACTGGAGCGCCTTCAAAACCTTGCCATTCGATTTATTTTCGGTCTTCGTAAATTCGACCACGTTTCACAGTTCCGATCCCAGCTCCGTTGGCTTCCTATCCGTTTTCGTCGCAACTTACATATTGTTACTCTTTTATATACGATCCTTTTCAATCCCAACACTCCCTCATACCTCAGAGATCGCTTCACTTTTCATGAAGGTTCTACCCTGCGTAGTGCTTTAACGCTTCGCTTGAAAACTCCCTCGCATTCCACTCGTTTTTACGGCGATTCGTTCACTGTCCAAGCTGTCCGTTTGTGGAATTCCCTACCATTAACTGTGCGGCAATCTCAAAGTGTTTTAAGTTTTAAAATAGCTGTTAAAAGTCGTTATTTGCTTGAGTGTGATTGTAGGCATCAATTAGCATTGTTGTAATCCGAATAAATATATTATATATATTTACATGCGTCAAGTATAATATTATAATGTGTATATATATTTATATGTATTATATTTATTTAAGTTCGTTGGATATCTAGTTTTTAAGTATACATATTTATTATTTTTATTATTTTGCTGGTTGGGGGCCGCAGGGCTGCATGTGCAGTAGTGAGTTAGTGCTGCGGATGCACCCCTGTGGTTCTAGCTTATTAATTTGAATGGTTTTTAATTTAGTATTGTTTTTGTTTTATTTCATAATAGATAAGTAGTATTATTGTTTGTTGTACCACGCAACCCGTGTATGATTTCTTGTCCAGTCTTTTAGGTTGTCTGGAAGAAATTGCCTAGCGATAAGACCGCCTATTGTACCGTGTATTACTAAGCTTTATTTGTATTGTTGTATTTGTTCTTTGGTGCAATAAAGTGTTTTGTATTGTATTGTATTGTACTTCAAGGAATCTTTTTCACACATTCAGCAATTCATTTTAATATTATAGATAACTAGCTTTTCCTCGCGGCTAGGCTCGCGGTTAATAAATTTTAACACCATTTCCTGTTAGACCAACTATTACGCACAACAAGTTGGTCCAACAGGAACAATTCGCAAAAAATAAGTATTCCTGTTGGACCAACTATTTTTTTTCGCTGTTTTGTAATGGTTTTCAGATGGTTTAGGGATGGTTTTTATATGGTTTATAGAGTAGAAAAAATATTTTCCCATTAGAATGGCATACTTTCACGGTATAAAAAGTAGCCTATGTTGGGCTCTGTACCTATCTGTCTGTAAATATATACATACAAATTTTCATAATGATCGACTAATTAGTCAAGCCGTGAAGGAATAACAAACAAACTCACTTTCTCATTTATAATATTTGTATGTAATTATACGTACAAGGATTTTCCGAAACAAAGTTTTGCTCGGGTTTCCCTAATATATTCTAAAATTTTAATATAGACACACTATACTATAAAACATAATAAAATAAACGCGATAAATTTGCAAATTTAATTTACGAAAACACAAGTCAATTGGGATCGTAACATAAATACTAAATTGTATAAACAAGGCAAATTTACAGGAACAGAGCAACAATAGAGGCAAAGGTGAGGTCAGAATTATGAGGTTTGTTGTTATTTGCAAATTGTTTCCGATTTTGCCCCGAAAATTTGCCCCAACTCCAGGAAATCTGAGTTGAACAGAGATTAATGTACTGAGTTTATAGGTAGCATCTAAATTAAATCATCATGTAACAAGCTTAAGCGTTTTATGTAACCTATCTAATCTGATTTGTGACATTAGCACTTTTGGAGTCGCATAATACCATTTTAAAGTTAATAAACCATTCAATTTATGGCTGTTACTGTCAAACTAAAGATTAAAAAGATATAGCTTAGCTTGAGTCCTAATGTGGAGTTAACATTGAAATGCGTTTTTGCAAATGGCAATTAAATAATTTTTAGATAATAAGATAAGTTGAGCAGAAGAATAAAAAGGTATAAGAAAAAACACATTTTTATCATAAATTGGTTGTTTTAGCATATAATTGTGTTTGTTTCTTCACGTCCATCTGTCGTTCTGTCCGCAGTCTAGCTCTGAGAAATGAAGTACTGCAGTTGGAAGGTAAAATGAAATGTAACAAATTTCCCATAGTGTGGACGCCTTGTGCACACGAACTGTGCACACTACGCGCACGAACAGGGGCCCAAGTATGCCAAATACAAATGCACAAATAGAGTGTCGATAGTGTGTCACTTGAATAGTTTTTGACATTTGGTATTCTCATATTTGTTTAAGTCCGAGGCCATTTCATTGACACACTATCGAACTACTATCTTTTCCGTAGTATCTTTCACATAAAAGCGATTTAACTGAAATAGTAGTTCATGATAGATTTTAACTGTCGACCATTCCGTTCATATTCCACTTCCACTGACACTCTATAGTCAATACATTGAGATACTAGTTTAACTTTTAGCAAAATACCGAATTTGGCGCTATGAAAATATAATGACAATAGGGTGATGGGATGGAAATAGTTGGTCGCCTGATTTAAAATAGCAGACTTGGACCCCTGGGCGTACGGGAAATATGTGTACGGGAAATTCTTTCATTAGGTTTTACATTACATGTTACGGTAGGTACAGCAGTCTGTGTAGCGTTTCTATATAGGGTTATTGGTAACTAACGCAAAACCTCTTGAAGGCAGCCTTAGGTACATGATTAGGCACTTTTTCTGATTGGCCTCGGGTCTTGGATGTTTATCTATATATGTATTTGTTATAAAATATAATATCGTTGAGTTGGTATCCCATAACACAAGTTTCGAACTTACTTTGGGGCTAGCTCAATCTGTATGAATTGTCCCTATATATTTATATTTATTTATTTATTTATGAAAAGTTTGTCACCAAACCCAGTGTAGTGAGTTAGACTATGCATCGTATGGTGGGTAAAATATGCATAGTCAATAAATCGCTATATTCTTATGACTTGGAGGAATTAGGCAAAAGTTAAGCGGGGTTTGCGCATTCGCTGCGTGGTAGGATATTTTGCCCTATATTTTTGCCATTTAATGGTTTCTGTGTTTAATTGAGCCGTTCGTATTTTAGGGCTTAACTTACGTAGCTTAATATAGAAGTTGTAACAGCATTTAGCAAATTACTGATTTAGGCAACAGATTGTGTTGTTTATCGTTTTACATATGAAGTTATTGAGATACTTCGGCTTTTTATTTTACTCCTAATACAAATCTGCCTTCTGAACTGGTGGTAGGAAAAAAAGTGTGACCATTGGAAAGAACTTGTAATATTTTAATAAAAATATTTGACACTAAATTATGTATTACTAGCTTTCCCCGCGGCTTCGCTCGCGTTAATTTTATGACATAGATCTCGTTTGACAACAAAACAACCTCTCTCACCACTCCCTCTAACCTATTCAAAAACGTACCTACATAGGGGAAAAAACTATCAATAAATGTATTTTCTCAAGTCGCAACTTTATCTTATTCTGACCCATACCTGTGGTGCAGTAGCAAGGCACACACTAAACCGAATTATATTGACATTGACTGGAACAGTGAGCAGTTTTCTTTTAGGTATTTTATAGCTTTCCTAAACACTCGATAGATAGCGCAGCCGACACTTTTGGTAATAGAAGAGTGGGTGGGTCGATCGACCTTTTTGCTACAAAGTCGTCATTTATTTTAATTAAAAAAAAGTTTTGAGCGTTGTCCACATTCAATCTTAAAGCCGACCAGTCTTGTCCACATTCAATCTTACAGCCCTAACCAATTGATTTCGTAATATCCTGTAGAATCAAATGTTTCCCTTGGTTTCCACAGGTATGAACAGCACACCGTGATCGCATATTGATTTATTAGTTACGTATTACTGAATACAAAGATTATTGTATTTACTACAATGTATTATTATGTAAGTAACAACTTTTTAAGGTTACAATGTTACATACAATACAAACAAACTTCAATCAACGCTTCAGAAATGACAAATGACAGAGACAGAAATTAATCAAATTGACATTCTGTCAGTTTGATTAGTTTCTGTTTCTGTCATTTGTCATTTTCAGAAATAACAAATGACAGAAACAGAAATTAATCAATCTGTGTCAGCACAGACTAAATATTTGGCCTCAACAACACCAAAAGTGATGCTAGCGCCATCTTTTGATGATTTTAAAAACCAACTGATTATACCTACTGGAAACCTGCTCATTTTGATAGATTGTCCATTTGTTAATAGGTATTGATTTCAGAAGTGCAATTGCAATTGCTAACTGCGAGTATCATAATCCCACTATATATAAAGGCGAAAGTTTGCGAGTATGTTTGAATACGCAAATGAAGTTGCGCGGGTTTCGCTAGTAATATATAACTTTTTTTTATTCTAATGGGAGAAAATAGATCGTAACGCGAAGCCACGGGAGTTGGCTAGTTATTTAATAAAAATGTGTATTAAAATCTTTATTTGATTTTCTGCTGTCTAGAAAATAAGATAAAAGGTAGTTTCGTGAATGTCCCCCGGCGTAATCCTGGCTTTATCTTCAAAGCAATTTGGCTCTTTGCTTGGTCACTATGTCTGAATGAAAATCCTGTTTGAGTTCCCTATAAATGTGAGGTGAAACTTCATATCATTTTATCTCAGAGCTCATGTTAAAAATCCTACTAATATTATACCTAAAGGCGAAAGTTATGTGTATGTTTGTTACTTCTTCACGCTCAAATGGCTGGGCCAATATTTATGATATTTGGTATGTAGGTAGCTATCAGCTTTTTCGGGCTTTTCCAAGGTACGCGATTTCCGTAGGATTTCATCAAAAGTCCCATGTAGATGGCGCCACTGTCCATAAATAAATACACGCAAAAGAAGTTGCGTTGGTTTTTTTTTTTACCACACAGGTGGCAAACAAGCATACGGTCGGCCTGATGGAAAGCCGTCACCGTAGCCTATAGACGTAAGCAATACCGGGGATATCACTCACGCGTTGCCAACCCTCCCAACCCCCCCAAGTGGAGCTCTGGAGACCTTACTCACCGTAGGAACACAACATGGCCGAGACCAATGCTATTTGGCTACGATCTTCTGTAAGGTGGAGGTCCTTCCCCAGATGGGCTGATTTGATTTGAGCGGATTATCCGCTGTGCCCTTCCTCTCTTTCACTAGTTGTGGAATAAAATACTATTATGTATCATCATATGAATCCGTAATAATTCCACTGCAGGGGTACGGGTCTCTTCTATCGAAAATGATTAGAGCGTACTTTGCCACGCTGCTCCAATGCGATTTGGCGGAAGACAGTATTTTTAAGCCGCCTTAAGGCCAGGGGCCCAAGTCTGCCAAATACAAATGCACCAATAAAGTGTCGACAGTGTGTCACTGTATGCTCATATTTGTTTAGGTCTGAGGCCAATTCATTGACACACTATCGAACTACTATTGATCTTTTCGGTAGTATCTTTCACATAAAAGCGATTTAACTGAAATCGTAGTTTATGGTGGATTTTAACTGTCGACCATTCCGTTCATATTTCACTGACACTATAGTCAAAACATTGAGATACTAGTTAACTTTTAACAGAATACCAAAGGCACTATAGAAATAAAATGACAAATGGGTGGTAATGGTATTGCAATTGTTGGTCACCTAATTTAAAATAGCAGACTAGGCCCCCGTCATCCATCCACAACAAAAATTGCACATAAAATGCAGTAAGAAAGAAAGAGCGTAGCGTTTTTAGGGACAAGTCACACATCGTAGAGTACCCCAAAGAAAGTTCGAAACTTGTGTTATGGGATATTAACTCAAAGATACTATATTTTATAACAAATTAAATACATAATTACATAGATGAACATCCAAGACCCGGCCAATCAGAGAAAGTTTGTTTTTCATCATGACCCGACCGGGATTCTAACCCGGGAACTACCGGTTGGCGGTCCGGCGTGGTAACCGCGCCACGGAGGTCGTCCGGAAGAATTCTTTTGTCCTTCATGATTATGAAACTTTAGTTTAACGTAAATGGAAAAACGATCATCATAATCAACCCATAATCATCCTACTGCAGGGTTACGAGTCTCCCTTCAATCGAAGGGGACTAGAGCGTACTCTGCCACGCTGTTCCAATGCCAATTGGCAGAGGAAAAAGGGTATCTAAGTGAAATCGTTTAGAGTTTACGTAGAAAATTCCACTCATTATTGGAATATAAAATGAGATAACGCTAGAACAGAAAAACGTTAAATGTTCCAGCTACACTCAAAATCTGTAACAATATCAAAATACACAACAATACAATTCGATACATTGTACTCAATGCACAAACACTACCTCCGTGGCGTAATGGTTACCATGCCAGACCGCCACCCTGGAAGGTCCCGGCTTCGATTCGAATCCCGTTTGAGTCCTGATGAAAAACTAACTTTTTCTAATTGGCCTGGGTCTTGGATGTTTATCTATATATGTATTTGTTATAAAATATAATATCGTTGAGTTAGTATCCCATAACACAAGTTTCGAACTTACTTTGGGGCTAGCTCAATCTCTATAAATTGTCCCTATATATTTATTTATTTATTATATTACTATACTCGTGGTGCGAACCGCCCCAACACCCAGCCATTTTGTGTTCACCGTATTATGTTTATTTGTATTCTAATGTAAATATGGTCCTAATTTATTAATGAACTTCCTTTTAACACATGACTATAATATAGGTTACATATTATTATGATCGTTTAAGCAAGGAATAATGGTCTAGTATTCAATGAATATGGATGGCTTTTTGTAGTAAGCAACATTTTTCTAACTATTTACAATACAATCTTTTTTTTACTGAATACTAGATCATTATTTTCTTGCCTAAACGATCATATACATGTTACCTATATAGTTATGTGTTAAAAGGAAGTTTACTAATAAATTAGTCTGTGTGTTGCAAATGAAGCATATTCTATGTATTCTATTTATATTTTTTTATTTATAAATTCCAACAACATTCAAAGTCAATATCACCACAATTCGACACATGGTAATGTACAAAAACAATTTTGCGTTAACGCAGTATACTATCGACCTATTTTAATACGGAGGTCATGGCAGAACGTTGTTCGATAATAAATCATGCATTGTGACCGCCGACAAAAGAAGTCATTTTTGGTTGGAAAGTGCCCTATTCAAGAAAGCTACCTTGTAATATTTGCAATATATCAAAGCCTTGTTTCTCATGGAAGTTAATTTTCGAAATACAATGCTTTTCAAATTTCATGTTTTGTATCGTGGATATTAATATAAAATTCATTTGTACAGGCAGTGGCAGCTCAAATAGATATCAATTTCAATGTTCCCTATTTCAAAAATATTGGTTAAGGCATTCCACTAAATTCAAATCTGATTTATAGACATACTCTGCTCAATTTTGTTTGTGTGTATCCCGCTTTCCCATGGGAATATCGCAAAATCCTTTCTTATCTGATTCCACTCGGAATTTCACATAAAAACACATCAATTTATTAAGAATAGTTTTGTGTGCTACCTAACCTAATAATTTAAATCAGAATCCGGTTTTCCTACTCTTGTGTCTGATTTTTTTAGGACTTTGTTGTCACAGCTTAACGAAATGTAGGATTATTATAACGTTGGCCCTTTGTTACAGGCGTTTATAGTCAATGGCAACTGTACCATCAAGCGAGCCGTGAATTCTCATAAGATATGTCTCAAATAGGTGTTGGGATTCCCGTGATACCAGTAAAAAGTCGTAGTTTACACTGATCCTTTATGTTAAGCCGAGCGAAAGAAAGGAGTAACTATTTGTTCGAAATTCACATTTATTTCACTTGTGATATCGAGTCCATCCATGTATTTGATTGATAGAAATTTTGTTTGATGAATCAATCGGATAAAAAGAATGGACTTTTGGTTTAGGCGTCGTTAAAATTTTTGTAACGAATTTTTAATAAACAAATTGAACACAAATTTAGAAAGCGCCACTTGCTTATTGGTCAAGTTTGACAAGTTTGTGTTATGGGTATCAGAAAGCAGACGTCACCCAGACTCTAGCTAGACAAATACAAAATGTATGTGCAAATTGACAAAATGTTGTGTGACTTTGACATTCTATTGACCTCTTTTCATTCTGTTATGAGTAGGCAACATGGTCAGGGAAAGCCCTGGAATGTGGCAAGAATATTTCTGTGTATAACCTGTGGTTATCATTTACAATCAGCCTGGTCAGCATGCTCATTTGTCATCATCAACATCTCAGCCACAAGAAGTCCATAGCTGGTCATAGGCTCATTTGTAAACTCTTTCATAAAAGAAAACATGTTATATATAGGCAATAGTGATCCTTTTTGCCAGTCCGTAGTAGGGACCGCATTCACAAACCCCTCGTTATTGACAATTCGTTTCCAGTGATACGGAAGAAGCCGTTTTTTCAAGCTTACCTACCTGAGAATCTCAGATTTTTTTTATACAATTGAACCCTCCAAGTGAATTTAAGGCGAGTTTAACATAAGACAGTGATTTGGGCTCAAATAGAGCGTGATATGGCTACATAGCAATTGCGGAAAATACGAAAAAAAAACAAAAACATTTATTATTTTTACCCAAGCGGAGAATGGTAAAGGTATTTTTTATAGTAAGCCCCTTTACAAATTGTCATATTTTCATACAAATCGGTTTAAGTTTATCTATTCGTTTTGTGGTTTTGCTGTTATTTATACACTTTGAGACTATATTGAGAGCTAAATAGGTAATAACTATTCCGTGACGGACTTCGTCATGTAATGGTGCCATGCCGGCCCGCCACTAAGGAGATCCCGGTTTTGAATCCTGGTCTGGTCATAATGAAAAACGAATTTTTTCTGATTGGCCTGCGTCTTGGTTCTATATTATATAATGTATTTGTCCTTTTTTAGGGACATCGCAAAAAGGCTGCGACAAACCACTGGTGACCCAAAGGCTGGCAGTTACTTCGCTCAACGGATATCTATCGCCGTTCAGCGAGGTAACGCTGCTAGCATTTTGGGCACCCTGCCACAGGGACCATGTCTTTTTAATGCTTAGTTTCATTTCATTTTATTTAGTTTTTATTGTTAGTTTAGTTTTTAATTAGCTTTTAATTTTTATTGTTAGTTTAGTTTAATTAATTTTATTTAAAATTCATGTTATTTATTTATGTATTTTACTAATAAATGATTTGTATAGTATTTGTTATAAAATATAGTATCATTGAGTTTGTATCCCATAACACAAGTCTCGAACTTACTTTAGGGTTAGCTCAATCTGTGTGATTTGTTCTTTCATATTTATTTATTTATTCCATGGAATAAACCTCAAAATATAAATGGAAATCATTAAAATAAATGCCAATACTTATCGTGTTACTGTGTGCGGTTTGTTTTGTGAGTCGAAACTGCGGGCCAATATATGGAGCCCGCTATGAAATATTGAATACTTTATAAAATACAATTCTGTTATCATCGAATACACTTTATAAAGGACAAAGCTATTGTTCTACCAGGAACAATTGTTTTCATTTAAAATTTTACAACATGCTTAATGGAGTGGAAACGGTATTTAACACTTAGTAATTTAACATAATAGAATGAAATTTCTTTCAATTACATCATACGACCTCCGTGGCGTAAAGGTTACCATGCCAGACTGCCACGCCGCCATCCAGGAGATCGAATCCCGGTGTGGTCATGATGAAAAACGAACTTTTTCTAATTGGCCTGGGTCTTGGATGTTTATCATTAAATGTATTTGTTATAAAATATAGTACCGTTGAGTTAGTATCCCATAACACAAGTCTCGAACTTACTTTGGGGCTAGCTAAATCTGTAATCTGGATATATTTTTTTGTTTTATTATGCACTTAAACTTAGAATTTTTACTTTACATATTGTAACGATAACATTTTCTTTTACTTTTATCAAAATTTGGCGATTTTAGGTCAAAAGAAAGCACCTTATAGGTTTTTAGTTCACAGACAGACGGGCGAATGGACAGATAAACACCCGGACAATAATGTGATGCTATAATCTTAACTAATTTAAAACTAAAACCTTTTGTTCTTTTGTGACGACTTCTGTGGCGTAATGGTCACCACGCCAGACCAGGAGGTCCCGGGTTCGATCCTATCTCATATATCCGATTATTTAATATTTAATACAGAATAATAAAATGTAACTCTCTCATTGTAAATGACTAATGGTTAAAATTATATGGTTAAAAACTAACTATTTGTTAAAAATTGCTACGAATTTTCATTAGTATACTTTACTACTGATCAAACAATCGGCCCTAAGCAAGGGCCCACAGAATTAAGTATTTTTGACTTTGACTTTGAGTGAAGTGCAAGTGACAAAAGGGCACAGCGGATAATCAGCTCAAATCGGGGCAGCCCGTCTGGGGAAGGACCTCCACCTTACAGAAGATCGTAGCCAAATAGCATTGGTCTCGGCCATGTTGTGTTCCTACGGTAGTAAGGTCTCCAGAGAGCTCTGGAGACCTTACTTAAGTAGAGCTACTTGGAAGAGTTGACCCCCGGTATTGCAAGCGACTATAGGCTACGGTGACGGCTTACCATCAGGCCGACCGTATACGCTTGTTTGCCACTTTTGTGGTATAAAAAAACTACCTTGGTTGATCTTTGTGTAAGGAGAACGTATATTTCTAAGAAATGCTGAATGGATGGAAGATTTTTCCATTTTAACATAGAGTGTTTACATTCTACATTTGAATGGATAACAAATTTTACAATAGAAAAAAGTCGACCATCGAACCTGATTGGAAACGAACCGTAAGCGATTTCAATTGTTAATTTAATTTCTCTACTTAGAAATCCAGTGGGAATTTCCTGCTCATTTTTATAGCCAACAAAGCGTTCCCTAATAAACTTGCGAGCGTTCGTACCAATTACATCAATTAATTTGACGTCGACACTTTTATTTTCTGGAAACAATGAATCGAACCCTGACAGAGACAAATTAAAGTTACTGAAAGAGTGTAAAGCCGTGTCTATATACAGGTGTAACGTGAAGTGAACATTACATCACCGTAATGTTACAAGTAACTACATTACATCGGGAAACAAAGCTTCACAAGTGAAAACAAAATTTATTATTACTTCACGCTCGTAGTTGATAGCTGTTTCTTTTTTCTTTTCTTTTTTTCTATTTTAATTTTATTTTTAATCTTTTTTTTATGTTATACGACAGACAAACAGGCAAGCGGGCCACCTGATGGTAAGTGGTCACCGCCGCCTATGGACATCAGCAACACCAGGGGCACTACCAATGCGTTGCCCACCTCTGACAAGAACTCTAATGTATGTACCTCTTCAACAGTCTCATGTCATAGTCAGTCATTATTATAATTTTTGAAACATTTTTGTAAACGTTGTGTTTACTTGAAATGGGGTTACATGCTGGACCAAGATTTAAACAAAATTTAATGAATGTATACCATGTAATATGTTGGTGTACCTAAGTAAATAAATAAGTAATTGAATCTTAAATATTACATTACTGGTTAACGCTCGTCGTGAGGAAACACCTAAATATTATATCATGTTACTCCAATCTGAACCGAGCTTAAAGTATTGTCGGAAATATTCGCTAAGTGCTTTTTTGCCATGCTGATTTGAGAAACTCGAAGTCTTTTTCCTTGTCCTTTGTGTCTTTTCCTTTGAAGCGACGAGTACTCCTTTAGGTTCGGGTAAGGCGGTGATTGTTTACCGTCATATTTTAATGATTCTGGTAAAGTGAAGGCAAGGGAAATTAGCGGGTGTGATAATTTGCATTTTTATTAAACGAAAACAATCTTTCTTTATACTTTTTTTAATGGAAGAGCACGTGGAACACCTGCGGGTCCTATTCTCTCATATTCTTGTAATAAAAACAATTACAATTTAGTCTCAATCTCAATCGTTCGTTTTAAATATAGAGACAAATCACACAGATTGAGCTAGCCCCAAAGTAAGTTCGAAACTTGTGTTATGAGATACTAACTCAACGATATTATATTTTATAACAGATACATATATAGATAAACATCCAAGACCCGAGGCCAATCAGAAAAAGTTCGTTTTTCATCATGACCCGACCGGGATTTTAACCCGGGACCTCCTGGGTGGCAGTCTGGCGATCTGGCTGTTTTATATTGTATGCGCAAGACAAACGTAGTACACAAGGCTGCCAAACTGAAGTGGAACTGGGCTGGATACGTGGAAAGAATGGGGCATCTATCTCCAAAAGTCTTGTTTAGAAATTTAAAAAAAATCATGCTTGTAGACCATAATGCTGAATCGTCAAATAAAACTATAACGGTTAAGTAGGATCTACTGTTACCGAGTAAAAGCCGACGAACTTATAAAATAAAATTTCTTTGATGAAAACTTTAAAATGTGATAGAATTTGATATTGGACTCATCTGCAGGCAAGCACAGCAAATACGGAACCCTATATTGTGCGTGGCCCGACACGTACTTGCCCGGTTTTTATTGTGCTTCCAAAAACTATGCGTTCTAAACGCATAAGCGGTTGCATATTATACCGTAAATGCGGTTAACTACTACCGCGGTAGGTTTACAAGGCTCTTCAACTAAAAAAAAGTTTCTGAGTATAAGCGATTCTGACCTACCGTGTTATTTCAGTAATATAGGTAATTTATTTTATTAGTTCGAAAACTAATTTATAGCTAAAGACCGCCCCGCGATACAACTTTATGGGCGTCTGAGTAAAATGTCGAAACTTTTTATGGCAGCCCAATTTTATTAGGAGAACCATAAATACGGGTTTTTAAATTGGCGGTTTTTAAACGTTTTCAGCATTTTGAATCGTATATTATAATGATGAAAGTTTAAAAAAATATTCTGTTACTTTTTCACGTAAAAACTGTTTGACAGATTTGCAGCAGGTACGTAATTTATAATACAATATTTATAATACAACATTTAAAAATGCTTTGTCCTGAATAATTGACTGACTGACTGACGGATCAACGCACAGCCTAAACTGCCGACCGTAGAGTAAATAAATAAATAAATAAATATATAGGGACAATTCATACAGATTGAGCTAGCCCCAAAGTAAGTTCCAAACTTGTGTTATGGGATACTAACTCAACGATATTATATTTTATAACAAATACATTATATAGATAAACATCCAAGACCCGAGGCCAATCAGAAAAAGTTCGTTTTTCATCATGACCCGACCGGGGATCGAACCCGGGACCTCCTGGGTGGCGGTCTGGCGTGGTTACCATTACGCCACGGAGGTCGTCAAAAGTAAAGAGACCTGTAACTTGAAAGCTTATTCTTGTATGACGTAGTCATCCGATAAGAAGGAATTTTCCGAAGTACCCACGGAATTCGCTACTAAAGGTCCAATTCCAAGACTGACCGCACGCTGTAGACTGCATCTGCAGACTGCAAGCGACACTACTAGTTGCTATGTATCTGTATGATCCGCCGAACGCGGTGTCTTGCGTCCTGACCGCGCTTTGTATCTCTTTCATAGAAATAAGTACGTCGCTTGCGGTCTGCAGCGTGCGGTCCGTCCAGGAATAGTAAATTTTTAATATTTATTATACACTCACACTTCAGTTACGACTTTATTTAGTCTTGGTCATAAAGATGCGTATTAATAAATCGTATTCGTTTTTTTTATTCGACAGCATTTAATGTCCGTCGATCGTAAAATAGACTATTTGTGAAAGGGTTTTTTAGGCGCATCGGAACTAACCATCCAATAAAGTGGCCTGTGATAATAGGGCATAAATAATGGAATTGATTTTGAGCAATAAACCTGTGGTTTTTTTGTGTGTGGTAGAAATAAACTTTCCATACTGTGTGTAATGTTATTGCAGATAGTGAAGTAATATATGAAATATATGAAATTTCATTTCATTTAAAAATGATTTAATAATTACAACAGCGGCAAAGGGCATACAAATAAAATAATCTATACTAATATTATAAAGAGGTAAAGTTTGTGTATTTGTTAAATTGTAAGGGGTAATCTCGGGATCTACTGAACCGATTTTAAAAATTATTTCACCAATAGAAGGCCACATTATTGCTGAGTGTCATAGGCTATATAAAAAACCAAAAAAATAAAAAGGCTTTTACATTATGCCCAACGAAGTGGGCACGGGTCAGCTAGTAATTTAGGTATATATTTTAAAAAAAACACACAGCGGCATCTGTTCCCACAACAAGCTAGACTTAAACTGAGACTTCAAAAAAATACTACTAAATACTATTAAAATTCTACTAATATTATAAATATTATAAGCCAAAGTCAAAGGGTTTATTTGGACAAAATTGGTTATAAATGGACATAAATAACTTATTATTGGCTCACTATTTTGTTAACATTTGTTAGCATGCAAACTTGTGATTATAAAGGTGAAAGTTGTGTAGGTATGTTTGTTACTTCTTCACGCTCAAATACCTGGATCAATATTTATGAAATTTGGTATGTAGGTAGCTGATACCTTGGATTAACACATGGGGTACTTTTTATTCCGAAAAATACGCGATTCCCGTAGGATGTGATCATAAGTCTGATATAGATGGCGCTGCTGTGCATAAATAACTACACGCAGACGAAGTTGCGCGGGTTTCACTAGTATCCCAATATGTTCATGTTCACATTATACCAAAAAGGTCACTTTGGTTTGTGTCATTTACTATTAAATACTTTACTATTAAAATACAGTACTGTATAACGACTTTGAAATTACTGATCAATAAACCACTCATGTGTAACCACCTTTGTTATGAAACAATTTCATAATCTACTAATAATCTTAGAAGTTAACAACTATTTAAGCGTTCAAAGACCTAATTTATGTATGTAATTAACCATCAAGGCTACAAAGTTAATCATAGTTCACATTGATTAACCTAAAAAGCTAGCAAAAAATATGTTTTCAGTAAAAAGTTTTGGAAAACCAAACTATTTATTTATACTATTGAAAATATCTAGTTTTTTTGCGGTCACAAAAAGAAAAAAAAATTTTTTTTTTCTTTAATTCTAAGATATAAAGGCTATATTCGTTTGTCCAATTAATTTATAATAGCAAAAGTTTGTTTTTCCATTTATAACCGTGTAATGTCGATGTTGCGTGACCCACTGAAAGCTCTGTTTGCATTCGTTTATATTGAAGTTTAGTTCTACGAAGTAAATGTAAGGAATAATCTAAACGATTAGTTCTAGAAACTACATAACCAATAATTAATGTCTATCTCGAAATGAGGTCGAGAAACACGAAAGCTCAGTGCATTCAAAAACACAAGACACGCACGCTCGTTTGCTAACTTTACATATAAAAAACGTTGAAGGCGATTTTTATTCAAACGTATTTAAAAAAAAATATATTATACCTTCATTGCTATTTTTTAAATGCTAGTATTTTTGTAATAATGTTCTAATTGATAAATAAAAAAATAGTATTTTTGTAATAATGTTTTAATAGATGAATATATTTTTTTTTTTGTAAAATTACAATTATTCATTAAAGTAAAACTAAAACTAATATTAGAAATGACATAAACAATTACACAACAAATCAAAACCGAACTCTTTTGTAATTTTTTATATTTTATAATACTTTTTCTCAATGGTTTTTATACGTCTATTTTACTTTGTCACTTAGATTCATCGTTTTCCTTGCTCGCACGCACATTGTAAACTCACATAATTTATAATTTATCTCGATTTCTTCAATTATTTCCTTTCTAGTCCTTTTTTTTATTTATTTTTATTTATTAAACAGCACATGTAACAATATAGAATCCTTAGAGACTAATTAAAATTATTACATATACCCTGTAAGGGTGTAGGCAGATAAATAGAGTGGCGCTGATGAAATTCTATACAGTATAAATAACATACTTAAATTAATAAACACAACAATATTATTCACATTCATAACAAAGCCATCGACATTATAACGTCCTATCTTCCATAAACTCTTTTATTGTGTAATAACATTTTTCTTCTTATCCTTTCTCCTTATCTTCACATAGTATAAAATGAAATCGCTTTTGCTGTCTGTCTGTGCGTCTGTGTGTCGCTATGTATACATCTTTAAAACTACGCAATGGATTTTGGTGCGTTTTTTTAAATAGATAGTGATGTTTTTTTTTTTTTTTGTTTTTGTTTGTTTTTTTGTTTTTCTTTGTAACCGCATTAATATTTAAGAGAGCATATTTTTTTTTTTTTTTCTATTTTTGTATTAACGCATGGATGTTTTGGTTTTAGCTGTAAATTCATGTGTTTGTTAGATAAATAAATAAATTCAAAAGGAAGGTTTATGTGCAAAATACATTCAGAAATTCCCGTGGGAAAGCGGGGTACACGCAAACGAAGTTGCGCGGATTTCGCTAATCCTAAAATTTTAATGTACTTATACCTACATTGTAACTAATGAGTGAAAAAAAAGGAGAGAAAAAAAAAGTACAAAATGACAAAAAAGGCCGTAACCGTTTTTCTTCGCCATTTCTTTTTACCGGTTGCCATTTTTTTGTGTCCGAAATGGTGGTAGTCTATAACGTAGTTTAGTTTCTTTATTTAAACAAGTTGTAAATGACAAGAAAATGTGCCTTTGAAGGTCTAATGGGTAAAAAAACACATGCTCAATTTGCAACTATAAATAATTTTAAAGATTGTCTAACATCGAAATCCCAAAATAAAGGCAATTTTAGTACATTTCATTAAAACCCGTACAAATAGGCATTCATTTTGCACTGCGGTTTATGCCTGACCCATTTAAAGTTAGACCCTTAGGGAGCTGTTGGAGTTACAAAATAAATATAAGTTAATTTTATTCTACCTCTCAATAGGATCTGAATACAGACAACACTTTGTGTACATTTAATAAGCGAACTATTGATATTTTTACGCGAGGGATAATTGTAACAATGTTTATTAACAAACACGGAACGTTTATATTTGTTCCTGTTTTTTATTTCTGTACAAAATCAATAAATAAATAAAAAATAAATATTTTTGCCATCTAGTCCCAAAATAAGCAACTAAGCTTATACTATATAGGCACTACATTGCTGATGAATACACATAAATACTTGTTTTTTGTAAATAAATACTTAATACATACTTGAGTTTCGACGGCGTCGAGGGAGCTTTTTAGAAACACGAATTTTAAAATTAAAAGTGTATTTTCTCTATGAGAGCTTGTTACAGACTAACTTACAATCTAATAATCCTAATAAGTCTCACAAAGGACTGCAAAATGCTAGTCCGCTAAAATGTCAGACAAAACAAAAGTGGTCCGATAATGCGTGGGCAGTACGAGGAATATGCACTAAGCGTTGATAAGGACCGTACGCGGTGGAGTAGCACCGTGCATAACTCATAACATAGAAAACATCCAGACCAAGGCAAACAGACATGTTGATGCACACAAATGTTTGCCTTGTGGATTCGAACCCGCGGCTTTCTGTCAATCCTGCAATAAATGTTGCGTAAAAACTAATCTGAGCTAGTCACCAGGCACCAGAGGGCGCGGATTTGATTTGATAGATAGATAAAACATTTATTCGCTTGCCACGGACAATACAATTTACATAACACAATTAACACTTATTACTAACTTACAATAACTTCCACTGGGGACAAACATTTATTTATGTGTTAAGCGCGTCACAGACGGTGAAGATGCTATTCAACGTACCATCACAAACGGCAAAGAGAATATACAGGGTGCCCTGAGGGCGACCGACACTCCCGAAATTTCTTAAGAGGTTTATACATCTGCTTTATGCTGGTGAAAGATCTTTTGTCTAAGTATGATAGTTTCGGAGTAATTGACTAACAAACATTAGTTGTAAAACTGTGTGATTTCATCCCTAAAATCAGCTGTGAACGCAGCAACGGGGATGTATTAAGGTCGTTTTTTTTAAATCGGTCATTGACCTGACCACGATTATTTTTAACCATAAGTAAACATAACCATAACATTGATTTCATAACTTTTTAATCTTAGATGTTGGTAGCGTAGCCTAATAACGACCTTTAAGGCTTTTCATTCCTTTATGCCGTAGTGATTGGAATAAAACATGTGTTTTTTGTTAATTGTACCGCCAGCAACTCATACTATCATTCCTTAGTGATAACGTATTTATTATTTTATTTGTTTTAGTAGGTACTCCTTAATGGCCTTTCTGACACTAAAAAAAGGTATGTACGTCTTGAATTTCGAACTCGATTCGAATTTTTTTTGTTACGAAGAAATGCTTTTTTTCTACAATTGTCACGGTAATCATAGTGTTGTCAACAGTGACGTGTAGCAAAAAAACTAAATGTCGTTACAAGCGCGAGATTATTTAAACTTAATAATGCTGTACGTAGAGTCCGAGTACAACGCAAGGGCAGCTTTGCGGTTGTACCGAGAGCGTTTTCCTCCGCCGCATCCGGTAAATCCTCGCGTAGTTACCAACGCCCTTTACCGGGTACAGGAGAATCGTCCGATCGTTCCACGGACATCGATGGATGACCATCGTGGTGGCGGGTCTAGACGTGTGCCTGTGCGGCTTGAGGAGAACATTTTAAGGTTCTTTGACCAGAACCCCCGAGCAAGTTCTCGACAGGCCGGGCGCCGTTTCGGCGTTGGCCACATGTTGGTTTTGGACGTTTTAAAACTAAACAGGCGCCATCTATACCGCATCCAAAAAGTGCAGGCAATGCTGCCGAGGGATTTGGCGGTGCGAGCAGCATACTGCCGTTGGCTGGACGACGGCATCCGCGAGAATCCTCGTTTCGTGCAGCAAATCATTTGGAGCGACGAGGCGACATTTACGCGGAATGGTTTATGGAACCGTCGAAACGAGCACGTTTGGGCGGAGGAAAATCCCCGCATTTTCCGACAGACAGCGCACCAACAGAGGTGGTCGATTAACGTGTGGGCCGCGATTCATGGCGACACCATAATTGGACCAATTTTTTTACCACCCACTTTGAATCGACATGGATACCATGAGCTACTTAGAAACGTGGTGTCGCCATACCTGGACCAATTACCGTCAGAGGAACGACGTGCTGCGTGGTTTCAACAGGATGGGGCTCCAGCTCATTCGGTTGTGGAAGTGCGCGAAGCTTTAAACGAACTATTCGGCCAACAATGGATCGGGCGATACGGGCCGAACAGATGGCCGCCGCGCTCACCAGACCTCACGCCTCTCGACTTTTTTTTGTGGGGCACTCTCAAAGACCGAGTGTACCAGGATGAATACGAAACGCGAGAGCAAATGGTGCACAGAATTGAACAGGCGTTTGCTGAACTCCGCCAGCAAAATGTGGAGACACAGTTGCTTGCGCGTGTGCACCGTCATACCAAGCAGCGTATCCGACTGTGTCGCATAAGACGCGGCGGACACATTGAGCATCGGCTGTAAGGGGGTGAGCGCTAGGTACCTACGGCCTAATAAAAACTATTCGTAATTACTTATTCTTTTTAGCGAAGAGAGTACCTATGTTAAAACAAATACGCCAATAATCAGACTTACCGAATCCAGCCCTGAATTAATTGAATGAACGGATGAATGAATGAAAAGTTTATTTGCCTTTGGTACATGGTAATTGTCACGGTTACCATAGTGATACAAAAATATCCTATTGTCAATAGGTACATGCTAGAAGTAAATTGTGAAAGTTTCTATTATTTATTAAATGGTATTGGTGTTTTAAGTGATGTTTAGTGTTTTAAATGTTGTTTAGTGGTTTTGAGTGTTGTGTCGCATGAGTCGCATGAGAGAGATGCGCTCAGATACATCGAGCATCGTGTTTTGTAGGTAAGTTCCTGGCGTACCTACTTCATGTTTGCTAGATTTTTTAAATGATAATCAGAATTACTATTAATAGGTAGGTATGTGTGTATCGTGGGCTAGGCAAGGGCTAAGCTAGGTACCTACAGCCTGTCCGTAGCGTAGTAGTACCCGTCCGTGTAGTTATCTTATCAAATGCACTGTTGTTCTGGAATTAGGGTTATCGGCACGTAGGAAATTTTAAAATCTGTGCCTTTTTTTTAAATAAACTATTTTTAAATGAAACCTATCTAAAACGCATGTCTGTAAGGTACATATCATCAAACTTTCGGCTGTGTTCGTCGCCTTTTTCCTCCCTGTATATATTTTCATATTAAACATCATAAAATATCGATCGATTTTGTGTCGATTCTCGAGTCTGGGTGTTTTCTATTTAGGTATTTCCGTTGTCTGGTACCAATACGCAATCTGGAGGGCTACTACGAAAATACAACAAAAACAAGTTATTTCATGATTATAATTCAATGAACTACTAAAATAACCATGAAGTACAAGATATTTCATGGATAGAATTCAAGGAATTACTAAAATAATCATGAAATACCTTGTATTTCACGGTTAAAATTCTTCCGATACTTCGGCCGAAATATCGGATTAACGTTTCGTAGTAGCCCTCCAGGTTAGGCGCACTCACTCTACTTGGATCTATTCTTCGATCCCTCAATGGATCCTAGCTTACTTTGGGACGAACTTGAGCTGTGTGAATTGTGTAGATTTTTTTTGATTACTTGGTTAGAGTCTGTACTTTTTGAAATCATTTGCATAATTCAAACACGATTTCTCATGAGCCATGTTTATTGAAGATACGTGATCAAAGGCATCAACGTTTACTGTCATGTACAGAGTTGAATACATCAAAAGGTTTCGAGGTACTGTTTAATCCGGTTCCTAATGCCGGGTACAGACCGCTGTAACGTGACATGTAATGTAACAGAATTCCCATAGCGTGGACGCCTTGCGCGCACGAACCGTGCACACTCCGCGCACGAACCGAGCACACTACGCACACGAACGTGCTCGCCGCGATCGATGGAGGAAGAAAACACCGCTGCGCGCCCACTATGAACTGCTCCGTTCATGTTACCTGCAGAGTTCGTAAGTTCGCTTCGTTCACAGTGAAAACTGAGCTTTACCGACAAAATAACAATATGGTTATTGTAAAATGCATTTCCTTCTAATTAAAACATTTTTCATTATAACTCTAATGAATGTTGACCTAATTTTATTCACTAACATGTATTTTAATCTAACATGAAAAACGGAGAGACTGACTGAGCTACTAAACAATGGATATTATTTACTACTAAGTCAAGTCAGTGACTGCTTGTTTTTTTATACCACTAAGGTGGTCAACTTACGGCTCGCCTGATGGTGAGCGGTGATCGTAGCATATGGACGCTTGCAACACCGGGAGTATCACTCGGGCGTTGCCGACTCTGTAAAAATCTTTTAATGCAACTTTTGGAGAAACCCTTATTTTAGTTTAACTAAAGGAAAGACCTCGGCGGCGGGGATCTCATTCCACAGCCTCAGCGTTCGCGGGAGGAAACTCCTCTGAAACCGCGCAGTAAGCGACCATTTGGAAACATATATTAGATGACTTGATATCACTGGCACTAATTGCGGGAAGCACAATTACTTGGTTTCGAAGTTTAGACTCTGTCGGAACAATTAATTTATGTGCGGTTTTATAGTTGTTACGATTCAAACAACCATTTTATTTTGAAAACTCTTGGGACGGTGAGGTGTTTTTTTTTCCAAAAATGTTTTCGGAACGATTGTTACCATGCCGGCCCGCGCCACCCAAGAGGTCCCGCGTTCGAGTCCCGGTCGGGTCATGATGAAAAACTAACTTTTTCTGATTGACCTCGGATCTAGGATGTTTATCTATATATGTATTTGTTATAAAATATAGTATCGTTGAGTTAGTATCCCATAACACAAGTTTAGAACTTACTTTGGGGCTAGCTCAACCTGTGTAAATTATCCCACAAAAAAATTATTGTCGAAATTCAGAGTGACGTCCACTCGTTTGTCTTTAAACACCTTTATATTAAAGCCACACGGCCATGCAGGTCGTAAAATCCAAATATCTAGTAATATTTTATAGAATAACCCAGCCTTCGATTATTTCAATTCACCCTATTTCGACGTCCGGAATACCTTCTGGGAGATTCTTGAGATAGCGACCGCAATGGACACAAATTTAAATAGATACTGCAAAAATGCAATAACATCCATTTTTATATTTGGTGTGTCTGCTCCATTGCGGTTTCCCTCTTCTTTGTCATTGTAAAGAGAGATTTGAGAACAGAACAGAGCAGGAAAGAAGAGAACGAGAGAGATCAATAATGGAATAGACCTAATACAATAAATTAATTAGTAACGAATTAAATAGTAGTTTTCTTTCGCCATTTCTTTTACCAATGTCAAATTGCTTTTATTTTGGTAGTAGCTTACAATGTTTAAAATAATCTTATTTTAAACATTATTACTACGGTTACAAATAAAATCGTTTATTGTTACTACCTACATTATTGTTGTATGTACGTACATTTTGACTAGAGAAAGTTTTATGTAACCGTAGTAATAATGTTTAAAATAAGATTATTTTAAACATTATTACTACGGTGTATGTACGTACATACAACAATAATGTAGGTATAATGAATATTAGGTATACTTAATAGGAGCTCAATGGCGTCGCTGTGTGTCGCACTCTAATATGAACACGCAAGTTAAGCGACGTCGACCCTAGCCAGCGTTTGGATGGGTTTCGTTATCTCGAGCTTCTCCGTGCTTCGGAGGGCACGTTAAGCCGTCGGTCCCGGCTGTTATCGGTAGATGACAGTCGTTAAGCCAAGTCGGTGGCCTTCGGGCGGCTTGAAAACACCGGCCTCTGCCAATCCGCATTGGAGCAGCGTGGCAGAGTACGCTCTAATCACCTTCGATTGAAGGGAGACCCGTATCCCAGCAGTGGGATGATTATGGGTTGATATGATGATGATGATGTTGAATTGTATATACAGCAGTGGACTTCTTCTGGCTGAGATGATGATGATGAATGAATATTACCCTACAAGTACCACTATTTCAGAAGTACTCTTAATACCTCTCAGTCATAGAGATCGCATATTCAATTTTAGTTAATAAATGCAGTCAAATTTTGCGGTATCTATTAAGTTTAATATCTGTGCTGATACATAATGTACGATGTATGTGAAAGAATTCTCGAGTAAGAGGTAAAGTATTTTTTTTAAACACGAGTCTGTGTCCCTCGTAGGAAAATTTGTTGAAAATAGGTGAAAGATCTAACGGAAGTTCGGGGTGATTTTTCCTATCTTGGGAATCAAAAAAAGAATAATTGATTTCCCGTGTTGAGATGGTTAGATGGTTTGAAAAATGTTTTTTTTTGTTCGGATCGTTTTATAATGTTTAGGTATATGGTTTAAAATGTTGTCGCTTCCGCTGTTTGTTTAGATCTTTACTACTCGACGAATTTTAATGCAGGCGACTGCGTCTAATACTAGTAGTTGCGTCTATTATTATATATTTTAATGTACTTATACCTACATTGTAACTAATGAGTGGAAAAAAAAGCAAAAAAAAAAAGAAGTACAAAATGACAAAGAAGGCCGTAACCGGTTTTCTTTCGCCATTTCTTTTTACCGGTTGCCATTTTGCTTGTGTCCGAAATGGTGGTAGTATATAACGTATTTTTTTTATTTTTATAATAAACAAGTTGTAAATGACACGAAAAAGTGCCTGTGAAGGTCTAATTTCTGAAATAAACGATTTCATTTCATTTCATTTCATAGTGGTTTGATAAAATCGTTTGTATTTTGGATATTGTGTTTTTTTAATCCAAACACTGGCCGGTACAATCGCTGCTTAATATATAAACTCATGTGTTTATTAAGTTTGACAGCAAATACATCAGTGCAAAACAAAAGATGGTTTGACGTATTAAAATATTATTTTGCTGACCATACTCTTATGTGACATGACAATTAGTCTATCGTTGGTACTCATTTCAGTTTGAAGTGATTCTGCAACAGACAGGTAAGTACTCAGTGGCTTTTATTCCCAACATTTGTGTACTGTGTGTTTGTCCACTTATGTCTCTATATTTGTACCGCCTAAACCTAAATAAATTTTCCATATTTTGGTATATTAACGTTATGGAGTTTTTTTTTTTGTTATTTTGAGACATGTAGTAATTACAGATCACTTAAGGATTAAATAAATATATAGGGACAATTCACACAGATTGAGCTAGCCCCAAAGTAAGTTCGAAACTTGTGTAATCTGATACTAACTCAACGATACTATATTTTATAACAAATACATATATAGATAAACATCCAAGACCCGAGGCCAATCAGAAAAAGTTCGTTTTTCATCATGACCCGACCGGGACTCGAACCCGGGACCTCCTGCGTGGCGGTCTGGCGTGGTAACCATTACGCCACGGAGGTCGTCAAAATTATTATAAAGTACGGTACAATTGTTTTTTATACCACTAAAGTGACATACGGCTGCCTGATGCTAAGTAATAATGCTAAGCACAGAGACACCAAAACACAATCGGAATCCATACTTAATATTATAAAAGTGAAAGTGTGTTTGTTTGTTTGTCCTTCCTTCACGTCGAAAGTAATAAACGGATTGATATGATTTTTTTATTGGGAATAGATTAAGGTCTGGAGAGTGACATAGGCTACTTTTTATCCCGGATAAACATCTCATTCGCACGGGGAAAAAAGTATAACATTATTTTTTAATTATTTTTTAGCGGGGATAACTTTCAGGTCTGGAGAGTGACATAAGGCAACTTTTTCCACTGGTAAAGAGATTCCCATGGGAAAAATTATTCACATTTTCCCTCGACCTTGCGGGCGGAGCCGCGGGTAACAGCTAGTATATTATACATTTAGATATGATTGCTTTTCTCCTTCTTCTTTTCGCGTGCTTTCCGCAATTGAATGGTGTCATCATCATCATCATCATCATAAACCCTCTAGTGGGTGTGGTGGCACTTAGTCCTGTTCTGGACCATTGTACGTGATGCCGTGGGGCTGTTATTCCATCCAGCCCACTTCCCTCCAGAAGCGAATTAGTCCTCCCAAACTGCTCAGTGTGTCCGCAAGAGACATTGGTGACCCAAGTGTCTCTTTCCGAATTTGGGCGACGCCTGTGCACTCAAGGAGCACGTGTGCCACCGTTTCTTCAGTCTCCATGCATGCTCTGCACAGAGGACTGTCCGTGATATAATGGTGTCTCAGTGTATTTAACTCCTAACGGTCACTGTTTGACAAAACCATCCAAGTATTCACTAGGGTTGGCATTGTTTAACTTGCGTGATACTTCCACTTTGACACGCACGAAACTATCGAGCATTTCAGTTATGTTTCCTGTTACCTCTAGTGTGTATTCTAATACTCAACGGTCTGTGGCCTAAATCTGCGGTTCTCAATGTGATCTATTAAGTACTTACTGTGATTGACATGTCCTTTTCGGGTGGCTAGCTGTAGGCTTTCCAGACGAGTGGTCTGTGGTTAGCGGCGCCCTTTTGTTTCAAACGCCATTCATGAGGTGTAGGGCACTTAGGATTTGAAGGCCTCGTTCCTAATTATAGTTCGTAATATACGTATGTTAGTAACTGGTTTGTGCTAGGTAAGTATATATGTGTTATGTAGGTGTTATTTAATAAAATTATTATTTATGACTTATTTTATGTAGGACCAGGAGGTCCCGGGTTCGATCCCCGGTCGGGTCATGATGAAAAACGAACTTTTTCTAATTGGCCTCGGGTCTTGGATGTTTATAGTATATAACGTAGTTTATTTTCTTTATACATATATATACAAATTGTAAATGACAAGAAAAAGTGCCTGTGAAGGTCTAATTTCTGAAATAAACGATTTCATTTTATTTCATTTCATTATCTATATGTGTATTTGTTATAAAATATAATATCGTTGAGTTAGTATCCCATAACACAAGTTTCTAACTTACTTTGGGGCTAGCTCAATCTGTATGAAATGTCCCTATATGTATAATTATTATTTATTTATTTATTCTTTTTTGTGTGAGATTCTTTTTGATTGAGAGATTCTCTCCAACTGCTAGCGGTTGGAAAATAATAGACCTTATAGTTTTAAAGGTTAGATTTTCTAACTGCTTTGCTTTGTATGAAAGCGGCAGAAATCGTCAAAAAGGTTTTTTTAAATAGTGTAAATAAAACAAACTAACTTGGCACGTTAAATTCAAAATTGTTATTTATTCTTAAATCCAAATGACAGATAATTACATTTCCTTAATATATTACCACTTAAAATAATATTATTTCACATTTTTTATTATTATTTACAAATTAATATTATTGTACTCACTTGGTATACTTTTAATATTATATATTTTATTTTCAATTGTTATAAACAAGTTTAATAAAATAATTAGCACTTTTAACTAAGGACTTTAACTTAAAAATTTAATTCGAAATAAATTCCTATAGACAGTGTGACCGCAACCGCAGTACCGCACCCAAGGTAGTGCGGCTCGACGGGGAATAGAGCGCATCGTTCCTCTCTGTCATTCTATATAGTTGTATCTCTTTTCCTCCAGTCTTGTTGCGCGTATCTAGGGCGCGGTATAACGGTTGCGGTCAGACTATAGCTATCTACTGCGTACGCTATCAAACTCTCAAACAGTTTCTGAAACACATTTTAGTAACTCCACGTTTAGTCTCAAGCTATGTCTTTTATTTCTTTTTAGTATGACAATGGCAGATATCATTTAATGTGTCATCAACTTTAAAAAGACGTTTCAGAAACTTGCTGTCAGTCAATCACAATATTACAAAATTCGATCATCTTTTATTTCCCTACCATCATTTCAAACAGAAAAAAATGACTATCATCATGCCGGATACTGACTGCTGTAACTTATCATGTCATGTAACATGCAATGACAGAATTTCCCACACAAATAATGCTCTGTGGGGCAATTCACGTAACAAGAACCGATTCTAGTTCGATTCAACGACACTCGCTGTCCCGTTCAATTCCTATTTTGTATGAGTGAGACAGCGAGTGTCGTTGAATCGAACTAGAATCGGTTCTTGTTACGTGAATTGTCCCACTGTTCGTGCTCACAAAGCGTCCACACTATGGGAATTTTGTTGCATTACATGATACGTCACAGCAGTCTGTAACTGGAATTATAACAGATGTTTATCCGACTTTCCAGAAAGATAACAATTGTTTTGCCATAAAAAAACATTCACGGAAAGGCGAATTTTATAAATCCCCGGTGAGTTTGCTAGGTATTTATTTAAATTATTCATGAGGAGAAAATTTTTAAATTAAGCTTTAATTACGGCAAATACCCCGCCTGTTCAACACTGAATTAATTATTAACAGAATAAATTAATTAAAAGGGGTAAAGTAGTACATTTTTACGTCTAACAGAGCGTAAGAATACAGCTATTTTTGTGATGTTTCTTAATAAATCAAGTTAGTTTAACCCGTTTGGGTTATTGTAAATTCATCATGGAAAAAATGGGTTATTGTTTTCGTCACAGTGTCAACACCTATGATTTGTGACCAATTTACTTTCAATGTATGGAGTTTACAATCATGACAAGCTTTGTGACGAATGCATATTATTATGTTCATAGACACAAAATGTTTGTTTCGAGCGGGATTCGAACGCGCGGCCCATGGGATAAAGTAGCCATTTCCATTCGACCACCAAAGGGACCTGTCAAAACAGTTTTAGTTAATCCTTGGCTTATAATTTTTAAGTGTTAAAGTAAAATAATATCACGACGGAAATTAAAAAAGAATACTGTAAAACACATAATAAATTATTCATACATTCATAAATGATACTAAATTATCCTTTGCATCGTTTTATATAAAAGTGGTTTATAAACGTAGTTATGTATGTTAAGTGGTGTATTACCATCTCTTTATGCAATAGTTTAAAATAACTGTTATGTAAAACTAAAGGTGATCTCACATAGCAGCGAGTAGCTGGTGATCATAGCCGCTAATCTTCTAAAATGAGAACAGGATCAGTTTTTTTTGTAAATAAATATTTATGTATTATACATAGAAAACACCCAGACCAAGGCAAACAGACATGTTCAGTTCATGCACACAAATGTTTGCCTTGCGCAGGATTCGAACCCGTGGCCCTTGGGGTAAAGTGACCATTGCTCGACCACCAGGCCTGTCTGCGTCATAGTGGAATGGAATATACGTCAAGTCCTAAGCTAAAAGTGTTGTTTTATGTTTTAACATCTGAAAGACTATGCACAAGATAGGATTAGGGGTAATAACAATTATTGTTTTATCTCATTAACCATATTCCTCGTAATCTAAATATAGAATTCTAACTGATACAATGACCACTAGAAGTTTTATTATTGTATTCATTTGTTGGGTGACCGCTGACGAATTGTTCCCGTGTTGCATCGCCGCTGGTGTCTCACCTAGAACAAAAGAAAATATTATCAAGACTTGGTTAAAGTGATGAACTTTTTATTGGAGATGGAATTTTAATAAATAAAATATATAGGGACAATTCATACAGATTGAGCTAGCCCCAAAGTAAGTTCGAAACTTGTGTTATGGGATACTAACTCAACGATATTATATTTTATAATAAATACATATATAGATAAACATCCAAGACCTGAGGCCAATCAGAAAAAGTTCGTTTTTTCATCATGACCCGACCGGGGATCGAACCCGGGACCTCCTGGGTGGCAGTCTGGCGTGGTAACCATTACGCCACGAAGGTCGTCAAATTCACGGAATTTTTATTTTGGATAGAATAATATCAACAGCTCCACCTCTGTAATAGAAACACCATGCTGCTCCAATACGGATTGGCAGAGGCCGGTGTTTTCAAACCGCCTTAAGACCACCGACTTGGCTTAAAGACTGTCATCCATCGACAACAGCCGGCTTAACGTGCTTTCCGAAGCACGGAGAAGCTCGAGATAACGAAACCCATCCAAACGCTGGCTAGGATCTACGTTGCTTAACTTGCGTGTTCATATTAGAGTGCGACACACAGCGACGCCATCGAGCTCCTCGTATTCACATAATATGGTTTACAATAATAATATGATTCTATCAATAAGTTAGTCAATGAAAATTCGAATACAATTGTAAAACCACCTTTTCACTAAAATAAAGCGCAAAAGAAAAATATTTTATACACAAGTTTTACATTATTATTACACGCAATGGTGTATCATCGGTATTTCGCGTTAATATTCTGTGAGAGGATGGTATTGCTCCGATTGCGCTAATCCAAATTGTTATCCACTATCAATCGATGCACTATCAGTTCATATTAGGTAGCCGAGCTATACCACTCAATCATTTTCATGGCAAGTTTTACGAAGTTTGTATGAAAACTTGTCTTGTACAGCTGGCAAGATATGGTAAGTCTAAAATACGAAAAACAACAGATAGGTATAACTACTTAAGTATTTTATTCGCTTGTAAAACCATAGAAGACACATACCTAGTACATAAATATTGTTGTCGTGTTATAACAATATCTTTACCTTTGCTGGCTTCAGCCTTTTCTAAACAAAAGGGTCAAATATCACATGTGAGCATTATGCGTAATATCAGAATACCGGGCCTTAGGGACCTGGCGGTATGAATCTATAAATAAATTACCATAAACGTAGCGAAAATATGCTCGAAAAGGTCAGCGTGAAACGAAAGAAGTTTTTGTAAAGAAAAATTCAATTAGGCTATGTTCATAACTCGAGTTGCAAGTTCTTTTAGTATTTTTTTTGTTTATCAAGGGTAGGTGTTTTAATAGGTTAGTTAATTTCATTTTAGAATTTTTATTTAATAATTTCAACGATAAAAAATTATGTCTTTATTAAACCGTGTCCGTTCAAGATCACGTCAGAGGAAGACGAGAAGGAAGAATGTCGTGAAATTACTACTAGTCTTATTATAAAACCAATCTACATCTGTTAAAAGAATACTTTAAAAAATCTACAATAATATTTTTAAGGGCGGCCCTCGGAATATCGAATCGGAATTCCGTTTCGCAATCCTGTGTATGTGGCGTCCCTAAACTGCGTTCGTTATTCGTGTATGTGGCCGACAAGAAAGGCCGTAACTGATTTTCTTACGCGATTTCTTTTACCAGTGGTCATTTTGCTTTTGTTTCCGAAATGGTAGTAGTTTATAGAGTAGATTACACAAATTCTTTTATTTACTTATTTACTCTCTGAGAAGAGAAAATGCCTGTCAAGACCTATTTTCTAAAACGTTTAGAATCACTAAATCATTAGCTTTACATTAAAAAGCTGTCATCACACAATGTAAGCTTTCTAGCAAAGCTTCTGAACCATTAGGGCGTTTTTCCACTACTCTGGCATCTGATTTTTATCGGTCCGGTAATTGCCGGTCCGATGTAGATAAGTAAGTAAAGTATCAACTTTAGACATAAAACCGGTAGCCGGAGTAGTGGAGAAGCGCGTATACTAAAGTATGAATTTCTACATCGGACCGGCAATTACCGGACCGATAAAAATCGGATGCCGGAGTAGTGGAAAAACGCCCTTGCACTACTTTATAATGAACTTGTGGCTAATTTCTTTTATCATAATGGTAAACCCCTGGGGAGACCAAGGCTTTTACGGCCTAAAAGTTTTAGTACTTTTAACTTAAAAGTTTAATGTAGTTTAAGTCAATACCGGTGACGTAAGATCTGCTGTATTCATAATTTGAGAGCCTATTTTACTTTTTTATGCTTAGATCAGTGTGTATGATCTAAGTAATGACAAAAATCTAAAATAATTTATTTATTTATATAACTTTATTGACCACAATATACTGTACTGATACAATAGGCGGACTTAATGCTAATTGCATTCTCTACCAGTCAACCATTGGGAGTGCAGAAATTCACGATTGCGGCATAATTAAAATATTTCTAGGCTAATCTGTAATAAATATAATACATAGGTAACAAATTAAATACATAATATATATATATATATATATATATATATATATATATATATATACATATATATGTATATATATACATATATATGTATGTCGGCGCGCGCTGGCGCCGGCGATAATAACTTGGAATTTTAATCTCCGTGGTTCAAAGAAGTGCGTTTGTTTATGTTAGCGAGCTTATCGCTCGGACAGTGATTGTAGATCCATGGGAACAAAGGTGACACAATGGTTTTTGTTGCCGAACGTAGCCGTGGGTCGGTTGGTCTTGTCTTGAAATTGTTTATGTTACAAGCCCAGAAAGCTTGAGTAAGTGTACTGAGCGGGAGAACTATTCTGACCGGAGCGCAGATCGAACGCGACCCACGGATTCGTTGATTGTTCCCTTTGTTAATCTAATTAATTGTCAAATCTAAGTTCGTAGTTTTAACAGTAGACTTTTATAACAGTCGACGTAACAGCTAACTATAATGTTCGAACTTATTTAGTTATTGAATTCATGTTATGTTATTTTGAATTATTATTATCTCTCATAAGTATTTGCCTCGCGTGTTTCACTTTCCGCCCACAAGTCTACTGATATGGAGAACCCCTCTGATGACGTCCGAGAGCCGCTCGCTCCGACATCAGAAGTGGGATTCGCGCCGCGAGAGCAAAGTGCAATAGAGTCGCAAGTGCAAAGTGATGCAAGTCCAGAAGGGAACTGTGAAAATGAGCCGCATCGTCTCACCTCACACATCTTGGTTAGTCGTTTGATTTTTATTTTGAATCTGGTTCCGAATGTACTTTGATGAAAGAAAGAAACTTTAGCAAATAAATTTGGAGGCAAACGTTCATGGTCTTTGGTAACGTTGGTGGACATTGGTAATGCTGATGTGTACAAGTGGCACTTGTCAGATTTTATCTGAATTTTTTATTAACGATAGCATGGTCGAGCTACTTTTTCATGTTACGTTTGATGATATTATTAAATTATGGAATTATGATTGGTAGAGATTTGTTTACGCAAGGTTTTACTGTTTAAATTTCTAATGATGGCTTCAGTGCAAAAAGTCACTTGTTGTTAATGAAATTGGAAAATAAGTTTGTAATTTTAATGATATTAATTCGGATGTCAGTGATGGGTATCATGCCAATTTAGTTAATGAATTTAAGAAATACGAAACGTCATTTGTTGATAGTACTTCATGAGGACGTGCAAATACTGGTGAGATTGAAATAAGACTCATTGATCTTAATCGAATAGTTCCAAGGCGTCCTTACGGACGTCCTTTTAGAATGAGCTTTTGCAAACTAATATTATTAGACCAAAACTTTCCATTTGCGAGTCCTGTACTTTTAGTCAAAAAGAAAGACGGCTCAGATAGAATATGTGTAGATTATAGAGAATTAAATAAAATACTGTGCCAGATAGATTTCCATTGCCACGTATTAATGATTAAAGTCAACGTTTGTATTTTACAGTTTTAGACGCTCTTTCCGGTTTTTATCAAATTCCTTTTCATAATGTAAAGACGAAATTGTACGTACGGCGTTCGTTACACCATGACCGTAAATAAATAAAATGGAATAAAACACTTCCGTCATTTTTTTTTGCTGTAATGACCGATTGTAACTCATTGCAAGCATCCCGATCAAAGATTGACGTAACACCTAGAGTTCATAAGTGGTGGGCTTTCTTACAGTCATTTGATTTTGATATTGTGTATAGAGACGGCAAACGAATGGTTCATTTCGATTTCTTTTCACGAAATCCATTGCGGGATAAGCATACAGGTCAAAAAGTAGAAGAAAAACTAGTTTGTTTATTTATTTATTAGAAATTACAAAAAAAAAATGGTTACACGCTGAACAGCAACGAGATGCTGAAATTACTGAAATTGTTTTAAAAATTAATAATGATTTGACTAATGATGAAGTCGCACATGTTGTGAAGGACGGCGTAGTTCATCACAAGATACAGCTCAATGGGAGGTCACGAATTTTACCTATTGTTTTCCGTTGGTCAGTGACAAATCATGTTCATGAATCAATTGTACATTTAGGTTGGGAAAAGACTTTGGAAAAATCATAATTATTTTTACTGATTTCCCAATATGAGAAAATATGTAGAAAACTTGTTGAGAATTTGTTTAGCTTGCAAATTATCGAAATCTGGTAAAACATAAGTTTAAACTTTATCCGACACCGAAAATTGGTATTCCGGATGCCACCGGCAAGCTAAGTGGGCAACAAAGTGCCATAGAGTATATTTTTGTTTTGATTGACGCGTCCACTAAGTACGTACTACTGCGCCATACCTCACGTAATGTTGCGCCTAGCGCTATTAATGGTTCGAAATCTGCTGTTAATTTATTTGGTGCTCCAACTAGAATGATTGCGGATCAAGGCAGGTGCTTTGGAAACAAAAAACTTTCGCGATGAGTAACCAAAGCCAGTCCTCTAGAGTTGTTAATTGGTAAATTAGCACAACCTCTGTCACTCTTTGCTTTAGATGACCAAGACAATGATGAAGATGATATTGTTAAAATCAGACAACAAGCGGTTAAATCTATAGTGATAATGCTAGTAACGATTTGATAAAACGAAAGCTAAAGTTTCTAAGTTTGCTGTGGGTGATTTTTTTTTAATTGGGAACCATGAAAGGATCAGATGAAGTTGGACCCGAAGTTTCAGGGTCCGTTTGAAATTAGTAACTTGCTTGACGGAGTCGATATTGTTTGAAGGCTATAAATAGCAATAGAACTTTAAAGTATGCTCATGAACGAGCGATGCCAGAATGTTATGTCCCCACAGAATTTGATGATCTTTTTAATGACAGTCAGATAACAAAGAACAGTCAGAATCAGCCGTTGTCGGCGCTAGTGGAGTTGAAGTTGTTTAATGTGATTTGTTTATTTCGTGCCCTGTTGTTGTTGTCGATCGTAGGTCATATTCCTAACCCAGTATAGCTGGTCGGAGACTGCGCGGCGGCAATGAGCAATGGGTGCACTAATGGAGTTGGCTTGCGGATGTGTTCCAATAGTCATAATGGAGTTGGCTTGCGGATGTGTTCCAATAGTCATAATGGAGTTGGCTTGCGGATGTGTTCCAATAGTCATAATGGAGTTGACTTGCGGATGTGTTCCAATAGTCATAATGGAGTTGACTTGTGGATGTGTTCCAATAGTCATAATGAAACTGGTGTACTTGTGGAGATATTTCTAAAGTCGTGGTAATGCGATTTGGTTGAGAATAAATCACATTAATGATGTTTTACAAGATTGAAATCTAGAAAAGATGTTGTTAATAGAATCTACGAGTAGAACTGTGCTTTGTTGAATTTTATAATAAGTAACAATTTTGGTTTATTCTGTGGAGGCCTTACATTCTGTGGACATGGTAGTTTTGTAGGATAGCCGACACGGCCACTATAAATATGCGCATGAACGATTGCGTGCGATGCCAAATTGCTACGTTCCCACAGAATTTGACGCGTGCTCTAAGCACGATAGTGAAAATGATTCTCTTGATGATGATGAGTAGTATTCAGGATCAGCCCATGTCGGCGAGGTGTAGTTGATACACATTCGCAAGTTATTGTTTTGTTTGAGGTTTAGCTGACACATAAGATAGTGGTAGTGTAGCTAAACAAATGTTTGGTTTTGTCTGAGCTCTTGCAATCTGCTTTACTGACATGTTTTGTTAGCCGTAGGTCACATTCCAAACCCAGTCTAGCTGGTACGGAGACTGCGCGGTGGGGCAACATGCAGTAGGTACACATTGCAATAGTGTTGTGATGGTCTTTATGAGAGGACCTTGGATGTTTGGGCTGTAACTGATCTATGCTATGTAAGAACTCATGTTAAAGTTGACTTGTGGAAAATTTTGCGTCATGAGCGTTGGGAACCTACCAGTTTGTCATCCTCGTGTCCTATTGGCAGGATAGCCGAGCTAGTTGTACTTTAGAATCGATATCTCTTCGCAGATGGTTTGTGAAGCGATCTGACACACGAGGACGTGTGAGAGTCAGGATCGCCGTGTCGGCGCGCGCTGGCGCCGGCGATAATAACTTGGAATTTTAATCTCCGTGGTTCAAAGAAGTGCGTTTGTTTATGTTAGCGAGCTTATCGCTCGGACAGTGATTGTAGATCCATGGGAACAAAGGTGACACAATGGTTTTTGTTGCCGAACGTAGCCGTGGGTCGGTTGGTCTTGTCTTGAAATTGTTTATGTTACAAGCCCAGAAAGCTTGAGTAAGTGTACTGAGCGGGAGAACTATTCTGACCGGAGCGCAGATCGAACGCGACCCACGGATTCGTTGATTGTTCCCTTTGTTAATCTAATTAATTGTCAAATCTAAGTTCGTAGTTTTAACAGTAGACTTTTATAACAGTCGACGTAACAGCTAACTATAATGTTCGAACTTATTTAGTTATTGAATTCATGTTATGTTATTTTGAATTATTATTATCTCTCATAAGTATTTGCCTCGCGTGTTTCACTTTCCGCCCACAAGTCTACTGATATGGAGAACCCCTCTGATGACGTCTGAGAGCCGCTCGCTCCGACATGTATATATAAAATTCAAAGTCCTGACTGACTGACTTCACTATATATCAAAGCACAGCCCAAACCGCAGGGTTTAGAGATTCCAAATTTGAACTGTAGGTTCCTTACGACGTCTAGGGGTGTACTAAGAAAGGAATTTTCAAAATTCCCACGGGAAAGCGAGATGTACGCAAACGAAGTTGCGAGTATTTTTCTAGTCTATAATATATTTATAATTCAAAGTCCTGACCTGACTGACTGACTGGCTGACTTAACGACGTCTAGGGGTGTACTAAGAAAGGTTTTTTTTTTAATTCCCACGGGAAAGCGAGATTTACGCAAACGAAGTTGCGAGGGTTTTCAATCAATCAATCAAATTATTTATTTGCTGTAAATAGGGTTTACATAGGGTCGTGGTAAGATATACAAATTAAGCGCTCCTATCTAGCCATAATCTATAGCATGCAAAATTCACATAAAAATTAAATTTTTAATACATTATTATTATTTTTTCTAAACTACCCTCTCACACAATGTCTTAAAAAAAAAAAAAACACATAATTATATTATTTAAGATATTCGTCAATTGAGTAGAAACACTTTTGAACTAGCCAATTTTTTAATTTGTATTTAAATGAATTTAAAGACAGAGACTTAAAATCGTCGCTAAGCCTATTATAAATCCTTACGGCCATCTGGTAGCTGTTGTTACTGTAAGCCGCCGTGGTCACTGGGAGTAGCCCGAGTCTGTTTACATACCTACAATTGAATTTGCTTGTTTCGCTACGGGTTTTGAAGAGACCGGAGTTACTCCTGACAAAGACACACATCTCAAATATATATAAACAGGGTACAGTCAAAATATTCAATTCTTTAAAGAGTGGTTTGCAAGATGTGAATGAATCAACATTAAAGATGGCTCTGATAGATTGTTTTTGGGCTTTAAGTGCCCGATCCATGAGACAAGAGTTGCCCCAAAGCAGCACACCATAACGCAGTATGGAACCCACATAACCGTGATATGCTTGAATAGCGACTTTTTTACTGCTAATTTTTGTTAGACGCCAAAGTGCATAAGCAAATGAATCTATTTTCTTACATATTTCGGTTATATGAGCCTGCCACGCACAATTGTCGTCCAGTATGATTCCTAGAAATCGAGTCTCAATAGATTCCCGGATCGTTTCACCTTCATACAATACATTTAAATTTTTCTTCTTACCATTTCTATTTATGAACTGAATATAGGTTGTTTTCGACAAGTTGACTTTGAGATTGTTGTTATTTAACCAGTCTATGATTTTCGAAATAGTATTGTTTATTTCGGAATTATAGGTGTTGATGTCATAACAAGGCACAACAACAGACACGTCATCAGCAAAGAGTATGCAGTCACAAGTTGTAACCTCTGGTAAGTCATTGATGTAGAGCAAGAACAATAAAGGCCCCAAGATGCTTCCCTGCGGTACTCCAACTCTGTTTACACTGATCGAAGATTTAACTAGATCAACCTCGTTTCTAGAATTTATTTTACTTAGTTCAACATATTGTCTCCTATCACTCAAATAAGATTCGATCCATCCATTTGCAATGCCTCTAATTCCGTACAGATTCTGACACATTTACTGAGCAGACGTTTATGGACTACAAAATCGAAAGCCTTGCTCATGTCGAAAAATACTGTTGTAACCGGTGTGCGTTTATCTGTGAAAGCCAGTATTTTATTTATCAGATGGAAGCAAGCCAATGTGGTGGATTTACCTCTTTGGAAACCATTTTGTTGCGGTATGATAACTTCGTGTTTCACAAGAAACTGCGTGAGACGAGAATGCATAGCCCTTTCAAACACTTTCGATATTACGGGTATAAGTGATATTGGGCGATAATTATCTACAACGTGCTTTGGTCCTTTTTTATAGAGAGGTTTAACTTTGGATAATTTTAGTTGATCTGGAAAGGCTCCGCTAGTAAATGAGAGGTTTATTAAAAAACTGAGCACATGTGTAATCTCTTTCGCACAGGCTTGTAGTATCCGTGTTTGAATTTCGTCATCTCCACATGAGCTTGTAGGGTTAAGCGATTTAATTATTTTATTTACTTCATAGTCATCTACTGGCGTTAAGAATAAACTAGCTTGATTAAATTAAATTTTTGAAGTAATCCTATTTTTATGTTGTGAATTTTGATTTGTTAAATTGATACAGTGATTGTTAAAAGCGTTTGCAATGTCCGTTGGGTTCCTTAAAACTTCATCACCTATTTTTATTTCGTCGATATTTGTATGGGTGGGGTCATTTACTGTTTTACTCTTAATAAGTTCCCATGTAGCTTTACATATATTTTTAAGTTTGCAGAATGTATTTTGAATTGACAATTTTTTGAGATTTAAGTATGCATTTTTTTAATAATTTAGAATATGTCAGATATTTAGTTTTAGTTACAGAGTTCGAGTTTTTATAATAGTTAAACCTTAGATTACGTTTTGTAATAACTGATGTTTTTAGCCCTTTAGTAAACCAGTTTGTTTTTCGTTTTGTGGTCATTCTCACTTTAATAAATGGGAAACAGAGATCATAGAATAGTTTGAAATCCTCATAAAATTTATCGAATGCACTTTTCATGTTATTTTGCTCATACACTGAAAACCATGACAGACTACTGAGGCACTCCTTTTTTTTTTTTTTTTTTTTTTTTTTTTTTTTTTTTTTTTTTTTTTTTTTTTTTTTTTTTTTTTTTGTTTATAGTCAGGAAAATGCATTACTGCATGTCCCGCCGCTGGGGAAGCGACGGGGGTCTGTCGGGCTCCCCCTATTACCACTTGGGTATACCGACTAAAAACCTGACTGACTGCCACCTTATCCGCCTAGATGGGCGGGGCCACGGGAACTAAGATACTTCCGTGACCCCGCCGGCGGTTGTCCGAAGACCCACTTGTTGGGCTACGGCACGGTTGGCGGCGCGCACATGACTAGGCGCGCCGCAACACTTGGGGACTTCCGTTCCAATGGGCGGCGGTTTCCCCAAACCGCCGCCCGGAAGCCCCCGTTAGGGTGGCAGTCGCCGGGCATAGGCCAAACGCCTGCCGCCCGGTCTTTTCCGGCGGAGCGGGGGGGCGGATGGATCCGCTTCCCTCACCCGCTCCGCGGCCTCCTTCTGCGTCATTACTTCGCCGCAAAAGGAGGCCATCGCATCCCACGACCTCTCGCTCTCGACCATCTGTTTGACAACAGCCGGGAGCGAGAGGTCGCCGCCAACAACAGCCACGAGTGCGGCGCGAGGCGCAGCCCACTCGGGACACTCCTCCAACGTGTGCTGCGCCGTATCTTGCGCGCAGCCGCACTCGTGGCACTCCGCCGAGATTTCTCTCCTCGCCACGCTGTGCAGGTACCAGCCGAAACAGCCGTGGCCAGACAATACCTGCACAACGTGGTACGACAGCGCACCGTGGCGCCTCCCTAACCAATTGCTTAGGACCGGTTGTATGGCGTCCACGGTGCGCAGCCGTGGCGCTCCGGACCCTCTCTCGGTCTCTCTCAGCCGCGCATCCCATTCCCGGACGAGGGACCGCTGGGCATTCTCCCTCCAGCGCAGGACCCCATCCGGGAACGGGTCTCCCCCTCGGCGAGCTTCGGCGGCGAGTCTGTACGCCGCCGCCAGCACAACGGCGTCCAGCTCCCACGGCGGACTTCCGGCAATCGCACACGCCGCCTCGAAGGAGATGGTGCGGTATCCTCTTATTACCCTGACCGCCATGGCCCGCTGCGGTTTCCGCAAAAGGGCCAGATTGCGGGCGGACAGGGTATCGGCCCAAAGTGGCGCGCCATAAAGGGCCATCGACCGCACTACCCCCAAATAGAGGCGGCGACAGGCGACGCTCGGTCCGCCGACGTTCGGGAGCAGACTGCCGAGCGCGGCAGCGGCCCCCATCAGTCGCGGCACTAGTCGCCGGAAGTGCTCGGCAAACGTCCACCGACCGTCGAGTACAATGCCGAGATACTTCATACTCGGCTCGACGGCGATGGACACACCCCCGACGACTAAGTGCGCTCCCGGAGGTGGCGAATTCCGGGGCCCATGAAAGCTCAGGGCCTCGGTTTTGTGCAGCGCCACCTCCAGGCCTAACCGCCGAATTCGCCCGACCACGTGCGCGACCCCGGCCGTAGCGAGCACGGCCGCATCGCGGTGGGTCTTGCCGCGGGACGTCACGAGGGTATCGTCGGCGTAACACAAAACGCCGACACCTCTCAAGTTGGCGCCCCGCAGCACCCAATCGTACCCGATGTTCCACAGGAGTGGACCCAGAACCGACCCCTGCGGAACACCGCACGTGACCGCTCTGCGGCCGTACCCGCTAGCGACCGGGTACACCACCTCTCGCGCACTCAAATATTGCGCGACAAACTCCGACAAATAGCGTGGCACCCTGTGGTGCGCGAGCGCTGACCGGATTACCTCCCAGGGGAGCGTGTTGAAGGCATTGGCGATATCTAAAGATACCGCCAACACGACCTCACCCCGGGAGGTGGCCTCGTCCGTGAGGGTCCGCAACCGCGCGACCGCGTCCATCGTGGACCGGCCGCGGCGGAAGCCGAACTGCTGGTCGCTCAAGTCCGGGCCTACCTCCTCCAAGTGCTGGATGAGGCGAGCCGCGACTACTCTTTCCAACAGCTTACTCGCCTCATCCAACAAAACGATGGGGCGGTAGGCCGACGGCACATCAGCTGGCCGGCCGTCCTTTTGTAGCAGGACCAGCTTGCCGGACTTCCACCGCAGCGGCACACAACGACGGACGAGACACGCGGTGAGCAGGTTCCTCAACCGCGGTCCGAGGCCTTCCTCGTCAAGAGCCAGCGCCCACACACGGCCCGGGATACCGTCGGGGCCCGGGGCGGCGTTGCGCGCAGACATTCGCGCCACCGCCGCCCGGAGCTCCCTTTCGGTCACCGGGGGCACCACGCTATTTCTGTCCTCTTCCTCCTCCTCCTCAGGCGCCGCAGGCGGCGGCGCCATGGCCGGAGGCGTGAACGCGCCACGCTCCGGGAACAGTGATGTGATAACACTTTCCCGGAGGGCTGGCTGGAGGCTCTCCGTTAAGGGGGGGGCATAGGGGCGCAATTTGGCGCGCACCTGCCTGTATGGCCTCCCCCACGGATCTCGGTTCAAGTCCTCCAGCAATTGGTTCCACGCCTCCGACTTCGCCTCGCGGATGGCCACCTGAAGCGCCTTTTTGCCCTGCCTGTAGGACTCGTACAGGCGGGCCTCCTCATCCTCCTCGCGATTCGCTCGGCGGCGATACCGGGTGTACCGGCGGCGGGCTGCAACGCACGCCCGACGCAGCTGGGCGATCTCTTCGCTCCACCAGTACACCCGGCGTCTCGAGCGACGCGGCCCTACGCGGGGCATGGAAGCGTCACATACGCTCGTCATGGCCGCGCAGAGTCGCGCCGCTTCCTCCTCGACGTCGGTGCTCGCCGAATCTCTGGGGCCGCGCTGCCAACTATGGACCAGCACGGCCAACTCCAGCTGCTCCTTATCCAGCTTGGTCAGTGCCCAACGGGGGCCGCCCCCCACCGGGGACCGGCCTGGGCCGACATCGGTCGCTGGGACCGTGGAGACGTCGAACCTGATGTAGAGATGGTCCGACAACGTCTCCACATCCTCCAGGACTCGCCAGCCCTGAACACGGCGTGCGAGCGCGGGGGTTGCGAACGTTACGTCCACAATAGACCCTCCCCGCTGCCGCACGCACGTGTTCGTCGACCCCCGGTTGAGGACAACCATTCCGCCGGACACTGACCAATGCAGCAGCTCCCCGCCGCGAGCGTTGGTCGCCGGACAACCCCAAGCCGTGGATTTGGCGTTGAAGTCGCCGGCGACAAGCACCGGGCGCGGAGCGCTCTGGAGCACCGCCGTCGAGAGCTCGCCGAGGAACGCCTCGAACTCGGCTAGGGCTCTGTTGGGGGAAAAATAGACGCCGATCAGAACGACGTCCCCCAACAGAGCCGCAACCCAGCCGTCTCCTCGCCTCACCCCCTGCAGAGGCGGGGCGCCTACAGCCGTGTTCGTAGTGATGGCTACCAAACCCAAATTGTCCCCCACCCAAGATGTTCTGGGCGGGACGTAGTAGGGCTCGGCCGCCACTGCCGCGTGGATGTCCCACTGCGCCATGGACTGCAATAGCAGATCCTGTGCAGCGGCGCAGTGGTTCAAATTCGCTTGGCAGAGGCGAAGGGCCACCACCATAATTTATCCCACGACCATAGGCTCTAGTACGGCCCCAGACCCCTCAGGGGGCGACGGCCGATCCGCGGGACCTACCCGCTTTGGTGCGCCAGCCCTGGCTGGCCTGCGCGTTTTTGGAGCGGAGCAGCTCTTGGCGCCCACCGCGTGCCCCGCCGGCTGCTTCGCCGCTTCGCAGAGCGGGCAGCGCGGGTCCGCAGTGCATCCACTCGACTTATGCCCGGCGACACCGCAGCGGAAACAACAATCGCTGCGGTCTATCGGCGCCGTGCACTGCGCCCTAACATGCCCGCTCTGTAGGCAGCGGTAGCACCGCATGGCCCGGGGCTCCAGCAGCTGCGTGCGCGCCGCTACCCAGCCGACGAGGAGACGCTGCTTCACCACTTGCTTGGCCGCCTCGACCGGGCAGCTCACCCAGGCCGAGCTGAGGCCGGCGACGTCCGGACGAATTTCACCGACCCTGACCGCCTGATCTGCGCAGCCGCCGGTTCTGGCGACAGCGGCCCGGACGTCCTCTTTAGTGACAGTGTCATCCAGACCCGACACCCTCAGCTCCAAGCATTTAGTGGGGCGGGCTACGCGCACGTCTTCCGCTCTGAGGCATCCACGAAGCCGCTCCGCCAGAGTGTCCGCCTTCACCGCGTTTGCCTCGCCGGACACCTCAAGTAGGTAGGCCCCGGTGGCGGCGCGCCGTATATTAACACCCCCCTCGATGCCCAGCGCGGCGAGCTCTATTTTGCTCTTCGCAAAGGACACCACGTCGCGGTAGGTGACACCGCGCTTTTCCGCTTCCGGCAGCACAGTTAGGACAACCGCAGCAGTCTGCGGCGGGCGCAGCCGGCGGGGCCGCCTCCTGTTGCGCCTGCTCTTTTTCCGCTTTCCCGCTCCTGACTCGGGCTGCGGGGCGCCTGCGGATTTTTGGCGCGCAGCTGCTCGCGCCGCAGCCCTCTTCTTGCGGTTTTGCGCCGGCGTCCATTCCTCATCCGAGGAGGAGTCGCCAACCTCTTCGGTTTGGCGACTCGGACCGGGGGCCGTAGCGCTTGGGGCCGCACTTCTTGTTGCGGCTGCCCTTCGAGTCGGGGCTGACGCCGGGGGCGGGGCTGATGTTGCTGCCACCGCCGCCACAGAGCTCTTGCCCTTGCCCTTCCCCTTGCTCTTTCCTTGGGCGGGTCGGGGAGCCGGATCCGCCTGTATTGGAGGCGGGCTGTCCTCCATCATTGGGCTCGCCTCCCTTTCCGTCCTGCTAGGGCCCGCAACGGCCGCGGCGTACGAGGCCGCCTTGGCATTGGCCCTATCGGCGGCAAGCGGTGGGCGGAAACGGGGCTCCGGCGGGAGGCGCTCCTTTATGGGAGCCAGCTTAGCGTCCACCATATTGCCTATGGTGAGCACCACCGCTCGTAGCTGCTCATCAGACAGCCCCGTTGCGCCCACTTCCCGCACCTTTTGCGACGCTTTCGGGCTGCCCTCGTCGCGAGCCTTAAACGCCTCGAACTCCCGGCGGAGCTGGTCGATATCCTCCCGGAGGCGGCTGTTCTCAGCCTCCAGCCTCAGGTTCTCCTCTGTAGCGGACTTCTCCTGAAGCAGTGCAGTCGCCTCACGTATACCAGCGACCGACTGCTTCAGGGACTTCTGGTATGTGCCCTTGAGGTTGGAGGACCTCGCCGCCACCTGGAGGATGGTCTCCAGGTTCTCCTGGACGGCGTCGTACAAAGCCGCCCTTGTTTGGCCATCCGAGGCCGCCGCCTTGTCTGCACCGCTAGTCGCCGCTAAATCAGCGATGCGGGCTGACTTACGCATGGCAGCGTTGAGCTCTTCTTGAGCCTTCCTACGCCCCACAAACTCCCCAGTGGTGGGGGGGCGGCCACGACCTCTCTTTACTTGGGGAGGGAGCGATGCCGGCGGCGGGGCAAAACTAGCCTCGCTCGCCGTCGACTCCGCTCCGGAGTCCTCCCCGCTCTGCGCCAGCTTTCGCTTTTTAAAGCGTATCTGGAGCGGGCGCGCTCCAACCGACTCAACGGTCTGCATACTTGCAGCCGAATCTGAGTCTGAGAACTTCGGCCCAAACCTTCTCGGCCGACTGCTCTCCTCTCCACTTTCTCCTGCCTTTACCTCCAGCCGCTCTATCACCACGACCGGGCTAAGGCTCATCCTCTCTACACCTTCTTCTCCTCTCCCTCTCCTTACAACTTCTTCTACACGCACCTCGTCCTCATCCACATTTAAAATTTTATATTTATTTGAGAGTTCCATTTTAGTCCCACGAGTAGGCTCGATATAGTGGGGTCCACTGCGGGGTGACGGCCATTCCCGACAGTAAGGCGTTGATACACCCGCTCGGTTGCCAGTTCCGGCGGGGTTGGACCGCTAGTGACCAGTCTCCGACTGGCCACGCATCCCCTCGGCGCGGTCCGAACCTTGGGATTCGGGTGATTTTTTATAGAGGTTTTCTTCCTCGCGGCCCGGGCGGTTAAGCCAAGGCCCCCGGCCCCGTGAGAGAAAACGTCCCACGGGGTTACGGTCTGCGCTCACCGGCTGGTTAGGCCGGCGCTCCGCCCGCATCCGGGCTCCACTCGGCCGTCCCCTTCCGCAACTGCGGCAAGGAGACGGCGTCCGCGTCTTCCACGCACTCATAATAATGAGCACGGAGAGCGGACCACGTGTCAGGACTTCAGCCGCCGGCAAGAACGCGCCGGCGTTGCCCGGGGTGGACCACGTGGAGGTATCCTGACCACCACCCCACTGAGGCACTCCTGAAATCTTAAGATGTTCTCAGGACTGTAGGCTCTTTTCTTACTGTACCAAAACATTGGTGCCTGAATTTTGTTAGGTGTCATGAATTTTACATACTGCGCAGTGTCGTGATCAGACAAGTACAATTCATATGTGCCACTTTTGACTATAGGAAAATTAGTTACGATGTGATCTATGCAGGTTTTTTTTGCGAGTAACTGTTTTTATGTGAAAAGTAAAGTTATGATTTGCCATTATTCTTTTTAGTTCTTGAGATTCCGCTGTTTCAGTTAATGTATTTATGTTAAAATCCCCTGTAATGATAATTTTATATTTTATTTTGAATTTCAATTTATACATAAGTTTTTCTAATTTGTCAAAAAATATTCTTAAGTTAGAGGATGGTATTCGGTACAAGCAGATTACTATGCATTTCATTGATGTGATGATTGTTGCACAGCATTCAAAAACGTAGTCTTCCGCAAGTTCTTTAGCTACATTGCATTCTTGTATCTGAATGCCTTGTTTGCATAATATGGACACACCACCTCGTTTTTGGTGAATTCGTGAATAAACGGCAGCTAGACGATACCCTGCGATGTGTAAGTTTCCTTCACTTCCTGATTTAATGAATGTCTCACTGAAACAGAGTATGTTCAATATTTCCTTCTTTTCACTAAGCTCCTTTAAGGTTAGTTCTATCAGTTCTACTTTGCCAATGAGACCTGCGATATTTTGGTGAAGTATGGCAAACTCATTATTATTATCATCATCATTAACGTCATTGTGATTATAATTGATCTCATCACAATAATCATTACTATTATTTAAATCGTCATAAGTGTTAGATTCATTATTATTAGTATTAAGACTAAAATTAAAAATGGCATCATTATTCGAATTATTATTATTTTTTAAATTGTAACAAATGTTAGGATTGATATTAGTATTAATATTATTGACATTAAATTTTTCAGTCACGAAAAAGCTTTGCTCTAGGTATAGTACACTGAGCACTACTCTTAGCGAAATATTCTGTAATCTTTTTTTGTACAACTTTCCCAGTGTCTTTTGGTGGAGTGAACCTATTCCTGTTTATGACTGGAAAGTAGTCTGTCATTATCCCCTGGACATTACATTTTTTTTGTTTTGTTACCTTGTTATTCAAAAAAGTATTAGTTACATGTTTTATGTTTCCTTTACCAAAATTTAGATATTTACTGTAGTAACATTTTGTATCAATAATAATATTTATTTTATAGGCTAGTTTAGATGTTAAGTCTCCATTAACGTATAAATAATTATTCGGATTTACAAATTTACAATTGTCAAAGTTTTTACAATGCATTGCTAACATAGTGTTAATTTTCCTTTCATTGAGATAAGTAGATTTATTTATGCCTATTACGATAATTGTCGGCTTAGTATGTGATTTCAAAAAATGGCTTAGTTTTACTAGTTCAATATAAAATCCCAGATCTATGTAAAACAAAATTTTAATAACATAGCTTTGAAGTACTTACATACAACCTATTTCTAGTTTAGCCGTGCTTAGAAACATCTCAACTGTCTACGTCCAGAGGTTTATACGCGAAGTTGTGTTAACTTTATTTCTTAGTGTAAAACTCTTGACACTTTGCACTATAGTAAACTATAGTATATTTTGTATTTTATAGTATTTTGTTGAGACGTTAGTTATAATTAATGTATTCTCCACATCCCCCAGGAAATAGTCTTGGAGTAAAATTTGTTAATTATTGTTGTTTGTGATATAAATAGCCAAATATTCTTGCAATGCAGAAGAGCATCCATTTCCCACTGGAACTAATATATCTATACTAATATTATTATGATGAATGATTTCATTGTTTGTATGTTTGCATTGAATAGGGTCCGAAACTACAGAGACGATTTAAAAATTCTATCCCATGCAGTAGCTTAGTTGGAAGAGCACTCGGCCGGATATCGAGAGGACGTTCAAATATTTTCAAAACATCCTAAATGACACGCGCGAGTGATTCTCCCGGTGTTGCAAGCGTCCATAGGCTATGGTGACCGCTTACCATCACGCGGGCCGTAACTGCCATAAGCTTGTTTTTTAAGAGAGGTAGGGCACAGCGGATAATCCGCTCAAATCGGAGCAGCCCGTCTGGGGAAGGACCTCCATCTTACAGAAGATCGTAGCCAAATAGCCATGTTGTGTTCCTACGGTGAGTAAGGTCTCCACACTTGGGGGGGTTGGGAGGGTTGGCAACGCGTGAGTGATACCCCCGGTATTGCTTACGTCTTTAAGCTACGGTGACGGCTTACCATCAGGCCGACCGTATGCTTGTTTTTATACCTGTGTGGTATAAAAAATAAACTTAGTGGTAAAAAAAACGTAGATCTACACTAATATTATAAAGAGGATAGATTTGTATTTTGTGTGTGTGTATATTTGTAATGAATAAACTCAAAAACTACTAGACCTATTTCAAAAATTCTTTCACCGTTAAGAAGGTACATTAACCCCGGGTAACATAGGCTATATAATATTTGCAAAAAAATTAGGGATCTTTAGTAAAACACGTGCGAAGCCGTGTCGGTCCGCTATGATAATATAAAAAACTAGCTGACCCGTGCCCACTTCGTTGGGCATAATGTTAATAATCCTTTAGTACAGGCGTTCGTAAGAAACGCTTTCATTCGACCGTTTTTTCTCCGATTCACTTTGCAAAACCGACTACCACGTAAAAGCCTTTTTATTTTTCGGTTTTTTATATAACCTATGACACTCAGCAATAATGTGGCTTTCTATTGGTGAAAGAATTTTTAAAATCGGTTCCGTAGATCCCGAGATTACACCTTACAATTTAACAAATATACAAACTTTACTTCTTTATAATATTAGTACTGTTCGGTGCAATCACACCAAACACATGAGTTGTACGCGCGCCGACACGTGCCTGACAGTATGTCGGTCAAGCGCGGTCACTACTCTTGCTTTTAGTGCATAATTCGCCGTGGTAACAACCGGATGCGCTCATCGAACATATTTATCATTTTAACAATTCATTAACATTTTAACAATTTAGTATTTAGACATTTGTGACAATAAACATTTTACTATCAAAGTGGACATTTCTATCAATCTCCGAATTCCACGTAGTTCAGGCCCCAACATATGGTCCTTCGAGCTACACCTCGCGCGCGTATAAGTAATTCGTGACTTGAGGTGAAAGAACAGTGAACAGTGGTGAACAGTGTGGACGTGGACTTGGTGGAACTTTGGAGCGCGGAAGGGTAACATTGCTCTTTCTAACAATCTGAGCGATCTTCTCATCTCTTCAACAATACAAGTAAGATCGTTCATTTATTTTCTATTCTTATCAGTAATAACATAACAACATGGAGGTGGAAAAGTACACACAAATCATGAAAAATCAGGACGAACTTATGGGTTCGATGGAGAAACTGTTGACAAATTTTAAGAAGGATTCCTTTGCGCGTAGGACTCCGTCTAACATTAAAAGACGCTTGGAAACTCTTGAAGCGTACTGGCAAGATTTTCAAGCGAATCACTACAAACTGAGCGAAATAACAGATAAATCGAGCTATACATATTTTATAGAAAACCATTATGAACAAACGAGCGAATTTTACAGTAACACACATAGCTATTTTGAAAAAATGTTAACAACCGAAACAGAAACACATGAGCAAGCAGGTACAAGTAGGGAAACCAAGAACTTAGATTATGTGGAAACCCCTGCCCGGGATCAAAGTGCGCGGGCAGGTACACAGAAGGAACGTCAAGAAGCGGAACAGCCTAACTCTGTTATTTGCAACATGTTAGGCAAACAAGAAGCAAACTTCAAGGCGTTTAGAAGAACTATGGAAAACATCGACATTGAAACAATTACAGAAAGGTGGGAGTTTGAGGATTCATTAAAATCATTACAGGGTCGCTGGTCTGTAGTGGACAATTTACATTGGGAAATTGTTTATCAATCTAAAGGAGGAAATTTGGATTATGAAGCAAAATTTGATTTTTTTGAACGACAATACAACAAAATGAAAAAAGAAATTAACACCAAAATGTGGTCCATGGTACATCGGGAAAAAACTACTCCACAAATACACTTCCGGACACTTGAATCGAGCCACCCAGCAGTTTCAACTTTGATTGCTGGTAACTTAACAAAAGTATATGATCAACGAAAAAGTTTTTATGCAATTTGGAAGCTGGTACACTTTACATTAATAAGGTATACTTAATTCCAAATTTAAATTTCAATAACTTGATAAAATTACAATTTTAAGTGAAACTTGTCCTGTATAACCTTTCTAAAAACAAGACTCGGGTTGAATTTTTGAAAAAAAAAAAAAGGAATTATTGGAAAAAAAAATTATTCAGTAACTTGTATTGCCTCCGAGAGCGTTTATGATTGCAGTCATGCGATTTGGCATGGAGTTAATCAACGTCATTATGAAGTGTTGTGGAATGTTCTCCCATTCCTCCTCGATGGCAACTCTCAGCTCTTAAAAAGTTTGTGGTGCTGGTTGGTGAGCTCGAACACGCCTCTTTAATTCGTCCCATAGACGTTCGATGGGATTCATATCAGGGCTCCTTGCTGGCCATTCCATTGTCGTGATTCCAACATCATGAAGATATGCCCTGACGATTCCTGCAGTGTGCGCTCTTGCATTATCATGCATAAAGATGAAGCCTTGGCCTACAAATCCAGCATATGGCATCACATGAGTCTCTAGGCATTGGTTAATGTATCGACGGGCATTTAGTGTTGGTAGACTTGGTCCTGTCACAACCTCTAGCCCAGTTTTACCATCGGCAGATATTCCTCCCCAGACTATCCACGAGCCCCCGCCATAACTCACTCTCTCTTCAATACAACACTGAACAAAGCGCTCTCCCCGCCTTCGGTAGACCTTCCTCCTTCCATCATTACCATAAAGCATAATCTTAGTCTCATCAGTAAAGAGTACCTTGCTTCATTGGCGTTGAGTCCAATGCAAATGTTCGCGTGCAAACTGTAAGCGCGCCATTCGGTGAGCTCTTGTCAGTTTCGGCCCGTTGGCTGGCTTATGTGGGCTCAAACCACGTTCTTTAAGTCTTTGTCTAATTGTTCGCGCGGAAACAGCCACTCCATGAAAGTCTCGAAGCTGTTCTTGGATCTGTACAGAGGTGAGATGACGATTTCGTAAACTGGTTGTCGCGATAAATCGATCCTGTCTTTCTGAAGTTACCCGAAATCGCGGTCTTCCTGGACGGCGCACGTATACACCAGTGTCGAGGTATCGATGGTTTACCCTTTGCACAGCAGAACGGCTTAAAGCAAGCTGTGATGCTACATCGCGCTGACTTCGGCCCGACTGTAGAAGCGCCATAGCTTGCGCGGCTAGAAGAGGCGGTGTATCCATAATTTTAACGTTTAAATGGCTCAAATTAAAAAAACAACAATTTTACGATGTCTTAATTTCAAAACAATTACGGTGAATTCAAAATTATGGAGTTAAATAAAAAAATTATGTTAATTTAGATCAACTTTTCTATTCAAAAGAATGCACTAATTTGGATTTTGTTTCGTTTTTCCATTTGATAAATTCAAAATTGGAACAACAGCACTTCAAAATCATTATGAATATACCAGCATCAAAACTGCATAAAAACTTTTTGATTAACTTAAGAATATTTTTATGTTCTATGTCATTACACATAAAAATGTAGGGTGGCTCGATTCATGTGTCCGGGAGTGTAGACATTCCAATATTCAACGGAAACTTTAACCAATGGGTGCCCTTCAAAGATTTATTCGGAGAAGTTATTCACAACAACCCATCACTGTCAAACGCGCAAAAGATGCAGTTTTTAAGGGGTAAAGTCCGCGGAGAGGCTGAACGACTAATTCAACACCTTGTCATAAGTTCCGAAAACTATAAGGATAGTTGGGAGATCCTGAATAATCGCTACAACAACAAAAAGCAAATATTTACATCGCATATTAAGCTCGTATTAGGGCTTCCCAACATGCAACAGCAATCTGGACCACACATCAAAAGGTTGCACGACGTAATTGTCGAAACTCTTAATGCCATAAAAAACTTACAAGTAGACATTGCAACATGGGATCCTTTACTTGTTCATTTATTCGACCAAAAACTCGACGCCCAAACACACGACGAGTACATAGCTACTTTAAAAAATTCGCGAGAACTTTTTAAAATTCCTAGAAGGAAAGTTTACCGCGTTAGAGGATTCCCGCAAGAAGACAGACAACATTCAACAAAAATTTACAAATCATAACAAGGAGCATTCGAACAAATGGAATAACACTAACAATTATCAAAATAGGTATCACGATAACAATTATAAACATAAACATAACAATATATTTCCCAAGTCATATCATATTTCGAGTAACATTAAATGCCTACTATGTTCGTATGAACATGGCCTCTATAACTGCAGGAAATTTCTAGAAATGGCAAATGAGCAAAAATTAAAAACAGTTAACAAATTAAAAATATGCGTCAATTGCCTGTTTAGCCATAATGGAAATCCTTGCATCTCAACAAAAACATGTCGCAAATGTTTCAAAAAACACAGTACCATATTACACGACGCCTGCAACAATAATCAAGATACTACGCCGTCTACGAGTTCGTCAGGGGGGAATGTGTCCGGAAACTCACATGTATCTCAAGGCAATCACGCTGAAATATTGCTGGCCACAGCTGTACTCAAAGTTAAAGCAGCTGACGGGACTTATCATAACTTGCGAGCTTTGGTGGACCAAGGTTCACAAATATCACTAATTACGGAAAAGGCGGCACAACAGTTAGGAATCAAGAGACATAATTGTAACGGGACAATTTTCGGAGTAGGACAAAAAGAAAACTCTTGCAAAGGACTATCTAACATTGAATGTTCTTCGTTATACACCGATTTTACATTCAACGCTGAAGTGCTGATAATGAACAATTTAATCAAAAATTTGCCGAACAAAACATTTGAAAAACCAGCATGGAAGTTTATATCTAACATTAACTTAGCAGATCCAGAGTTTTACAAAAGCCGTCCCGTAGATCTACTACTAGGCGCGGATATATACTCCATTATAATCTTGAACGGTATGATCAAAGGCGAGGATATATCCGAACCGATTGCGCAACAAACCCAACTGGGTTGGTTGTTATGTGGTAACGCGAGAACTTATCAATGTAACGTGATAATAAACAATTTAGAGGATATAAAACAGTTTTGGGAAATTGAGGAAATTAGCGAAGACACCAACCTCTCCGTAGAAGATCAAGAATGCATAACTTATTACTCAAACACAACGGTAAGAAAAGAAGATGGTCGGTACGAAGTTCGGCTACCTTTAAAGGAAGATTTAGAGAAGAAGTTGGGATCATCAAAACAAATTGCCATTGCTCAATTTATTAATTTGGAAAAGAAATTAGAAAGAAACAAACAGCTAGCCATTGATTACAAAGCGTTTCTGTATGAATACGAGAATTTGAATCATATGAAACGTGACACGGGAGATGGTTCAACATTGGAGTGTTATTTACCTCACCATGGTGTTCTTCGTAGCGAGTCAACAACCACCAGCTGTAGAGTCGTGTTCAATGCGTCCGCTAAAACCTCAACGGGTTATAGTTTAAATGACGTAATGTACACCGGACCTAACCTTCAACAAGATTTGCAAACGTTGCTATTAAGATGGAGGAACTATCGATACGCCTTTACTGCTGACATTGAAAAGATGTTTCGGCAGATTTTGGTTAATGAACAAGATCAATGTTTACAAAAAATTATTTGGCGGGAATCACCACAGCAATCATTAGAAACATACAAGCTAACAACAGTGACGTACGGCACGAAAGCCGCACCCTTTTTGGCCATGATGACGCTTAGGAAGCTGGCTGTAGACGAACGTGAAAAATACCCCGAAGCTTGTAAGGTGCTTGAGTCAGCATTTTACATGGATGATCTAGTTCATGGAGCTCACGACATTGAGCAGGGGAAACAATTGATAACAGATCTTAATTCGTTACTGAATGCTGGCGGAATGAACCTGAGAAAATGGTCATCGAATGAAGAGAAGTTACTGTCCAACATCAAACAGGAGGATAACAAATCAGAAAAAAATATTTTCAATTTCAAAACAGAAAACACCACAAAAACATTAGGATTGGTATGGAATTCAGAAACGGATAATTTTACCTTTCAATGTAAAATATCAAAACAAAACATTAAACCAACAAAACGCAGCTTGTTATCTGAGATTTCAAAGCTATTTGATCCACTTGGATGGCTAACACCATTATCTACAAAACTCAAACTACTTTTCCAACAGTTATGGAAGACAAACCTGGGATGGGACGATATAGTGCCAGACAACATTTACAATGAATGGTCTAAATTAGCGATAGACATTCACCTTATCAACGAATTCAACATACCGAGATGGATAGCATGCAAGGCAAATGATGTTATCATACTGCATGGGTTCTGCGACGCCTCGGAAGAAGCCTACGGTTGTGTTGTTTATGCGCAAACACAAGGACATCCAGAACCAATCATAGTGGCGGCAAAGAGCAAACTTGTCCCTAACAAAAAGGCATTATCGTTGCCTAAATTAGAGCTTAGTGGAGCTTTATTACTCGCCAAGTTAACAGAAAAAATAAAACAATCATTAAATCAACACGACACTCAAATTTTTGCCTGGACGGATTCTATGGTGGTGTTAGGCTGGATACAAGGAGAACCCGGTCGTTGGAGACCCTTTGTAGCCAATAGAGTCGAAAAAATTAACAACATAATACCAAAGAACTGCTGGCGTTATGTAAAATCAAGCGAGAACCCCGCAGACATCGCTAGCAGAGGATGTTATGCAACCCAATTAAAGGAAAGCCAGTTATGGTGGCAAGGACCTTCTTGGCTTACAACAATGGAAAATATGCAACAAACAGAACATCCAACATATAACACAGATCTAGAATTGAGATCAAAACATATTAAACAAGTAAACATTATTCAAACCGACCATAGCAACAACATTATAAATGACTTATTACAAAAACATAATTCTATTTCAAAAATCATTCGTATAATTGCATGGATTCAACGCGTATGGAATCCACAGCGTAAGCAGTTACCTACATACATAACGCTACAAGAATTAAATAAAGCAAAATTAACAATTGTGAAATATGTACAAGGTACAAATTATGACACAGAAATTGAACATTTACGAAAACATGGAATTGCGAAATCAAATAGTAAATTGTTGAGTTTATATCCATTTATCGACAAAGATTATATTTTGAGAGTCGGCGGGAGACTGAAACACGGCAAGCTGAGCATACAAAAGAAACATCCAATAATAGTTCCGTCGGACAGCCGTCTAACAACACTCCTTATCGAACAATCTCATCTTCAGACGTTTCACGGAGGTCCGAGGATTACATTGACCCACCTGAGACAAACATTCTGGATAACAAGCGGACCCAGGACGGTCAAAAAATATTTATATAATTGCATTATCTGCAGAAAAAACAACCCAATAACACAACAACAGATCATGGGAGACCTCCCAGAAGTGAGGGTTAACCCGGCACCCCCATTCCATCACACCGGAGTTGACTATACGGGCTTCATGGACATAAAAATGAACAAAGGACGAGGGTCTAAAACAACAAAAGGCTACGTTGCCGTCTTTATTTGCATGGTAACGAAAGCTGTTCATTTAGAGTTGGTATCTGAACTGACCAGCTCTGCCTTTATCGCCGCTCTTCGTAGGATGGCTGCGAGACGAGGAGCACCCGCACACATCTACAGCGATAACGGCACCAATTTCCATGGAGCGAATAACATCCTTCAGGAAGAACATCGTCAACTTCAACAGACATTTAACGACAGCTTCATAAAAGAAGTTTCAGAAATGCAGATTACATGGCATTTTAATGCACCTTCATTCCCAAGCAGTGGAGGACTTTGGGAGAGAGCGGTGCGCAGTTTGAAACATCATCTAAAACGTGTAGTTGGAGAACAGAAGCTCACCTTTGAAGAGTTTGCTACCCTTCTAACGCAGCTGGAGGCATGCCTCAATTCGAGACCGCTTTGTGGAGTCTCGGAAAACATCGATGACCTCGAGGTTTTGACACCGGCTCATTTCTTAACAGGAAGAGCTGGGCTAACCATCATAGAAACATCAGAGGATGCCAGGACCAGGTGGCACTTAATAACGAAGATTTTTAATGAAATATGGAAACAGTGGAAAGCGGAATACCTAACACAGCTTGCTGCGCGTAGAAAGTGGACTAAACCTCAACAAAATGTACAAATCGGTGACATAGTAACCATTCACGACGATAACTTGCCAGCGGGAAAATGGGCTCTTGGCAGAGTAGTTAAGACTCATCCCGGCTCCGACGGCTACGTAAGAGTCGTAACATTGAAAACAAAAAATGGAGAGATAAAGAGACCCGTCATCAAATTGTCTCTTTTACCAATACACTCCAACTCCAACAAACAAGAAACAACGCTTAACGCGAACATTGCTGACAAACAAACCAAGCCAACCAAAACACTCAGGAAAAACAAAGGGACGTCTAAACTAGTCTCAGTGGTTATGGCATTACTATACTTTCTAACATTATTCACAAAAACATTTGGAGCCAACACTATCATGGAATTAAATAACAACCAAACATTATATTTCGACCCCGTGGCAAAAATGCAATTGAGTAGAGATAAATGGACCCTTGTGGTGTATTACGACATGTCACCATACTGGGAAGGAAATACAGCATACGAAAAACTACATTATTATTTGGAATCATCGTGCGCAAAATTTGACGGAAAAAATCAATGCAACATGATAATGCAACAACTTAGTCACCGGTACCTAGAATTACAATACTACAACCAGCTGTTGCTAAATCAACATTTTGACGGACACTCCAGACAGCGCCGGCGCCGCGGGCTTATTAATGGTGTCGGATATCTTGCGAACACGCTATTCGGCGTACTGGATGAACATTTCGCAGAACAGTATACAAAGGACATACAGCTCCTACGGCAAAATCAAGTACACTTAAACAAGTTATGGAAAAATCAAACGTCGGTCATTGAAGCGAGTATAATTTGCTAAAGCGAACGGAAACCATATTCGCAAAACAACATAAAGCCATTAACAAACATTTTACAAACATAGAGAACTCCATGGACTTTATTAAGAAACAAATTAATGAAGATTCACAAACAGAAGATTTTACCCTATCCGCATTAACAGCTCAAAACATGCTAGAAACTTTAAAAGATATGCAGGAAGCACTTTTGGACACCGCTATAGATGTATATCAAGGTCACTTTAATGTGCATTTATTGACTCCCTCACAGCTTCAAAAGGAGCTCAGTACTATTTCGGGACTACTATCTGCGGACCTCACGCTTCCCATCCAGAACATTCAACAACAAGAGAGAGATATATACAAGCTATTAAAGGTTCGGGCAAGAATGACGGAAGACTATTTCATATTTGAAATTGTAATTCCTTTAATTAGCAGAGACACTTATGACTTATACAAGGTCATACCTATACCTCAGAGAGCAGGAAGAAACATGATAAACATAACACCTATTTCTAACCAAATCGCCATAAACTTACAAAAGGATTCTTATCTACCTATATCACAAGAGGATCTTCAAAATTGTCTATTAAGAGACACTTCAACATTTATCTGCAGCTCACAAAGCCCTATATACAAAATGAAAGGCGATCAAGATTTATGCATGAAGAAGGAAGATAGGCAAACTCAATGCCAAACAAGCATCGCCGCGTGTCAGAACAAGTGGTACAGTCTGACAAAATTAAACACCTACTTGTACATATGTTGCGCTCAATGTCAAATACGAATGATATGCAAGGATCACGTTACCGCTCGACAGCTGACGCGACCTAGTGTAATAAACATAGACGGCGATTGTATAATAAAAACAGATAATTTTACTGTATTCGCTCACCAGAATCAAAAGAGTATCTTGAATATTACGCCAAATTTAGAAAACGTAATCATAGCTCCAATAAATCATGTCATTAACATCAGCATAGAAAAGTTTAACATAGAAGACAGCTTGAACGACACTGACGAGCATCTGTCTGAAGAAATTGAAAGAAAGATCAAAACACTGAAAGAAGCAGAGTATGCGGAGCCTGACTTAACAACAGTCTCATACCATGACATACACCATTATGTCTTGATTTATGGGATAATAGGAGTAGCTGCATTATTAGGAGTCATCGTAGTATACCGGCGCGTGCGACGTCGCCGGAACGCATCGGCTCCCGTTGCGGCCGCAACGACACCAGCGGCGGCCGAGGACGGGCCGTCTGTGCAGACGCCCCCCCGCCCCCGCCGCTCACACAGCATGCACCACGTTAATGACTACAGTGAGTGTAACAGTGCGCGAGTGCATAAATTCAATAGTGAAAGTGAGCTAAAAGTCTTAAACCCAGTGTCGACTCCGCGAAAATTAGTGTTCAGTGCGGACTGATTAGGAGACGGGACTCCATATAGATTTTAACATTTTCTCAACTATCATTCATCAAAACACTTTGTCTAACACTATCATTAAATTTAAGACAATCGTATTGTTCATCACCTTGTCGCATCTACTAACCAACATACTTTGTTTGTATCCACCTCATCCACATTTTCCCGCCCGGGAGCATGTTCGGTGCAATCACACCAAACACATGAGTTGTACGCGCGCCGACACGTGCCTGACAGTATGTCGGTCAAGCGCGGTCACTACTCTTGCTTTTAGTGCATAATTCGCCGTGGTAACAACCGGATGCGCTCATCGAACATATTTATCATTTTAACAATTCATTAACATTTTAACAATTTAGTATTTAGACATTTGTGACAATAAACATTTTACTATCAAAGTGGACATTTCTATCAATCTCCGAATTCCACGTAGTTCAGGCCCCAACAAGTACCTATAGATAATACCGAAAATGGACGACTCGAAATTTTAAGCCCATCAAAATACTGACCGGGGAAACGGTTGCATAACATTACGTTAATTATACGTTGATTTGACACAACAGTAGATTATTTTGTAGGCTGAGCATTCAACAGAATTTGGTTAGCTTTGTATTTGCGCTAAACTAAACTTAATCCTTGCAACGCTGATATTTGGCTAAATGACATGACAATTTGGTTGAACTAACAATTTAAATTATGGAAAATAACATCTAAATTTGTATTCTCATATATTATTAACCAGGTTAATGCATTAGCTAAGCTAAAATAGGACTTGGCTGGTATTATATAATTATAATACCAGCCAAATTATATTTCAGCTTTATATGTATTTTGGCGTACAAATTTTGGACTCATAGTTTATAAAATAATTTAAAATCAATTGTTGTTATTGCACTAAGTAGGTACCTATGAGTTTCGAACTTCGTTTTACGTCTACGAGTCAGCCGTGTTGGCGACTAGTATAGCTAGGCTTAATAAATTGAGCTTGTATTTTGGCTATGGGTTACTAAAGGCAAACACAAACGTTAAATGCTGTACAAGTTGTAATTTTATGTAATTAATAAAAAATTGTCTTTTTCTTTATTAAAATAAAGAGCTCCAACACACCCTATTGTAAGGACCTGACAATAGAAAGCAGGAAAGAAAGGCGATGAATGTAAGAAAGAAAAGTATGTAGAATGGAAGTGCGAGAAGAAAACGAGTGAGAACTGGTATGAAAGAAGAAAGAAAAGAACTCCAATTATGTCGGAGGTAAAAAAAAACATAAACGTTAGTCACATAGATGTCTGTCTTGTGCGAAAATCCAACACATGACCCCAGAGGTCCGGACGTAGATAAAAGAGCCATTCATTCCATATACAACCTTAGACCACGTGACTCGCTAAAGGAGTTATTCAAGGACATCCTAACCGTGGCGTCCCAATACATTTTTGATTGTGTATGTACGCAAAAACTATGGTGCTTTTCTTAAAAATTCAGACTGTCATAGCCTAAACACAAGAAATAAGATAATTTTGCCGTACCAAGCCTCAGACTTCATAAAACTGGTAATTGTTTTATAGGTATAAGCATTTTTTTTTATATGTCATTAAGTAGACAAACAAGCAAACGGGCCACCTGATGGAAAGCGGTCACCGCCTATGGGCATCAGTAACACCAGGGGCGCTACCAATGCGTTGTCCACCAAGGAGGTTGGAGGAAAGGAATGAGATCGGGAAGGAAAAGGAGGGGGAAAAAGGGGATGGGAAAGGAGTTTGGCTTCCGGACTCACCGAACGCATTGTCTTTGTCATTGAATCAGTCAGTCAGGGTTTTAGTCGGTACACCCCAAGTGGTAGAGGGCGCCCGACATAACACCGCCGCTCCCCAAGCGGCGGCGCATGCTGTTATGCATTTTTATGACTTAAAACAAAAAAAAAGGAAGATATCTTGTCACACCAGCACTCTCAAAACAAATAAATAGTTAGTAGAATGCCTGGGATACACGCTAGATACACAAAGACTTGAGTGCTAAGTGACAAATGGCTTATTTAGAGCAACGTCCTTTGTCTTTTGAGAACAATGGACAAGGATGCGAAACTCTAGGTACCTACGTGTTTTGTAACAAGTTTTATAGGTTTTATTGAAATTGTGGAAAGCAATCAAGCCATATTATACCGTTTATTAAATGCCCTGCTCCAACCAGTCCGTCTCACAGATTATCTTTGTGAAGTAAATGGTATTATAGTGGACGCCAAGGCTCCTGGCACGGCACGCGCACGCAGTCCTAGCGCTTAATTGTTTCATGTCTTCGCGGGCCAGGAGCGGTTGGCGCCCAGTCACAAAATAAATAATAGTACTACGTAGTCCAGGATAGACAAAATAGAATTTATATTATTATTAATGATAAACATAATATCAATGTGGGTTATCAAATTCATAAATAATTATTAAAATTCAACGGATGGCCCAAGAATTGCTATGCTACCGATTGGACGTAAAATCTGCCATGCCGTGGGCGGTCCCGTGCACGAGTGCACCCGCATGACTTCTAAAGGGCCCTCTACATTCACGCCATGAACACCCGTGAAAGCCGCGAACTGCGAGCGTGGATGGCTTTCGCGCCCATTCACGGGCTTCGCGCCTGTTCACGCCTTGTTCCCCGATCAGTGTCGGTATTTGCGCTAACAGAGAAAAATGGCGAAATGTCGTAAGGCGCATTACATCTGCCCCAGTCCAACTAGGCTACTATAACGAATCCTGAGCGATCGGTATTGGATTGTTATGACAGACTATTCTAGCTTTAACAAAATACTAAACTAAATGAAAACGAGTCGTACACTAACAAATTAGTTAGTAAAGTATAAAGCTTCAAGTGAACGAGTTCGGATTTGCTGTAATTTGAAATTGAAATTATACAGAATTGAAATTACAAACGATCTCATTGCAGAGCAACCTAACAACATGACGATCAATACCATTCCGTCAAGAGCATCACCTAGAAGGAAGAAGAACGTTGAAAGAAAGACTTCTCGCAAAAACAACTGCGGCAGGGGCAAGCAAAATTGTCTAAGCACACAAATTAAGATCAAAGTACCCATTAATATAGCTAGAGATCTTATTAATGTTTGATAACTATCTATATTTCCTACTAAATCACAATAATATGGCATATAAAGCCTCCTAATAGGCTACATGTAGTACAATTTAGGCTAATAGTACTGGGCTTTAGCTTAGTCGGTACGTCCCTGGAGATCTCGCCAGAGTAGCTTCAATTGTAAGCGGTTTTCTAAAATTGCTTGATGTAGGAAATTTATAGGGAAGTAATCTCATTCTTTTTCTTAAAAAAAAGAAGATAGAATTTGTAATACACAGATAGAGATTAAATACAATGAATATAAACACAATACATAAACTTGTGTAATTAAAACATGGCGACTTTATTGCTGAAAGCAATCTTTCAAATTTATTAACAAAAAAAACATCTTTATTCCAAAATTTTGATGTACAGTCAAGAGCAGGTCTACCTTTACATATTGGACTTTGTACCGTTCTTAAGTTTTATGTCATAAGAGCCAAAATTGTACAGCAAGTGTAAAGCTCGACGTGCACCTGACTGTACAAGTACCATTTTAAAGGAGCAAATAGTTAAATACACTGGGCGTCAAAAATAAGTAGTACAGTTTTAAAATTGCAATTACTCTTAAACTTTAGAAGTTAGAGTTTTGAAATTAAAATCAATCTTTAAAAGACCATAATTATGCATGAAGTTTTTATTAAATGAAATGAAATTGTCGTTTAACTTTTTTTTATTTCAAAGGTCTAGCTTCTGTAGTTTAGGAGATATTGCAATTTTAAAACTGTACTACTTATTTTTGACGCCCAGTGTAGTTTCTTACCAGTTTTTCTTAGTAAAAAAATTGCCGTCTAAACTGGTTGTAGGATAAGTAAAGATGCTTCTAAACAGCTTGTAATAGCCTTTTTAAAAAAAAAATATTTTGTTTTTGTATGGATTTGTACTAATTTTGCTTCTAACGTACAGAAATCTAAAACATCAAGTCAAAATATTCATACGACCTCCGTGGCGTAATGGTTACCATGCCAGACCGCCACCCAGGAGGTCCTGGGTTCGAATCCCGGTCGGGTTATAATGAAAAACTATTTTTTTCTCATTAGCTTCGGGTCTTGGATGTTTATCTGTATATGTATTTGTTATAAAATATAGTATTGTTCGGTTAGTATCCCATAACACAAGTTTCGAACTTACTTTGGTGCTAGCTCAATCTGTGTGATGTGTCCCTTTAAATTAATTTATTTATATAAAAATAATTGTTCATCCAAACAGCCCAATCAGCGGCAAATCATCCAACATGAATAATAAAAATAATTGAAATGTGGGACCTAAATGATTTACATGACGTCATTGAACTTTAATCATGGCTCGAGTATTATCGTGCTGTGAACACTGAGGAATTGGGCCAGGTGTGTAATTTCCACTGAAATAGACAGTAATTTGGCTTGTGAAGGCCGGGCTCCTATTACGACGATGGTTTATGGAAGATATTGTAGATCAAGCTTAGTGCGATTAATATATTCATTATGTATGGTTATATTATCAAGGTGACTATGATGTACATGCAAAAGATGAAAATTGTCCGCTAAATGCTGTAGATATTTGCGATACACATCAGTAGTAAGTAGGATACAGTAAAAAAAAATATTTTTTTAGACATTTTTCGAAATAAAAATAGTTAGTTGAACCGAAACAAGTGTAAAAGCAACAAGGCGGCCTTATTGCTAATATTAATTATTTATTTTTCTGGAATAGCGAGTGTGGATGATCTGCCAATCTCTCTATTACCGTTCTTCCTATTCCTAATTACCGTTTTCACCAAACAGCAAAAATAGTTTTTTTTTCTCTCAAAAAGTCGGTCGCCGCCATCGGTACATTTTCGATATATTATTTAGAACATTCCAAAGTTTGTAAAAAGAAAGATTATTTGAAGAATGATTTCTAAAATTTTTTTTTTCACGGATACACGGCCATGATGATGTGCTCGACCGCCACAAAGGCCAGACCGGGTGTGATTGATGCCTGGGGAACCCCTGTACCGACAATGTCTGTGTCGGAGGTTGTCAAATAAAAGATTTTCCAATACTTACTTTGAACAACATGAACAGTGACTGATGCTGCTTTCGCGTTGGCAGGCACACAGGTGTAATTCCCGGCATGTCTTGGTTCAGCTTTGCCGATTACCAGCTCGCTGGTTTGACGACCATTGTGGACATTCACTCCATCTGTTGGCAAATTATTAATTTTTAATATACTTACTAATATTATAAAGAGAAAGATTTGTATTTTTATCGTTGGGAAGCTACACTGTCAGCGGGTGATATAAGGCCATAATATATTGTCTTTTGTTTGAAAAAAAAATAGGGATCCGTACAAAAACCCGTACGAAGCTAAGACGGAGCGCTAGTCTACATCATGTGTATAATTCACCCAAATACTATAGACGAGTAATACGCACAGCTTCGGAAGAATTCGGGCAAGACGCGACACTAGCGCCCCTACGGCATGAGGGCGGCATGAGGTGAACGATTTCAAAACTTTTGTATGCAAAATATTATAGCGCCCCTAGCGGCATGAGGTGAACGGAGGTTGCCAAGTCATTGTATGAGAAACGTCAAGAGCTGTGCGTATTACTCGTCATAGTATTTGATTCACCTAACCTTATTTACTAAGCAAAGCAGTCCTATAAAGGTTGAAAGGATCCCATTAAGGTAGTTGTGGATGTTAAATTAAATGAACACAATAACAAAGATTTGAATGTGTTTGAAAATGTCGAATTCTTTGATGATATGCAGAACTTATTTGTTGTTAGTAATAATCTGGTAACTTAAGAACTTAAGACACTGAATCATCACCATCGACAAAAAGTTAAATTTTAACAAACTCAGGTAATTTTAAAGCATTATGAAATATGAAAACACTAACAAGAAAACAGATAATAAAAATGCTAAATCTTATTTTAAAAAAATACAACTATTGCAATATCTTTCATTTGAAAAGACGTAAAAAGCTAGTACTGAATTACGATCTATAGAAACGGTAATCCTTTCATGGTTATCATCTAGTTACTTTATAAGATACGTTTCAAAGCTTTATGATTTTTTTCCAAGTAACAAGAAATCCTTATAACCCCCGATTCATAGGAGATTATGTTCATATTTCTCTTTTTGTGAGATAAGTCTGATGTATTGAAGATAATTTTGGGAAGCACTAAGGGCGTATTATTTCGTTTCCAACTAGCATTCTATAAAATATAAGTATAGTGGATATGTGGCACAAGATTCCTAGTATAAAATAATGGTTTTTAATCTAGTTTATCATATTGAATGATAACATAATGTATGTGTGATCGATTCATGTATTTTACATTTCGATTTATATTTTAATTCAAACAATTTTTGGAGCTTTTGTTCGAAGTATTGTAAAACGGAATAATTGTCTTATATATTTTTTATTGAGTGAAAATATATATCTACCTAAATTCGAGTAGCGCGTAGGAGTATGATAGAAAGGATGCTTTTGGCTTTAAATAATTTCATATCAGTAATTTTCACCTTTTGACCAAATCCTTTAGGCTAAATTACTTTTTTTTATTATTTCGACAATTATTCTTAAAATAAAAACACTTATAGCGTATAGATAAGGTGGTTTCCATCGACCGTGCGGTTGAGCGGTGCGGTTTACGTACGTGTGTTAAGCGAAAAACATACAGAAACGGCACGAGATGCAATCATTTTCATCGTGAGATCTAACATAATCAAGACCTCGATGTAACGCGAAACGCGCGTCCTCTACTCGTTTAAAATACGCTGTTACCAAGATCTTGATGTCATGAAACGCGACGCCAAAGCGCGTACATGTATATAGACTGTTACTCTAGCATAGAAAATGTTAGCCTTTCGTAAGCCTTTGTTTTTTTCACATATCAGATTCATTTGATACTATCGCATGTTATTAGGTCACATTTTAGGGCACTTATATTTGATTGTGCTCATTTACGTGCCCGTGTGTTGAGTGGCACAAGCAATTATATACCATGAACGTGACTGTTTTCTAATTTCTTTCTGAATAAATTCATTGTGAATTTCAGGACAGCTTTAATTTCTCCTCCGAGACGTCAATAAGCTTCATTGCTTATTCTCAATCTGAGGTCGCCGTTGTTAGTCCTGGCAATACAAGAGACATAGCGGCGGGAATGTGTGGTGGGCTTGACCCGATGTTTGTCTTGATCCGGAAAAAAAATATATTTGCTACCTAATTCCCATATTACAAGTTTTGCTTAGTTTAAAACTAGATGGAGTTGGTATAATTCGTAAACGCACATTTAATTTGGTAATTTCTATAAAACCAGCTGCTGTTTTCATAATTTAACTCATTTATAACGTAACTTCTCTGAGAATAATGTCGTACTTGTTATTTTTTAAAACTTTGAACTAATAAATCATTCTCAAGTTTTTATTATGGATGAGCTTAATGAGCTTCTGTAAGCAAATTCGTTTTTGTCTTTGTATTTTATTGAGATAGCTAACAAAAATCTTCTTTTATTTAATAGGTATTCATCTAAGGCCAGCTACTATAAAAGAAACTGATTTAACGGATTAGTATTCCAATGGCGTCGTTGCAAGTTACAAGTTAAGCAACTAAGACTCCTGTCAGTATTTGGACAGTAAAATATAAAAAAAATCTACGAGCTTCTTTCTCTTGGAGTGCTAGAGTATTTGTAATTTTTGGTCACTTTATCCCAAGGGCCGCGGGTTCGAATCAAGGCAAACATTTGTGTGCATGTACATGTCTGTTTGCCATGGTCTGGGTGTTTTCTATGTATAATAAGTATTTATTTACAAAAAAAGTATTTAAGTATATTTATCAGCAATCTATGTAGTTATAGTACAAGCTTAGTTGCTTAGTTTGGGACTAAATGGCGTTGTGTGATTCGTCCAAGAATATTAAAAAAAAAATAACTAGCACCACCGGAAACGTTCCACCTTTTCAGACAGAATATTAATATGAAGCAATGATGCTTTTCAGATAGATAGAATAAGCTATTGCAATACACACAGTGATACAGTAAACAGTGGTTGAACCGAAACAACTATAATAGACTACCAAACAATAAAAATAGACTAACAGGACAACAAAATGGACAGGCCCGGTGGTCTAGTGGCTAGCAATGGTCGCTTTAACCCAAGGGCCGCGGGTTCGAATCCTGCGCAAGGCAAACATTTGTGTGCATGAACATGTCTGTTTGCCTTGGTCTGGGTGTTTTCTATGTATAATAAGTATTTATTTACAAAAAAAAAAGTATTTAAGTATATTTATCAGCAATCTAGTACCCATAGTACAAGCTTAGTTGCTTAGTTTGGGAATAGATGGCGTTGTGTGAAAAAAAAAAAAAAAAAAAAAAAAAAAAAAAACTAACTTACAGACTAGTGTAAATGCAACAAGCCGGCCATATTGCTCAAAGCAATCTTTTCAAGGCAACCTTAGGGTAACGAATTTCTGTATGGACTTTATTTTGTGAGTGAAAGATACTTAATGGGCAGCCGAGTCCACTTATCATCAAGTGTTTTGCATGCTCGTTTCAGTAACAAAAAAACTTCTTTTTTTTACTTCTGGGAATGCTTTACGCATACGCTTACCGACCTGAGTATAGTCGATATTATTTTGGACTCGCCCTGCTAGTCAGGAAATAAAGACTGAAAACTGAAGGTGTTCTTCACAAAGCTTTATTTTGGCGAAGCGTGCACAACAAAAAAAACGAAACTAACAGTAGACGCAAAAATTATACATGGCTAAGCAGTGAGTGAATTTCATTTTTGTACAATTTCACACCGCTGCTTCTAACTTGTTTCAACTTGACACAATTGTATCATGACGCCACAGCGCTCATTGTGTAAACATAGTGAAATAGAGTGTGTTAGATGCCACGTAAATTTCCTCATTCCCTTATAAAATAACTCGGAGCTTTTTTATACTGTGTATTTTATACGTAAATATATGTAAAGAAGTTTATATTTTATTTTAAAAAACTTACATCTCATGCAAAGAATTTTTTTTTTCTTTAGTGATAAAAATGTTACAAATTTAATGGAAATAAAGCAAATTGACGTTTCTATATTTACAGAGCAACAATAGTTTTATTTGTAAAAAACATTTATTTATACATATGACAGGATTTTGGTCCAACTTATTAAAAGTTGTTAAATTAGAGGTCATTTGCAACAAATTAGCCCCCATCAATAGGGGGTCGGAAGCTTGGAAGTGACCGGTTTTCGAGATATTGGTGTTTTTAAGATTTTTTCGAAATTTTCCGATGGTATCGAAAATCTCCCTTAACTGAAATAGTATTTGTTTCTTCACACTTAAGTGACACATTTTTGGAAGCTGATGAACTAGCAACTATTTTTATAATAACAATAATAATATCAATTTTGTTGTAGAAATAATAAGGTCTTAAGGGACAAGACTTTAAAATATTTTTTTCGCACCTTCTACAATATGAATTACCCGAAAAAAATGAAAACACTTGGCGTTGGCGTATTAATTACGTAGATAACTGCGGAACTCATGACCTTTCCAAAAAGGTGAAAATCTCTGAGATTCTATACGTAGACAAAGAAAGGTAAAGACAAAAAAAGTTTAATTGGATTTATGAAGAAAATGTACTTAATTTACATTTTTCTATTTTCTATTAAAACATTTGTTAAATTACTGTTAAGTTACAAGTAGCAACACTCGTTTAATAGCAGCGTTTTACCTACCAATAAAACGCATATTAATTTACTTACCTTATTCAAAGCTTATAGCATATAATGAGATAGCAGTTATCAGTTCCCGCCTATATCTTTCTCTTTCTTACGTATAGGGGCGTCTCCGTCTTATTTCCTTCCACCGCCATTTTAGTGTTTCGAGCGGTGTGAGAAATTGATCTTCCTCATTGAGTCGAATTTACACCAGGTAGAGATTATCTATAAGCTTTGAATAAGGTAAGTAAATTAATATGCGTTTTATTGGTAGGTAAAACGCTGCTATTAATTTGACTTGACCGTTATTCAAAGCTTATAGCATATAATGAGACGTGTTTGTTATCACCTGGTGGAAGGAAATCAAAATACATAGAACGCCAATGTGATTCATAAAAATAAAATCAAAAACTTTAAAGTAACAAAAATTTATTATTATATTTTAATACACAGGAGTAAATAGACTCGATATACTTGTATTACTAGTGGTATGTCTAACTTCTCGTCTGTAAAACTGGCGGAACGTACAACCTGATCGCCAGTTTCCGCGAGCGAGAATGTCTTCTATGGGATAGTTATCCAACCAATTTTTAGATGCTACGGCCGAGCGTACACTCCCGGGCGTAGCTGAAATTCCTGCTGATATGAGTAATGATTTCACCCATCCTGCAATAACAGTTCTGGAAGCTGGCTTAGTCTTTCCACGAAAAGTTAAAAACAAACTATTACAATTTTCTGACTCTCTCTTGGGTTGCATAATATCAATCAACTTAGAAATCCAGAAAACAGGATTTAGATTTCTCTCAGGACAACATAATAATCTCCAACCCGACTGCCTATAGTCCTCCGAATCAGTTTTGGACCCAAAGCGAGGCCATAAAACTACTGAATCTTGTGATCTAATACAGTGCACAGAATCAACGTCTAATAAGGTCAAGTCGTGTATTCTACGACCTGAACAAAGAAGTAATAAAGTAGCTGTGTGTCTGGATACATGAAAAGGATTAGACAAATCTACTTCATACGCTTTTAGAAAAGAAACTAAATCATCTGTATTCCATACAGGCGGCTTATGCATAATTGGATGCTTATTAGCTATAGCCTTTATTATGTGCCTGACCAAATTGTGAGAGCTCAAATTGCCTGATACATCTGCTTGGCAGAAACTTGAAACAACAGACTTATAGACTAAAATTGTTCTGTAGGCCAAGCCGTGGACTAAATGTAAATCGGCTAAGAATCTCGCTAAATCAGCCCCAGATGGCTTAGTAGCGCTAATACTATTGGCTTTGGACCATTCAAGCCACCTCTTCCATGCTACATTATAAGTTTTACGAGTGGAAGGTCGCCAAGAATCTTTTAAGAGAGAAACTTGACCTGGGTTCCAATCAGTTAGGTCCCCAGACCACCCCCACATCTCCAAACTTCTAATTCCATCTGCAGGACGTTCAACGGAGGGTGGCCTGTCGATACATCCACTAGAACCTTGTTCAGGTTCCATATGGTAAATGGCGCTGACAGTGCGCGAGCTCGTAAATCCGCTCTCCAAAAGACTCTCTCCCACCTGGGCACTATCATTAGGTATATTCCTCTGGCTTTGTTCAACTGCGCCAGTACTCTGGGTATGAGGAAGGGAGGCGGAAATACCCATGCCAACTGGTAGTCCCACTGTTGGGAAAAAGCGTCGTGATACTGGGCTTGACAATCTGTAATGTCTAGGGATACATAGTTGGCTATCACATGTGCTCTCGCCGAGGCAAAAAGGTCGATTACCGGAGTACCCCATTTCATAAAAATCATTCTGGTCAATTTGGGAAGTAAATGCCATTCCGGCGGAAACTTTAGACGCGACAGATGGTCGGCATGGCTGTTGTACTTGCCCGGGATGTGGTAGACCTTGAGATTGATTTGATACGAGTCCAGGATCTGATACACTCGGTACGTCAGATCTAACATTGGAGACGATTTGGTCCCACCCTCGTTTCTGAGGTATGCAACGACAGACTTGTTGTCGCATTGGATCAGAACGGTAGATTCCCTCAGGAGCAGACAGTGATCTTTCAAAACGTACAGTATGGCCAATAGTTCTTTCTGATTGCAATGCAATGCCTGCTCGTGGAGAGTCCAAGATCCGGAAATGCTCATGTTGTTGAGCTGAGCTCCCCAAGCTAGGTCTGACGCATCGGTTGTCAAAAAATGTGACGGAACTAGTAGATGAATCTTTGATGAACTCTGGCAGTTCATTGTCCACCACATTAGATTCTGTAACGCATCCTGTGGCAACTTGTGAAGTCCTCGAGACCTCCTTGCCAGCAGTGTGTTTAAGTAAACCAACAGACATCTGAAATTCAACCGACCCTTTGGAACAACAAAGCTTGCAAAGTTTAGAAGGCCGACTATGCTTTGCAAGTCCTTGACGTTCGCAGACCTCGTCTGAAGTATTCGGCTCGCTTTGGAAATGAGCATTTGTGACTTCTCCTTCGGAAGACTTTTCTGGTTCAACCACGTGTCCCATTCTATTCCAAGGTACACTAGACGTTTTTGAGGTGTTAAAACTGACTTTTCGTAATTTACCATCCACCCCAAAAACTCCAGTGTCTCCAAGGTTAGTTCGATATGTTGTTGAAGAACTGACATATCCTGATGGGCCAGCAGAAAATCGTCTAGATAGACCACTATTCTGACACCTCTTTGACGTAGGTATTGTGCCATCCAGTTTGTAAGAGCCGCGAACGTTTTTGGTGCGGTACTCAGACCGAACGGTAGGCACGTCATTTCGAGGAGCTCGCCTCGATAAATCAATCTCAGGAACCTCCTGTGACTTGGACTTATCCTCAGATGAAAATAAGCTTGGGATAAGTCGATCTTGCACAGCCAATCCCGGTCCTGTAGGAAGTCCGGTAGACGCATTGCGTTTATTAGACTGAATTTCCCTGTGAGAACATATTCGTTTAGAGCTTTCAAATTGAAGATCGGACGCCACGAACCGTTGTTGCCTTTCGGAACTAAGAACATGTTCGACAAGAAGCTTGGAGATATTTGAGCCTTTATCAACACTCCTTCTCGTTTCATGCGGTCTACAATGACAGTCATTTCGTCCGATTCTAGAGTTTGAAACTGGGATCGCTGCAGATCCGGGAAAATCAGTGGTGGTTTTTCCTTGAAGGGTATGCGGTACCCTAGTATTATTTTTAGAATGATGTCGGGTGCACCCAATATTCGCCAGTTGTCGTGGTATTCGGCCAGCCGACCTGCTTTGAAGTGGTTTGAGTCAATCTCTGCCCCTCCTCCCCCCTCCTCTGGCGGACGAGTAGGAGGGCCTTTTTTTGATCATGCTGATCCTGGGGCCTATGGTTTCGAGGCGAATTGGCCGATCGGCCTCGAAAATTATTTCGGTTATTGAAACCTCTATTGCGAGAGCTATTCCCCTGCGAGGGGAAGCTATGATTACACGCGCCCTGCGAGGGCGGTGGAGGATTAGAGCAAAAAGCAGATGAGCCTGCATTTGCCCATGATGAAGTACCCTGCGAGGGTAATGGTTGCTGTGACTTCCCCTGCGAGGGGCAGCTCTGAGCTTTACCAGCTCCGGCCTGCGAGGTGTGATTTCCAGTCTTCTTCTTCAAGGGCCAAAAACATTTTCTTACACCTCCTGCTTTTTCAATTGCAGTACCAAAGGCTTCGGTGTTAAACAGATTTCTGGAGGATGGAGGTATGTTCCTTAAAGCAGCCTTTACGAGCGGCTCCTTGACATGGTTAATTATTCCATCACGCCGCATTTGTATGACCTCCGCACGGTGGCCACAAATCAGCTGCAATAAGTCTGAAGACGACTTATAGAATTCGCCTTCTGTAAATAAACTGGTTAACTTGTCCGAGAGAGCCTCATGCGTAATTGCTTGCTCATCTTTAGACCATGAGAGAAGAGATCGTAAAACACTTTGCAGCGAATCTCTTTGCTTTAAGAAACAATAAGTTAGTGCTGCGTATGCTTTGTCACTATACGCAAGGTTACGTAACGAATCATACGTTTTAATCTCCTCATTTGGTTGTAAATCGACAAACCCAGGAGAACGATTGTACAGTTTTTGCGTATCAGCGTAACGCAAATCACACCATTCCTTATTATCGAACATTTGAATCTCCTGCAATTGCTTCAATTCACTATCGGAAGCCTTAGGAACCGAAGGCTCCTTTAGTTTTGTGGCAAACTTGAGATTGAATAAGTTTTGTCCAGATAAATCATTATCAGGTGCTACCGATAAATCATTATTGAGGGTAGGCACGGGAGAGTGCACATTGTACTCATCATACATATTTCTACTAACGTCTGATATGTATCCACTATTTTTGGTTGCTATTTGTTCATGCAACTGCGACAATTGTAAAGAAAGTTCATCTAACTTACGGTCTGTGTGACGTGGACGTTTGCCGCTCCTCCTTTTTTGGCGACGGCGACCGTGCTTACGTTTACGTGCATCGGATTGGGATGACGAACTCGATGAGCTACTGCTGCTTGAGCTTGAAGACACAGACCGTGGTCGTTTAGCTGGCCGCTCCGGCCTAGCTGTATTCTCATTTTCCATTTTTTCGAACGGTAAACCCGTTAAAATAAAATAAAAATTTAATTAAACAACACTATTTTAATCTAAAGACGTGCGAGTATTATTGCACGACCGAACTCGGCGGGAACTAAAACGCCAATGAGGAAGATCAATTTCTCACACCGCTCGAAACTTCACTACCCCCACTAAAATGGCGGTGGAAGGAAATAAGACGGAGACGCCCCTATACGTAAGAAAGAGAAAGATATAGGCGGGAACTGATAACTGCTATCTCATTATATGCTATAAGCTTTGAATAACGGTCAAGTCAAATTAATTTATAAATACTGTAAAATATGTAGTTCAAAATAATTATTGCAATTTAGCATTACGCATGATAAATCGTATCAGTACTTCTTCAATTTGGTCAAAAACGTTAAGTAATAAAATTATTTATTTATTTAACTTTATTGACCAATACAAAAGTAAGTTAAGTTAAGTAAGCTAAGTTGCATTCTCTCGCGGTTTTACGGTAAATATATATATATATGTAAATATATATATACAGAAATATCATAATATCAACTTACTCAAATCGTAGTTGATCATCCGATTTTCGAAGTACCAGAAAACATAGGAAGGCGGCTCCGTTGACCTCTTCACCACGCAGACCAGCCTCAGCATAGAGCCTTCATGGATTATCTTTTCTGATTCTCCTACTATCTCTGCGTATGCCGCTGTTAAACAGAAAACAAAATGATCATTATTATGGGTGTGGCAAAGCGAACTCTTTGTAAACAAGAACCTCTTTGTAAATAGTTATTATGTTTCCTTTTTCTTTATGGTTTTCATATTCTATTTTACTGTCACTTCACTTCACTTTTCACCTTATCGCCATCGAACCATATTTTTCTGTACCTAATATAATTTTCTTCAATGGGTATTGTATAGATAGAAATAAATTTTACACAATTTACACAGCGCCGCCTGTTACCAAAGTTTGCTAGGCTTAACCTGACCTGCTTCTGTTGTCTTATGGATTTAAGACAACAGATATAATTAAGCTGTTAGCAGTAACACAGTGTCAAGCCTACCACATGCAGAAGTAAATATACTCTCCTTTCTTCCTCGTGGTCAAACTTTTTTGACAAACTGGTTTGACCACGAGGAATTTCAAAATTCCTCGTGGTCAAACTATCTAATTACATCTTGTGTATTAATAGCTGTACATTATATTTTAGTTTTTAAGAATTTGCTTTATACATTGGCTAAATGTTTATGAGTTTTTGTAAAAACTAAACTGTATATGTTTGTGGAACAAATTTTATTATAATATCATTCTATATAATTGTAATACCTAAAAAACACCAGACTAACACAAATGCCATCACACATGCCCTGTGCGGGGCTCGAACCCCTCTGGTGCCGAAATTAGGATCACTATCATTCTACCAATGCACCACTGGGCTGTTAAATGTATTCTAAGGTTAATCAGCATTTCGGAATGTAAGATTCAATTGATTTATTAAAGATAAGTGTTTTCGATAATGAATACGAGCACTTGAGTAACGTTTGTTTACGCGTCACAAAGTAAGACGTATCGATGGCGCCATCCCAAACAGTGTAATTCGTATATTTATGTATTGAAAACTCAGTATACGTATATTGAAGAAGTATTTCAGCAGTGACAAATGGCTATCAAATTGTTCTGAAAAGGCTTCACATGCTTACGGGTAAAATGAAACCAATGTACACATTTTGATCGGAAACAATAGGAGATTTTGCCTAAAGTTGTATCTTGTAAATGAAATGAGGCAGACTTTGGGGAGATTTGTTCGGTGATCTGAAAGCCCCAGCCCAATTCTTTCGCTTATTACGTATAATGGAATTTTGAAAATATTTTTGAAAGAATTTACCTCGCCGCCCCAGGTGGGATCCAAACCCACGTTCTCTCGATCGAGGATCGAGGAGCTACCGGGAAGGCGAGTAATGGTGGATGGTGGAAATTTCTGAGTCGTAGAGCACGTCATCTACCTGATAGTTTCACAACCAAGCAGGTTAAGTAGCCCATCATAAATGGTATTCCTGATATTCAAAGGAAGCGGCAACCAGTTTGCATCAGGTGACATTCTTATTTGTCTACGATATGACATATAAAAAAGATATCGCCATGAAAATAATGCCGAAATTAAAGGTGGTTCAACACGGCTCTCTTTATCAGTCCATTAAGTTTTTTAATAAATTACCAACTGAATTAAAGGGTCTTGTATATAAACACGAATTTAAAGATAAGTTGAAAGAATTTCTGTTGAAGCGGTGCTACTACAGCTTAGACGAATTTTTTTCTTAATGTAGAATATGTCATTTTTAATTTGTAATTTATAATGTTAATTCTAAAATCTATTAATTGTATGTGCTGGATTAGTATTGAATTTATTTATTTATATTTTATTTATTATTTAGTTTTTATTTTGAACACAATATATATTGTTTACTGAAATAAAATGAATGAATGTATAAAGTGAAGGCTTTTAATTAGCATTGTTTTTTGTCATTATTATTTGTACTTGTTTAACAAGTTGTAAGATGGTCTGGAAAATAATATAAAAAATTAATTACTTTTTTTTTAAATAATTAAATACTTACCAACTAGAACTAGCTTGAAGAAGATACTAGTAGGAGGATGGGTGGGCACTTGACACTCGTAATATCCTGCGTCAGCGGAAGTGCCGAATCTTATGTGCAACGCCCAATCCTGTGGACAAAATAAATTAAAAAGTTATCATCCATACTTATATTCATGTAAACGTTTTTTTAAGAGAGGTAGGGCACAGCGGATAATCTGATCAAATCGTAGCAGCCCGTCTAGGGAATGACCTCCACCTTAAAGAAGATCGTAGCCAAATAACATTGGTCTCGGTCATGTTGTGTTCCTACGGTGAGTAAGGTCTCCAGAGCTCCACTTGGGAGGGTTGGGATTGATGGCAACGCGTGAGTTTGATACCCTCGGTATTACAAGCGTCTATAGGCTACGGTGACGGCTTACCATTAGGCCGACCGTATGCTTATTTTGTATGCCACCTTTGTAGTATAAAAAAAGTTGTTTTGTTGTATATACGGGTGTTTTTGTTTTGTATAATAAGTACCTATTTATTTACAAAAAAAGTATTTATGTATATTTATCAGCAATCTATTACCCATACTACAAGCTTAGTTGCTTAGTTTGGGGCTAGATGGCGTTGTGTGATTCGCCCAAGAATATTTATTAATTATTCACATTAAAAACCGAAAGGAGTAACATTCAATGACATTCTAGTTATTATCAATAACAGAAGTTCAGCACACCATAATATGCAGTTCCCAATTCTGTTGGCAACAGATGTCGAAACTTTGAACGGAACTATACTAGGATGAGTTTAAATTTAATTAATGTATTCATTTAGTCGACATGTGGTTCTTCCTCGTTAGAATTTAGAACAATTTCTAAATTCTGAAATAATAAAATTACAACAAGGTGTAGTGCTAAGTAATAAACATATTATGGTATATACTATTCGTGGATATTTGAGGTATCAAATATCCATTGTTTGGATTAGGTACATAGAGGTACGTAATGGGTACATTTCGTACATCTATGTACCTAATCCAAACAAACAAACCTTTTCTGTTGATAACATTAAAATAAATAAAATAGTCTGAAGAGATGACAAACTGTTATATCTAAATAATTCGGGTAATAAGAAAATAATGATAATTTCTTTTTTATAAAATGTAATAATATTTTCACAAAATAAAAGAAATATTTTTTCTAGACACATAAGGAAAATAAGTAATTAAAAGGTCTATTGTTAAACAAAATCTGAGTGTAGGGGTCTCATCCTACAACCTTGTTCTTGGTGTGTTGGTGAAGAAAGTAAACTTCTTGTTAGTCTAAATTCTAATCTATTGCACGTCACTTAGATGTAAACAATACATTATATTGGTAATGAAATGGTATGTGAAGCGCGAGTGCCTTGATGGCCGCTAATGAGCGTACTAAATAATTAATTATAAATTAAAGTAATGAAGCGAGGAACGCGCGCTACAAAATGCTGACTCCAGAAAATGTGCGGTGTTGCACCGTACACTGAGAACACTCCCACTCAAGTTCTAATATTACTTAATTATGAAATTGTGTAAATCACGGTGAACGTTGACCTCAGATTGATAATAAGCTTGACGGGGACTTCTTCCCGGGGAAGAAACTACTGTCTTGGAATTCTTAACTAATTTATTCAAAAATATATATTAGACGGAGTAAAAAGTATTGAAAGGACTTATCCTTAGCAACTACATAAAAGATATCCATTTAAAATATAATCATAGCCTAGAGAGATAGCAAAACAAGTGAAGCTTGAATGCCAAGCACCAAAGTCTAAGTCTAAATTTACATTTAAATTGATTACATTTCATTAAAACGTGTAATTTGTTAACGATGCTCACTAAAACATATTTACTTATAACAAGGCCAAACAAAGTTTACATTTGTTTACCTTGTAAACCCATGGAAAATGACTGATGACATTGTATAAGCCTGTATTTACGTATTTCCTTTGTAATTAATCATGAAACACTGACATTGTGGAACTGTAAAAATAGCTTTTAGGCGGTATTGTTGCGCACTTCTGACATTCTAATAGATGATAAGAGACAACCATACATTATCATAATTTGAAAAAACAAAAACGACCAAATGCTTATCGAGACACGCATAGTGTTATTATAATATCATTTCATAATCATCCTATCTGGTGGTCTATATATGGGGGTGTCATTGGATAGCTCTTTATATATATAATATATAAACAAGCTTTTTTGCCCGCGACTTCGTCCGCGTGAAGTTTCGGACCCGTTCCCGTGGGAACCACATTGAATTTCGGGAAAAGCTATAGCCTATGTCCACTCCCTGTTAATGTAGCTTTCTACCGGGGAAAGAATTTTTGAAATCGGTCCTGTAGTTTCGGAGCCTATTCAATGCAAACAAAGAAACAATCAAATCTCTCCTCTTTATAATATTTTAAGTATTAAGTAAAAAAATATCTTTCTACATTTTCTTCCCTTCTGTCTATACGAACTTCATGATTTTTTTCTCCGTTAATTTCTACTAGTAGGACAGAACGGTTTTTCTTATCCGTTTAGTCCTACTAGTAGAAATGAACGGTAGAACTATACGGACAGAATGTTAATTTCTACTAGTAGGACAGAACGGTTTTTCTTATCCGTTTTGTTCTACTAGTAGAAATTAACGGTTTTTTTTTCTTCGTTTAGTCCTTCTAGTAGAAATGAACGGTAGAACTATACAGACAGAATGTTTTCTTCTATCATTGTTTTAGTGACAGACCGACTGACGGACGGACATGGCGAAACACTAAAAAGAAAAAAAGAAAAATGTTATATCGTCAGTCATTCGTCAGTAACAAAATTATGAAAGTTTATTTGTTATAAGTAGGTAAATATTTTGTTGTTTATTGTTTGGTTTGGACTATACAATCACGGATAAGCGGTTACAAGGCACTCAAATATTTTCCAACATGGAATTATTAATCAAAATGAAAAGTATTACAAGGAGGCCAGACAGCCTTAATAGTAACACAACACTCGTCCTTTTAAACTCCGTGAAATTATTTGCATGTTTTTTTTTCTTTTTTTCTTTGTATTCCAGGAAATTTGTATTTTTACATAGACCTTACAAAGGTCTTCAAATGCCATGTCAAAAGATCGATCCCGCTTGTGCGTTGTTTTTTATTCCAGTTCTAAGTTCGGAATTTTAAGTTTAAAACCGTGAGAAATCGAAAAAATGGGTGAGACGATAGGGCTACTCGATGTAGACGATTGAGGGACGTAAAAAATTCTATGCAATGGTCGTAGTAAGCTTTCTCTACAAAGCATCTGAAAATCAGGCGGCCCTCTTGCTTGTTTGCCTACGGAATGACATTAAAAAAATCTTTAATATGTTTAGCGCTTAGGAGGATTACAGTGGTTCTCATCAATAGTAGTGGAACCTCGACTTCGATCGATATTATTTACTTAACAATAAAACAATTTAAATTTAATACTTACCTTAAAATATACAAAGATCATTACCATAATATCGTAGCCTATTAAAGGGTGTTTGAACGAAATCCCTTCTTTTCATAAAGTCGATGTTTATGACAGAAGTCTTATCGTCTTTACCGAATGTCAATAGAAAATATCAATAATTTATTATCAGAGTATTCTGATAATGATGTAAAGTAAAGTATTCTGATAGAGCCTCTTATGCACTAGCTATCAGGTAGGTAGTAAATTCTATCTGATACCTACTTTATAATTTTTTATAGTTTTCATAATTTAGTTTTTGTTTTTTTGTTCCGATTTTTTTTGTTAAATAAAATTGTCTTCTTCTACTTCTTGTCTTTTTTTCTTTTAATCAAGTTTGAATGATGTAAAAAGTTATAAAAAAAGTTATCAATTAATAATTTTTTCACGCCATTTGGCGAAACGATGAAGGCAATAGATTTCCACTCCGAATCTACTAATATTATAAATGAGAAAGTGAGTTCGTTTGTTTGTTATTCCTTTACAGCTTGACTGAGCAGCCGATCATTATGAAACTTGTTTACATATTGTCAAGGGCCCAACATAGGTTAATTTTTACGCGGGCGAAGCCGCTGGTTACACGATTATCAAATCGGAGCAGCCCGTCTGGGGAAGGACCTCCACCTTACAGAAGATCGTAGGCAAATAGCATTGGTTTCGGCCATGTTGTGTTCCTACAGTAAGTAAGGTCTCCAGAGCTCTATTTGGGGGGACTAGACCGATAGCGCTGGGCTAAAATGAGGTCATAAGTTTCAAAAACTCTAAAGTTGTTGATTTCTCGCCTGTGGACACGGACGTTCCTAAGAACCTTATTATTGCGTTTTGTGTCAGATCTGTCACTTGCATTTTCCGCAATTCGATGGTTTGTGGTTGATTTTACATAATTAAATCAAAACTGACAAAATTAATTTAAAGTTTAAAATAATTATGGTATCATATCTAGGATAGCCTGCGGAGTGTACAAACCCAGTTTGTGTCATCTTCGGCCAGAGCAAAACTGAAATAGGGTCAATATGTAATAACAGTACAAAAAAAAAATTACAATTGGTTTTATAACTATTTCCTATCTCAGATCACTTACTTAAGGCCAATAAATAAATTTGTGCCAAATTAAGACATGCAATGTTAATATTTTCAATTATTTTCCTATTTAAAGCTAGTAACGCTGCAAAAAAATATTACAGTCATTAGAGTTCACCTATTTAATATCATAAATGCATGAAAAATCTACATTGTAAATTTGTGTCAATTTCATGCACGTTATAAATGAATAAAACACTAAAACAATAATTTCGGTCGAAACGGGCGTACGCGCGCAGGCGGCGATGGGCGGGGGTATACGCTACGCACGCACACTAGTTCGTTCGGTACCTACGATATCATGATGATGAACAAATCGCACCCTCATTCAATTCTAAAAGGACGTAACCCGAAAAAGTAGATTTGTCAGTAAAAGCTTTATTTTTAATCGTAGAAGAATGATTTTAACATCAAAAAAAGGAGAAAAAATATTGCATTGGTGGTTGTTTTCAAGTCAGTTCAATAGTTTATGGTTTTTTAGAAATAAGAAAATTAAAATATTACACTAGTTATCAAAATGGATTTTAAATATAAAATACTAAGTTTTCGAGTTTGAGCCAAATTTATTTACAAAATAATGTATATTACAAAAAGTATGTTTTATAGTACCAAACAATTTTGCGAGAATAACTAAACTTACTCCATTTTTCCCCTGTGTCAAATTTGTTATTTAGCGCCATATCAGTTACTTACTCCTTTTTTCAATTTAAATATTTGTCAAAAGCACTTATGTAATAGGTAATGATATTGATGTTTTCCATTATATAGGTAATTAAAAATGTGACATCCATATCTCTTATTAATACCAAGGAATTAGTTAAATGTCAAAAGTAAATAAGGAGCAACGAAATGTTCACATGAACTATTTGTTTTTAAACAATAATAATTAATGTCTGTATGGTTACAAATATACTATTTAATAATAACAATACTGAAAAAACAATGTACTTTTGGTAAATATTAACTTTATCTACCTAAAGTTTCCTATATTCATTCCAATCTAGAAAAAAATAATCAGAATAGGTACAAACTTGGTTTGATTCATAAAAATAACATAATTATATATTTTTTGTCTTATTTACAAGACTTATTATTTTTTTATTAATAAAAAAACAAAACACTTAATGTAATACAATCACAGAGTACGACAATAACGTACTATTAATAAAAAAAACGTGTTCAAATACAAACTTTAATAAATAAAAAGACAAAAAAAATACGTTTGTTTTTTTATATTATAAGACTTTTTTTTTATTAATAAATAAATCGTGTTCATGTACAACTTATAATTTATTGAAATATTTTATATTAAATTCAACTAAAAATCTATTGTTATCGTTAAACCTATTGGCAGTTTTAAAATAAACATTTATTAATTTTATTTAATTTAAAATGAAATGTAATTAATCTTCTACAGATGAATCAAATAAGCATGGTATCGACAAATGAACCTTCAAAGGAGGTAAAATGTTTGGTAATGCATAGGAATAGCATTCGTATCACATAGACTAAATTAAATCTTTTAATTAGGCATTAATAGGTAATAATAAATTGATGATAAGCATATAGGGAGTTCATCTCAATCAATACCCAATCAGGAAACCACTATAATCCTTGGTGACTGGAACGCAAAGTTGGGAAATAGTAAGACCGACGATCACTCAAAATCTGTTGTAGGAAGGTATGGTCTCGGCATTAGAAATTAACATAGAGGAAGACTTCTTGACTTTTGCATTGGAAGAAAATTAAGCATTATAAACACCTGCTTCTAATACCATGCAAAACGCCTCTACACATGTAGTCCCCGGCAATATTTCCTCAAACCAAATTGACTAAATTATAATAAACACACGGTGGAGATCCAAAAAAATGTAAATACCTTTCCCGGTGCTGGGCGCGGCTCAGATTACAACCTACTTGTGGCCACTTTCACTGCTCGTCTAAAGGCTCCCAAAAGGAAAACACCACCTAAGCCCAGACCTTGGAGCCCCCGGAACAGTCGATCTTTCAGAGCACGTTGGAAGAAACGATAAAAGAATGCCCACCGCCTGACGTCACAGTCAGTACATTGGCCCTTAAACTTCACACGAGAGACCTCTTTAAGAAACTTCCTGGGTGATTGAAGATGCTCGCGGTAACCCAATACACGACCTTGAACCCATAGCCGAAAGATGGTGTAGCTACTGCGAAGACCTTTATAAAGAACCTGCTATCAACAATGATACGCCTTTGAATTGGAATCTTCCGAATCAGCAACCAAACCACCCATACTACGTTCTGAAATCAAAGCGGCAATAAACAAATTAAAAAAGAGGAAAGCACAAGATCACGTTACGTCAGAAATACTGAAGGCTTTAGGCGACGCGTTCATCGACTTATTGCACAAAATCTGCACCTACACTTGGCGACATGGCGACTGGTCAGGCCGACCAGAAAATGCGACAACTATTGCACTCTTGCTCTGATCTCTCATGGCAGCAAAATCTTCCTTGCGCCACATACTGAACAATCGCAACCTTACGTTTTTTGGATTGGCAAATGCAGCGAGAACAAGCCGGATTTGTGAAAGAAAAGGATACACGCGAACAAATCCTGAACCTCCAACAACTTATTGACGACCTCCGTGGCGTAATGGTTACCACGCCAGATGGCCACCCAGAAGGTCCCGGGTTCGAATCCCGGTCGGGTCATGATGAAAAACGAACTTTTTCTGATTGGCCTCGGGTCTTGTGTTTATCTATAAATGTATTTGTTATAAAATATAATATCGTTGAGTTAGTATCCCATAACACAAGTTTCAAACTTACTTTGGGGCTAGCTCAATCTGTGTGAATTGTCCCCATATATATATTTATTTATTATTATTGAAAAAGCATAAAAGTTCAACACGCCTAACATTATGTGTTTTGTCGACTACGGTAAGGCCTTCGACTGCGTCAACTGGAAACTTTTGTCGAGAATTCTAACGAAGCTTAGCGTGCGGCCGCATCTAACTGCGCTGCTGCAGAAACTATACTGCAACAAACAGGAAATCATATGAGTCGATAAACTGACGTCACAACCTTTCAGTTTTGACTTTTAAGAGAGTAAGGCAGGTACTGACTCCCATTTAGTTCAACATTTATAGTGAATACATTGATAAGGTGTACCTGCAAAAACTGGGAAGGTAGTCACGATTGGTGGCGAGAAGATAACGAACTTACTACGTTACGCCAACGATACCACACTGTTAGCTGCCAACGAAAGCGAGATGATCACCTTACTGAACAGAATGGAACAGGTCAGTGTTGTGAATCGGTGCAACAAATTATTCTTAGAGGAAAAAAGCGGTAATCGATATTTAAAATTATTTTTTATGAATATAGTGTTTATAAAGACTAGCATTATAAATGACAAATCGGAATAAGATCATAATATTTATTACATACTGTTTATTTTGTATAGGTATTAAATTTTAACGAAAAGCATCATAATCTTCAGTATGTCCTATTGGTCAATTTATTCTTTACGTTTTATCACAAATTCCTTTTTCTCGAAAATCACACATTCAGTTTTTTTTTTAAAACAAAGTTTTGCATATAATAATTCATTTAACAAGAAAAATATGAAAAAAAAAATGTATTTTCAGATATGGTAAAATCGGGATTTCGACGTAATACCACTTATGTCTTTATTACCCTGGGGGTGCGAAATATGTGCCTCTTCTACCTGTAGAGATAAAAATAATCACCGTTTCCTGTTGGAACAACTGCTAATCACAACTAAAGTAGCGGCACGCTATGATGGCCGTTTTGACGTATTACAAAAGTGATGTGAAAATTAAATGTCAATTTATTCTCGAAGAAAATATAATCAAATCGATAAGTTTTTGTTGCAAGTAGTATGTACATGATTAAAACTTAATACACTGGGCGTCAAAAATAAGTAGTACAGTTTTAAAATTGCAATATCTCCTAAACTGCAGAAGCTAGACCTTTGAAATAAAAAAAAGTTAAAAGACAATTTAATTTCATTTAGTAAAAACTTCATGCATAATATCATTTTTTAAAGATTGACTGGAAAAAAACTTAATAAATAAAAACACTATTTTTTTAAACTGTTGGCTTGTACTTTTGTTTTTTATTGTTTTCTTTATTGCTGATAAATCAATTGCAATTCAAAAGCAAATGTGTCTTCAGCGAGTAAACTTTACTAATCATGCCTCTTTCACCAGAAGAATGTGCAAGAATCATAACTTTTCTCGAAGTAGGCATCAGTATGCGTCGTACTGCAAGAACGGTGGGTGTAACTCTAAGAACGATCCAGCAAGTAAAGCGAAGATACGAAGAGACTGGAAACCATCTAAGGAGACCAAGTAATGGCAGACCCAGGTGCACTAGTACCCGAGAAGACCGCTTAATTGTCTCTACTGTGTTAAGAAATCGTCACCTTAATGCAGTTGAGGTCCAGCAACAGCTTCTTCAGACCCGAAGAGACTACGTTAGTGAGAGTACAGTGAGGAGAAGACTTGCTGAAGCCAACCTGAAGTCGTACAGGCCAGCAAATGGCCCCAAACTTGAGACAGGGCATCGAGTAGTAAGACTACGCTACGCGCGTCAACACGTACAATGGGGCGAAGAAGAATGGACAAGAGTTTTGTTCACAGATGAGTCTCGGTTTTCTTTATTCACTTCCGATGGAAGGCGGAGAGTATACAGGCGACCTGGTGAGCGATACATTCAAGGTTGCATCTCGGAAAGAGTTCAATACGGCGGGGGCTCTGTACACGTATGGGCTGGCATCTCTTCAGAGGGTCGCACAGAGCTAGTGGTCATAGAAAATGGCACTCTGACTGGTGAAAGATATGCATTAGAGATCCTTAATGAGTGTGCAGGGCCATATTTAGCAAATATGGGTGATGGAGCTATACTAATGCATGATAACGCCCGGCCACACACCGCTCATCTCGTACAAGAGTACATTCAGGAGGTTGGCATCAGCTTGATGGCTTGGCCATCAAGAAGCCCAGATCTTAACCCAATTGAACACGCCTGGGATGAGCTTGGGAGGCTAGTCAGAAGACTCAGACCACCCCCCGCCACCCTCAGGGCTCTAAAACAGGCCCTGATAGAAGAATGGGTGAATATTCCCCAACACCGCCTCCGAAACTTAGTGTTCAGCATGCCAAACCGGCTCCAAGCTGTCATCAGAGCCCGAGGCGGCAACACAAGTTTCTAAAGTGGGAACAAGGCCCAAAACGTAAAAATTAAGTTCTTGATAGTTCCTTCAAAATGGTTAGCTTTTTAGTTTTTTCCTAATTTTCAGTGTAAAACTTTACTAATGCTAAATAAAGTATTATTTTTAGAAAACTTTGTTAAATTTTCTATAAAATGACTTTTATTTCAAAACTCTAACTTCTATAGTTTAAGAGTAATTGCAATTTTAAAACTGTACTACTTATTTTTGACGCCCAGTGTACATTTGAACGAACTGAATATTGGAATGAAAATGAATATACATACTTTATATGCACACTTTAAATTTCAAAAAACTTATGCCGAGTTGTGTGGTAAATAAGTACACCATATAAAAATAAAGGATAAATGTTCGCGGGACTCTAATAACATAGCTTAGAAATCAATGTAATAAATAAATGTGTCCTAAAATCATACATTCGATAAATTGTATGACTAACTGAACGTCACTATTGACACTAAAGAACAGCAATTTGCTCCTTCAAATAATTTGTTAATTAATACGAAACTTCATGAGTGGACAAACGTCAAAACGGTCATCATAGCGTGCCGCTACTATAATTTGCGAATTTTGTTTGCCCCCCCCCCCCCCCCCCGCGCGTCCGCTTTCTTCGCCGCGCTCGCCCTTCGCGCGAAGTTTGGTTATTTTTTAATGAAATAATAAGATTTCGTGCATAAAAACAGCACAAATTATGAATAGTGTTTTGTTACACTACAATAATCTTATAGACGTAACTTTAGTAACTTGCATTTTCTTTTGTGGCTTTTACAGAGTGTTGTAATAAAAAATTAAATAATCAATAAATATCGTGGATGAATTCGACACAAAATATTTTGAATAACAGATATAAGTAATTTGAAACGCTTAACATATATTTAACTTATTGTAATATTTTTTAGAGCTAGTTGGGTGACGTGTTAGGTACTGATTAAATATCAGGATTTTCGTGGACAGAGATGACACAAAATGCTTATGTATATTAGTTAGTACTTCGTTATTATCATGAAAGTATTTTTTTTATCTCTAATTATCTTTTCGTCCGAAACGGATCGAAAAGACAAATACCTAAATTTCTACCTATGCAAGTACCTAGGATGACACAAACTAATGTATTAGGTTGGGTAAATGGCCCGAAAACTATATGCGAAATACAAGCAACTTTAATGTTTTTGAAACATCAGAACCTAGCGCTACAGGTCTATTGGGAGGGTTGGCAACGCGTGAGTGATACCCCCGGTATTGCAAGCGTCTATAGGCTACGATGATGTGTACCATCCTGCGGGCCGTATGCTTGTTTGCCAACTTTGTAATATAAAAAACACGACAAAATATTTGTTTCATCATTCAATTAGTATTAAAATTATTTGCATCACTTTTGTTCGCTCGCTACTTCACAATCGGAGTCCGTAAGCAGTAGCGAAGTAATTGGTATAAAACCAATATGTAATATGGGGTTTTTCATTTCAGATTCCAAAGTGTTGGATTAAAAACGTAACATAACCACCCACGCGGAAATAAGTAATAAAATTTTATATTTATATCGAAAAATGGCCGTTTGTCGACCAATCCAATGCAAACAATTTTGATTTTCAATCAGAGTCCACTGAACTGAATCGTAATCATTAAATTAAACAAAACAATATCAAGTTTGATCCAATCTTTGGTTAAAACGCAAAGTAAATTGGGTTTTGATGTTTCAATATTAGGAATTGGAAAGAGTTGAGAAATATGTCTACTTATAGATATGTTTTAAGCAAACGCTAGCTTCATGTTATCTATACTATCTATACTAATATTATAAAGAGGAAAGATTTGATTGTTTGTTTGTTTGTTTGAATTGAATAGGCTCCGAAACTACTGGACAGATATTAAAAATTCTTTCACTAGTAGTAAGCTACATTATCAGGGGGTGACATAGGCTATAGTTTTTCCCGAAATTCAATGTGGTTCCCACGGGAACTGGTCAGGAACTTGCGGCAAAAAAGCTAGTGTATAAGAAAGGAAACGATTGAGGTGTGCCCAAACTAATGTAGACGACAAAAAATTTGAAGAAGCCACAGATTTTTTGGAGATTATGATTTATAGGAGCCCTATTGTATCATTGTGTCTCTCAAACTGAATAAACAAGTAAGCAACGATAACCTCAGTCAGTATTTGGGTGGGCTTGTAATTTTCGAGGTTTTTTAACGTGGAGAGCATGATAAGCAGTCAGCTAAACTGTTTTTAAACAGTCAATTAAACGGTTTTTAATGACAGGGTCGGCAACACGGGAATGATACTTGCTCCCGGTGTTCCAGGCGTCCAGGTTACGGTGACCGCTTACCATCAGGCGGGCCGTTTGCCAGTTTGCCACCTTAGTGGTATAAAAAAATACATAAGCTAATCCATTGTCAACTGAAAGATAAAATAGACGACTTTGATGATGTATGTACGTATAATATTAGTTATTCAAAGATATAATACCTAGAAATGAACAAAGTACAGAAGTGATATAAGTCTTGGAAGTTCTTTGTTCTGTGGCTTCTGAAGTAGGAAGGATTATGTAGAGAGCAGATGGGATTAGATTTACCGCCAGTGTTCTCGGAGCTATAAAATCGTAAATACAGTATGACACTTTCAAAGAAATGCTTCATTTTACACTCACATACGCTGTAGGAATTGTAACTATTTCTCACATAAAGTTACGTTGTATGAATTATTGTTAGACTAAAATTTCTCTCCAGGTTTAAACTAAACACTAATATCGATACACTTTGCTGATATACACGATTATTTAAACCATTAAGACTTTTATAGCCATCGAATTTGAATCGTTTAAAATGAATATATGCATAATTAAAATAATAACTAATGTTTTTTAAATTTTTGTGACTGTAGATCCAATAAAAGCTTGTTCTTTGAAAAGTTCTCTAGCATTAAAAAATACCATGAAAATGATAGTTTTGAAAAAAAGATTTTTAAATCACTCCAAATTACAATCAACACATCAACATCAATATGCAGCTGTTGTAAATATGATTTGGCATTCTGTTTTGTTTGGCAGACCCGATGTCATTTTAATTTGTCCTCTTATAATATTATCAGAGCGAAAACAATACACCAAATGACAAACTAAAAATTATTATAAAAAATAAGAATAAAACAAAAAAGTACTTACACCTCCAGCCCGATGGCTAGTTCGTAACAATTATAGTTTCCTAAGATAAGTCCTACACTACATCGCATGAAACACACATTCCGAATACCGACAGTAGACACTAGAAGTGCCTATTTATACAAAAGTGTTTTACTGTATCTATGCTGTGGCATAACGTCACGTCATAATCTTATGTTACCAGTACGTGATGTGTTTTATAACTATCACGATTTTCTGTATTCGTATTTTCAGTACGGAAAAAGATAAAATATAAAAGGGCTATACACGTTCTTCCATTTTTCTATGAAATCAATAAAAAATGCCTATATCATTTAGCTCTCTGCGGGGCGCTACATAGTAATTAGTGGTTTAATTTATTCATAATTATAACTCTGTTTAAAAAGCATAAATGAATGAATTGAACTGTATAAAAATAATTAGGAAAAAATTAGGTACCTATTTGATGTTCAATTGGAATTTTTATACATAGTGAATTTTTCACCTTTCGTGTGCTTCAAGCAAATGATGTCGTCTGAGAGTTAGCTAGGTGGTACAGTGTTTCAACAGCCTCAACGTGACATCCGTACTCTTGTGGAAAAGTTACAATTTTTTTTAAAAAAAGGGCTGCTTATTTTTCAATCTAAAACAAGACTGGTGTCATTGCTGATGTTGGGTATTGATGCCATAAGACTCTTAAATGCTCCAGATGACCTCAAAAAAGCGGCTGGATTCGGAAGGCGGAGATTCACATTTGGTCGAAATGACTGGGAAAAGCTATATCCAGCACGTGTAGATACAAGCTCATGATGATAAAGGCTTCTAAATTCTCAATTGTTAGACTGACGTATAGACGCGGATTTTGAAACTCAACACTAGCAAGCAATCTTGCTGAATCAAAAACTTTAACAATCCCAAGTTTTCAGAGTCAGTTTCGTAAGAAGATGCTCTATTGTTAGGAATCTACTGTCGCGTATTATGACGTACAAAACATATGACGCGACCGTTTTATTCTGTGCCATCGCAAAATCTCTTTCTTAAATCGAACAATACTCCTTCTGTATTCTTTAGCGAGCGTTTATAAAAGGTATTTCTGGAAGTTTTTACAATAGGAATTCAAAGATTCACGAGTAGAAAATGTCTCCTTGTTAAAGTTTTTCGATGTTTATTTTAAGTGTCCTCTAAAATAGTTTCTAATTGGTGCTTAGCAAAGTAAAGGTAACATTCTATCCACTGCGATTACCCAGCGACCACGAGCAGCCCAGTGGATAATAAATTTTCCAATTAGGTGACTGGTTTCCATGTTTTTGATTCCAATATGAGCATGTAAAATGTATAAAATAAGGTATCATCTGCACGAGCGAGAGAATCACGAGTCCGAATGAAAATAGCCGCGATGAACGGAGAGGAGAAGGTTATAAGACAATGTATAGAATTAGGTGGCACGACTATATCGTCGTCGCGATTCTCATGCTCGCGGATTTGGTCCTTAAATATCTTCAGGCGACCCATGTTCCAATGAATCGAAAAAAAAAACAACTTAAAATTAGAGAACTACCTCAAAGAGACTCATAACAATAGACGTGACTAGAATGTAGTCAAAATAAAATAATATAAATAAAAAATTTAAGACACCAAATTATTATTACCACTTCTAAGTTTATTTAATAGTTTCCCTTTTAGAGTATAGATGGAGCGACCTGAACGAAACGTCATCAAAATATGATCACATTATTATTATCATCTAAGTGAACACGCTCTCATAAATTATTAAAGATACATAATAAACTTGTAATTATGCTATCACGCCACTGAATTCAGGCCACGTCAAGGCCTCGGTTACGCCCATATTCAAGAGACTCCTATTGTTTAGGCTCTCGGATACCAATAAATATTTATTAAGGCAAACGAAACAACAGTTCATAAATTAGTTCATAAATATTCGAGAGAGTGATTGACAAAGTTTCTGTTACCCCCTAGGGATATTTACCAGAGAAGCAATAAATTGAGTTATGAAAGTTGTTCTTGATCTGACTTGTACATGTGATTATCTGGAAGCTGTTCTTTAATATTTTTTTACGGAAGCGATGAAGGTGAGAACGTCAAAGGACGAATCGAATTATTAGCGGTTTTAATAAATAGAACAAGTTATGCATAATAAATATTGAAAACTATAAAGATACTGTTGACTTTAATTGAGCTACAACTCATGAAGATAAAGTATAAAATTTTAGCAGAGGTCAACTTTGCCACAGTTGAGATAGAGTCAGAATTTTAGTCAGAGTTATCTTTTGATAGCTTTAGGTGGAATGGGCCAATAGCACTCACAACGCTTCCTGAAGTGGTCGTAATTGCTGTAATTCATTTTGCTAATTTAAACATGTAAAAAAATTAAGATATTTTGAAAAAGCTTTTTGTAAAGATAGAAATTATATTTTTGAAAAAAAAAACTAACCTTCACATGCCTTCCGTGAGCTGAGAAGAATCTGCTGTCCGCACTATAAGTCACTAGACCTACAGATAACAGTGAGTAGTCTTTCTTTCTTATCCATGTTACCTGCGAATAAAAATATATTGTAGTAACTATATACATTTAAATGAGGGATCAAGCAATGGATCCAAGTAGAAGGAGGGAAAATAAATATTCAATGTAAAAGACTTGATACAGGCTACATTCCTGTGGAACTTGTGGATATATTTGTTATCAGATAAATTAAAACAAACGCGATATCGTAATTAAACACAAATCAAGGTACAGTACTTAATATAACGGTGGAGAGGATATAAACGAAGAAAATAAAATAGATAATAAAAAGAACTTTGTTCATGTTTCATACAATTTTGGTCAAAACCTAAAAGAGCTGGCAAATAAATAAATTGTGCTATAATTATATTAAAAGTCATTATAAACTTATTTTATTAGAAATCACAGAGGGACTATTGAACTTGTACTTTGAATCAGCTGACTGATAAATAAATTTTATCATCGTCATAATAGTAAAATAATTTGAACACGTCACTTTTAACTTTCATAGGTATAAGTAGGTAAAATAGATGTTTACTTACCGTATTTTCAGTAATATCGCTAACTTCACAATGCAATATGGCTGTTGTACCTATTTGCGCTATAACTGTTGTACAATTTTCAGTCAAAAATATACCATTCTTCCCACCTTTACCACTAAGCTTATTAATATTAGAAGCTGATGAATCTCTGTACATTTTCTTAACTTTATTCAAATTCTTAGCTATTGATGTTTCATCCAATTCATTAATAATTTCTTTATTATCATTCAATCTATGTTTTAAATGTCTTTCTCTACCTATTTCTTCATCTATAATGTTATCTATATGTACATCATCATAGTCTAAGTCAGTAGCTGACAGTTTCAAAGGTTTAGGTAATTTCGGATATGCTTGTGTATTTAAAATATATTCTGTTGTTGTTTTGTACGTTTCTGTAGAATCTTCTTCAGCTTCAATTGTTGTATAAATTATTGTAGTTTGTGTTGTACTTGTTGTTGTTGTTCTTCTTCTGTGGCCTGTAACAAATATTCTTACTTAAATTTTCTTATCCTTCTTGCTTCGTGCCTTTAGTTAGTAGCCCAAACCCACTCCATACAAAAATTAGATATACTACATTTTTTTTTTTTTAAGAATTTCACCTCCCGGCCCTAGGTGGGATAATTGAACCCACGTCCTCTAGAAATCCGGTCAAATGCTCTTCCAACTGAGTGATCGAGAAGGATAGTAAGTAATAGTGGCATGAAGAAATGGTCATTATGAGAAAAAGGTATAGGGGAAGAGTCAAACTCACTTCACACCTACATTTTGTGAGATAGGTACTTCGTCAGTCAAACTAGATCGTTCACCAATTCAAATTTACTTAAATATTTATTTGTCCTCGCTTTGTCGACTTGCGTAGAACCTATTATCTCGACTCCTTAGTACTAATTAGAATTTAATTATTCCTTGTAAATTGTAGTCTAGATGAATTAAATTCCTTCTGATAATTCGTGTTGCAAATAAAATTGTACAACTACGCAGGGTTTAAATTGAATTATAGCAAGATCGTTAATTATTTTATAGTGAGAATGACGTTTTAAGGAATTTGCAATATCGCTTTATTCTCGAAAAATAAAATTCAGATAAACAGAAATGAAATATCATTGATAAATGTTTTATGTTAAAGTGTGTTTTTCTTAACTTGACCAATGTAGTAAACAATCTTAGTTAAGAAGTTGTAACGAAAATAGGCAATTAAAATAATCATTCACACCCAAATAATAATAACATAGTTAGAAATAGCATTTAACACAACACTCTTATTATTCTGGCGATTAATCGATTTTATACATGGATAATTGAATAAAAAGACACGATAAGATTGTTTATTACATTGCTCAAGTTAAGAAAAACAGGGTTTACAGACATAAATAGTTGAATACGGTGATAGTTAAAAACTATTTTAACTAGCGAAACCCGCACTATCAGATTTTTCATATTCCAATTTTACGGGAATCGCATACTAACGGGATTAAAAGTACCATATATGTTAATCCAAGGTATCAGCTACCTACATACCAAATATCATAAAAATTGGTCAAGCCATTTGAACGTGAAGAAGTACCAAATATTTGCTCATAAATTTCATTAAACTTACTCGTATCTACCTTAGGGGAAGCCCGAGAAAGCTTAAATGGATCAAGTGAAGAAAAAAGTAGACGTTCTATCATATAAAGAGGTGAAGGAAACAAGAGAGAGAGAAATGGAACACCGACAAGAGCGCGGCTCTTAATTTAGAAGAATGGTTGATAACATACCTTTTTTGTGATGCCGCGTGAAATTCCCAAACACATTGCCTAATCTCTGTTGGTTTCTTGATGTGCACAAGTCTAATGATTTCAAATCATCAGCACTCTGCGCAACTAATATGGAAGACCTCTTTGACTCCATAGCACCTGTGTTCACTAGTAACTCGGCTTCAAGTAAAAGAACAACCGTGGCGTAGAGTAGTTTTAGTTCTTTACAGCAAAACATTGTTTTGGCACTATTCAGATTAAAACGTCACATCCGTATTACACGTGACTCACTCAAGTTTATAGTCATTTTTGTTAGAACCTTTGATGATTTGAAACATATGCTATCTTCCAGTGGTGTTTGGAGATGTCCAGCACTGGTGAAGTGACATTCTGAAAAGATAGAAAAGGAAAAACAATAAGTTTAAACAATACATTAGAATGATGTAAATAATTAAGATTGCTAATAGCCTTGTTGCAATACACTAGTCTGTAAGTTTTCAATATTCACTGTATTAAATATTTTGTTGTTTATTGCAAACAAACCATATTCTATCTATCTATCTCTAAGTGAATCCATTCACATTATATTTTTTAGCAAATTCACTGGCTTGATATCAAGCGATATTTCGTTCATTAAAAAAAAAACATTTCATTTTGCAAGTAGATTTCAGAGAAATACTTTAGCACGTCCGTTTTTTCTGTTTAGATCGCTAATGTAACTTATCTACGCTTGTTCACGATGTGAACTAAAGTAGGTATGAAAAGAGATGGAAACGAGGTTCGCCCGGCTCGCTTGCTCGCACGCTAGCGGTGTGATATGTCCTTTAGAGTGTGTTTATTATAAATTATCTCGTTGATTGCAATTACATTGCCTGCCCGCTCGTTCGCCAGGTCTAGCGGTAAAAAAGAGTCAGATTATTTTTAAATTAAATTTTAATTATTACCGTATTCAATTAATGAAATATGAGAGTACATTTTAACGTGTCTGAGCTTATAATTTTATTATGAAAAACTTTTTTTATGGTGCTGTATAAAAAAGTTTCGTTTAATTTCGCCTACAGAATTCAGGATGCCATATTGTGAGGCCGGAATTCATTGAAATTGAATTTTAAAGAAGAAGTTGCATGAATGGCTCTTAAACAAATGTTATAAGATTTACTAAATTATCACTGGTGCGTGCAAATATTTCGGTATATTTCGAGAGCAGAATATGTTGGAATACTATATTTGTAACATCTATTGTACATTATTTTCTCAAATAAATCTATCTATCTAGTCTTGGAGTGGTTCATTTATAAAATGGGCTAGCTTAACCGGGAAAGTATCACCTTAAACTTTCTTTCACACATTTCCGTGAGTTTCAGTGAGTTCTTTTACTTCTTCCCTTCTCCTTTTGATTTCAATTATTTCCTTTTCCATCATATGGTAGCGGCTGTGGTATTACTGATGTTTATAGGCGGCGTTGACTACTTTCCATCAGAATGCTCTCAGTACGAGTTTTTTTGATCACATTCGAACGTGTTCACGTTTACAAGCCAACTGAATTGAAAAAAAAGTTTCACATTGTCAATTTACTAGACGTGTGACATACCTAAATTAGCCGGGTTACTTACTTCAATTCGAAATGTGAGCAAAAACACACAATTTTGACATATAACACGCATCTTATAAATTAGTTACATGAGAATTCTTCTCTATTTGGTCGGTTTATTTACGTTGACATGATCGAATTTGACCAAAAAACTCGTAATAAGCACTCAGATGGCTTGCTTGCTTGCTTACTTTACGACATAACAATATCTTTATATCAAGTTAGCTGTTCTACTGTCATCTTGTTCGTTAATATTTCTGTAGTAGATTTGGAGGCAGGTATGTATAACATACATAGTAAACAGAGCAAAACCGCTTACCGCAGTGTAAACGGTGGAACTTTCCCAGGATGTTTGTGTTAAATAATAAAACGTTCTCCTAAAATAGTACCTAGAAACGTACTGGAGTCTGCAGAAATAAGATTCATTTTACATAGTATTTGTTACATTTATGTCCGGTTCCACCAACAATTTCTATTTAAAACTCTTATAACAGCTTTGTCTATGTCCAAATTCTTTTTTTTTGGTACGTGTATGACATTAAAATTATCGATGATTAAAAACTGTATTTTAATCGATAGAGCCTGCAAAATGTATATCAACACAGACACCCATAGTCTGTAATCGATCATTTTGTGCTCATCAGAATAACGAATATTATAAAGCAAACTACGTATGAATACAGACCAATCTGTATTTCTATAGCAAAATATGATCATGTTTTAAAGCTAGGTTTTTAAGGGTAGGTTTCCTAAATGCCTAATATTTTAATTGAATGCTATTGCTTTCATGATGATGAAATATATAAATTACCTAAACTTCGACGAAGTAGTAATATACAGTGGATAGTACCATCTCTAAATATAAAATAATAATTTTTAATACCGAGATTTAATTCGATTTTATAGAAAATATAAATAGTTAATAGAAACCTTTTTTTTTGAGTATGAATTAAAATGTTTTATTTTAATTGCCTAACCTAATATAAACTAAGTTGGCATTGTTTAAGTGAATATTAGGTTAGATAATTGTCTGTACTCGTATGTTTTTTCTCTTAGATATTAGAGCAAAATGTATATTATTTCATACTCTGTCTGTACTGATATGCAGTTTGCTTGCCAGCGACAATAGCATATTGTGTGCGATTTCAGAGCAACTCCTGTCTGTAGCAGTACACATTTTGCCAATACGCAACCGGGACAGTACCATCCTCTCACAGGATATCCTACGGGGGTAGGATAATATTCTGTGAGAGGGTGATACTTCCTTTTTCATTCCTTCATAGGTGGGTAACGCAGCCAAGCTCTTGTGTATGTCCATGGGCAGCGGTGATTGCTTACCGTCAGGTGACCCGTTAGCTCGTTTGTCCTCCTCTGTCATAAAAAAGTGGTGCACTCCGGGAGTGCCGGCAGAAGTGTAAACTCTTTAAACAAAAAAGTTCTAATATTTACCGATAGATGTCACGAAAACAACGCCCTCCGTCTTACGAAATTTCGATCAGGTCGCGTGTCATGAGACCAGTTTATCATTTTTTACCCATCTCAAAAAAAGCACGACGCCGCTAAAGAAGTTTTCACTTCAAAAACATAGTATATTCTAAGAGTAGGGCACAGCGGATAATCCGCTCAAATCGGAGCAGCCCGTCTGGGGCATTGGTCTCGGCCATGTTGTGTTCCTACGGTGAGTATGGTCTCCAGAGCTCCACTTTGGGGGGTTGGGAGGGTTGGCAACGCGTGAGTGATACCCCTGGTCTGCAAGCGTCTATAGGCTACGGTGATGCTTACCATCAGGCGAGCCGTTTACTTGTTTGCTAACTTTCTGGTATAAAAAGTAAGTATTTATTATATTTTCTATTTTCAGTTCACAAGCAAAAGTAGGGAATGTAATGGCAGTTTCTTGTTTAAGTCTTGCTAATTAAATTAACACCACGTAAATTTGTTTATCCCAAGGAACCCTTGGCCTTTCGGCGACTAGAATACGAAAGTACCCTAAAATAAACTTATGAAGCTTAAGACATTTTAATTTGGTGCTTTCTATGGCACATTCTGCATTTACATTTCAAAGGGTTATTTAGACTCATATACAATTTATGTCAAGTACTCCTTGAAGGTTTTCTGGAGGTATACATTTCTAGCTGCCAGTTTCTGAAATGTGTTTTAATTTTAATTCCACATTAAGTTTCAAGCTCACGCGCAAAATTTGGGGTAACAATCTATAAAACAATTGAAAATCGATTGTCGTTATACACTGAGTAATTATGTATGATTTTTAACATTCTGGTCAACGGCGCATGCAAACCCAAGTTAGTTTTGTACGAGGGGACACTAAAGAAGTGACGATTTGGCCTGCGACATCTTATTTTGGTAACATATAAATTAACCCTATCCAGTATATCTTGAGATCCAGATATGCCCTGCACGATTTTTTTTATCAAATAAGATCTCACGCATGCGTTGCCTATGCGCTAAGGTATGCAGGCCGAAGAAGGATAGCCTGTCTTCGTAGGAGCTGTCCTGTCTTCCTAGGAGTATATTTAACGTATGACTAATTAATTAGGTTCTCTGAATTTCAAACGACACGTCATTGCGCCTTATTTTAATATTCTCTATTTCACAAATTAATTGGCTCACTGACATAATTTTAGACCATTTATTTCTTTCTGCTTCAACGGAATCGATATTGACCGTGTTCAGTATTCAGGGCACGAATAAACCGGAGGCAGACATTTGTTAATGATTTATCGGGGCTTTGTTTTATTTGCAATTTTAAATTAGCTCTAAGTTTATTTAACAACAAAATCTTTTACCAAAATGCTAGGTTTTACGGAAAATAAGATCAAAAGGGTAGAAGTAGGCTTATTGGTCGATAGTCCGACAATATCACTAATTGATTGTATAAAAGTGATAGAAGAACGTGATATGTATTATTATAAGTATTGTCCTGTTCCTATTTCCAAAAATCCCTTGAAATTGCATCATCATGTCAACCACAAGATGTCCACTGCTAGACATAGGCCTCCCACCGTTTCCAGCGGAACCGGTTAGCAGCGCCGTTTTAACAGTGAGCATACTGGAAAATATTAGGTAAAATTTCAAGGCAATTACAAGTCAGTAAGTATTTCTTTTCATAACAGTAAAAATTAACCTATCAACTCCATGAAATCGGAAACAAAGCAAAAAGATCACCGGTAATTCTCGGTTTGGCCTTTTAACGGAGGTCATCTTCACTTTGTAGGGACTTGGCTAAGTCATCACTCAATAGAACAAAAAATTAAACTTGTAACGAAACTTCTGAAAACAAAAGTTATTAAATTCTCAATACCTACCTACTATTCAACATGACTTTTTATAAAGGTAAAATTTGCTACAATGTATTCCAGTTGAGCGTTCGAAGAGTTAAAAATAAAACATAACATTGGAAACGGTATTGTTATAAAAAATTCAAAGTTTCATCCAGCCGATTGATTTTCCGATGACGGCATACGATTCTCTAGAGAGACACAGATATTATATAAAGAAAAAGTACGTTTTCCATCATATCTGCACGGAAATGTTTCTACAATTTTAATCAGAATTTCACTGTGAACTACATTTCTCTCCGGATGCGTGGATAATGGATTGAGACCTTAAAGTGTTTTTAGCAAACAAAGCTTTTATTTTATGATACCTAGACAATGAGAAATTCACGATTCAAATCTGAAAATGAAAATGCTTATTTCAGAAATTAGACCTTCACCTGTACTGTTTCTCACCGATGTGTCTCCTGTGTAGCCAGGATCAACAACGGCGACCTCAGATTGACAATAAGCAATGAACCTTAATGAGGTCCTGGGGGAGAAAACTACAGTTGTCTGTCTTGAAACTCACAACGAATTTAATCAGAAAGAAGATAGTCAGAGTAGGAAGTATTGAAAGGATTTCCCTCCTTAACAACTACGTGAGAGACAGCAATTTGAAGCAAAATGCACTATACCCTAGAGAGATGGCAAATCAAGTGAGGCTCGATTGTCGAGCACCACGGTCAAAAAAATATATATAAGAAAATAAACTACGTCATAACCTACCACCAGGAAACAGGCAAAATGGCTACCGGTATAAGAAATGGCGAAAGAAAACCGGTTCCAGCCCTTTTTTGTCATTTAACATTTTTTTTCTCCCACTCGCACTCGTTAGTAACAATGAATTTAACTACATTTACAACAATCTAAATTTTCTACTTCGGATACAGGGATACTGAAGAGCTTTGAGTCGGTGGAATTTATTCAGAGATAAAAACTGAAGATCTTTTTCCATGAACGATTTAGTTTATTGAGCTGCCTTATAAATAAATACTCGGCTCCTTCTGGGACGTGGTAAGAAAATCGAATATTTTATTTTTGGACCTGCTACACTACTTGCTAAACTTCAAGAAAAATAAAATTGATAGTTATAATATAATTTTATCTGTTCGGACCATGATATGGGACTATTTAAGAGGTATAGGTACAGAGGCCTCGAAAGAGGTGGGAAAAGGTCCATAGGCAGCGGTGACCACTTTCAGATCAGGTAGCCCGCTTGCCTCTTTTTTTGCGGTATAAAATAAAATAAAATAAAATACAAATAGGTAAGTTTGTCATCAATAGTAGTGCAAATGCTGTAACAGCTCCAGAGCCAGTTGCCGTAGTTAATAAAATACTCAATTTTACCACACATTCACGAGCACCACCTGATCTGTCTCCTCAACCTGTCTGTGATCAACCGCAAGAGCAACGGTCCTGAACACGCCCTGAGTTTCCTTTTTCATTCTTCCCTATCAGCTATCACTTCCACTCTTAAGCTCTCTAGTATATACACATCTTCTTTAAACAATAAATTCTTATATGAAAACAAATTATACATGTTTCCTTCAAAATTCGTCAATACCGGTAAGTTATACCAAAAAAACAAGTCGTATATATAGAATCTCTAGATCGAAACATCATGTTTTATTCATATTCGTTTGTAAGATGAGGAAATACGGGTAGTAGGTACCATATCGTGCGTGGTACAACCCGTGTACTGCCTTGAAGGATTGTATGAATACGTGAAATATGTAAGGGCCACTTCCGGCGTATATTGATGTAAAAATTTTATGCTGTTTTTGGTACCTCCTGTTACCTTCGGATTGCATATTTATCTTCTAGTAGAGAAATAAATTTTCTTGTATATTGTTATCTTTGGTGCTTTTCTTGCATCATTTGTTAATAAAATTGACAAAATATATTCAATATCATCATGACTACGGATCGAAAACGAAGAAGAGCACTGGTATAGAAGCGCTTTGACAAAATCAAGATGGCGGGGCGGATCCGGTTAAGAGTAAGGATCGAACACGACGAGTAACCACATCAATGGTACGACACTTCGACAGTGAATAATCAAGGACGCCATACAGTAAAAATCATCATTGTCTGTGCGAACATCGTTAAGTAATAATTATTTCTTACACTAATAGGTACAGTTTATGAGCAAGTAGGTACACAATTTATACTATACTTAATAACTATTATAATATGAACCCTGGCGCCATAACTAGGTAAAAACCTGTGTTTATAGCTACAGTGCTCCCCTTTTTTAAGTGACAATAAAGTAGGTATGTTTAACAATAGGTATAATGCGAGGTGTGTTTAAACAATGCTTGTGAGTGTCAAGAATTAATATTACTTATATACATATTACATACAAACATATATTTATTTATTAATATATACTGAACTTACATACACATATAAATATATATAATACATATTTGTATCAATAAAAAGTAAATTCATATTATACCTGGCGTAATACTATGTATGATACTCATAGTAACACCCATCTTAATTGTAAAAAATTATATCATTTTAAAACGGTCAATATTTTTTCAGTTTCTTCGTATGATAAGCCCATTAGAAATTATGAAAGGGTTTTTTTGCAATGAAAGTTATTCAGTGGAAGTAAATTAATTTTTCTGCATAATTTATTATATATCCTGTATCCGAGGCAGCAGGAATATTTATTAATAAAAAATGTGTTAAATTTTGGTATATCAAATACTCTATACCCACGGCGTCGCAATTTAGATTGTTCTATGTCCCTAATATTGGTGTATTTATGAAATCGGATGATCGTTTTCTGTATGAATAATTGTCTCACGGTTAAAACTTCAGCGTCGTGATATAAAAGAGTGGTAGAATACATATAGGGACGGAAGAGGCAAACTTTTAGGATACTGCGTTGTGTTCTCTCCAATAGAATCATATGAGTTTTTGAAGCACCACCCCAAGAGTCAATACAATAAAAGAAAAGTGATTGACACAATGCAAGGTAAACGGTTTTCATTAGCCTAGGATTTGCTACATGACGAATATTCTTAAAGATTGCCATTAATTTACGTATTCTAGAAGATAGTGTTTGTATTTGAGGTAAAAAGGAGAGATTATTATCAATTATTATGCCAAGATATTTAATGGAGGTAGATTTATCAATAGTTGGACATAAACATTGTTGAAAGGTACCTACACAGCTTGGTGAATGAGCACGGATGCGAAGGTCATTTGATGTCGGCTGGGTCCGATTTACAATGGAAAAGGTAATATGTTTTGTTTTCCTAGTATTAAGACTTAAAAGATTTTGATAAAGCCAAGAAGAGATAAGATTGAAACCTTGTTGGGCAGCAAGGTAAACCGAATTTCAGCTCTCACCCCAGAAGATACATGCTGTGTCATCGGCGAAGGATATCGTTTGGCCATCTGGAATGGACATTTCACATAAGTTGTTAATGTATATAAGAAAGAGAGTAGGGCCCAGTATACTGCCTTGAGGTACCCCATAACCAACCGGTAGGAGGTCACTAATGTGCACATCAATTTTTACACGCTGTGTTCTATCCCGTAGATAGCTCTCCATTAGTTTAAGAGGAGTTCCACGAATACCACAAGCTTCTAACCTTCGCAGTAGAATCGGTATCGACACGGTATCGAAGGCTTTAGCCAAATCAATAAAAATAGCTAAGCATTTCTTACCCGCATCTAGTTTCTGTGCTACTAGATTTGTCAGCATATGGACAGCATCAGCCGTGGATTTCTGTTTCCGGAAACCAAATTGGTTAACGGATAACAGTGTTTTGGATTCCAAATATTTTATGAGAGCATTGTTGATAAGACGTTCCAGAATTTTTGATAGTACAGGGAGTATAGATATCGGTCGGTAATTATTTATGACGTTCTTATCCCCTTCTTTGTGTACTGGCGTTATGATAGATTGTTTAAAGGCTTTAGGAAATTCACCAGTTTTAATAGACAGGTTACAAATGTGAGTTATTGATGGAATCAACCATTCTTTGTTCTGCTTTAGGATCGTTGAAGAGATATTATCCCAGCCCACTGAACCAGTATCTTTAAGGGCATTTATTAAATTGGAGACTTCTTCCCTATCTGTTTCGAGCAGCACGAAAGACGATATGGGCACAAATGAAGTTTGAAAATCATTTGTTAGTAATTTATTGTTTATTTTGGGTGTATCACAAATTATTTTACCAGCTAATTTTTTTCCAATGTTGGCAAAAAACGCGTTAACTGTATTGACCGAGCTCTCAGGCGAAGAGTGTGTAGTAAGCAGATCATTAGTAGACACTGTTTTCGGTTTAAAGTTCGTTATAGAGTTTATTACTTGCCAAGTCTTTTTAATACCGGTTTTACCGGCTTTCTCTAGTTCGCTACGTTCGTATTCTAGTTTGAGTTTTCTTATGAGTGAGGTACAATAATTGCGATATCTGCGATATGTTGTACAAAGAATGTCATCATTTGGTAACCTCCTTAATTTATAGTGCATTTTGTCTCTATTTCTCAAACAGCGTAAAACACCAGGAGTTATCCATGGTTTTATTGGGGTAGATCGCCTTGGCATTAAATAACGTCGAGTGTTTTTGTCGATAATAGTTTTTAAAGTGTTCACCAAAATATCAGTTGCAGAGTTTACATTTTGAGAGTCGAGAACATTTTGTAAGTTAGCATTTTTTATGTCCATAGTAATTCCCATGTAATCTATTTTATGAACGTAACGATTTTGTCTTACATTAATTGTGTGCTGTTTAAGGTCTAGTGACAGGAATACAGTATCGTGGTCTGTTAAGTTTGATTTAATTATAGAAGAAGTACAAGAAAAGGATGTTTTGGCTAACACATGATCTAAGCAGTTATTCGCTCGAGTGGGTAGTGTATGAGCCGGAGTCATACCATAATACGATGACAAGTTTAAATAGTTGTGAGCATGTGGATCATTACTTCCTGGTTTTATGTCGATATTTATGTCCCCTACCAAAAGGATATGTTTAAATTTGTTGAGTGAATCTAATAGTGTATTTAAAGACTGTATGAAAATATCTGTATTCCTGAAAGAGGGGGGTCTATAAACTGATATTAGTGCTATTGATTGATTAATTATGGACACAATACAATTGGCATTTGAAAAGTTTGGTTCATAAGAATTACATAAGATGTCATTTTTAGAATACAGAACAATACCATCATTCTGATTGTATAAGGTTTTAGTAGAGAAAACATTGTAATTTTCAATTGGAGGTAGCATAGAATTGTGTGAGAGCCAGCATTCGGTAAGTACAATAATATCAGGGGTACACTTCATTCTAGCTAACAATGTAGAAAATGATGACATATTGTGTGATATACTACGTATATTTTGTACAAGTACATTTAAGTACTTTGAGTTAGCACAATGTACCTCACAATCCTCAGGAGCACAGATGAGAGATGAAAACTGTGCATTATTGTCTAAGTTATTTAAGTTCGTCCGTATATCGTCATCCATAATTGATAGGTATTTTTATTGAGGTGAACAAATAAAAAATGTCCCTTATCATTTTTGGATATTTATGCATCAACTTGGCTCCGTAACATCCCCTTTTTTCCTCACTTAAATGTGTGCTGGCAGAAAAATATAGTACTATTGATGATTGAATAATAGGCTTCGCATATATGACTTTAAAAATGTTTCTACTTTGTCTACAGAAATTCTTGCAGTATTTTAAATATGGAGTTGAAAAATCATCATCAAAATTTATAGATTTATGTGGGCATTGATTACAAATAATAATATAATATACATAATAATAGTAATAAATAGTGTTTAGTACGTAAAAATATACTGTTTTTGGGCTTCGCTTAAAAGTAATATGTTTCGTTTCGGTAGTGTTTGTAAACCCTAAATTAACTAAATAATAAATATCTATGTGGGATGGTAACATTGTGCGAACTTCCACAAAATTGGGGGCTCGTCCGGGATAAAATTAAAATTTACTGTTGTGGGCGTTGGTTTGTTGAAAATCACACGACGATAGGACGACGACACGTGGTTGTGCAAATTTTTGCAGCGTGGTGTAATGAAAAGATCCAAACTCAGTGCACCTGACGACGATAACACTGACGACGGCATGACGGACGACGGAGGTTCATCTAAATCCACGCAGCAGCAACGGCAGGTCGTGCAGGTTCCACAGCCGAACCTGATTTTTGTTGAAGAAGCTATACAGAAGTACTCAGGTACCGAGGCCACTTATACAGTTACAAAATGGGCGCAAGAGGTGGAGGATAATGCCGAATTATTCGGTCTAACACCGCTACAAACACTACTTGTAGCCAGGCGATCCCTAACCTCGACAGCGGCGGCGTGGCTGCGCACAGAGAAAACTTTTAAAAGCTATGAGGAGCTCAAAGTCGCGTTGTCAAAAGAGTTTCCCGACACTATTAATGCTAAACAGATTCATGAAATACTCAGTAACAGGAAAAAACGTAAGAATGAGAGTTGTTATGAGTATATGTTAGAGATGAAAGCTTTGGCGAAGCGTGGGAAATTACCTGACTATGTGGCTATAGAATACATAGTCGAAGGGATTATAGACGACGAAAGTAACAAACTATTGTTGTATGGAGTGACGACGTACGGCGACCTGAAGGAGAAATTTAAACTTTACGAAGCATACAAGTCAAAATGTGTAGCGAGCGGCAGTGCACATAGTAATAATAATTTTAAGAAGCAAGCTGGGCGTTGTTATAATTGTGGCAAGTTCAATCATCGGTCTATGGAGTGTCCGAATAAGGCAGACGGCTTGAAATGCTTTAATTGCAACGAATTCGGGCATATTTCGTCGAATTGTAAGAAGCAAAATGGCGACGTAAGCAGAAATAATCACGCGGGCGCATCAAGAAATGTGACCAATGGCAGTCGAAGTCTGGAATATTGCCGAAGGCAGCCGATGACATCCGATGAGCGACGACCGGCGCAGAGCTACCAACATCGTGGCGATGCACAGATTGCGAAACGCGCGATGTTCGGGCGGCCGAACTTCACTTCGGGTGCGACGCAAGACCGTGATGTTGGCAGCACTGGGAACGAATGGCGAGAGACGGAACGAGTGACTGATGAAGTTGTCAAATGTGACATGACTGGACAGACGGTGAATTTAAGCGATTTAAACAATCAAAGAATAAGAAGTGAAGACGGAAAACCGTTTATTTCGATATATTTAGATAACATTTCAACGAAGGCATTATTAGACACGGGGAGCGACATCAATTTAATCGACGAGGACTGTTACAACGAGTTAAAAACCTACAAGAAGTGCGATGAAAATATGACATTAACGGGACTTGGACTATGTGAAGTAAAATCTTTAGGAAAATGTGTTATACCTGTTACGATCGATGGGAAAAGTAGTGACGTAACATTTCATGTTATTTCGAACGGCACTATGCCTTACCGTGTTATTCTGGGGCAAGAGTTCTTGATGGGATATACAGTGATTTTTAAAGGAGGGTCAGTTCAACTGGTAGATAAAGAGGATGAATGGTATATGAGGTTGGATTGTGTGGCATATACTAATTTTGTTATAGGTCAAAATTGCAGCCCTAGTATGCAGCAGGAGGTTATGGAATGTGTGGAAGCCTATCGACCGGCTCAAAAAAAGGATCCCCCGATCGAATTAAGGATTGTTCTTAAGGACGACATACCGGTGACGCATCGACCGCGACGTTTATCACTGAAGGAACAGGAAATAGTTGAAAAGCAGGTAACCGAGTGGTTAGATAACAAAATTATACGGGTAAGTTATTCGGAATATTCTAGCCCTTTAGTACTAGTAAAAAAAAAAGATGGGTCAGTTAGAGTATGTGTAGATTACCGAGATATAAACCGAAAGATGGTTAAAGACGAATATCCACTGCCGATAATTGAAGATTTGATAGATAAATTAAAAAACGCCAAATTTTTTAGTGTATTAGATTTACAAAACGGATTTTTTCATTTAAGGGTCAATGAGGAGTCTATTAAGTATACAGCTTTCGTGACACACCATGGACAGTTTGAATTCCTTAGGGCACCATTTGGCTTATCGATTTGCCCTAAATATTTCACTAGATTTATCACGATTATTTTCCGTGAACTGATAACTCAAGGTATAATGTTGACTTTTATTGATGACTTGATTATTTATGCAGAAGACGAACAGCAGGCTTTACAAAGATTAAAGAGTGTACTAAAAGTTGCATCTGAATATGGTTTACAGATTAATTGGAAGAAGGCAAACCTAATATGTCGGAGCGTGGAATATCTTGGACACCTGGTTGAGAATGGAGAAGTGCGGCCATCACCAGATAAAACTGACGCGGTGGTGAGATATCCAGAACCTAGAACATTTAAGCAGTTGCATAGCTTCATAGGTTTGACCTCATATTTTAGAAAATACATTCCAAATTACGCAATTATAGCGAAACCACTTACAGATTTGTTGAAGAAAGATGTCAATTTTATTTTTGAAACTGAGCAAAAGATAGCATTTAACAATTTAAAGCAGAAGTTGGCAAGTAGTCCTGTTTTATCATTATTTAATCCGAGATTTCACACAGAGATGCATACTGATGCCTCCAGCGTGGCATACTCAGCTATACTTTTACAGAGGAATGAGAACGGGGAGTTACACCCTGTTTACTGCATGAGCAGACGGACAACGGAAGCGGAGAGTAAATACTGCAGTTACGAATTAGAAGCCTTAGCAATTATACAAGGTGTGAAAAAATTTCATCATTACCTATATGGAATTAAATTTAAAATAGTAACAGATTGTCAAGCATTCCAGATGACTTTAAGAAAAAAAGATTTGACACCACGAGTAGCAAGGTGGGTTCTTTTACTTGATCAGTACGAGTATGAGATCGAGCACAGACCTGGCAGCAGAATGCAGCACACAGACGCACTAAGCCGAAACCCCTATACTGCATTGGTGGTAAATTTACACGATGAAATCAGAAGAGCACAAGACTTAGATGAAGGATTAAAAGCTATAAAGGACATATTGCAGGAGAAACCATATGCTGATTATATATTGCAGAGTGGTTTATTATACAAAGGTTTAGAAAAGCAGTTGGTAATACCTAGAAGTATGGAAATTGAGATTATTCGCAGAGTTCATGAACGAGGACACTTTTCGAAAAGGAAAATGACGGAGTTGATAGATCGTGGAACATCTTTTACGAGTAACGACTTCAGGGAATACTGTGAGAAGGAGAATATTGAACATGTGACCATAACCACGGGCATACCGCGTGGCAATGGACAAGTTGAGCGCATTCATAGAATCATAATATCGATTTTAACTAAACTTTGTATTGCAGATCAGTCGCAATGGTACAAACACGTAAGTCGTTTACAACAAGTATTAAATGGTACATTCCAGCGAAGCATAAATACGACGCCATTCGAGCTAATGATTGGAACTAAGATGAGGACGAAGGACGATGTCGAGATTCATAATTTATTGAACCAGGAGAATATAGAAGGTTATATACACCAGCGTGACAACTTACGACGTACAGCAAAGGAGTGTATAAGTAAAATTCAAGAGGAAAATATTAGAAATTACAATAGGAAGCGCAAGGAAAGTATGAAGTATAAGGAAGGAGATAGAGTAGCAATTAAACGTACTCAGTTTGGGACAGGACTGAAGCTGAAAGAAAAGTTTTTGGGACCCTACATGGTGACGAAAGTTAAACATAATGATCGCTATGATGTGGTGAAGATTGATAGTTCTAGGGAAGGCCCCACTAACACTTCAAGCTCAGCAGACTTCATGAAACCATGGCCTGAATTTACAGAAGAATTGGAGAACCGAGTAGTTTTTTAAAGTAAGTAAGGCGAAGTATGAATGAGAATTGCATGTTAGTTTTATCTTTATTTTTCTGAGACGATCTCTCCTTTACAAACCATTGTGTAGCTTATCAGAGCCTGTGAAACGGAATTAGAGATATCTAAATATCTACTTAGCATATCTTGTTTATTGCCCATGTACTAAAAATAAATTTTAAATAGGACGACAGGTAGTTAAGTAAAAAAACAAAATAGGACATTAAAATATTGTATTTGTGATGGATTCAATATTGCTTAAAAGTACTTACTTAAGATGTTTGTTCATACAGTTGAAGTCTACCTAATTTCTCTTATTATGTAAGATGTAAATTATGGAATCAAAGGCTAAGGTGGTACAGTGCTATTGTTTCTAGGGTAATTAAAAATAATTTAGTTGCTTCTAGATATAACTATTATAATGATTTTTATGACTAGTTAAGAACTTAAAAAGAGAGTTATGTTATGGTTATGACTTAGGTGTGAATGAAGACGAGATGTATTGCAAGGATGATTTGATTTGATGACGTATGTTTGATTGTTTGGCTGAGGACAACCAAAATGCAGGATGGCCGAATGTGGGATGGTAACATTGTGCGAGTGAGACGATAGGATGTTATGACAGGCGGATGAAAGGGACGGTAGAAAAGTAGAAAAGAAAGGGACGAATGATATAGGTGAGAGCGAGAGAGGACTAGGAGAGTAATGGCGGAATGTAAAAAGACGAAGTTAAGACGTTAAGACGATACTACGATAGTAAAGTGATTAATAAATTGTTAAAGGTGGATTATTGTTGTGATTTTCAGCCCCAACTTCCCACATCTATAACATATGAAAATACCGCTAGTCATGGAGATTGAGATTTCTTCCATTCCTCTAAGTGGGCTTCATTTTTTATAAGAATATAGGGCATTCCTTCCTTTTTTCTAACATATACGTTGCCATTAACTGACCAGCAGTGGTCGAATCCCAGGGTTTTGGCAGCCTCCCTCGCAAGATACAGTAGGCGCCTAGATTTTTGAGTCAGGTGTTCCGACACGTAAACTTGTTGCTGCGAGCCCCTTATTCCAAGGTGCGAGGCATTCAGTTGACTTGAGCGGTGTTCGCGATTGTATTTTTTTATTGTGTTTAAAAATTCAGTTTTTTGAAGGGTATTCGTAAACTCCGCTACAACTGTTGAATTTTTATGTTCTGTTTTGCTAGGTAATCTGTAAACATCGCGTAGATCATTTGGTTGAGCATTCGGCTGGATGACTTTGGACAATGAGCTTATGTAGTTGAACAGGTTCATTTTTGACTCCTTGCTCACTTTGGGTACACTACGAATCTCCACACAGGTCTTGATGCTCCTCTTTTCTATATTTTCTATTTTATCTTGCAGTGTTGATATATGCAAAGACATATCTTTGCGGCCCTCTTCTAGCTTAGTTATTTTTGATTCAATAGAACTAATCTGCTCTGACATAAATTTAGTTGATTTTTCAATATCTTGATTTGTAGCCTGTATGGATAAATTGAGAGTTTTTACTTCTATGAGGTGATTTTCCAGAGTATTTAAACGGTCACCATGTGATAGTAAATCCTTCATCATTGTAAGAAGTTCATTCTTAAAATCATCTAAGACTTCTTCCGAGTTTCGACGTCTTTTATTCTTCCTGAATTGAGATTGCCGTCCATCCCCTTCCATGTGCGCCGAGTTAGAGACACCTGAATCTGATTCTATCGGAGCGGAGCTGGCGGTAGCGTGAGGAGGGGTGCGTGATGTTTTCGGCATGATTTATTGAGCGGAATACTCGTACAGAAGATGTATCAACTAAGTTAGTCGTAAAAATGCGTGCAAGGGGAACGCTCCCGAGGTCAATATATTTCCTTCCAAAAACTGGAACGCGCCCAAACAAATTCTTCTAAAAATGTGTATAATGTAACACGCTCAATGTCACTTTTGACAGATGCTCAATCTTTCTCTCTCTAATTGAGACAGCTGATTGTTAATGTCAATGACTTAACAAAAATTACCGATGAAAATTAAAAGGACTCACAGAACTGCAGTTTAATAATTTTTGGAAGATAGAATATCCTGTTGTGTGGTAAATTGTTGTATGTGATGGCTTGATCGTCGGTACTTGCAGTAAATGTACGTAGTAAAATGAAACAATTATATTGTGCAGGAGTACACAACAACACGTCTATTTGCTTCAACGTCCGGGGGGGGGGGGAATGACGACTTGAAACTGATTATGTTCGTAGTTGTGTGTGCTAAATTAAAATTAAGAGGGCGCACACAGGCGTTAGCTCAGTTTAGCGAAAACTGAACTTTTCGAAGCTCTTAATATCTATAAAAAACTTTTCTAACAGACTTATGAATTACACAAAATGTTAGACAATATTGTTGCCTAAATAGTTAGTGGAAAACATTTTGTCATGTAATGGAATATTTATGAATGCTATCGTGATAACCGAATAGTGTTTTCTCGATTTCACGTTCAGTGCCAACTTCGGATGTCAAAATATCCCCGTAATGCTGCCAATTGTAAGAAATAAATTATAAAATCTAACGGCAAATATACTTAAGCATATAGTTAGTAGAACATTTTTGTAATTTTTTGTTACATAAATAAGATATTAACATCCAAACTAAGTGAAATTACGAAGAAAGTCAAGTCGTTGTTATGTTTGTTTTCACCATTAAATCTTAGTTATTTTGTGTCAATATTATCATCATCTAAGAGATAAACGTATTCCCTAAAATCTAGGCGCCAAAATTTATGTAAAATGTTTACCATTATTTTTCTACCAATTTTTGAATATAGCCATAAAACCACTTTAAAACCGCGCGCGTCTTTTGTTACGACTCAGTCGAGCCGCCGGCTCTGCGGAGAGTGGTCACGTCGCTCCGGCGCAGGACCTGACCGCACGTAACCTTTGTGCCCATACGCAGTGCAAACCGTGTAGCGCGACCGACAATCTAGATACTTTGGTAAGTAAAATATGACTTTTTGTTGATAATGACGACGAACTATTTACTTTTTTAGTGACAACAACATAATATGTTTCAGAGTATGGGGAACAAAAAAAAGCAGTTTTTATCGAAAAAAAGAAAAAGACGAAATGTTGAAAATTTTAATAAAGCAAGGCCTAAAAGGCTGGTGGTATAATGGTTATAAATTATAATATATGACAAGTTCTACTAAGGAGGTCGATTATTGCGAAATCGTAAAAAAAATTGCTGTTTCATATGTTTCAGTCCGTATGATGAAGGATGACACGAAGAGGAAGAAAAACAAGAGCCCGTACTTTTTCATCTTCTTCAAAATGAAAACCATCCTGGTGATGGAATTGAATCCCAATCCCAACCAAAGAATCATTTCTTTTTATAACCCATTTGTTCATCTTTTCGTCTTTTTGAGATTGTGGGTGAACCGCTAGTCTCACAAACTTGGCTATGAGGTCTAATAAAAGCTAGTTAAATCTACTACAAAGTATTTTCAGTGACGGTTCTTCGTAGGTTACGTGGTTTTTTCCAATATTTCGCGAAGTACGTAAAACTTGAAAATTTCTATGTTTGGTAAAATTAGGTCATATATGAAAAGCCACAGCTTGGCTCCTATGGTATCAATAGAGCTTCGATTGGTCTCACATTGTAGGTAATGTATGTAATTTAATACATATAGATGTAGAAAACATTGTGAAAAATGCATAGTTTTAGTCCTGGAGCAAAAATTTCTAAAATTTCGCAATTTTTTCAGAAACTGCTATCTGCTGATGGTTTTAATTATGGCTTTTTTCTGCAATGGAGTAATTTAGAGCAATTATTTTTCCTTTTTTGGATAGAAAACAATTGTAGATCTTACTCAAATTAAGTATTTACGAAATTAGCAAGGCCTTTTTAAATATTTTAATTGAATTTTTGTTGAAAATTTCACAAAATCAAAATTTGTTTTCTAAAATTTTTACTTTTATTTCCGTATGGTTAAAAAATAACACGATTTTGTACTGTGCATTACAGACCAATATCATAACTCTCCAAATATGGCAAAAAAAATCGAATTACAAGGTTTTTTTAAATAAAATTTTGAATGAATGATTGAGGTAATTATTCAAAAATATTTTATATTTTAAAATTTCTTGAAAATGGTTCACTTTTGCATTACACTTTGCGTCAATAATGTTGTAAATAATCTCCCCCATCACTCCATATGACATTCCGGTCTAATTTCTAATATACATTGAGTCTGTATACATTGAGTCTTTTGCCTATATTACCCATTATACCTTCATTTTGTTTATTTGAGATTGTAAGTAAACTATTAGATCTCACAGACTTCGTTTTGAGTTCAAATAAAAGCTAAATAAATGTACTACAGAATATTTAGTGAGTGACCTTTCTTCATAGGGCAAATAGTTTTGCAAATATTTTGCGAAATACGTAAGTAAAACCTAAAAATTGCAGTTTTCGAGATTAATGGGATTAATTATAGATGAGATTATTTATATGTACCTATATCTATTACGAGTACTTTATTGTTATACTTCTCCATAATCCTAAATATTAATATATTAATACACGAGTAAAGATACATTATTTGTATTTATTTCCAAACGAGACATGAAGAATGCCGAAAAAAATTTTTAATTACATAATAACAATACTTATGTTTTACATAGAAATAGGTCTGTAGCTAAAATCACATGAACTTCGAGTCTACTATTAAATAGTGAAGTCTTATCATAAAAGTATCAAAATCATTTGTCTTCGCCGGCGCACGCTCATGTTCGTAGCTCAGTAGTTTCGTAAAATAACACGCTTCGATTTTGAGTTGCGTTGATTTGGGTGCGCGCTCTTAATTAAAGTGATCAGATTGTAGCTAAATTGCAATTAAAGTGTGTGATAATGATAACGTTCTTTCTCTCATACAACGACTACCCTCGATATGCCTGATGTGATGTCGAATAGCCCAACAAAACCTTCGCTTTCCGATACCTATATCAATCTGCCACTATCTTACAGCTGAGGATCTTACAAAATGCAATATTTATACCATCCGTCCACTGTCAGCTAAAATAAGGTAGCACACAAAGCTAGTTTATACATGACTTCATACATGTGTAAACCGAACACTGTCATGTGTGGCCTCGAGAATAGCAGGACCATCTTTATGATGATTTTTGGTTGCAACATCCAACATCCTAGTGGACACATGTGGCTCTAATAAACAAAAACCCTGTATGGTAACAAAGAAAAGGACAGAGCTGACAAAAAATCCGCTTACAAGATGTGCAAGCGATTTTTTTCCAAAATGGTCCTCCTATCTTCGAGGCCACCGTACACAACGGACAGATCTGAGATGCGCTCTTAGATAACTTAGTTTATTCGACAGTGACGGCTTTAGAGTCGGTTACATAGATTTCAAGTAACTTCCAATTAGTATTTTATCAAACAGTGGCCCAACAAGTAGTACTATGTAGGCAATTACAAAGTTTCATAACGATTCTATTTAGGGAGGTCTATATCTAATAGTTATAGTTTTCTATTCCACCCTGCTCACCCCTTTCATACAGCTGAGTTGTTGAGCTTTACACTTGCAGTAAAATTTTGGCTCTTATGGCATAGAACTTAAGAATGGTACAAAGTCCAATATGTAAAGGTCGACCTGCACTTGACTGTACTTTGCACACTACCTATCTACACTTAAAACTTTTATAATATTGCAAAAATTCCTTTAACGTAATCGTGGTTTTGTAAAAAGAAGAAAAGTTCTTCCATCGAAACTAGTTACGTACAAGGAAGAATAATTCCTCGATCGAAACCAGTTACGAATCTACGGTTTCGTAGACGGCCGAAGGGTTTTTTTTTACCCATTAAAAAAATATTAAAAAAAAAATTATTGTATCATATAGAAACCACGCAGGTTTGTGCTTATGTTATTAAGGAGTCCACATAAAATTTCTTCGATTTAACTTTAATGTTGGTATGTATAATTTGATTAATTCATGAGGTAGTTTATTAATTAGTCGAGGCATCGAGTAAGTCGATATCCGCTCGCCGTACATGTTATTCACTCGAGTTGTTGATAACAAGTTTACTAAACATGTACGGTTGGAAGCATATACGGCTGCCAGATCGTCGGTCTCCTGTGATGTCGACTAACCTTTTTGCGATTTCCTTAAAAAGTGTTATAGCACAAGGACCCCACGGACCAAGGGTCTCGACACCGAATAGGACAAAATCATATTCGGAGTCTAGACCCCTGTATTCCCGCTTCACAAGCCGCACCAGCTCTGTTGTTGGTTCCATGTAGATGGGAAGTTTGTGTGTATGTTTGTTCTTCACGCTCAAATGTCTGGGTTAATTTTTGTGATATTTGGTATGTACGTAGCTGATACCTTGGATTAACATTTAGGGTTTTTTATCCTGAAAAGTACGCGATTCCCGTAGGATTTTGTCAACAATCTAATAGTCAATGGAGTTTTGTAAAGTTGGTGGCGCCGCTGTGCATAAATGCACGCAAACATAGTTATGCGGGTTTTGCTAGTATTATATAATTTCTCATGAATTTCCGACAGATATACCTAGAACTTATCAGAAAACTGTATAAAACTCTAACTAACCTTAAGATCTCTGAACTTATGAAGCGAACATTTTGCTATGCCATCAATTTCTTAAAACAAGATACGTAGCCAACCGGAAACCGAGCTTCCAGCAAAAGGATCATAAATTGAACGAGAAATATGCAGACTTGGACATTTCACTGCATTGATTGTAATACCATTGATATAAGAAAAGGAATTTTAAAATTTATATCATTTATTGTTTGACAGTGCTTGAAAGCGTCACTGTGTGTCGCACTCTGATATGAACACGCAAGTTAAGCGACATCGTCCATAGCCAGTGTTTGGATGGGTTTCGTTATCTCGAGCGTCTCCGTGCTTCGGAGGGCACGTTAAGCCGTTGGTCCCGGCTGTTATCGGTAGATGACAGTCGTTAAGCCGAGTCGGTGGCCTTCGGGCGGCTTGAACACCGGCCACTGCCAATGCGCATTGGAGCAGCGTGGCAGAGTACGCTCTAGTCACCTTCGATTGAAGGGAGACCCGTATCCCAGCAGTGGGATGATTATGGGTTGATATGATGATGATGGATAGATAGACAAAAAGAAATATTTAATATATTATATATTATAATTCATATATTAGATTATAGTAAAGAGGTTTATTAAAGCAAAATGAGAAAAATATATTTTAATCAATGAAAAAAAAAAGTTAATAAATATATTAATACGTAGGTACGTGTATTAGATCGAATAAAAGAGGGTGACCGTACAGAAATTTAATTTCCTTTAAAGGCTAACCAGAAAATATACCCTTTTTTTGGTATACAGGTGTGACATGGGGCACTCCGAAATTTATATTGGATTCCTTCCTACATCGGAGAATTTTAATTGCTATCAATTTTACGAGCAGTGGTACTTTTAATAGGGTTATGAATTCGCTTGTAAATCATTTCGAGGCTCCATTGTTTCCTTATGACTTTTATCGTGAACGGGACTATTGAAAACCACTAATTTATTATTTGGGATTGCAGTGTGCGGACAGAGAGACCAATGCCCGTTTTCAACAACTATATTCACTAACTCCAACAAAGTATGAGATGGGGTGATCTTTTTTTTATACCACAATGTTGGCAAACAAGCATACGGGTCGATTGATGGTAATCATCACCGAAGCTTGCAATACCGGGGGTATCACTCACGCGTTGCCAACCCTCCCAACCCCCCCAAGCGGAGCTCTGGAGACCTCATTCACCGTAGGAACACAACATGGCCGAGACCAATACTACTTGGCTACAATCTTCTGTAAGGTGGAGGTCCTTCTCCAGACGGGCTGCTCCGATTTGACCGAATTATCCGCTGTGCCCAATCTCACTTAATTAGGTGTGGTAAGTGATTGGTTGATGAAAATGGGAGTTACGATATTATTGACTAGCTGATGCCTGCGGTTATTATCCGCGAATTCGTCCTCGTTGTTTCCGTTCCCGGGCTGCTATCTACATCCACACTAATATTATAAAGAGGAAAGATTTGCATTTTTGTGTGTGTGTATGTAAGTTTGTAATAAATAAACTCAAAAACTACTCTACCTATTTCAAATGTTCTTTCACCGTTGAGAAGCTACGCTATAACTAAATGAAAGGCTTTATTTTATTTTCAAAAAAAATTGGGGATCCCATTTAAAAACCAAGCCGGGGCGGCGCTAGTCTAGAATAAATAGACAGATGGCGCTACTTGCCATGTAAACAGTGTTCTCTGTGTTATTAGATTTTAAAAATTACAATTTAAACTGTTTAAGTAAATTAACTAATCACAAGTATAATTCAAGGTTTAAATAGTGACTGTTATTATTTGTGACACTTTTGGTAACGATTAAAGTGCTAAAAAACATAAATACACAAACGTAATCATCTCGAACAATGTGAAATAAATTTACAACTGTACAACTAAATAGACTATTGCTTAATAAAAATAACAAATCTCCTCTTTTAATAAATTTGTGTTAAGTGATGTAAACTATAAAAAAGTTAATAATTTTTTTATATTTAAATACTTGTGCGGTAGTGTGTAAAAAGATAAAAATTACAAAAAATGTCATAACGAACTTTTGACTATATTGAAAAAAGCAATACTTAATTTCGCCACACACTCTTAACTGTGCCGTGGCTATGTGGTGTGAGCATTAGCTTTTTGGATACGACTTTATCTGAGGTGGACCCAGTTCGAATCCTAGTAGCTGCACATTTTTCGGAGGGATTTTGTGTTCAATATTTGTTCGGCTCCAAATTTAATATGTAACAGCGACATCTAGTGACAAACATTGAGAAAAAACGAAAAAAAAAAAAAAAAAACAACTACAATGGATAACATCACTATAAGAAGACCCAATATGAGGAGAATAAAGTCCGACTTGGACATATCTAATGCATTATCAGAACAATCAATTCTTTCGTCAACATTCCTAGATACTACAGCAAAAAGCTTGCCTCATATGACTGATATTGACACCACAATTGTTCTGGATTTGAAGCAACAAGTGGAATGTTTAAATGATGACCTTAATACTGCTCATGAGGAAGTACAAAACTTAAATATGGAAATTAATCATCTAAAACAAGAGATGATAGAAAAGGATAAGACAATAAATATTCTAAAGAATTTAACGAAGACATCGTCCAATGTTTGTGATACACCCATAAGAAACAAAATTACACCCATAAAGAGTAAAATTATGAATATAAGTATGAGAGTTAGATCGTCACCTTTACAATTGTCTTTAAATAGCCACATACTATCTGAATTGCCAAAGACACATTCAATTAAGAAAGCAGAAACAAAAGTTACTAATGGAATACATGAACTGTCACAGTCACCTCATGCGGAGCAGTTGACATCCGATGTAAAGACCAGTACCAAATTGCTACGAAGTAACTCGGCTATTGAATTATCTGATACAATATCGAAACAATCTGAGACAGGTGACATATCGAAGAAAAAACATATATATATATTGGGAGATCAACAAATTCGTGGTTTGTCACTTCAAATAAAAAAATCAAGACAACACAAATGGAATGACGTTTATGAAGTTATGGGCGTAATAAAACCTTATGCCACTTCGTCAAAACTAACAGAAGATTGTGCTAGTTTTAATAGACTCTTAAATAAAGACGATATAGTAATTTTAAGTATCGGAGCTAATGATAAAAATCCGTATTTTATATTAAATGAACTGTGCATAATTTTGGACAAATTTAAAAACAATAAAGTGTTTGTAATCGGTGTGCAACTGAATAGGTACTTGAATTGTAATCTGTTGAATAAGCATATTCGTTCATTTGTAGGCTGTTATGATAATTGTAAATATATTGAACCGTTTATCAATTATAAAAGTAATGTTTCTATCGAACAATGCACATACTTATGTAATAAAATTAATAATGAAATTGATTATATAGCTTATGATGAGTTATTTATTAGAAATTATACACAAATGAGACAAAGATGCAAACAACAGACAGTAACAACTTATAAAAAAGGAACAATCCCATTTTACTTTTTAAAAAAAATAAATACAAATACGACTGATAAAATTGATAAATTAGATGACTTTTTTCGTTCCTGATTTTACGTGCACCTCGAAAACTATTACATTGTTGCATCAAAACATAGCAGGAATTCTTCTTAAGAAAGATATATTTGAGGTAACATTGAATGAGTTGATTGATACAATAGGTGAAATTGATGTAATTTGCTTGACAGAAACGTTCATCAAGAGCGGCTCTGAACCAAACTTGTTCCTAAAGAATTATAACCTCGTCGCATACTATTCAAGACCTAATGAGCGCAGAGGGGGCACATGTATACTACTAAGAAAAGGTCTGGAATGTATAAACTTGTCAGGCTTTGTGCAGCCAATAATGTATAATTTTGAAGTCTGTGCCATAGAAGTCATTGATTTGAATCTGATCATTTTATGTATCTACCGAATTCCTAATTCAAAAGTCAACACGTTTCTGATTAGTCTTAATGATGTGTTAAGCAAACTATGCCGAAAATACAACAAAAAAATTATATGTTGCGGTGACTGGAATATTGATTTTCTAAGAGTCACTAAAGAATCGAAGGAACTCGAATCGATATTAAGAAATTATAATATAAAAAATCATGTCACCAAACCAACACGTAAAATGTCAAGCATTGATGTAATAGCTAGTAACATTTCTGACGTAGTGACAGGAATACATCTTTTGGCACTGTCTGATCACGAAACGGGACAAACTATATCTTTTAGCATCGAAACAGTTCATAGTAAACGTTCCCATAGGAAATCTCTTATTTGGTTTGAAAAGAGGAGAGACATGTCCCGTGACAATATCAGGAAATTTCGGGAATGTATAACATCTGTATCATTTAACGATGTTTTGGATGAAAGTGATACAGATACAGCTTTCAATATATTTCATGATTATCTCATGTTGTTTTATGAATTGTGTTTTCCTGTAATTACCGTGAAAGTTAATAACAAACCAATAAAAAATAAATGGTTGACAAAAGGTTTAAAAAAGAGCTGTATCATAAAAAGAGGCTTGTACTTAAAATATCACCTGCAGCCAGGAGAAAAAGCAACTAAGAGAAGGACATACAATAAATACGCTAGAATTTTGAAAAAATGTATTAACAACGCACAACGTATATCTAATACGAAATATATACAAAACTCGCAAAATAAATGTAAGGCTACTTGGCAAACCATCAAAGACTCATCTGCTAATAATGTTTTTGATAATGAAATAAGAGAAGTAGAATTTAATAATAGTACTTATGATAACCCTGAAGTCATATGTGACCTTTTAAATAGCCATTTTTTGGATCTAAAGAAACCGTCAAGCAATTCCAATGTTTTGAATGACAACGAAAGTAAAATTTTACAGAACAACCAAACTATGTACTTAACACCGGTTGACTGTTTTGAAATAAGTAAGATTATACTAAGTCTTAGAAATACTAACTCAGCAGGATATGATAATATCGATACCAAGATTCTAAAGGGATACGTTGGTTGGTTGTGTGTGCCTTTAGCTCACATCATAAATCTGTCTTTTAATCAAGGTACATATCCGACACGTCTGAAAAAATCCATAGTTAAGCCCCTATACAAAAAAGGTGATAGGAAATCCATGAGTAACTACAGACCAATTACGTTAACACCAGTACTCTCAAAAATAATAGAGAGAGCTATGTATTGCAGAATTAATTCCTTTTTGTCTAAATTTGAAATTATTAAACCTGAACAATTTGGGTTTAGAAAGGACATGTCCACTGCTTTAGCTTGTTTTCATCTTATTAAAACCATTACTGAGAAACTTAATAATAAAGTACCTGTAACTGCTATCTTCCTAGACATGACGCGTGCTTTTGATTACGTGTCACATGACATTCTTTTGGAAAAAGTCTACAGGTACGGATTACGTGGCACTGTACTTTCATGGCTTGAAAGTTATCTACGCCATCGCCATCAATGTGTAGAAATCACCAAGATATCAGAGGGTTACAAAAGGACGTACAGATCACAATACTGTCAAAATAATTACGGGGTACCTCAGGGAAGTATACTGGGGCCACTTTTGTTCTTGATTTATATCAATGATTTACCTGAAGTTACAGAACATAAATGCATTTTATTTGCCGACGATACTACACTTCTAATTGAAAAGAAATACGGTATAGATTATGAAACAGATATCAATGACACTCTAAGAAAAGTAATTAAGTATTTAAATGATAATAATTTATTAATTAATATGTCGAAAACCAAAGTAGTAAATTTCAAAGCCAAAACAAATGATTTAAATGATTCAGACTTAGATATTAGATATGGTGACACAAAGCTTGAAAAGGTTGATTCTACTGTGTTTTTGGGTATAACTGTGGATAGGCTTTGTAACTGGAAAGCACACATAGATGTTCTTTGTCGCAAAATAGATAGGTTTGTTTATGCGTTGGGCAGAATACGAGACATAGCATCACCTCAAGCAGCTCTAATGGCGTATCACGGATATGTTGCTTCAAATTTAAGATATGGTTTGGTCTTGTGGGGCAATTCGACTGATGTTTCTAGAGTACTTTTATGTCAGAAAAAGTGTGTTCGGTCTATCTCTAAATGTGACTCCAGAGAAAGCTGTAAGCCGCTGTTTAAAAAACATCATATACTACCATTACCTTGTATTTACATTTATGAACTTTGTATTTTCGTAAAAAAACACCGACACCTATTTGTAAGACGTGGAGACCTTGTAACATCCAGAACTAGACATCAGAACAGGCTAGTTGTACCGCCTCAAAGATTGACATTATATTCTGGGAACGTATACTACATGGCCATTAAAGTGTACAATCATTTACCAGAATATTTTAATGAAATGAGACTTACATTGTTTAAAAATAAATTGTATGCTTTTCTTTTGAATAAATGTTATTATAATGTATCAGAATATATGAATGAAAAATTTTAATGTTTTAAATTTATCTAATATAATATCGTAAATGTGATGTCATAATTGTAAATTTTTTTTTTTTCATGAATTTATTTTTGTTTTGAATGAATTTATTTTATAATTGTATAATGATAATTAATAAATAATTATATTTGCACGCCCAAAATCGGGCAGAATAAGCGGACAATTTAATATTAAATAATCTATAATGTACCTTATTTTACGCAAATAAACTTTATCTTATCTTATCTTATCTTATCTTATCTTATCTTATCTTATCTTAAAAACTATTTTGCAATGTTAATTCGGGTGAAAATGAAAACTATCCGTGTCAAAATTTCAAGCAAATCAAGCGGTTTTTGCGTGAGAGTAACAAACATCTATACATCCATACTTGCAAATATTTGCGTATTAGACAGGATTACATTAGAACGCAGTATTTACCTGACTGACTGACTTAAAACCAGACAGACCTACTTTGCGGAGATTCAAAACGAATTATTTTTTGCTTGTTTGTATTGTATGTCAAAAAATACAGTGAAAAATACTAATCCTTGCTAAAGTTGTGTTTTAATGTGTGTGTGAGTGAAAAAAAGTGTGTTTCGTTACGACCCAGTTTTGTATATTAAAACGCACTGGCAAGTGGCATACGAGACTCGAGCTAGCATGAGAGCCATCCTTCAAAAATGAATAACGATTTTTTGAATAGAAAATTTTTACTTATGTTAATGGTACAAAATGTTAATTTACATTCAACAGAAATCCAACGAAAAATGCACAATTTTTCTCACTTTCATGTAGGTATTCACGTCCATAAATAATTCATGAAATTATTTTACACTGAGTTTTTATGATTTTTCACTTTTTTCAGTATGTACAATCAAGTGTGAGACTGGCTTAATTGTAATGGTCTATATTATTTATTTAACTGCATTAGTAGTGACCCCATCTTCAACATTAAAGGACGCGGATTCGATCCCCGAACAGGGCAAAATGGTTGTGTGTTAAAAAAAAACTTCGTCTTCATCATCATTATATTCTTTATCATCATCATATCATAGCCACACGAAAATTTCCAGAAAATTTTGTGTGATGGTAACATCGATAAATATATACACTCAAATTTTTGTGTTTATAATATTAGTAAAGAAGTTATTAACTTTAGCTTACTTTTGGTTATCAGGAAGCAATAAAATCAATTTTAAACTTAATTTCATTACATTTTTTGCTAGGAATATTGCAAATGTCTGTTAGAATGTAACAAAGTTAGATTACCTAGACGTCTATAATAGTATTTCTGCGAATACCTTCTGCTAGAATTAAATTAGAACACACTTATAGCTTAATGCACTCGAGTCCACGAACTGTTCACAGACGTCGCGCGGAATTTAAAGCAGGTCAGAAAATTGCTGACAAAAAATCATAAGAGTTTGTTGAATGAACATCTCTCTACGTTTTCTTTTTTGTAATATTTTTTCAAAGGTTATACCTAGATGTTACGTATGATTTATAAGGTTTTAGTGATGAGTCACGTAAAAACGTTTTGTATTTAATCCTACTATTATTATAAAAGCGAAAGTTATGTAACTACTTATTGTGTATGTTTATTACTTCTTCGCGCTCAAATAGCTGGCTTAATATTTATGATATTTGGTATGTAGGATACCTTGGATTAACACATAGGGTATTTTTATCCCGAAAAGTACACGATTCCCGTAGGATTTCATCAAAAGTCTGATATAGATGGCGCTACTGTGCATAAATAAATACACGCAAACGCAGTTTGCGCGAGTTTCACTATACATAAAATAATGGCTTTCGCTCTCAAACTAAAAAAGGAAAAATGTGATAATATCATCATATCAACCCATAATCATCTCGTTGCAGGGATACGGGCTGCCCTTGAATCGAAGGGCATTAGAGTACTCTGCCACGCTGCTCCAATGCGGATTGGTAGAGGTCAGTGTTCTCAAGCCGCCTAATGGACTTGGCTTGAAGACTGTCATCCATCTACAACAGCCGGGACTGACGACGGCTTAACGTGCATTCCGAAGCACGAAATGAACACGGAAAATTGCTAACTAAAGTCATAAGAAAGTTACGTTCACTGTGTCACTTCGTTCCCTCAGTTATACCTCCTCACTAAGTCCCTGGATGCACGTCGCCGCAATCACCCAGGAGATCCAAAACCGGATCAAACCAGATAAACCAGTTCACACGTTCTAGTGATATCGAGAATCGTGACTATGAAATTGCAGAAAGAATTTCATCTGATATTATTTGGTGGAACATTTAGTAGCATCTTTTACATAATATACTTTTTACCTTTACTTTTTGGACTGGTTGAGCATAAATTGACTAGCTCGGAGAAATACCACAGAAAATGTACGTGAAGTAGCAATGATTTTCGTTTGGTGAGTGACAGATGCAGAAGACCAACGGGTTTCCTATCTCTTCCTTTCCTACCTTTCCTCTCTTTTTTTCTGTTCCATACAGCTCCAATGCATTCGTAGCACCCCTAGTTTTGCTTATGTTAAAAAAAAAAATATATATATATAATTTCTTCTAACGATAAAACTGTGAAAAATCATGATTTTGAATCATCATCATCATCATGATGATGATTCAAATACCTGGAACTATTTTTCTGGTACCTTTATTTGACTAATGATTGTCATATTTGGGAAAAATGCCAGACCTTGTCCAAGAAAGGCGTCTACGCCGCTGGTTTCCTCGCTTTTCATTTACCCATCGCGGAGTTGTAATCATTTCATCGTGAAGTCTAACATACCATACAAAAGAGTTCTTAATCTTAATTCTTACTTCGTTTGGGAGCCCAGGCATCTCTGCAACTGTCCGTACAGAATCTTAAAGGCTTAACAAATACTATTAAATGTGATATAGAATATTTTTAGAAAAAGATTTTTACTATCAGGTACATACATTTGTATATTGTAGGAAGAGCGTTAAATCCTGAGATACGGTGGCTTTGCCAACTGAGCAGAAACTTCTTGCATCGATGAATACAGAAATTGAATCGGAACTTCTTATAAATCTTATATTTTTTGTCAGCATTCCAAAAGCTATTCTCGGTTTCTGCTCTGCAGAGGTTAATAATGGGTACGAAACGTTTGAAAAAATTCAAGAATTTTTTAGAACAAAAAGTTAGTGTAGTGAGACTGAATTCTTGAGAGGATTTATATGCTTCTATAGACAAAAGTAGTATTTTAAAGTGTGAAAGGAAGGCCTGATTAGTTTTATAAATTTATATATTATTTTATATTTATAACAAATACTAGGTGTTACCCGCTGTATAGCCCACATAAAAATTTGCCTATGTTGGGCTCTGTACCTCTGACAATATGTATACAAATTTTCATAATGATCGGCTACTTGGTCAAACCGTGAAGGAATAACAAATAAATAAACATATTCACTTTCTTATTTATAAAATTAATATGATTATAGATTTCTTCTTTAACCAACAGCTTTGATATTTTTATGCATTCTAAAAGATTTATCTCTACTTTAAGTCATTAGTTTCCAGATTTTCGTCCCTATACACTATACAACTGATTGGTGTAATCTGATTGGTGTATCAATGGAATCAATTCCTGGCTAGAATCTTTTTTTTGTAACTTTTTTATTTTTTAACAAGATCTGTGTCAACATCGCTTTGAGACTTCACTATCTCATAGTTAAGCATCTGGCCATCTAAGCACATGAAAAAATCATCCGTAAATTGTATAGGAGAAAATTTCACTATCTTATAGTTAAGCATCTGGCCATCCAAGTACATGAAAAAAATCATCCGTACATTCTGTATGGAGAAAATATATTTTTGAATAACAAGAGGCCTAATCCTTTTGTCACACATAGCGAGTTACGTTAGCTTTTGAAGGTTGCACGCAAAGGGGGTGTAAAAATTGACAGTACGGCTTATCCCGACGAAAATGTATGAACATTAGCGCGGCGGGAGGGTTGGGCTGTTGTTCTACCGTTGTCAATAAGCGAGGAGAGAATCGCTCGAAAAGATTTCTATTTATTTATTGGTGAACAAAACAGACTTACAACAATACAAAATAGATACATTTTTTGTAGTAAATAGGTCAAGTTGTAAGATCAGTGACATTTCTACACACATCATGGCTATACACACAAGAGTAACAATGATTAAAAGTAACAGGAAATTAATCAATCATGGAACAAAGTCAGTTTACACACTGACAGAGTTATTGAATACTACGGACGGTATAATGGATAGTAATATGAATTAAATAGTAATATAGTATAGTTATTGTCGCTTTGGCAAACTAATATTTCTCGTCAATGTGCTCAAGAATTTACTATTATCAAAATCACCTCATCTCGCTGATAATATACCACTGGTTACCAAAAAAAGTCCGTTAGGTACTGGATTTATTTCGTCATTTCTTTTACAAGTAGTCATTTTGCTTTTGTTTCCGGTGATAGCTTGTACAGTCAAGACCGGCAGGTCGACCTTCACATACGTACCATTCTTAAGATCTATATAAGAGCCAAAATTGTACTGCAAGTGTAAGTTTAACGTGCTCCTGACTGTACATTAGATGTAAGTAATATAAATCATCATAATAATAATATTTTATGTACACTTTGACTATCAAATAATGTGCCTATAAAGGCCTAGGCACTTTCTGAATAAATGTTTAAAATTTTGAATCGATGGATTTTTAGAAAATCGCTTCTAGTTAGTCAGTTAGACAGTAGCCTTAGAACGAGACCAAACACTTCTACGTATCCGTTAAGTTGGCATGAGACTTGACAGTTGTGATGTTTTCCCACTGCAGTTGTAGCTTTTATTGACGTTGAGACTGACATTATAAAGATAACATGTTATGGACGTGTCTGTTTTCTTTTTATCATATTAGTAGATTTATTTTATCTAGAATAATATTTTAAACTGATTATTTTCGTGCGTGACTTTCTGCGTGAATCTCTGGAGTTTTTGAACCCATTTTTAAAATTCTTTTACCAATAGATAGTCACGTTGTTTGTTGTGTCATATTTATTATCTCGTTTTCAAATTCATTATGAATGGTGCCATCAGCTACTTGAGCTTTAGGCCGTTTCTTTAGAAATAGACATAAAAAGAGGCTAAATTCGCTAAGTGCGAAGTAGTTCTACATTTTTGGTATGTTAAATGGATATTATTATGTTAGGGTAGTGTGCATTCAAATTTACAAATTCGAAAAATCTGTAGATACTACTAAGTAGGTACTTTTATCTCGATGGTAGAAGCTGAGTTAAACGAAAAAAACCTCGAAATTTTGGAATCTATTTCACTGTTTTCTTTCTAGGGCCAAAACTAAGCTCGATTTTTATACCACAAAGTTGGCAAACAAGCATACGGCCCGCCCAATGGTAAGCATCACCGTAATTATAGATGCTTGCAATACCGGGGGTATCACTCACGCGTTGCCAACCTTCCCAACCCCCTCAAGTGGAGCTCTGGAGACCTTACTCACCGTAGGAACACAACATGGCCGAGACCAATGCTATTTGGCTACGATCTTCTGTAAGGTGGAGTACTTCCCCAGACGGGCTGCTCCGATTTGAGCGGATTATCCGCTGTGCCCTACCTCTCTTGAAGTCTCTCTAGGGTAGTGTGGATTCAAATTTACCAATTCGAAAAATCTGTAGAAACTACTAAGTACTTATATAATATATTATTTTACTCTTTGGACTTATATCTCGATGGTAGAAACGAGTTAATCGAAAAAAAAAACGAAATTTTGGGACCTATTTCACTGTTTACTTTCTAGGGCCAAAACTATGCTCTTTTTACAAACGACGTTTATTAAACAAAATAAACTGTATTAAATTACTTATAATTTCACCCTAAATGCAGTTCTATTGACTTCATGGGAACCAAGCTACTCAAAAGGTTCCTGGTATGAAACACGGGTCGTAATAAAACATTTGATGTGACCATAACGTTACACTGTATGGTAAAACCTATGTAAAACTCTTTAACCTGTAGAGATGCCTCTACTTTTATTGCTCCATTGAGGATAATTTTGATTTATTTTATAGCCCTATTAGTGTTACTATGAGAGCCATAATTAATGTTTTACGAGTTATAACAGATAATAAATTATTATGGCTTAATTTTGTATTCACATCTTTAACGTTGCTAATATTATAAATGCAAATACCTTTGTCTATCACCTCTCCAAGTTCAAATTGCTGAACCGATTGAGATTTAGTATGTGGTTGGTTGAAAATCTAAGAAAGGATTATGTTTATTCTGATAATTATCGACAATCTAGTCAAGTCAAGAGGAGAAGAGGACACGAATTTTTAATCATAACTTTAATAAAATAATCCAATTAACATCATCATCATCATCATCTTAGCAAAAAAGAGGTTCACTACTGGTCATAGGCCTCCGACAAATGCTTCCAGTATGACCGGTTGTCAGTGGCCTGCATCCAGCGGTTTGGTTATAATGATTATTTTATAACTGTCATGTTAAAAAATACACTGAAATAAATTACGGGTTAAATTACAATCATCTATCTTACTTTAATTAAAAATAATCTATTTGGAATCTACTCTGCCAGTGATGTTGCCTCTCAAGGCTTCAAAACGTGTGAGAAAGAGAGGAGAATACAGGTAAGCCGTTTAGCGTACAGAATAGTATTCGAGTTTCATTAACTCGTCCACTGCCGTGTATTGTACGAAACGGACATCCTGTATAATCCAGTGGAATTAGGTCGACGCGGTTAACTGAAACGGGAACATTATTTCTTTTTGGGTTTTTGGGGATAATAAACTGGAAGCAGTTTTTACGTACCTACCTATACGAATTAGGTATAGTAAATCAACATCGATTTACATTTTTATTTCCAAAATGCACAAATATGTTTTTTTTTTGGATTCCGTAGTATTCGACAAGGATTCCATATTGTTGCGATTTTTTTTTCCATCTGTCCATTTGTTTGTACTCACACTGACACGCCTAAAACTAGATAGCTGTTTGGAATGGTTTAACACATAGTTATATTATGTTAAACCATTACAAAGAGCTATCTAGTATACCAACAAAGTGGTAGAAATAAAATAAAAATAAAACATTTTTAACTGACTTCCGGGCTCGTAGGTCGTGAACAGTTTTGACTTCGTTATACTACCCGAGGTGGTCCCATGATCATCAAGCCAGAATCTGATGATGGGATCCCAAGAAAATTTTAAGGTTACCCTCGAATGTTGTAGTAACCTCAACGAGTTTTTATAAACCATAAATTTAATTGTCGTCATTTGCTAGAATGGTCACATAAAAATAAAACCAAGAAAAATATTCGTGCAAATTCCAAAAACACGATTTTCTAATTTTAGCGTTAACAGCAACACATTTTTAATTTGCACATCGATCATACCATACATCATATTTGATGGAACGTGCCTACAAATTTGACAAACATAGGCTCCACACCCCAATTCCCCAGCAGCAAAACTTATTATTGAACTTGAGTATTAACTCCGAAGTTCGGGTATCCATCAATATTATATTTTACTATTTAGATCTCGTGTGAATATATTGTTCTATGTTAATTTCAGACAATTGTCTATTCATAAACTAACTCTAGAATTCAAGATTGTTCGTTATTCATTGGCCATTCAATTCACGAAAATTGGACCTATAGTATGCGCCAACAATGCGATATTAAACAATTGAATTCGATTGAATCGATTGTCGTATGCACAAAGTAATAAGTGTCAGTTCGAATTTCGTTTCATGTCACCGTGAGCCAGCCTTGTTGGCAACTAGTATAACTCACCACATATTTCAATCGCTGTCTCCTGCATAGCTAATACTAACAACGGAAATGAAATGATTAACAACAAGCAGAGATAAACCTATGTCTGTGTTCACACTGACGTTCGGGCATTCGCGCGAATTTGACTCGAGACACTACCGAGCGAGCCCACAAAGAATGCTCGGTCTGTGTAGACGTGCGACTGTGGTGCGGCAGTGGAACGAGGTAGGTAGGCCATTCGGAGCCATTGAATATTTTGTCTCATATCAAATAGATATTTCATTTCAGTGAAATGTTACACGAAATTCCAAAAGGTTCAAATAGTATAAAAGGCATACGCTAATTAAGCAATGTAAGTGATAGGTTACTCATATTTTATCAATTTTGTAAGTTATAAATTTTAGAGTGTTTAGATTTCGAACAATACCAATCTTACAAAATGATTTTTAATGAAATTAAGACTTTCTATCATTTTAAAAAGTATAAATAAATAGTGGAAAGAAAGAGAACAAAATAGTGGAAGGAAAGAGGAGCAGAAGTAGGTCACCTACGAGATGGACGGATATCGTCAGAGAAACCACCAAGTCCAGCATTCCAGTGGATATTCAGCCGGCCCAATGCAAAGAAGCCTGGAGGAAATTGGTCCAGCAGTCGGGCATGATGGTCACGACCCTCAGTCATGAGGAATCGACAAAGAAGAAGAAACAAATAGTAAGATTGGCAACCCTAATTCAAAGCGAGAATACTGGCACTCCCTATGTGTCGCAGTAGTTTTGTAGTTTCTAATTGGGTCTAACTTAGTTTAATTCGAAACTGGAAAGGACAGTGTCCTATTAAAAAGTTGGCTACACAAAAGTGTTACAGTTGCCCTATAGGACTAAAATAAATTTAATAAATGTTAAATAAGTTAAAATGTACTACAAATTTAAATTTATTATTTAATTTAAAATTTCTAATGACAGTAACATAATTTGGGATCTGAATTTATTGAAGTAGATAGAATATTTACTAATGCAGAATAAGTTACATACTAGTGTATATGTATTTGAATTTGCTAGCAAAGCCGCAGGTAACAACTACTAGCGATGTTATGAATATATAACTGTACTGTACAAGATTAGAATTTGATCATCATACTAATATTATAAATGGGAAAGTGAGTATTCTTGTTGTTTGTTATTCCTTCACGGCTTGACTAATCAGCCGATCATTATTAAATTTTGTGTATATATTATTGTCAGTGGTACAAAGCCCAACATGGGCTACTTTTTATCCGGTGAAAGGATGTCATTCCAATGAGAAAATATTTTTTCTACTATAGAGGGCGCTGTATGGGATGCTATCGGCCAACAGATGGCGCCACAAGTCGCGCTATGGGTTGTTTTTTTGTCAAACGAGATCTATGTCATAAAATTAACGCGAGCGAAGCCGCGGGGAAAAGCTAGTATTGATATTTAACCAAATCCGGAAACAGAAGGAAGCACTTGGTACATGTATATTGTTTTCCTGCAGGTCGCTCATGAGACAGAAAAATGGATATCTAGAAAAGCATAATTATTTTTATTTTCAGAGATAACACAAAAACCCTTTGCCTAGCACATCTGAATCTGAAAGTTCTTAAAAGCAACCAGACTGCAATAGCAAAATATGAAAAATAAAAAGCCATTCAGAATTCCGTTAGGGCAGGATATTGTTATCTATTTGATCTACGCCGGAAATACGAACATAATACACCTTTTAAGTAAATATTTAACTGTGTTAGGATACTAAAATAAACTATAATGGGTTTCTGTTGTATGTTACCTATATTTAATAAAAAACTTTTTACATTTTACCTTATAGTATTTAAAATTAGACAGTCAATACAAACCGCTGAGGTTAGATTCTGAGCCTATTTGAATTTAAAAAAATATTCAGAAATATGATAGTTTTTTTTCAATGATTTCGTTAAACTGTCCTCCACCTTACAGAAAATCGTAGCCAAGGTCTCGGCCATGTTGTGTTCCTACGGTGAGTAAGGTCTCCAGAGCTCTACTTGGGGGGGTTGGGAGGGTTGGCATCGCGTGAGTTTATTCCCTTGGTATTGCAAGCGTCCATAGGCTACGGCTTACCATCAGGCCGACCGTATGCTTGTTTTACTTCGTGGTATAAAAATAACGTCCAATAAATTGCATTACGTAAAGCGTGAAATCAGAGAAAGTTTGTTAGTTTTGTACTTGAAATACGAGTTAAATTGAAAAGTGCAAGCTAATTTAATCTAAGCTGTTCGCTAACACCCTCAACTTTACTTGCGTGTGGGTTACACGCAAACGAAGTTGCACGTGTTTAGCGGTGGCTTTCCAGTGGGCATTTCAAAAAATTTCTTGTGAGCTGCTTACGTCATATAATAAAACACAGATGAATTTGGAGTAGTCGTGAATATGAAATAAAACAATCTTTGAAAAATTCTAACTAGCACAGTTCTTTTAGCAAAAAAAATATATTTCAAATTGGGATCCACACCAGATGATCCAACGCGATCCAAACGCGGGTGGCAGGATCCCGATCAAATGGATCGCCCGATGTGGACCTCCCTCGCGCGTTTGATGTGGACTTGCCTCGCGCGAGGCAAGGTCCACATCAAACAAGCATATCAGGCAAACTCGAGTGGATCGAGATCCTACCGGAACGCGGTCTTTGTCTTCAGTAATTGCAAAACGATTAGTTTTTTTTTAATAAAAAACTAATCTAGGTAGGTACTAAAATTTACATTCAAGTAAACAAGAAATTAAAAAAACAAGTTTTTCTCTCTGCCCACCATTTAAAACATTGTTTTCACACATAAGACACCACGTTTACAAGATTTACGTCATCATCCGTTGCAATTATGTTCTTACGGGTAAACCAATTACGTTCAGCTCAATTACCTTCACTGTAATTAAGAAAAATTGCTAACCAAATTATGTATATTTCTAATTGGATTACAAATACAAATCCTTGTACGTTTACCTTGATAGAACCTGTGATTTTAATAATATTATTGTCACATACTGTTCGTTTGTTTTTAAAGGTATCTATGTTAATAAATCTATTTCAGCTTTCCGCTAATAATGTTTTCGACTTAGTTGGTGTCAGAATTTTCAGAAGACTTGCTGGTCACTGATTTGGATTAACGGCTATAAATCGACTACAACGGAGACTGACATCATAATCAGCCAATGAAAGAAGTGAGCAGGTCCCTTAAATTATGTTCAAGTTTTCATAATTTGTGAAGGAATTAAACTAGAAGTTTTATTTATCAGTTGTATTAGAATTCATTTGTAGGTACCATGGTTTTCAATAATCCTACTCCGACTATCTTCTTTCTGATAAAATTCGTTGTGAGTTCCAAGACAGTTGTAGTTTTCTCCCTCGGGACGTCATTAAGCTTCATCGTTTATTGTCAATCTGAGGTCGCCGTTGATCCCGGCTACAGAGACACATCGGTGGAAATGTGTGGTGGGCTTGTCCCGATTGTACATTACAAAGATTCATAACAATGCTTAGATTATTAGCATAAAAATCATTGTTCTTAGCTCTCTAATCTGCCCAACTCTTTCCTTAGTTGAATGTTCTCATCACAGTACAACGAAGCACAGAGAATTTCTAGATTTTTAAATACATCCGACGATCTACATCTACAGGCACACTGCCCGCGGCAGCGGGTCGGTAGAAATCAGACTTATCTTAAATTATTCATTTTATACATAGACCTTTAATTATTTGATATAAATCAAGAGAGATATTATGTATACAGTTTCACAAAGTTTGTATTTCAAAATGAAAACTCTGCAATACAATTTCATAACTTTTGATTAGAGGCAGAGCCTCGATTAATTAAGTCTCAAAACCTAGGCAAAAACAGCGATGTATTTCATTTTTCAATCGAGAATCAACCTTCACGATTTATTAGCTACATAAAAATAACAAAATAGATCGATAATAACCCAGTAAATAATAAACTAGGTTAGTAGTCCTTGGTTTAAATCAAGAGAATTTATTCTCGTCACAAAAATTTTATTGTCAAAGTCAGGTTTCAATTTCACTCACTCATCATCATCTCTGCCACAAGAAGATCAGTCCAGTGTTAACAGCACATTAATACTGAAAGCGGCTGCCAGCGGTATGCATCCAGCGGCTTCCTGCGATATTTCTCAGGTCGTCTGACTATCTACGTTGCACTTTCCGGCACGTGGTCGCTATCCCAGAACCTTCCTAATCCAGCAGCCATCGGTTCTCCACGCTATGTGCCCTGCCTACTGCCACTTCAGCTCGCTAATTCATTGAATTATGTCAGTTACTTTCGTTCTGCTACAGATATCTTTTCTGATTCCATCTCGTAGAGAAATACCGAGCATAGCTCTCTCCGTAACTCGCTGGGTAACATTGAGGCTTTTCATGAAGCCAATAATCACTGTATCTTGCTTATACAAAATGGCAAATGAGAGGGATGACTGAGTTTTAAAAGATACTTATCCGGCATATCACCACTCATTCAGGTCGAGATTCTATCAGGCTGGATTTTGTGAATATTCGATCAGGCTACAGAAGATTCTATCACGTTAGGAAGAAGACAGAAGAAGCAGCTCAAACATGAAGGATGTTTATAAATATTATGTCGTTATAATCTAATTGAATACCGCCGAGCGGACCACAAAAAAAACGAACCCAAGGGAATGATAAAGCACTTTTGTTTGCATGTTTCTACCGGATATACTGTATTACTATTTTGCTAACTACACCGTGAGTTGTTAAAATAACGTGTTAATAAACGGTTATTTCATCAACATAACTTAATTTACTTGTTAACTAATTATACAGAACTATTATTTACAATTAATAACATTGTTTAGACGTGTACTCTGTGTGTGAGGTGAAAATTTTGATACAAAACATTTAATATAATAATATCTACATATTTTTAGACATAAATGTTGTTACAGATACAGATTGATGTAAGGGCCGACATAAAGACTGCATGAAACAGTCACGATGAACTGCTTCAAGCTACGACTGCACAGTGAACTACAGACTTTTATATCTACATACACATATACACGCACCGCTCGAGCAGTTCAACTGCTTCAGGCGGTCGTGTCAAAGCTTCAAACTGTTGACTTTGACTGCAAGAGCGGTTCATGTATGTTGATCAATGGCAAAGTCCGTCTATATTGGTTCTATGAGTCTGTAATGTTTCTAGTGTGAATTTGATTCAAAGAGCTTAAAATTTGTGGCCCGTATTTTGTTTTGACTACTAAAATTATCCCTTCTGTATTAGTTTTAATTTCTAGTTTCTAAAATACCTGACGGTTTATCCTCACCAATTTCATCTTTATGAAAACATAACATCTGGGTACTCTAGAATCATCTATCAAGTTTTACGCCCAAAGAACCTCTACAAGTTTCTAAGTATTGGATCAATTTCATTTAAATTCATGCCATGGCGACTCCATGAATTCGGATCTTGTTCGGCCGTGCTATAACACGATTACGAAGTTTTCTATACAACTTTAACAAACAATATATTTTGCTGAGAATTTTTGTATAGAATTTAATCTTTCTAAGTGATTATATATTTATACCACTAACGTGGCAAACAAGAGTACGGCCCGCCTGATGGTAAAAAGTCACCGTAGCTTACGCTTGCAATGGTAAAAAGTGGAGACCTCTCACCGTAGGAACACAAGATGGCCGAGACCAATGTTATTTGGCAACGATCTTCTTATAATGTGGAGGTCCTTCCCCAGACGGGCTGCTCCGCTTTGAGCGGATTATCCGCTGTGCCCTACCTCTCTTAATTCTGTTGCTATTAAATTCCATTCCAATATTTGGCACAAGATATCCAGTGAAATTCAACGATTGTGTTTTATAAAATTGTGATACCTTATTGTGGTATCAATTTGTGTGCTTGGTGATATTGACACACAAGTTTTCCAAACAATCATCTTAGTTAAAATATAATCGATATAAATAAACATGAATCAATCACGAATCACTTTATTGCTCACAAAACACCTAACATTATGATACACTAAGTTTTGAGAGGTTAAAGGTTACAAACTAGTTCAAACTAGTTCAAACAATAACATAGAATTTTACTAGAAATCTTGTGCCAGGTAAGGTATAGTGTAATTGTATTTTTAAAATCACTAAATTTTATTTTGTTGTACTTGAAGTAAATTCTACACAAAAATAGGACCGAGGTATTAAAATAATCGCCCGCGAGACATTTCTGAGAGGCAATAAAATCAACAGAAATTAGAGATCCACAACATTTTTAGGACAAAAAATATCCTCATAATAAAACAGCGGCTAAGGTTAATAAGAGTATTCTGGACTCTAAACGAAAGAAAATAAAAAATAAATTTGCATGTGACAGTAAGTTGAAAAAAAAAAACGGAAATTCAGTGATCCATGGTTGTAGAACTCGGTTCAGTTCGAGTGTTCCAGCGAATGCCCGTTTATTATTTTTATCGTGTTGCTATAAAAATTACTCGTTGGATATATTTTACACATTTATATTATGTACATTACAGGGTTGACGAAATAAGTTAATTTCTCGAATTATTCATTGTTTATTTCACTATCTGCTAACCCTTTGTTCCTAACTCACCCCAAATCATTCCAAACTCATCCTAAAAAACCATTCCTATCACACTAAAACCATTTTTAACTCATCCCAATCTTATGCTCGTTTTCACCAAGGCCTCCTAGCGTCCACCGCCTCCATACTCATACAAATTTGGAACCCGGTTATCGGTACCGACAAACATATAGTTAACCCTGCGCCGATCGGTACTGACCCGCAGGGATTTGTCGGCGCCAGAAAAATGCTGCTCTATGTAAGGACCCATACTCACTAAGTGTATGCATCACGTAAGTAAATAATATTATCATTAAAATGAGAGAAAATCCAAGAAAACATGGATATCCATTTTCATTCATATTACACAAACGAGAATTCGAATAATTCTCGTATTTTAACATTGCAAAGAAAAACTTTTATGTCGACGCAAAAGTTGAAATCGACATCCCTAACTCTGACGAAATTCAGGGGTGGATTGATGCGTTAAAAATTGCGGTAGTCAGTAATAATTTGTGTCGCCGACGCAAAAATGTTAATGCAAAAATACTAGCTATGGATGATAAATTTATATTATATGATTTATACGTTCGGTATAAAGTAATCCAATGTGGCAATGCGGATGATGTGCGCACCGCCTGTGTCCTGTCTAGTGCGCGCTGTCTGCTTCGTGCACACAACGCCATCTAGTCCCTTAGCAAAGTTTATACTATGGGTACTAGATTCCTGATAAATATACATAAATACGGTTATGTATCACGTATTTTATAACACGCCTACCAAACATCTTCTATGTTCTACTATTTTTTTAACGTTGTATTAATTATAATGATCATACAATCTTATTTCACCCGTTCTACCCAATAGCTTCGATTAGTTTTCTGTTTTTTTTAATCGGCACTAAAGCCATTTTGTACCAACCAACACCTTTGTAGGTACAAGGAACTGAAGAATAATATTTCGCGTTCTGTAAACGCGCAGAAGGTGCGCTTTTTATTATCGCTTGTGCTTAGGTTTCAAGGTTACGTTCAACTCTCTTTTAAAGCGAGTGTTGGAATGTATAACACATTATTCAAAAGAAATCTTTCTCGTTTTAGCTTACGGTTTTTAAGTCTTTCTCGTTGATTATTTGCTAGCATTGATGAATAGACAACGACCTCCGTGGCGTAATGGTTACCACGCCAGACCGCCACCCAGGAGGTCCCGGGTTCGATCCCCGGTCGGGTCATGATGAAAAACGAACTTTTTCTGATCGGTCTCGGGTCTTGGATGTTTATTTATATATGTATTTGTTATAAAATATAATATCGTTGAGTTAGTATCCCATGACACAAGTTTCGAACTTACTTTGGGGCTAGCTCAATCTGTATGAATTTTCCCTATATATGTATATAGTTCTTTGCTTAAGCATATATAGTTCTTTGTTTTTGGGAATAATATTGTACTAATTCCTTATTCCTTTGTTAGATTCTTTCGTCATTTGTCGTAGCTCACACACTTTATGAGGAGTTTAAAAAAAAAATTTTTTAATTGTATTTTTTTTAAACTCCTCTAATGATCAAAATTTTTTTTATCATTAGAGGAGTTTACGTTTGTAAGGTATACGCGCGTCAACTGCGAGTCGTCTGCGCGTTTAAAATACGCCGTAAACCATCGCTCTAAAATGTACAAAATGATAAATGTATGTAACTGATATCCATCGCTCGCGACACGACACACCACACCTTAACTATACTAGCATCATTTACGAGTACCGTAAGCGAGCACCATACAGGTTAAAGCTGTTCTAATATAAAAGGTGATAAAAGTTGTCGTGTCATGAAAAATTATTACAACAAAATGATTTGCCACTCCAAATTTCATGCTAAATTAAGTTTACATGTAATAAGCCGCTCCGCTTTTGTATGAAGGTCAGTTATTATATTAATCGGTCGAATAGCTAAAAGGTCACTCAATTAATGCGTGAAAATAAAGTAACTTGTTATTAGCGTGAATAAAAAATAACAAGAAATAAAAAGCAAAATTACTTGGCAACAGGAAAAAGTCTGAAAATCCTAGTCCTAATATTTTTTGTTATGTTAGGGTTGAAAAAATATATTCTGTTGTCCTAGAATCAAAAATTCCTTGTTCTTGCGAATAACATGTCATAGTTATAGATAAAAACAAAATTCGAAAACAGAAGGCTATTCCCACACGGTATCGGTTTAAATATTTATTCATTTTAATGTTTTATGTATTTTTTATATGTTTTAGCTTGAGAAAGTAATGATTATTACTGTATAATAGGAGACTTAAATCGTAGGAAACATTTTTTTAATTTGATACAATGCCATAAACAATCTACAAAAATATTTTTATGTAGCTCCTAATTCACTTATAAAGATCAAAACTCAATTTATTTATTGCTTCCTTAATGTAGGTATACAGGTGTCATCTTAAATCTACTTAGTGACAATTAGCCGGGTCCACACCGGACGATCCCGTGCGCTCCGATCGCGCGCGGCAGGAGCGCGTTCCAAATGTGCGGGCGGTGTGGAAGTGCCGCGCGCGATCCAAGCGCACGCATTGGAGCGCGCGCTCTTTGATGCGCTCGATCCGTTTGTTGTCGGTTTTTTGACCATGTTCAAATGCGCCTCAGCAGCGTGAAGCGCGCGGTGTGGACGGTCGTGTATGGATCGCGCGATCCGCCAATTACACCAATAAGGGTGCAAGAGAGAATGCTTGGCGTAAAATTTCGCGTGATATGGCAAACACACCAGTCGAAGAGTTAAAGAAAAAAATGTTACTGACTGAATCACGAATCGCCTTAGGATCGCATGGAGCGCAGCTTAGGATCGCAAGTTTCCAAAACTGGATCTAACGCGATCCGCGATCCTAGATCGTGGAGCGTGGATCGCAGATCGCGAGATCGCCGCTCCAAGACGGATCGTCCGGTGTGGACCCGGCTATTGGCCCATGGCCGTTGCAATGAGAGAGGGGCTGTTATTATGTCTATTGCGCAATTAGTATTTTTATTATATTTCTTATTTCACAGGTATTATGTATTATTTTTATGAGATAAATATTTGTCTTCTAGGAATTCATTGTATTATAATATAATTTATTTTCATGATTGTATTATTAATAATGCCATCATCTCAACCACAAGAAGTCAAGCATGTTATTAATGATTGATGTATTAATATTAAATCGTCAAATTATTATAGCTCCTATAGATGGAGAGATTAGGATAAGAGGAAGGGATGAAAAAAATTATATTACAGAAAAATATGGTTCGATGGCGAGACGAAAAGTGAAGTGAAGTGACAGTAAAATAAAATAATCAAGTGATACAGTAAATAATAACAGTTACACATAGTGCATATGTAACAAGGCGGCCTTTTTGCAATATCTTTTTAAGGCAACTTTAGGGTAACGGTAATTGTAAGCTATTCAAATAAAATTATTCAGATATTTGGATTTTGCTAATATTAATTGGCTTTAATATAATATAAATTGGCTTTATAAAATATACACATTTTTATAATATTTTTTAAATGTGTTCGATGTACGCCAAATGCACTAGAGCACATCTGAATAAAATAATGAACCTAAAACTAAAAACCTTAAAAAAATATAATAAAATAACTAAAATATATTATTAAGTAAAATAAAACATAAAAACCATAAAGAAATAGGAAACATAATAACTATTTACAAAGAGGTTATTGTTTTAAAAGAGTTCGGTTTGCCACAGGTCCGTTGACCCCAAAAAACCTTATAAACTTTTTAACAGTCTATGCTAGTACAGCAAAATGCCTCTCACAAAAACCTACCAATATTTATTTAGGCACTTTGAACACTCGTTGTTGACATACGTGAAAGGACCTTTGTAGCGTTTAACAGATATTTGATTTTATTCAGTAATATTTGTCGACATATCCATTTTGTATTATAAAACGAGATGCTGACTGACTGATTAATCAACATCATCATATCAACAAGTGTCCTAGGGAGTACCTTCTCATGGCAATCGACAGGGGTGTTGCTGTTGCCAGGTACTGGTCAAACCTAATCTAATTGTTAGTAGACATTGATTCAAAAAGAAGAGCGTACTCTGCCACTGCTCCAATGTGGCTTGGTGGAAGCACGTGGAAGCTAGTGTTTTGAAGCCGTCTGAAGGCCACCGATTTGCCTGAACGGTCATCATCAACAACAGCCAGGACCGACGACATAAAGGTGTTCAGCCGAAGAAGCACTCAAACTCAAACTCAAACATTTATTGCATCTCATGTGTTTACATAGCATGTACATAATTATGGTGTAAGATTTACATTAAGTTTAGACATGAACCCTGCGAGGGTACAGCAAAATATAAAATGTAAGTTTTTAGGCGATAAATTAATTATAAAATTAAAATAAATTAAATTAAAATTTCAAATAAAGTTATGTCAGAAGTTAAATTAAATTACATTACATTACCACTGGCTTATTGAAAAATTCTTGCAGATTGTAATAACTATTTTCTATAAGGTATCTTTCAACATCTTTATAAATCTTTTAAAATTGTCCTCGTTTTGTATGTGTCTTGGTAACTTATTATATATTTTTATTGCTTGCACTGTTATCTATCAACAGCACCCACGGACAATTTCATAATGAGTACAATAGGCAGGCAGCCTTATTCCTAAGCAATTTCTTCCTGGCAACCTTTGAAAATAAATAATTCCAATTTAAATCCTCGAAGGACCAAAAACTATGTAACGTCCTATAGCAGTGATCTCTACTATAGGGATGATAGAGTGATAAATAAAATGATATTGATAACTGTTCGCGACCACGTTTATTGACGTACTTGTACTTACTACAATGAAATTATTACGACAACCGCGTACTCGCGGAAACGCTGTCGTTGCGATTTATATAAACATGCAAAATCGTACGGGTTTCACCGTACAACAAGTAAACAGGTAGGTGGCGCAGTAATAGGTTTGTTGCCATAAAAAATGTAATTAGTCCGTCTTTTAGATTATTCAAAAATAAGGGCAACTCATTTTTTCATTTGTAAATTAGACCAAAAATGTCAAAGATATAGCCCATTAAAGTTACGTGTGACGTCACGCCGTGTGGCATTTTTTCGCACGGGGCGACGTCAAAGGCCCCCTACTCCTAAATTTTTATGCCGTGTATCTTTAATCTTTATTATTTTTTGTTTAATCGAAAAAATAAAAATACGTGTCCAATATTTTTTTATAATCTAAAATACGGACTAAATATAATGTAATTATTTTGACCCTGGAAACAACCCTATTACAATTAATCAAATAAATAAATAAAAATACCTATAAGGCAAAAAAAGGAAAAATACGTTACGTACGTACTTTAAATATATTTCAACGAGCTTTTCAAAGATTTTTGGCTGTATTTATTGTGACTGTAGGTAGGTGTGCCGTGGGCGTCAAGTAATTATTAATTAACTAGGTATGAAAAAAAAATTTTTTTTCTGAATTCCCTCAGGCAATTTTTATTTTAACAATTATTTATTTTTAAATGTACCAGCACTGAATATTCATAAATGTCTACAGGTGAAAATTGTTTTTATGGTAGATTATTTAAATAGAAAAACCAAAACACAATTTACTTAGCGCCACCTGGGGCCGTACCACGACCTTTTATATTGTGTAAACGAGATGTCGCCTTAGATCATGTATTGCGCTGTCTCTCTTACCCAGTCGTTGCGATCATGGTACCCTGGTTTTTAAAGTGAGCTGGGCTTAAAATCTGCTTATGTTATGGGTACCCAGCGATGAGGTGACCAATATACACGTAATTTATTTATATAGTTGTTAGGCAACTAGCCATATACACCTATTTTGAAATTGATTTTTGTAAGAAAAATTTCACCTCCCCCAGGTGGGATTCGAACCCACGACTGCGACTCACGCAGTTTAAAAAGGAATGAAAAACACCACCATTACTAACATTCCCGGTAGCTCAGTGCTTAGAGCACTCGACCGGATATCGAGAGACGTAAATGTTTTGTCATTTACTTCAAAAATAATTGTCCTCAAATCTTAGTTGTCAATTAATGCGCGCGCAAACAAAATAGTGAGTGATGATATGTACAAAATACCAACACATTTGGACAAACCCAATGGACATGAAGGCGCCTCTATTCCAAAGAAAGGGCTGCCAGGTAAAGGACATATTGTTGAAATGAAAATCCCTTTATTCAAATAGGCCTATTACAAACTCTTGCCAATCTTCACACAATTTTTCCTACCATCAGTTCAGACGGCAGATTTATATTAAGAAGAACTGGCAAGAAAATCACTTGCTCTTTTAAAATGGTTTTAATAAAGGTTTAAAATAATAAATTACAATTGCAACAGAAAACATTAAAGCATTAATAATAAAAACTGCAATTTTAAACAATAAAGAAAATAAAAAATACATCGAAAACTCAGACTTGAAATAAACACAAATTCCGAAAGTCAAATGTTTGCCTTCCTTTAACCAAAAACACACAGAATAAACACGGGTAATGATAAAAAATGTTCTTCCAACCCTATTGCCCTTAATCCGCATTAATGTTCTTAACCCTACGACGCTTTAGGGCGGGATATCAGTAACATATATTTAATTCCGCCTGTCTTGTTTACGGGTTAACGCTTGACCCGTACATAATGTGTTGTTCCACGGAATTAAATTCATCTCGATCCCGGAAGATACGCCTTTAGGCGGAAGAATTAATAACTGACACATAATATATTTCACACTAGCGAAAATGTTTCTTCAATTTATAAAAAAAACTACCTTTCTTGCCTGCGACTTCGTCCGCGTGAAGTTTCGGACCCGTTTCCGTGGGAACCACATTGAATTTCGGGAAAAGCTATAGCTTACGTCATGCCTGATAATGTAGCTTTCTACTGGTGAAAGAATTTTTGAAATCGGTCCAGTAGTTACTTAGCCTATTCGATGCAAACAAACAAACTAAGAAACAAACAACAATCAAATCTTTTCTCTATAAAATATTAGTATAGATTGTTAGTGGAATAAAGTAACGTGTTTTTTCCCGGACGGGACGGGACGGGACGGGAAGTTAAATATAGTTCCATACAAAATGTATGTAAATATGCATATGTCGCGGATAAACGGACGGGACGGGAACGTGGCCGTGTCGTCCCCGTCCCGTCCGAGGTATTATCCCGTTGCGTTTACAGAGACCTTTAAAAATATTGACGTGCAAAAGTAGTAATATTAAGAAATAAAATCACCGGTTTCCACAGAAAACCAGCGTCGCGGTACTCGTGCCACGACACATGCTGAGTGGATCCCCATTTGGGACACAATTAGTTTAAAAGTATGTTATTTTAAGTTATATTGTTTTTTTTTAAATAAATATATTTCCTTTCTTTCTTTTTTTCTTTCTCAAAAGTATTTTTTTGTAAATCTACTTGCAAAATAAACAAGTCGTTTCCCGTGGGAATTTCGAAAAAGTACATATAAACTTCTCTTGAATCACTCTATCAAATAAACGGCATCAAAATTCAATGGTTTGTATGTATGGACCACGTATGGACGTGTGGATATGCGTTCACTCAAAAACGGCTTTATAGATTTGTTGAAATTTGGCAGAGTACGCTTTCAATCCCCTTTGATTGAAGGAACACCCGTAACCCTGCAGTGGGATGAATATGTGTTGATTATTATTAACGATTATTTACCAGTATGTACACTAATTTTACATATGCAATGTACGAATTAAATGATGTTTTTTACACATAAAATTAGCATGTGGTTTATCAATCAATTTTTGATATATCACATTCTACAAGCTCACGCGATATTTGAAACGAACATTGTATCGCACGGGCACGATCAATCATGACGAAATTTATTGCCAAATCGAGAATCGAATTTTCATGAGTTGCGTAGCATTTTATTATATACGACATATCGCACACCTAGATCGAAATTCGGTCAACTCAAAATCGTGAAAGAAAAAAAATCCAGTGCAAAATGCAATAATCACTTTTTTGAGTTGTTATTTTGATTTTTGATCAAGTTAAACTCAGAGAACTCAAAATAAAATGCAGGAGGAAGATCGGTTTTACAGCAATGATAACATCTTAGCTGGTGTTTTGTACGATATATGGGTAATGCAAGGATCAAAATTAATCCACTGCATTCTGGGTCTAATAAGCTAGGTGTAATTGACATAATATAAAGTTAACATCCAAAAGGCAAACCATACGCGATTTAGGAATAGTTCAACGTTATCTCTAATACATAAAGGCGTGTACGAACACGGAACATGTGGTTCGCACGTGTGGACGTAAATTAGCAAAGCGAACATGAACACCTACAAACATAGTCCTACTTATGTTCGCGCGCAACCACTCACGAACAAACAAGAACATGGTGTCGAACAAAAGAGGCTTAGTGGTACGCACGTGCGAACAAAGTATTCGTGTTCGATGTTCACCATGTTCGTGTTCGGTCGTGCGTGCACGCCTTTATATTATGTGCGTTTTGGTCTTGCATGCAGTTTTTGCCCTTTTACGATTTTGAGTTTTGATCTAGGTGTGCGATATTGTAGACAAGCTTTAGCATAGGTATTGATTTTAACGACCTCCGTGGCGTAATGGTTACCATGCCAGCCCGCCACCCAGAACGTCCCGGGTTCGAATCCCGGTCGGTTCATGATGAAAAACGAACTTTTTCTGATTGGCCTCGGGTCTTGGATGTTTATCTATATAGTATCGTTGAGTTAGTAACCTAGGCTAGGCTAGTACGAGTTAGGCCAGTGTTACATATAGTGTATGTTTACCCTCCCCCCCCCCAAGCAAATACACGTTATAATTTTTTGGGTTAATTAAATAACCTCTCTGGTACACCATGTATCAAATCGTCATGTTTTACAACTTTAAGTTTCAAACATACCAATCTCAGAGCGGTTAACATAGGTATAGTTTAACGAAACAAAATTAGTTAAATAGAACCGACAGAATCACTAGCATTTGCAGGTGAAGTTTGGAGGTACAAATTCAAGTTAGTTCTGTTAGAAACTTTACGTGAACCATTGTTTGCTGTGGCAATAGCTAAGGTGTGAAACTTTCTACATAAGTCCATCAGGGAATCGTGGTATTGGTTTATTTGTCGGCTACTGCATATCAATATAACAAACTGATCAGTGGGGCAATACACGTAACAAGAACCGATTCTAGTTCGATTCAACGACACTCGCTGTCTCACTCATACAAAATAGGAATTGAACGGGACAGCGAGTGTCGTTGAATCGAACTAGAATCGGTTCTTGTTACGTGAATTGCCCCACTGACGTCAATACAACATATGCTTGGCTTTTATTGACTCCATAGCAAATATCTACTAAATACAGACTACTTAGTACGAGTTTTTTGTTCGCGTTTGATCATGTTTGTGTATACAAACCGACCAAATAGAGAAGAACTCTCATGTTGTGATTTTATAAGACGCGTGTTACATATTAAAATTATGTGACATACTTGCTCACATTTTAAAGTGAGCAACCTGGCTAATTTGGATATTATGTAAGACGCTTCTGATAAATTCACAACGGGATTTCTTTTTAATTTGGTCGGCTTGTTACGTTAACACGTTCGACTGTGACCAAAAAAACTCGTATTAGGTTTCCAGTTCTTCTTAGTACAAATCTCTTTGAACTGGTGGTAGGATAAGAAAAGACGAGCTTGTAATAAGCCCATTTGAATTATTTTAGAAATAAATAAATAGCAATTTCTATTTGTATCGAAATTCGTCGAAGATTATATAAGCGTAAGAAGCATGGGCAGACTTGGCTAGGTGCGAAAATGGTTGATAAATCGCAAAGAGAAAGAATAGTTGCGATTGTAATTACATGAAATCAATATTATTATGAGGAGCTCGATGGCGTCGCTGTGTGTCGCACTCTAATATGAACACGCAAGTTAAGCGACGTCGTCTCTAGCCAGCGTTTAGATGGGTTTCGTTATCTCGAGCTTCTCCGTGGTTCGGAGGGCACATTAAGCCGTCGGTCCCGGCTGTTGTCGACAGTCGTTAAGCCAAGTCGGTGGCCTTTTAAAACACCGGCCTCTGCCAATCCGCATTGGAGCAGCGTGGCAGAGTATGCTCTTGTCACCTTCGCTTGAAGGGAGACCCGTATCCAAGCAGTGGCAGTGGGATGATTATGGGTTGATATGATGATGATGAATATTATTATGCTAACCATTAGATAAAGTTACTGTTAAAATACCAAAATGTTCATCACATTAATGCTTATCCTGTGTTGTGTTAAAAATCACTGTTTTTCCTTCTCTTATATTATCTTTTTACCTATACTAACCATTAAAGATAATGGAACTAATTTATTTGATTTAAAAAATTACTTCACTCTAACTTACAGAGGTGATTTATACCTGGATAGATCGTAACCAAGCTTAATTTAGAGGAAAATAGGAAATTTCCCCGGGAGAACAAGATATCGAACTTCCAAATAGAAGGAGGCAGCGAAAAGGCGAACATAGAAGAAAGAAAATGTTCTTTTTGAAATGCAATAAAAGCAAATTCGGTCCATTCTTTAAAAGGAAATTATCTCTTTGTCTCATAGATTTAAGATAAAATACAGTTGGAATTACAAAAAGAATGGAAATGGAGGCCGTTGAAGAAAATCAACGCGAAATTCTTATCCTAATACTTTTCAAAGTCAAATATTTTTATACTAATTCTAGGAAAAATATAACTAACTTTTAATTATTATTATAGCAATAAGGCCGCCTTGATGCATATACACTAGCTTTTGAGTTATCTGTTTCCTTTGTATTTTTGTCTGTGCATTGCAAACAAAGCTTTTTCTATCTATCTTTTAATTTATCCTTAAGGCTTTTGAAGGTTGCACAAGTTTTTGATAAGTTCCAGTTAGCATATCTATCAGATAACTCACCAAAATGAACAAAAACATTTACTTTCAATAACTACAGACAAAAATAAAGTATTACATTATGATAACAGTAGAATTAGTAAAAGTAAAATAAAAAGACAAATGAAATATAATTATAACTAGATTATATTTAATTTATAAAGAACAAGAAAAAAAACACTAAATTCAGTTAATCATAATGTAGAAAATAAAGAAACAAGGGGAAAAAATAATAAACTTCAAAGAAAGCAAAAAAGTATAAGGTTTTTTTACACAACTATAAAATTTACAAGCGGATATTCACGAAAACTGGGAAGTTGGTACAACTTTGATAGCTCCTCGAATAGCTGTTGACTTGCTCAAATTTCACATTGAGTGTAAAAATGTTTGCTCTCATAAAGAAACGGGGGAAAAGTATTTTTACAGAAATTTTCGTGTAACAAAAACATATTTTGTTGCTTAATTATTTGCATATTTCTTAACTTTAAGTGAAATGATGTTTGAAATATTAGGAGAAAAAGTTTAGCAAAAAATAATGAGGAGCTCGATGGCCGCGTAGTGCGAATCAAAGTGAAACGATCACGCTAGTTAAGCAATGTCAACCCTAGTCAATACTTGGACGGGTTTCAATAGAAGGAGACAGGATTATTATATATTATATTTAGGTTTAAAGATCTTTTTCTCAAAAAAGATTTACAAAAATCATTTACTTGAGAAATATACATGATAAAATATGATACTCGTATTCAGATTCGAACTTGATTGGCTGTAGTGAAAACTCGTTTTCTATCGAGCAAACTGAAAGGAAATGGACTCAAGCCATCTTAAAATGTCATTGTTACTTAAAAATAACTTTCATATAACTCATTCATACATGATAAAATATGATACTCGTATTCAGATTCGAACTTGATTGGCTGTAGTGAAAACTCGTTTTCTATCGAGCAAACTGAAAGGAAATGGACTCAAGCCATCTTAAAATGTCATTGTTACTTAAAAATAACTTTCATATAACTCATTCCGACGCCGTTATCAACAGTTTAGACTTAATCCCGGAACATTTACAGGCACCAGCAGAATTTTATAGTTGGAATTTGGCTTGTTTTACTTGGTAGATTACGTGTAGCAACGGTTTTTACGTGCAGCTTTCAAGTATCAATACGGATGTAGTCTCCCAAGAAAGATCATTATCATCATATTTACAAGACACTGTAGGGATCCGGGTCTCCCTTTAATAGAAGGTGATTAGAAGATACCCTGAACGCCACTTCAATGCGGATTATCAGAGGCCAGTGTTTTCAAGGCCACCTGAAGACTTGGCTTAACGAGTCTCATCTATCGAAAGCAGCAGCGACCGATACTTCAAAGTTACTTCAAAGCACGGAGAGCTGAACATAACGAAACCCATCAAACACTGGCTAAGGTTGATGTTACTTAACTTGCGTGATCGTTTTAGAGCGTGCCGTGATCGTGCTCCTCAAAATAAAAAGAACACAGAGAGATAAACTGAAAGAGAAGACAGAACTGGTACGTAAAATGGACTTTGGTTGGCGAACTATATTTGCTACTGCCGTCCTTCAGAAACAGAAGAGATAATCTTCTTAAGTTTTTGTTTGTTTACTTAGTTAAGCAGGGATTTAACTTGCTTTTGTAGAGGAAGGAAACTTATATATACATTCCTTATTAGATGAAGTTGCAAACGAGCAAGCGGGGGTCACCTGGATGGTAAGAGGTCACCGCCATGGAGCACAATGATACCAAGAGATTTCATGGGCCAGAGAGGCTTACCATCATGATTCGAGACCCGCACGCTAGTTTGCGGCTTGAGTATAGAAAAAATATTTGTTTTCTTACAAACGCACCAATCAATGTTACAGCTGCGGACAAATCTGACCCGCCAAACGTCATTTTAACGAAATTTCATCAAACACTAGACGTACTTAATCAAAATGTACATTTTAGTTAGTTTTCATTAAAATCCATAGAGAGTAACACGAGAAAACTTAATTTTTAATTTGTTTGGGAAGCCAGGTTATATACAGCTTACTGTATGTATGTAAGTTGTTGAATAAATGTTTTTTTTGGCTCATAGTCAGATTCGGGACTGCGACATGGAACAAATATGCCACTTATCGCGTTGGCAAGTGTTTTTTCTGTGAATAGCTCAACTGTTTACGACAAAAAACAACTTTTTGCTGACTATTACGTATACACGTCATATTTTATGAACGTTTTTGTAAATATCACATACATCATAGAACAAACGGATACCGACATGATATTTTACATCTTATTCTTGATTTTACCTCTATGTTTCTATTTATTCAGTGTTTTACAAAAATGTTGCACTGACAACCACGATAGGTTTCCCTGTGTTGTGGAAGTCAGACTACTTCCTATCGGACAATTACAATGATGAACTATATTACAAAACATAGAAAATAACTAGTCGCTATTCAAAATAAACACCAAACCATTAATTCATTCATCCCATTATCAAAGTCAAAGCGTTTTATAAGAGACTCGGCCTTCGCAAATACTTTTCTAGTCATATTAATTATTCTGTACGGAGATTGAAGTGGTCGAATCTGATTGTATCTTCAGTACACACACAACGTGTTTATTCAGAGACTAGGTCCTAGGTCTCCTCATATGCACTTCCTAAAGTTATTTTTATGTTTGTACCGTACGGAGAATGATTCATTGAAGTGGTCGAACACACGATACAGTCACTAACAACTAAGCAGGGTTGTCAAAGCAGTAATATAGGCATGGATCTGCTGACATTGAATCGACCTGCTATGTTACTCTGCATAGCAATCGCGATCTTAATTTCAATTCTGTATAATTTCAAATGCAAAATTAACTGCAAATCCTTGAAGTTTTATACTTTACTAACTATTTGGTTAGCATACAATCCGTTTTCATTTAGTTTAGTATTTAGTTAGCGCTAGTTTAGCTGTAAAGAGTACCTAAAAGTAACAATCCAATGGCGATCGTGCGGAATTATCTTCAAGAGTAAGGGGGCTGAAGTATACTTTACTGATTGGCAGTTGATACGCGCCGCGCCTTAGAGCTGTCGACTGCAGATCGAATAAGTGATACATTGATTTTCAATTCAAAACAGACTAACAAAAAACATTATCTGATCAAGATTATAGACTTCAAGATTATTATTTTTAAATTAAATCTTACCATCGAAAGTTTATGTTAAGACAAGGGCCCAAGTCTGCTAAATACAAATGCACCAATAGAGTGTCGATAGTGTGTCACTTGAGTAGTTTTTGACATTTGGTATTCTCATATTTGTATAAGTCCGAGACCATTTGACACACTATCGAACTACTATTGATCTTTTCGGTAGTATCTTTCACATAAAAGCGATTTAACTGAAATAGTAGTTCATGGTAGATTTTAACTGTCGACCATTCCGTTCATATTCCACTGACACTCTATAGTCAATAAATTGAGATACTAGATAACTTTTAGTAGAATACCAAATTTGGTACTATGGAAATATAATGACAATAAGGTGATAATGGTATGGCTATAGTTGGTCGCCTAATTTAAAATAGCAGACTTGGGCCCCTTTTTTTTTTGTTTAAAGTCAGGAAAATGCATTACTGCATGTCCCGCCACTTGGGGAAGCGACGGGGGTCTGTCGGGGTCACCTCTCTAGCCAATGAGGGATACCGACTAAAAACCTGACTGTCTGCCACCTTCTCCGCCTTCACGTGGCGGGGTCGCGGGCACTGGTGATACTTCCGCAACCTCGCCGAGGAGACTTGGGCCCCTGGTCGACAAGATCATGTAGAGTTTCGATCCTCAGCTTTGAGGGAACGATCAAGAAATAGACAAATTAATGATTGCTATTTTGCGAGGCAACACTGCTAGAATTTTGGGTGGGTAGTAGCAATGCTGGATCACCAGGCGCTAGGGTTGCCGCAGTATCGACTTTTTTATATTTTTATATTACTTTTTTTGCTATGAGTTTCAATTATTTTTATAGTTGGAAGTCTATAAGAATGAAAACTTCGCAATACATCCTAAACTTACACGTGGTTAGTATATCATAATCCAATTTTCCAAATATTTAATTTCGTTTTTATTATGCTTTAAAACAATTTATTAAAATAATATTCAATAGGTAAAATCATATTTTTACTTGAAGGCATAATAAAATAATATCAAAATAAAACAGTATTTTTTAAATCAATTAAGATAATTATTCATTAATTTATTATAGGTAATAACTTTAATTCCTTTTTTTTTAAATATTTGATATTTTTCAAAAGCATAATAATAAAAAATAAAATATATCTTTCTCTCTTATAATTGTTCATTATAATAATTAATAAAATTATTATTACCTTTGTAATTTTCTTATATTAATAAAAATTCCGCAAATCGTTCCACAATAACTAAACCACTGAACCGTCAATCACAAAGTACATAAAAAATTATTAATTAATTATTCAGAATTATTCAACAAATTAATTATTCACAACACTATTAAAACACTGATTAATTAAACTTTTTTTAACACTGTTCAAAATTATTATTATTTAAAATAATCACGTTATTAAATTAAAAATTTATAATCGCGATCTTCCATTCTGCGTTTATTTTAACACAGAACCGACGTCTCAACCGCGCGAAGGATCAAAACGCACTGAAGTATCTGCTCGGACCAGTGTGCGAGAGAGAGGGCGATATTACGAGGGTTGGCCAACGAAATCTATATGGAGTTTATAAACTGGCCACGAAAATACTACGGAAACATTTTCGACGTCGATATGATACAGAAGATTAGTAGTGTTTGCCAAAATACAGCTTTTAGTGGCCATATTGTGAAATAACTGTCTAATTCTTGTAGCGCATATGGTGTAGATCAAAGATTTGTAGAATTCCGTATCTACTATTACGAAGAGCAGCGGTGTTAGCCCAGTGGTTACGGAAACAGGTTTATTAATCCACTGGTCCCTAGTTTTTCGTCCCACTGTGATACAGTCTCCCTTCAATCGAAGGGGATTAAAGAGTACATTGCCATGGTGCTCCAACGCTGATTAGCGATGGCCAGTGTTTCCAAGCCCCTTGAAGACCCCTAACTTGGCTTAACGACTGTGATCCATCAACAACAGCCGGGACCGACGGTTTAACGTGCCCTCCGAGGCATAGAGTTCAAGATAACGAAACCCCTCCAAATAGTGGCTGGGGTCAACGTTGTTTAACTTCCGTGTTCGTTCTCATGTATCCGTGCCGTTTATCAATTCCGACGAAATAAAAAAGTTAAATGTACAGCGTCCTTTATTACAACGTCCATGCTACGACCACGGCTACGACGTAGCACAGGTGGTAATGCTCTACGATTTTTGGAGCTCATTACCTGTGTTGTTGCTATATTTTATGTCTACGGCGTAGAACGGTCTACGAATGTACACTGCAGAAGTTTTTAATTGTAGAAAAACAGAATAAATTTACATTAACAAAAAGGTAAATGTTTGTAGAAACTATTTATGATTTATACACACACAATCAGGTTACCGTCTGCCTCGTCCGGTAAACTAAATTCAGTGTTTGCAAACTTTAATTCAATTGCGCAGATACTATAAATACTTTTAGAATAGGTTTAGGAAGTTTTAGTTGAAAATTTACTATAAATACCTTTGTTTTAATGTGGGTTTAGGAAATGTTAGTAGAAAATTTTGTGTTTTAATTATACCTAGATGATGAGAAAACCAGCTTAAAATCACTGGTTTATTTTACTGCCTGATTTATTTATTTATATATTTTTAGGAAAATGGGAATAGGAAGAAAATTGTTCAGAACTCTTTTTTTTATGCTACAAAGGTGGCAGAAAAAGTTAGATTTCATAATGACCGGACCGGGATTCGAACTTGGGATCTCCTGTGTGGCAGTCCGACGTGGTAACCATTACGGCACGGAGGTCGTCGCTTTGTTTTATATTAAAAAAAATGGCGCATGGCCCAAAAGTTAACTAATAGTTACATTCACAACAAAACAGTAACATTTTATTGTCTAGAACTGAGGGACTAACGTATTGAGTACAAAATATTGTGTTATCCAACAAATATTGTTCTGTTTGGACAAGAAGCGCATAATAGCCGTTTAGGGCTATATTGAAGGTTCGCGAAATTGTATTTTATTTGTGTAGTCTGTTTTTATCGTAACAAGAGGCTCTGAGTTTTCCCCTAAGGTCTGACGGCTGTCATTTCATGTCTAAATCAGTATCTTGGACTGACAATCATTTTATTTCCGACACTATCAGTCGATAAACATAGGTTACAGAGTGCTTTGTACGAGTTTTTTGGTCACATTCGAACGTGTTAACGTATACAAGCCGACGAAATTAAAGAAAAGTTTCATATATATTTTATTTTTTATATTTTTTATATAGGGACAATTCATACAGATTGAGCTAGCCCCAAAGTAAGTTCGAAACTTGTGTTATGGGATACTAACTCAACGATATTATATTATAAGAATCAGAAGTAGGTTGACTTTAAAAAAAAACACACCGTAATCAAAAACTATGTTTTTATCACAAACTAATAAAATTAACAATTAATTTTAACAAACATAAAGAAATCACTAAATACAACTAAAATTATGAAAAGAAAAAGGGTAATTAGTCTGGACTATCGCCGCACACGATTATGCTACGAGGAACGCCGTCGATCGAGTGGGCCGCGCGCCTGTCTGACGCCGTTTTTATAGGGCCTACCGCCATTTGTATTTGTTATTCTAATACGGCCTCTCCTGACTTCGCATCGTCCTCGATTGTGTTACGTCGCCGGGGAGGCCGGTCGACGCAAGCAAGTTAGGGTAGAGAGTAGAGAGTGAGAAGAAAAACAAGAGACACAGAATATTAAGTTTATTCGTAGACTCAGGGTGTGGGCTATGAGAATTCACTTGCAATTCCTTGGGGGACACTTAGCTATGGGCTTCTTCGGGTGTTCCGACGACGGGCGTAGAGATCGGGAAGGGTAGATCCTCCCGGGAAGGCTGGCTCAGCAGACAGCGGCAGGGCGCGGTAGGGCGCACGACTGCCTCTCACGCAGCGTAGAGTTGCGCAGCAAGTAGACTCCCGAAGGTGCCACGTAGAAGTGGTGCAGGGGAAGAGTAGACTCTCCCGTAGGTGCCACGTAGGAATGGTGCAGAGGAAGAGTAGGTTCTCCCGTAGGTGTGTTGAGACTAGGTTGTATCCCTAGGGTAGTTGTCCTGGAATTTGAGAGACAGGGCGGTGTTAGGTCCCGCCTTCCAGGAACCCTGTGAGCCGTCGCCGACAATCTTCTCGCTGGCTGGACGAGCTAAGGTCCAGTCTATAATTGTCTTAGGCGGCCACACAGAATTACAATGAAGGTAGGCTCGATCACGTATGTCGGAGGGACAAACGCGATCTCACAAAATAAGCAATACTTGTTATTTTAAATTAGACTATGAAAGATACACCAGCAAGATAGAATTTACACAAAGACAGATTAAAACAAAAGAGAATCCTATTAGAAGTTATTCAGTGCAAACTCACCCAATCGGACAGCGAAATTACACTCACACGTATAAATTCTCGGTAATCACTACTTAACAAGGTGCTTGTCGCTACAGCAAACAGAAAATGTGACGAGCATACTGCGCGCCGTGAATTTATAAACTCGCTCTTTCTCGAAACTTCTTAACGGCAGACTACGACCGTTGACCGCGGGAGCCAATCCATACTGATTTAATCAATTATTGTAACGCCCCCTCCGCACAACGCCAAATATGGACCTCGAGCGATGCACCGGCATGTCGAGGCATTGATTAGCCATAATGATCTTAATGCCTCAAGAAATACGGTCGAGAATTCTATGCAGTCACTCCCGAAATCCGTTAGCGTTTATTTATTAATTTTTTATAAGTTTTTAGTATTCTAATATAATTGATATAATTGATATATTACGTGTGAATCTAGTTCACAACGTAACAGTACCCCCCCTCTTAGGGAAAAAAAAAAAAATCCTTAGCATTTTTTTTTTTAAAAGGACCTACTAGACTTAGCTATCTAATAAGTACGTTCGCAAGATTAGACTAAATTTTAACCGAAAGTTCGCCATTACAATTCCTAAAATGCTAGCTCCCTAAGTTGACATGTCCAGATGTTTAGCATCCGAACAGCAACAGAACTAACATGTACCTTTATCCGGGCTAGCCCGAACCTTGACAACAGCTTATCAAGATTAAATAGTTTGTCAATGAGTAGGCATTGACATAACTTTTTCCTCACGATTAAATAGGCTTTAGGCAATAAACTGACAGAACTCTCAAAAGATATGAACTTTGTCACGTTTAGGTTGTGATCAGAAGTTCGCATCTATATAATCCAAAGAAAAAGAACAAAAATGTTGTATGACTTTATAGTTTTAATTATTAAGTGTGATTACACCTTTATAATGTAGTTCTAGTGGAAATTTTATAGAAATAATTTAATATGGCATTAGGATGATAAGCGAGAGAAAAAAAAAATCAAAAATATTTAATGTGTCATTAAATTTTAATGGGTCATTAACTTTAATGATCAGTTACGCAATAGAATTAGTGATAACAGCGTGAGAACTGCGTGCGCATGCACCTGTGCGAGCGTTATCAACAAAACGAATTAGCTAATGATGCACATTCCAATCGTCCGAGTGCAAGGTCGCGAATAGTTCCGACGACTGCCGAGGGACCCCGAACGAAGATACACGAAACGACTCGAGGCAGCGGTTTGACGCCACTACGAGTTATTAAGAATGAATAAATACCCGCTTAGAAAATTATTGAATTAGCAGCATTTACCCTGCTTTGTAAATGTTAATGCATTATGATAGAACATTTTATGTGACGAGTTCTATTTTTGTTATTACAGATTTGAGTAGTAAGTATATTATGATTACTAATAAAACAATTTATTATATTAAAATTACAGATTTTAGTTTATTTGAGATTTAAGTGGTTTATTATGAATAGTAAAATTTATTATATTACGTTTAGAAGTTAGTTAAAAAAAAATATGTAGGTTTTTAAAGTATAGATTCAAGTAGTAAATGTATTTAGATTAGCAAAAAAATTTTTAATTTTATTACAAATACAGATTTAGTTTATTATAGATTAAGGTAGTAGATTACTATTATTGAAACTTTACTCTAACATATAGGTCTCCACATAGGAATCGAACCCACGAATCATCACTTAGATGAGATTCTTATGGAAGTTTTAGTAGAATTTAGACTAGTTAAGTGAACAACATTTTAGATGTCGTCACCAAATATAGATAGATAAGTAACATGGGTAGACATGTTACTATCTTAGCGCGCAACATTTTAGATGTTGCGTCGCCACAATTTTTAACTAGTAGATAGGCAGCATATGTAGGGTATGCGTAACCTTCTCTTATACAAAAATATGGAACGGTCCATGTTTAAACCTATATATGATGATACTATGTTTAGAAACAAATTTAATGTTTAGCGCAATTGAGAACTATTTGATAAATATTGAAACCTACGTATGTGTTTGAAGATTGTAAAAAAAAACGTTGGGACAAAATAACCGTTAGGACAAAAGAAAGAGAAAAAAAAAAAAAAAACACGTCGTTTGCTGCTGTGACGAGATTCGTGCGCAAATGAATGCGTTATAGCCTCTGGTGGACTTTTACCACCTGCCTAGGAGAGACGGCAACTGGGATACTCGATGTTTTTCTTTCGCCCCCAACCCAGTATGGGGGAAAGGTAAGTTCACTATCCGTACTTGTGATTAGCACTGAGTAACCCCTAATAGTGAAAGAAATAGCAAAAATGAGCTTACCTTTAACAATTCGTCCCTAATGAGCGACTCCGTTATATATTTGAAATTAGAATAGAAAAATTTTGTAGGGTAGTTTAAAAATTAAAAAAAAAATAAAAAATTAACTGGACTTAAAAAATTGCTCCAGCTAGTGAGTACACAAATGGGGACAGAGAAACAAATTATAAGGGTGTACTCCCTAGCTGAAGAACGGAGAAACTCGTACACAGCTAGAAAAAATGTTAGCACACCTAATACAATTAAAGACAAAAGAAATTTGCAAGTGAAATCCCTAACTCTCACCAAAAGTGTGGGCGCCACTTGTTACGTCGCCGGGGAGGCCGGTCGACGCAAGCAAGTTAGGGTAGAGAGTAGAGAGTGAGAAGAAAAACAAGAGACACAGAATATTAAGTTTATTCGTAGACTCAGGGTGTGGGCTATGAGAATTCACTTGCAATTCCTTGGGGGACACTTAGCTATGGGCTTCTTCGGGTGTTCCGACGACGGGCGTAGAGATCGGGAAGGGTAGATCCTCCCGGGAAGGCTGGCTCAGCAGACAGCGGCAGGGCGCGGTAGGGCGCACGACTGCCTCTCACGCAGCGTAGAGTTGCGCAGCAAGTAGACTCCCGAAGGTGCCACGTAGAAGTGGTGCAGGGGAAGAGTAGACTCTCCCGTAGGTGCCACGTAGGAATGGTGCAGAGGAAGAGTAGGTTCTCCCGTAGGTGTGTTGAGACTAGGTTGTATCCCTAGGGTAGTTGTCCTGGAATTTGAGAGACAGGGCGGTGTTAGGTCCCGCCTTCCAGGAACCCTGTGAGCCGTCGCCGACAATCTTCTCGCTGGCTGGACGAGCTAAGGTCCAGTCTATAATTGTCTTAGGCGGCCACACAGAATTACAATGAAGGTAGGCTCGATCACGTATGTCGGAGGGACAAACGCGATCTCACAAAATAAGCAATACTTGTTATTTTAAATTAGACTATGAAAGATACACCAGCAAGATAGAATTTACACAAAGACAGATTAAAACAAAAGAGAATCCTATTAGAAGTTATTCAGTGCAAACTCACCCAATCGGACAGCGAAATTACACTCACACGTATAAATTCTCGGTAATCACTACTTAACAAGGTGCTTGTCGCTACAGCAAACAGAAAATGTGACGAGCATACTGCGCGCCGTGAATTTATAAACTCGCTCTTTCTCGAAACTTCTTAACGGCAGACTACGACCGTTGACCGCGGGAGCCAATCCATACTGATTTAATCAATTATTGTAACGCCCCCTCCGCACAACGCCAAATATGGACCTCGAGCGATGCACCGGCATGTCGAGGCATTGATTAGCCATAATGATCTTAATGCCTCAAGAAATACGGTCGAGAATTCTATGCAGTCACTCCCGAAATCCGTTAGCGTTTATTTATTAATTTTTTATAAGTTTTTAGTATTCTAATATAATTGATATAATTGATATATTACGTGTGAATCTAGTTCACAACGTAACAATTGCGTCTGCTCCAAGGAGACTGTCGATGGTACTTGCGTCCAACAGCTCAGATATCGTCACGTTGGAGGCAGTCTCGTCGTCGCTTATGACTTGCTGTGTAGGTGTCGGTGGATGGGCAACGTCGCACGAGTTCTCGCCGACCGTAGAGGGACTTGATGCCGTCACCGGTGCAGCCGGCAGGTCTGGCGCTGAGGAAGGACCGGCACCAGAATCATCCACATTTGTATCTGAAACATATCAAGTTCTTACCCCTATCGCTTTCATAAAAGTTCAAGCATCATCTCTCATCAACTTTCAAAAACAAGATTTCAAATACTTTTTCAAAAACAATGTTACAATTTATCCACTAACACCCATGAGACGTCTCCGCTTACACTCTTATGCATACCTACTAAATCTACACAGATAATCTGTGTCTGCAGTGGAAAAGTAAGAACCGCAGAACTTACTTTCCACAAATTTGACCGCAGCCAAGGTACACATCTAGCATTGACCGCAGCACAATGCACAAAAATCCCAGTGTGGTCCCGCAGTACCACACTGTCTCGTAGAGGAGAACCGCAGCTCAACCTCTACCTGCAGGGAGAACCGCAGCTCAATCCCATCACAGTCACAACATCCCTTGCCATTGCATCCCTTATTGTGGTTTGTATTGTTATTGCAAGTTGCTAGGTAACGTCTGTTAAGTCAGTTTTTGTCAAGTTTTCGGTAGCCTACAAGCCTAACGTTTGGGTGATAGGTAGTAAATAAGTGGGGTGTAGGGACCTACATGCTTAAATTTCATCAAAAATATGAGGGGAAAGCAACAATCTAAACCACAATCTTTTAGGTTAACAATGACAAAGTTAGTTGTAAACTTACTTTCAAAAAAGGCGGCGCACGTCTCAGGACACCACTCTCCTCGCCAGAGTACCATGTACTCGGCTGCTGCTTGTGTCGTTTTCCCATACGACCCACTCAACAGTTTCAGCTCGTACCGGCCGCTCCGCAGAGCCTTCTGCACACGGTATGGGCCCCTCATGCCCGGGTCCAGCTTTCCTGTTGACTGAGAGAACTTTATTACGAAGACGAGGTCGCCGACTTGAAATTGACGAGCAGGGCGTCGCTTTTCGTTGACTCTGGCATCTTGTTGAGTTCGGTTTCGTTGCAACAGCTCACTCGCTCTAGTCCTACATAATTCTCGCCATGCAGCGCGATTAGGCCTCGCATTGTCAACAGCAACATCACGAATTAGACTCCGAATTACCGGAGTAGCGCCATCTACACCTACAAGGAGGTTCAAAGGTGATGCCTGGGTAGTCTTTTGTTTGGTGATGTTCAAAACCAGTTGCAATCGCCAAAGAGATTCGGACCAAGAAGCGTTGTCATTAGCGGCCTGAATACGGATCATATTCAACAGTGTTCGCACATAACGCTCGACCTGCCCGTTGGAATGGTGCATCTCAGGTGTAATATGATGGACGTCACAACCCATCGCGTTGATCCAACTTACGAAACTGTTGGCCTCGAACATACGACCGCGATCCGTGACCAATAATTTCGGCACACCAAACAGCGAAATTGCGTTGGAGATCGCCTGTTTCAGCTCCTCAGCATCCTGTCGACCCATTGGATAAAGGAGACAATATTTGGTGAATGAATCCACCATTAGCAGCACAAACTTATAACCCTTGGATACCGGCAATGGCCCCAGCGCATCGACGTGAATAGTCTCGAAGGGAATCTCGGATTTCTGCCACGACGTGGTGTATTGATGAGGAGCTCGTGGTACACGCTTCCGAGATATGCAAGTTAGGCAATGAGCAATATACTTAGCGACGAATTGGCGTATACCCGGAAACCAGAAATGCCTAAAGATTAGGTCCAACGTCTTCTCCACCCCTACGTGCCCGTGTTCATCATGGAAGATGCGCAACAGACTCAGCCGGTGACCCTTGGGAATGAAACAAAGTAGCCTCGGCTCCTCTCCGATAGGCGAATAGCGATAAAAGAGAAGGTCGTTCTGACAAACGTAACGACGTGGATCAAGCTGACCTTCCTGAAGTCGCCGAACGAGCTCCTGCGTCTCACCGTCAGCGCCTTGCGCCATTGAAGCCCAATTGCGTGGACGAACAATGTTGTGAACCTCAACCGTAGGGTTGCGACTCAAATAATCGGCATGCGACATCTGTGTCCCTTTGCGATATTCAATATCGAAGGAAAAATCCTGAAGATATACCCACCAACGCGCAACTCGGGGTAGTAGGTCCTTTTTTCGCTCTGTGGCTTTGAGCGCGTTGCAATCTGTCACTACTTTGAACTTGAGACCTATCAAGTAATGGCGAAAATGTTGCAACGCCCTTACAACTGCCAAAGTTTCGAGTTCGTAGGAATGGTACCTACTTTCCGCACCTTGCGTGGTCTTACTAAAATAAGACACTACGCGCCTTTTGTCGCCTTTATGTGTTTGAATTAATACCGCACCGTATCCTATACTACTTGCGTCACAGTGGACCTCTGTCGGTAGGTCGGGATCGAAAATAGAAAGAACCGGTTCCGTAGTAAGTCGTGCGATAATATCTTGGCGTACCGTCTCTTGTGGCTGGCCCCACTCAAACAAGACATCCTTCTTAATTAATCGCAATATGCATGCTGTTTTAGACGCATACCCTTCAATGTAACGCCTAAAATAACCAGCTAACCCGAGGAATTGTCTCACCTGTTTGACGTTAGTAGGTGGCATAGAGTTAACTAGAGCTTCTACCTTTCGTGGGCTCGGTCTCACCTGACCCTCACTAACTACTCTACCTAAATATTCAACCTCCGTTGTAAGGAAGGAACACTTATTCAGATTAATCGAGAACCCAGCTTCGGTGAGAGTTCTAAGCACCTGTCCTAACAAATCAATACCCTCTCCAACAGTCGAGCTCATAAGGAGCACATCATCTACGTATACTAATACTGAACCTTCATCGATAAAACTACGCAGCGTTTCGTTGATGATACGCTGATAGACAATCGGGGAGTTCGTCAATCCGAAGGGCATCTTGACAAACTCATAATGCCCCTCCGGCGTGACAAATCCCGTCTTGTGGGTCGATTCCTCATCGATAGGAATCTGATAGAATCCAGTGGCCATGTCAAGGCTAGAAAAATAACGAAACTTGCCAAGACGATCGATGTGATCATCTATGAGCGGCATAGGGTATCGGTCCCGAATGGTGAGTCGATTCAGCGCTCTGTAATCAACACACATTCGATCCGATCCATCCTTTTTTTTTACCAGAATGATCGGACTCGAATACTGAGATTGAGAGTCTCGGACTATTCCTTTCTCCTTCAAATCGTTAATAATTTCGCGGACCTTGAGTTTTTCCTGATGGGACAACTTATACGGACGATAAGCAACGGGCGTATCATCAGTTAGATTAATACGCATCTTACCAGTCTTTACCGTTGTCGTGGCAGTACCGGTTATTAAAAAATCCGAATAATTATCAAGCACGTCTACTAAGGATCTGCGTTCGCTACCCTGAAGTGGTGAATTAATAGTAGTAGTAGTAGTAACCTGTCCGCTAACTACATTAACTAACTTCGGATCTTCTGTGGTACGCGTTGTATACTGTCGATCCTTGGTGCGTACATACGTAACACCATCTCTATTCAAAATATCCGTGCCGATGATAATTGGAGTATTCATATATGACGCCGGTACTACTACAAGATCCGCCTCGATTGAAATCTCACTGAATTCTATAGTCAAAGTCACGTAATTATCTGCTACTATCTCATGACTACCAATCCCTTTCAATGTGCAATTGACAGGTTTAGCCTGACAAGAAAAATGCTTAAGCACGTCGGATGAAATTAACGAAATATTATGTGCACCACTATCAATAAGCACATCAACTGGAATGCCCTGAATGATAGCCGTCGTAAGATCATTACTCCGCTCTGAACACTTGGTAATTCGGTACATAAGTTAACGTTCCGTTTGTTACGAGGCCCTGATCTATTCTTGGCAAAGCAATACTGTTCCGTGTGACCTGACTTTTTACAGAACGAACAGTTACCAGAATTAGTTTTTGAATCTTTCTCGTCTTTAGGATTGGTATTCGTATCTGGTCTAGACTTCTTACTACACTGAAAGCTTTTATGCCCGGTTTGATGGCAATTATAGCATCTAAGACGCGTTGAGAAAGATTCGCCCGTGGCTGGTCGCTTTCTAGCAGAAGAAACACGCGTGTTTTGGCTATTACGATCAGGCTTGACATAAAGAGACATAAACGATATTAACGTTTCAGAAGTTAAGTTCGCGTTAGCCGCGGCAGCTCTAATTTGCGGATCCGTTATCCCTCTAATAATAATGAGAATCATAAGTTCTTCACTTAGGCCCTTTATGACACGAAGCCGCATAAGCGTACGCCTAGCGTATTCGGCGTAGGTAGTGTACTTATCCGAATTGGTGATCATTATGTCAAATAGAATGTTCGCATAATCAAGTTTACGCGGTGATAATGACTTAAATTCTTGGACAAAGTTTGACCACGAACGGTCGTTCGTAGTCCACTCGTTCAACCAGTTACGTGCGTCTCCTTTAAGACAGCCAGCAACACGCGACAAACACTCATAATCGTTCCATCCGTTCAATAACTTTGCACGTTCTACCTCTTGGCACCATGTATCGATGTCATGAATCGAGGGGTCAAAATTAGACACGTAATAATTATCTGTGCGAGCAAACCGTAATGATTTTAACACATCGGCTACATCTTGGGTGAAGGTAGATCGCACAACTTCATTATCGGAGGTAGACTGAGTTGTATTATTTAAAATGGGCACGTTCGCATTCACGCTACCGTCGTTAACTTTATCGACGTTAGAGTTTTCGTCAGGAATTGAACTAACGGACCTATGCGTAGGTATCTCGGACGGGGAAATTGCAACCGATCGTAAACTATCGTCACAGTTCGCGTTCACGGGTAAGGTAGTCAATGCTGGTACCGCGATAACATCGTGTGAGACCGCGTTGTTACTCGCGCCATTATGTTCTAACGCATTAATGCGAGACAAAATCGAGTTCAAAGTAGAATTCAATTGATCGAAAGCAACATTGGCGCGCGGGGGAGTGCGAGTACGCGGCCTACTTCGTTTTCTTCGAGCATTATCGTGTCGACGAGTCCTACTCCTCGAGTCTCGATCTCGATCACAGCCACGGTCAGACATACTTAACAAAAATGTTAACAATGAGTTAAGTAACTACTTACCCTGTTAAATTGTAGAACGAACCTACGCTACGGCCAGATGGGCTTGGGCCAATCCCACTTCTGATTAAGAATCAGAAGTAGGTTGACTTTAAAAAAAAACACACCGTAATCAAAAACTATGTTTTTATCACAAACTAATAAAATTAACAATTAATTTTAACAAACATAAAGAAATCACTAAATACAACTAAAATTATGAAAAGAAAAAGGGTAATTAGTCTGGACTATCGCCGCACACGATTATGCTACGAGGAACGCCGTCGATCGAGTGGGCCGCGCGCCTGTCTGACGCCGTTTTTATAGGGCCTACCGCCATTTGTATTTGTTATTCTAATAATATTTTATAACAAATACATATATAGATAAACATCCAAGACTCGAGGCCAATCAGAAAAAGTTCGTTTTTCATCATGACCCGACCGGGGATCGAACCCGGGACCTCCTGGGTGGCGGTCTGGCGTGTTAACCATTACGCCACGAAGGTCGTCAAGTGAATTCAGACGCGTCTTACTTACGTATCCGAATTAGCCGGGTAGCTCACTTTAAAACGTGAGCAAATAAGTCACATAATTTTGATATGTAACACGCGTCTTATAAAACAACATGTCTCTATTTGGTGGGTTTATTTAAATCGACAAGATCGAACGCGAACAAAAATCAAAAAACTCGTACTAAGCTGTGGGGTAATTCACGTAACAAGAACCGATTGTAGTTCGATTCAACGACTATCGCTGTCCCGTTCAATTCCTATAGATAAATATAAGACAAACATTTGTGTGCATGAACATGTCTGTTTGCCTTGTTCTGGGTGTTTTCTATGTATAATAAGTATTTATATAGAAAAAAAAAAGTATTTAAGTTCAAAAAGTATTTGTCAGCAATCTAGTACCCATAGTACAAGCTTAGTTACTTAGTTTGGGACTAGATGGCGTTGTGTGATTCGTCCAAGAATATTTATTTATTTATTTATAGTTATGTGCTTACTCTCTGCATTATATGATTAGCCAAGTATAATGGAATGAAATGTAAAATAGGTGGCAAGTATCTTTATATACAAAAGAAAGTCGTGTTAGTTACACTATTTATAATATAACTCAAGAACCGCTGAAGCGATTTTGCTGAAAATTGGTGGAGAGGTAGCTTAGACTAGGAGAAGAACATATCATACTTTTTATCCCTATAAGGCGGAACAAAGCTGACCGGGTCAGCTAAGTCTATGCTAATATTATAAAGAGGATTTTTTGGAGTGGTAGGGCAATTATTATGAAATGGGTTGGCTCGACTACCCTCTCACAGAATATCGACGTGAAGCAGCAATGCGTTTCGTTCCGTGAGTGAGAGATCCGGAAGCCCAACTCCTTCCCTATCCCGTCTTTCCCCGTCCTTCCCTTGCCGTCCTCCTTCTTTTCCTCCCTTGCCGTCCTTGGTGGACAATGCATTGGTAGCGCCCCTGGTGTTACTGATGTCCATAGGCGGCGGTGACCCCTTTTCATCAGGGGACCCGCTTGCTTGTTTGTCTACTGTATGATATAAAAAAATATAAAAAAACCCACGGGAATGTGGGATACACGCAAACAAAGTTGCGCGGGTTACGCTTGTTATATATAAAGCACGACGAAATAAGTTTTTTTTCTCTCAAACGTTTTAAACATGAAACTAAAAAACTAACATTGAATAAATAATACAATAAAAGCTGCTAGCATTTTGGGCACCCTGCCACAGGGACCATGTCTTTAATGCTTAGTTTTAGTTTTTATTGTTAGTTTAGTTTTTAATTTTTATTGTTAGTTTAGTTTTAATTAATTTTATTTTATTTCATGTTATTAAATTATGTATTTTACCAATAAAATCTAAATATTTTCTCAACTCATATAGCTAACACATAATATAATACAATAAAATATTTTACTTCTGATATTAAAATTTAACTAAAAACTAACATTTAAGTAATTAATTCTAGAATAAAATATTATACTTTCGATTTATGTTTTAAATATTGTATTGTATAACAAATTAAGAAATTGGATATTGTGCCAATTTTAAAAATATGAAATTAAATAATTGAATATTCAAACCATACTCTAACTAATCAGCGGCTCTCAAACATGCAAACAGAAAATTTTAATTTGCATTAAAAATTTATACATAGAGAATATTTTAGCAGTTGTTATGATTTTTTTATAATTAATTAATTAAGGAGACCTTTGTCTAACAGTAAGTTCTTTTCAAAATGGTAATAGTTTATTGAGTATTTATTGAGTCGATTAATTACATAAATAATTTACTAATTTAATGTAATCTTTGACGAGTGAAAGTGTCTGAAAGGACCTACTTTCTGAATAAATATTTTAAATTTAATTTTTAATAGGTAATAATAAGTTATAATAATTGACAAATTCATGATAATATGCATAGGTGACTTAATCCATTGGGTAAAGTGTCACCGGCCAATGCAAGTGTGACGCACTTGCTGAGTAGTACCCACATCATAAAAAATAATTTTAATAATTTTACGTTCACCTATATAATTTTATTAGTTACTAGCGAAACCCGCGCAACTTCGTTTGCGTGTATCCCGCTTTCCCGTGGGAATTTTGGAATGTATTATACATAAAAACCTTCCTCTTGAATCACTCTATCTATTTAAAAAAACCGCATCAAAATCCGTTGCGTAATTTTAAAGATTTAAGCATACAAAGGGACATAGGGACAGAGAAAGCGACTTTGTTTTATACTATGTAGTGATAATCTTACGAGAAATAAAGATTTTGAAACCGTACGTTAGGTCAGCTTATTAAGTTTACTTTATAGCCACTGTTGCGAGGCTCTTTGCACTTATGTAAAACACAGTAAGTGAATAGCTTTAAGTGAATGACAGGTACCACGACCTCCGTGGCGTAATGGTTACCACGCCAGACCGCCACCCAGGAGGACCCGGGTTCGATGCCCGGTCGGGTCATGATGAAAAACGAACTTTTTCTGATTGTCCTCGGGTCTTGGATGTTTATCTATATATGTATTTGTTATAAAATATAATATCGTTGACGTTGTCGTCCCAAAACACAAGTTTCGAACTTACTTTGGGGCTAGCTCAATCTGTATGAATTGTCCCTATATATTTATATAAAAAAATAATAAAAAATTATCCTTCTTTAAAATAAATATTGCAGTCAAGCCCTTAGGGTAGGTTACACATATTGATAAGTTCCAGTTATTCTAAGTCTTGGCTGGAGAGTTCTTGGATAAATTATTTATTGGATTTTAGAGCCACCTAGAAACATTTTTCTTGTTTCTGTCACTTTCTTAGCATATTTTAATATGTGTAAATATGCCATATTACAGCTTTCTAGTATTTATCGTCTCTGAGCTAGACCGTGGACAGACGTACATGGCGAAACTAGGATCGTTTAAAAACTACCTAATCTTAAGTCTCTTTGTAACTAACCATTACGGACCAGTAGGTTGTCTGATGAATAAATAAATAATTATTATTACGGAACCCTAAAAATCTACTGAATGTAAATTCACATAAATTTTAGAACGAGCACTTTGTATCGCAAGATGTCAAGCGACACTTGATGTAATTGGATGGAACACACTTACTATTTTATAATCTAAACGGAATTATTGACAATACATTGTTAGTGAATCTATCTTGGAAGGTGCGAGTTTGATTTCCTTAAAAAAACAGACATTTGTACGTATTCAAATTGGATTTTTGTGATGAAACAGTGTAGAGCAGCACGAATTTACAGGTAAAAATGATTGCAATACTCAGAAAAAAAATATGTAAAGAAAAATCGCCTCGTTTTTTTACTTACCAATTTAGAAAAAGAGGGAGAGAGAGGAATATTTTTGTCCTCTCTTTCTATCTAAGTACACTTTAGATAGTGATCGGGGACAAGTCCCACCGATGTGTCTCCCGGCTGTGTAGCCAGGGTCAACAACGGCGACCTCAGATTGGCAATAAGCGATGGAGCTTATTGAAATCCTGGGGGAGAAACTACAGCTGTCTTGGAACTCACAATGAATTTGATCAGAAAGAAGATAGTCGGAGTAGGAAATATTGAAAGGACTTCCCTCCTTAACAATTACGTGAGAGACAGCAATTTGAAGCAAAAGGCATTATACCTTAAAGAGATGGCAAATCAAGTGAGTGTGTGTACATAGTGAAATGGTTAAAACTCTCACAGAATTTTTGGTGTTTAGAACGGCCGCGGCATCCAAAATTAGTCACATAATCACCATGACGTATACAGGTTGTATTCACTATGAATACAGGTAGAATTTTTGTGAATATTCGTAGTCGTCAATTGCAATGTCCAATAACATACAATAAGACGACATTATTGCTGAAAACAAATCGATCGAAACGGAACGCCTCGCACGATTTATTCAATTATACCTGGAAATAGACTCGGCAAGCTTCGTTTAAATCCATGTATACTTAATTGCAGCTACGTGTAAATAATATATTAGATTAGGAAGGTATTTTTACATTTACAAGGCTGTTAGTATTGTATCGACTCTGTTTAATTAGGTATGTTTTAATGATGTTTGGAACTTCTTGCTGTTAAGGTCTGTATTCACTTTGATTTTGGGTGGGTACTACGATGCAAAAGTTTTATTTAGTAGAATTTTTGGTGTGATTCATCTTCAATTTCTGATTACCACTCGCACTAATCAAATTGAATTTAGGCCTTAATATTGTAGGTTTACTATTTATTAACTGTTCTGCATTCGGCACTATTCATTTGTTTTTTTTCAACACTGATCAATTTGTTAACAAAATGGGCGTTCTAAAATCAAAATATCAAATCAAAATATTTTTATTCAAATAGGCATATTACAAGCACTTTCGAATCGTCACTTTTTTTTCCCCTACCACCAGTTCAGACGGCAGATTTGTGCTAAGAAGAACCGGCAAGAAACTTAGCACTTGCTCTTTTAAAATGGTAATGCCATAAGTTACAATAATAATTACGATAAATAAAAGTAAACATTCAAACAAGAATAAAAAAAAATAAAAAAACTGCAATTTTTTTAAATAATGAAGAAAAATTAATAGAAAAAAAGGCGTATCAATATACGGGTATACATAATAATATATACATTTTAAGGTGTAAAAAAAAAAAGGTGTAAACAGTGTGTGTATATAACATATATATATATATATGCGCAATATATTAAGTACCTAGCAGTAGGTAGACTTGAGTTTAGTGTCTGTACCGAATTGATGAGATTTGATAAAAATAAATAAAATATATTGTATTATATTAAAATTAATATTTAAATGATTCAGTCTCATATAAAGTAATTAGCGAAACTGCAGCTTCGTTTGCGTATCACACTTTCTCGTAGAAATTTTGGAAAATGTTTTCTTATCGGATGCCTACACATACAAAGAACACACAAGTTTCTGGTCTCCACAAACAGCGATTTAGGCTGTGTCTTGATCCGTCAGTCAGTCAGTCAGTCAGGACAAAGCATTTTATATGTACAAATTCAAATTCAAAACTTTTATTCAGAGAATAGGTTTTCACAAACACGTTCTCTTGTCAGAGTATGCAGTATTAAATGATTTGTATAAATTAATCTACTCTATAAACTGCTACCATTTCGGAAACAAAAGCAAAATGACCACTGGTAAAAAGAAATGGCGAAAGAAAACCAGTTACGGCCTTTTTTGTCATTTAAAAATATATCGTTCTTTTCTTTTTTCTTTTGATTTTCAACATAAAATTTAAAACTAGGTACATCATACTATACAGAGTAAAGGACTGAATAATCTTAGAAAAAAAAATTACCTTTGTAAAAATTTTAGTAAGTTGAAAAAATTGTAGCCAAATTTGAGTTGGACAAGAAATTAATTGTGTTCAGATGGATTTCAATGGTGTGCTAATCTGCAGGCTGAAGTGGGGATGGATAGGACACTTGGCCAAACGGGACGAGGGCCGTTGGACCAAAGCGGATGATAGAGTGGTGGTCGAGGCAGGACAGGAGACCAACCGGCAGACCACCGGCCCGTTGGTCAGAAGATATTGTGCGGATTATGGGACCCCTCTGGATGAGATTGGCACAGGACCGAGTAACACCCCGTCCACACGCACCCTATTTTTGGGCCAATTTGATCTATTGTCCTGTCCTTGGTGATAGAAAAGGACTGGTATACAAATTGGTCAATTAGATTGGGCCGTGTGGAAGTGGTGTAAAGTGGCGTGAAAAAGGGAGGCCTATAGGTACCCAGCAGTGAGCTAAAAATAAATGATGGATTTCATTACTAATTGAAACCTTATTAGAGATGGTAGGACACCGCTTGTTGGTAAGGACTAATTAGTTGCAAATGACCTCTAGTAACAGCTTTTAAGGAATGGCACTTACCGGTAATGCTATATACTATTAAGTAAGAATTGTCCCAAATACCTATGCAAAGAAGCCCTTAAATAACTACAAAACAAAGTGCTATAAAATGTTTGAAATAAAGGCGGGAGATAAGAGTACCCTTATCAATGTCCGGCCTTTTATGTGTGACTTACAATACAATCCTAGATTGCAATGAACATTTTTCAAACTGGATAGTTTTGTTCGTGTTATTTATGGAAGCATGGGTTCATGGATGGCTGCTGTATACGACGTTGCTTCTATTTTTATACAAATTTTGAGCTCTATGGCGTCAGTGTGAGTTCTACTCTGAAACGCAAGTTAAGCAATATCGACTATAGCAAATGTTTCGATGGGTTTCGCTATTTTGAGCTTTTCTGCCATCGTCGTTCACGTTCTGCCGTCGTCAGTCCTGTGGGGCAAATCACGTAACAAGAACCGATTCTATTTCGATTCAACGACACTCGTTGTCTCACTAATACATTGACGACCTCCGTGGCGTAATGGTTACTACGCCAGACCGCCACCCAGGATGTCCCGGGTTCGATCCTCGGTCGGGTCATGATGAAAAACGAACTTTTTCTGATTGGCCTCGGGTCTTGGATGTTTATCTATATATGTATTTGTTATAAAATATAATATCGTTGAGTTAGTATCCCATAACACAAGTTTCGAACTTACTTTGGGGCTAGCTCAGTCTGTGTGAATTGTCCCTATATATTTATTTATTTATATTTATTTTATTTAATACAAAATAGGAATTGAACAAGACAGCGAGTGTCGTTGAATCGAGCTGAATCGGTTCTTGTTACGTGAATAAGGCCACTGGCTATTGTTGATGGATGTCAGTCGTCCAAATTTGTGGCCTTCAGGCGAAGGCTTGAAATAACTGACCTCTGTCAATACGCATTGCAACTTTTTCTATGGCATCTACCACGAATGCCTTTGATCAATTATACTGGGGCAAAAGTGCTTATAAAACAATTGGTCCATAGAAAAAATATATAAGCAAAATATATAGTTACCGCAAAATAAACGCAGAAATTTTTCTAACATTTTTTTTTTCATAAAATACTATCTAGATTTTTAAGAATAGATTGTCAAAAAAAGTCCACGGAGTATATTCCCAAAAGACAACTGTATCACAGAAATAGAGGAGACTAAAAAATATAAATATATTTTTACCGCAAATCTGGTATAGCGAGGAATCCCTTCTAAATTCCCAGTAGACGTTAGGGAGTCGGGATAATCGATATTACCCACTATCGGAATCCTAACATGGGGGAATGAGCATTTAGAATCGAGTCCGTGTGGGGAGACTCGAGTTATTGCCAATTCGTACCGCGTAACATGGGTGACAAACGTATTGTCAACTTGTGAAACATATTTTTCTTTTGAACAAAGCTAGTTGACATTTTTTTTGTTTACAGCCAGGAATATGCACTGTCCCACATTTTGGGAAACATTGGAAGTCTGTTTAAAGTGCACGTCAAGTAAAAATCTATATAGCTACCACTTTTTTTTTAAATAACCAATTATTTTAGAAAAAAAGTGGTAGATAATTAGATCCCAGGTAGTGCAAGAATCGTTTTTTTTTATACCACAAAGGTGGCAAACAAGCATCCGGCCGGGCTGACGGTAAGCCTCCGTAGCCTAATTAATCCAACAGGATCCATATTTTTTATTTGGGGATCCTTTGTATTTGAATGAAAGTTATTATTAAGGATGGAAAGATTAGGAAAAGAGGAAGGGATAAAGGCGCGGTCCCACTGCTGCGCACGCTGTGCACGGACACGTGGGCCACGTGGCACATTACAGCTGCGTGGATGACTACGTGGGTCTACGTTTCCACAGCGTGCGCAGCGATGTGCACGTTTTGTGGAACAAGCTGTGTACCGCATTCACTGCGTGCATGGCTTTGACAGCGTTGAGCTATGTTGAGCAAGCCACGCGTGTATCAATGACGTCACTTGATGGTTAACGTGTCCGTGGGTTGCAGTGGTAACAATCACGTACATCCTCTTACATAGCAAAGCTTAACACACGTGCGTAGTCTCTTCGTGCGCAGCAGTGGGACAGCGCCTTAAAGAAAACTTATAATAAGGAAAAATATGAATTGATGGCGAGAAGGTGATAGAGTGAAGTGAAGTGACAGTAAAATAGTATATAAAAACCATAAAGAAAAAGGAAACATAATAACCATTTACAAAAGAGGTTTTTAAAAAGAGTTCGGTTTGCCACAGTTATGCTAATAAAAAAAAAGTAATCATAGCTAGGTATCTTGGCTACTGCCAATAACAGGTTTCAATAGGTGATATTATTATTACAATACGAATTCCTACTATTGGGTATCTCGAAATTATAAGCGAATGTGCATGTTTGAGACGAAATGACGCGTCACGTTGTGATATTGAGGAGAATTATTGGGTTTTTTGTAGGGGTGCAAATTAAATTGGTTAGTGAGATTTATTGAATTCCCATTTTGAAGGGAGCCGTCATGTTGAAGGATATTTATTTTAGTTTACACCTTGGCCACAAAAGGCGCAATTTAGAAAAGAATTCGCGACGCTTGTGTATGCAATACTATTTCAGTAATAAATAGAAAAGATGGCTCCGAAACTATGAACCGAACAATTATTTCGTTTCGTTGGAAAGCTATGTCATTTACATATTTTTTTTATAATGGGACTCGTACGAAAACCTTTTTGAAGCCGAGGCGGGCTACTAGTTTTACTTAAATCTACTCGCTCATTAATAAACATAATGCTTTGAGACTGTCTTAATACGAAATAATACAAAAAATACAAAAAATTGTATTGTATTGGTAAATTGTGTTACATTTAACATAACAGGTATTGGAACCTTCTTTTAAGTGATAAAATCTTGTACAAGTAGACTCAGCTCTTCCATTTTTACACAATAATATGATTTTCTAGAATTGAAGCTTCAAGAAAATTGTTGTTGTATAAAAATATCATGTTTCCTATTTTTGTTTTTAGGCGAGATCGGCGGTTTTTTTCCTTTATATATTTTATTATAAATAAAATGTAGTGACTTATAAATGTCAAGTCGGTGTCGAAAATCATTTTTTAAACCGTTCGACGCAACCGACGCACTTTTGGCCCCAGGACTATATAACTGCATGCGAACGGCGGTGGACGCGAAGTTGAAGACACCGACTGCATGTAGTTGAGATTGACTTCACTCGACCCAGTGCAGTTGATATCATGACTGCACGAAGTCGAACGTTTTTTTTTTGATGGTCTTTTCAGCTTCGGGTGTACTGACACCCTATACTGAGACACCGGACTGTTGCGGGAGTCGAACGTACAACTGCATGCAGTTTTAAATATATCGACCGCTGCAATGCAGTCCGTCTGATGTCAGCCTAACTGTCACTAAAGTCACTAAACAAAATAATTATAGTATGCATATTAAATGATCACAATATGATATTGAACTCGAAATCTATTAAATGGATCAGAGTTATCAAAATAATAGTTAAACTTTTCAAATGAGAAATGAAATAAAAATACATCTTTTAACGGTCGAATAAATTAATTTATTAATGTAGGAAATAATTGTTGAAACTTACGATGGCTGCATTTTATTTATGTTTATCAGTGCAATTAAACTGCGTTGTGGGTTATATGGATTTTTCGTTCGATTTTATTGTTGTGAAGTAGCACGTGGTATGTGGTATTTTTTATATAAACTAGCGAAACCCGCGCAACTTCGTTTGTGTGTATCCCGCTTTCTCATAATAAACTTTCCTCTTGAATCACTCCCTCTATTAAAATCAACCGCATTAAAATCCGTTGCGGTTTTTAGGATATATAGGAACAGACAGACAGACAGAGAAGCTACTTCATTTGATACTATGTAAAGATGACACACAAAATTCTTTACTTTCTCTACTAATCTCTTCTTTCTTTGAGGTCTTTCCACCATCTATATATATAATAGAAAGAGAAAGAAAGAAAGAAAGAAAGAAAGAGAAGCTGATTGACTGACTATCAACGCAGGGCCTAAACTATAAGGGTTAGAAACTTGAAATTTTGCACAGGGGTTCATTTTATAACGTAGCGGAGCACTAAGAAAGGATTTTTCAAAATTCCCACGGGAAAGCGAGATATACGCAAACGAAGTTGCGAGTATTTTACTAGTCATAGTATAAAATAAAAGTAAAATTTTGTTTCAACGTAAAATGATTATCTTACACATTAATTATATTCACTTACCCTGTTATGAAATATGTCATCCTTAACGAGGGATCGTAACTGTAATGGCGACACCTCACTGTTTTATTGTCCGCGCATAATAAACGCACAGTTTCGCGGTTATAATGACAGATGGCGGTAAGGTGACGCTCGTTATTCTTTATAATGTGTCAATGACTACGACATTAAGGATGTAGAATAAAATTATATTCTTATATCCAAGTGTGGACTTCTTGTGGCTAAGATGATGTTGATGATAATGCGGAATGGCAGGACGCTCCTAACATCTTTTTAGAAGGCTGACCAGCGGTGGACTCATCAGCGGATATCAAGCAGGCCTCTATTAAATCCGTTTTACACACGTTACACAACACACGTACATATGTCTGTCCGTTACACAACACACGTACATATGTCTGTCCGTTACACAACACACGTACATATGTCTGTCCGTTACACAACACACGTACATATGTCTGTCCGTTACACAACACACGTACATATGTCTGTCCATTACACAACACACGTACATATGTCTGTCCGTTACACAACACACGTACATATGTCTGTCCGTTACACAACACACGTACATATGTCTGTCCGTTACACAACACACGTACATATGTCTGTCCGTTACACAACACACGTACATATGTCTGTCCGTTACACAACACACGTACATGTGTGTGTCCGTTACACAACACACGTACATATGTCTGTCCGTTACACAACACACGTACATATGTCTGTCCATTACACAACACACGTACATATGTCTGTCCGCGCTGTCGAGCGGTGTGGTGTACATACGTAACTTACGTACCGCTTACCGAAGCGGAACGCGGTATCATGTCTGAATTGCCTAAATCCTGACGAAGAGAACGTTTGACGAAGTACGGTAATATCCAATTTCAGAGAAGTAAACTATTATATATTATGTAACCTATTTCCCAGTTACATATTGTCAATATTAAATAGCGTAATGCGTTTGTCGTATTTTAAATTTTAGGTCCTCAAGGATTACCTACGTACGACGAATGAAAAATCTTTGACGACAAAAGAATATTGGAAAACTAATTTGGAAAAAAATACATAAAATATAAGACAAATCTTGAGATTCGACGTAAAATCTTCGATAACATTCGAATATTTTCTATATCTCCCAAGATTTAATATTTCGCGGCTAATACAATATCTGTGCGTGACATTATTTATTTTCCTTTTTTCTACGTTTCCTCGGGAACGTTTATAACGAGAACGTGCTACGTCATTGATTCTTTTTTGTTTTCAAGTTTTATTTCAGTCAAATGATAGAATCTCGAGGAGTTAGATTCGGATGGCGTCGCTGTGTGTCGGGTCTGGGGTCCGATTCTACTAAACAAATGCACCAATGGACTCTCAATCGTGTCTCAATAGAATGCCGATAGTGTATTTATTTATTTATTTAACTTTATTGACCACAATACAAAGTAATGAGACAATTGGCGGACTTAATGCTAATTGCATTCTCTACCAGTCAACCATTGGGAAGTGCGAAAATACACGAAAGCGGTGTATCAGTGGAATAGTTTTTGACATTTGTTATGGACTTAAACAATAACATAATGTTTAACTTATTGTTAAGTCCATAACAAATGTCAAAAACTATTATACGATGAACACGCGAGTTACGCAACGTCAACCCTAGTGAGTGTTTGGAAGGGTTTCGTAATTTCAAATTTCTTCGTGCTTCGATGGGTATGTTAAGCCCGGCTGTTGTATATGGATGACCGATGGCCACTTTAGATGGCTTGAAAATACTAACTCCTGCAAATCCGCATTGGAGCAGCGCGCATCGTGGCAGAATACGCACCTCTGGATACGTTTAAACCCTCAACCTCTGTAACCGAAGGAAGGATCACTACGCACCACGGGGATGTCAAATTACCATAGGAATTCTTGATAACTCTAAACTTGCATACACATTTACATATATCCGTGACTACAATCACTTAAACATACTCAAAGCCATGCATTGTTAGTATCAAGATGTTGTTTATGTTGCAATATAATCCCAGTATGTCTTACGTGGTGTGCATCTCACAGAGATTGCAGTGCTAAAATTATACGGCCTTTGTACTAGCAATGATGTGGGATAGAAGCTAGAAACATAAAATTAAATTGTACATTCAACAAAACACCATAACTGGGGGGCTACTACGAAACGTAAATCCGATATTTCGGCCGAAGTATCGGAAGAATTTTAATTGAAATTTATGAAATACAAGGTATTTCATGGTTATTTTGGTAATACCTTGAATTCTATCCATGAAATACCTTGTACTTTATGGTTATTTTAGTAGTTCATTGAATTATAATCATGAAATAACTTGTATTTCACGGTTAAAATTCTTCTTCGAAGTATCGGATTTACGTTTCGTAGTAGCCCTCCAGGTTTCACTAGTGTCAAAAAAAAAGAGTGGAAATAATAATAAAAAACCAACTATTTATTATCAAGCATTACAGCGAGTCAAAACAAAAGGCCTAAACAACAGGCCGTATGTAGGCCTGTTGTTTTGACTCGCTCTAGCGGCTAGCCATAGAGCAGAGTGCTTAGTACGGGTTATAGTACTCCATGGCTTAGTACGAGTTTTTTTGTTCACATTCGATCATGTCGACGTAAACAAACCGACCAAATAGAGAAGAACTCTCATGTTGCGAATTTATAAGACACGTGCTACATATCAAAATTATGCGGCTTACTTGCTCACGTTGCGAAGTGAGTAACCCTGCTAATTTGGATATGTAACACGCGTCTGATAAATTCACAATATGAAACAGTTTTACATTTTGGTCGGCTTGTAAACGTTAACACGTTCGAATGTGACCAAAAAAACTAAGCACTCAGAGGGCTTATTCTCGTAAAAAAAATAGTTAAAATCTAAACTAAACCTGAAGCGCTATCTCTTTCATAAAAAATATAAAACGAATTATCAAGCGCTTGAGATTGATTAGATTGAAATTGTTTTTCATTACGAGAATACACACAGTTCTAATAGATTACCCCGCAAAAGTGCTACGCAAATAAAAAAAAATCCACATCCATGTTATTAGTACGAATTCACTGAAGCAAATCCCAGGTGGATCACTTATCACAGTAATGACTATCATACATTAGACTGCCTATGTCTAAGGTATTTGATGGTGTAGGAATGATTTGCACCTTACATTGTCGTATCAGCTGGATTTTATTTGTTGAAAAGCTTTTTATATATTAGACCAAGAATTATTTTGATAGGCTTTCGGGTTTTTATATAATCGAGGAGTAAAATACATTTAAGTTTATGAACTTTATTTATCAAAAGAATTACAAAATCATAATTCACTTCCTAAGAAATATTTCTTTAATGAACATGCTAATAAAATGAGCGTACAAAATAAAACAATGATAAGAAATTAAAAATACAAATTGTGTCAGGTAGAGTGGTAAAGATGACCTTGAATCATCCTGAATCTACTAAATCAGAAGCCCACCACACATTCCCACCGATGTGTAGTCAGGTCTCCTGTGGAGCCAGGATCAACAGTCTACTAAACCAATAAAAACTTTTATGTTAAAATGGCCTTTCAAAAAGTCTAAAGGTCTATTCAGACATTAGCGATATCGCTGTCGCGCTCGGTAGCGATACCGAATCGGTACGCGATATCGCTGTCGCCCTCGGTAGGCGATATCGCCTGACAGCGCGGGGGGTGGCAAACGAATCGGTACGCGATATCGTGACATGCGCGATATCCGTGTCGCGCGTATGTAATAGCCCACATCCCGAACGCTATACACCCCTGCAATACGGCCCTTTTTGAGCAACTGTATTAATGCGTGCGTGCACATGAGATGCGACTCGCGGGGAATGACGACGGAATGAACTGGATGCGATGCGTGTGCGACCGTTTGCCGGCCACCCTCCCACCCCGCCGCGCTGCCAGGCGATATCTAGGCTAGTCTATTCTCGTCGGTAGAGCTTATATACTAGTAGAATAAAAAATATTGACATGCAACAGTGTTTCCTGTAAATCGACTTGCAAAATAAATGATTTTCGGTGTTTCCTGAAAAATACAATCCCGGGGTCTTCAAATCTCGTAAATAGGATTTTTCTAGGTGAGCGTGTTACATCGTAGACCACTGCGATGCTTACCATCAGGTACGCTGTGGTTAAACGTAAACCTATTCCAGGTAAAAAAAAATATATAATTTTTACTTGCTGCTCTCAATAATTTTCACTATCTGCAATTCTTCGTTTTTTGGATTGTTCAGGAGTGTTTATGAATATGCGGATTTCGTCACGATTTCTTTATGTTTTCTGTTATTATAGTTATTGTAATTGTAACTTTTGTTAGTACCTACCATTATAAAAGAGCAAGTGCTAAGTTTTTTGACAGTTATTCTTAGTACAAAATCTGTCGTCTGAACTGGGACCCCATTCTATACTATGGGATCACAATAAGTCAAACATTATGTCATTATTTAAGTCCATAACAAATGTCAAAAACAATTCCACTGATACACTATCGGCATTTTTTGAGACACGATTGAGACACCATTGAGAGTCCATTGGTGCATTTGTGTTAGTAGAATTGGGCCCCTGGTGGTAGGAAAAAATTTTGATTTTCATAAGGCCTATTTGAATAACAAATATTTTGATGTTCTCTCTCATTGTCGAGCCAGTGAAACCAGTATAATAATAATATAGCTTAAAATTTCAAGTGAGAATGCGCAAATCTCAAGGTCAGAAGTAACTGCACCGTCCTATATACAGAAGTAGGCCACGAAATAACGAATTCACTTTTAGTATGAATAACAAGCGCGAAGCCTGCGGCTATCTGCGTAAGCCGTTCTTGACACTTTTCTGCAACTTCGAATTGTGTATACAGATTATATTTTTCTTTCCTATACTCTTATACTGTTCTGGGAATAACCCCATGTTTATGTGAGTGACAGAAATAATCTGAGATTTATGTTGTGAAAGATGATAATGTTAGCTCAGTCGTGCGTTGGTACCTTCGGCCACAGAGGGCGCGGGTTTGATTCCCGCCGTATTGGGCAAACATGTATGACATTTGTGTTTTATCTCGAGTCTATGTGTTTTCCAGTTTCCATTGGACAGGTGGTACCAGACAAAGGACATACTAGTTCAAATTTATACTTATCTAAGTTGTTGCGAATGACCTGGAGGTTTAGTTTAACCAGTTTTACGGAATAGGAGTTAAAACCTGTCACCCTGTATATATAAAATTCAAAGTCCTGACTGATTGATTTAACTAATATCAAACCACAGCCCAAACCGCTTGGTCTAGAGATTCCAAATTTGGAATGTAGGTTCCTTACGACGTCTAGGGGTGTACTAAGAAAGGATTTTTCAAAACTCCCACGGGAAAGCGAGATATACGCAAACGAAGTTGCAAGGGTTTTACTAGTAAATACATAGAAAACATCAAGACTTGAGAACATACACAAAATGTAATCACTGAAATGTTTGCCCCAAACGGTAATCGAAGCCGCACCCTCTGGTTATCTGGTGCCAAAGGTATGATCATATCATTATTCTGTCTAAAATCTATATTTATAAAAGAGAAAATCACTGACTGATTCATCACGAAATCTCCGAAACTACAAGTGCCAGGAGTCTCAAATTTTGCATGGGGGTTCCTTTTGGGGCGTAAGCGCTCACTAAGAAAGGATTTTTGGAAATTCATCCCCTAAGGGGGTAAAACGGGGGTGCAAAGTTAGTATGAAACTTTGCCGTTTTTGAAGTTATTCGAATGAAATTCAGCATGAAGGTTCTTTACTGAAAAGCATCAAACATGAGTAAAATGTTTTTTTTAAATTCATCCCTTGGGGGGTTAAACGGGGGTGCAAAGATAGTATGAAACTTTGCCGTTTTTTAAGGTTATTCGAATGAAATTCAGCATGAAGGTTCTTTATTGAAAGGCATGAAACACGAGTAAAATATTTTTCTCAAAAAACATCCCTTAGGGGGTTAAACGGGGGTGCAAAGTTAGTATGAAACTTTGCCGTTTTTGAAGTTATTCGAATGAAATTCAGCATGAAGGTTCTCTATTGAAAGGCATGAAACACGAGTAAAATATTTTTCTCAAAAATCATCCCTTAGGGTGTTAAACGGGGGTGCAAAGTTAGTATGAAACTTTGCCGTTTTTGAAGTTATTCGAATGGAATTCAGCATGAAGGTTCTATATTAAAAGGCATGAAACACGAGTAAATTTTTTCTCAAAAATCATCCCTTAGGGGGTTAAACGGGGGCGCAAATTTCGTATGAAACATTGCCATTTTTGAAGTTATTTAAATGAAATTCAGCATTAAGGTTCTTCATTGAAAGGCATGAAACACGAGTAAAATATTTTTCTCAAAAATTATCCCTTAGGGGGTTAAACGGGGGTGCAAAGTTAATATGAAACTTTGGAAAGGGAGTAATAGGAGGACTGCAAGTGTTTTATCGCAGGCGTTCAACCTAGAAAGCTGAAATTTTGTATAGAGGTTGTCTTTATGATGTTGACAAGGATAAAGATGGGATTTTATAAAATTCAAACGGGAAAGGGAGTAATAGGACTGTAAGTGTTTTATCGCTTAAGTATTAAAAAGTCACAAAAATCTCTTGATTTGAAAGAACAAATATGACCGTTGTTAATCAAGCCTGTTTGGCTTTTTATTTAGTGATCGATGTCAAAATGTATTCAGTCAGTCATAGGTTTGACATGGTGTTATGAATGATTTGTCAAAGAAAATGCATGCTTTTCACACGGTCAATTGTATGTGGCATGTTCACGTGTTGGCAAACCATCCGCCTTATTTGTTCTTGCGCCCGAAAACAAAACAAAAAATATTGTATATCATAAAGTCCTTCAGTAAAATAAAAAAATATTAATCTTAATAAAGTTCGTGTATTTTTTGATTACCTAAATTAAAATTATATATATTTAAATTGTAGCTAATTTAAAGCTATCATTACATTTATAACCTTTTAGGCGATACGAAGTTCGCCGGGTCAGCCAGTGACTGAATAAAATACCTTTGTAAGGTTAAAATATACTAGCCAACCACGTCAACTGATGTTTGCTCGCCGGATAAAAAGAAAATATTTGAGTTCACGTCGAGTCGGCGCCATCGCTTTAGGGACCTGTTACTTCATGTTAGTTTGTGTTTCAATATACGCTCGTTTTAGTTTTCTTTTAGTTCTTCTGTAATGATCGTAAAAGGTCGACAACACGCACTATCGGTGTTGCAAGCGTCCTAGGCTACGGTGACCCCTTACCATCAGGTAGGACGTATGCTTGTTTGCCACCGTAATGGTATAAATGCAAATAATGGGTAGTGTAAGAAAATAACTCAAATTAGAATTGGAAAATATAATAAGAATACAAACACGTAACAGACAATCGATAAAAATAAATAATCAAAATCTAGACAAGGTTAGGCTCCTCAGAGTAAGTTTACATAATAGAATCTGTTCAACATTCAACATCATCGTCGAACTGTGTTGCCACAGAGTTCCGCCGCTTGTCGCTAAGTCAAACGTCGCAAAATGTCGCGACTAAAAGTTGGAATTTTTGATCGGACATGTATTTTTTTAATAACAAATAATACGCAGTTATGTGGTTTTCAGTGTTTATATTGATTTAGTGATATTCCCAGTGGCTATCAAATCATTATTTGACATGACAGTTGATTTTATTTTGATCTAATTTTAATTTGTTTATAATTTTAATTTTAATTGTAGTAATTTGTTTGTATAAATTTTATTTTCGTTATTTCAATTGTAATTGTGTCATTTTTATTGTACCTTTATGTGAAAATGTGTGATAAATGTAAATGGTGCAAACCGTATTTATCGTAATAAATAAATAAATTATTTCGTCTTTGTAAAAGGTGATTGACTCGCTCAAATTTATCGAACTTCTCAATACAGCAATAAAGACATCACACGATCTATAGATTTTAATACTTCCAAACTCCCATCTTAATTCTTAAGCTACAAAGGCGTTTGGGAACAAAAGAACGTCTTTGGAAGTGAAATATCGACTGAGCCCATTGTCCGTCCAATTCTTGATATATCGATGTAGGCTGGAACCACGGGATCACAGATGTCTGTGGCGTGGGTTTGAATTATGAATCCTTGAGATTCTCAAGTCTATGAGACTGCATTATAGTTCTGGACTTAGAAGTCCGTGCCATATATCAATTTCTTTCCACTAAACTCTCTTCTTTGTTAATAATAGTTAGCTTAAGGTTTAAAGAACTTACATGAGAACAGAAATTACTTATTATAAGGTAAGTCTAGTTCACACTTCTACGATAATTTAGGTAATTTAGTTATTTTCAAAAATATCTTTGGTTACTTGTGTCTTGAAGCTCCTTAAAGAGCCCGCATCTTTAATTTGGGAAGGTAATTTATTGTAAAATAGTGCTAAAAAAGTTATTACGTATCTTAACTCAAACTTATTTCGTCAATTTCGCACTTCATTATTAGCGAAATAGATTTTAGTTAAGTGTTGGTTATTCTTTGTTTTCTTATAATTTTATTACGAATCTGATAACCTAACTGTAAAATTTGTTAAATTTAAAGGTGTCATTAACTTACTCAGATGAAAATTTTTCGTACATAAATTCTTTTTTTTTCATACTTATCAGTGTATCTGTATACATACATATAAAAACAGTACAAGTTAAACCTTTGTTATAAGATTTCGTCCAAATATTTCCCACGAAATTTCGTTTAATATCCCCGAATTCCAAAAAAGCAGGTGTCCAATACCTTTGCCGTGAAATGATAAATGTTTTTATGTTCCGAAAAACGCGAAACGTGCGGTTCTGAGGGTTTCAATGAGAACCTATTTCAAGGTATGGGATTATTGTATGACAGCCTGTCGACCTGACGTCGGTAACGTAAGCTCAGATTTAAAACGTAGTTTGCAATTTGTAATTACCATTTGGAAATTAGTTTATCTGAAATCCAAACGAAAGGTATTATGATGAGTACAGACTGCTGTAATGTAACAAAAATCCCATAATCGGAGATGTTCGCGGAGGCGCGTATTGACGGCTTCCATGCCACCATACGCAAGAGGGGGCGGCCTCGATGGCGCTGCGTACGCGAGCCAGTGGCAACAGCCTGCTGCGCGTTTGCTGAGTGTATGGATGGCTTTGTGGCTCACTGGCTCGCATTGCATGGGCCAGTGTGCCGCAGGAGGTTTTAGTCACACACAAGCATCTTTTTTTGTTTTAACATAATAGTTTTAAGTGTTTTCTGTATCTACTAACAGCGGCTCATGGATTTCGCCCGGTGTCTCTGTGCTCCAAGGGTTGCGGTGATCACTTAACATCAAGTGACCCGCATGCTCGTCTGCCAACCTAAAAAAAAAACAAATGGACTGTAAAAATTGTCTGAAATAAATAAATTTGTTACATTATTGTATGGACGCCTGGTGCGCACGAAAAGCAGTCGGACTGCAACGGTCAAAGTACGACAGACGCAGAACTCGGAACTCTGACTGTCAGACTGCGCGCAGTGGGGTCGGCGCCTAATCATACTAATACTAATACTATACTAATATACTAATACTAATATATACTAATAATATAATAAATGAGAAAGTGAGTTTGTTTATTTGTTTGTTTGTTATTCACGGCTTGACTAAGCAGCCGATCATTACGAAAATTTGTATACATATTGTCAGGGGTACAGAGCCCAACATAAGCTACTTTTATCCCGTGAAAGTATGTCATTCCAATGGGAAAATATGTTTTCTACTATAGAGGGCGCTGTATCGGCCAACAGATGGCGCCACAAGTCGCGCTATGGGTTGTTTTGTGACCTATGTCATAAAATTAACGCGAGCGAAGCCGCGGGGAAAAGCTAGTGGTACTATACAAGTAAGATCTCCTTGAGACAGTTAGTAAGAGGACAACGCCACCGCGTGAATAATCTAGTATAATATTAATTTTCGTAATAAGTTATACTATTATAATTTGTTTCAACTTAGCATTACTTAGTATAACTATTCTAAGTTCTTAGGCGTGAGAGTAACTAACTTAAATATGATAATACTTAACACGTGTGTGTACTTGATAGAAAATATAACTGTGTCTCAAGTTTCACTTAAATAAGTTAAATAATTCGCTTCGATTAATATGCAGTAGATATTTCATATAGTTTGGTGACCCGACATAAATAAGTCACCTTCTGATATAAATTTGATTATAAGCGATGCTGAACGACAAAGCAGTTCGCACATTATGCCGACTCGACGCCGACTCAACACCAACTCAACACATTGTATTGAAAAAAAAAAAACGATATATTTTGATTATTGATATTTGATATTTGATTAATGACGACCTCAGTGGCGTAATGGTTACCACGCCAGACCGCCACCCAGGAGGTCCCGAGTTCGATCCCCGGTCGGGTCATGATGAAAAACGAACTTTTTCTGATTGGCCTCGGGTCTTGGATGTTTATCTATATATGTATTTGTTATGAAATATAATATCGTTGAGTTAGTATCCCATAACACAAGTTTCGAACTTACTTTGGGGCTAGCTCTATTATAGCTATTATAGCTATATATATCTAGCTATTTTTATTTTTTATTTTTAAATGACAAAAAAGAACGTAACTGGTTTTCGTTCGCCGTTCATTTTACCATCTTTGAAATGGTAGAGAACATTAATTACACAAATCATTTACTGTATGTACTGTCTGACTAGAGCATGTGCCTGTAAAGATCTATTCTCGGAATATGTAAACTTCGTATTTGGTACATTTTCGGGTACATTTTTGGGTCGATTTACTGTGACATAAGAACGCAATGATTGGACAATAAGTCGTCAACGAGTTGTTCGGTTCTTTCTTATTAAAAATCTACTACTATGTTTTTTTTATGCCGCAATGGTGACAAACGAGCATACAATAATCACTCACGCGTTGCCAACCCTCCCAAGTGGAGCCTAAGAAACATGGCCGAGACCAATGTTATTTGGCTACGATATCTTCTGTAAGGTGGAGGTCCTTCCCCAGAAGGGCTGCTCCGATTTGAGCGGATTATGCGCTGTGCCCTACGTCTCTTAAAATCTGAATACAACGTTCACATTTCAACACAACACTCCAGTAAAGATTTACAATTAATGTTGTTAACTATTAGTTCACCCCACAAGATTTAATCTCGATTAATTCCAAACTTCAATCTGGAATTCCGAACGGAAGACACTATGCATTTCCACTAAGTTTATCAATGAAGTTCAACTGAGGAAATCTGGAATTTATTATTGGTATATTTCACTATTATTCTACAAGCTACAACTTGCTTTGTCTACGAACATTACCGTGTAGACGATGGTAAATAAGAAAACGTTTCTTTTTGTTTGTGAATCCATTGGAAATTGTTTATAAACAAGTATATATTACGACAAGTTCACTACAATCCATCAATTTCTTAGTTTAAGGGTGTTTCTTGAAAACCTGGATTTTCGTTGTCCGGAAGTAAAAAGTGTACGTATAATTGAAATAAGCGTATGAAGTATTTTTTTTATTAAAATTTAAACTGTAATCTAACTGAGTCACTACGATAATTAAGAAAAATATAAAACAAAGTGAGTAAAAAAAATATCTGAAGTGTTAAAAATTGATTCCACTGGCGTGTCCGTACTCCAAATTTGTACACAATATCATCCATATCATTTTTTCCATTCAGTTCATAGATATTTCAATATTTTATTTTAGATCCCAAATTGATAAGAATTAATAAATAAAATAGATGAACCACGTATTTATAGTACAGTCAACAAAGGAGTTGACTGACCCCCCTCTGTATATATGATTAAAGATTTCTAAATATTGCGTGAAGGGATTTACTTGAAATTTTATTTATCAATAGTATTCATATTGTACTATGTAATTACAAATTTTCAAGTAAATCCCTTCACGCAATATTTAGAAATCTTTAATCATATATACAGAGGGGGGTCAGTCATCTCCTTTGTTGACTGTACATTTAATTATATGAATTTTTTAAATGTTGTCCCGGGCCTTAGCAGTGATTCCACTGGTACATCACTAAAATGTACGTACGTCCTTAGTGACACAATTTGGAAGCAATGTGTACCCCCCGAGCGTGTTTTGAGTGTCGAGGGAAGAGATGCGCGGCTGCTTGCTGCATTCCAGAAATATAAAGGTAAGTATCTGATTCCACTGGGTTTGGTTTGGTACATCGTTGATTACTTTGACCTCAATTTTACCATCAATTAATTTTATTAGACGACTAAAAAAAATAATGCACTATCGCCACTCTAATGACTACCTAGGGTGTAAAGGTCATTGTACTAGATACAGTCATTTAGCGACAATCGATAATTTTGCTACATTTTTTGATTCCCTGACATTGATTACTCTGTTTCTAAGGTCAGTGAAATCAAAATGTGATAAAGTTTTTGACTGAAAAATTATTTCATCATCATCATCTCAGCCACAAGAAGTCAACTAGGCCTCCCCAAACGTCTCCAGTGCGACCTGCTGGCAGCGGCCTGCATCCAGCGGCTTGATGCCGCATCCTTTCTCGTCCAAAAGTTGAAGGCATCTTCCAGAGCGGTCGTGAACAGTTTCAGAGATATGACATCTCTCTGTCTCACGCCTCTGTGTAATGAGATTGCTTTCGTGTTCTGTTCCTGTACTTGGACTGACATGATGGCGTTTTTGTATAAGTACGTCAAAGGTTCGATATACCTGCAGTCTATGCGGCATCGCTGGAGAGACTGTAGCACGGCCCATGTCTCGATCGAATCGAAGGCTTTCTCATAGTCCACAAACGCTAAGCATAATAGCAGATTGTACTCTTCGGTCTTCTGTACAATCTGCCGCAGCGTATGGATGTGGTATAATTCTTTAAGATGGTTTTATCGCCCTTTTTAAAGAACAGAACCACCACGCTTCTGTTCCACGCCTCAAGCGTTTTGCCCTCGACCAACACGGAATTAAAGAGCTTCTGCAGGACTTTAAGCACCGGTGTACCACCCGTTATCAGAAGCTCTGCTGTGATTCCGTCCTCGCCTGGCGCCTTGTTTTTCTTAAGCTGGATTAAGTAACATTTTTTTAAACTTTATTTTTGTAAAACATTTCTAAAATTTCGCAATTTTCCTAATATTCCTTTTTTTATTGCAGGAATATGACAATAATTTTGTACAAATGGGGTGCTCTCAAGGAACACGAATGTGATTACGACACCAATAGATTATTAGATATTTATGTACCTATGTCAGACGATTGTTTACAAAAGTAGATAATAATATCTGAAAATTGAAGAATACATGTTCACATTAAAATTTGTTAATTTTATTTAGATATGTATAACTGAGAATTAATTTTGTAATTTTTGATATGTAAAAACTTACAATTTCTTTTAAAAAAGTACAGAGTTATTGATTTTTGATTCCCCTGTAACTATTAATTGATTCCCCTGGTCATGATTTTTTTAATGTCTAATATCTTGGAATTTATAGGTTCAAAATGAGTGCCTATTCGAAATTTATACTTCAGGTTTAGCCTATTTTTACGTGTAGTACCAGGTTTCATTATATTTTGAAAAAAAAAACTAGCCAGTGGAATCAACCGAATAATCGCATTTCCAAGAATCACCCTTAACATGCATTTACGACAGCTTTTACTTCATCAACATCCTTAACCTGGCCTGAAGAAACCAGCAGCTAATACGTAATACAAATCTTCACCAAATCTAGGTGTATATCGGACTCTGCTTCTGGTGTGTAAAGAGACACCAGAAGCACGGGCATGGTCAGTAAAGATTACTAATCAGGTAATTCGCATGCTCGTTTCCAAACTTCTTCCATTTAAAATACAAAATTAAAAGGCGTAGCGAAGTACAGGAACTAAGGTGTAGATATAATCTGTTTCACAGTTTATGTTTAAACAATATGCACAATATTATATTTTTTGTCTTCATTTTCTTTACTGTTACGAAGTAGCCGTCAGGCTTGGGAGTAAATACTTTTTACTATTATTTCTGTTTTGTTTTTATTATTGTTCGTTTCATAGATTTTTCTCTCTTTATAACGTGTGCTTTTGTTATATTATATTTTCCATTAATAAATTAAGCTATATTTCTGTCCACTCCTTTCCCTTTTATATTTGTTTCTTTTACGCCTACCTTTTTTAATAGAATCTCAGCTCTTAACGTTAACAGAATACTGGCTATTTGGTCCATTGCTAAAACTCTAGTTAAATTATAAACTTTCTAACAGTTGTACAAAATAAAAAATCAAAGCACACTTCCCCAATATTATTAGTAAGGAAATGGAGCGGGTAATGAAATTCAGTACCCAACCCCACATCATTTGGCTCCTTGTGATCATGGATATAAATCTTAAGTAGATGCCATGAGTACTTTTCGAAGGGGCTTTCCTTTATAGGGCGTGTCATTCTTTTGATGTATTCCACGCTCCGGTGACAGGCAACAGAGAAATGCTTTGAAGCCCTAAAAATATGTGTTACAAATTCCTCAATTTCGTGTGTTTGCTGCAATTGTTGTCAATTGCGGATTAGCTTTTACTTGGACTACAGGAATGCCACTATCAATGGCGGGGTAGCTAGTAGTGTCTGTGTTTATGACGTAATAAATTTTTATTTCCTACTCTTACTTTCTGTTGGCGCTTAAATTTGAGAGAAACCTAAGATAGTAGATCTTTTTAATGATAGTCACTAAAACTATTATCAATATTGCTTTAATAATAAAATATATTTCTTTTTTACAACATTTTATATCAAACTTTGCAATCCAAATATTGTTAATAATATAATTATCTCAACATTTTGTAAGAGATCCCCTTTATACCCAAATTTTGCAAACATAAATTGCGCTGCAAGTCCATCTATGTCAATGCCAAAGCATTTTGTCACATCTCTACAAAGAGGAGGAACTTAAGTCATCTATTTAGATTTACATCTGTGGTTGTGACGTATTGCGGTGCGTCTTGTCCCCGCTTTGGTATATTTCATGATAAATAACCCTCTTGTTTCGTATCTGATTACGAATACAACGCCCTACGAAGACATGGACTTTATAGTAACCAAAAACGTGGAATTCCTTATAAAAATTAAAAAGGAACTAGGTATTTATGCAAAAAATATTTATCCCAAAAAATATGAATTAAAAAAGTCCAAGTGATTTTTGTCACTGTTAGACCTGTTTCCACCAAAGAGGAGAGGAGAGGAAATGCGCCGCCCGGCTATACAAACTCCCGCTCGCTTGCTTGCGTGCGGCACAAGTTTCTATAGAAAAATTAGACATCTTTCCTTTCTGCTTTGGTGGAAATCGGACCTAAGGCCCGTTTTCCACCAACGCGGAGAAGAGAGATGTCCGCGTATGAACATCTCCACTCGGCCGCGCCCGCTTGCTCGCGTGCGGCACAAGATTTTATAGAAAAAATTAGACATCTCTCGTCTCCGCTTTGATGGAAACCGTGCCTTTGAAAGATATAATGCCATAAATATTTTGATATAACATTATGCCTGATAATGTAAAAAAATAAATAAAACGCGTTTTCTTTAAATCTCATATCATGAAAAATGAGCGAATGAGACAGAAGTCTGTAAAAGATCCTTAATAATGGTGAGAGAAAGTGGATGATGGACGGAGAGGAACACGCAACCAATGGGTTTGTTTTTTTTTATAAAAACGGTAGAAACGAGAAAATGTCATGAGGATACATCGTCAGTTGCTGCTGATTCTGCATGCATTGTCATCTGTGGCTCTAGTCTCTTTAAATCATTCAAATCTGGTGTCAATATCAATCGCTCGATCATACAAAATAGGAATTGAGCGGGATAGTAATTAATATTGACACGAGGTTTAAAGGAAATCTCAAATCTCGTGTCAATCTAAGCCGCTGATCTTTTGATCACTTGGACTTTCGTAGTGGATTTAAATTGATACCAATTCTAAAGGGAACATAGATAGATAGATCGATAGCTAGAATATGCTATATTTGTAAATCACAAAAATAGGACACAGTAGGTATATAGTACTAGATAACTCGACTTTTGATATCTATCAAGAATAATGACAAAGATTTTATTAGCAATTCAAATTGATGAATATCTGGCAAAACTGACATATTCTAACATTGTGTCAAGCTATAATTCATGATAACTAAGCTCTTGTCTCGGATTACGGACGCTCCGCGCCCCCTTGTAGTGTCGTATCGTTGGCGGTTAGATTACGCTAAACAGTTGTAGACGAACGACTTTTTTTAGGGTACATAACGATTTGCCCTGCGTAAAACGCAGAGAGTGAAGGGTAATTCAGTTTTTTTATGCTCTGTTTTTATATTTCACTTCACACTGTTAATGAGTGTGAGCGATTAGTAAAAAGACTGCAAGCGAAACGAAACGAATATAGTTTTGGTTCACTCCGCTTCTCATCTTCGCTTGAAAAGCTGAACATATGAAGAACTAAAGAGAGGAAGAGGTTGGAAAGATGTGAGGAGGATCAATTAAGCCAAGTGTGTGTAGGTACGATGATATTTAATCTAAAGAAAAACCAATTTTTCATAAATTTCTATAAACAGGAAGTACTCCAGAATATGATTTCATTTCATTCAATGTATTCTTCACCGACATAACTTACGACAAGAAAGTAAATATATCACGGCAAGATGTCATATACGTAAATGTTGTAATAACGTAAACAATCGGTTAAAGTACAAATAAAAAAATATAAACATTACAATTATTAGAAAACATGTGAAACGTCGCAGCGACTTGTCGGAAGTTTACAACGATCCAGTAGGATTCAATAACGATCTCGCTGATAAATGGGATGGGAAACCATTACAATTTATGGTTGGTTAGCTTTATCTTCAGACGGACGGCTGTTATGTGATGCTAATAAAATGCGATAAGTCGCATTACACGCATGTCACGTCATTAAAACAGCACCATAAAAATTGCCTTTGAATTTCTTATCTAGGACTGTTCCCAGGGTGACACTGTTGATAAAGGAGGCATTAAATATTACCGAATATCAGAGGCATGAATTCTAGGTTAATCCAAGTAAAATCATAATGTTAGATGCTTATAAAACCTTATATGGTATGCAATAGTTATTTTGCAATGTATAAAAAACTTTTAAATACTTTTATATTTTAATAGCATTCAAAAAAGCCTATCTGTTGAGTTTCTTGTGGCACTTCTACTGGCCATTCACGTTGAAGTGATAATACGATTTAAAGAAAATTAACATACAAAAGTCCGCTAAATCTACTACCATACTTGCAAAATAAATGATTTTATTTTTATTTTTTGAAATTTCCAAAACGGATCATTTGATGCTAATTTAGTTTCGAAAGGTGATTTGATTGAGAGAATATTACCAAGAACATCAGAGCTCTTTGGTGATCTTTTAACAGTTGCTGATCAGAGGTTTCTCAGTCGGGTGTTATTACATTTTTTAATTTAAATTTTATACACGTTTTTAAATACAATAAAAGAGAAATTTGAAAAAACTTTTAAAGCGCGATTTAATATCGGCACAACGCCATCTAGTGGCAACTTGTGGAACTAAGCTAATAAAGATAAAATTAACACTATGAATTATTATTAAATGGAAATTTTGATAATACATGACTATTTAATATTTTTTTTATACTGTTAAGGTGGCAAACAAGTTATCGTAGTTTTCATTACAGAGATACTCCAATCTACAATCATCTAAAAATCTACATCTACAATCTCTAATCATCTAAAATCAACAGTATAACTGTATTTTAAAACGAGCTTCTACATCTTTTTCTTGCCTGAATATAAGGTTAATCCTACGCCTGACAGAAGTTTACATTTATCAGTAAAAACACTACTCATTTCACTTTGGCAAACGTACAGAATGCGGCAGGCAATTTGCACCAAGGAAGTTGAATTAAAACGCCTTTGCACAGAAACGCAAGATAATTTGCAAACGTAATAGGAAAAAGTTGCCTTTTTCTAAAGCTAAAGTATAAAATAGTGAAATTTTGAAATTAGCGAACAATAATTTCTTGTTTTGTTATGGGTATTAAATTTACAGACTGGATAATTTACTTTTTACATTAGTTTCATTATAATAATGAAACTTTATTTGAAATTGTTAAGAAACTTTGTAATTACATAAATTTCAAAGCGCCACCTGACATAACTACATAATTACAATATGAATACATATCAATTAATAAAAATTTACGTTTATCCCTTATCACGCAATATTAGAACATGAATCATGTTTACGGCCCAGATTAACCCTTTAATGAGCTGACTATATCTAGGAAATTCAGAAAGTTGATAATTTTATATATTACAGAACCTACATCCAATACAAAACGCTGCATGCACCAAAAAAATTTGCAAGATTGTGCAAATTTAAATCACATCTGGTAACAAAAATGCGAAATTGAGTTCCATTTGTGACGAATATAGCAAGAAAACTGCGGCTGGATATCTACCGTCTTTTTTGTCTACCAAAATATCTCATATCAGAATGTAGGGTGATGAATGACGTAGGGCCGCGGAACTGTATTTCATGATTGTACATTTTTGTAAGAGAGTTTTTCTTCGGGTAAAGGTTAACAATCAGAAAGACAAGAACCCGATGGTTAAAAGAGGATAGAAGGGACATTAGAGATTCAAAGGAAATATCACGAATGTTTTTTTTTTTACTTTTTTTTTAAGTTATGGCTTCTGCATTTTGTTAGTTGCTAATTAGCCAGTATCATGTAATAGGTATACAATATCATTCACAGCAACGCGTATTAACGAAAGCCGGTCAACTTCGTTAGCGAGCATTCCGCTATCCCGATAAATTCCATCTTATCTCTCAGATCTACATAAAGGGAACCTCTATGGAATATTTTAGCGATTTCGAGTATTTAAAGTTTTCGGTAGATACTACTACTACTCTGAGAATCCACTGAACTAAAATTAAATTCGGGGCACGAGTAGAGCGCCTGATCAATACCACTAAATCTGAAAACAAAAAATTAAACAAGTTGACTTCACCCCACCTGATGTTGAGCAGCAGTGGAGTCCAGAAGTGAGACCCATCGGCACCGTGGACAGGGAGCGCAGGTCACCGATCAGGCTCACCTCACCTTGTCGGCCTGACAACTTTTTCACGCTCCGTTTGAAAAACCCAGAAGGGAACACGTCAGCAGGCAGCGCTTTCCACATTTATTGGCCATCTAGACTTATAATAATAGTTCGTTATGCAACTTCCTATTACTGCTATGTAAGGCACTATTCACGTCTGAGATTGCAAATAGCTTTTCCCTGTCAATTTTCGTATAAATAACAACATAACCTCCCTCGAGATCTCAAGCAGCTTAAAGCTCCAGCTCGCGATCAATTTCGAGATTGCTACTGCTAATCCTGATAGTTTCGTGGGAATATCTATTATCGTCTTATCTGTACGATTAATAAGTGCTTTTTGTTAAGTTTACCCATTTTACTCCCGTTATTCAAGTGTATTATTTAATTTTAGGTCGTTGTGTCCTATTTAAACTTACTTCTATGTGAGTTGCCTTTAGTATACGGATCTTCCTTCAATCGAAAGGGATTAGTTAACGCGTACTCTGCTACTCCATTGGCATAGGTCAGTGTTTTTGTAGGGTTGACGTCTCTTTACTTACGTATTCGTTGCAGAATGCGCACATCGAACAGCGACGTCATCGAGCTCCTCGTTTACTGTCTAATAAAATAAAATCTGGAATAATATAAAATAAACAAATATTATAAATATTTTCGGGTACCATAATAGTGACATCCCTGACCATTATAGTGAAATGAAACTTCTAATAGCCAGTTTCTAAAACGCAAGTAAATGACAGATTAAATTATAGCTGTCACTGTCAAGCCAAAGAAGAAAAACAGAGATAGCTGGTGGCTTAATATGAAATTTAAATTAAAATGCGTTATAAAAATTAATATTGTTAATATTTTTGGACACTTCTTATAAATTTTTGTGACATCCTTATCTTTTAAATAAAACTTCTGAATTCTATCGTAGCCAAATAGCATTGGTCTCGGCCATGTTGTGTTCCTACGGTGAGTAAGGTCTCCAGAGGTCCACTTGGGGGGGGGGGGGGGGGGGGGGGGGGTAGGGAGAGTTGGCAACGCGTGAGTGATAACCCAACTTTTTTTTTTTTGCAATAAATCCGTTTGCACGTGTTACCACACTTCCATGATGGATCGACATAATAATTATGCCGTCGGGAAACCATAATACTCTTGTAAATAATCATTTTGGTTGAGCTCCGTGCAAGGTGTAAAATATTTATGACGATTGCAAAGATATTAACGGTGGTTATTTAAGCGACGCTGTAATTTTTTCTTTTTCAGTTTTGTCAACAACTTTTTATGTATCGCAGAGGAATTCCCAAAACGATAAAATGAGCTTCACGGTTCATTGCCTTTAAATAATATTGAATGTTTTTAGATAAAAAAAATTAAATAGGCATCTGCGGAGGACCAGCAGCGCCATGGAGTCAGACCTCCGTCTGACTCCATGATCATATTTTTTAAGTTTTGCATATAAGTTAGTAAGACAACTAAATAAACATTTTCTTTGTTTCATTGTCAATCTTTCTGTAGTCGTTTTCAATTTCGGCTTTATATAAGACGCAGTTAAGGTAATGTAGTTTCGATTAGTCCCCCAATTAGTGCTAGAAATGACGATTCTTCTTTACCAAAATATAAAAAAATGGACGGGTTGCACTCCGGGAGTGCCAGCAGTAGTGAAAATTTAAACATCAACATTGTGCATTTTTGAATATTTTCTTACGCTTTTTCGATCAGGCTACGGATCTGAAGCGAGTTTAACATTTTTTTACCCATCTAAAAATATGCCACGCCGCTAAAGAAGTTTTCACTTCAAAAATCTCAGGTACACTAAAGTTTATGTATATACCGTGTTTAATGCCAGCGCGGATCAAGACGAATAGCTTTGTTTACTAAATCTAGATTAACTGGTTTGAGACAGTGACTTACTGTGTATTGTTTCGCTCTCTTTGTTTACAGTCATCATGGTTTAAATTAAACCTTTGATTGTGTTGCTATTGTTTTATTCAACATTACGTTTGTTAACACGTAAGTTTTACAACACATTGTTAAAGAATGAAATCGTTTGATCTTCTGTATAGGAAACCAGGTCGTAATACATCCACCACCCCCACCTGGTAACCTACTCATATGATTAAATTCTCATTTCTACAAGAGCCATTCTAATGAAATAGGTTATAAAGTACGCGCCAAAATTTGTGCTCAAAGTTTATCAAACAATTGAAAATCTATTGTCTATAGAGCGAGCCTGCCGCGTGGGCGACCCGCATAAGAAGAATTTTTAACATTGAAAATGTTTATGGGAACGATTTCACGAAATACACAAAATCTGCAATAACTTTTAGAAATTTAGGGTTACGGGGTCAGACGAGGGCTCAAAAGGAGCAGAATTTATCGAGACACATTATAGCGTTGAAAGTTTGAAAATTGGCTGGCAATTTTTTTTTATCGAAAATGTTTGTAAAAATAATGACATTTACGTTTTCGATAAAGACTCGCTCACATACCTAACAGGATGTTTATAACGTGCAGTCGCTCATAACCGTCTAGCTACTATGGTACATTTTCAATGTACTAAGATTCTTGCGTACTACGTAAAGTCTGTGGATTTTTTACCTATGCTAATAATGCAAGCAAGGTCGTGAAATTTTGTAATAAATAAATAACATCATATTGTGGCTATGTAAGCTACAATATGAATACTATTGTATAAAAATTCGAGTACCTACATCCCTTCATGCAATATTTGAAAAGCTGAATCATATACGGCCTCTATCACCACTTTCCTTAGCTCCCTGTACGTATAAATGTGTTCATATAGTCTTCATAGATACAACTATATACGTTAATGCATTAACGTTGTAAATCAGTACAGGTCCACCGCAGGCCGAGGGTGTGTGGTCAGCATAATGAGATCTGCGGCGATATGACATTACACTAGTAATTAGCAAAGTAATATGGAGGAAGAATATATTTCTTTATAAAAGCAGTGTTTGTGATACTGAAAAGACTGAAAGAAAACCTCGTATTGTAAGTACTTACTCGCTGCTAGCATTTTTTGAAGTGAAAACTTCTTCAGCGGCGTTTGGCACCTTCTTTGACGCACGGCACGACCGAACACAAAACACGAACACTTTGTCCGCACGGGCGTACCACTAACGAACATCAAACAATTTGTTTGTCAAAAGTGTTCGTGTCGATCCAATTTGGTTGTTATTTGTGGACGATGTTCTCAGCACGACCGAACAAGAACATTGTTAACACGAACATCGAACCAAAAGAGTAAGGCTTGGTAGCCTCTTTTGTTCGACACCATGTAGTGGTTTAAGTAGAACTATGTTTGTAGGTGTTCATGTTCGCTTTTCTAATTTACATCCACACGTGCGAACCGCATGTTTCGTGTTCGAAGTTCACGTTCACCATGTTCTTGTTCGGTCGTGCGTACACGCCTTTAGATAGGTAAAAAATGTTAAACTCGCGTCAGATCCGTAGCCTGATCGAAAAAGCGTAAGATTCCCAACCATTCCAAAATATTCAAAAATGCACAACGTTGATGTTTAAGTTTTCACTTCTGCCGACACTCCCGGAGTGCAACCCGTCTTTTTATTTGTTTTATTTTTAGTTATATACAGTGGCTGATTGTGGCCAGTGATTTTTTATTCCATTAAGCCAAACAAGTTGACTTTGCCCACCTGATATTGAGCAGTAGTGGAGTCCAGAAGTGAGTCCCATCGGCACAGCAGACAGGAAGCGCAGTCACTGATCAGTTTCACCTTGTTGGTCTGAAAAACTTTCTCACGCTCCGTTTGAAAAACCCAGGATCAAAGGAAGGAAACACTTGAACAGGCAGCACGTTCCATATTTTAGTGGCATGACACAGTCAAATAGCGTGTGAAACGATATTTCACTTGGCCATAGGTTTTTGTTCTTGTAGATATAAACGAGTGTGTGTGCATGAAATTGAACATAATAAATTTGACGTTTGTCTTGGTTTTGTCTGGATGGTTTCTATACATGTGGAATAAGTATATACTTACAAAAAATATTTATTATATATACCCATTACCCTTAATACAAGCTTTGCTAATTTTGAGAATAAATGGCATTGTGTGATTCGTCCAAAAATATTTATTTATTTATTTGCATCTCACTTACGAAAATCGCATCAAAGTTTTAACCTTAGTAGGTAGAGCTTGTGTGTTACCATAAAAGGACACTTTAAACAACTTAATTTCATACTGTACTTACCAATCTTAATTAAATAAACACTCCGTAATTTCACATATCATTTTCTAATCTATTATTGGAACAATTTTATGCCCGGTTTCAATAATGCCTCCTAGCGTCCACCGCCTCCTAACTTATTACTACTACTAGCGAATGCTATGGTATTACTGTTTTAAACCATATTTTAATACCACAATGTTCAATTTTGCGTGTAGTTGCCACTGTATTTGTAGTTTCATTGCAAAACATTATTAAAATTTAAACAGCGTTTACCTGAATGTGTTAATATTGGAATAATTTCAACGCAATTACAAACCTGTTGTGTAATTATTATAGTATGTAATTTGGTTGTTGGCAGCCCACAGATTAGTGGTGTAGCGGCTGAATAAACTATTACTTGGACTGTATTAATATAATGTAAATGTCAATGCGTTGGCGTGTTTTATGCTACATTGAGGTCTTTGTATATTAGATATAACGGACACATGATTGAAAATCTGCAATGGATTATGAAGTACGCGAATTGTCGTTTTCTGGACTATATTTAGCCAAAGTTGCAGGGATGTTATGGAAATGTTCTGATGTTATTATCACTATGTATTAAAATTGCTATCTAAATTTAGAAAATACATTTAAATATGTGTAAATCTTATTTTTTTTGTATTGTTGTGTCGTTGAAATAGTATAACAATATAAAAACCTTTCTTAAAGAATTGTCCATGAAAGGCCTGGACAAGAATGTGGGGAGGAAGAAAACGATAGAGAATATGATAGAGGGGAGGGGGGACCACTTACTGGAGTGGTAGAGCAATTATTATGAAATGGGCTTGCTCGACCGGGGAAGTACCACTCTCTCACAGAATATCCACGTGAAGCAGCAATGCGTTTCGTTCGATGAGTGAGAGATTCGGAAGCCCAACTTCTTCCCTTTCCCCTCTTTCCCCCGTCTTCTTTCCCTTCCCTTCCTCCTTCCTTTCATCCAACCCCCTTGGTGGACAACTCATTGGTAGCGCCCCTGGTGTTACTGATGTGCATAGGCGGCGGTGACCGCTTTCCATCAGGTGGCCCGCTTGCTTGTTTGTCTGCTGTATGACATAAAAAAAAAATAAAAAAAACACCGTGCAAAACGAAAACTGACACGATAAATGTAAATAATTCCGAAACAGATCATTGTATCGAAAAATGAAAATGATGAAAAATCTTCCCACACCCTCAATGTTTTGAAGAGACCTATCTAACGATATCCCACAAGATGGGGGATCATTTTCACTTTACATGTAGAGGAGGCACCCCAAAAATTTTTTTTTTACAAAATTTTCTTCTAGCTCTTTGTTAGCATTGTGTGTATACATACCAAATTACAGCTTTCTAGCATCAAGCGCCTAGGCGCTAGACCGCGGACAGACAGACAGAAAGACAGACATGGCGAAACTATAAGGGTTAATTGTAGTTTTTGAAATTGATTTTTTGAAAGAAAAATTTCACCTCCTCCCCCCAGGTGGGATTCGAACCCACGACCCCTCGATTTCCGGCCGAGTGCTCTAACCACTGAGCTACCGAGAAGGTTAGTAATGGTGGTGAAATTTCTCATTTCTTTTAAACTGCGTAAGTCGCAGAGCTCGCCATCTACCTGAAGGTTTTACAACCAAGCAGGTTTAGTAGCCCATCGTTACAGATTGAGATTCTACTATTTTTAGATAACGGTCACTATACAATTTATGATTTTTATTTATAGTTGTTAGGCAACTAGCCATTCATATTTTTGAAATTAATAGCTCAGTGGTTAGAGCACTCCGCCGGATATCGAGGGGTCGTGGGTTCGAATCCCACCTGGGGGGAGGAGGTGAAATTTTTCTTTCAAAAAATCAATTTCAAAAATATGAATGGCTAGTTGCCTAACAACTATAAATAAAAATCATTAATTGTAGTTTACTACGGAACCCTAAAGAAGGAATTGAAATATGAAACTCATGAAAGATGCGAATTTAACAATTAAAATGGCATTCGCTTATTAAAAGCGGTTTCCGAGATAATGAGACTTAAACATTTCATGGGCACGGTAATTAGATAAATCATTTCATGGGTACGGTAATTAGATAAATATGGTAATTAGAAAAGATCAATATTATTGTTAAAATACATAAGTACAGTCAGGAGCACGTTGAGCTTTACACTTGCAGTTCAATTTTGGGTCTTATGACATAGAACTTAAGAATGGTACAAAGTCCAATATGTAAAGGTCGACCTGCTCTTGACTGTACTTACACTAAAAGTACATAGAAAACATGCCATCACATAAAATGTTTGTTCTGTACTAGAATGTCATCCGTGCCGAAATTTGTCATTTTAAAATCTTTTGTACTAACCGTAGAAATTTGGTACTATGTATGTATTTAAGCAAATAAATATATTATTTTAAACTTTTGAAGCTGAAATAATTTATACTTTATCCAAAAAGTTTATAAGAAATATATCTAATCTCAGCAAGCATCAAATCAATCATCTCGAAAAAAATACCAAACAATAAAACAGATTCATATAAGGTGTTCTTCCATTGGAATTGCCCATAATTTCCGTGACGTTCCACCATATTTTGTATTAAATCAGGAGTCACCGAGTTTTGTATTATTACATTTTCACGCGTCGACTCGCGTGCCATTCAAAATGTTACGATATTTCTTTCATATCCAGTGAAATAGTATTCCGAATGGTAAAAATCTGATTTATTTACCTTTCTATATAATTCACAAACTACCTTCGACAGTGTGTAGGTTTGATCCACGTACGCGACAAATAAATAAATAAATATAAATATATATATAAATATATATATATATACACAAACACAAGTGCCATATATATATATATATGACACTTGTGTTTGTCACAAAGAATTGTTGTTGTGTTTAACACAAGTGCCATATATACAGAGGGTAGAGGATTGAACATGGAATAATGGCAGAAAGGTGAGATGGTCTGCTACATGCTGAACGAAAAAAATTTGACCTAGGGCCCATAGTTTTTTTTAAATGATTTTTTTTTAATTTCCACCAAACTTTCTTCCTTCGTGAATTTGAAGTACTATAACTTTTTTTTTATTGGATCAATCGGCCAGTTTATTTTTTTATTCTTATATTAACTGTATGTAGCTTACTTTTAAATTGATATTTGTCGGTTAGAGTTACCACAAAAAATGATATGAGTCCTCAAACATCAAAAATACGAAAAGTACACGCCGAGCGTTCAACTTTGGACTGCTGTAAAAAAAAAACTAAAAGTGGTACTGCAGTTCTAATTCTAGGAAAACAGCTCTAGTTCGTGCCCTTTGGAATGGTATTCAATTTACATAGTACTTTTTTTTCTAAGTAGTCTTTTTCGTACATTCTATCATGAAATTTACCATTTCTGACAAAAATCCTTTAAAGAAAATTATAAATCAAAATAATGTTACGAAACAAAGAGCGGGATGGTTACACAAGGCAGGTAGAAACGTTAACGTTTCTCTTAATCAATATCAGCATCCGTTCTTCCTTTTTCACTCTTCATAGGTGGGCAATGCATCCAAGACCTTGTAGTGGTGAAGAGTGGTAAGTGGTAAGCAATCACCGCTGCCTATTAACATCTACGATTTTTTTATGACACGAAGAGGACAAACTAGCTAGCAAATCACCTGATGGTAAGCAATCACCGCTGCCCATAGACATGCACAACTTTTTTTTTGACACGAGGAGGACAAACAAGCACCTTATGGTAACCAATCACCGATTACAATGAAAAAGGAAGGACCGGGAAAGGAAAGTTAATAAGGGAGTAGGAAACAGGTGGTGTATCAGGCTTCCGGCTCTCTCACTCATCCTACGAAACACGGGGGACATACGAGGTACTGTCCCGGTCGAGCTTGCCCATTTACGAGCTACTACTAGTTCATAGTAGTGGCTACGCTCTACCACTCTTCACCACTACAAGGTCTTGGATGCATTGCCCACCTATGAAGAGTGAAAAAGGAAGAACGGACTGATAATGATGAACCATAACCATCCCGCTCTATGTTTCGTAACATTTTTTAGATTTATTTTCATTGAAGTATTTTTGTCAGAAATGGTCAATTTCATGTAGAAAGTACGAGAAAGACTACTTAGAAAAAAATAAACTATACAAATTACATACCATTCGAAAGGGCATGAACTAGAGTTGTTTTCCTATAATTAGAACTGCTGTACCACTTTAAGTTTTTTTTTTTACTGCAGTCCAAAGTTGTACGCTCGGCATGGACTTCTCGCCTTTTTGATGTTTGAGGGCTTATAATTTTTTTCCTGGTAACTCTAACCAACAAATATCAATTTAAAAGTAAGCTACATTCAGTTAAGATAATAATAAAAAAATAAGCTGGTCGATTGATCCAATAAAAAAAAAGTTATAGTACTTCAAATTCACGAAGGAAGAAAGTTTGGTGAAAATAAAAAAAAAATCATTTAAAAAAAACTATATATATATATGGCACTTGTGTCTGTCTCTAGCCTGAGTGTTTTCTATCCTATCCTACTAATATTATAAAGGCAAATGTTAGTGTGTATGTTTGTTACTTCTTCACGGTCAAATGGCTGGACAAATTTTTATGATATTTGGTATGTAGGTAGCTGATACCTTGGATTAACACATAGGGTACTTTCTATCCCGAAAAGTACGCGATTCTCGTAGGATATGGTCAAAGATCAGAAACAGATGGCGCTGCTGTGCATAAAATTAAACGCGGGTTAGTTGATTGTAATCCTAGTTTACTTTTGGGTCAAGGGGCTGATTTTCGTAACAAAAACCGATTCTATTCCGATTCAAACACACTCGCTGTCCCGTTCAATTTCTATTTTGTATGAGTGAGAGAGACAGCAATTGAATTTGAATCGCAATAGAATCAGGTTTTGTTAGGAGAATAGGGGGTCTGGTGGCGGCTGTATGAACACATGAGTAAATAAATTTTATTTACTCATGTGGTATGAATGTGTAGAATTTGTTATTAACTACCGGAACCCGTGCAACTTCGTTTGCGTGTAACCCGCTTTCCCGTGGGAATTTCGGATTGTATTATATTTTATAAACCTTCCTCTTGAATCACTCTATTATTATTTATTTTTTTATACCACACAGGTGGCAAACAAGCATACGGTCGGCCTGATGGTAAGCCGTCACCGTAGCCTATAGACGTAAGCAATACCGGGGGTATCACTCACGCGTTGCCAACCCTCTCAACCCCCCCAAGTGGAGCTCTGGAGACCTTACTCACCGTAGGAACACAACATGGCCGAGACCAATGCTATTTGGCTACGATCTTCTGTAAGGTGGAGGTCCTTCCCCAGACGGGCTGCTCCGATTTGAGCGGATTATCCGCTGTGCCCTACCTCTCTTAAAAATAAAAAAAATAAAAACGAAATCTGACGTGTAGTTTCGGTTTAAAGAACTTTATTTCTCATTAAGATATAATATCACTTACATGAGAACAAACAAAAACAATTACATTTGTTTTACATTATTTTTTTTCACCTCTCAGTGTGGGTAAAAATATATTACATTACAATCACAGTGCAGTTGTCCAACCGCTAGGAAGCGCGTTCTGTGCATAATACGTCACGAGTAGTAACGAGTTTTTTTTTTTAGGCGGTGGCCCAAGTTAAAAAATTAAGCCAATTTAATATCACGTGGATTCCTTATTATAAATGTAATTAAATAGTCTTTTTTTTAAACAATTTAGAGAAGTCGCTTCTTTCACTGTTTTTGGAAGTTTATTATAGATTTGTGCTCCCCTAAACGTTAAATTATTTTTACCATAATTCGTTCTTACATTGGTTTAAAGATGAAAGAGTTTAAAGATCTAAGCATAGGTAGGAGTATGTAATTGTATGTTATTAATACCATTTTAAAAGAGCAAGTGCTAAGTTTCTTGCCAGTTCTTCTGAGCAAAAATCTGCCGTCTGAAATGGTGGTAGGAAAAAATTGTACGATTCAAAAGAGCTTATAGGTTTAGGCCTATTTGAATAAAATATTTTGAATTTTAATTGAATTTGAATTTAGGAACAGACACAGAACATTTTATCTATGTACATATATATATATCTATGTATATATATATATACATAGATAAAATGAAGTCGCGCTGTCTGTCATTTCCTAAATTCAAATTCAATTAAAATTCAAAATATTTTTATTCAATATATATATATATATAAAAGGAGAAGCAGACTGACTGACTGACAGACTGACTATCAACGCAGGGCCTAAACTATAAGGGTTTGAAACTTGAAATTTTGCACAGGGGTTCCTTCTATAACGTAGGGGAGCACTATGAAAGGATTTTTCAAAATTCCCACGGGAAAGCCAGATATACGCAAACGAAGTTGCGCGGGTTTCGCTAGTACGATATAAAGATTATGTCTTGCTGATCACATAAATATTTTTACTATACGAGAATCGAAACCGCACTCAGTACTTACATACGTAACGCTACGAAATCATAAGCCACCGCTCTGTCAAAATGTTTGATTAGATACAAAAGCAATCTAATAAAAAAATTCTTTGTTACAACAAAAGTTACATATAAATAATGTAAGCAATTCTTTACGTTTTGAACGTTCATCAATCATAATGATTGATTTTCAATTTATTTTTATGAATGGTTATTTATTTTGAGGTAGATTCTTGTGGTTGATGAATAAGAATAACAGAATGATCCTTCTATTCACCAGTGGTAGACCCGAGCATGTCTTATACATGCCGCGTGGCCGCGCACGGCGCGTTCGTACGGCGTTCATACGGCTACCGCACGGCGACCGCAAGGCGACCGCACGGCGACCGCACGGCGACCGCACGGCGCGTTCGTACGACGATCATACGGCGACCGCATGGCGACCGCACGTCGACCGCACGGCGGCCGCTCGGCATGTATTTGTGGACTAGTCATAGTCAATAAAGTTTAATTTACAATTTCGCGCTGTTGCCGTGCGACGGCCGCGCACACATTTTCGCGTTATCTCAATGCGACCTAACCATTCCCACTTTCTTGCTTGTATGACATTAAAAGTACAAAACAAAATTAACTATGAACCAAACAGCGCTAATTATAATCACAAACATCTACAACATAGAAAATGTAGCAATTCAACAGAGTTATAAAATTATGTTTATATTAATTTATGGGTTGTCCAAACATCCACATTATTAACAAAAGCCTACACAAACACATTAAAGTTTGTTACAATATGATAGTTTGTTTAGGGCGAATTACATTCTATGGTACTTGAACTTATCATAACCTTATACAGAAAACAGTTTTATTGTTACAACTAAAATAAATGTTAATACGTCATTCGAATGTTTTGTATACCTCTCGTACAGTCAAGAGCAGGTCAACCTTTACATATCGGACTTTATGCCATTCTTAAGTTCTATGCCATAAGAGCCAAAATTGTACTGCAAGTGCAAGGCTCAACGTGCTCCTGACTGTACATACTGTTGTGGAGGTGGTGCGATGTAGTGTCGGTGTTAACTAAGTGAAGTAATTAAAATGCACCAACACGATCACAACAAAGTTTATTATTAGAAGGAGAAAGAGCACAACACAATAATAGTTCAGGTGGAAAATAGAAGATAGATAACAGACAGAATATGACAACAGAAAACTATAAAATAAATAACGCGTAAAGTAATATCTGGTAGGCAATAAAAATTATAAATTAAATGATGCGACAGTGATTACTAATTAATGTTAGTCTACATCGATGCCTAATTCACGAGTACCTTGAACGCGGCGGCCGGTGACCTTCCGGCGCGCGTGCAAGCAAAACTGCTGACGCGCAGATTTCGTTTTCCATATATCTAACAAAAGTCTGCGCGTCCGCTTGTACATACAAACTATTTATTATTTATAAAGTGATGAAATGAAATATGTAATTACAAATCTATGTTATCTTAATAATATATATTGTTGAATTTATAAAATACTATTTATAAATTTATGCTATGTATATTTCAACTTTTGAATAATCACAAAATATTTATAAAATATATACTATTTATGTGACGGCACGCCACATCACCCCCCTCCAGAGCCCGTCAAGGGCGATAATAGGATGGAAAACGCACGGAACGACCTGAACGTGTCCTTCGGATATCATTTCCTCGCTCAGGGAGTGCGCTGTGTTTTGATGGCTTGCCTTGTGTATCTGTGTGTGTATTTGACGGAATAGTGTTTGAGTTTGTGTGTGAGGGTGTATCATGTGTGGTGTTGGTATCATTCAGTATGTAGGCTGGTTTAAGACGGTCTATCGTTACTGTGACAGGTTTACCACGAAGGATAATTTTAAAAGTTTTATCCCCTCTTTCCACAAGTTCATGAGGGCCAGAATAAGCAGGTGTAAGCGATCCGCGGCAGGTATCATCACGTAGAAAAACGTGCGAAGCAGTTGCCAAATCTTTAAAGACGAAGATCGAATGTCTGCTATGGTGAACAGTTGGTGCTGGCTTCAATTTCCTAACGAACGATCTAAAGCGCGCCATGTAGTCAGTCATGTCAGTCACAACATCTCCGCCGGCGAGGAAAAATTCACCAGGGAGTCTAAGTGGCTCGCCATAGATGAGTTCGGCTGAAGAAGATGACAAATCCTCTTTGAAAGATGTTCTAATACCTAACAAGACGAGAGGCAGTGAGTCTACCCAGTTGGTATTAGAATGGCAGGTGATTGCAGCTTTCAGGTGGCGATGGAATCTCTCCACCATCCAGCGTGCAACGGTGCACGCTGGATGGTAGGCAGTGGTTCGTTTGTGTTGAAAGCCTACTAGTTCCGACAAGTGTTTAAAAAGTGCAGACTCAAATTGTCTACCCCTGTCAGTGACAATGCTCAATGGACAACCATATCTTGAGATCCAACCCGATATTAAAGCCTTGGCAACTGTTTCGGCAGTGATCTCCTGCAAGGGTACTACCTCAGGCCACCGCGTGAACCTATCGATTGCCGTGAGACAGTACCGAAATCCTTGACACAGAGGTAATGGACCTATCAAGTCAATGTGGATGTTTGCGAACCTAGAGCTTGGCGGAATGAAAGAGCCTAGTGGTGCAGAGACATGCCGGGTGACCTTTGATCGCTGACAAGCGAGACAGGACCTTGCCCACTCACGGCAGTCTCTTCTAATACCTGGCCAAACAAACCTATCCGAAACCAATTTTACAGAAGCATTCGCACCGGGATGGCTGTAAGAGTGTAGGCTATCAAAAACCTGTCGACGATATGGCTTCGGGACATATGGTCTAGCGCTACCATCTCTTTCCTCGCAGTACAATTCTGCTTTGACACCTCGCATTTGGATCTTCGTCAGACATAACGAAGTGGATTTCTCCAAAAGAAACTGCAGTTCCGGATCGGAGTGCTGAGCATCTGCTAGCAGATCAAGATCGACGGGTTGCGCAATCTCTTCGATCCTGGAAAGGGTGTCCGCCACTACGTTGTCTTTACCAGAGATGTGTCGAATATCCGTGGTAAATTGGGAAATATAGTCTAGATGACGAAACTGACGAGGAGAGCAATTTTCCTTGCGAGAGTGAAAGGCGAAACACAAAGGTTTATGGTCGGTGTAGATGACAAAATTCCTAGCTTCGACCATATGTCTAAAATATTTGATGGCCTCGTAAATAGCCAGAAGTTCTCGATCGTAGGGCGAATACTTCTGCTGTGTAGGAGATAATTTCCTAGAGAAGAAAGCGAGAGGTTGCCATCCCTCGTCTTCCTTGTGTTGCTGTAACACGGCACCTATGGCAGTATCCGAAGCATCAGTTACGATAGACAGTTTGGCATTACAATCAGGATGAGCCAGTAATGCTGCCCGACAAAGATCCTTCTTGCAGTTGATAAATGCTTCTGCTTCTATCGCCGTGAAATGGACTGGATGGGAACCTTTGACAGAACCTTCGAGCAAGGCGTTCAAGGGAGCTTGATGTTGAGCAGCTTCTGGAATAAACCGCCTGTAGAAGTTCAGCATCCCTAGAAACCTACGAAGTTCGCGTACAGTTTTGGGCGCAGGGAAATCCTGGATGGCATCGACTTTGGCAGGAAGCGGCTTTGTGCCCTCAGCTGAAATAAGGTAGCCTAAGAATTTGACTTCTGAGGCACCGAAGACGCACTTGGAAGTATTGATGACCATGCCATATTCCTGCAGCCTGGAAAACAAAGTACGGAGATGTCTCTTATGTTCTGCAACATTTTTTGAGAAGACTAGGAAGTCGTCCAAGTACGGATAACAGAAGTCCAGGCCGCGCAGCATCTCGTCCACAAAACGCTGAAATGTCTGTCCGGCATTACGAAGTCCGAACGTCATGTACGGGAATTCGAACAGGCCGAAGGGAGTTGTAATCGCGGTTTTGTGGATGTCGTCGGGATTCAAAGGAATCTGATGGTAAGCTTTCATCAAATCGATAGTAGAAAACACCTTACAACCTGAGAGACTGTGTGAAAAATCCTGTATATGGCGAATCGGATATTTATCTGGTACAGTTCTGGCGTTCAGCATTCTGTAATCGCCACAGGGACGCCAACCGTTGTCCTTTTTAGGGACGAGGTGTAAGGGTGAAGCCCAATAAGATTCGGAGGGTCTGGCTATACCACTCTGGAGCATAGTGGCAAACTCCTCCTTAGCAATTACTAATTTGTCCGGCGCCAGCCTACGAGGTGTACAAGAAATGGGTGGGCCGGGTGTAGTGCGTATATGGTGCACTGTATTGTGTGTAGGTGTGCGGTGTGTACCGTGTGGGCGAGTGATGTCAGGGTATTCTCTGAGTATGTTGTGAAAGTCAGACTCACCAGTTACACTCTTGACCGAAGAAATAATATCGGAAGGTCGTGCAAGCAAAGCCACGGTCGAAAGGCTTGTATTGTTGTCAATAAGGCGTTGGTTCCTGCAATCAACAACGAGATTAAAAAATGACAAGAAATCCACACCTATTATCGCCTTTGTCACATCGGCCACAATAAATTGCCACGGAAAGTCACGGCGCAAGCCTAGGTTTAAGACTAAATTAATGTGACCGTATGTGTTGCTATGGTGGTACCATTTGCCGCACATAAAGCATAGTCCGATCGAGCCCGTCGTTCCTTAAAATAAGACCGGGGGAAAACACAAAGGTCACTTCCGGTGTCCACTAAAAATTGCATTTTCGTCCGTTTGTCCGTCACGAATAGGCGACCGGTGTTAACGCAATCGTCGGCCGCCATTACCGATTGCTCAACCCGTTTCCCGACACACTATAGTCACACGGTCTTATACACTTTTTAGCGTTGTCCCGAAATTTAGCGTGGTACCAACAAATCGGGAACTTCCTGTAATTGGAGTGCGACCGGGTTGTAGATCGGGAACGACTTCGATCTCGCGGCTGTTGTCGACGATGGCCTTCTCTCGTCATATGGTCAATCCTATTCGTCAGAGCCGCAACTTGCTTGGTAAGCTCGGCTATTTGGTTGACCTGACTACCAACTGGAGATGTTGAGCAGGGTGCTGATGTTGACACCGCGTTCATGTTAGGAGAAACGACGTCGTGAACACGATCCGCTAGCTCGGCTAATTCTTCCAGGGTGGCCTTAGGTTGTGACGCAATGACCGTCTGTAGACCTGGTGGTAAGCGACTCGTCCAGATGGTGCGTAAAAATTCTTCGGGTATCCTGGGTCCGGCTAAATTCTGCAGGTGTCGCAGGAATTGCGAAGGTCTTCTGTCGCCCAGCTCTTCATGTACGAGGAGCCGCTTCACCTCCTTCTCCCGTGACGCCGACAACCGCTTAATAAGCTCTGTCTTGAGCTTAGTGTATTTGTCGGCCGCTGGTGGTGAGGTGATGATGTCTTCTACTTCTGCTGCTATGTGTGGTTCCAGCTGGGCAGCTGTGCCCAATTGCGTGGTAGAAGCAGGTGCTGTCGGCGGTGATACCAGCCAACAGGAATTGGCTCTCGAGCTGCGCGAACCATAACGATGGTTTTTCGGAGTAAAACGGTGGTACCTTGACTCCGACGCGGCAGGATTCTGGAGTGCTCATCTTGTGTACAGTACGGGGTCACCAGTGTAGAGGTGGTGCGATGTAGTGTCGGTGTTAACTAAGTGAAGTAATTAAAATGCACCAACACGATCACAACAAAGTTTATTATTAGAAGGAGAAAGAGCACAACACAATAATAGTTCAGGTGGAAAATAGAAGATAGATAACAGACAGAATATGACAACAGAAAACTATAAAATAAATAACGCGTAAAGTAATATCTGGTAGGCAATAAAAATTATAAATTAAATGATGCGACAGTGATTACTAATTAATGTTAGTCTACATCGATGCCTAATTCACGAGTACCTTGAACGCGGCGGCCGGTGACCTTCCGGCGCGCGTGCAAGCAAAACTGCTGACGCGCAGATTTCGTTTTCCATATATCTAACAAAAGTCTGCGCGTCCGCTTGTACATACAAACTATTTATTATTTATAAAGTGATGAAATGAAATATGTAATTACAAATCTATGTTATCTTAATAATATATATTGTTGAATTTATAAAATACTATTTATAAATTTATGCTATGTATATTTCAACTTTTGAATAATCACAAAATATTTATAAAATATATACTATTTATGTGACGGCACGCCACACTGTCCTTCCGTATATAAAACTTGAATCATATCTATACATAATAACATAATATTAAGTATAATATTTTATTACAACTTACTGTAAAACAAAAGTCTTTAAAGTAATAATATAGGAAAGTAGGCGAGTAGACAAGTAGACGAAGTAGGAAAGTAGACGAGTAGACAAGTAGACGAAGTTGGAAAGTAGGCGAGTAGACAAGTAGACGAAGTAGGAAAGTGAACGAGGTAGGAAAGTAGACGGAGTAGACGAAGTAGGAAAGTAGACGAGTAGACAAGTAGACGAAGTTGGAAAGTAGACGAGTAGACAAGTAGACGAAGTAGGAAAGTGAACGAGGTAGGAAAGTAGACGGAGTAGATGAAGTAGGAAAGTGAACGAGGTAGGAAAGTAGACGGAGTAGACGAAGTAGGAAAGTAGTCGAAATAGGAAAGTAGACGAGGTCCCCCGGAGGGTAAAAAACAATGTAATCACAAACAGTTTGTTCCTAACAGAGATATAATTTGGTTAGGATTTTCAGGTCACTTAGAATGTTCTAAATTGAATAGTAACAATTTACTCCAATTGTGTTTGTACTGGCCAACTCGCGCAGCCACTTTGGCAAATTAATATTGTAAATAGCTCTTGCTTTGTCGTAAATCTACAGGATGATTACGATCTTGTAGGCTATTGATAGTGATTATTGCGACATAAATCTACGCTACGACACAAATTTAAAAAAATCATAGAGTGATAGCGTCGCGGTTAAAAAAAATATTTTGTTTTAGATTATGTACCAAAGTAAACTACTATTAATAATTGTATATTAATTGTTTTATTAATTATAGTAATTGTATATAGTGCCCAAAAAAGGTATTTTATTTCTTACTGTACTTTAAACGCGCATCGGACGCGCGTTTCAGTGACGCCCTTTTTCGGTTTTCACAGCGGTTCGGTTCGGTTTATGGGCGCGTTTTCCACCGTAGTTCGTGTACACACATACGTACATCAGGAGTTCAAGTTGACTTTTATCGTAGTTAGCCATAGATTTATTATAACTTACTAGCGTAAGAAGATTGGCAATGCAAAAGAGATAGATCATAGCATACGCGTTTGTTAGAGCGAGATAGATAGACGAGACCATTTTTCCTATACACGCTATGGGCTTGTATCGCCCTAACGTCAGTCATGTTAAAGCAAATCCCACTAATTTCTACAAAATTTATGGTTTTTAAGTGTAATTTTGGTGTTAATTCGACGTGATTAAATATGGTTACCTGTGCAGTGCCTGGATGTAACTCAAACTAAAAGGAAAATTCACAAAATTATATATCTTGCTTGCACACATGTACATTCCACGCACACTAGTGTATTTTGTTTTTGGTCTCGCCTTAATCAAACAAAGCCGATCTATAGGTACGCTAGTATATACTAAATTTATGTACACTAAATACCTTATGTAAGAGCGATAGCACACGGAGTATTTTAAACATTTCACACGCAAGTACGATTTTCGTTTGGCTGTCTAAATGCAATGTTTTAGAAGTTTTTATGCACGAAAAATTATTTCATTTTATCACATTAATGCTCTGAAACTCTGAATGCATAAGAATTCAACTTAAACTTAAACAATAAAAAAAAACATATAAAGTATACGTATCGTTTTTGGTCTCGCCCTAAATATTATATCGCCAATCTATGGCTAGTTTAAAATAAATCTATGGTCTTTACAGTGGCCATTCATCATTGGAGTTAAAGTATCTGACAAATGTCTGTCAAATATTATAATTGACAGGATACGTTAAAAACTGAATATTTTAACGGGATGACACAAATCAGTCGGCACCTTAACTACCTAACGAACCGTACTCAATTCATCAATTTATATGACAGCGTAGCCGTATTCAAAATGTGTGTGACGGTGATTGTTTTAAATCAGGATTATTGGAAATATTTCAAGTTTACAGTAAACTAGTTGATGCCTGCGATGTTACCCGCTTTTTATTATATATATACACATACATAATTATACCTATACACATACATATTTTATGCACAGCAGCGCCGTCTACTTTATAAAGTGCCATTGATTTTTTATTTTTTTCATTTTTATACTACTAAGGTGGCAAACAAGCATACGGCCCGCCTGATGGTAAGCATCACCGTAGTCTATAGACGCTCGCAATACGGGGATATCACTCACGCGTTGCCAACCCTCCCAATCCCCCCAAGTGGAGCTCTGGAGACCTTACTCACCGTAGGAACACGGCATGGACGAGACCAATGCTATGTGGCTACGATCTTCTGTGACTAACAGACTTTTGACCAATATGTTATTAATAATTCGGGATATTTGGCTCAACCATTTGAACGTGAAGAAAATAACAAACATTATTTACAATCTTTCGACTTTACAAATATTAGTCTGACTATCGGGATATACAAAATTGACATAATGACTGCTACGTACAAAATAATATGAATATTCGGAGTGACTCAGCCAAGCGAGTGCAGTCACCCAATGCCCCATCATAAATCATAACTTTGTCAAGATCCCGGGGGAAAGAAGGTATGTGATTAAAATAAACATCCCACTAATATAATACAGGCGAAAGTTCGTAAGTATGTTTGTTATACGCTATTTGGATATTTAGAAAGAAAGAAAGAAAGAAATAAATAAATAAATATTTAGGGACAATTCATACAGATTGAGCTAGCCCCAAAGTAAGTTCGAAACTTGTGTTATGGGATACTAACTCAACGATATTATATTTTATAACAAATACATATATAGATAAACATCCAAGACCCGAGGCCAATCAGAAAAAGTTCGTTTTCCATCATGACCCGACCGGGGATCGAACCCGGGACCTCCTGGGTGGCGGTCTGGCGTGGTTACCATTACACCACGGAGGTCGTCAGAAAATGGTTTATTTATTGTCTAACTTACATTTAAGAACTTAAAAAAATAACTAACAACAATAAAATAATAAAGAATGTAGATCAGACAACAAAAAGGCATCTGCTCAGCATAAACCGTGGGGTCGTCATTTACATATTATATTAATACTAGCTTTTCCCCGCGGCTTCGCTCGCGTTAATTTTATGACATAGATCTCGTTTGACAACAAAAAAAACCCATAGCGCGACTTGTTTCGCCATCTGTTGGCCGATACAGCGCCCTCTACAGTAGAAAAAATATTTTCCCATTGGAACGATATACTTTCACGGGATAAAAAGTAGCCCATGTTGGACTCTGTACCCCTAACAATATGTTTGCAAATTTTCATAATGATCGGCTGCTTAGTCAAGCCGTGAAGGAATAACAAACAAACAAACTCACTTTCTCATTTATAATATTAGTATATATTAATACAAAATAAATAAAGACAAATCACACAGACATCATTATATCATAGCGCTATTTAGATTGACATCCCGCTTAGTAACCTCTCAATTTCTGTATGAACCTGGATCTTTATTTTATTTAAAAATATGAAATGTATTGATTTGACGACCTCCGTGGCGTAATGGTTACCACGCCAGACCGCCACGCAGGAGGTCCCGGGTTCGAATCCCGGTCGGGTCATGATGAAAAACGAACTTTCTGATTGGCCTCGGGTCCTGGATGTTTATCTATATATGTATTTGTTATAAAATATAGTATTGTTGAGTTAGTATCCCATAACACAAGTCTCGAACTTACTTTGGGGCTAGCTCAATCAGTGTGAATTGTCCCTATATATTTATTTATTTTATATGACAAAAAAGGCCGTAACTGGTTTTCTTTCGCCATTTCTTTTACCAGTGGTCATTTTGCTTCTCTTTCCGAAATTCTAGTATTGTATAGAGTAGATTAAATACATACATAATTTAATAGGTACTGTAATGTAATGTTTAACGAGGGTAAGTGTCTTTGAAGCCCTACTCTGTCTAAATAAACCAATATTTTGAATTTTGAACTCAAATGGCTGGGTCAAATTTTTTGATATTTGGTATTTAGTTAGCTGATATCTTGAATTAACACATAGTGTACTTTTTATCCCGAAAAATATGCGAGTCCCGTAGGATTTGGTCAACAGTCTGATAGTCAAGTGCGCTTTATAAATTTGACGGCGCTACTGTGCATAAAGTAAAAAAAAAAAACGCGGGGAACACAGCGGGCAGCAGCTAGTAATATTATACTAGAAAATGCGAAAGCCTGTGAGTATGTATTGTGATGTTTGTTACTCTTTCACGTAAAAACGGCTTGATAGATTCGCTTGAAATTCGGTACACGGGCAGTTTATAACCTGGATTAACATATGATTTTTTTTTATTCCGGATATCAGTCCGGGATCCAGATTTGGCGGGTAAAACCGCGGGCATCGGCTAGTTTTGTCATAATACTATTTTGGATATGTTAAGAATTTATTTTAGCTCAAAACTTACGATTTGGACACGATCCAAAATTATTGTTTTAAATGTTTGTCATGCATACAAGTGTTGGTAATATTTTATCGTCGGGTTTTATGAAAAGCGAGAATATATTGAAGTGATCTAAAATATAACGTACATTCTCAGACCAAATATTATGCCTGGTCACACACAACGCACCATGTGGCGGCACCACTAATCATTAAATGAACCGTATCAACCATAAAAATAATAATAAATTAAGAAAGAAATAAAGAAAATATCTAAGAATTAGACAAATTACCAAAGTTCAAGCTAGACGAGCATAACAAATTGTTATTTGGTGATTTGCGAGCGACATTACTATTCGAGCGAGTAATCGTAACGTTTACCTATTAAAAGTTGCGCTAATACATACTCTAAGTATTTATTTTTATTGTACTAGTTCAGTCTTTTTCGAGTCGTAAGTTTGTAGAATATTTTCGTGTTGTCTGTGAGTATTTGGTATATTTTGTAGAATAATTTATAAGAGTTCGTTGCTCGATGCGTAGTCAGGACTCCTTACCGCAGTCGCATACCGACTTTATGTGACGTGTACACCATTAATTAATTTCGCTAATGGCTCATTCAGACGAGCCGAGCGCATATAACTTTACTGAGGGCGCATTTAGACGTCAAAACGCGCCCTGACGGTAGATACCACAGACGACAATGACTGTTTTGGCTGGCCACGCAAATCTGTTATTCAGCGAGTCCTAAATTATTTTAAAAATCCTTTTTTGCTATACGAAAATTCTGAAAAGTTTGGATTTTCACAGTCAATAACATTTTATGCTCAAAACTATTCACAATAGGAAAAATAGTTTTATTCGTGTATAGCTTTGACAAACAACACAGTATATTTTCATTCTATTTGAGATATAAAACACCGAGCAAGTGCGTGTTGGGCCACGCACAGTGTAGAGTTCCGTATTTGCTGCGCTTTGCTTTCCTTTGTTTGCAGATGAATGCAGTGCCATATTCTATGACATTTGTAAGTTTCATTAAATAAATTTTATTCCATAAGTTCGTCGGCTATTACTCGCTAACTTTTTTTTTTTTTTTTTTTTTTTATTTATTCAAGGTAAAAACAGAAAATATAATAACAAATATGCTGCACCACAAAAGCCGCGCAGGGCTTATCCGAGTGCCGGCTGGTCGCTCATATACAGCTTTTTTACGTTTTTATTAAATTTATATTTTTTTCTTACTAATAGAGCTATACTCGCTCGCTCGCTAACTCGCTCGCTAACTAATATAATACGTAACCGATGTTTTTCCTTCTACAAACACAACAGTTTCGGATATAGAATGGTTGGGGGAACCACTGTGTTAAACAAAAAATGGCAGGCTAAATGTAAATAATTTGTAAACGGATCATTGCATCAATAAAATATTATCGTAATCCTCTAACAACGGTGTTAACTTATTAGGAAATATCTTTTTGTGCCTATTTGTTAGCTGTGACTTATAGCCATACAAAAATTACCACTTTCTTACAAAACCTATTTGTTTTTTGTATATGAGAATAATCTGATATGTAGCATTATTTTTTGCATTCCCCACCACCGGGGTCTATTTTATAAAGGTTCTTTGATTCCTACCCTTTTCATTTACATACAAAATTACACACAAGCCCCCTTGCTTCGCGAAAAATGAGAGATTATATGGAAATTTGGACTTTCGCCAAGACTCCGATTTTACATATATTAACTGCGTTACTGTAACTACGGTGACCATGACGAATTTTGACACACGAAAATGTTTTTTTAAAATATTTGGCTGAAGTTAAGATTGGTTATAATGCAATCGCATATTGCCTGCATTATCATATAGGTACGTAATATTTATATTATTTTTTTTTATTTTTTCTACAATAAAGTAAAAAAAGAAAAATATTTATTCATTATAGCACATGAGACACAAGACAACGACATTGTTCAATGTACACTGTAACATTTAAAGGAAACAAAAAAAGGAAAAAAAAAACTTCATTTTTTTTTATTATACTGTCCTGCAACACATTTGCTTATAGTAAAAAAAAAAGTTTTCAATAATATTTTCTAAATAATATTGATTAGTTGAACTGTAACAGCTATAAAAAAATCTTAAAAAAATTCGTCTATACACAAAATAAGCACACAGAGTCACGCGAATAGCTAGTCAAGTAACACAGTTGACATCTTCTTTCATGTTATAAATTAAACACAGAGAATGCATAGAGTAATGAATGACCACGCTATACTCTGAGTGATACGTGCGCTCTGTATTTGTGGAACTGTCCGCATTTGACTATAAATTATGGCTACTCTACTCTGTGAGCTTAATAAGTGAGATATAGTACTGCCTCGACTCCCGATTCTAATATACGATAACATTGCAAACGTAAAAATTGCAAAAAAAATATTCCTTTATTTACGATTTGCAACTTTTCATTTGTCGCTCGCAAAATTGTATTGTTTCGTTTGGATTTATGAACTAAACATTACCTATTAAAATATATTTTTAGGGTTCCATTCCAAACATAATGGCAAAATAAAATCTTGAAAAATAATTTTTTTTTGGGGTGCCTCCCCTATATGCAAAGTGGGTTGAATTATTTTTTTCTTGCCCATCCCATGGTGGGGGTATCGTTAGATAGGTCTCTTAAAAGCATTAGGCAAAAAAAATATATTTATGTGGTTTACATTACAAAGAGATGATTTAATAATGTGAAAGTTATTTTTAATTTAAATGTCGTTTACTTAAAGATGTTCAATTACGAAAGTTTCATATATTTTTACTAGACACTGGCCTGTAAAATTAATTAGCCTTTTTTAATATGTTTAGCAAAAGTAAGTTAGTTTCACCTCACCTGATGATGCAGTGGATAGATCTAGTCTAGTCTAGAGATCCATCTATAGGGTGATACCTACATTGAGTGCCACTCGATGAGGTGATACGAAGACACTAAAAATTCAACTTTATTCACCCTGCCGTAACATGACAAACGCGACAAAATTTTCTCGCTCCGGTCTGCCAATAGCGTATCTCGGTTATGTCTACAGTAGACCAAACAGGCATTGCTATTGGCGAAGAAGCTTTGTCGCGTGCGAGAAACTATCTCGAGTGTGAGCATGTTAGGCTGGCATGTGAACATAGCGGAATAAACTACCTAAAAGCAAAGGCTGGTCATAAAAAATAACCCTATAGCTAAAGTTACTACAATGTTTTTCAGATAGCATGGGTACGGTGACATTTGGGATGTGAAGGGAATTTACAGGGAATTAAAAATAAATGTATCATTAATAATCTACTTTTTTGTAGTCGCATATTCTTCACTCTTTTTCTATTTCTTTTTGTACTTCCCGGTTTTTTGTTTCGAATAAAGGCGCGGTCCCACTGCTGCGCACGCTGTGCACGAACACGTGGGCCACGTGGCACATTGCAGCTGCGTGGATGACTACGGTCTACGTTTCCACAGCGTGCGCAGCGATGTGCACGCTTTGTGGAACAAGCTGTGTACCGAATTCACTGCGTGCATGGCGTTGTTGAAAGCGTTGAGCTATGTTGAGCAAGCCACGCGTTTGTCAATGACGTCACTTGATAGTTAACGTGTCCGTGGGTTGTAGTGGAAACAATCGCGTACATCCTCTTGCAAAGCAAAGCTTAACAGACGTGCGTAGCCTCTTCGTGCGCAGCAGTGGGACAGCGCCTTTAAACATGCGTGAAATGGAATAACTCAAACGTCACCGTACCCATACCATCTGAAAAACACTTTATACGCATCAAAATTCGGGCTCACAGTTTATAAAACAATTGAAAATTGATTGTTGTTATGCACTGAGCAATAAGTATGAGTTTCGAACTTCGTCAGTACGTCAGCGCGTGTCAGCCGTGTTGGCGACCAGTAAAATTACGAAACTACTAAGTGGACCACCCAAGGTATATAAAAAAACGCCAATGTACCCATCTCAAAACATTAATTATTAAACATCCGAACGAAGCTCGGGGGCAAAATGTATAAACGCGGGCCACATTTCCACAGACTATTAATATATTAATAGGGGTCCCTACCCCATGTCGCAAGGGTGTGGACTAGGCTTATTTTAATTTTAAATCAACGCTAATCTGCCCAGATGTTCGGAAGAAGTTTAGATATTGTTAGGGGATATTAAATATGCAATTCTGACAACAGTGTTTTTTGTGTCATTCAGCAGGTAAACAAACAAGCCTATGAACCTCGTAACACAAGTGCGATACTAATACGTTTTCCGGTACAAGTAAATGAATACTTAATGATAAAAGATGTAATTAAAGTTAGGAATAGAAAGGATGATGCGCCGTTACACTTTGAAAACCAATTATCGTAACAACCGTAACCGTACAAAATAGCTACATGATTATTTATATATTTCATCCATACATTGATTAATCTGTATATATAATAAAACAGTAGACCACGATATGTCTGTACTTTGAACATATTTGGCAAAAATGGAGAGCGAAGCGAAATTTTTTTTTTTGAATTTATGTCTGTCTGTCTGTTTGAACGCGCACATCTTCTAAGTTACTGAACGGATTTTAATCCTGTTTACACAGGGAGATAGAGCTCGGCTTGGAGCAGAATATAGGCTTTGTTTCATTTAAATCGCATGACAAGAAAAGGAGTTATCCTTATTTGAACATTTCACGCGGACGAAGTCGCGGGTAACAGCTCGTATACTATAATGGGTATACTATAATATATTTTTTTTAAAATTGAGCGCTTTGTGGTATATTTGATGGTAACCGTCACAAAGTCTGCTATTTAATTGGTTTTCCCTGAAGACTGTTAATTCGAACCAGTAAGCTTGCAGATCACCTGATGGTAAGCAGTCACCGCTGCCCATAGACAACTAACGACATCTTTATTTGTGTATTATTGTGTTTTGGGTTTTTATTTTTTATACCACTAAGGTGGGAAACAAGCATACGGCCCGCATAATAAGCAGATAATTTGATTCTGACTTTAGAAGACTGCTATGAGAATCAGTAGTGGGCTAATGACGTTTTTAAAACTAAATCATTATTAGGCACTAATGCTACATTAAATAAATTAATAAGATTTTAATTTTATGCTGCCATTTTATGCTGCCATGAAATGTCAGCATTTAGCAAAGTTACGATTATTTGCGTTGTTAAATTTCCGAGTTTTGTTTACCCTACAGAAATTAAGAGCTTGCATCTGAGACCATATTAATTATTCAAAAGCACATACTTAAAAGTTTAACTCTATATAAGCTCACTGGATAGGTAAAGCTATATGTCAGGTAATTATGAAGATTTCTTACCTTATTACAATATATAAAATTGAACATCAGAGGTACAAATTCCATGAAATAAAATTTAGTTCAAGGTTCCAGACAAAAGTAATTTTTAAATAGGTAGATGGCGTTTTTTGCATGTTTAATGCATTTAGAATGTATTTACAATGAATTAGCTCGATTGCATCGCTATGTGTCTAACTCTAAATCGAACAAGTTAAGCAACGTTGACCCTAGCCAGTATTTAGATGAGTTTCATTATCTCAAGCTTCTACGTTCGAAAAGCACATTGTGACGCGCCGCGCCGTCGTAGGTCCTGGCTGCTGTCCATAGATGACAGTCGTAAAGCCAAGTTCAGATGACTTGAAAATACTGGTCTTTGTCATTCCGCATTGGGGCTAGCTCAATTTGTGTGATTTGTCCCTATATAAGGTCCTAATTTATTAATGAATTTCCTTTTAACACCTGACTATATAGGTAACATATGATCGTGAAATAATGGTCTAGTATTCAGTAAAAAAAACTTATATTGTATTGTAAGTAGTTAGAAAAATTTGCTACATAAATTCATCCATATTCAACCATTTTGATATGTGAGACGCGTTGACACGCCCTTCGCACCGCAGCCCTAAACCTTTTTTTTCTACTGACGGATGGCTACTACAAGAGAGGTGCATTTTTTTATTATTTTACCGATTATTTCTAAATTTAATGCCTCTTTTTACTGAATACTAGACCATTATTTCCTTGCTTATACGGTCCTATGTAACCTATTTAGTCATATTATTATGTTAAAAGGAAGTTCATTAATAAATTAGGACCTTATATATTTATATTATCAGTATTACACCCCTGCAGTGGGATGATAATGGCTTTATATGTTACGATGAAAATGTACAATAGCCAACAAATTCTAAAATGAACTAAACTAATCCATTAGTTGAATATTGCATTGTTCCGTCCACCCTAATACTGTTATTAAGGGATTATGGTACGCATTGTTAAAGATTTACCGTCCGGGAAATGTAATTCGGGAATTCTGTTTAGCACTAGAAACGCTTTTAGGTAAATAAGGATATAGGTACACTTTATTTTAGAGCTGTAGAGCATTCATAAAAATGCCTAACCCTTATTGAGAGACCCAGAAACCCATTTTCATTATACCTTTTCCCCTTATGCAGGTTATAACCTGTGTATCAAATGTCAAACGAATCTGTAAATCCGTAAAGAGTAACAAACAACTACACATTATAACTTTTGTGTCTATAAGTTTATGTACAGACAAAGTCAAAAATATTTTATTCTGTGGGCCCTTGCGGTAACTTAGACACGTTATTTACAATAATATTGGTAGGTTTTCTGTATTAAATATTAAATAAATAAGCTACTCTATAAACTACCACCATTTCGGAAACAAATCAAAATGACCACCATATAACAGGTTACGGCCTTTTTTGTCCAACAGATTTTTTTTCCCAATTTTTACAAAAAAATGTATTTAAGTTATTACATGTAAGTTTCTAAGTAGGATGGATACAATGGATGTACAGTCAACAAAGGTATTGACTGATCCCCTTTTGTATATATGATTAAAGATTTCTAAATATTGCGTGAAGGGATTTACTTGAAAATTTGTAATTACATAGTAAAATATGAATACTATTGATAAATAAATTGTCAAGTAAATCCCTTCACGCAATACTTAGAAATCTTTAATCATATAAATTGAGGGGGGTCAGTCAATACCTTTGTTGACTGTACATTATATTGTTCTCAATATATCGTTTCAGCTCAGCTTAGTGCTTTCAGCATAGTCTAAGTCTAGTACGCTTGTCGTCTTATGCAAATCCTATTTAAACCAGTGCACTACTATCGCCACTGTATGGAATAAATGCATGTGTTTATCTGGTTAATAACGTGTACAGCTAGACTTCGATGTTATCTATGGTCTATTCGGTGCCAGAGAAAATTTAAGGAGTGACAGAACATGAAATGGAGCATTTATAAATTGGATTAGCTCGACTGATGAAGTACAGTCAAGAGCAGGTCGACCTTTACATATTGGACTTTGTACCATTATCGAGACAAGCCCACCACACATTCCCACCGATGTGTCTCCTCTAGCCAGGATCAACAACGGCAAATACTATAGAAGACTAATACCCACAGCTTCGGAAGAATTCGGGCAAGACGCGACACTAGCGCCCCTACGGCATGAGGGCGGCATGAGGTGCACGATTTCAAAACTTTTGTATGCAAAATGTTATAGCGCCCCTAGCGGCATGAGGTGAACTGTGCGTTTTGTATGCAAAATGTTATAGCGCCCCTAGCGGCATGAGGTGAACGGAGGTTGCCAAGTCATTGTATGAGAAACGTCAAGAACTGTGGGTATTAGTCTTCTATAGTATTTCACAACGGCGACCTCAGATTGACAATAAGCGATGAGGCTTACTGACGTCCCGGGGGAGAAACTACAGCTGTCTTGGAACTCAAAACGAATTTAATCAGAAAGAAGATAGTCGGAGTTACTCCGATTACTTCCTACTGTAGGAAGTAATAATAATAATAATAACCCAGAAACAGAAGGATTTATGATAGCTATACAAGACCAGATTATAAACACCAAAAACTACAGAAAATATATAATTAAAGACCCTACTGCTGCAAACGATAAATGCCGCAAATGTCATACACAACCAGAAACCATACAACATGTACCCGGAGCATGCACAACCCTTACACAAACAGATTACACTCACAGACATAACCAGATAGCCAACATCATTCTCCAAAAACTAGCACTCAAGCATACACTTACTCAAAACACAAACACACCATACTACAAATACACACCACAGACAATACTAGAAAACACATCACACAAGCTATACTACGACCGCGCAATACTCACAGACAAAACCATCCATTACAATAGACCGGATATAACCCTACAAGATAAAGCAAATAAAACCACTTACCTGATTGACATCGCAGTTCCCAACACACATAACTTGCAGAAGACTATAACTGAAAAGATTAATAAATATGCTGACCTCCGTCACAGCCTCCGTGAAGAAATCATCAGAATATGGAAACAAGAGAAGGTCTATGTAGTTCCAATAGTTTTGACCACCCTTCTTCCCTCTAAATTATAATGCAAAAGGCGGCCATTCTCAATACCTGCAGAATAGTGAGAAAATTTCTGCAAATTGACGAAAATCAAAATACCACATCGTGAATTGACACACTACACTACAAGCCATACTTACTTGGTTTAACCCGTAAGTATGGTTAATACCAGCTAAAAAGCTGAGAGAAAGAAAAAGAACATAATAATAATAAAGCTCAACGTGCATCTGACTGTACTACCCTCTCAAAGAATATCGGGGTGAAAAGAACAAGACTAACAAATTATTATAAAGTATAAAAATTTTGTTTTCATATTTCATTATTATAGTGATTATATTTTATTTTATAACAAAATCCACAGCTCTTAAATCTATTTTAAAAAAGTTTATCTGCAAAACATACAGACAAATTATGAATTTACATTTTGTGAAATCAAATCTAAATTAGTATACAGTTCTGAAACACAGGAATCTCCTAGCTCGCACATGTTTTAATTTTACATTAATATGTTTTATATATTTTATTAAATGTTTATTTTATCTCTAAGTTTTATCCTGTGTTTGTTGATGAAAATATCTGTGATGTTGTCTAGTGTGAAATTGATTTAAAAGGATCCACCGATAATAATTTTACTTTTTCAAGACACTTAATTTGTGGGCCTTATTTTCTTGTTTTCTTTTTGTAGGTACATAAAAATAATAGTGTTTGAAATCGCTGATATATCACAGCATTCACAGCACATTATAACGATTTGTAACTTTCAACACTACAAAAAATGGGTGCGGACTTCACCATAAAAATTATGAGTGCGTGCGTGCAGTTTATTATCTTGAAACCATCGAATAGTCACGGTTTTATCGAAAATTGGGGTTGATATATTCCCATCCCTGGGTCACGGGTGGATTGAGTCACGTGTCGAAGCACACACTTGAAACTTAGTAATAAATCATTGCCTTTTAATAGTGTCGTGAAACTTATAGTTATTTTTTTATTTAGTCAAATACGATTAAGAGAGGTAGGGCACAGCGGATAATCCGCTCAAATCGGAGCAGCCAGTCTGGGAAAGGACCTCCACCTTATAGATGATCGTAGCCAAATAGCATTGGTCTTGGTCATGTTGTGTTCCTACTGTGAGTAAGGTCTCCAGGACTTGGGAGGGTTGGCAATGCGTGAGTGATACCGCCGGTATTGAACGCGTTTATAGGCTGCGGTGATGCTTAACATCAGGCGGGCCGTATGCTTGTTTGCCAACTTTGTGGTATAAAAAAACATGTTAATGTATTTTTTTATTACAAATGACAAATGTCGTCGTTTTGTTATTCAAATTGTAAATCAAAGAAAAATTAAGTAAATTTTTTATTAAATAATATTTTGCTCCTCTGCTTTTTTTTCTTTTTTATTTATTTTTAATCGTAAAGTATTTTCATACTATTAAAAAATCTTTCGACATTTTTATGTTGTACTTGATGGTTTTTTAAAAAAAAAGACTAACTGCTGTGTTTCTTGCGGCACTTCATTCGTTTCGGAAACACACTGACCATTCGTTTCGGAAGTGCTAGTAGGATTAAAAAAAATTAACGTGCAAAATTATTTTCTGTAAATCTACTTGTAAAATAAATGATTTTATTTTATTATAATATTTAATTTCCCATCAACTCCATGGAACCATTTCATGTAGAAATATGAGAGTACTTCACTATTAAAATGTTTTAGTTCGTACATAATTATTTTAGAAACTGTTCGACCGATCTGAATATGGTTTTCACCATTTCATTTCAATCGTTCAATAAAAAATGTTAATCCAATTACGTTCCACAAAAATCTATATCTTTTTACCGTGTTTGCAGTAAATAAAAATATTTCATAATTTTAAAATAACGTAAAATCAATGCTGGTATAAAATAAATTTTATAGTTTTTTATGCAGACGATATAGGCATAGAATAAGTACTCGTAATCACCCGAGGATATAGGTTATAATTGTCTGTGGCAGTAGCATAAAATTAAAAATAGTTGGCAACAAAAATTGTTGACATTCTATAAATTACATCACTATCAAATTCACCCCAACTTTTTGATTTTGACAAACGACGTGTGACGAATTTTTACTATTGTATTTTTATTGGGTGTGACAAAAATGTAGAACTGTTATATTATTTCCGTTCTCATAGGAATTTTGGTTAGAGCCGTCTTATTCCTAAATATTAGATTATTTGATTGCATATAGGTTCTTACATTAGTTTATTAATGAATCGAATCAGTTCTTGTGATGCATCGTGCGATGACATTGATTTTGACGGTAATAACTTTCCCACTATGGTCAACTGAGTGTACCCGAGAGGACCACCTTAAAGGCAACCGATAAAGGTGCCCTTGCCAGGTCAAAAGAGGTGATCCAAAACAAACCCAGACTCCGGCGCAAAAAATTTGTATTCTAGATTTTATAGGATATTTGTAAATACTTTTCTAAACGATCATTATCCCTCTATCGTGTGGCTAGTGGCATTTTTTTGGTCATAAAGTTTGTAGGCGTTCATGTAAAAATCTTAGGGTGTACTATGCTATACCCGATTATTGTGGGTATTTCTAGTAAGAGAATTGCCCTCCTATCACCGCTCCTTTGTCCTATTGTTGTAACAAAAACAATTTCAATATCCATCGCTGTCTCGCTCATACAAAATAGGGATTGAGCTAGAGTGAGTTTGCGATGACATTGAAACGCTTTTATTACGAGAATGTACGAGCTCTGATTTAATATGTGAGTGTCATTGACTCGAAACGAAGAAGAATTTTAGCGATGCATTGCAGTTTTTTTGCTTTGATATTGTGTCCCACTGCTGGGAAAAAGTTTTACCTCTGTTTCCACAAAACCGCCGCCTCTGGCTAACAGCCGATTAAAGAGGCATCATATTCATCCTGACAATGTCTCCACGGCCTTTCCCTACGTTGTTCGGTACCCAAAAGGTTGATGTCATTTATAAAGAAGATTATAATAACATCACATATGTATCTAATCTACCGACATTCTAACCGCATAGCATTAAATCGATATGACTCGCTGCTTCTCAATCTATAAAAAAATTACACGGACATAACATTTTTCTAGAAAGGTCTATTTTATTTGTTATCGTATCGAAAACCTTTTAAAGCATTTTCCGCTCTACCTACGTAAAAAAAAATGGTAAGACAGTGCCCACAGGGTGATAAGGAAAGTCGCAGAAAGCCGGTGGATGCAGCTGCCAGCTGGTCTTACTGGAAGCGTTTGGGGAGGCCTATGTCCAGCAGTGGACTTCTTGTGGCTGATATAATGGACATGGTAAAATTTGTAAGATTACTGATTAAAAAAAATTGATGTCAGCCTATTTTAACGACGGTATTTATAAGTACTTACTGACAGTTCGTAAAATCTACATATCATTTTTATATTTGTAAACAAAACATCTGACACTCTGACTGACCATAATAACATTTTCTTTGTGTTATTAAATGACTGATGTCAGTTCCGATGAATGTTCTTTGTTCGAAAATTTAAAAAAATGCATGCGACGTTTCTAGTTAAATTTTCTACATCTACATCGGGCACATCACAGCCTGCCCATAGGTATTCCGGGTTCATAAATTATGAATCTCCCAGCGCGATACAATCTTGGAGCAATGGGAATATTATTCCGCGATTCGTATCGCCCCCACGCATGTATGTTTTCCAAATTCTTCCCTTACTGAAACATGTGTTTCACTGTTTTATCAATCTGCTACATTTTCTTTGGCGTAGCTGGCAATTTGAAAATTGTTTTTACGTCGTAAATTCTTTATGTTAATCTATTATTAAGGTGGAATCAGACATCGCGAAGGACAAAGTGACTGCTGAGTGTTACTACAGTCATACGTATGTTCGTGCATTATGTAGGATTCGCCACACATACTTCGGACGTAGTATGTAGTTGCTTCGTAAGTATTCGCCTCATATTATGATGCATAATAGCGAAAAATGCTCTGCAACAGGTTTTGATGTAATAAATATCATAAATAGCAAGATATCAGACGGAGTAGGGAGTAAATTTTTTTTCTCTTTACAGGAGAAGAACAACACTAATAACAACATTAAGTCCTCTTACACATAGCTTGCGAGGGCGGTTAACCGCGTCCTCGTGGTTAGGCTAAAGTCTTTCTAGTTTAATATACAACCGCTTATGATAGTAAGCACTTAACCGCTACAAAATTGTATATCAAATTTAAAGCACGCAATTAGCTGTTAGTGCTTAACATAAGTCTTATTAAACATAATAATATGTGCAATATCTTAGAATCATTTTCATGTATTTTTGTATAATTATTTTTTACTATTTAATTGTTCCCTTACTTTTTTATATTATGTTACTTGAAAAGGATAATTGCTATACGTTGGGTTTGAATGTGATTTTAATTTGTTACGTTGCCATCGGATGTGGGTTGACATGTCTGAATTCATTTGGAAACGTTCATGAATGAATTAGAATTTTTCATATTTTTTCTGATGTTTAATTTTCTTGGTATTTTTTTATTTATTTGCTTCATAAATCTTTCCCTTTCGGACCGTTAGGGCTACTTCCCCGCATGACCACTTCCCAATTCGACTACATCCGATATGATCACTTCGATATAGCCACTTTCCAATTCGACCACTTCTTCTGTTTTTTTTTTGGAACAGATAACAATTTAATCTATATTAGTACTTATAAAATGCAGACTCTTACGTGCTCTTACAGTCGAGTTAGTAAATGGTTTAAATGCATGACTCTACAATCAGCCTATGTAGAAAAAAATCCATAATTAAAACAATAATAATTATTATATAGTGTTTAGTTAACAAATATAATATACAACCACAAAAACTGGCCAACGGATCGCCCCTAACGAGATATAATTTATCTACATCAAACGTCGGCTGTGAAATTTCGATTAATTATGATTTATGGACAAGCAGCCGTTACGTCACAGGGGGTTTGGGAACAGTGGGGAATAGTATAGTGACGTTGCACTATGGAACGCCACTCTTACTAACGTTGAACACGTGCAGTCTAAAAATATGTATAGTTATGGTAGCTTAGTGATACCTCTGTAGAAACCTCAGGTGCCAAAGAAGAGTCGATCGTCAACCGCCAAGACTGGAAGATTTAGGCCTACAAGCACTTTTTAGTATAATTATTTTTTCTTAACTGGGTCATACATAAATGCAACCATGGTTTATTAAAAAAAAACCTTGAAACTATATTTTTTTTGTCTTAATATGGAATTAACATTAAAATGCGATTCTGTAACTGTAACAGATGCCATAACGTACAAGACCATAATTTTAATTTGAGTACATATAAATTAAACATCTCTTGAGGTCTCTCCTTTTTTTAGGTAGGTAAGTATCACATATTAGAATCTTATTTATTTATATTAAATTAATATAAAAACAACATCAATTTCACCTTTGCATTTCAGAGGTCGAAAGACCTACGAGTACAGTAACCGCAGAAGGTCTTTTAACATCTTATTACACTCATGTATTACGAAGGAGTTAATCTTACAACTTGAACTATTTACTACAAAAAATGTAACTATCTTTATAATGTTGTTGTAAGTCTGTTTTGTACACCAATAAATAAATCTCATTCCTCACTGTTTCTCATTCCAATATGCCCATGTTCCAAATCTATTCGTATTTTAACGCAACGATGGAATTCATTATGCGGGCTCGATGTATACAGATCTTAAATTGTAATTTGAGAAGCAAAGGTTTCATTTTTTTATACCACTAAGTTGGCAAACAAGCGTACGGCCCGCCTGATGGTAAGCATCACCGTAGCCTAGCCTATAGACGCTTGCAATACCGGGGGTATCACTCACGCGTTGCCAACCATCCCAACCCCCCAAATGGAGTTCTGAAGACCTTACTCACCGAAGGAGGAGACCAATGCTATTTGGCTACGATCCTCTGTAAGGTGGAGGTCCTTCCCCAGACGGGCTGCTCCGATTTGAGCCGATTATCCGCGTTGCCCTACTTCTCTTAAAAATCGGTATATTATGCATCTATTTTTATTTATGTCTAAACTTTTTTCTTTTGTTCTATACTAGAAAAGCAAAGTAATGGCCACAAATATTAAGTGTCTTAAAAAAACAAAAAACATTTTTTTTTATCAATTTCAGACTAGAAACAGTACAAATACTTATATCAACTTGCAACAAAACATTACAATGTTGTTGTCATCATCATCTCAGCCACAAGAAGTCCACTGCTGGACATAGGCCTCCTCCAAACGCCTCCAATACGACCTGCTGGCAGCGGTCTGCACCCAGCGGCTTCCTGCGACTTTCCTTAAGTCGTCTGACCACCTTGTAGGCGGGCGTCCTACGCTGCGCTTTCCGGTACGCGGTCGTCACTCCAGAACCCTCTTACCCTTAAAGATTTAGTAAGAAAGAATGGGCAGCAGCATTCTCCTTAACTTGCACTACCAACAAAACTGCGCTCGCCAACCCGTCTGCCAAGCGTGGCGAGTATTGGCAAAACCCAAATGCGAAAGACCAAAAGACAATGTTGTTGTAAACGTAAAATTTTGTAATAGGTAGTTATGGTTTATTATTAACGATGAAAAAACTATGTTTTGACTAGTATTATAAAGAATAGTCGAAATTATCAACAGCTTTGTCTCAAAAACACTAGCAGACTATCGAACAATCCATAATAATTTAACAAGCAAAGGAAACCAACTTCCACCCTATCTCACATCAAACAGAAAACACGACAACATAAGTAAAAAAATACGACATCAAAGGAAAGAGAAAAAACATATTCAAAAAAGTTGAGACATAAACGTTTCTAATGGTCTGAAATACCCTTAAAATAACTTCAGTACAAAATGATTTCTATCACGATAAATTAAATGCTAAATAGGACTATGTCTTTTTATAACAGTTCTTTGACACGCCAAATTGTATCTTAACGTCAGTTTGTTTGGTTTAGAATCCATTAATAACTTGTTCGTGTTTACCATTGATATAAATTTATTAGACGACGCAAGGTTCGGAAGTTTTGTTAAATTATTTTGTGTGTTGTGTTGGAGATTGTTTAGTCTTCTTTCGTGTGAGTCCGGAACCTCTCGACGAAGTCTCTCTGGACAATCATTTAAAACGGCTCAACGGCATTCAGCTATAATCTTTTTGATTTACATCTACACTATCTACACTAATATAAAGAAAAAAGTTTGTATTTTTGTATGTGTGTATGTTTGTAATGAATAAACTCAAAAACTACTAAACGGATTTCAAAAATTCTTTCACCGTTTGGAAGGTACATTACCCCCGGGTAACATAGGCTATATAATATTTGCAAAAAAAATAGGGATCCTTAGTAAAATCCGTGCGAAGCAGGGGCTGTCCGCTAGTTTTAAATAAAATTAAACCTCTGGTGCCGCAGGTAGAATGTAACACTGCACTGTCAAAAGTCCAAAAGTTGTTGTATTCCACGTTCTACGATCCAGGGGCCCGATTCTACTAACACAAATGCACCAATGGACTCTCAATGGTGTCTCAATCGTGTCTCAAAAGAATGCCGATAGTGTATCAGTGGAATAGTTTTTGACATTTGTTATGGACTTAAACGATACGTTAAACATTATGTTATTGTTTAAGTCCATAACAAATGTCAAAAACTATTCCACTGATACACTATGGGCATTCTTTTGAGACACGATTGAGACACCATTGAGAGTCTATTGGTGCATTTGTGTTAGTAGAATCGGGCCCCAGGCCGGATACTACGAACTGAAAACTAGAAAATGTACTTTGCCATAATTATCCTATTGAGCTGTAAAAACTCAGATTATAAAAACATTGTAATGTAATGTCAAAGCAAAAAAAAGTGACACCTCTTTATACTGGTGGAATAACTTGCGTCACCTGTTCTTGCGTTGTCTAAATTGTTTTATGTCTGCGATCTTAACATTTCTGCACACGTGTTCGGATGTTTAAGTTAATTTAAGTATTTTATGTGAGTCTTTTTTATGTTTATATTTGGTGAAGTTTTTTAGCTATTTTATTACCTCACATTTGTGGTGATTTAAAACTTGTTATTATGTTAGTGTCCGTTTGTGGAGTTGTACGTGTTTATGAGACTGTTTTATATATAAAGCTGACAACGCGCTATTATTCTTGAGGGAGCAAGCAGAGGGTTTATTTTTTGTAGTATTAGTATGCGCTTAGACAAGAGACTGAATACAAATTCTGTCAATACGGTATACGTCAAATCCGGTAGTTCTGATTTTTTGCAGACTTGCTTATGATGTTGGCCTTATGAATAATCCAAGTTTTTGACCTCCTGTATTGTGAATTTTGGCGATATGGACTTGTTTTTGAAAAATCTTAATTAGTACGTTTTTAAAGTAGACTTAATTGGCTACAACATGATTCTAGAATTGTTTATGTAGAGCCAACAGTTTCCGAGATTAAGCTTTTCAAAGGTTATAATTTTTTTTTGGCATTGGATCGGCAGTATAGGGTTCCGCATTTTATTTTATTTTATTCGGAAAACATACAGTCGATAAATCTTAATATTAAACTATTTTGATACAAAGGACCATTTACATGTTCTCGCATAGGTGTGGCAAAAATGCTTATTTGTTTGATATTAATGAATGAAACAAATATCTAGTTACTTACAGAGTGAGAACCATCAAACCACGACTTAGAAATACAATTAATAAAAGATTTTGGTTTTGAGTTAAATAAGTCAAGTTCAGGGCAGCCAGCCAGATTATTAAGTACTTTTGCTGATCTAATGAAGAACGAGTTTTGCCTGTAATTGCTCGAAGTCTGAGGAATAGCAAGGAATGAAGGAATTCGAACAGATCTATTTGGTACTTTAAGTTGTAATTTCGCCAATAAATCCGGTGTATCTAATGAACATTGTGCAATTTTGACTAGTACAGACACATCAGCTATTTGCCGTCTTATGTTAAGAGGAAGTATATGATGCCTATGACACATTGCATTATAACTTGCATCACTGCATTTCGTTTTAAACCCAATGTACTTTAAGAATTTTTTTTGAATTGATTCCAGCCTGTCTACGTATATATTGTATATTGGGTTCCAAGTCTGAGAACAATATTCAAGGGAACTACGTACCAAAGCACAAAACAGAATTTTAAGGACTTTAATATTCCTAAATTGAGAGCAGGTTCTTTTTAAGAATCCCAAAGCCCTGTAAGATTTTTTAACTATATGATTGATGTGTTTTTCATAAGACATTTTAGAATCGTGTATAACGCCTAGATCTCGGATTTCATCTACCTTTTTTAGCACATGACCTTTTAAAAAATATTTGTAATCTATGGGTTTAGTCTTTCTTGTAAAAGATATACAAAAACATTTATTAACATTTAAATCTAGTTTATTGGTAAGACAATATTCATCAAATCTATTAAGGTCTTCTTGTAAAAGAGTACAATCAGTTTCATTGTCAATTTTTTTAAATATTTTCATATCGTCCGCATATAAAAGTATTGGAGAGTTATTAAAACAGGTTTTAACATCATTAATAAAAATATTAAATAATAAGGGCCCCATCAATGATCCCTGCGGGATCCCGGACGATACACTTCTCCAGGTAGATGAGAAACCATTTATGGTTATAGCCTGAGAACGATTTTCTATATACGACGTGAACCATCTAAAGAGGTTTCCATGGATTCCCGCAAAGTGGAGTTTTTGAAGTAGTAATTTATGATCAATACGATCAAATGCTTTACTATAGTCCGTAAATATGGCATCAGCTTGCCCTCCACCATCCATACTAAGAGAAATAAAATCAGTAAAAGTTAAAAGATTGGATGTGGTGGAGCGTTGTTTTAAAAAACCGTGTTGTTCGTCTATGAATGAAGATGATAATGTATTATAAACCTGAGTATGTACCTGTTTTTCAAAGACTTTCATGAATATACATAGTTTTGAAATAGGTCTATAATTTTTGATATCATTTTTACTACCTCCTTTATGAACTGGGGTGATAAAAGCACATTTCCATGTTCTAGGTACTATACCTTCATTAATTGATCTGGTAAAGAGAATGGTCAGTGGTCGAGTAAGAGCATTCGCACACCCGACAAAAATTTTGCATCTATGTGGTCCGGTCCTGCACCTTTTGACACATCTAAGGATTTTAATAATTTATTAAGGGTATCAGGAATAATTTCAATATCAAAAATACAATTTAGGTTTGATGTAGGTCCTTCTGAACCAGGCGCGACAAGATTGGAATTGTTAGTGGTCAATGAGTTAGAGATAAAGGTGGAATGGAAGTAGTTGGCAAAAAGGTTGCAGATATCTTCACCAGTATCTGCAGAATGATCCTCATAATATAAAACTGAAGGCAATGAGTTACCACCATTTTTATTTGTTTTAATAAATGACCAAAATAATTTTGGTTGGTTTATAATAGACTCCTCTGTCTGTTCTATATATTTATCATAACATTCTTGCTCTAACCTCTTAGCCCTTTGTCTTAAAAGGATGTATGTTTGATGATCTGTTTTATTTCCATATGTTTTATATTTTTTATAATACTTAAATTTTTCTTTTAGTAACTTTTTTAAAGGCGAGGTGTACCAAGATGGAAATTGGCCCAAGGTTATCATTTTCCGAGGTATATACTTATCTCTAAGACTATATAAATAATTATAAAATATATCTGTGGCTTCGTCCAGAGAATTATTGCACAGACATGCCTCCCAGTCAATTTCATTTAAAGATGTACTAATTGCGCCAAAATTTGCTTTATCGTATGAGTATTTATACCTAGGTTTAGAGTTGAGCGTATCAGCACGTGAATAATCTAAATTGATTTCTAACGATTTGTGATGAGGATCTTCAGGTACTAGGGGATCAGAGCAAGAAGTCAGAATTACCCTCTCATTAGATAACACGTAGTCAAGAATGCGATTAAATGTACAGTTTCTAATAAAATTGAATTGATTAAGATTACATTCCACTAGTGTATTAAAAAATAATATTTGCTCCTCACCCGTTACTCCACATGGTTCAAGATAACCGCAGTCCCCCCGCCAGTCTACATTCGGTAGGTTAAAATCACCTATAATTAAGAATGAGTCATTTGGACACGCATTATAAATAGAGGATAGATTTTGAGAGAAGTTTCTCTACCTATGCATGCTTCCAGTGGCGCAAGGCGCAATTATGCTTACAAAAGATGATGTTGTTTTGATGTCAATATGATGTTGATCCCAAGTTGATATGGTTTTTATATATTATGGTATTTTGGAGAGCATAATACGAAATAGTCTGTAATGTCAAGTTGACATCATAACGACAACATAATGTAAGCATAATTGCACCACAGATACAATGTCTGCTGGTACAGTACAATATCATATTCCATGACATTAGTACGTTGTCATAAAATAAATTTTATTTTATAAGTTAGTCGGCTATGACTTGATAACTTAAAGCCTACTTATAACTATTATAGTTTTTATTGTATGTCCACTACATGGACTACTACCATGATTTTTTTTTAATTTCTGAACACAACACTTTGTGCTAAAATAATAATTTCTAATATTAATTTTATGTTCCTACTTCGGACAGCACATAAAGATATTACGAGTCGGTCGGTTTTTGAAAAATATTTTGTCAACTATTTGCTAGTAATGGGAACTCAAATTAATATTCCTATAAAAAATAATTTTTTGCCTATAAATAACCTTCACTACGAATGCAGGAATTAGAAACTAACACTAAAAGTATTTCTGAGAAAGCGCTTAGTAAATTGGATTCTTATAAGAGTTAATACCAAAACACAGAACTTAGAAAGCCAGCATAGAACTAATTATTTGCGACAGGAAGTAATACCCGACTTAGTGTGGTGGTCCTCTTTTTCCTATTTGCGGCAATGTACTACGGAATCCGTGCAAGGATTCTTTGAAGCGATATGGGCGCACATCTGTGCACATTAATAAACCGAGGAACTTGGAAACCATGGAGACTACTTTCAATCATATTAATGATAATAAATAATTATTTTATTTCCTCAAAAACAAGGTTTAAGACTATGGTTTACATTACTTAGGTGGATTTTCTTTATTGTACCAATGTAAGACAACCTATGTAGTGTAAGGCTGGTGCCTTATATAGGTTGGGGTAAACAAACCTGTGTCACAGGTCACCAGGGCCCTCCCTCCATATGTGACGTATTAACTAATTAAACTAAACAATTATATAAAAAAGACCCTACATAAGAAATAATATAAAAAACAAATAGTCGAAAATTCTGATTGTTGGCTGCTGATTAAAAAAATAATTTTGTAAAAAGAAAAAAAGGTTTTATTGAAGTAGTTTTATGAAGCAGTTGCCTGTTGGATAATAAATAATATTTTTTTAAAGAAAGAGTTAAATATAACATTTAGCACAGAAATACATTTCGAAGTTACTTATTAAATTTGTTGCTGTTATTGTCTAATTAAAGGACATAATATATTTTTGAGCTTCTTCTTCGTTCGTGTGTTTCCCGCAAGTGTCAATTAACTAGTAGCTGTAACGGTAGCTGGTGTCAATGCTTTCAAGTCAACTAACGGTCACTGATTTGACTTGATGACTGTTACCTATCGACAACAGTCGAGACCGCATTGTGCGGAGCAGCAGATTCCGCGCGAGGAGCAGATCTGTATCACAGCGCGGTTTGCTCCGCGTCTCCGCGCGGAGCGGCATTATACGACGGCCCAGCGCCAAATAAAAACTTCACTTCACAGTCGATTGCCGTGGTGATAGTACTTAAAAATGGTTAATACGAAAATCATTCAGGATGCTGCAATTATTTTATTAATATGGTTTTTGTATACTCATATTACCCGGAATAATAAAAAGACCGGCGCCGTACTGCAGAGCTCAGTGTGTTATATACCCCGCGGAATGCCCCGCGCCTACGCGCTGATAGACAGAATCTGCGCGCGAGTCGCGCCACCGCGCGCCGACGCGCGACGCTTTGTCAGTGTGTTGTACCAAGCAGGTTTTCTATACAAACTTTGATACTTGCATTTGCATACAATGTTAAAATCTGCGATACCGACGGAGCGCGGTGCAGTGGGTAAAGCGCCTAACGTGTCCTCCGAAGTACACCATGAATTTCTGATCGTAGTGGGCAGGGCTAGCAAGACACAGTACTAAATATTTTAGAGACGCAATAGGTACTTAGGACAACACATAAGTTAAACAGGTCATAAGCTTGGTTATCATAAATCATAACAACTCATTATTCTAACCAGAAGAATAATTTTAGTAGTACTGTAAGTACTATAAAAAAATTTAACCAACCATCATAATAATTCACACAAGAGTTACAGCGTAATAAAATAAAAATATAATTTTAATTTACATTATAACGACTCCACAGCTTTTAATGGTGTTTAGTTGCCATGGAAAATTAATATCTTGTGCATTCCACTAGGATATATTTTAGAGTGTGGTTTCATCTTTTTGATCTTGGTTTCTCAAACGTAGCCATGTGGAAAATTTGCAGCTGGCAACATTAGACAGATTTGTACACTCGATTGGTTTGTCTGTTTGCCAATTATTTATATGAGTTGACATAGACTTGTACTAAAATATCATTTTACTAGTAACACTGGGTTTCACCCGCATTTTCTCGTTCACGACCGACTGACACGTAAATTGTTTTTTTAATTAACTCACTTATGTATCGGCCTCCCTAGTAAAGTTTCAACTCTCTAAATAGTGCTAATAAAAACGTACTAGGTTATGTACTTGTCGTCTTACTAGGTACTATGTTTGTATTCTACCTTCTTCGAGGCGGGGGATCCTGGTTCCTGGTGCCTTGAGATACAAGCCTCGGCTTAGTTCCGGCTTCAGTCTCTCTCTATTTAATATTGTATGTTACATGTCTTGTTAAATTACCACCTCAGCCTATGATTGTTGAGAGAATATACGTTTATTATTTATTTATTAAACTCATCACAAACTCACACACTATCTCGTTCAATTCCTATTTTGCACGAGTGGGACAGCGCATTAGATTGACATGAGATTGTACCTGTTTTTATTACGAGGATAGGATCTCGGATAATGAAAGAAAACTACTTTAAAAATAATAAAAAGAGTAAATTTTAATTTAGATTCACTTAGTGACTAAATATTAAAAATCTTGTCATATTTGCAAGCTGAGTAGACTCGAGTGCACTTTATAGGAATGGTTGCAATGGAACGAGATAACTATCTCGCCTTTAGCATTTCTGAATACCAAACTATATAATTTGAAGTCTTCGTTTGTATATTATGTATAGCTAACTCGGAATAGCATTAATCTCACGGATGATAATTTTCCTTTAGTGTTTTCAATGGTCTTTTCGTCGAAAGACGAATCTTGTGGAAAGTTCTGGAACCGACTCAAACAGACGACGGCAGATGGAGAGTCTGAAAGAACCTGTAGATTGAAGACCTCGTGTGCGAGCCAAATATCATTGGAGAGACCAAATCGGGAGGCTTCGGTCTCTGCAATGAATGGATCCAGAAATGGCTCGAACACGTCGAAAGAATGGGGGATGAGCGTGTTGCTATAAAGCTTACTTGGGACGTCCAAATGGCAAACGCCCAGTTGGACGCCGTAAATACCGCTAGTTCGTCAAGGTTCCGAAAGACCTGATCGCGCTCGGAGCTGGAAATTGGAAGGAACCCGTCCAAGACTGCGAGACGTGGAGTCTTCTCGTATCAGAGGCCTGCATCCACTTCGGTTCGTTGCGCCGCAGCGGTAAGTAAGTTTTTAATGGTAGCCGGATTTGTTTGGAACCACTACCGAAATAAATACTTGGAGTTGAGAGCTGAAATTAGAATGTTATTTCGACGTTACTTCTTCAGTCAATCATGGAATAGCGTGGGTGAAACTGCTGGCATTCACTTGTTTTTCATAAACATTCCTGTATTTAAAAGTAAAGTTTTTACTTCAAAGTGAAACTCTCTCAAGTATTAAAATAAACCGGGACACTAACAAAGATTGACATTTCCTTTCGTCATTCTATGATAACTTTCCCGCTGGCATCATAAAATATTTTACTGTGGATTTATTTCTGTACTAGTGGTATAGGGATTTTCTTCACTGGTGTTATTTATATTATGTAATAAGTATAAATTATATCTTTTTTTTATACCACAAAGTTGGCAAACAAGCATACGGCCCGCCCGATGGTAAGCATCACAGTATCCTATAGACGCTTGCAATACCGGGGATATCATTCACGCGTTGCCGACCCTCCAACACACAAGTGGAGCTCTGGAGACCTTACTCACCGTAGGAACACAACATGGCCGAGACCAATGCTATTTGGCTACGATCATCTGTAAGGTTGTGGTAAGGTGGAGGTCCTTCCTGACGGACTTCTCCGATTTGAGCGGATACGCTGTACCCTACCTCTCTAAGATTAATACCTCTATAATTAATATTACGTCCGTCTATTCGTCCGCCTGCGGTCTAGTCCTTGGGCGCCTAGTACAGAAAACAGTAATTTTGCATATTGTTATATTTAATTAAGTATTAAGTATGCTAAATACAAATAAAGTGGTCATGAAGTTTAATTTAATCTTTGCTGATCGTTTTATTAATTAAGAGTGTTATTTTTATAAATAATGATAAGTTATATAATGTTAAGTGCACTGATATAGACATTTTTGCAGCTACCAGAGACTGATAGTTAATAATCTTGCGTAACTCCGTGGACCTTTTCTTTTATTTTGATGGGAAGTAATGCATTAAGTTTGAAGGTAACATTCTAAATTATACTATTATTTTTATATTATACTAGCTGCCCGACCCGGCTTCGCCCGGGTACTGTTTCGTTTTTTTTTCAATCTTTCTGAGAGATTTTCTTAATATGTTTTTCCGTAAGAACCTTGTACAGAGTATTAGAAAACTACCAAAAAAAAATCAGCCAAATCGGTCAAGCCGTTTTCATGTTATGTCGTCACAACGGAAAACGGGTTTCATTTTTATATATATAGATAAGTAAATGAGTTTTCACTGTAATTAATTACTTTACAGTAACATGGAGCCAACTATGTTGGGTTCACAGTTATCTTGCATGAACTAGTATTAAGTGTAATGTTAATTATATACTGTAAACCTGTTTGTGGTTCAAAAAAAAATATAAAAAAAAATATTATAACAATTATTTTTTGAATCGGATACTAATCTGTTATTAATTAGCTAATTTAACCACTGAGCTCGCAGTGTATTCAATATATCCTGTTCTCAATTCTGTGAACGAATCATCTGTTCCATACAATGTTATATCAAATCCCTTATTTCCTACGGGATTAGGATTCTGTTTGCCTTCACGAATATTTTTATAGCCAGTGTATATTTGTTATTAATTCGTTTCGTACACAATGAAATATTTGTTCTCGTTGTATTAAAATAAAGTCTAAAATTGATCGAGAAAATAAAGGTTGTGTATTCAATTTTAGATATCCCAAAATGTTAATAATAAAGTATATAATTCACACAGCAAATACATCTCAAGTTGAACATGATTTTGTGGAAAAAATGAAGCTAAAAGTCCTTAGTTTTTTTATTCAAATAGGTCTATTACGGATGTTGGTTGAAGATTTTGAATTAAATAATTTAATGGACATTAAAATAGTAAACAAAAATACCGGCCAAGTGTGAGTCGGACTCGCGCACCGTGGGTTCCGTACAAACTTGTAGGCATATAAGTAAAAGTTATGTTTTTTTAAAATTATTTTATGATGTAAGCAAAAATTTTTGCTTTTCGCAATTTTCCCTTTATCTGTACTATAAGACGTTGCTTTGTACCAAATTTCAAGTTTCTGAGTTTACGGGAAGTACCTACCCTGTAGGTTTTGATTCATTTGCGTTGCGAGTGTCGAAAATGCGGCATAAACGACTGTATCTTTTGATTGCGAAATGAAAAATGAAATGAAATGATTTATTATTGCATCAAATATGGTACAGTCAACAAAGGAGTTGACTGACCCCCCTCTGTATATATGATTAAAGATTTCTAAATATTGCATGAAGGGATTTACTTGAAATTTTATTTATCAATAGTATTCATATTGTACTATGTAATTACAAATTTTCAAGTAAATCCCTTCACGCAATATTTAGAAATCTTTAATCATATAATAATATACAGAGGGGGGTCAGTCAACTCCTTTGTTGACTGTACATCAGAGATGGCAATGGTTCACAGAATCTTTTCTCACATATTCAGTCATAGCGGACATGCAACAGACTCTTAAAGTCATATGAATAAATTATACATTGAATTGAATTTGAAAAAAATGAGTTGGCTTAGAAGTTAAATTTTTTCACAGCTCCTAGGGACAGTAGATCTGAGTATTTGATATTAATTTTAGCTTGATACCTTCATGCATTCCAGAGAAAAAGGGTCTTGACAGACAGACGGACAGACAGAAGAACAAAAAAGTGATCTTATAAGGGTTCTGTTTTTTCCTTTTGAGGTACGGAACCCTAAAAAGTATAAAAAATGAATTCGGTTTGCCAAAAGGCCTATCTAGCCTACAAGCTCTTTCGAATCTTCACAAGTTTGTCCTACCACCAATAAAATTGAGAACATTTAAAATCCTTATGTAGACTTCTCGAATAAATAAATTGGAACTCATATTGGTGAAGTTTGATCACATCCAAAACAAATTACACAAGTTTTCAGTTATCAAAATATTACAGGAAATTGCTCATAGTTCGCTCATATCATATAAAGCTTCTATATTATTATGTACAGTTTGCAGAAACATGATTTTATAGGAGTGAAATGGAAAAAAGGTCTCGTCAGAGGCGGGCAACGCGTTAGAAGCGCCTCTGGTGTTTGTTGCTGATGTCCATGTGATGTGCGCCGCCTGGTGGTGACCACTTTTCATCAGGTGGCCTGCTTGCCTGTTGTCTGCCGTATAACATAAAAAAGTGGAAAAAAGATAGCTCAATTTAAAAAAGAGAAATAATATATAAAATACAAGATACAGATGTACAAGGACGTTTATGAACGTGAGTGACGTTTGTAGGAGGGCGTTACTGTGGCATATTTTCATACATTTTGTCAAAGGTGAACTGTCAAAAAGTGACATATAATATGAACGGGAGTTGTAGTTCCAATTTCGGCCACGTTCATAAAGACCTTTGTAGCACTATACGTACAGAAGCAAATAAAGATGAACAAGAAGAGAAAAAACAGTTATCAAAGAAATAAAAAAAACTATAAAAATAATATGAAAAAGTATTTACGCCCCATTCTGACGGCCAGTTCGTATACTTTACTATGATACTTTAAATGTTTAATCACCCTCCCTTGTATAGTAAAAACGAATAAATAAGAAACTCAAACAAATACAATGTAAGGTTAAAAAAATATCTTTGGAAGCATTGTGTTCAAAAGAACTACATACTGTTCTTTCACTCGGTGTTCGAATTCGAGGATTACTTCACTCCAGTCACCAGAAACCATCTACTAACCTAGTTCTCTCGATTTAACATCAAATTAGTATTTGCCTTCGACCCTTAAGATAAAACCTAGAGATTTTTTAATAAAAAATGATGAAAAATTTAAATAAGAAGCTCTTAGAGTAAGCTGATATTAAAAGACGGACATTTCTAATAACTTCCGATCAAGTAATAAATACTGAAGTTGTCACTTCATATTTAAACGATAAAAGTTAAACGTTGTAGGGTCAAGAAAAGTATCGATGGAATTAATTTTGTATTTTTTGTTGTCTTGTGACAAAGATGCTCTTTATAAATTGTGGAACCTGTGAACCAATATTGAACAGAGAGTCTCCCTCTGTTCCTATTGAATAAAAGGGAACAACATCATCAACCCCACTAGAAGTAATATTTCTACCCTCATCATTCCATCTCTTACGCGGTTTGCATCAACGTCCTGTAACAGATCTACAATTTTCTTACCCAATAACTTTAAACAGTAACTTGTCAAACATCAACTCATACGGCCGGCCTGATGGTAAGCCGTCACTGTAGCCTGTAGACGCTTGCAATACCGGGGGTATCACTCACGCGTTGCCAACCCTCCCAACCCCCTCTGGAGACCTTACTCACCGTAGGAACACAACATGGCCGAGACCAATGCTATTTGGCTACGATCTTCTGTAAGGTGGAGGTCCTTCCCCAGACGGGCTGCTCCGATTTGAGCGGATTATCCGATGTACCCTACGAGAAGTAGGGTACATCGGATCTCGTTCTGTTTAGTACTAGTGCCACAAACTTATCGCCGGGGGCGCTAGGAGCGAAGCTATTGAATCAAAATTGTCAAGGTATTCAAGGCGTTTTGGTAATAGCACTTTAGTACCGCGGCTTTCGTTTTTAAAATCCTTAAATTAAATTCACGCCCCAAATCGATTACCGAACTTTTATTCAAAAGTCAATCAATACTTTTCCTTTTATTTAATGAACATTTTATTTGTTGTCTACGTATTACATTATGTTTCATTGTAGTTATTATCATATTAGCTTAGAAATATTTCATTAAAATGTGTTAGTAACAATTAATCTTACACCTAAGTTAGTTTTACATAATTATATTATAATCTCAGATAGAATTTACAAAAGAATTAAATATGAATAACAAAATAATATATATTATATTCAAAATAATAAAATTTCTATTGACATAACATTTCAACAAAGCCACAAGAAATCCAGTGCTGGACATAGGTTCCAGTATGAAAGCAGCCTGCATGCATCCTTTTGAAGGAGCGGCCGAAAGGGAAAATTTCACCTCCTCGTCTCGCAGTGAAATTTTCCATTCAAAAATATTTTTAAAAACAACAATGCTTAGTTGAACCGAAACTACTATAAAAAACAATCAAAAACTACTAAATATATTTATTCTTTAATTTTATGACATAGATCTCGTTTGACAACAACACAACCTATAGAGCGACCTGTGGGGTCCTCTATTGGTCGACATCGCAATCACAGCGCCATCTATAGTAGAAAATATATTTTACCAGCATAGGCTAGGCTGGGCTTTGTACCCCTGACAATATGTATACAAATTTTCATAATGATCGGCTGATTAGCCAAGCCGTGAAGGAATAAGAAACATACAAAGTCACTTTCTCATTTATAATATTGGTTAGGATTTAACAATTTGCATCTTATCTGCTGACCGTACTACAAACTGGTGATTTCCGTTATGGTTTATTGACTTCGTTTTCTAGGGGAACAGTAGCTGTGATCAAGTTGCTTACCTTACTAAATTGCTATATTTTCTACTCCGGTGGAAACCAATTTGTCTCTGGTTTTCTAGACGAAGGGTACTTACATAAACATAATTGACAGGCCCTGTGGTCGAGTGGCTAGCAATGGACACTTCATCCCAAGGGCCGCGGGTTCGAATCCTGCGCAAGGCAAACATTTGTGTGCATAAACATGTCTGTTCGCCTTGGTCTGGGTGTTTTCTATGTATAATAAGTATTTATTTACAAAAAAAAAAGTATTTAAGTATATTTATCAGCAATCTAGTGCCCACAGTACAAGCTTAGTTGCTTAATTTGGGACTAGATGGCGTTGTGTGATGCGTCAAAAAAAAAAAAAACTGGTACAAAAACAGGTTTCCGGTGCAGAAAAATCTGTACAAGACGGTACCGATCGGTGCGGGTATTTTATTGATATGTATCTCAATGCGATTACTTATAAAGAAACAGGCACAGCCCGCACAGATTTGTCGGTACCGGAAACCTGTTTCTTTATAAGTGAGCGCATAAGTTAACATATAAATATAATACCTGCACCGGGCGGTACCGACCCGCACAGATTTGTCTGTGCCGGAAACCTGCTGCTTTATTTAAGCACCCTAAGGGTGCATACATATCAATTCCGTGCAAGTCGGTACCGATCGGTGCAGGGTTAACTAGCATAAAGCAAATACTATAGAAGACTAATACGCACAGCTCTTGACGTTTCTCATACAATGACTTGGCAACCTCCGTTCACCTCATGCCGCTAGGGGCGCTAAAACATTTTGCATACAAAACGCACAAAAGTTTTGAAATCGTTCACCTCATGCCGCCCTCATGCCGTAGGGGCGCTAGTGTCGCGTCTTGCCCGAATTCTTCCGAAGCTGTGCGTATTGGTCTTCTATAGTATTTGCATAAAGTAACGCATTAACAGACTATGGAAGGAAGGATATATTATATGAAGGAGCTAAAATCCACAGTCAGGAGCGCGTTGAGTTTTACAGTTTCAGTACAATTTTGGCCCTTATGACATAGAACTTAAGATGGTACAAAGTCCGATATGTAAAGGTCGACCTGATCTTGACTGTACAATGATTTACCTAATAATATTAAAAATGCTAAAACTTTGTCTTTGTTTAAGGTAAGGTCGAAAAAGTATATTAGAGAAAAAATATTGTATAGGGTTATAAGTGCACTACATTTTTTTCATTTTGTCTCATACTTTTGTCTAAGCGTTCATTAATTTTTAACATAAGTATATAAATTGTTTTAATATTAGTTTTAGACTCATTGTTAGTAAATTGTGTATATTCTATAAGAGTCAATTTCTTCAAACCTAAAGTTTGTTGGCACCGATAACCTTTTCCTTTAAAAGTGATCGCATTAAGATATGTACGTACAATGATACCGGTGCCAGCAGCTACTTGTCGGCGTTGGAATGCCTCTTATGTAAGCAAGTTTTAAGAGACGTAGGGCACAGCGGATAATTTATCAATTTAACCCACCAATTTAGGGGGCTCAATCGACAAAAGAGCCATAATCCGCTCAAATCGGAGCAGCCCGTCTGGGGAAGGACATCCACCTTACAGAAGATCGTAGCCAAATAGCATTGGTCTCGGCCAGCGTGCGTTCTAGCGTACGTTCTATAGTCTCAGTTGTGGTTGTCATCTTGGGGGACTGGTCTGCTCGCTTTAATAACATTTACATATTCGACATATTTAGGATTTGACCATAGCGCTATTTGGATCGACATCCCGCGTTTTGAGCTTGATTTCTGTATGTACCTGGATCTGTATTTTATTTATTCTTATAAATGTACTTATACATTGTAACAAAAGAGTGAAAGGAAAAAAAAAATTGCTAAATGTAAAAAAAGGCCGTAACCGGGTTTCTTTCGCCATTTCTTTTACCGGTGGCCATTTTGCTTGTGTCCGAAATGGTGGTAGTATATAACGTAGTTTATTCTCTAACATATATACAAATTGTAAATGACAAGAAAAAGTGCCTGTGAAGGTCTAATTTCTGAAATAAACGATTTCATTTCATTTCATTTCAGTCCTACGATGAGTGAGGTCTCCAGAGCTATACTTTTGCCAACGCGTGAGTCATACCCCCGGTATTGCAAGCGTCTATAGGCTACGGTGATGCTTACCATCATGCAGGCCGTATGCTAGTTTGCCACCGTTGTGGAACAAAAAAATATAAAAAAAAGTAAGCAAGTAAATATGTGGCTAGTGCTTATTCTTCCTCATATTCAAGTTGATACATCATTTATGCATGTAATATGACTGCAACTGCAAGTAGTCTCATCCACTTTTACCCACGGTTTGGGGAATACATTAAAATCTGTGTTTTTTGACACCTGACGGCGTAGTACGAGATTTTCACATCACATTCGAATTTGGTATGTGTAATAACGACCTCCGTGGCGTAATACTTACCATGCCAGACCGCCACACGGGAGGTCCCGGGTTCGAATCCCGGTCGGGTCATGAGATGAAAAACGAACTTTTTCTCACTGGCCTCGGGTCTTGGATGTTTATCTATATATGTATTTGTTATAAAATATAGTATCGTTGAGTTAGTATCCCATAACACAAGTTTCGAACTTACTTTGGGGTTATTTTGTCATTTTGATTTGTCAAAATATAAAATAATAATAAAAAAATGTTTAACCTTAACTTATTCGAATGTGACCATATATTCATCTCCAATAATTTGCTAATGTTTGTCACCATTTATAATTGTAATCTTGTAACATTGTACGATTGATTGTTGAAAGATGAATAAAATATTTTCTATATTATTCTATTCTAAATGTACTTGAGTAAATATGACTTTTATTACGCAACGGTTGCATAAACAATTATATATCATGAGCCAGTGAGCATTATTTACTCATTAATACTACAAACACTTTTCAGAAAAAACACGAGAAGGTTATACTGTACTCTAAAAGGTTATACACCATTTTACCTTTAACATTCGTAGATAAAACGCGGCGACATTTCTTAAGGAGAATTTCTCATGGCATGTAGGTCAAATACCTCAAGTTGTGGTTTACGACTGTTTTGATGTCTGCAATAAAAAAAAAAGAAGAAAAATAGTGAAGTGCAGTCGAGATGGAGTGCCATGGTTCAGTCCTATGGTTTTTGCTTTGCAGTTTTTATTAAATGTCATAAATAATAATTTTAGTCAGTGTTCCTCCTAGAAATTAGATTTTGTTTCTAATTGCAGTCTCTCACGTACGAGTAGTTACAGAGAGAAGTCTTTTAAATACTTTTTACTAGACTGAGTAGGAAGTATTGTCAATTTCTTGTTAATTTCTTTCTCATTAAATTAAATATAATAAATAAATATATAGGGACAATTCATACAGATTGAGCTAGCCCCAAAGTAAGTTTGAAACATGTGTTATGGGATACTAACTCAACGATATTATATTTTATAACAAATACATATATAGATAAACATCCAAGACTCGAGGCCAATCAGAAAAAGTTCGCTTTTCATCATGACCCGACTGGGGATCGAACCCGGGACCTCCTGGGTGGCGGTCTGGCGTGGTAACCATTACGCCACGAAATTCGTTCAAAGACAGCTATTTTGCTTATTTCAATAAGCTACATTTATCATTGTTAATCTGAGGTCGCCGTCGTTAATCCTGGCTATCCTATAGGAAACACTGCAGTGGGAATGTGTGATGGTCTTGTCCCGAATAAATAACCGACTAGGTCGACTAAATAACCGACCCTTGGGAGTAGCATCTTTCATGTGATAACACCTGCTTACAGTCAATTAAAAAGTCGTTACTGTATACTAGACATTTATATTATTTTACGCGTGATCCCTAGAAACCAATTGCGCAGTAACATCCATTTACCCTTGATGTTTACGGTTTAATTAGTTCATATTGTATGAAAACATCGTCTGTTTCATACTTTCTAGTGTTTTAGCTTTTTGTTATATTATTTTACTGGAAAACTACATTTTATTTAAAGCTATTAAGTTACTCTTACACTTTGTTAACTTCCAAGTTGTTTCTTTGTTACCTAATGTAATGTTAAACTTTTTGCAAGCTGCGCTTCTCTGGGTAAAGATGTTTACAGTTAAGGTAGCCACACAAGTACATTCATTTCAGTCAACTTCTAAAGAGTAGGTATATTTTTAAATATAACACCATCTACAGCTTTGAGTTACTCGGATTTAATCATGAATCGTGATGTTATTCACACAGGTTCATCATTAAGTTTTCATGGTATTCATCGAATCGAACTAAGGTAACCTGATGGTGAGCCAACTAAGCAACCACCCATTGCTCCTTATACGATTAAATACATGGTATTGGCATTATCGGTCCGACAGTCTTTTTTTGTCGAACGACAAAATACTGCCGAACCGATAATGTCGACACGATCTGTAGGCAATTAATACACGTTCATGTTCGGTTTCATTTGACTAGAGTAAGCTCTGATATTCTATTTCAATAAGAATATTTGGCAATGAATGTTGGAACATTCACATGCACATTATTGTAGTGTGCGTAACCTCGAAACGTTCGTAAAATCGCTCACGCACACATTAACAATGTGCATGTACACGTCTTACAACATTCATAGTTAACAGCTCTTCGTGAAATATCTGTAAGTATATGTGAGGCAAAGCCGAGTGGCTTTTTCCCCAACTTTCATGTACATTATAGGAATGAATGAAATAATGTTTTGTTTGCAATACAAAAACAGAGATAAGACAAGGTTAACTTATAAATCATTGTATTGACAAGGCGGCCTTATTACTGAAAGCAACATATAGTTTCATAAGTCACACCCATAACATTAACAGATGACAATAATAGGTAGTCTGATGATGATGAGATTCATGAGAAATCAAAAGCTAAATAAACTTCACGTTTTCGACCACTTATCTATACTTTTTAGGGTTCCGTCCGTAGCAAACAAGGAATCCTTATAGTTCACCATGTCACTCTTGTTCTTGTCCACGGTTTAGATACGTGACGCTTAATAAAATAGATAATTTGTTATATTTACACATATTTTAACAAAGTGGTAGAACAAAATCTTGAGAAATATATTTCTACAACTTGGCATGTTCACATATTAACTACGTGAACAAAGTGGTAGAACAAAAACTTATAAAATATATTTCTGCAACTTGGCAGTGTGGCCTGCCCTTTGTGTTTCTTAGAATATGTGCTAATGTTAACTACAGTTTGGTCCACGAGGAATTCATAACAATGATGTCATGAATTCCTTCTTTGTGCAATTCTATTATTATTTTCATAGTGCCATCTTGCAAATATCATTCATAAGTCGACTTAAAAATAAGTTTTATTTTAATTATCTTTAAGTTTTTAACCTTAAAGATAATTAAAATAGTTATTACTAATAAATCTTATCTTATATATATCTTAACTTGTCTGAAATTAAATACTTTTATTTTATTTTTTCTATTATAAGAAGTCTTGGCATTGTCTTTTAAGATACGTCTTCCGTTATATCCTTTACACAATTTCATCAATTACTCTCACCTCACGATATGTGACAAATTCACAATAAAGCGGTCAGCCGTCGGCCAGTCAGAGGTCCACTCCACACCGCCCCCTGCCACTTGCACTGCAACGAAATTATATTTATCCTCGCATTGGGGACGAACCACAAAGCTTTACGATGCAATTTCGGGGCAGCTATATAAGAGCAGTGGGGAGTAATATTGTACAATTGCGCCAGCCTTTCTTTTTAAAAATGGCCTGAATTTACTTTTAGTAGATCGGGAATAAATTCTTTTTTCGGTTTAAAAACTGGCAGTCATTAATTAAAAGGTTCCAAATTTGTTTTTTTTTACCGACATTTGTAGCCAGATCTCTGCTATCTTGTGCTACACCGAGCAGTTGCCGGAGTGGAAGGTTCTCACTGCTTAGAATTCACAATCTAGTGGCGCTCCAGGGTCGATGTGCAAGGACAACACTGGGAAAGGAAGGAAGGTGGAACGGATTCCTGATGTAACATTGTCTTGACTCTAACCAACTAAACGTTGATCGGTGAGGTCTTAACTGAAACGTTTGTCAATTTCGTTCTTGAAGAGAATTAAATGAAGTGTGAAAAAGACAAAACAGTGGTTTAGTGTAGCTTTTGTTTACTAAAGGTTCAATTCTAAGACGGACCGCACGCAGCAGACTGAAAAAGACATTACTAGTTAAATTAAAGTGCTACCGGCCACAGTGTCGCCGTGCTTAGAATCACTCTGATAGATACATAGAACTTAGTCATAGAAGTTAGTTAAAAATAGGTACATACCATCCAATTCCCTCTTTCTATTGCTACGCCCCTGCGGGGCACTACATTGTAATAACTCTTTGCTCTAAGTACTATAATGTAACACCTGTATGTAGTATGCAATAAATGATTTGATTTGATTAGTATGTCACTTGCAGTCTGCAACGTTCGGTCCGTCTTGGCATTGTACCTTATGTCAATCACAGGTCACCGCTGTTTTTACTGGTAATATAAAATACGCAGTGGTATGAAAGTATGGTATATTCGTTAGCAAATTAATATCTCATACAACTTCAATGTTATGTGGTTTAGTAATACATTTATGTAACAGCTCAATCTAGTGTATTACCTGTCCATTTCATTAATTGTTTGCCATCGAAGATAACGCTTGGGAGCCTATTATAATGGTTATTGATTGCGCCAGTACTGAATGTAGATGTATCTCTCTGGAGAATAATGGCTGATACAATATTGAGGTTTACAATATCAACCCAAAATCATCTCACTACAGGGATACAGGGTCTCACTTCGTTCGAAGGGGATTAGAGCGTACTCTGCCACGCTGTTCCAAAGTGGATTGACGGAGACCGGTATTTTCTTTCAAGCAGCCTGAAGGCTGACTTGGCTTGACTGTCATCCATTGACAAGAGCAGATAAAAAAAAACTTTCTGTTGAGCGCATTATCGAAATATCGTGCGTCGATCTTATTCAATATATAATTATAAGCGTATATCGGCCGCCTTCAGCAAATTTTGATACGTTTGAAAATAGAATGGAGGAGGTCCTAAAGCGTGCTACTAAAGTTGGCAAACCTGTAGTGGTATGTGGGGACTTTAATGTAGATTTACTCGTTTCATCAACGAACAGCATTAAGCTTATAAACTTATTTAAATCATTTAACTTAAATAATATATTTCTCGAGCCAACTAGAATATCGCCCACTTCTGCCACCTGTCTTGATAACATCTTTTGTAACTGTGCAGTCACTGGTGAGAAAATAATAAACTGTTTAGCATCGGACCATTGTGGTCAACAAATCTCTTTAATTGATAACTGTGTTACTGAAAATAAAATTGGATCTTTTAGACTAATTTCTCAATCACGCAAAGATAGGTTCAGAAGAAACGTTAAAGAAAAAACTGTTATTCCTTCGGTAACTTCAAGTGATCCTAACCATTTATATAATAATTTATTCGATGTCATCAGTAGGGAATTTAATGATACATTCCCAATTAAGAAGGTTAAAATTCGCGATAAAATAAAATTTTGTGACTGGGCAACGACGGGTATATATATTAGTAGAAGAACTCTTTATGATTTATACGATCAGCGTAAATATAATCCTAGCCCACAATTTAATAAATATGTAAAGGATTATTCCAAAATATTCAAACTTGTATGCACGACCGCTAAGGCGCTTCATTTAAGTAAAAAGATCAAAAACTCCACTAACAAAACAAAAACTACGTGGAATATTATTAACAAAGAAACCGGCAAGTCGAAGCAGAGTACTAATGAGTACTCGCTCCTTGTAAACAACCGTATTGTTTCCGCGGACGATGAAGTAGCTGATGCTTTTCAGGAATTCTTTGCAGATATTCCTATACATACAACTAAATCCTTGAAGTCTTCCCATACATTGGCTGATGAATTTCTTAGGTCGAACGTTCCCGAACCTACTTCGGATTTTTCGTTTAAATTTGTTAATGCTGAAACGATCCTCAAAACATTTAAATCACTCAATATAAAAAAGTCAGAGGATATTTGGGGAATATCTGTAGCTATCTTAAGTAATATTATAGACATCATAGCACCTTATTTGGCCGTAATTTTTAATGAATGTGTTCCAGCTGGCATTTTTCCTGATTTGATGAAAGTGAGTAAAGTCATACCACTTTTCAAGAAAGGGTGTAGTAAGGATCCAAATAATTTTAGACCAATATCTATTCTGCCAGCACTTAGCAAAATTTTTGAAAAGATAATTCTGGACCAACTACTATCCTATTTCCAAAGTAATCGATTGCTTCACCCGCGTCAATACGGTTTCACTAAAGGTAGATCCACTACAGACGCCGCTGCCATGTTATTTAAAGTTATAATGGAGGCCTGGGAGGACAGCAAGAACGCTGTTGGTGTTTTTTGCGACCTTTCCAAGGCTTTTGACTGTGTCGATCATCAGACCTTAGTAAATAAGTTAAAATTCTATGGCTTGGACAGTTCCTCAATCAATCTTATGTCCTCTTACCTTAATGCCAGAATTATGAAAGTGAGAGTAAATGAAGCGACCTCTGTAGGTTGTCCTGCTAGTATAGGCGTTCCTCAAGGCTCAATATTGGGCCCTTTTCTTTTTTTAGTATATATAAATGATTTGCCGTACTTAACTGAACATTTATGCGACATTATTTTGTTTGCTGATGACACTTCTTTAATTTTCAAGGTAGACAGAAAAAATCCTAATGTAGATACTATTAACAAAACGTTATCTCAACTACATCAATGGTTCACAGTAAATAATTTGGTGCTTAACGCCAGCAAAACCAAATGCATAGCTTTCTCACTCCCGAATGTATCCCAATCTATTACATCAGTCATTCTTAACGATGAAAACTTAGAATTGGTCGAAACTACCACTTTTCTGGGCATTGTACTTGATAGCAAACTACAATGGCATCCTCATATTAGAACACTAGCAGGTAGACTAAGTGCTGCTGCTTTCGCTGTTAGGAAAGTTCGACAGTTCACCAATGTCGACACGGCACGACTAGTTTATTTCAGTTATTTTCATAGTTTGCTATCGTACGGCATTTTACTCTGGGGTAAAGCAGCTGATATAGAGACGATTTTCGTGCTGCAAAAGCGTGTAGTGCGTTTTATTTATAAATTAGGTTACCGTGAATCACTTCGCGAGTTCTTCAAAAGCACTAATATTCTCACGGTGGCATCACAGTGCATTCTTGACAGCATTATGTTTGTTCGTAAAAACATTAATGACTATAACCAGGTGTCCGATATTCATAATTTTAATACGCGTAATAGAAATAAATTAGCTGTTCCTAAATTCAGGCTTAGGAAAGCGGGCAAGTCATTTATGATCCAAAGTTTGCATATGTATAATAAAATTCCAGAATATATTAAAAACTTGCCCAATAATAGATTTAAATTAAATGTAAAAAAATTCTTAACCAGCAAAGCGTACTATACTATCAACGAGTATCTAAATGAAAGGAATCCCTGGCCCTCTTGTGAAGGTGAAATGCTAAAACTTGTCGTGAAAAGCCAGTCAATGTTCAATAAACTACATGAATAAAATTTGTGTTCAATATTGTAACATGTACGTCGTAGTGTCATCTAAGTGGTGCTGTTTTTCTTATTATTTACATTTTAATATAAATTAATATATGACAAGGATGTTAATGTGTATGTGCATGTCATGCTCGCAAATTGTCCAAACTGGTGGTGGTGTTGGGGGTCGGGTTACTGTTGTTCCCTACAATATTGTTCATAATATCGTGATGGTGAGCCCAGTAATGGAGGCTGGAAGGCCGACTCTCACGTCAACTCGAAAATACACGAGAACTATTGCTGCCTTGCGGGCGGTCTGCTCCTATCTTTAACACCGATTTAGCATTTTATATTTTAGATTTAATTTTATGTTGAGACAAATTAATGGCACTATTTATTGACATTCCGCGTACGTAATGTATGTATGTACCTCAATAAAATTAATTAAAACTAAACTAACAATAAAAATTAAAAACTAAACTAACAATAAAAACTAAAACTAAGCATTAAAAAGACATGGTCCCTGTGGCAGGGTGCCCAAAATGCTAGCAGCGTTACCTCGCTGAACGGCGATAGATATCCGTTGAGCGAAGTAACTGCCAGCCTTTGGGTCACCAGTGGTTTGTCGCAGCCTTTTTGCGATGTCCCTAAAAAAGGACAACGCACTGGTACCCCACGGGCCTAATGTTTCTACACCAAAAGCCACAAAATCGTAGGAACCAGTCAGTTGCTGATATTTTGTGGCTTTTAGTTTCTCGGCGGACTCCGCCGCCGCTCCCGCACTCCTACTCGTACCGTGAAGATGTGACGGGGCAAGTGTGTCAACGCATGTCGCGTCCCACACCAAGGCCCGTCCCATACTCCACGGTACGAGGGACATTCCGTCTGGCCTCTTACCATCGTCACGTGCGATGCCGTTCGGCTCAAGAATAGCAGGCACGTTGACAGTGACGAGAGACCGACGGATTATGTCGTTGATAGAAGCGTGACGCGACAGGCGGCCGGCGCTTCTGGTACAAGAAAGCCCGTGGTGTCCCAATGCGTTCACCATTGTGCCACAAGGACATCTATGTGGAATACAAACCTGGGCACCAAGACGAAGGCCTATCGCGACTCGGAGGGTCTCGGAGTCAAGGAGGGTGCCCACATTGGCACATGGGTAGGCATGCAACCAGTGACCGGCCTCCTTCCTTGACACAGCTCTGAGTCGTGCTTGGTCGGCGTCAGTGCTGTTATTCAAAAGTAACAAATTTTGAATTTCTTCACAACAAATCTTATCCCAGCTCCGTTGTGAATTTGGGTTTTCCGGTAAGTTTTTGGTTGGGTAGGCCATTTTCCAGGCGTCACTGGCCTCTACTAAGCACACCACCTCGAATGGTGCGGAAATTCGCATCAATATTTTGTTTACAAGCGTGGCTGTGCTGTGGATAGAGGACAAGAACGCCGGTAGCGCTACACTAGAAATTTTACGGATCCCAATACCTCCGTAGCGGATGGGTAGGGATGCCTGAATCCATGACTGTTCAGTAAGTTGAATATTTAAAATTTTCTCAAGATGACATTTTACGATGTTGTCCAGTTTGTATGTTAAATTTTGCGATTTCCACAAAGGACAACAACGCATGAGATAAGTAAATTTTGGGACAAAAAGGCAGAATTTTAGGATTAAGAGCGCGCAGTGAGAATTTATTTCTAAAAGGCGGTTTGAACAATCATTAAATTTTGTTGTCAAATTTTCCACATGTGGAGTTATTGCGCTCTCGAATACGGGAGACCCCAAGAGATTAAAGTTTTCTTCACTAAGAATTTTGATGTTTGGTGCAATTGCATTAAATTTTGAAATAATTTCCGAACGACGGGTGGAGGTTACATTTTCCGAGATAAAAATTTCACATTTATTAAAATTTAGGTCTAAGCCAATTGATTTAAAAGAAAGAATTAAGCCGGAGAGATCAGAAACGACGGTTTCTGCATTATCTCCAAGGGTTCCGTCGTCTAGATACCAGACATTAAATTTTGAAGCCAGGTTTTTTATGATGGGATTAATGGCTAGACTGAAAATGGCCGGCCCAAGGGGATCTCCCTGCTGACACCCGACGGCAGATTCTAACGCGTGATTTTTGTATAGTAGTTTGGATGGTGAATAATAACATTGGTTTAAATAGTTAAATATTTCTGGTGTGGATTTTTTGATTTCTTTCAGCAGGGTATCCCTATTTACTGAATTAAACGCATTTTTAACATCTAATTTTAAAATGACCTCGCTCCAATTTTGGGTAGAAAGGGTACGAACTGCGTGTACAGCTGCTTCGCAGCCACCCTTGGTGCAAAAACCAAGTTGGTGAGGTTCAAATTGGTTCCGTAATTTGTTGCTAATATATTTTACGCATAATTTTGATACAATTCGCCGGAAAGTGGAACCAACTGCAATTGGTCTGATTCCCCCATCCTTTTTTGTAAGTGCGATGAGATTTGCACCATAAAGGATAGGGGCAATGTCAGGATCGACATTTCCGAGTAGCATAAGATTTGTTAATTTTGTGAGGGAAGATATTAGCATCTGGCTCGCATTACCAGCTTGGATGGATATCAAGTCTTTTAAATGCTGAGGTGAAAGTCCATCCAAACCAGCAGCGGAGCCAGGTTTAAAGGAAGTGATAGCCAAAACGATATCTTTGTTTGTAATTTGAAGACACGCCTGGGTGTCTGTCAGAGGTTCCGGTGGAGGAGGTATAGTCGGAGCCGGGGGATGTTTTGATTGAAGGGTGTATGTACCTAGTTTTAAATTCTATGTTGAAAAAGAAAAGAAAAAAGAAAATTACGATATATTTTTAAATGACAAAAAAGGCCGTAACTGGTTTTCTTTCGCCATTTCTTTTTACCAGTGGTCATTTTGCTTTTGTTTCCGAAATGGTAGTAGTATATAGAGTAGATTAATTTATACAAATCATTTATTACTGTATACTCTGACAAGAGAACGTGTTTGTGAAAACCTATTCTCTGAATAAAAGTTTTGAATTTGAATTTTGAATTTGAATTTAAAATATTTTTCTGACATAATGGCTTTTAAAAAAGTCAAATTGTTGAGTTTCTTTTTAAGTGCTAGTCAAATTTAATAATATTTACGTGCAAAAGCATACCTTAAAAAACGACATGCAATATAAATAAATAAAGTTATATTATATTTTTTATCAATAGCCTCATATGCCCGTTTTCGTGTAAGCCATATAAAATTATTATCAATTATTGAAAACCGTATTTTTATCGATAATATTATATGTCATACACGTACTAAAATCAAGGACATAGAAATAACTGTTAGGAGACTTTTAAATTGTTGGTGAAAAGTTGAAGACGGGCAACAATGTTTTATTAGCCTGACTTATGACTTTAAATCTTCATAGAATCTAAGCAGTCAGAAATGGCACAATGCGGCTATTAGATCGGGATCGTGATTGGTCACGGAGTTGGTGTTTGCGGGCATTAAAATGCAAATCAGAGTTGAATAGGGCAATTGATTTTGTGATAGTCAATGACTCCAAGGGTCTTTGTGCTGTTACAGTAAAGATCTGGTCTTTACTTAAAACAACATTTTAATGTTTGTTTGATTAATGTTTTTGATAATTTGAGAGTCCAAGTTTTTGCACTAGTTGAATAGGTATATTATGATGGTTAGAATTCAACGAAATGTCGTCAGTCCGTAGTAGTTTTTCGGAATTTGGGGGGTCTACTGATTTTTTCGACTCCTATTATACTTTGACAAAAATAAAACCTGATACAGGAAACATTTCAGGTCTACGTCCAGCAAGCAGTGTACCTCTGGTGGTTGAAGATGATGAAGTAATTTATTAACTTTTCGTAAACTTGGATGAGAAATAAAAAATACGGGTTACGACTTACGAGAGCTAGTTCACAAAAAGAAAAGTATTTTATTCAGAGATTTTATACCTTCATGGGCACTTTCTCTTGTCGCAGTGTACAAATAATATTCTACTCTTTAAACTACCACCATTTCGGAGATAATGGCCACTGGTAAGCAAAATGGCTACAGGTACCTTTTGTCCTTCAATGGTGCTAATTCTGTTGTACATTTAACTAGACTAAACTAATTTTGACAGGACCAAAGGTGTTGTCCTTCCTTGGTTTACAATTGGTAATAAGGACAGGGAACAATTCTAGTCCTGTCAAAATTAGTTTATTCTAGTTAAAAGTTCAACAGAATTAGCATCAAAATTCTATATTTATAACGCGTCCATTTTCATGTAAACTTTGCGTATAAGATGCCAGTCAATTTGATAACGTACGAACATCTCGTAACGGCCTTTGTGACTGCTCACTTGACCTGATTGGTCACGCAGTTGGTGTTCGAGACCGCTTTTGGTGTGGTGTAAGTTAGAAGAATTTTAAGGTTTAGGTTTTTAATCTTTTTAACTATCATACGGAAACCTTTGGGGGAGGTCCAGATGTGGGCTTTTTGTGGCTGAAGTAATGATGAAATAATTATACGGCAAGAAAGCAAACAAGCCGGCCACCTGGTGAGAAGTGATCACCGCTGCCTATGAACATAAGTAGCACCAGGCCACCAGATACTAATGAATTTCCCACTACAAAAAGGAAATGCTTTTTAAGCAGCTTCTGACGCACTGCATGGTAACGTCGTCCCCAACTCCTTTAATTCTCTGGGGCAGGTGCTGGCCAATTTCATAAATAACTATACCGGAGAAACTTGAGTTGTTGTTATACGACTTAGCAATAAAAGGATTTTAAATTATAATAAATTACAAAATTTATTTTTTATTTTACCTTTTCACTGAATTAGGCATTGTCAACAGGGCTGTTTTGAATTTACCCTTCTAAGAATCGAATAAAAACTGAAAATAATAATCTCGCATTGTAACACCTCTATTAAAATACCAGAAAATTATTTTCAATTGGGTTTGAGAATTCCGCTGCAAAACTTCGTTTATAATGCGAGTCTGCAAAACCTGCATAGGTTTTGCAGTTTGTGAGTGAGTTTGACTGCTGCATAGCATGCTGCATGATTTTGGTTTAATGTAGCTGTCAAAGAAATACTACTTTCTCGTCTATTCCACTCTCCATAATCACATATACTTGTTCGCTCATTTCTATCACCGGATAACTTCCCAGAATTTCATGTTTAATTGAATTTAGCTAACCGAAGGGCTCGTACCCATTAAGGACTACTTCGCACATGGCATTATTGATTATGTTATGCATATCAACAAAAGGTATTAACCGACAATTTCAGTGTACATTATTCTATTTCACGAAGGGCATTCGGCTATTAATGTTGTAACTTTCACATGCACATGGTTCAGTATGCGTAACTTCGGAAACGATCGTAAAATACGACCTTAAAATGTAAATATGTGTACCAGTATATTCATACCCCTATTTTATTATAAATTTTTCTTATTATTTTGAAAATTGCAGTTTTATTTTTTTATTAATGTTTCAATGTTTACTTTTATTTGTCATAATTGTAACTTTTATCATTACCATTTTAAAAGAGCAAGTGCTAAGTTTCTTGCCGTTCTTCTTAGCACAAATCTGCCGTCTGAATTGGTGATAGGAAAAAATGTGACGATTCGAAAGTGCTTGTAATATGCCTATTTGAAATATTTGATTTGAATCGGCTTATAATAATGAGGATATGAAGTTACAACATTCATAATCGAATGCTCCTCGTGAAATAGAATTTCTGTACAGTTTATGACTTAGCCCGTTGCAAAACAACCTCTCGAACCAGGTTATTGTATCCTTTAATCTAATTGAGTCGGAGTCGGCAGGTAAGCATGATTAAGGATCTACATTGGGAGATTCCTACTACATATGAATTAGGCTGGTGAAGTGGGTAACGGTGTGTGGACGTTTTGTGATTACTTTCGGATAATTTCAAGGGGTTTTATTGGTATCAAGACATTAAATGGCTGTGACAAGTAAATTGGTCTATTGATTGATCTCTTGAACTTGGTTATATACTGAGTATATGAAGTGAGACCTAGTTGTTAAGTTTTTAATATATCTTGAAACTTTTGACTGTGGCTGGAAAAGGTACGTAACAAAATGTGTATATAAGTATATTGTTTACTAATTCGTGGGTCGCGGGTTAGAATCTTGAACAAGTTAAATTTTTGTGTGACTGTTGTCTTGATCTACATGACTGTATAAATATAGAAACTTTTAATTTTTGACATCAAAAATGTCCAAATCAATAACTTTTCATCTTTTCATTGTGTCCGAAATGGTGGTAGTATATAACGTAGTTTATTTTTTTTATTTAAACAAGTTGTAAATGACAAGAAAAAGTGCCTGTGAAGGTCTAATTTCTGAAATAAACGATTTCATTTCATTTCATTTCATTTCATCAGTTAACCAGCACGCTTGTTTGCCAACCTCTTCAAAAGAAAATAGAGTATCAAGTTAAAAATATTAGTAAACAAAATAACACTAAACAAAATCTAAAAGCTTTATTGTAAAGGAAGCACGGTAAATTCCCAAAAGACTGAACTTAAGAATCACGGAGGCCAAGTGACTTCCCTAGCAAGCTTTGTCTTACTTGATTCAAATTCTCTAGAGGTATTAAGAGACCTTTAAAGGCTGACACACACCAAAGAGTGTCGCAGTCGTGCTGTTGTGCGTCATGATTTGTAACATTTGATATGTTATACGGTGTCGCGGCCGCGTTGGGATGTGCTTGCGTGCGACAGTCGCACAGCAGCAGCGGTCCGACCGATGCAAACCGAAAACGGGCGCACAGCAGCGGAGCGGCAACGCCGCCGCACGCACGACACGACATTGGCACAATGACGTTGTATTCCACAGGATTTTGTTACTGAGGACACACCGCGGTGCTGCAATGCGTCTGCCACACAGTGGTGTCGGTGTGTTTTTCTTCATGCTGCCGCAGCGTGTCGCAGTTGAGAAGCGTTGTGCTGCGGACGCATCCGGTGTGTGTCAGCCTTAAATAAAACGGGAATCAAGAGTACAATTACATGTATATGAAATTTAATTAAAGGTTAACGAGCAATTATTATGGACTCCTAAATATTTTTAATTGTTGTACAAAGCTAACATTATATATTAGTCAAAACAAAACAAGGGTAGGTATTTTGTTTAATTTCGTAGCTACATAAACAACCACATTTTTATTATTTATATATCACAAAGTTGGCAAACAAGCATACGGCCTAGCCTGATGGTAAGCAGCACCGTAGCCTATAGGAACACAACATGGCCGAGACCAATGCTATTTGGCTACGATCTTCTGTAAGGTTCTTCCCCAGACAGGCTGCTCCGATTTGAGCGGATTATCCGCTGTGCCCTACCTCTCTTAGAATATATTTAAGCTTTACAATAACATTGTAATATATTGATGTAAGTGTCTGTAATATATCTAGAGTAAAATTGATACAAAAGGATCAAAGGTTTTTTTTTTGAGAAATCTGATTTTTTATATTTTTTATTAGCCATTTATGTTCCACTGCTGGGAAAAGGCCTCTCATCTCCTTCTCCAACAAAAAATTAAACATTGTAAATGTTTTTTACGTCGAAAATTAACTCGTGAACGGAAAACTCGATTGCACGGGTAAATCGACTGCTGTTAATGAATATTTAATAAATTAACCAACAGACTTAATTAAGTGCATAACCAAAAATTATAGCTTTACTATCAATCCGGTGGCGCAGTTGATAGAAATCCTACTTCAGTAGCAGACGGCGCGAATTCGATCTCCATGTTGGGACTTTGGGACATATATTTCTTCTGTGAGTGATGGAGTTAGTATCATCGTGCATTTGTAACTCGCCTTTGTTGTAGCTGGCCTTTGTAGCATGGTCTACAAATGAAATCGAAGCATTTGAAACTCGCCTCGGTAGCATGCTTGTTTGCCAACTGTGTTGTATAAAAAAAAAAAACCTGGTCTACTGTCACTTTTCTTGAGTCTAAGTGGGTCTTTTCTGAAACGGTGCAAGGTGGTGGATAAATATAATAATAATAAATAGTCTTTATTTTCTCCCACAAAAACAATAATAACTAAAGAATACAATGCATTAGTTTTGAATTGTGAGAGACTGATAACTAAACTGGTAAAACCTGTATGTATTTCAGGACATCTGGTCGCCCCATAAGATACGATTTCTATATATGAGAGAATTAAATTCCCTACTCTTCTTTTTCTACGAAACGTCGTTTTCATGTTACAGAAATCAATGCAAATAAATACAAAAATGTTTACATTCAAATTGAAAACTAACTTTTGGTACAACTTCCAGTGCTTCCAGGCTCTCGAATCCCATTTATAAAAAACATTTTTTTTTTTATCTTTATCATCGGAGTTTTTAATACTTCGGCGACTGTCATTCTTTCAATACTTCCTACTCCAACTATCTTCTTTCTGATTAAATTCGTTGTGAGTTCCAAGACAGCTGTAGTTTTCTTCCCCGGGACGTCAATAAGCTTCATCGCTGATTGTCAATCTGAGGTCGCCGTTGTTGATCCTGGCTACACAGGAGACACATCGGTGGGAATGTGTGGTGGACTTGTCATCCATCAAAAACAGCCGGGATCGACACGGCTTTAACGTACCCTCCGAAGCACGGAGAAGCTCGAGATAACAAAAGCCATCCAAACTCTGGCTAGGGTCAATGTTGCTTAACGTGCATGTTCGTTTTACACACAGCGACGCCGTCGAGCTCCTTAAATAAATTAAAGTTACTATTGAAAAATGTAGTTCATTAATAAACATTGTGTTCGCAGTAAAGCCGTGGTCAGAACTACTTCCACTCCTGCCCGCAGGTAGCCTCGTGTGAAAATTGAGCGAAAAATTGCTCCAATACAAAATACATGTATAAAGTATTTTATGTTTTAAATTAATACACTTACAGCTTAAAATTCAATAACAAATGTTAACGTTGAATAAAACTTTATGTTTCAAGGGATTTTTTATTTAATTGAACGACTATTGGAATGTTTTACATTGCCATTTTACAAGACTAGAAATGCAAGTTTATTGTCCGGACGAAACTGCAGCAATTATTTCAGTTCGAGTACGCTTGCCACCTTGATCAAATCAATAAGAGTAGTTAACGTAATTAAAGTGGAGATAGACAGTGATAGACGGTGGTGGGTAGGGAAGTAATCCTGCCTTCGGCACCAGAAGGCCCGGGTTCAATTCCCGGTCGGGGCAAACATTTATGTGATGGCTTTTGTGTTTGTACTTGAGTCTTTTTATGCCACAAAGTTGGCAAACAAGCATAAGCCTGATGGTAAGCATCACCGTAGCCTATAGACGCTTGCAACACCGGGGTTATCACTCACGCGTTGCCATGTGCTGGGGCGCGTACGGAACACGATATTCAGTTCCTTATCCGGACTTCTTCTCAGGGAGAAAGTCCCCAGTGGTCTTCCGTATTCATGGACCCCATGAATGCGGATGGCCAGGTGTATTTTGTTTACGGTACTAGGGCTGCACGGTAAAGAAGAACCGCGACATTGTCTCGCAGAAATCATAAATGTTTTATTTTTTATGTCTTCCGGACGAATTCTTTCTCATAGAGCTTGTCACATATTACCCCTTAATCAGACAAGAATAATTTGATTATTATTGAGAGGCTCGATAGCGTCGCTGTGTGTCGCACTCAACGCGCAAGTCAAGCGACGTCGACTTTAGCCAGTGTTTGGATGGGTTTCGTTATCTCGAGCTTCTCCGTGCTTTAGAGGGCACGTTAAGCCGTCGGTCCCGTCTGTTATCGGTAGATGACAAGTTAGCCAAGTCGGTGGCCTTCGGACGCCCCGAAAACACCGACTTGTGCCAATACGCATTGGAGCAGCGTGGCAGAGTACGCTCCGTATCCCTGCAGTGGGATAATTATGGGTTGATATAAGACAAGAATAAAATAACCTGTACCCTTTACAAGCGAATATACGCGTGAAAAATCTCAAACATTATTTAAATTCTATTACAATAATTTTAATTATATGTATTTTACTTTTTACCAATAACCAAAATATACCTTTTATTAGTACACAGTCAGTAACAATTATGTTAAGTAGACTCAGTCGATATAATAGTAATATCCAACCCATATTTCGTGAAGCCCAGTGTAATTTTTCAGTGGCCTTATTCCCCGTTTTAACGTTATTATCCAAAGCCAACGCCCACCAAATTACTTTAAAACAACACCGAAATAATGTTTTATATTAAAACCAATGTTTGTGTTTGAGGAACTTTATTGTATCTTTATCGAGAATTTATAATATTCATGATAGTGCAAGGGCCCAGTACGGCTGACCAATATTGGAAATACCTAAAGCATTTTCGTAAAAATTAAAATCATCATCATCATCTACTAGTAAATCCCTCGCAACTTCGTTTGCGTATATCTCGCTTTCCCGTAAGAATTTTGAAAAATCCTTTCTTAGTGCTCCCCTACGTTATAAAAGGGAACCCCTGTGCAAAATTTCAAGTTTTTAATCCTTATAGTTTAGGCCCTGCGTTGATATGTCTGTCAGTCAGTCAGTCAGCTTCTCCTTTTATTTAGATAAATATAGGTATGTATTTGTTATAGAATAGGTTTAGTCATGGACCTAGAAATCGGACGGAATCTTGCTAAGAAAGAATTGAAGCACCCTAATGGCGGCGGCGGCGTAACTATGTGCGAGTGTGAAATGGCTGACCCGCACGCACACATTCACACCATAGTACTGTGGGCCAATTCACGTAACAAGAACCGATTCTAGTTCGATTCAACGACACTCGCTGTCCCGTTCAATTCCTATTTTGTATGAGTGAGACAGCGAGTGTCGTTGAATCGAACTAGAATCGGTTTTTGTTACGTGAATTGCCCCATTGTAAACCGGCCGGTTCGTACGTATACGCGAGGTGGCTTATTATGGGTGCTTCACTTTTTAGTTTCAGTGATGGTGTCCGCCTTTTTTTCTAGGTCCATCCATGGGTATCGTTGAGTTAGTATCCCATGACACAAGTTTCGAACTTACTTTGGGGCTAACTTAATCTGTGTGTGATCTGTGTAATAAAATATCAGCCACAAGAAGTCTACTGCTGGACATAGGCCAATCAGAAAAGTTTCCAGCGCGACCTGTTGGCAGAAAATAAAAATAAAAATAAACTTTTCTTCTTCTCAAGCACGTTCTCTAGTCATGTACATTTCTAATTCATATTATTATTAAATACGCCCCTCTCATAAACTACCACAATTTTGGAAACGAAGAAAAAAATACTTCTCGAGCCACTAAATATAGAATAAGACCCGTGGAATGGCTAGTTTATAACTGCGTAAAATATACATGAAAATATTTCTGTTTTAAAGCACTAATGTTTTCTTGTGTATTCTGAGAAATATTACCTTCTCGAGGTAATATTGCAAACAATTTGTATCAGTGAAAAATGAACAAAATACAATTTATTGTGCTATTAAATAGTATAATATATTTTAGCAAAATGTGAATTTCGTTTATGACACATTCATACAACCATCTATATACTAATACTAGCTTTTCCACGCGGCTTCGCTCGCGGTTAATTTTATGACATAGATCTCTTTTGACAACAAAACGACCCATAACGACTTGTGGCGCCATCTGTTGGCTGATAGCCCATCCCATACAGCGCCCTCTATAGTAGAAAAAACTATCCCCTTTACTAATAAACGTTGTGTAATGTTTTGTCACTTTCACACTTCATTTAATTCTCATCAAGAAAGACAGTGACACAACAGTGAATCATCATCATCATCATCAGCCTACATTTGTCCACTGCTGGACATAGGCCTCCCCAACTGCACGCCACCGCGCACGATCCTCGGCCACTCTCATCCAGCTCTTGCCAGCCACCTTGCAAAGATCATCGCTCCACCTAGTCTGAGGACGTCTAACGCTACGCTTACCGATCCGCGGTCTCCACTCAAGAACTCGTTTAGCCCTGCGGTTGCCGGTTCTTCGGCTGATATGGCCGGCCCAGAACAGTGAATAACTATATTATATTCATTAAACGTTTATTAGTAAGGGGTTAATATTATAAAGAGGAGAGATATGTATTTTTGTTTGTGTGTATGTTTGTAACGAATAAACACAAAAACTACTGGACCAATTTGAAAAAAACTTTCACCGTTGGGAAGCTGCCTACCTCTACCCTCGGGTGATGTAGGCTATATTGTCATCATATCAACCCATAATCATCCCACTGCTGGGATACGGGTCTCCCTTCAATCGAAGGTGATTAGAGCGTACTCTGCCACGCTGCTCCAATGCGGATTGGCAGAGGCCGGTGTTTTCATACCGCCCTAAGGCCACCGACTTGGCTTAACGACTGTCATCGATCGACAACAGCCGGGACCGACGGCTTAACGTGCCCTCCGGAGCACGAAGAAGCTCGAGATAACGAAACCCATCCAAACGCTGGCTACAGTCGACGTCGCTTAACTTGCGTGTTCATATTAGAGTTCGACACACAGCGACGCCATCGAGCTCCTCGATCGAAAATTTGAGATCCTTATTTAAAACCTGTACGAAGCCAGGGCGGGCCGCTAGTACACAATTTAGAACTAGACCATCACACAACCCGCTATACATTATTTAAAATATGTAATGCTTGGCTTACTATAGACTACACAGCTCACCTCAACTTTGGTTTATTAATATTTATACCAAGTACTAAAAATATTGAAAATATAGTTTACTGCATCGTTAACTTGAATAATGTTCTAAATCCATCCTTGTCAACGTCATAGCATCAGAGAGAGACAGATTAACCTCACATCTGGCTTCCTAAATCCCTTAATGACGACAGCAGGTGCGTTTCCATGACGTTGACTGAGGATTTCGCTCTTATCTGAGGTGGAACATAATAATATTGGATATACAGAATAATTTTACAATAATATTTCTATTTATCCTATTTTAATATTACAAATTCAATTCAATTCAATTCAATTTATTTATTTGCAAATGTAGGTACAATAATTCAGATGTTACAATATGTCTGTACATTGAGAGCTTCCACATTTTACCTTTCGGCATGCAAATTAATAATAAATATTAAAAATATTCTATTTAATAAAAATAACAACATTTATACGTATTTACTTATTAAAATCAACATATATTTTCAAATTTTTTAAAATATAAGACATTATTAATTTTGACAACATAATCATATTTTTTGTATTAAATTCATAATTTATCGTTTAAATATTCATTTACAGAGTAATATGCCTTGCAGGTTAGCATCCTGAACAGACAATTTTTAAATAAGCTAAGATTTTTACAATTTCTAATATGCTTTGGTATTTTGTTGTAAATCTTTGAAGCCATCGCAAACACACTTTTATGCATAAATGTTGTTCTTGTATACATTAAATGAAGTTTATCAGAGCGACGTTTCCACCGATTTAAATAAATGCATGTTTGTCTTTACTAAAATACTGACTTTATATATATGTATAGCGATGGTACTGTCAATATCTTAAAATATTGAAAGTGTGGTCTGCATGTATCTGTTCGTTTTAATCTGCAAATTGCTCTAATGCATTTCTTTTGCGCCAGAAAGACTTCATGCCAGTTGGTTGGATAAAGGCGAAAGTTGTGTGTTACCCCTTCACGCTCAAATGGCTGGGCCAATATTTTATATTTGGTCGATTCCTGTAGGATTTCATCAAAGTCTGATTATAGATGGCGCTGCTGTGCATAATTGTTGAGGATTCTCTTCCTCTTTCTCTCTCTCTCGAATAAATGATCAGACTTCCAAATAAATTTCTTCAACGACTGGGGTTTTAAAATGAATATTTTATTTATATGTACTTGTGCAAACGTTTTTAATTCTCTTTACTCGACAAAGGAATTCTGTGCAATGAATGACTCGATACATTTTTCAAATCTTAAAACTAAACGCGTAGGCGGCAGCACTCTCGCGCGCGCTGCCATAGATTCTTAATTAATTATAAAGTTTCCGATAAGCGCCGCTAGATGGCGTTAACATCCCGCCGGCCTTGGCAGATGAAATCTCCAACCTCACAAACTGTCAACGCTGCTCTCGACGTTGCGCTCGACGTTGCCCTCGACGTTGCTCTCGACGTTGCTCTCGACGTTGCTCTCGACGCTGCATTCAACTCCCGGCTGCAGTGGCAGAGGACAGAGTTTTGCGAACGTCCTTCTGATGATAGTACCGTCGGCGACGCGTATATCTGCGGTACGCGACACGCCGTCGTCACCTGGATATGTCTTCACTATTCTACCCAGTTTCCATTTCAGTGGTGGCAGGTTATCCTCCTTGATCAACACAAGCATATCCTGACACAAGTCTTGTGTATTCGTCTTCCACTTAGTACGTGTTTGCATTTCTGAGACGTACTCCTTGGACCAGCGGCTCCAGAAGTGCTGACGCATCTGCTCAATTCTGTCGTAGCGTAGCAGGCGATGAGGGGCAGCCTCCGTGACGTCTGCGCAAGCTGGTGCAGTCAGTGGCCTTCCTATTAGGAAATGGGCTGGAGTAAGTGGGGAAAGGTCGTTAGGATCTGTGGACAATGGTGACATAGGACGACTATTTAAAACGGCTTCAATTAGCGTTAATACAGTGGTAAATTCTTCGAAAGTTAATCGAGCATTTCCCATTATTCTACGAAGGTGATACTTACAAGATTTCACACCAGATTCCCACAAGCCTCCAGAATGGGGACTATAAGGAACGATGAATTTAAACTTAATACTCTCATTAGTTGCAAAATCAATAATATTACTTGAATTATTTTTAAAAAACGAAGAGAGTTCTCTCTCAGCTCCGACAAAATTTCGACCATTGTCAGAGTGTATTTCTGCCGGTTTGCCACGGCGAGAAATAAAACGTTTTAAAGCTAGGATGTAGTCATTGGTTGAGAGACCAGAAACCAGTTCCAAGTGAACTGCGCGAGTTACAAAACAAACAAATAAACAAATATAGCCTTTAATCAAGCTACTTCCGCGCCCCTTCCGGTTTAAAACGGACACTGGTCCTGCGTAATCTACACCACAATACATAAACGGATAACCTGGATGCAGGCGTTCCGGCGGAAGATTTCCCATAAGAGGAGTCAACGTAATGCCTTTCATACGCGCACATCTGACACACTGTTTCACGACTTTTCTGGCAAGACACCTACCTGCCAGTGGCCACCAACACTCACGCATAGTACTCAAAAGTAGTTGAGGTCCAGCGTGTAACAATCTTTTATGCTCATCAATAAATAACAACTCAGTAAAGCGATGTTTACTACAAAGTAAAATTGGATATTTTTTATTATAACTAAATTCATTCGCATTCGACAACCTACCGCCGACCCTAATCACATCTGTTTTATCTAAAAATATATTTAAACCTATAATTTTATTATTTCGTTTGGCCGATACCTGTATATTATTTTTTAGATTATAATATTCTTGCGGAAACATCTGTTTTTGTGCAGCGGTAATTAACATGCGCTCGGCCGCGCGAACCTCGGCAACTGATAAGGAACCGGTTTGGGGCGGTCGCTTACGATGCGGCCGCGCATTGTCTATAAATCTAAGTATGTACGCTACTATCCTAAACATTCGATATAAAGAGGAATATCTACTGAAGTTAAATATATTATTTTCTAATTTTTGTGTACAAACTAATGTAACTGTTTGTGACTCATTTTTGAGTTCGGGCAATGTACTCGAATCGTATTCGGGAGAATTTTGAAAATAATCTAAATGTTTATCTTGCAAAAAGGAGGGCCCGTCCCACCACAAACTAGACTGACTAAGTCCATCTAGATTAAGACCTCTGGACAATAGATCGGCTGGGTTCTCTTTTCCGCTTACGTGACGCCACAAAGAGTGATTAGTCAACTCATTAATTGTTGTTACTCTGTTTTGGACAAATTGCTTAAGTAAGCGTGGAGAAGTTCGAAGCCAACCGATGACTATCGTGGAGTCGGTCCAGAAGAAAACATGATCTATGTTTAATCTTAGAGCTTCTTTTATTTTTTGAAATAATTTAGCACCTATTAAGGCACCACAAAGTTCTAGACGAGGAATGCTAATAGTCTTCAAGGGGGATACCTTACTCTTTGCACAAAGCAGCTTCACAGTTACTGGCGAGTCATCATCGTAAGTTTGTAAATATGCACAGGCGCCATAAGCGTCCTGCGAAGCATCAGTAAATATGTGCAGTTGTGTATGTTGTGTGTGCATGCTCCTTACGAATCGTGGTATTCTCAAGTCGTTCAAACAGTCTAATGTATTAATAAAATTATTCCAAATCCGACTGATATCGTTAGGCACGGGGTCGTCCCAATCTAATTTCGTTAACCATAATTTTTGTAATATTATTTTTGATATAATGACCGCCGGACCTAAGAGACCTAACGGGTCATAAATTTGCGATATTATAGATAACATTACACGTTTAGTTAATGTACGCGCGTTTTCGATTTTTGACGTGAAATGAAGTTCATCAGTATTATTGTACCAGCCTAACCCGAGTGTTTTGTTTTGTTGATGCTCCCCGATGGCTAGCTCCTTGGACACGTTTGTTGCGACGACGTCGTGGTTGAAAATCCACTTGCGGAGTGGGAAACAACCAGCGCGTAGGACTTGTGACGTCCGTTCACAAATGCTAAATAAAGCCTGAGCATCGTCTGACCCGGTGATGAGGTCATCTACATAAAAATCCTCATCTATGATTTTTGAAACCTCTAGGTCATCGCACGTCCTAGCAAGCTCCTTTAGGCATCGCATACTCAGGTAAGGAGCCGAAGCAGTACCATAGGTCACGGTGTTAAGGCGATAAATACCTAATGAATCAGAGGGTTCCTCCCGCCAAATAATTAATTGTAGATTTCTTTGGTCGGGATGTACAAGGATCTGTCGGAACATTTTTTCTACGTCCGCGCATGCTACATACTTATATTGACGAAATCGCAAAAGTATCGAAAATATATCGTTTTGAAGTATGGGACCCGTGTACTGAATATCGTTAAGCGATTTATTTGACGTGGTTGCCGCACTAGCATCAAAAACAACTCTTAATTTTGTTGTCGTACTGCTTTCGCGATATACTCCGTGGTGTGGGAGAAAGAAACACGGTGTTTCATACTCCTGTATGGGAGTCATGTGACCTAAGTCAATGTACTCTTTAATAAAATTGCTATACATTTCTTTGAAACGCGGAAAACGTTGTAGCTTACGTTCTAACGATTTAAATCTAGTTTCTGCCGCTTTATACGAATCTCCGAGAGTATCCGCGGACTCCTTCAAAGGAATTCGTACTATAAATCTACCGTCTTTGTCACGTTCAGTGGTAGAGGAAAAAATGTCTTCGCATTTTTGTTCTTCCGCGGTAAACAAATTTTTCGCCTGTGGGATCTCCTCAAGTTCCCAAAATCTTTTAATGTTTTCGTCTACCACAGAACTATCACACGTTTGGCTAAAATTGCAATGAACCCTTTGGCTCACCAAACCATTGGGTACACTTCCCGATATTATCCACCCTAATTTGGAATGATACAGGTAAGGACCACAAGGTAATTTAATTTTTTCTCCATCTATCAGTTCCCAAAACCGATCCGCTCCTATCAAAATATCTATGTCGGACGGTACGTTAAACGTGGGATCTGCAAGAGTTATATTCTCTGGAATATTTAACAAATCGATGTCTATGCCCATAGAGGGTATTTTAGACGTAATACACGGCAAGATTAGACACTGCGTATGTGTATTATAATTTGATACCTTTGAGCGCAAAGTAATATCACAAAGTTGATTGGAGTTAGTGATTGACTGCCCAACTCCAGAAACGAGTATAGTGGACTGTAACATAGGAATCTCTAATCGTTTACATAATTTCTCCGTAATTATACTATGCTGGCTTCCACTATCAAGAAGTGCACGCGCACGATGATAATTATTGTGGACGTCAGCTATTTCTATTATTGCGGTGGACAATAAAACCGGTTGCAAACTTCTCGACATAGTTCGCACAACGTTATCACACCTAATATCACTCGAATTAATTTCAAATTGACTATGCAATGCAGCAGAAACAGATGGAACCTTCTTTTCGACCGAGTGTGAATAATGCGCACACGCGGCAGTCGATACACCTTCACCGTTTTGTGTCGTGTGTAAAAGGCCGTTATGTTTCTGATTACATTGTTTACATGGACCGAAAGTACAATCTGAAACTGAATGTCCCGATCGCAAACAATTGGGACATAAGGTTTTCTTTTCTACAAAATTAATCCTCTCTCGTACGGGTAAATTTAAGAAAAGAATACATGTATAAAGCGCATGATTATTCTCACACATTGCACAAGTACGTGTTAATTTCTCCGATTTATTGCGATTATTTATATTACTACTATTGCGGGTAGTTACATAACTATGAACGTGTTGTTTATTAATCGAATTTTTCTTTGAGTCCCTGACTGATTTATTCTCATGTTGAGATTTATACACAATGCTGTTCTTACTCGGATTGTCACGAACCTCATCTAACATATCAGCCTGGTTTTTCAAAAACGATATCAAATGATGTAATTTCAGTGATTCGTCATCACGCAAGTTTAATTTTCCTTTGTGATCTTTCCACAATCTTTCTGTAGAAGGATCTAATTTTGTAACAACTAAATAAATAACTAAGGTGTCCCAGGTATCGGTTGGTTCACCAATTGATTTTAATGAACGTAAATTACGATTGACGGTATCTATTAACTTTCTTATCTGTACGGGTGAGTCCTGTGAAATCGTTGGCATTGTAAATAATGATTTCACATGATTATGAACTAAAAGACGGTTATTGTGAAACCTTTCCTCTAATAAATCCCATGCGTCAATGTAGTTGGATGCCGTGAATTGTAACGAACTAATTACTTCCAACGCACTACCACTTAACGAAGATCGCAGATAGTGAAACTTCTGGATAGGATCCAGATCATCACGTCTATGTATCATAGTTACATAAGAGTTTCTGTATTCTAACCACTGATCGAAAGATCCACTAAATGAAGGTAGCTTGATTTCGGGTAATTTTACAAAGGGCCTATTCGAACTACAATGAGAACTGGAATCTTTATTCTCCTCAACCAATCTACACCTGGCTAATCCCATCACGCTAAAATATTGAGATTCAAACTGTTCGCGATATTCTGCTTGTTCAAAAAAATCTTTTTCATCAACCGTGTTTTCGATTTCACTCTGAATAACATTGAAGGACTGAAATAATGTTTCAGTGACCTGGAAGCGGAGCTGCAACTCTGCTTTCTCTACTTCACTTAACGGATTATTCGAAAATTTACTAACGTACTTTTGAAACAAAGTCAAGCGTTGCTTTATTGTAGCTCTTTGCTTCTTGAGGTCAACTATGCAACCAGTCTCAATTTTGCGAGGACTTTTTGGCAGTTTTAACTGTGCCACTGGGGCAGGAGAACGTTTAAATTCATCGTCACTCATAATTTTGGGGGCTTATAAGAACAAAGTGGGTACTCACAGGTCTCGCCGTCGAGGACGTGCAGATTGCGTGGCAAGGAAATGCTCGATCGAATTAACACTGAAATGTACAAAACAACACTGTATGAGTTTAAAATACTAAGGATTGGATAAGAAAGGATCGGAAGGACTGACCGTTACTCGCCGATTCTTCTCTCGTGATGTGGCGACAAAGTCCAAATGTGGCGACGAAGGTCCAAATGTTGAGGATTCTCTTCCTCTTTCTCTCTCTCTCGAATAAATGATCAGACTTCCAAATAAATTTCTTCAACGACTGGGGTTTTAAAATGAATATTTTATTTATATGTACTTGTGCAAACGTTTTTAATTCTCTTTACTCGACAAAGGAATTCTGTGCAATGAATGACTCGATACATTTTTCAAATCTTAAAACTAAACGCGTAGGCGGCAGCACTCTCGCGCGCGCTGCCATAGATTCTTAATTAATTATAAAGTTTCCGATAAGCGCCGCTAGATGGCGTTAACAATAATAAATATACGCAAACGAAGTAGCGCGGGTTTCACTAGTTTACAATAATAAACAGGTACTTAATGATACTTAATATTTTTTTTATAGTTACGGTTCTACTAACCATTCTTATTTTTGAAAATAATATTGGAAGAAAAATTTCACCTTCCTGTCACAACAGGACAACTGGTAAGATTCGAAACCACGTCATGTAGATATTCGGCCAAGTGCTTTTTCTGGGAGGACAACTGGTAGGATTCGAAACCACGTCCTGTAGATATTCGGCCAAGTGCTTTTTCTGGGAGGACAACTGGTAGGATTCGAAACCACGTCCTGTAGATATTCGGCCAAGTGCTCTTTCTGGGAGGACAACTGGTAGGATTCGAAACCACGTCCTGTAGATATTCGGCCAAGTGCTCTTTCTGGGAGGACAACTGGTAGGATTCGAAACCACGTCCTGTAGATATTCGGCCAAGTGCTCTTTCTGGGAGGACAACTGGTAGGATTCGAAACCACGTCCTGTAGATATTCGGCCAAGTGCTTTTTCTGGGAGGACAACTGGTAGGATTCGAAACCACGTCCTGTAGATATTCGGCCAAGTGCTTTTTCTGGGAGGACAACTGGTAGGATTCGAAACCACGTCCTGTAGATATTCGGCCAAGTGCTCTTTCTGGGAGGACAACTGGTAGGATTCGAAACCACGTCATGTAGATATTCGGCCAAGTGCTCTTTCTGGGGGCCCCAGAACAGGTTGCGACTGTTGTGACACTGTTGTGACAGGAAGGTGAAATTTTTCTTCCAATAATATAAAAAATATATATAATAAAGGAATTATCACAGTGGATAAAGAAATTTTGAACCAACTGGTCACTGGTTCAAATTCTGGCGTTCAATTATAAGAGTTATTTACCTATCAGTCACACACCTATTTGTCTAGTACCCATAACACAGGTTAAGCGTTACTTAGGTTGAGACCAGGCGGCGTTGTGTGAACTGTGTACTTTATGCAAAGAAAATTTACTTAAAATTCGAACGAAATACAAGACTGTTAATAAGCAGGAGGGGTGACTACGAAACGTAATCCGATATTTCGGCAGAAGTATCGTAAGAATTTTAAATATGAATTACAAGGTATTTCATGGTTATAATTCAACGAACTACTAAATTAACCATAAAGTACTTACAAGGTATTTCATGGATAGAATTCAAGGAATTACTAAAATAACCATGAAATAGGTACGTTGTAATTCATAGATTTAGTATACTTACTAACCGTATAGATCGACAATGCAAAAGAGTTAGATCATAGCATATGCGTTTGTTAGAGCGAGATAGATAGGCGAGACCATTCTTCCTATACACGCTATCGCCCTGTGTCGAACTGACGTCAGTCGTGTTAAAAACAAACCCCACTTATTTTTACAAAATTTATGGTTTTTAAGTGTAGTTTTTGTGTTAATTAGACGTGATTAAATATGATTACCTGTGCAGTGCCTGGATATAACTCAAACAAAAAGGAAAACCCACAAAATTATATATCTTGCTTGCACACATGTATATTACACGCACACTAGTGTATTTTGTTTTTGGGCCAGCCTCAATCAAACCATTGCCGATCTATACGCTAGTAAGTATATTGTTGTTGTAATTCATGTTTAAAATTCTTCTGATACTTCGGCCGAAGCATCGGTTATACGTTTCGTATTGGCCCTCCGGGTTCCTTATTTACTTGGCTATTACCGTTCTTTTATAAAAAATACCTAGTCTTATAAACTTATAATTTACTAGCGCCTCCCAGTTTCGCAAAAGGTTTTACTTAGGATCACTAATTATTTTTGACGATCTTCGTAGCGTAATGGTTACCACGCCAGACCGCCACCCAGGAGGTCCCGGGTTCGATCCCCGGTCGGATCATGATGAAAAACGAACTTTTTCTGATTGGCCTCGAGTCTTGGATGTTAATTTAAATATGTATTTGTTATAAAATATAAAATCGTTGAGTTAGTATCCCATAACACAAATTTCGAACTTACTTTGGGGCTAGCTCAATCTGTTTGAATTGTCCCTATATATTTAATTATTATTATTTATTTAATTAATTAATTATTTTTTAAATACTATATAGCCTATGTTACGCAGAGGTAAAGCATCTTCCCGACGGTGAAATAATGTTTCAAATCGTTCCAGTATTTGTGTTTATACGTTTTAAACAAAAATACAAGTCTTTTCTCTTTATAATATACCTATAGAAAAACGAACAGTTCAAAAACCTGGAGGTCAGTTTTGATGTGAGTCAAGAAAAGGTACTGAAAAGGTCCAAGATAGTACCTTTTCAAATATTGACGCGCCATCTTCCAGTATCTTGATTTTTCAGTTAATTTTTCTAAGTTTACTAACCTTTTGGGAAATTCTAGGAAAGGATCCATAGAAAATTTTAATTCAAAAAATTTTTGTACTAGAAACTTTGTAAAAACGTTATTCTTTGATTTTTAGATTATATTTTTTATTTATAGTTAGAAAAATGTATTTAGATTAGATGAGGCAAAACTAACAGTCTTCTTTTAAAAAAATGGTCTTAAGCAGAAATTCAGAGTATTTATATCTTAGGTCGGTAGTAAAGCCAACAGGGCTTTACTACCGACCTAAGATATAAATACTATCATAATAGTAATGAATGAAATTGTGAGTAAAACTATATTTTTTTAACAATTTCATACAATAATGTTCAATAAAATGTAAAGCTGGTAGTCTTACCCCACCATCGTGACACCGGGGTAAGACTACCAGTACCGTTTTTTAACCAACGCGCCACAACACAACATTATGAGTTTTAACGATACTAAATGACAAAAGTCATTAAGAAAAAAATCCATAAATTTTGTACGAGTCGCATCACACATTAGTTTTTCGTAATTTTGAACGGAACATAATGTCAGTTTGAGCCGCTCGACCAGTGACCAAGTGAAAGTGATCCAACTTATTTTAACAAGATATATTTTTTCGATTTTAATATATGTGTTATTTAATCATAATATTAATAAGTGATAAATTAAAAGTAGCACTCGCCTGGGTCGTGCGCTTGGACGAATAAGGTCGTGCGGCGCGTAACTGAATGACGTTCATTATGTGACAACAGTGACAAGCCTAACTGACATTTTGTTCTAAGAACCCATATTGAAATAGTCAACAACACAATTACAAAATGGGTCAACAGTTCCCTTGTTTCCAAGCAGTAATTAACTGCCGGATGGACAAGCACCATTAGTTAACAAATGCTCTGTGCTATGCAATGTTTCTTCTAGGTATTGGCTATTGCTATCCATGCAACTCCGTTTTCATGGTTTTAAACTACTATATAAATTACAATACCCATAGATTTAGTATATACTAAAGTACCTATAGATCGGCTTTGGTTTGATTAAGGCGAGACTAAAAACAAAAACACTAGTGTGCGTGGAATATACATGTGTGCAAGCAAGATTTATAATTTTGTGGATTTTCCTTTTTGTTTGAGTTACATCCAGGCACTACACAGGTAACCATATTTAATCACGTCTAATTAACACCAAAACTACACTTAAAAACCATAAATTTTGTAAAAATAAGTAGGATTTGTTTTTAACACGACTGATGTCAGGCCGATACAGTCCGATAGCGTGTATAGGAAAATGTTCTCGCCTATCTATCTTGCTCTAACCAACGCTTTGCTATCATCTATCTCTTTTGCATTGCCAATCTTACGCTAGTATATAATAAATCTATGACAATACCTACAATATTATTTGTTACAGAAAAAAATCAAGATACAGTCAGCTGCAGAGAAATCTGACCCCCAAACAAAATAAGATTTAAGTTTTCTCATATAATTATAATAATACTAGCTTTTTCCCGCGGCTTCGCTCGCATTAAATTCGGGGTAACACAACACGGTACCCCTTGCTTCCTACCTTGAAAACTGCGAAAAGTCCCAAATAAAATTTCACTCCCTCTTTTAAGGGGTTGGGGCAGATTTAAAGAAAAAATGATGCACGATTTTTTTGTTAGTCACAAATAGTCCGCATACCAATTTATAGCTTTTTACCTTGGAAATTGCGGAATGCTCTTCCACCCCCCATTTTAGGGATGTGAGGGGTTAGAAAGCGACAAAAAGTAGCCTATGTCACTTTCCATCCCTTCAACTATCTCCACTTAAAAAATCACGTCAATACGTCGCTCCGTTTGCCGTGAAAGCCGGACAAACAAACAAACACACATTCACATTTATAATATTAGTATGGATGGATAGTATGGATATATATTTCCACGGAAACGGCACTATAATCTCGAAGACTGGCCCAACAAAGTCGCCGCAAACAGCCCATGTCTATCTGCGGGACTCCACGGTACTGAGGACGCTAAATTATCTTCACGTCACACGTCATAACCCTCAATGTATTTAAAAGAAAATTTATAAAATAATACATTTTGATTACGTCTAGTGTATGTAGGTACCTAACCGATTCGTTGATTAGAAATCTGATTAGGGTGACATCAGACGGACTGCATCGCATTAAATATATCGACCGTCCGTACGTGCGGTCGATATATTTAATTGCATGTAGTTGATATTGACTTCACTCGACTGCAGCCGACCGCCTGCAGTTGATATCATGGCTGCACGAAATCGAACGTACAACTGCATGCAGTTAAATAAGTATATCGACCGCGCGCGGTCGCTGCGATGCAGTCCGTCTGATGTCTGCCAAGAGTTACCTAAAAAACTATTCTTACTTCGTTTCGTACAGGTTTCTTTGCAGTTGCCTGTACCTATATATAATTATAAATACATACAACACTACGAGTATCGTTGCTTCAGAAAACATCTTCTTTTTGCCAGAACACGAACGTTATATTTCTCTCGTCTTGGATAAACTACACGACACACTCTTTTATCGAGAACCGAGTTTATTTCCTTTATTTGATGCATAAGATCCTTTTATTTAAAGTTTATATTTTAAAGCTAAACTTTTGATAGGATTCAAACCATAGATTTAGTATATAAGCGTACCTATAGATCGGCTTTGGTTTGATTAAGGCGAGACCGAAAACAAAATGCATGGTGGAATGTACATGTGTGCAAGCAAGATATATAATTTTGTGGATTTTCCTTTTTGTTTGAGTTACATCCATCGACAACAACCGGGACCGACGGCTTAACGTGCCCTTCGAAGCACGGAGAAGCTCAAAAGCCATCCAAACGCTGGCTAGGGTCGACGTCGCTTAACTTGCGTGTTCATCTTAGACTGTGACACACAGCGACGACGCCATCGAATTCCTCAATTTTTATACGATTATGTTTATGTTAATTTATTGTATACTAGTCGCCAATACGGCTGACTCGAGCAGACGTGAAACGAAGTTCAAAACTCATTACTCAGTGCATAAAACGATAGTCAATTTTCAATTGTTTTATAAACTGTGGGCCCAAAATTTGGTGCGTACTATTTAGTATAGTAACATCATAATTGTGTGCTTTATTTATGGTAACGAAGTGATTTGAAATCGATTCATGTTTATTTCATTTCGATTTATATATATATATTTTTTTTATACCACTAAGGTGGCAAACAAGCATACGGCCCTTCCGATATTAAAATTGTTATGGTAATTTCCTTATTGATTTTAAATAGCTTTGATGAATACGAAGAAGTATACGTGGTAGGAATATAAAATTACGACAATATAAATTGGAGCTACTTACTAAAGGGACAAATCACACAGATCGAGCTAGCCCCAAAGTAAGTTCGAAACTTGTGTTATGGGATACTAACTCAACGATACTATATCTTATAACAAATACATAAATAGATAAACATCCAAGACCCGAGGCCAATCAGAAAAAGTTCGTTTTTCATCATGAACCGACCGGGATTCGAACCCAGGACCTCCTGGGTGGCGGTCCGGCTAATCTCCCTTGAGAGGACGGTACAGATACTTGTTGTAACGTTCGCAAGCACATTGTTTTAGTGTGCATAACCACGGAAACTCGTAATATCGATCACGCACACTAAAGCAATGTACATATGTGCACACCTTACAACATTCATAGGCGATCTTCGTGAAACAGAATATCCGTATCAGCCCAACAACGGTCTCTAAATAAAAATATTCTTAAAAAGTTGTAGAATAGAATCTACATTTCAGAATCTCCCTAGAGAGTACGGTAAAACAATTGTTTAGTAACGGAGTGCCCTTAATGCGCCCATCGATAGCGGAATCAAGGGCCGCATTAGGGTGCGACGAAGAGGCCTTATTTTTCCTTTTAGAACTTAGAGTTACGAAAGCTTTTATGTCACACATGCAGTTCGTAAATTTTATTTTTTCTTAGAGATTTTTCTTCAATAGTTAGGTTATTTTATTTAAACATACAAAGCGGCCAGACTCCGCTTAAAAGATAACCCTAGGATTAACTGTAACGTATTTTGTCACTGCCACTCTTCGACCACAAATCTACCACTCTAGTTAAAAAGTGACAAAGATAGTTTTAAGTTAAACTTTGGGAACATCTTTGTTTTTAAAGGGAACATGTCAAAAAGAGTTGAAAGATAAAAATAAACCGATCTCAGTAATAAATGCGTAGTGTAGACGACGGAACGACCTGTAATGTAACTTCTTAGAAGAGAAACTATTTCTTTAAAATCTTTTGATCTTTGAGCAATTTACGTTGTCGCTTATGTTTTTTTATTGTTTCATTGACATCACTTTTCCTTGTATTTTTATGTTTATTGTATTTATAATTTCTTCAGTAAATAGTGTTTGAAACATACCTTTACTAAGGAAATTTTAAATACGATTTGGTCATCTACACTTAAAAACTCTCTTTATGTAACATTAACCTTTAAAATAAAAAAGTGGTATATCCATTTTTATATTTCTTTACAAAGGTAAGGTGATGTCCTTATAATTGAGCTAAAATGTTAAGAGGTTGAATTGAAGGTGCGTCGGAACGTTAAGTGGCCCGAATCGAGAGCACTTTCAGGTTAAATAAATGCGGTATTTTATCTTCGTAGTACCTCCTAGCAGCAAAATGGATATAATAAATGAATGGAGTGAATTCATTAAGTATAAAAGCATAACTAAGCAAAGCTAATGAATATTGGATACTATTAATATTTTTAGATATACATATTCCATATTATATCATACACGCATCTATAGACCAAAGCGTGTGTATAGGTTGGGTTACACACGCGTTGGTGGTCGGGTTACTATTGTTCCTTAAAATATTGTTCATAATATTGTTGATGGTGAGCTCAGTAATGGAGGCTTGCAGGCCGACTCTCACGTCATGCGTCATGCGTCACCTCGAAAATACACGAGAACGGTTGCTGCCTTGCGGGCCTGTTGCATTTTATATTTTAGATTAATTTTATGTTAAGACAAATTAATGACATTTCGCGTACGTAATGTTGTATGTACCTAGTTTTAAATTTTGTGTTAAAAAAATGTACGATAAAATGACAAAAAAGGCCGTAACTGGTTTTATTTCACCATTTCTTTTACCAGTGGTCATTTTGCTTTTGTTTCCGAAATGGTAGTAGTTTATAGAGTAGATTAATTTTATATAAATCATTTATTACTGTATACTCTGACAAGAGAACATGTTTGGGAAAACCTATTCGCTGAATAGAAGTTTTGAATTTTGTTTGAAATAGTTTGTGATACCTTACCTTATATCTTATTTTTTATTACCTTATTGTGTTAATGTTAATATTAGTGTTAATAAATAAATTAATTAATTATCAGTCATTTGTGATCGATTCATGTCAATGTATATTTTAAATTAGATATTATTATTGTTTACCGATTTTGTGGCAAATAATCGCAATATATTCTGTACTAGCGAAACATGAATTGTATTCCCATTATAATTTTGGAAAATCATTTCTTATAGGATACCAACGTCGCAGAAAGAACACATCCTTTAAGTTTTTAGTGATTTAAGGTACAGGTTCCGGGACGGACCGCACGCTGCAGACTGCAAGCGACATACTTGTTTTTATTGTATTGTACATTGTAGCTCTATGAAAGTGATTCCAAGCGCGGCGACACTGCGGTCGGTGCCAGTCTGCGGCCATGCGGTCGGTCCATCTTGGAATTGGACCTCTAATTGGCCCTCTAGTAGTTTTCGAGATTTTTAAATATTTAATGACCGAATCGATAATCTTTTCGATTTTATAAGATCATTGAAATCAAATGAAAAACACATTTTTCATTTATATGAAGAGATTGCTTTCAGAATTCTCTATGAGAATAAAATGTGTTTTCATTAAACAGATTTATGAAAATTTTAATTTATAAACATTTTTTTCTTCTTCTCATATTGTCGCCAGTCTGCTGAGCACTTTAAAGTTATCTTTTTTGCTCCTTAATAAGATATGAATTGTGTTGATTAAAGGTATTATTAACTTTAAAATATAATTGTTTAAAAATTCTAGTGTAGCTGCCTTGACAGACTGGACTTGTTGACTACTGCTTGCTTGACAACTACCAGTAGAAAGTGTTAGCTTATAATATACGACATTTAGAATAGAATAGAAAAAAATAAATTCAACAATAAATTACATTATTAAACATTATGTACAATACACAAAATTATAATTACAATGCAGTAACTTGATTGTATTTTAAAGTCTATTATACAGTTGTTGGAGATAAACCGATCTCCACTCAGCATAGTGCTGCGATGGAGTCACAGCGCTGATTTTCAGTGGAACCAGTGCTCGGAGCGATGATGGCACATGGCACATACTGCATACATGACAATTATTAATGTATTTTGTGATGAGGACAGATATATATATATTGTCCCTATATATATTTGTGTGCATGAACATGTCTGTTTGTCTTGGTCTGGGTGTTTTCTATGTATAAAAAGTATTTATTTACAAAAAAAAGTATTTAAGTACCTACATTTATCAGCAATCTAGTACCCATAGTACAAGCTTAGTTTGGGACTAGATGGCGTTGTGTGATTCGTCCAAGAATATTTATATTTATTTTTATATTTTTAATGTCGCATCAATGAAACGTACCTTTAAATGAAATGTGATATTCAGATATTTGAGTCATGTATTGAATGAGTAAAAATCAAGTCACCTCACAAGAGGGTTGAATGCGGAATCACTTCACTTCTTAGTGGGTTCAATGCGGAATTATTCAAATGCCACCGCTACAAAAGAAAGTAATATTAATGAGATATTACACGAAACCATAGGCATCATACTATATAGATGCCGCAAGGTACTTGCCGTGTCAAAATCAAGACCGTATATAGAGGACTACTTTTTGTCACTGATTTTAGTGCTCGTACACGCAAAACTGTGACGCAGAAAACTGCGATGTGAAACATTACAATGTGAATTCTTTGCGGCAGGATATTTTCCTTCCAAGCCTCGAAATATCAAGGCAAAAATATTAACAATAAAGAGCCAAGGCTTAACCAAAATTTATCCTGACACTTTCGCATTTCATTAACTGTGACCAAACATGTTTTAGACTACGAACGCAGAGCACACAGAATTTCGTACTATCCCGCTACCTACTGCCTAGTACGTGACGATTTATTAATTTGTGTATTTACATTATTAACGTACAGTCAAGAGTAGGTCGACCTTTACATATTGGACTTTGTACCATTCATAAGTTCTATGTCATAAGAGCCAAAATTGTACTGCAAAGCTCAACGTGCACCTGACTGTACATGTGATCTCACTGTCAGTAATAAACAAAAATATTTTTCTTTCAAAAAATCAATTTCAAAAATATGAATGGCTAGTTGCCTAACAACTATAAATAAAAATCATAAATTGTATAGTGACCGTTATCTAAAAATAGTAGAATCTCAATCTGTAACGATGGGCTACTAAACCTGCTTGGTTGTAAAACCTTCAGGTAGATGGCGTGCTCTGCGACTTACGCAGTTAAAAGGAATGAGAAATTTCACCACCATTACTAACCTTCCCGGTAGCTCAGTGGTTAGAGCACTCGGCCGGATATCGAGGGGTCGTGGGTTCGAATCCCACCTGGGGGGAGGAGGTGAAATTTTTCTTTCAAAAAATCAATTTCAAAAATATGAATGGCTAGTTGCCTAACAACTATAAATAAAAACAAAAATAGCCCTTGGTTTTCATTTGGATGATGGCGTTTGCGGTATCTATACGATTTACGTCTGTGCACGAAACCGATTCGAATTTCAAATTTCCTTCCGATATTAAAATTGTTATGGTAATTTCCTTATTGATTTTAAATAGCTTTGATGAATACGAAGAAGTATACACGTTAGGAATATAAAATTACGACAATAAATTGGAGCTACTTTCATAGGGATAATGAATGATATATTTTTTATACTACTACGGTGGCAAACAAGCATACGGCCTGCCTAATCCTATAGACGCTTGCAATACCGGGGGTATCACTCACGCGTTGCCAACCCTCCTAACCCCCCAAGTAGAGCTCTGGAGACCTTACTCACCGTAGGAACACAACATGGCCGAGTCCAATGCTATTTGGCTACGATCTTCTGTAAGGTGATCCTTCCCCAGACGTGGTGCTCTGATTTGAGCGGATTCTCCGCTGTGCCCTACCTCTCTTAAATACTACTAATATTACAAATATTTCTAAATTGTAACGCATTTATAGAATAGGCTAGCTCCACTGGGGAACACAGAATATCGACGTAAAGCAGCAGTGTGTTTCATTCTATGAAGGAGAGATCCGATATTCCAACTCCTTTTATAAAGCCCTTCTGTCCAATTTCGTTTTTTTGTATGTTGTTAATGATGCACATAGGCGGGAGAATCACTTTCCATCAGCTCGCTTGTTTGTTCACCGTACGAAATAGCCCTTTCGGTTTATTTAAGCAATTTGCCTAAAATCGTCGATAAACCTAACTAATGGCACCACAAAATCACCGAACCATCGATATTGTCTAATATTTCACTTATAATAATATTTTTCGAAAGGTATTACTGATCTATTTCAAAAATTATATCTTTACCACAATATAACGAACCGTGTCTAGACAACTCATATTTTATTCATAACATTGGGAAGCTTAGAATCATTTCATGAATAAATCGTAAAAAGTAAATTTGTTTGCAAATCTTCCATTTCATCTGTGAATTTATTTGGTTTCGTAAAGAGGTAATTAAACGAAAGTTTTGATTTTACATCAACTGTTTGAAATTATAACTTTGCCATTTGATTTTTGGCGCCAACTAGCTATATTGGCGTCAACTTGAGATCGTAATAATAATAAAAAAATCTGTGGTTCAAAGTTTGATGAATAGTATTGATAATGTCGATCAAATATTGATTAACGTGCTTAGTCAATGGAGTTTATGATCTGGACCTATAAAAGGGCATTACCGTGTTAATACCAAAATCAGCTCTTTCTGAAGAAATTTTGTTGTTATCTTTCTTCGGGGCGTCTTGACTCACTGACTGTAAACTGAGTCGAGACAACATGAACGCGCTGCTTTGAATGATATGTTCTTACATGAAATGAATACGTTGATGTTTCTTACAACTTGATACTGGTTGATTAACGAACAAGAATACAGAAAGCATGATACATGATGGAGAGGTAGAGCAATTTTTACGAAATGGGCTAGCTCGACCGGGGAAATACCACCCTCTCATAGAATATCGACGTGAAGCAGCAATGCGTTTCGTTCGGTGAGTGAGAGATCCGGAAGCCCAACTAAGGAGTTGGGGAGAAAGAGGGGATGGGGAAGGCCCCATCCCCTCTTTCTCCCTCCTTTTCCTTCCCAATCTCCTTCCTTTCCTCGAACCTCCTTGGTGGACAGAGCATTGGTAGCGCCCCTGGTGTTACTGATGTCCATAGGCGGCGGTGACCGATTTCCATCAGGTGACCCGCTTGCTTGTTTGTCTACTGAATGACATAAAAAAAAACTTAAAAAACTTTGCAATTTGCTACGGTGGTGTCAAAAACTAAGACCATTTCATAACTAATCTGTCACTAAATTTGTTTGGATGATTACTGGTTTTTTTTTAAAGTGAAAACTTCTTGGTACTTTTTTTAGATCGGTAAAAAATTTTAAACTCGCGTCAGATCCGTAGCCTGATCGAAAAAGCGTAAGATTTCCTAACCATTTCAAAATATTCAAAAATGCACAACGTTGATGTTTTCATACAATCCGTAACGTTTTGTTGTTTAACGTTACATCACACTTGCGTGCAAGGCCTGCATAATGGTTGCTCGAAACAATTCTCTCTTATATAGGTTGGCGAGATAAATAGGTCAACGGTTCTCTAGTCTCCCGAGCGTAGGACATTGGACATTAGAAAATAAATGCCAACCCAATGGACCGCATAAAGAATTTATATCGTCCTTTAGATAAAAGTCTCATAGATACTGTGGAACTGCTACGAAAATTTTAGAACATCTTAACTGAAAATAGGAATAGAATGTTTTTTGTATTAAGATTTCATTACCGGTAGTTTGTCTACCGCCGCCGTCACCGGGACGTCACCGAGATAGAGATTAATATGGCCGAATTGAAGTTGACGTGACGGCGATCGTTTGTCCACCGCGACGATCTGGGTGGTTCAGTCAGTTTTGACGTACACATATGGAGTTATTACTCGATTATCTTTTTTTTAATGAAAAATGGTTAACACAAAACAAGCGTTTCTGCCTAGTGTGAGCCCACAGTAAATCTGTTGCTACTTGTATAGTTTATGCTTTATTTTATTTGACTCGTGGACAAGCAAACGCACGGGGAGAAACCGCAAATGCACGGGTTTTATTTTTAGTTGTCACAAGTGTAGATAGATCTCGTTGCGCCACGGAAAGCTTTCTTCATCGATAAAAATATCGATGAAAATTCGAACCACACTACGAGAATCCGCCATTTGTTATTTTAACAAGTTTAGGTAGGCACGCTTTTTCTGTAGGTATGCCAGGTCCATATGTTTCCTGTCTGAGAAATAATCTCGTTCTCACTCGACAAACTGCCAAGTGTTTTGTATTGCCGCCACTTCGGCCCGTCACAAATGTCACAATCTCGGACCGAGTTCTAGCGGAAGCACCAAACTAAGCGATAAATCGGCGGCCGGGATGACGGAACTCGGGTGAAGTGCGTGCGGTGGACATAGGGCCATAGCAAATGTATGTATCGCTAAATCGGCGCCGTCATCTCCTTCTCGGTGACGTCCCGTTGACGGTGTAGGTGGACAAACTAAGGTTGCCTTGAAAAGATTGATTTTAGCAATAAGGCTGCCTTAGAGGACGGGAGAGAAGGGAGAATAGGGGGCTCAATTTGCGTACGTGTTTATAAGTTAACTATTGAATAATAGACATGTACAGGATTAGAGAAAGTAACTGTGAAGTCTCTGAATAAACGGTTTTATTATACTTCGATACGATTCGATACGATTTTTTAATATTTTATTTTACTTACTCGTATTTCTTAACTTATTATAATACATACTTTTCAAGTCTGTTTATACCGAGGTATCTATTACTGAAGTACTTAAAAGTAACAAGATTTCGGTCTAAAAACCTGTTTAGTCCATAAGTCATAAAAGGATGAACATTGAACGTAAATTGACAATAAAATTACTTGGGCCAAGCTTTTACAGCGTCATCGTAGGTAATACGTCAACAAATTTCTGGCGCCTGCTTTTAATACTTGACCATAGACCATATACTTCGATCATATTGCTCGACGACAGCTCGACAATCTCGGCTGGTGCGACCATCGACTAGTTAGGTGGTCTTCTCCCCTCTATTTGGGAGGGGCACCACCATCTAACTAGTCGATGGTCGCACAAAGGTAATTGCCGTTAAAGGACTAACCATTTCAGAATGCCTGGCGAGACGCTGAGTACCGTGCGAAATGGAGTAATATCGTGAGAGACGCAACGCAACGGATATCCTTCGAGAACACTACCTTCATTCAGAAATGAAGTAGACGATGAGAGACGGCGACCAGTTAATTTATAATTTTTACGAGTGGTAGAGCTTTTATGAAATCTATTTATATAAAATCCTTTGTCCTGACTGACTGAGAATCAACGCACAGCCCAAACCGCTGATTATAAAGATCTGAAACTTGGTGAGTGTGTTCTTTGTATGACGTAGGCATCCGATAAGAAAGGATTTTCCAAAAGTCCCACGGGAAAGCGGGATACAAACGAAGTTGCGCGGGTTTCTCTAGTATATATACAGTTAACAAATGAAAAATGTAAGCATTAAAGAGAATTAACAACAAAGATTTTTATGCTTATAATGTCAGCTTCGTTATGGAACTTGTAATTATATTATGTACAATATGAATACTATAGATAAATATTTTTTTGTAAATCCCTTCACGCAATATTTAGAAAGTTTAAATCCAACCTCTTACAGAATATCGTAAAACAGCTGTCTCCTGTTAAGCCGAGAATCAACAACATCGATCTTAGATTATAAATCCCAGCAATGAAGCTTTGAACAGGTTTACAGCCCACTCATGTGGGCTCATAAGTCGTACGCGATTGCTATTAGTTGTAGAATACTAACGCAGTTTTTTAAGGCAATTGTTACTAACACTAGATACGTATATTTGTTGACTAACATAGTTTTTTAAGCATCTCTTGTAAGTAACTAACAAACATGGACCCTTTTTGTCTTAAATAAAATATTATTATTATTATTATTTGACATCCCGGGGGAGAAACTACAGCGATACTAGACGGAGTAAAGTATTGAAAGAGGACTTCATCTCGCAACATTTAAGAGAGGTAGGGCACAGCGGATAATCCGCTCAAATCGAAGCAGCCCGTCTGGGGAAGGACCTCCACCTTACAGAAGATCGTAGCCAAATAGCATTGGTTTCGGCCATGTTGTGTTCCTACGGTGAGTAAGGTCTCCAGAGCTCCACTTGGGGGGGGTTGGGAGGGTTGGCAACGCGTGAGTGATACCCCCGGTATTGCTTACGTCTATAGGCTACGGTGACGGCTTACCATCAGGCCGACCGTATGCTTGTTTGCCACCTGATCGAGGAAGGCTACGGTCCTTGTCTTATTTATTTATACTCTAAGCTACGGTCTATATAACAACACGTCATATTATGATAAATGTTACGTCTATAGATATGTGATCAATGTCAGCGGGCATGTATCAACAACATATAAAAACTGAGTATCTATTCGGAGTCCCTGTTAAGTTTTCCGCTTCGCTGGACCGGGGAATTACTGCTGCCTGTCCCTGTCATTTCTCCTTTATTTATTCCTTTATATAGAACAGATGGTTAGAAAGTATTCGGGTAATTATTTCTAGTGGTTAATCATGTCTGTATAAGTTAGGACATTTTTTAAACAGAGTTAACCTATTTCAAAATTTTCAAGCAATGTGTTTCACACTGAACACGAAACTGTCATAACAAAAATTCGTATAAGTAGTTTTTTTTTATACTACTAAGGTGGCATACAAGCATACGGTCCACCTGATGGTAAGTGGTCACCGCAGTCTATAGACGCTTGTAACACCAGGGAGTATCACTCGCGCATTAACGACTCTTAAAAAAATCTTCACACTCCGCGAATTTGTTACTAATAAAGTAAATGCACAATAATAAAAGCCTCAATATATAACTACATAAAAAACCTTTTTGATTTGCATTTCAATTTGCAAGTCCAATGAAATTAAAGCGCAGACATTTATTTACTTTTTAATATGAAATAAACTTGCTATTCGCTCTGCTAAAATTAATTTTGCTAATTACAAAGATTAATTTCTCTGTAAAGTTAGTAACATCATATTCATATATTAAATTAATATTTTAAGAGGTGTTTCATTTTATTTTTCGCTCAATTTGGAGCAGCCCGTCATGGAAAGGACCTGTACCTTACCTACAGAAGACCGTAGCCAAATAGCATTAGGTCTCGGCCATGTCGTGTAAATACGGTAAGTAAGGTCTCCAGGGCTTCATTTTTTACAGGGTCACACTCACAATGCGCGAGTGATAATCCCGGTGTTGCAAACGTCTATAGGCTACGGTGACTGCTTACCATCAGGCGGGTCGTATGCCTGTTTGCCACTTTATTTATTTATTTAACTTTATTGACCACAATACAGCAAGTACTGATACAATTGGCGGACTTAATGCTTATTGCATTCTCTACCAGTCAACCATTGGGAGTGCAGAAATTCACGATTGCGGCTAAAATGAAACAAATATAAATAACATAATATAATGCAATAAAAAAGTATAAATAGATAATAAATGCAATAATAAAATACATAAGTAATAAATATAATACATATTAGGTACTTACATAATAATAATAATGATGATTCTTGTAATATTTTTGTAAGCAATGTAATTTAAATTAAAAGATAAATATTTTTTTTTAATTAGGAGAATTGAAGAAATGAGCACGCACTCTTTTTTTTAGAAATGAAAGAGTTATGGGTATCCCTGATAGGGCCTGGCAGCGCATTCCAGAGTCGTGAAGCATGAAGAGTGAAAGAATTAGACATAAATCCAGAATGAAAAAGAGGAGTAAAAAGTTTGACGGAATTGTTAGAGCGAAGTTGTCTGTCATGTGAGTTGCAGAGATATCGAAATTTTTCTTTAAGATATACTGGAGAATGTGGGTTAAATAATATGGAGAAGAGTGTACATAATATCCTCTGCTGTCTGCGCTGGCGAATAGGTAGCCATCCAAGTTTTGATCTAAATGACGAAATGTGGTGGTGGTGTGCTTTAATGGTATAAAAAACTTTTTTAGACCAGGCATTGACTGTTTGTCTTCCCGTGTGCCAACGTAGGCGTTCTGGATTCCGAGACCCTCTGGCGACAGATCTTCGCATTGGTGTCCAGGATTGCATTCCACTTAGATGTTCTTGTGGCATTATGATAAACGTAGCAGCAGTAGATTTGTTGTGTGCGTGAATGGTCGCTTCCTCAATTGTAAAATACATCCTAAATATAGAATAGTAAAAACATTTAGAATAATAAAAACTTTACTGTCAGATTAATAATGATAATAAAATAAGTATATTTAATTTTAAATAAACTCCCTACCGAACTCCAGCCGGGCTAACATGACAAACGCGACGAATATTTCTCGCTCCGCTCTGCCAATAGCGTATCTCGGTTATGTCTACAGTAGACAAAACAGGCATTGCTATTGGCGAAGAAGCTTCGTCGCGTGCGAGAAACTATCCCGAGTGTAAGCATGTTAGGCTGGCAGGACATGTACAATGAAGGTGTTCAATTTTTTAAGCTAAAGTTAAAGAATTATTACTTACCAAAGCGTGACTACAGCGACTCACCAAACACAGATAAACCCTCGAGGATTTTGCGGTAAAATTCTTTGTGTTATTAATTTTTGCTGTATTCAATAATATAAAAAATAGTCAACCCAAATAAACACTTTTTCTCACAGTTTTTTTTTTCCCCCAAAAAATATAACAGAAATGCTGACTTCTGAGGTAAATTTAACAAAATCCATGTTCGAGAGATCAATATCGTCTTAACTCTTAATAATAATGTTAAAAAAGAAACAAAAGAAAACCTTGAACTTTGGATTAAGCAAAACAATATCTGAAAAACAGCCAACAAAAAGGAATTCCACTAAATGGAAAGGCGAGAATAAATCTTCACCTTTAGGGTCCCCTAGGAGAACAGGGTCCACATTTCGGTCAATTAATTCTTCCTGGAAGTGAGGCACGAACTACGGAACCCAGAATGCAGAAAAACCAATTGCAACTTATCCAATAAATTACATTCGCGCCGCTCAAGCGTTCTAATCTGGACTTTTGTTTATCCCTTTTATCCTGATGTCTAAGATAGAGACTGCTAGCGACTGGCTGACTAGTTCCAAACTTTTATAAAACTTACTGTCACTTTAGAAAACGTAATGTATTCCCTTTATTTTTGGTTTGCTTGTAGACCTTGTCCAAAAAGATGAATTCGCTGCGTGTATTCGTCGCGTTTATTATCCATCGCAAAGTTACAGTCTGATAGGGTTGAGTATGTCATGTCCAAACTGGTGGTGGCGTCGGGAGTCGGGTCGCTGAGTTCCCTATAATATGGTTGAGCACAGCGATGGCTGACTCTTGCATCAACACGTAAACGTGTGATGCAAGGGTGCAAGGTGCAAGGTGGGTGCTGCCTGGGGGACTGGTCTGCTCACTCTTATCAGTACTGACTTTTTTTATTTTATTGTAGATTTAAGACTTGTTCATTCCCCACCATTGTGTATAACATTCCGCGTATTCTTCTTATAAATTTTAATTTACTTATACAGTGTAACTAACGAGTGGAAGAAAAAATTACACAATGACAAAAAAGACCAAAGTAACCAGTTTTCTTTTGCCATTTCTTTTTACCGGTGGCCATTTTGCTTGTGTCCGAAATGGTGGTAGTTTATAACGTAGTTTATTTTCTTTATTTAAACAAGTTGTAAATGACAAGAAAAAGTGCCTGTGAAGGTCTGAAATTAGACCTTCACAGGCACTTTTTCTTGTCAGTTACAAATAAACGATTTAATTTATTACAAGCATTTTATCTAAACAGAGCAATAGACAGATTATTCAGCATTTCCAGAATAAAGTACCAAAAGGTATCGTAAATGTACCCAGGTACTTCACAAATTATTGCCTCCATCGGGACCTTAATGGGGAGTTTGTGGAAAATGTGATACGAAAGTATGCAGAAGCTCATGATTATAGACTTCATCATCATGTGAATCTCGAAGCAGTCCAACTGCTTGATTTCAACAGATTTAGTGAGAAGACTGATAAGAACAAAACCTTTAGTGTTAGTGTATTGATAAGTGAAAGTAATATTAGTGTAATAACTCAAACTCAAAACACATGAACAAAGCGTTTCACCTTAGCAGACACTAAGAAAAGTCAATGGACATTGTTCTTAGGCAAAAACATTTTAGAAGTTTATGTTAAATTAAAATTACTTATTAGCCCATAAGCAAGTCTGCAGTGACGCTCTTAAAAAAATGTATCGTCATGTCCAAGATACGTAGAGCTCAATGTAGTACAAAATGCAAAGCCAACGTGCATACATGTACACAGACTACAAGATCTGTCTTCATTTTGCTCCGTTCTTTGCAAATTCTGTGAATAAAATTATTTATTATTAATGCCGTCCGTCTTCTCCCCTTCCTTCTTTCCTCTATAATATCATTGGTGTTGTATAATGTAGCCAATCAGACGACTTCTTCTATTTTCAACCGACTTCAAAAAAAAAGGAGGAGTCAATTCGACCCGTATGTTTTATTATTTTTTTTTTTTTTTTCTATGTTTGTTACGCGATAACTCCGCCAATTATGAACCGATTTGAACAAATCTTTTTTCGGCTTATAGGTAATACCTCAAGGGTGGTCCCATTTAAATTTAATAATATTTGAAGTCGGTTTTTTTTTTTTTTAAAGTTAATTATCTATAATACGTAGATCGCTATTAAATTACGCCCAAATTTTGTTATGGGTTCAATAGCTTCCTTATCGGAAAAGAGGCGAAATTTACGATATAGTGAAACATAATTATGGATAATATTCGTGATTATAGATACTTATGATAGGTTATTTGCCAATTTATTTTGAGGGGATATCTAATACATATGTTGCATACAGGTAATAGATATTATATACAAGATGCTTTATTTTATGATGTGGTGGTGTGTAAGCATTCAAATATATTTTACTATTTTATTTTTATTTAGACGAAGAAATTTTTTTTTAAATATATCTAATTAATTTCTTCTTCATTAACAAAAACGTTCTTATATAGTTTATGTTATGCTGCCATTAAATACATGGCCTGTTAAAAAAATCTTCCATTAAAAATATTATAAATTAAAGAGTTTTTAAACTTAGATTTGAAGTTTCAATAGCGAAGATTTAACTTGACGAAGCGTTAGGACATCGTAACGTGGTACGATGTAATGATGTCTAATATAAATGCAAATGCAAGGTCCGTAGTTAACCTTTGTTAAACTTGCCAAATTACTGGTAACTTCGCCCAAACTTATCCGGTTAGTACGTTACAACAACGCCCACATGAATCGTTGTTTCATGGTCTTCAGTTTTAGAATGTTCAATTTTGTAGGATTTTGTCAATTTGCGTCAGAAAACTTTGTTAACAAGACTTTTAAAGTTTTTCAACTTCTTTTTTTCAACAAGCCTGTACATTGTTTTAGGTGTCTTTGTGGCCAGAATTAATTACATTGATGAGATTCGAAAAACCTATTTACAACGCTGTTAGTGAATTAAAATTTCATATGCACGTATATTACAAACACACATACATTTTAAAACATAATGTTGTAACTTTTTACCCGAAGGTTACCTTGAAAAGATTGTTATGAGCATTAAGGCCGCCTTATTACAATAATACTAGTCTGTAATTTATCTACTATTTTTTATCTATGTTTTCCAAACAAAGCATATTATATCTATCTACAATCTATACTAATATTATAAAGAGGTAAAGTTTGTGTATTTGTTAAATTGTAAGGGGTAATCTCGGGATCTACTGAACCGATTTTAAAAATTCTTTCACCAATAGAAAGCCACATTATTGCTGAGTGTCATAGGTTATATAAAAAACCAATAAATAAAAAGGCTTTTAACATTATGCCCAACGAAGTGGGCACGGGTCAGCTAGTGTCTTTATAAAATTCTCATGAGAACAGAATATAAATAAATTCATTAGCAAAGCCACAGATATTTGCTGGGTAATTATAATTCCATTTCCGATCTCCATTTCTCAATTTCATAGCGGTGTCCAACTTATTATGGAATGCACAAAGGAATGTAATTCCCCTGCGAGATGCGACGTCTCTTTGCGGCTTTTTGAAATTCACCATAAAATTGTTTGTAAAGAATTAATTATAAAGTTTTATTTGTGAATTTGTTCGTGATTATGAAAGTTCGATAATAGAAATGGGGAATTGCCACTTGGGTACTTCTTCTCGATGTGTTTTTTTTATGTAAGAGATTGCAGACGAGCATGCGGGTCACCTGATGTTAAGTGATCGCCGTCACCCATGGAGCAGACATCGGGATAGTCCCTGAGCCGCTGCCGGCCCTACTCGCTTCTTTTGTGCTGTTTTCGTAATGATTCGTCAATTTATATTTTTTATCTATTAAAAATATAAATTGACGAAAAAGCCTAGCTTACTTTGAGACTAGGTAACGCTCTGTGAATTATGTAGAATTTATTTTTTAGTATTTATATCACAATAACAATTAATATTGCTATAAATTCCATTGCAATATGTGCAAGAATAACATAGATATAATTATTTTCGTAATAATTGTAGCTACACCAACTCAGCATATGAAGTTTCTCATTAGTCGCAATTAAGGATACCGCGAGCACGTCGCGATTAGCACTGGTTTCATTCCTCGTAGTGTACTGACACAAGGCTTTTGAAGTCTGTTTGTGATACAGAGTTTAGTAAACTTTTTTTTTTTTTTTCAGATTTCTACCGAGAGCATTTCAAGTGGTTTTTGACAGTGCTGCTAGTGCTGGACGATCGAAGTTGGTCCGGTACCGGATCATCGAATCGTACGTTGTCGAACGGTCAGGCCAACACGCTACCCGACCACCGCAGCATCGAACCGCCCAGTAGCGGTCCTTATTCGATCGTGTCGACGACAAGCCGAACCTTGCGATCGCACATTATGGCGTCGACCGACCCCACTGAGCGGTCTAGCGGTCAGACTTCCGAGTTCCTATGTGACCTATGTCGTGGCTTTAGAATCTTACACACCAAAAGCAGTCGGACTGCGACGGTTACAGTACGACGGAAGCAGAACTCTGACCGCTAGACCGCGCGCAGTTGGATCGGAGCCTATTATTATATCGACGGGTGAAAGGCTAATTGAACAAGCGACATTTTTAGCGATATTGAGTGTTATAATTAATACTGGTTCGGTCGGTTCGACAACGAAAATACCCTTTGATTTGCTTTTTCAATGGAGGAGTCAAAAAGAAAAGAATAGCCTTGTTTCTACAAATACTTAATTAGAAATATTTCAAAAGAGAAATTATTTTACCGGAAGTGACGCGCTCCAGTGGAGGAGGTATAAAATGAAGCATCTTTTGTCTTATAAAAACTGTAGGTATCCGAAAAAAATACGAATTATTTGGGCTAATCTAAAAATTTTATGTTTATTTTGGTGGCTTTTTTGGTCGTGTTGTCCCTAATCGTTAAATTCGATCTCATATTTATTAGCCGGATGGCAATGACTTTTCAATCTTTTGCGCAACCAACTCGGCAGTGTGTCTCAAAAGTTAGACTACCTATGTTCCTACATTCCTAGTAAGCGTCTTCGAACATACTTGCATTTAATTACCCACAGCAAGCGTTCAATGGAGACACTAATGAGCTCATCTCTTTAATGAACTGCGCGCAGACTGTATTATAAACTCCATTAACTTAAGATGCGAAACTAATATTGCTTTAGAGTTTAGAATACCTGGAATACCCATAGATTTATTATATACTAGCGCCAGATTGGCAATGCAAAAAAGATAGATCAGAGTATTTGGTTAGAGCGAGATAGATAGGCGAGACCATTTTCCTCTAGACGCTATCGGACTGTATCGGCCTGACGTCAGTCGTGTTAAATACAAATCTTACTTATTTTTACAAAATTTATGGCTTTTAAGTGTAGTTTTGGTGTTAATTAGACGTGATTAAATTATAGTTACCTATGTAGTGCCTGGATGTAACTAAAACAAAAAGGAAAATCCACTAAAATTTCTTGCTTGCACACATGTACATTCCACGTACACTAGTGTATTTTGTTTTTGATCTCGCCTTAATCAAACCAAAGCCGATCTATAGGTACGCTAGTATATACTAAATCTATGGGAATACCTCTCCTATAGGTATATCAATACTTCCATACTAAAATTATAAGTGCGAGTGTGTTTGTTTGCTTTTCCTTCTTTCACGTCGAAAGTAATGAACCGATTTATGTGATTTTATTTTTGGGGATAGGTTAAGGTCTGGAGAATGCTTTTTATTCCGAAAAGACATCTTATTTCCACGGGGGAAAAAAGTCCACGCGGGCGAAGACGCGGGGACAGTAAGTTTTTTAAAGTTTAGAATAGAATAAGGTGTTTCTATTCTTACTCCCTTACCCAAAAACTTCAAAAACTTTTAATAGTGTCATTCAAGAATTACAACTTATTTATCTTACACCAAAACCTTTTTAAAGGGTCGTACGGTACTGCCATAACTATCCTTACTAATATTATAAATGAGAAAGTGAATTTGTTTGTTTGTTTGTTATTCCTTCACGGATTGACTAAGCAGTAGATCATTATGAAAATTTGCATACATATTGTTAGGGGTACAGAGCCCAACATAGGCTACTTTTTATCCCGTGAAAGTATGTCGTTCCAATGGGAAAATAATTGTTCTACTATAGAGGGCGCTGTATCGGCCAACAGATGGCGCCACAAGTCGCGCTAGTGTGTGTTTTTGTCAAACGAGATCTATATCATAAAATTAACGCGAGCGTAGCCGCGGGGAAAATCTAGTATATGATAAATAGGTATTTTTTTACCTACAAAAAAAAGTATTTATGTATTATTAGCAATCTAGTACCTAGTTTAGGTAGTATCTAGTTTAGGACTAGATGGGGTTGTGATTCGTCCAAGAATAAAAAAAACTTTACTCTTGGACGAATCACAACTACTTTTTTTATAAATGAAATTGTTCTACCTTTTTTACAGTCAGGAAAATGCATTACTGGCATGTCCCGCCACTAGGGAAAGTCTCGGGTGTCTATCGGTCTCTCCTCCTTTAAAGGCACTTGAAGGAAATACTCACTAAAATCAGACTCACTGCATAGTGAAAAATTTTCCTGATATTTTGTCTTTAAAAAACTCAAGAAAAACTATTTTTAAAAATGTGTTCTCAGTTTTTGAAACACATTTTTAAATTTAATAATAAATAAATATAGATTTTATTTCCTCAAAAGAAGGTTGCTTACAGACTACAATTTTAGATTACAATTTTTTAGGGAGGTTTTCTTAGTTGTATACCGAATAAATGTAAGACGACCTATGTATTATGAGGCTGGTGCCTATAGTTGAGTTACAGTATAATAGGCGACATTTAATGAAACATTAAATGTCTTTTACTGTCAAACTAAAGAAGAAAAAAAGAGATAGCTTGAGAATTAATGTAGAATTAAAACGTATTTGGAAAACTGTCTCTCTGTGTCACTACCTTGTTGGGTTTCTAGATCTGTCAATTCAATAACCGATCGAATTGTTGCTTCAAATCGATGTTTTGTGAGAGGTTGGTACTTCGCCGATCAAGCTAGCCCATTTACTGTTTTACCCGTACAAAATATATAGTACAAAAATATATAATTTGTACTGTAATATAATTGTAAAAAAATATTGTGACAATATTACAGGCCACATGTATCATAGCCAACTTAAAAAATATGTTAGTTAAATAGTATACGTGTAATTAATATATTGATATTGAATAATTATAATTTAAATACTAGCAGTTACCCGCGGCTTCACCCGTGTTAGCCTATGTTGGGCTCTGTACCCCTGACAATATGGATACAAATTTTCATAACGATCGGCTGCATAGTCAAGCCGTGAAGGAATAACAAACAAACAAACTCACTTTCTCATCCTACTTCCTACTAATATTATAAAGACGAAGGTCATGTGTATGTTTGTTACGCTCATCGAAATAATATTACTACGTATAGAACGGACACCGCGAACAAAATTTTTGTCCCCATACGTTGAGGCCAATAGACATCAACTCGTTTAGAAACTTGCCGACGCTCATCGTGAATGGTCCTCGGATTTATGTCAAAAAAAAAATTGTAAGATGCCGTCATGTTCAATAAAAACTTGTAAAAACCGTTCAACAGTAAGGAAGAAAGATAGCGGCATGACTTATCATCGGTAAGTATACAAAAAATTAAGTAAAACCAACCAAAACAAATTTTTTTCATTATTTTCTATTGCATCATAATTGCATCCGCCATTTCTATGTGAAAATCATAGATTATCAAAAAGTAATCGTACAGATGGGATACGTAGGTACTAAGCGTAGGTCAATTTTATAATATAATTTAGGTACTTCTGAAAAATTTTTTGCTTTTTTTTTAACCGACTTCAAAAAAGGAGGAGGTTCTATGTTTCATTGTTTTTTTTTGGAGGTCCGCCGATTACTCCTTCAATTTTGGACCGATTTTCATAATTCTTTTTTTAAAATAATATGTAATTTAAATATTGATTTTTTAAACTATATTTCCAAAAAAATTTTATATAGTAGGTAAAAAATACGTAAATGTGGATAAAGTTACTAAGTAAAAAAAATAGTTTCTAGAAAACAAAAAGATGGAAAACGAAACAGCATTTTAAATTTCGACCAACCATTTTCGAACAAATGAAATTCGGGCAAACAAGTTTCGGAGTAAAGATACGTTACCATTCAACAAGAGGAGTTGTCTTGTCTGGCAGGCGACCGTCTCCTAGTATTTGCATATATTACAAAATACTTCAATATATAAATAGCTTCATTATAAAGTTTTGATTTAATCTCAGTTTATTTTTGACTAATATTAAGTTAAGAACAAAAATGTAATGTAGCTTCCTACCTATAAAACTAATATTATACCTATTTTCTATTAAGTTTATTCTATTAAGTAAAATAAAATATTGTAATAAAATAAAATAATCAGTTGGATGTCCAATAGGCAGAATATAAACAAAGTGTCGCCCCTGCGTAGTAATGTCATATTCTATGACTCGGTTGGGGGCGGGGCCAGGGAGGGGCGCGCCCCTCACGGCCGAACACGGCGCCAAAATTTGAAGGCGCTGTCATTTCTATACGTAGTAATATTATTTCGATGGTTACGCTCAAATAGCTGGGTCAATATTTATGATATTTTGTTATGTAGGTAGCTGGATACCTTAGATTAACACATAGGGTACTTTTTATCCCGAAAAGTACGCGATTCCCGTAGGATTTCATCAAAAGTCTGATATAGATGGCGCTTCTGTGCATAAAATAACACGCAAACGAAGTTGTGCTGGTTTCACTAGTTTTTAATATTAGTATGATACTATTTGAAAAGAGATATTAATTGCATTTAATTACAAATATACAAAGATCGATCCTTTTAAAACGCAACTGAGGATTGGCGTTTTGTTTGTATTGGAATCGTCGGCCTTCAAACGTGGAGCCAAATGGGTATTCTTATTGATGAGACCACATCGGATACTATATATTTTCCTTTGATTTAGCACCATTTATGTGACCATATTCTGTTATTTTGTAGTGATAGTTCTTTTTATTCTCGCAGAATAATTTATATAGGTATACAATAATATAATTCAAAGTCTTGACTGATTTAACTATATATCTCTCATTTGTGGTTGTCATCTTGGGGGACTAGTCTGCTCGCTTTATTAACTACAAATTCGACATATTTAGGATTTGACCATAGCGCTATTTGGATCAACATCCCGCGTTTAGTGCTTGATTTCTGTATGTACCTGGATCTGTATTTTATTTATTCTTATAAATGTAACAACAAATGTAACAAACGAGTGAAAGAAAAAATTGTTAAATGACAAAAAAAGGCCGTAACCGGGTTTCTTTCGCCATTTCTTTTACCGGTGGCCCTTTTGCTTGTGTCCGAAATGGTGGTAGTATATAACGTAGTTTATTTTTTTTATACATATATACAAATTGTAAATAACAAGAAAAAGTGTATGTGAAGGTCTAATTTCTGAAATAAACGATTTCATTTCATATCAACGCACAGACCAAACCGCTGGGTCTAGAGATTCCAAATTTGGAATGTAGGTTCCTTACGACGTCTAGGGGTGTACTAAAAAAGGATTTTTCAAAATTCCCACGGGAAAGCGAGATATGCGTAAAAGAAGTTGCGAGTATTTTGCTAGTACTTTATATCAGAGTACATAAACTTACGAAACGTTTCGACAGAGTTGCATCTGCCGTGGTCACGGAGAGACTGGAGTATAGCTTAGTTATCTGATGATAAGACATAATCTGAAGTAGACACTAATTTAACCACACCGGGCTGTGGATAAAATTATATAATTTCTAGCTTCTCCCAAAAGCTTCCAGTGTTACTGGCTGGCAACCATCTGCATCCAGCGACTTCTTGTGACTTTTTTAAAGTCGTCTGACCACCTTGCAAGCGACCCTCCTACACTGCGCTTTCCGGTACGTGGTCGCCATTCCAGAACCTTTCTGCACCAAGCCATCAACAGCCATTGGTTTGTTTTATGCGCGCTATGTGCCCAGCTCAATACCGATTGCTATGTTATATAAAATAATAATAAAATTGACATAAAATAACAATGTAACGAAACCCATTAAATTTCGAGTAAACTAAGCACGTTCAAGCAACAATATTTTACACAATAAACTTTCAATAATACGTTTCGAACGAGTGTGCAATGCGACGAACATAAACGGGAGTGCTCACCGTTGATTGTAGTTTACGTTGTTAGAAATAGAAAAACGTTCGCTTCAAATCGTAACGAGTACGCCGCTGTGGATTTCACACCCACTACCATCGGCGTTTTATTTATTTTTAACTAGTTTATATTTTTCATGGCTCGCTAAGTTTAACAACAGCTGGCTATTTTATTTTATAACATTTACACAAAAACATGTAATGCGTTAAAGCGTGAAACATACATATGAGGTACAGGGAGAGGGGAGAGCGCGTGTCGGAATCGGACCGGGCACGGTGCGGATGCGGTAATATGTTTTTTTATGAAATCGTGCCCGACCAGTACAGGCATCGAGTTATATAAAATCTCTATGAGTTCAAGTGTGGTTTGAACCTTAATCTCATGTACAATGTAATGAAATTAAACGAGTGTACTTTCGTTGTTAGGAACAGAAAAACGTTAGTTTCAAATCGTAAGAAGTAGGTAATCCGCTGTTGATTTCACATTTCACACTTTTTTCTTCAGATTCAATTCAACTCCAAATTACGTAAAAATAGCGTGACGTTGCTACGACGCACGTAGAGGTTGTAGAAGTTGTAGCTGTGACTCTACGCTGTAGTCACTGTCGTAGCACTACCGAAGTACTATGATCTCAATATACGTCTATGACGCTTTTATAAAAATCCCAATTGTGCCAGACAATCACTATCAGTTGAATCCTCGAAAAATTATACAAAAAAATAAATATTTTTAAAATTACAATAATGTGTGTTGATAGAAATAAAGAAAAATATTTTTATTTGGTGTTTTATAAACATTAACTTAAAACTAAACAAAAAATTTGGTTGGAATCTAATCTTACTCAAGTACTGTTTAATCTACACAATTTACCACAATTAGTATTAAATACTAATAATAATACTGATAACATTTCGATATTCCAAATAGAATTGCAATTAGAACAATGCATTTTATGTGCGGTTATAGAAATAATAGTATAATATACAGTCAACACGTGCACGTTCAGCGGTCATGATTAACATAACTAATGCTGGGATGAACACCTATATATAATTTATTTAAATACATTATCAAATAGTATTTAAATTTAAAACCTTTTATTAATGACTAGACATCAGCCAAGGTTTTAACTAAAACTTGTTTTGTCATTTCTGAAATCATTTTTATTTAATACTCGGTTAATATATTTTTTTAAATTAATAAAGTGTAAAGCGTTTAGCTTATAAAAGTACAAGTTATCTTTAAAAATCCGATTGAGTCCGTCAAAAACTATATCTGGGCAATAAAAATATACGTAATAAATATATACGTCGCTTGCGTTTGTTATCGCTTGCGTCTATTGTCGCTTGCGCCTATCGTCGCTTGCGTCTATCGTCGCTTGCGTCTATCGTCGCTTGCGTCTATCGTCGCTTGCGTCTATCGTCGCTTGCGTCCATCGTCGCTTGACACAAGTGAAGTCTTCTTTGCTCAATTGCTGAGACCGCAAAAAAATCCTGGCTTTACAGGAAACACAGAGTGGTTTGAATGAACAGCGGGCATGTCCCGTATTGATATAGATTTATGAAAGCAAACTTTTCATGTCAGTCCCTTAATACCTTAGTAGGGGCTATTCAAGGGTATTTCACTTCTGACCCGCCATCAAAGCAGTAAACTGTCGACAAAACGAAATGTTGGATGCTGTGGACAGGTTAGAATCTGTTTTCTAGAATCCTCTTTATTTAGTTTTCCGGTAACTACGTGGCTGAGTTAAAAGTTAGAGATTTCCTTGCTTAGGTGCGGTTTCGTTACTTGAATAGGAAAAACATTTAGATTTTTTTAAAGATGGGATTGGCAAACGATCAGGTCGCCTATGAAGAAAAATATTCAATATTTCAATCTCATCTCAAACTCACGCAATGTCTTGCACAATTCCTATTTTGAACAGTCAAAATATAGTCTCTAATAAGGATGGAGAGATTAGAAAAAGAGGAAGGAACGAAGAAAACTTATAATAAATAAAAATATGTTTGATGGCGAGAAGGTGAAAAAGTGAAGTGAAAGTGACAGCAAATACTATAGAAGACTAATACGCACAGCTCTTGACGTTTCTCATACAATGACTTGGCAACCTCCATTCACCTCATGCCGCTAGGGGCGCTATAACATTTTGCATACAAAACGCACAGTTCACCTCATGTCGCTAGGGGCGCTATAACATTTTGCATACAAAACGCACAGTTCACCTTATGCCGCTAGGGGCGCTATAACATTTTGCATACAAAAGTTTTGAAATCGTTCACCTCATGCCGCCCTCATGCCGTAGGGGCGCTAGTGTCGCGTCTTGCCCGAATTCTTCCGAAGCTGTGCGTATTAGTCTTCTAGTATTTGGTGACAGTAAAATAGAATATAAAAAAAAAAGGAAACATAACTATTTACAAAAGAGGTTTTCAAAAAGAGTTCGGTTTGCCACAGTCTCATCTCATTATCTTTGATATAATAATTTTTTAAAGTTAGTTTAGTTTTAATTTTAATGTTACTTGAAATACAAAAGAAAATAAGCGCTATCTTGCTCTTACAAAATACATAAAAAACGAGCGAGATAACGCTCAAGTGTTAAAACAGTCATAATCAATTGAGACTAGATTTTGACTGTGTTCATTACGAAAATAGACCCGCAAATCATATCAATCGCATTATTACGTAATAGCTGAGGAGATCCTAATCAATTATAATTTAAACCGTCACTGTTAATTGTTATTAAGCTATATTTAAACTTTGAATAAATTAATGAAGTTTACTATGCTTATGTTATTGCCAATTTTAAATCCACACTTATAAAATGTGAAAATTATGTTTGTTTATCTACCTTTCTCATCGAAAAGAATGTATGGATTCGTATATTTTAGTGTGAGTACTTTAAATAAGCTGTGAGTTTTGGACAGGTTTATGTTTTTCAGTGTCTATCACAGTCCTCCCTACTAACATTGTGCCGTCTATATGTGTTTTGTGTTGTCTGTTTTAGGTGGTGAATGAAGCACACAGAAAAAACTAAAAAAAAAAAGATTAAATTTAAAATTTCACCGGCCAATTCATCATATTTCCCCGGTCAATCTCCAAATTTGACGTGTCTCTTTAACCACTCGACATTGGCGGAAATTAATTGTGTAGAAACACATAAGAAGCCGGAAAAAAATATATATACATATATATTATCGCAGTCTTTTGATAGTTTTAGATTTCTTGTGAGCGTCAGGACCGCCGATCAACTCATTTTTATAGTCGTATTTCGCATTGAAAATGTGTCTATTAAATTGCTTTTAATAGACACATTTTAAGAGAGGTAGGGCACAGCGGATAATCCGCTCAAATCGGTGCAGCCCGTCTGGGGAAGGACCTCCACCTTACTGAAGATCGTAGCCAAATAGCATTGGTCTCGGCCATGTTGTGTTCCTACGGTGAGTAAGGTCTCCAGAGCTCCACTGGGGAGGGTCGGGAGGGTTGGCAACGCGTGAGTGATACCCCGGTATTGCAAGCGTCTATAGGCTACGGTGACGGCTTACCATCAGGCCGACCGTATGCTTGTTTGCCACCTGTGTGGTATAAAAAATAAATTGGTTATCGTAATGAGAGAATTGCTTATGATAATCATTACATAGTATAAAATGAAGTCGCGCTATGTGTCTGTTGTCTGTCCTTATGTAGATATGTTTTGATCTCTAAATCTACGTAACAGATTTTGATGCGATTTTTTTTAATAGAGAGAGTGGTTCAAGGGAATGGTTTATATAAATAAATAAATATATAGGGACAATTCATACAGATTGAGCTAGCCCCAAAGTAAGTTCGAAACTTGTAGCCATAGGATACTAACTGAACGATATTATATTTTATAACGAATACATAATATAGATAAACATCCAAGACCCGAGGCCAATCAGAAAAAGTTTGTTTTTCATCATGACCCGACCGGGGATCGAACCCGGGACCTCCTGGGTGGCGGTCTGGCGTGGTAACCACGGAGGTCGTCATAATAGTTTGTATAATAAATTCCGAAATTCCTACAGGAATAGCGGGATACACGCAAACGAAGTTGCGCGGGTTTCGCTAGTATCCTACTAATATTATAAAGACGAAAGTTGTGTGTAAGTTTGTTACTTCTTCACGCTCAAATTGCTAGGCCAATTTTTATGATATTTATTATGTAGGTAGCTGATACCTTGGATTAACACATAGGGTACTTTTTATCCCGAAAAGTACGCGATTCCTATAGATTTTGGTCAAAAGTCTGATATAGATGGCGCTGCTTTGCATTAATAATACACGCAAACGAAGTTGCGCAGGTTTCACTAGTAATACTATAAAAATTTGATGAACGCTGTCCTGGCGCTCACAAATTCTTGTAGTCTTTTGATGTTAGTCATCTAAAGACTGCAGACTGCAGACTAACATCAAAAGACTGCAGGTAATCCAAAACTTTCACATTCTCTTTACATTTCTTACTTATAGGTGGCGGTACTGGCGGTAACCGACTTTTCATTTGGTGGACCTCTTGCTTGCTTTTGATGTGACATAAAAACATTGTATCGTGTAACATTGTATCTGGTAAAATGAATATTATGACTCTGTCTAAAGCCATAAATCTATATATATAAAAGAGAAAATCACTGACTGATTCATCACGAAATCTCCGAAACCACAAGTGCCAGGAGTCTCAAATTTTGCATGGGGGTTTCTTTTGGGGCGTAGGTGCTCACTAAGAAAGGATTTTTGGAAATTCATCCCCTAAGGGGGTAAAACGGGGGTGCAAAGTTAGTATGAAACTTTGCCGTTTTTGAAGTTATTCGAATGAAATTCAGCATGAAGGTTCTTTACTGAAAAGCATGAAGCATGAGTAAAATTTTTTTTTAAAATTCATCCCTTAGGGGGTTAAACGGGGGTGCAAAGATAGTATGAAACTTTGCCGTTTTTTAAAGTTATTCGAATGAAATTCAGCATGAAGGTTCTTTATTGAAAGGCATGAAACATGAGTAAAATATTTTTCTCAAAATTCATCCCTTAGGGGGTAAAACGGGGGTGCAAAGTTAGTATGAAACTTTGCCGTTTTTGAAGTTATTCGAATGAAATTCAGCATGAAGGTTCTTTACTGAAAAGCATGAAGCATGAGTAAATTTTTTTTTTTTAATTCATCCCTTAGGGGGTTAAACGGGGGTGCAAAGTTAGTATGAAACTTTGCCGTTTTTTAAAGTTATTCGAATGAAATTCAGCATGAAGGTTCTTTATTGAAAGGCATGAAACACGAGTAAAATATTTTTCTCAAAATTCATCCCTTAGGGGGTAAAACGGGGGTGCAAAGTTAGTATGAAACTTTGCCGTTTTTGAAGTTATTCGAATGAAATTCAGCATGAAGGTTCTTTACTGAAAAACATGAAGCATGAGTAAAATTTTTTTTAAAAATTAATCCCTTAGGGGGTTAAACGGGGGTGCAAAGATAGTATGAAACTTTGCCATTTTTTAAAGTTATTCGAATGAAATACAGCATGAAGGTTCTTTATTGAAAGGCATGAAACACGAGTAAAATATTTTTCTCAAAAAACATCCCCTATGGGGTTAAACGGGGCGCAAAGTTAGTATGAAACTTTGCCGTTTTTAAAGTTATTCAAATGAAATTCAGCATTAAGGTTCTTTATTGAAAAGCATGAAACATGAGTAAAATATTTTTTTCAAAATTCATCCCTTAGGGGGTTACACGGGGGTGCAAAGACAGTATGAAACTTTGCCGTTTTTGAAGTTATTCGAATTAAATTCGGCACGAAGGTTCTTTATTGAAAGGCATGAAACACGAGTAAAACATTTTTCTCAAAAATCATCCCTTAGGGGGTTAAACGGGGGTGCAAAGTTAGTATGAAACTTTGCCGTTTTTGAAGTTATTCAAATGAAATACAGCATTAAGGTTTTTTATTGAAAGGCATGAAACACGAGTAAAATATTTTTCTCAAAAATTATCCCTTAGGGGGTTAAACGGGGGTGCACAGTTAGTATGAAACATTGCCGTTTTTGAAGTTATTCGAATGAAATTCAGCATGAAGGTTCTATATTAAAAGGCATGAAACACAAGTAAAATATTTTTCTCAAAAATCATCCCTTAGGGGGTTAAACGGGGGCGCAAATTTCGTATGAAACTTTGCCGTTTTTGAAGTTATTTAAATGAAATTCAGCAGTAAGGTTCTTTATTGAAAGGCATGAAACACGAGTAAAATATTTTTCTCAAAAATCATCCCTTAGGGGGTTAAACGGGGGTGCAAAGTTAGTATGAAACTTTGCCGTTTTGAAGTTATTCGAATGAAATTCAGCATGAAGGTTCTTTAGGCGATACGAAGTTCGCCGGGTCAGCTAGTATTTTTATAAAGCCATTAAACTTTTTGCGTTTTACAACATCTTGTAAACTTCTAAATACCAAAAACCCCGGACAAAGATCTAACTGTCCATAATTACAATATTTCCACATTAATTAATACATTTTGCAGAACAATAAAAACTTCCTTCAAAGTTGTATCCTCCATTTCAAAAGTTAGCGAGAAAAATAAAAACAAAATATAAATAAATTATTTATCAGCTTTGCAAAGTTGAAATGGCTCCAGAGGAACTTTTCTCGCAAGTCTAAGCTATGTTAGATAAACAGCGTCTATTTAGAACATAGATCATTTAGTGCTTAGACACGACTAGTTTACGTCTAGCTTTCGAAGAAGTCGCAGTTTAGTGGAGAATTTATGAAATTGACTAGTTTGTCTTTGAAGTACTACCATCAAGTACCATCTCACAAAATATTAGCGTATTACAGCATTGTGTTAAGAAACTCCAAAAACATCGTGGTGACATTAAATGTATTAATTACTATGTTTTTTTATACCACTAAACTAAGGTGTGTTTTGGAGTGGTAGAGCAAACAAATAAAAACGAAATGGGCTGGCTCGACCGGGGAAGTACCCTCTCACAGAATATCGACGTGAAGCAGCAATGCGTTTCGGTGAGTGAGAGATCCGGAAGCCCAACTCCTTCCCTATCCCCTCTTTCCCCCTCCTTCTTTCCTTTCTCTTCCTCCAACCTCCTTGGTGGACAACGCATTGGTAGTTTGGGGACGAGTGGTTATAATGAATATCCCCAATTATATGAAAATGTTTATTTTCTTAAATAGTTATTTAACACTATGATATTACAGTACGTAAACACAATGGAAATTAGAATTAGAGTATACAAGGCAACGACCAGTGTTCGCGCGGCGGCGTCGAACCGTGAACTGGCTGTCGGGCGCGAGCAGCGCCGGGCGCCGGTGCAAGCGCGCTTATTCGGTGCATATTATCACGCCCGTCTTCCCACAGGAGTTAGGCAGAGACGTGAAATGTATATGTTTCGTTTAATTTAATATGTAAATAAATAGTGTGTAATTAAATGTATGTTGTGTAAGTCGCCACATCAGCCTCCCCGGAGACCTTAAGGTCGATAAAAATCAGGGAAACGAATATGTCTTCCGGACCGAGTAGTTTTAACTGCAGTGTTTGCGGTGTTAACTAGAGGAAGTGAAGAAGATGGAGACGAATGATGTTCAACCAGTTTGTCAGACAAGATATATGCGGGTTTTAAACGGTCGATGGAAACCGTGACAATTTTACCTGCGACATCAATTTTAAAATATTTATCGGAACGGTCTACAACTCTGTGCGGTCCAGAGTATGGGGGCTGTAAGGATTTCCTCACAGCATCCTGCCGTAGGAACACATGTGATACTGCACTCAAATTTTTGTGAACAAAGATAGGGTGAGTACCATGCCATGTTGCGTTCGTCGGTTTTAAATTCCTAATATGAGAACGAAGTCGAGAAAGAAAATCTGTGTAATCGTACTGGTTGTCGGAAGAAGAAGCGGGATTGAAAAAATCACCAGGAAGGCGTACAACCTCACCAAAGACTAATTCGGCTGTTGAACTAGACAAATCTTCTCGCCACGCACTACGAATTCCTAACAGTACTAGGGGAAGGACTTCACTCCAGTTCGGATTATTATAACACATAATTGCGGCTTTTAACTGGCGGTGAAATCGTTCAACAAGTCCGTTGGCGGCGGGGTGGTAAGCAGTTGTTTGAAGATGGTGCGTTCCTGTGATGCGAGATATCTCACGGAATAAATGAGATTCAAACTGCTTTCCTCTGTCCGTTGTAACTCTCTCTGGACATCCGAAACGAGAAATCCATGCTGAGATAAAAGCTTTTGCCACAGTTTCAGCCGTGATATCCGAAATCGGGACAACTTCGGGCCAACGTGTATATCTGTCCACAGCTGTAAGACAGTATCTGTACCCGTCAGATATTGGAAGAGGTCCTATTAAATCGACATGAACATGAGCAAAACGAGATGAAGGCGAAAAACTAGAAAGTGGAGCTTGTACGTGTCGGGAAACTTTTGATGTTTGACAAGCAATACAAGAGCGGGCCCAAATCCTACAATCTTTTTTTACTCCTGGCCAAACGAAACGCTGAGTAACTAATCGAATAGTAGCCTTAGCGCCGCAATGCGATAAGCCATGTAAGGAGTCGAAGACAGCTTTTCGAAATGCCTTAGTAACGAAAGGTCGTGGTGTCGAAGTCGAGAGGTCGCAAAATATGGGCTTGGTAGCACCGACTATTTTTATTTTTTTTAATCTAAGTGATGAACCACATTTCAAAAATTGTGTCAATTCATCATCGATCGTTTGCGAATCAGCGAGCAAATCAAGGTCTATAGCACTTACGACCATCTCGGTCCGTGAAAAAGCGTCAGCCACGATATTGTCTTCCCCCGATATGTGACGAATATCTGTCGTAAATTGTGAAATAAAGTACAAATATCGAGACTGGCGCGGCGAACATTTTTCAGGTGATTTTTTAAAAGCGGAAATAATAGGCTTGTGATCGGTTAATATGAAAAATGGTTTGAGTTCTATGAAATGCCGAAAATATTTCACAGCTTCATAAATAGCTAACAACTCGCGGTCGTAAGAGCTATATCTCGTTTGAGCCGGAGAAAGTTTTCTAGAAAAGAAAGCTAACGGTTCCCACTGACTATTAACTTCCTGCTGAAGCACGGCGCCGATAGCAGTGTCGGAAGCGTCCGTAGTAATAGCGAGCGGGGCGGCGGGATCGGGGTGCGCTAAAAGAGTTGCGTTAGCGAGCGTGCTTTTACAAGCTTCAAAAGCATCGGCGAGCTCAGCGGTCCACGTGATCGGTGTATTACTTTTGACGGCTGGACCAGCAAGCAAAGAATTAAGCGGGAGCTGCACCTTTGCGGCATTTTTAATGAAACGCCTGTAAAAGTTTAAAACTCCTAGAAAGCGACGTAACTCTCTAATATTTTTAGGCCGAGTAAAATTTTGAATTGCTATAACACGGTCAGGTAGGGGTGTCGTACCACTGCTATTAATGCGAAAACCTAAAAACTCAACTTCTGACGCGTTAAAAACACACTTGTTAGTGTTGATAAGAACACCGTGTTCGTTAAAGCGTTCGAAAACCATACGCAAATGATGTAAGTGTTCATCGCTATCACGTGATGCAATTAATACGTCATCAATGTACGGGAAACAAAAATCTAGGTCTCTAAGGATCTCGTCCATAAATCGTTGAAAGGATTGTGCGGCATTGCGTAATCCAAAACTCATCAACGGAAACTCAAACAGACCAAACGGAGTTGTGATGGCCGTTTTAGGGATATCCTCTGGAGCGACTGGGATCTGATGGTAAGCACGCACAAGATCAAGCTTAGAGAAGACTTTTGTACCTGCCAAATTGTGTGAAAAATCACCTATATGTCTAACAGGGTATCGATCTGGGATAGTACGCGCGTTGAGTGCGCGGTAGTCCCCACAAGGTCGCCAACTGTTGTCCTTTTTAGGGACTAAATGAAGAGGAGACGACCACTGGCTGTCCGACCTACGCGCGACACCTGTACGAACCATTTCCTCAAATTCCTGTTTGGCGATTTTCAACCTATCAGGTGCGAGGCGTCGAGGTCGACAAAACACGGGAGGTCCAGGCGTAGTCCTAATATAGTGACGGGTCCTATGTTTAATACTACGCTCACCTGGGATGCTGGCGGGACGAGTAATATCCGGGAATTGTTGCAGAAGTTGATGACAGGCGGTGTCACCGCTGATGACTTTAATCTGCGGAAAAGTACAAGCAGAGACAGGGGTGGCGGGCGATGTGAGTGAAGTAGTGGCGTCGAGTAAGCGTGAGTTGCGTATGTCTACGAGCAAGTTATAATGCGATATAAAATCAACGCCTATTAATTGGCTTGCTGACGTCGGCTATTACAAAACGCCAATTAAAAGAACGCCTTAAATTAAAATTTAAACTTAAACTTATCCACCCGTAAGTACAAATTACACTACCGTTCGCTGCAAACAATTCATAATTTGTTTTGTTTCTAACTACATTATTCTTAATGTACTTACGCGGATATACACATAAGTCGGAACCCGTATCAACTAAAAATTGAATTTTTGTAGTCTTATCCGTAACAAAAAGGCGGCTACATAGTTCCGAACAGTCACTCGCCGCACCTAATGACCGTTTTAATCGTTTTTTGAAAACGAGCACGGTTCACGACACTTTGTTGCTTTATTGCCGAACTTCTTGTGGTACCAACACGCCTTATTGCTGCTGCTGCTGCTGGAACGGTCCCTCGATCGGTTGCGCTGGAAGCTCCGGGATCTCGATCGACAACGGCACTGCATGGGCTGCCCTCGGGACGTCGTCGTCATCTGGTCGAGCCGGGAAGCTAAGGCGTCAATCTTCTTCGTGAGTTCGGCAACTTCTGACGTGGAAGTGGATGGAGTCGAAACGGCGGCAACTTGTGTGACAGTCACTTCGTGAATTTTGTCTGCGAGCTTTGCGACGCGATCCAGGTCATCATGCGCCTGTGTTGCAATAATAGTCTGAAGGTGTCCTGGAAGACGGCCTGACCACAGGGAACGGAGAAAATCATCCGGTACATCGGTGCCAGCAAGGGATCGCAGATGACGTAAGAACTAGGAACTGACTTGGCTTACGGTCACCTAGTTCTTCGCGTGACAGTAACTGCTGGACACGTTGCTCTTTGGATGCTGACAAACGGGCGATGAGTTCGCGTTTCAATGTTTCATATTTGTCGGTGAGCGGCGGGTTCGTAATTATGTCTTCTACCTCGGCGGCAAACTTATAATCCAATGCACTGATGACATGGTAGAATTTGGTCGCATCCGTGCTAATATTTGCCAAAACGAATTGTCCATCCAATTGTGCAAACCAAAGTGCTGCTTTGTCCGGCCAAAATGGCGGCATCTTCACGCCAACACGACACACGTTTTTGTCTTCGTCCATAGTGTTCAATTTACGCTCGTCGGGGTCACCACTTTGGGGACGAGTGGTTATAATGAATATCCCCAATTATATGAAAATGTTTATTTTCTTAAATAGTTATTTAACACTATGATATTACAGTACGTAAACACAATGGAAATTAGAATTAGAGCATACAAGGCAACGACCAGTGTTCGCGCGGCGGCGTCGAACCGTGAACTGGCTGTCGGGCGCGAGCAGCGCCGGGCGCCGGTGCAAGCGCGCTTATTCGGTGCATATTATCACGCCCGTCTTCCCACAGGAGTTAGGCAGAGACGTGAAATGTATATGTTTCGTTTAATTTAATATGTAAATAAATAGTGTGTAATTAAATGTATGTTGTGTAAGTCGCCACAGTAGCGCCCCTGGTGTTACTGATGTCCATAGCCGGCGGTGACCGCTTTCCATCAGGTGGCCCGCTTGCTTGTTTGTCTACTGTATGACATAAAAAAAAAGGTGGCAAACAAGCATACGGCCCGCTTGATGGTAAGCAGTTACCGTAGCCTATAGACGCGATTCCCGTAGGATTTGGTCTAAAGTCTGATAGTCAACGGCGCTTTATAAAATAGATAGCATTGCTGTGCATAAAATTATAATATTTATATTTTTTATGCCACGAAGTTGGCAAACAAGCACACGGCCCGCCTGATTGGAAGCATCACCGTAGCGTATGCAATACCGGGGGTATCACTCACGCGTTGCCAACCCTCCCAAACCCCCCAAGTGTAGCTCTGGAGACCTTACTCACCGTAGGAACACAACACGGCCGTGACCAATGCTATTTGGCTACGATTTTCTGTAATGTGGAGGTCCTTCCCCAGACGGGCTGCTCCGATTTGAGCGGATTATCCGCGGTGCCCTACCTCTCTTACAATAAAACGCGGGTAACACCGCGGGCAGCAGATAGTTGAATAATATAAGAATTCTACAGAGATAATATACGTTTACATAGCGTAGATCATAATACTGGAATTTCCCAGAGAAATGTTAAAAGGATCAGTAGAGCGTGTTTAAAGTGATTGTCGTGATTTACACCACCGACCGAGATTCACTGGAGATTTTTGGCTCGTAAGTCCTAACCATAGACCACACGAGTATAAAGTCAATATTTTTATTCAAACAAGCTCTTTCGAATCGTTTTTTTTTCCTGCCACCAGTTCTAACGACAGATTTGTATTAAGAAGCACTGGCAGAAACTATTAGCACTTCTTCTTTTAAAATATTTTTTTATTTATTTATTTACAACCTTTTTTTTATAATAACATCTATACTATCTATACTAATAATTATAAATGCAATAGTGTGTTTGTTTGTTTGTTCTTTTTTTACGAACAAAATTGTCATGATTTGGGGATAGATTAAGGTTTTGGAAAGTGAACTAGGGTAGGGGTAGGGGTCTAGGAAAAACATCTTATTGCCTCGGGAAAAAATAAAGTATGGCAGATCTTCGGGACCACGCGGACGAATCCGAGGGGAACTAGTAATATTATGAAGAGGAAAGATTTGATTGTTTGCATTGTAAGCATTGGAGGCGTTTGGGCGGCCTATGTCCAGCAGTGGACTTCTTGTGGCTGAGATGATCATGATGATTGAATAAACTCCGAAATCACTGAACTTTAAAAAATTCTTTCACCGTTGAGAAGGTACATTATCTTCGGTTCACAAGTCATATTATTTTTCCAAAAAATTTAGGGATATTATTATTTTATTAATCGTGCGGTTTTCTATATTAATGCAAAGTGAAAATACATTTTTAATAGGCCAATTACAAGGGGGTAATTACAACATAAACATAAGTATAAATATCATATAACAGACTTATAATTTTGTTACAATTACCATGTGGTAATTATTACAAAATTATAAACATAATAACAGTATATTATCCTGGTAAAAATAGACATCATTACCAAAGGAAAAAAACATGATTTATACAAGGTAATTTTTTAGTCACCAGCAATATTGAAGGAGGTCAAAGAGCCCATGAATATGACCAACTTTTACTATGAGGAACAATGTCAAATCGCGAAAAAAAAACAGCTTTTTCATTCAAATTGTTTATACCTATTCTGTCAAAAGGTATGCACTCTGACCTCCTTGAATATTGCTGGTGACTAATAAAAACACCTTATTTGTACAGTCAGTGGCATAAATATTTTGTTACTTTAGTTGTTCTTTGGTAATTAAAATCCCTCTTGTGACTTTCAGTGTTAACGTAAAATGATATAAAAAAATGATAGGTTATTAAAATGGCAATATATTTATGCCGCTGACTGTAAGTAAATAAATTATACAACAGTCAACATTCTTAATATGATAATTAAACGTCCTAAACATACTACGTCATCTCATCCGTCTCTATTCATAAAATTCATATTCGTTTATCATAATAAATAAATATAAAGGACAATTCACACAGATTGAGCTAGCCCCAAAGTAAGTTCGAAACTTGTGTTATGGGATACTAACTCAACGATAATATATTTTATAACAAATACATACATAGATAAACATCCAAGACCCGAGGGGAATCAGAAAAAGTTCATTTTTCATCATGACCCGACCGGGGATCGAACCCGGGACCTCCTGGGTGACGGTCTGGCGTGGTAACCATTACGCCACGGAGGTCGTCAAAATAATCAACCCATAATAACCCCACTGCTATCTACTTTGTGATGTGTGTGGTAAATGATAGTGTTTTCAACCCGATTGAACGCCACCGATTCGGTTTAATGACTGTCATCTAACGACAACAGCCGGTACCTAAGGACGGCATATCGTGCCCTCCGAAACACGGAGAAGCTCCAATCCATCCATCTAACTGGCTAAGGTCGACGTTGCCACGCCATCGAGCTCCTCAATTTCGTTTCCATAATTCACTCACAAAACCAACTCACTCACATCAATTAAAAACAAACAAAATGTAACATTAACTATAATAGTTTCAGACGCTTACAATACCGAGGGTGTCATGCAATACCGTGGTATCACTCACGCGTTGCCAACCCTCCCAACCCCCTCAAGTGGATCTCTGGAAACTTTACTTACCGTAAGGAATACAACATGGCCGATACGTGGCCGAGACCAATGCTGTTTGGCTACGATCTTCTGTAAGGTGGAGGTCCTTCCCCAGTCGGGTTCCGCTGTGCCCTACCTCTCCGAATTTCATACTTCTTAATAATTAAATAATAAGTAACACTATCTGTTATCATTACACGTTTAAACCGCTGAATTATACTCAGTATAAAAATGTCTACGGTACAAGGGTATTAGTGTATCTTATTTCCTTGTACTTAAACCAACTGCCATCCTCGTTGAAGAAATTGTATGCGCAAAGAAAGAATTATAAATTTAATAAACTTGAAAAAGCCGTAGATATATGAGCTACCAGCCGGCACTCGGATAAGCCCTGCACGGGTTTTGTAGTGCGGTATATTTTGTTATTATATTTTTTGCTTGAATAAAAAATAAAATATGAATTGATTGACAGGCCCGGTGGTCGAGTCGAGGCCGCGAATGCAAATCCTGCGCAAGGCAAACATTTGTGTGCATGGACATGTCTGTTTGCCTTGGTCTGGGTGTTTTCTATATATAATAAGTATTTATTTACATAAAAAAAGTTTTTAAATATATTTATTAGCAATCTAGTACCCATAGTACAAGCTTAGTTGCTTAGTTTGGGACGAGATGGCGTTGTGTGATTCGTCCAAGAATATTTATTTATTTAGATAATTTTAAACTCAAATTCCTGTTACTTAAAAAAACATTATTTTTAATAGAAACAAGAACGGTGACGTCACTTTGCATGATCGTTATTATGTTAATTTATATGACTGACTGTTATTATAAAAATACTCCGAAAGCTTATCATTTTACACCGATCCAGTAAGGCTGGAGTACACTAGGTACGATTGACATTTACTAAAAATATACCTATTTAATATTTTAATCTCAGATAAGGAAACCAGGGCCTAAACTTACTTATATGTGTCACTAAAAAACGTTACGACTGATGTTCGTGACAAATGCTGAATGACTGCATTTTGGTTCTATTTAACAATTACTAGCTGACCCGACGAACAATGTTCCGCCTTAAAGGCACTAACTACCCTACCTTACCCTACCCTGTCCCTACCTACGTCCTTCTCATGGTTCTAAGCTACCTCTCCACCATTTTCAACCAAATCGCTACACCCGTTCTTCAGTTATAAATAGTGTAAATAACACGACTTTCTTTTAAAATATAGATTACAATATATATTTATTTTTAAACGTACTACGACTATGGCGGAAATATAGTACCGCCGTGGCGTAATGGTTACCACGCCAGACCGCCACCCAGGAGGTCCTGGGTTCGATCCCTGGTCGGGTCATGATGGAAAAACTAACTTTTTCTGATTGGCCTCGGGTCTTGGATGTTTATCTATATATGTATTTGTTATAAAATATAATATCGTTGAGTTAGTATCCCATAACACAAGTTTCGAACTTACTTTGGGTCTAGCTCAATCTGTATGAATTGTCCCTATATATTTATAGTAATAAATTTAAACGAACACATTAGTCTAATTTTACATGCAAATTATACAGTTTAAACTTGAAAGTGTTCGCAAGAACACCAACAGTAATTAAAAAAACATCTTATAATTGATACTATGTTTACACTTACAAAGTTCAAAACAATGTACCTAAGTAAAAACATTAGACACTTTAGCCAAAACAAAAAAAACTTCAACGTGTAAAAAAAACAAAAAAAAATTACGATATTAGAATATTTTTTTATAGCTTTAAGTTAATGTAGATTTTTTTTACTATTATTATACTTTGTATTGTGTGATATACAATAAAATAAAATAATTTCTTTCTTTCATTGTCATTTTTCTCTTTTATCCAAGCACAATGGACCACGTTGACCTATCGTCTCGTCAAGTCGTCCGGTACACAACACTCTTAAAACGCGCACGTGACTTCCACATTTTATTACCTAAGAGACCTATAAACGCATGCCACGCACCATAAAGATTTGATAACCTCCATAAAATGACATCAAAAATATTATGACATTGAGTAAAAAAAATATTTTTATTTCACACTGAAGTGGGACTCGACATAATAAAGTGTAATTTTCTATATTGCCTCCTAATAAGGGAAGGTTCATACGAACAACCAAATTTAGCAAGGTCAACCTAAGTAATAACTTCCAGTAACGGATGGTTTCTACCAAACGGCTCGTATCGGATCGGATTTTACAATTTTAAAATCAATTTAATCATTAATTGCTAATCACAAACACATAGTTTAGAATGAAGTCTTAAGGTCCATAGGCTCCGGTGACTGCTTACCATCAGGCGGGTCGTATTCGTGTTTGCCACCTTAGTGGTATAAAAAAAGAGGAACAAAATCTTGTGACTCCCTGCAAGGAGAATCGGTCCCTCATGTCTAACGATCGTGGTCAACGGGTTGCATCTAGAGCGGATGATCTCCGACTACCGCGACCGGCTTCTGTCCACAGCGTGTCTCTTGCGACCGTGTGAAATCTTTTACTTGATCGGTCCAATCATTTGTAAAAACCTGAAATAAATGATTTATCATTATTGAGCACGCCCAACGCCGCAATCATCAGACTGCAAAAAAATATATTTATTTTCATTATTTCCTAAGTTACACATCTACTTGTGTTGTTACATTTATGACAGGGATTGTCAAAACCTCGGCTTGTCATGAAGTATAAAAGAAAATCCCTTATTGTACTCTTGTATTGTGTTCGCGCATTATATCATATTTCAAACGTCTTTCGTTCGCGTATAATTTGATATTCGACATATAAAATGAAGTGTTTATAAAACATAATACGCCTCATTTAATGGTACGGTATATGCCAAATAATAGAAGGTATGTAAAATAATTCATACAATACTATACAAAACACATTGTTGCACCAAAACATAAATAATATAATAAATTTAGGTAATACTCGGTAAAATAGGCGGTCTTACCGCTAAGTCATTTCTTTAGATTTAGGTAGATTTACAGATTAATTTTACAAACAAACTTATGTTTAAGAATATCCAACAACACCCTTCTATCATAGAAACATCAACATTTTTTCTATCATAGAAACTACAAGTTCATGTCGAGCCGTATTTTCCAAAAGAGCAAATTCTTAAATCTATACTAATATTATAAAGAAGTAAAGTTTGTGTGTTTGTATATTTGTTAAATTGTAAGGGTTAATCTCGAGATCTACTGAACCGATTTTAAAATTTCTTCCACCAATAGAAAGCCACATTATTGCTGAGTGTCATAGGTTATATAAAAAATAGAAAATAAAAAGGCTTTTACGTGGTAGTCGGTTTTGCAAGGTGAATCGGAGAAAATACGGTCGAATGAAAGCGTTTCTTACGAACGCCTGTACTAAAAAAGGATTATTAACATTATGCCCAACGAAGTGGGCACGGGTCAGCTAGTATGTTATAAAATAATTCCATATCTAATGCTTTAGTGTTAACAGTACCTACTACAGTTTAAAGCGTGTTTTTAAAGTAGGATTAAGATGAAATGTATGGGTTTTTTTATTCGAATTAATTGCCTTATTTTACCTGAACTTGGTTGTCATGTTCTAAGCTAGATAGCAGCGAGAAGAGACAGGATTTATTTTGCCCACACCAAAAATCCACTCTGACAGAGTCACGGGCAAAACTACTCAGCTTTAAACGTGTTCACGTGTCTAAGCTATTTCTAGGTCCATCTCTAGTCCTAGATTTATAACGTAAGTGTGTCTCCGCTATCAGCATTCACAGTTCGCGTCCCATTCATCCGAGTATGTAACTTACTCGCTCTGCTGACTATATAGGCGAGCGGTTCCTTGAAAACACTAAACCTATTTGTTACAAATTAGGTATTGCTTACTTATATGTACATTTTTTGACTTGACAAAATGTCTTATATTTTCAAGGCTAGATGACAAGAAATTTGTAAAAATTGGACAAAATTATTAAGTTTTATAGAGCATCAAAAATCGCTCGTTCAGTCGCTAAGTGCGGCGTCTAGTGGTGTCATTCAACATTTTTCAGTACATTTGTTCTTACTGGTCGCCGACCGCTTCCCGCTACGCCGAACGCCCCCGGCACCGTGACGCTGATTGCGGTGAGTATGTGCCCTGACTCTTCGAAGAGGCTGGCGGAGCAAAGGAATGGCGCGAGAACAAGATGTACAGTCAACAAAGGAGTTGACTGACCCCCCTCTGTATGTATGATTAAAGATTTCTAAATATTGCGTGAAGGGATTTACTTGAAATTTTATTTATCAATAGTATTCATATTGTACTATGTAATTACAAATTTTCAAGTAAATCCCTTCACGCAATATTTAGAAATCTTTAATCATATATACAGAGGGGGGTCAGTCAACTCCTTTGTTGACTGTACTAGCGATCAAATATGATGCCACAACACAGAGTGGTACAGGCCATTGATCCACTCACGAACCCCGCAGCGGCTAAAAGTGAAGGCGGTGATGCGGCGGCGGCGTTTTTGAGACCGGTCCCATAGACATCCATACATTTATAGTACGCGCCAAAATTTGGACTCACAGTTTATTCACACAATTGAAAGTCGATAGTCGTTATGCATTGAGAAATAAGTATGAGTTTCAAACTTCGTTTTACGTGCATGACTCAACCGTGTTGCCGACTAGTACAGGTACCATTCGACACGCCGCCGCTCACTGCGAGTATTAGAGCAAGTTTAGATGACATGCGCTCACAGATATCACAATACAAGAGATATGGTTTGTGGGCGGGGCACATGACGCCATTTTCTGCACAAATGTGCAGGAACTTGATTGTTCTAAGTCATTCACAAAACAACGCTTCCGCGAACACACGTCCGTGAATGTCAACAAAAATGCCGGCTTGTGCTTTAATTACGTGCAAAAATCGCAGTGATACGGTAAATTCAAGTAATAGTGGTGTTACTTATCATAGGTAAGTCATTTATTTAATATTTTTCTATATAAATGACAAATTAACGAAATATTTTTGAGGCATAGAAATCATTAAACAATATACGGCATAGTCGATACTTCCGTTAAAAATATTGTCCATTGCTTGTTTTGGATACGCGTTTTTCAATGTTTTGCGGTATGCACGTACAATGGAATGCAAACGTAACGATAATTACAATGTTGTGAAAATATCGTGGTACCGCCGCTTGTAGCTTCCGCGATCTGTCAAAGTGATAATGGCCGTCGCACAAGCCATGTAGTGCTGCCAAAAGTAGAATATTTTAGTATCGATAATTTTGTATTTCTAATTTTTGAAAGTATAATAATTTGAAACTTTTACTACAGTGCATTCCTTGTACAGGGTGTCCTACCTAGTCCCATAAGTATTGGATCAAACTCAAGGGGAAAGTAGCTCACGTAAAAACTCATTTGATTAGTTTTAAAAAAATCGCTTGTTATTATGTACTAATTTTTTTAAAGTTCTTTCTTTTAATTGGTTGTATAAAAATTACTATTTTCCAAAAATAAAATAAATAAAAACTAAAACCTTTGGTAATTTTTTTTTCTTTTTTAATTATTTAAAATTAAATAGGTATTAGTTCATAGTTGTAGTCCGTAATAAATTGTTATTGTAAAATATCGAGAGGTAGTTATCGATAATGCTTGTCGCCCTTTTTCATTAGGTGCCCGTCACTATAATACACTTCTTACATCTGTGTTCGTAATCGAACTGCAAATCACGGGCTTACGATTTGTGTGAGTGTGACTGTCGGAGATTATTCTATGAATGTGTTAAAATGTAACTGTGTGTGTAAGTGGCGACATCGGTTCCGGTACAAAAACTGTCTTATTACATTTCTCTTCTTTCTGTGTTCTGAGCATGCGCTTAACGCGCGTTTTGATAACGCCCGTTTACAACTACATACATTTTATTCAAGCCGTACACATGCTAACGCGCGTTTTAATAAAGAGCGTAATAAAATGTATGTAGATGTAAACGCGCGTTATCAAAACGCGCGTTGAGCGCTTGTCATCTGAACTTGGTCTTAGGCTATATTTAGTCGCATTGCCGAGTCGGCTATTGGCAACTAAACCCCTCCTATTTATGTTTATAAGGGATATAGATGTAACCCCTCTCTAATCTTCCAGAAATGTTACTTCATTATTAAAACAATCCGTTTGTGTTATCTAAAATAATTTGTTCTATTGTATTTGTAATAGTACAGTCATAAAGTAAAACCACAAATAACTCAAAGGAAATTAGGAAATAACACAGATTAATATTTGATCTTACCATGAACAATTTATATATCTAAAAAAGATATTTATTTATTCAATATTTACACAGATGATAAAGCTGGTAAATACTAAGACCAGAGCACCCGGAGGATTTTTAATTAGAATTATTAATTACATTTTATTTAGTTAGCCTTATGTATTCAATTTACATATCAGTCCAATACTGGACATAGGCTATATTTCTTAATATAAAAACACAAAATATAAAGTAATTTTCATGCAAATAGAAATATTATTTGTACATAAAAAGCTTTCCTTTCCACGTGATAATTTCTATGTTGTTGCTAACACAACTTGCACCCAGTATATCAATAATCTAGCTTTTTTGCCACGACTTCGCCCGCGTGAAGTTCCGTCCCGTGGGAACCACATTGAATTTCGGGAAAAGCTATAGCCTATGTCACTCCCTGATAATGTAGTAGTTTCGGAGCCTTTTCAATACAAACAAACAAACAATCAAATTTTACCTCTTTATAATATTAGTATAGAAGTATAGACCAGACAAACGTAGTGTTTTTACAGTAAATTAAAAAAAACAAAAATTTAATCACACAATACCTACAAATCAATCTGAAAATACTTTATAATCATATTCAACTTTGATAGGTCCTCTAATAAATAACATAATAAAATTTCAAACGAAAATAAAAATTCTTAAATTACAGAGTAAAAAATAAATTACAGGCCGTCAATAAATTCTCAAATAAAATTAATCTAATCACCTTTGACGCCGTCTGTACCCTGTAATCCACTTAATTTTTCGACCCCACAAAGCAAGAATCGCACAATTACATACAACATTAACTGTAGTTTGTAATTCAAATAGGGGACCGGCAGATGTCGCCACTGTGTCGCGTACGCTATGTATTTTTGGGGGTGACTGTACATAAATTAGGAATTCCTCTTAGGGGAACTGATTTGTAAATTTATATTGTAATTTTAACAGTTAATAATTTGATTTATACATGTTTGATGAAGCAACTGGAAGGACTTTACGTGTTGTTTTTTTATAATAAAGAAGGATAACCGAGCTCGCCGGTCACTTGATGTCAAGCAATGACCGCAGTCCATGAATTTCACTACTTGAAGAATCTTGGATGCTTTCTCGCCTATGGAGGAAGGGAAATGGAATGGAACAGAAATTCGCAAAAACTTCGGAAAACATACAAAACAAAAACATTAAATATTATCTTTTTGAAGTATTTTTTCCAGAAACACTTTAAAACATTACATAACATTTTAAAGTATTTTAGTAGTTGAAAATATTATTATAAAAAATGTTTTATATTTTTTTGTCTGTCTGAATATCAACTCAATCTGTGTGATTTGTCCCTTTATGTAATTAATTATTATTATTTATTTAATTGGTTAACAGTCAAAAAAGTAAATTTAACTAATTGTTGTCTACGACAATACGTAACAAGTAAATATATCATATATTCATATTTTGTACATAAAAATAACAGAAAAGTGTCATTATTTCAATATTAGTTTCGTTTGTAGCCTAAGGTCTTGTCTGTGGGTGAAGCATAGGCTAACTAAATTTAAATAGATGCCGCAAGTGTATTTAATTTTGTAATTCTACGTGAATTTTTTTTTATAGGAGAGTCGTTTTCTAAGTTTAGATGACGATAATTATTAAACAAGATTAAACAGCAAAACCGGTATCAAAAAATATTTTATTCCTAATTGTGATGCGTAATTGCAACTAAAATCTGATCCAACTTTGTGGTATAAACAAAGTTGTTAATGAAGGAGAAGGTGGTATGGGATATTGGCATTATCTATATAGTTCTACATCTCCTATAACCCATCTAGCAATTTACACGAAGAATGTCTGGGCGGTACAATTATTGGAAAAGAAAATCTCTTTGTTTATCCTTTATCCTACTTTGTCAGTGAGCATTAACACAAATTGCTTTTGAGCAGAGCCCCTACCATGACCGCTTAAAACAAAACATAAACGGCTGTGTAAGAGCGAGGCCCTATTAGTGCGTTGCGCTCAGGTTGCGCTGCGTTGCGTCGTCGCTGCGTCGTTTTCCATATATTTTTTATGACATGCATGCCCCATTAGACCGTTGCACCGCGTCGTCGCGCGACGTTTCAACGGATCGACGGACAAGAGACGAGGCGGGAGGAAGGGTGATGCGCTGCGTTGTCGTAGCTCCGCTGCGACGACAGACAGTGATCCATTGCGAAGGGTGAACTGAGACGCAGCTGCGACGGCGTGCATACACCCTCTTGCGTCGCAACGCAACGCAGGTGTGGCATACAATGCGTTGTTCCGTTGCGACGACGTGACGAGACGCAACGCACTAATGGGGCTTCGCTCTAAGGGAGACAGCGCAATACGACATGATGTAAGGCGACGCGACGACGTCCCGTTTACACAATCGTATAGTTATATAACGACGACCTCCGTGGCGTAATGGTTACCACGCCAGACCGCCACCTAGGAGGTCCCTGGTTGGAATCCCGGTCGGGTCATGATGAAAAACGAACTTTTTCTGATTGACCTGGGTCTTGATTTTATCTATATATGTATTTGTTATAAAATATAGTATCATTGAGTTAGTATGTATTTATTTATTATTTTTTACAAAAGGTCGTGGTACGGGTTCAGTTTCAGATTAAATAAAGCGACCGTGAACGCTCACCTAAATTAGGGTTGTCACGTTATCGAACTGGGGATAAATAAAATTATGTACACGTCATTCAGCCAGTGTAAACCGCACACTTAATAATTCACATAAGTCGGTTGAAGCTTCACTATTCGAATGGTATGTTGCGTTTAATAAACAGTATGGACTTTTTGTTTATATCTTTCTTTTTCGTGTGCTTTTCGCAATTTGTTAAAAAAAAACCTTACGGTTAAAGAAATACCGACGCGCACAAAAAAAATCTTATACAAGACGTTCCTACTTGAATCAAACTACTAATATGTGGAACGCGCTGCCTTCACACGAGTTTTCTTCTTCTTATGATTCCTATTTTTGCAAACGGAGCGTGCAAAAGTTTTTCAGGCCGACAAGGTGAGACTGATCGGTGACTGCGCTTCCTGTCTGCGGTCATGGGTCTCACTTCTGGACTCCACTACGCTCAACATCAGGGTGTTGTCAACTTGCTTGGCTAAAAAAAAAACAACTTTGTGGTGTTAATATTTTTTGGCGCTTTCTCAAAATTTCACTTACTGCCTTATATTTATTTGATTTCGATATCTTTGGAATGTTTACGAGTTCCAAAAATAACTTCACTTCAACACTCGGCTTAACATCTCGTCCTTTATTATTTCAAGAATAATTAATATTACATCACCAAAAATGTATTCGCGGATCTCATTTTGTTTGAGGAAATGTTATTTATACGTTACGTAATGAATTTTAGAATTTAAGTTATTTTTGTTTTGGTAGATATAACATTTCTGTGGCGTGGCCCGATCTACCAGAATTAGACCGTTTGTTCACAGCCACCGTCACCGTCAAGTCACCGAGAACGTCCTGACGACCCTGGTGCTAAAGTAGCAATACATTATAGCCGCGTGTTAATCGCACGTCGGTCACCCGAGCGATTTCAGCGGACGGAATAACGACTACAACAAACCACCGAGATCGTCGCGGTGGACAGACGATCGCCGTCACGTCAATTTGATCTCGGTCAGAAATAACGTGGCATCCCGGTGACGTTGACGGTGACGGTGGTGCGGTTACTGCATGGATAGGTCCAATTTTCACACACAATAAGTGCGTCATGGTCTAGTCAGTTTGTCAACTCGAAGAAGAAGCTAGAAGAAAAAAACTGACTGAACCACCGAGATCGTCGCGGTGGACAAACGATCGCCGTCACGTCAACTTCAATCTCGGGCAGAAATAATCTCGTTCGTTGATATCCCGGTAACGGTGGCGGTGGACAAGCGGCCTTATCCGGTGAAAAAAATTCACAGATTTCGTGCCTCACACGACTATCGTGCACATTGGAAATGAATTTATGGAATTCGAAAAAATATTGTCGCTGAGCGACGAGGAGCTCGATGGCGTCGCTGGTCTGTCGCACTCTAATATGAACACGCAAGTTAAGCGACATCGACCCTAGCCAGCGTTTGGATGGGTTTTGTTATCTTGAGCTTCTCCGTGCTTCGGAGGGCACGACCCGTGGGCACGACCCTTTCTTTATAAGGCAGCGGGAATATATTTGTGGCAACAAATTGTGGATTTCATATTAACATTTTTTATCTAGGAGTTAAGAACGGACGTCATAATATTTTTTTTATCTGTGACAGTTATAAGTTTAAACTTAGCGGTCCCCCGACGTGATGACGCTTTAGAAGTATTATGACTAACTACTATTAACTAATATAAATATTATATCATAAAATTAAAAGGTCGAATAGGGGGTACATAATTATTATTTATTTACTTTTTAGAGGTTTCGAGTCGGGGGTTTTTAAAATTTAAAATTTAAGTTTTATTTGACGTTTTTTATAGTTTCGTTCCTATTTTATTCTAATCTCTATCCGTTTCATTTGTATTTTAGATATGTATGAGAGGTATTGCGAAATATGAATGAGTGTATTGCGAAATATGTATGAGAGTTATTGCGGAATATGTATGAGGGTATTGCGATATATGTGTGAGAGGTATTGCGAAATATGTATGAGAGCGAAATATGTACGAGAGGTATTGCGAACTATGTATTAGGGTATTGCGAATTATGTATGAGAGGTATTGTGAAATATGTATGAGAACTCGATGGTGTTATGTCGTTTAATTACTGAGTTCCTATGACCACCTTCTAGCTCCATCATCAGACCCTGGTTACCATCTAGCACCAAAGTACACAGATACACACGTCAAACTTATAACACCCCTATTTTTGGGTTTGGAAAAAAATATAGCGCGATAGCAATAAACATTAAGTATGACGAGCGAAGCCGCGAATCCAGCTAGTGAATTATACCTATAAATGAACTATTCAATGAGACCATTCCAATGAGCCCAAACACGATACATCTGCTGTAATTTGACGAGGAGTTGAGTGTAGATGATGCGGCAGCATCAGATCAAGTTTACCATATTCTTGCAATATCATGACAGTTACAGTATACCAAATTTCAAATCGTTCTAACCAGTGGATGTTGTTCATTTCCCTTCATCAAATAGGAAAGAGCTGGTGATCTTCAAATGGCTGAACAGATTTTCATGAGTCATAGCTAAGAACACTCCCGCACAGGTCACCTTTCAAACAAAAAAAACAACATCAAAATCGGACCAACCGTTTGGTTGCTACGATGCCACAGACAGATCCACAGATACACACGTCAAACTTATAACACCCCTCTTTTTGCGTCGGGGGTTAAAAAGGCATCTGGTATAAAACTATCCAAAATGAGCCTCTTCGTGTGCCGTGGTTTGATCAATGCAAACTCAACAGGAATTACATTAAATTAGCTCTAAGAATTCGATCTGGGCACTATCCATCGGCAAAATTTGCCTTTTTATTTATACACAAATACACACGTCAAACTTATAACACCCCTCCTTTTGCGTCGGGGGTTAAAAACAACTGAATTTCGACACCTGCTGTTAAATCTTTATGCATCTTCAAATTTTGCGACTTTCGAAAGATAAGTTGTTATTAAACTTAATGTCTAATGTATATTGCATTTGGAATAAGTTTAATTTTTCATTATGTATTTACGAGGCTTTTCTTACACGCTTTTTTTGTGGTGGTAAAAATATTCCCTTTGCCCGTGGGGTGACCAAATTCAAATTCAAAACTTTTATTTAGAGAATAAGCTTTCACAAACACGTTCTCTTGTCAGAGTATACAGTTGTAATAAATGATTTGTATAAATCTCGCACGAGACGAGCCAAGCGGAGCGCAAGGGCACTACCTACCTTTTCTCGAAACGTTTCGTCGTTTTTTTGAACTCTCATAACTTTGTTTTGGATGATGCTAAATAGTTAAAAATTTCAAGATATAATAACACCAGTACAATCATTAAACATAAATTTTGAATGTCGTAGCTATTATACTTTAGATTTTATTAATGTCCTAAAACCCCCGATTTCGTCACTTCAAGGTGTAGAGTTTGTGAAGTTAGGCCTTGTAGAGGTAGGGAGTGTAGAGTTAGAAGCTTGTCTCTACATGAGGTGGTTATAGTCATGAATGTTCTTACGAACAAACATGATGCTGTCAAGAATGCACTGTGATGCCACCGTGAGAATATTAGTGCTTTTGAAAAACTCGCGAAGAGACTCTCGGACCACGTTAAGCCTATTTCCTTTTTTGCTTATTACAGACTATCTGGCAAATGAGTAGGAGTAGAAGAATACTTAACGACTAGCTGTGCCCGCGGCTTCGCCCGAGTGGAATTGGGCTTATGACTATAATAGTATAGACGGATTTAACAGTCTCCTATTACTACTGCTATAGTTTTTCCCCGAGACGTCAGTGTTCTTTATTGCTCATTGTCTATTTACTCGCCGCTGTGTTTTATTTAATTTTATCGTACCTAATTAAAATACCTAATGTAAAATCAGTATGAAAAATTAAAATTATATTTAAATTGAAATGGTCAGCTCAGTTATACTAAAAACTTTCATAGCGCGATTCAGAATCTAACAGTGCCATCTAGTGAATTTTAGAGGAACAAAATTTTAAATGGTTAACTCAAGTAAAAAAAAACTTTCAAACATAGTGCTACTGAATTTAAAAATGGTCGTTATGAGATATCGGGCGATTCCGACTCAGCAGTGAGTGACAATTTAAAATTTCTTAGGCTGTTCAAAATTTTAATGAAGTAACTTCTATTCCTGACATCCGGTCCAGTTCGATTCGGTTCGGTCCGGTTCGGTCCGGTCCGGTCTAGTCTGTTGTCGGTAGTTATGGTGTACCAAGTCTGAAGTTTGTAAGTACGAGAAATATTTTTCTTCTTACATAGACAGGGTAGAGACCTTTAAATGACCATAACTTATTTTCTGATATCCTATTTAAATGCGACAAAGCCTTTATTCTGCTCCAAGCCGAACTCTATCTTCCTGTGAAAACAGCATTAAAATCCATTCAGTAATTTAGAAGATGTGCGCGTTTATTACCTTCCTCTAACTGTTCCCTCTCCATTTTTGCCAAATTATGTTCAGACATCGGGGTCTACTGTTTTATTATATGTATATAGATTTACAAATAGTCAACGAATTGGAAGACATATTTTGTCTTCCCGATGTATCTGATGATGGTTTTGAATCTGTTGAAGACGAGGTTCGTACAATACGTACTGTATTGAACGATCCTAAAAAACTATGACGAGCCTAATGACGGGCCTATGGCACCGACACCTGATCCACCTAGCAGCATAATACGATATCTCGAAAGTCGAACCTAGCAGTTCATCTGTTGATTTTTCATCTAGCCCTCCGTCCTCCGTCGTCCCATCCCAACGCGATCGTTCTAGGCGGGCAGCAAGATTTGAAATTTTACCCAATAGATCTGGTACTCAGCAGACCTCAGAACCTCAAGCCACACGGGCAGAGCGAATATTTTTACCACCGTGTTTTTATTTTTATTTTTTGAAAAACATAAAAAAGACAATCTAAAAACATCGTTTTTTTTATCTACCCTAGATGTTTATGCCCTATAAAGGGCCATCGGTCCCGTCTGTTATCGATGGATGACAGTCGTTAGGCCAAGTCAGTGGCCTTAGGGCGGTTTGAAAACACCGGCCTCTGCCAATCCTCATTGGAGCAGCGTGGCAGAGTACGCTCTAATCACCTTCGACTGAAGGGAGACCCGTATCCCAGCAATGGGATGATTATGAGTTGATATGATGATGATGATGACCGACGATAAAGTCGGGATAAGGAAAAGGTTACTAAATAAAACTACAACGTTTTGACTTTGTTCAAAAAGGTTAAGCTACAGGGCAAGCCCTTAACCCGATCATCTTTGTTTTAGGCTCAAATTATAGCTGACTAAATTGTCCAGACGAGTTTTTCTCAAATTTTTGATATCATTCTTCGTTTCCAAAATATCGAGCGCCAAAATCAAAAATTCGGAAAGAAATGATTTTTATTTTCACAATTTCGGCTATAACTTTTTTCGTTTTTGACTTTCTCAAATAATTCTTTTTGCACCTTACAGCTCTCGTGAATACGCGTCTTTTGAGCCTATTATGAATATCATATCTTTACAACTCTCCGAGATATAAGGGGATCGCACTTTTTCGTGAAATCGAAGCCTATACTGAAGCGAACGAAAAGACATTTCCAATGTCAAAAAGAACGTCTACAGGGGACCCATTTCGCCGTCTTGGCCGCTCGAATTTGACGTTTTTAGCGCCACTATCGCAACTGCGCCCCGCACACGCACACATGCATGTATGCATAGTGGGTCGTGAGGGACTGTGACTCGACAACTAAATTGTAACTTTGGATTTTGTTAGTAAATATAAAAATTGTTGTCAAATGTACTTATTTCATATAACAATAATTACTAACTGCTGCCCACGACTTTGTTTGCGTGTAGACACGTTTTTCCGTAAGAATCAGGTGGGAATATTTTCCTGCGGGTGAATTTTTTTGCACATTTGATTTAATTCAAACACAAACTCTACAGGAATCGCAAAATAAAATAGTAGATTACAAACTCAATTTATTCCATTAAGATTTAATGTGAACATGACAGTTGCAAATACATATTATACAATATCTATTTGACACCATAATGACGTACTTTAATGACAAGAGTTTCGTGATGAAGGTTTGTCTCAGATTAGAGGTAGATATTTAAAAGCCAAAAAGACGCACGGAAACCAAAGGTATAATAACTAATTACAACCCAAGCCTTTTGTATGATCAAACCAAAAACATAAGAAACAGAAATAGATATACAAAACGAGGACTTCATTATACTTGTAGATTCCCACAAAATTAATACATAACAAATGCTAAAATATAAGTGATCACACCTTTCTTTCATAAAAAAGGCTGCCATGCCATAAATGAGGGCTTTTCAAGGAGACTTTAAACAAAATAAAATAAACTAAAAGTATTTCCAAGTTAAGTGTTAAAATCTATAACTGGTGGTGGAAATCTATGCAATGCATGCAATTTTTGGGTTGGCAACTGTCAAAAGTGGCGCTAGCGTAGCTTGAACCGATGGTACTAAAATTTGAATGGAGAATTTTATGTTTGAATTTATTTAATAAAAATAAAAATTAATTTGACCTGTGAAGGAACCTTTTGGAAAAGTAATTGAAGTGCACAAATTTCCAAAAGACGATGTTTTACGAAAAAATTTAAACTCATATTTCAACTTGAAATTAATAGCATATATTCTCTTAATAATAAGTGATTTAAAAAAAATATTTGCAAAATTTAATTATAAAAGAAAAAGGGAAAAATATATTAAAATGTAGTTTTGAGGTTATCCCTTTCAACCAATTCCATTGTTCTTTCTCGCCAAGATGCTCCACGTTTCTATAATTATTTTTTAAGCTCAGTCACCCTCCACGTAGTATTAGTATATACATTATTTATTTTTGGTTTACTACCTTAAAAAGAGAAAAAATCGACAACTTTTCGAACAATCGCGGCAAAAAAATTTTTGACAGGTTCAAGCACATACATATTTTAATAGGCATAACATTCATGATAACTAATCACTCAAAAGATATAAAATCGATTCATATAACGTTTATGTAAACTAATATATCCAGACACATAACTTACGCGGTATACACGTCAATATGCATACTGTTCAAAAAGTAGGTATATATATTGTTTAAAAGACTTATAAATTAAAATGTATAGGTACCTATCAAAAATTATCAAGCACTAAACGAGGGATGTCGATCCAAAAAGCGCTATGGTCAAATCTTAAATATGTTGAATATGTAGATGTTAATAAGACGAGCAGACCAGTCTCCCAAGATGACAATCACAACTGAGAGTCGGCCCGCCAGCCTCCATCACTGAGATCACCATCAACAATATTATGACAGATATATCTGAGATTTATATATATTTTTTAAATCAAACAATTTAATATATATTTATATACTAAATTGTACACTTATTAGTAACCGAGTTGATCCTATCCAGAATACAATACCACTGTGCACTGATTTTGTGTAAATACAACACGATCTGTCAATACATCGCGGTCTGTCAATGCGACGCAAAGCGACGTGTTCCCTCTTCGGAGGCGCTGGGCCGTCTGACTGAAACTGAGCGACGAAGCGTTGGCATATCATGTCACGGCCGCTTCATAGTAATTTGTATGAAGATTTTTAGCGTAAAAATTGGACAAGTTTGTGATTTTATTACACAAAATAAGGATATATTGTTTAAGAAATAAAGGTTTCAGGCACTAGTTTATAGTTTTAACTTTATTATTTGATAACATTCATTTCATAATTCTTGATACTTTTGACACAGTTGTTGCAGGACGAAAGTGCGATTTACACGTTTTTAGTGATTTTCTGATTTTTTTTTTAATTTATCTATAAACATTATCTTAAATTCGAATGTTTCATGGACTAGTACCATTCATTGGCTAGCTATGTGATTTTTTTCAAGGTTGTGGAACATCGTTTTCTATATAAGATTATGTCTGTCCCGACCCTCGATTCCCGTAAAAACTTTCATATAGGTAATATTATTTTGAAACTGTGTGTGACATAAACTACACACTGACTTTGAACTTTGATAATAATATGAAGGGATTGACGTCATGCCCCCACAAACCTGAGGGTAGATACCTTTAGGTCACATGTTTAGCCGTAATTTAACACCTGCCAACTACATCACTTGTTCTCGTTCTGTGAAGCAAATGATTTGTTTTGACGCATGTAATGTTGATGTATGCTTTGGGCTATTTCCGAAGGCTGTTTAGCATAACTATTGTTGTGATAATAAAGACCAAAACTATTATGTTGAATGTAGATATGTTTTTGTACAGTCAGGAGCACATTGAGATTTACTTTGCAGTACAATTTTGGCTCATAAGACATAAATATAAATATATAGGGACAACTCATACAGATTGAGCTAGCCCCAAAGTAAGTTCGAAACTTGTGTTATGGGATAGTAACTCAACGATATTATATTTTATAACAAATACATATATAGATAAACATCCAAGACCCGAGGCCAATCAGAAAAAGTTCGTTTTTCATCACGAGCCGACCGGGGATTGAACCCGGGACCTCCTGGGTGGCGGTCTGGCGTAGTAACCATTACGCCACGGAGGTCGTCATGAAAGAATAATACAAAGTCCGAAATGTAAAGGTCGACATGCTCTTGACTGTACACGCAGTTATTTGAATTGTGCCATTTTATTGACTCACTAGCGAAACCCGGCTTTGTTTGCGTGTATATATGCACAGCAGCGCCATCTACTTATAAAGCGCCATTGAATATTAGACTTTTGAAAAAAACTTTAGGGGAATCGCGTACTTTTTAGAATAAAAATTTACTATGTGTTAATCCAAGGTATCAGCTATTCGGCTACCTACATACCCAAAGATTGGCTCAGCCATTTGAGCGTGAAGAAGTAACAAATAAACTCACACTTTTCGCCTTTATAATATTAGTGTGATATGTAGGTACACTTATTACAAACACAATGTTTCTACAACATGACAAAATAGAATGTCGCTTATTTTATTTGAATTTTATAAAGGTAAATGTAAAAAAAGTTAATTGCAATTGCTCTACATAATGAAACACAAACTAAAACAAAGAGTAATTATGAATAAATACGAAAGCATAATTTAGATTAAATAACTTACTTAACAAGGTAAAACAATTAAAATGATAATAAGAATAATAGAACAAAGAAAGCAGTCAAGTAAGAGTTGAGACTTATAAAAAAGGTTCTGTTAAAAATGCATCGGCTTTTGTTGAAAAGCTGAAGTTATTTATATATATTACCTTTATTAGATGCTCGATGGCGACGCTGTAAACCACAAACAAACACACAGGTTAAGCAAAATAAAAAGCCTACGGCCGGAGGTTCGAAAAAAAACCAAAAACTTTAAATAAATTTAATTAAAATAAAACTTTTACAAATAATTACTTAATAATTAATAACACTAAATAAGGTGTCTTATGGTCGATGTGTGACCAAAAAGTGCCGTGAGTAACAACCAATTATTCGGGTGTCGAAAATGCTGAGTTCGCGGTAATGCAGGTGCAAGGTATTTCGACATAGGACGCGATGACTGGCGATGCGCGATGAATCATGCTTTCGGCTGCATCGGCAGCGCTTTCCGTGAAGTTGGAGTACATAACGCCTCCCCCCATAGATCGGCAACTATCCGAAGGTTTGGTCCAAGGATGTTGTCGGGATACGGTTGACATCAATCTTCACTTTCCTAGGGTGAATCTCTGGTAGCTCATGTTCCTCCAGATCTGGCGTCTGCCTAGTTCTTGTGCGTAGCCATTTCCAATGTAAAATGTAGGCGAGGCCTATCACGAATATACCGAATAGAATAGTGTAAATCGGTACAGTCGTGTGATAGATACTGGCATCTCTAGGTGGTTCTAGTTTCACTGGATGCTGCAAGGATATCTTGGCGTTCGTCTCGTGTAGATGTTCTAGGTTAATAGAATTCAATCTTATTATCGGCTGGGACATAGATGCGGCGGGCTCGCCGGGTGGTAGTTCCGATATTTGTACAGCGTGACCCACGATGCGATTCTGAGTATTAGATATAGTGAACTCTGCTGTCTTCAGTGTGCAATTTGGTGGAATAGATGCTAGATAGCTTCCTTTGATAGTTTTATAATAGTCCTGACCGCAGAATATATGTACTTTTGTAGGTGACGGCAGGCTGATGGTGTAATGCTGGTCGTCTAACTTCTCGAGAGCTGGGCTGCTTAAGTTAACATGCGTGAATAGACAAGAAGGTTTTATCTGTTGGTCTAGGATGAGATGATGCACGCAGTTTTCTGGATCCTGTATCTCGAACTGAAACTTCTCCTCGCAGAGGTACCATGTGGTTACCCTCGGGCATTCAGCCTCTACGTACTTAGAACCTGTTCTCTGAATTGCAATGAAAGGTTGAATAGGAACTAGGATCTGGTTATGTTCGTTTGGAACGATAGATAATTTATATAGGGTATAAATGATAGGAGAAGCAATCGGCACCTTGTAAACTATAACTAACTTATTTCCCACGTAATAAGAACCTGTCTTTATTATACTAAAATATTCCCTTAACTCTATGTCTATAACTTCATCTTTAGAATAAAGTTGTCTTAACTTATCTATCATATCATTAAGTATCTTAATATTAATCATATAGTGGGACGTACTTCCCGATTGAGAAAAGGCTAACGCGTTTTCTAAGTTATACAGCTCTTCAGCTAGATTATCAGTATTATCCGTAAGGATTACTAGATATTGGGCCAAGTGACCATATTTAACTTGATCTATTTCTTCATTACCATCTGAGTTAATTATTGCGTTAACTGTATCTGCTATTTTATTCTGATTCTCTATTATACTATCTAATATTGCAGAGTGTCTAGTTATCCATTCTTTGTTTAAACTTATGTGTTCATTTAATTCTATCTCTAAATTTTTCTCATTATTTTGTAATGTCTTGATTGCACTGTCATACTTTATTGCGTCAGTGTAATCAAGATTGCCAGAAATACTTTTAATAATAGAGCCAAGTCCGTCTATGAGACCTCTTTTGACTCGAGTCTGCTGAAAGGTGCGTAATTGCTCATTTAGATTATTTAGCTTATTATAAAGATGTAAAATATGAGGTTCGTATAGAGATAGGGTTTTATTTTTTAAGTCTAATCGTGTCTGTTCTAACTGTGATTTTACTGTGCTTATTTTTACTGATATATCGTCTAGGTCTATGTTATATAAAAAGGAATGGTAATGGGATATCAATTTAGTAGGTCCAAGCTTGAAAGGAATTATGCCAGGTCCTTTGTCAAGGCTGTTAAGTGTTATGTCTTGCGCCAGGATCAGTTGTAGAGTCATCGTCAATATTAGTGTCCTGTAACAACAATCTAGTCTTAGGGGTTTGTTTAAGTCGTGCTTTGGCTATAGGGCCTCTTTTCTTTTTAGTGTAGATATGAATAGGCAAGTCTGCCAAGACTACATCTTGGGTGTAGCGAGGGGCGAGTTTTTGTCTACTAGCTGCAGGATTGCGAACAAATACTTGTTCGTCAGGTGAGTACTCTTTTTCAGGTTCCCGGTCTTTATTCCTAGCTTCGGTAAGTTCGGTACGATTATGCAATGAAGTTTCGTTTAACATGTCATATACGTTAGTCATACGTTTTTTATGTTCTACCATATATTGTTGCAATAGATGTTCATCTATGTCTATACCTATAGGATCACGCGGATCGAAGTGACCAGTTATCACTTCTATGGGCCTACATCTTGTGAAGCTGTGAATAGAGCTATTGTAACCTAGGACAGCGTATGGCATGAGATTGTAAGCGGGTTCATTACGACGTTCTAGCTTTAGTATTCTAAGATGTTCTAGAATGGTGGAATGGAATCGCTCTACTATTCCATTACTATTGGGATTGTGTGCTAAAGTTTTATGGTGTTGTATTTTATGTAAACGCGTAAATTCCAGGAATATTTGATTCGTAAACTCGGGTCCTTGGTCAGATACTACGGTTAGGGGTACTCCGTGATGCGTGAAATATTTAAGTAAGGCCTGTACTACACTTACAGCTGTACCGTTCCGAAGATGGTACGCCTGAGCATATTTAGAGAATGCATCTACTAGGGTTAGGGTACTTTTCGTTCTCTGTGGTAAATAGATCAATATGCACTGTTTCAAAGGGTTTAGTAGGGGGTGGTACTATGGCATACCTTTGCTTAACGGGGTGGCGATCGTATTTCGCCATTCCGCAGGTACTACATTCATTTATATATTTTGCTATTTGATCTTTCATTTTGGGCCAAAAGTATCTGTATGACAAGGCTAGGTGACATTCATTAGTACCACGGTGGTTCGTTTTACCCTCGTGATACTTCTGGATAATATCTTGTTGTCGTAGGTACTCTTTAACATTTTCTAGTTCTTTTTTAGTTAGCACTAGATCCATAACTGAACTTTTAAAATTCTCTTGTATTATGGGTATTATTTGGTACATAGCAAGGGGTGGATATATAATTAAACCGGTCTTTACTTTGGGGTTGACGTACTCTTTAATAGCGTTAATGGTGTCTTCTCTAAGATTGGATTCTGATATTTGTATAGTAGTTCGCGTATGGGTTTCAAAGGGCTTCGTAACTACGGGGCGTTTCTTTATATCTTCAACAACAGTCAAACAGATCTGTCTACTAAATTTATTGAGTGGGTCGTCAGAGATAGGGATTTCTAGGATAGGTTGCTCAGCACTTGTATGAGCTGTAGCAGTTGAAGAACCAGAAATAGACGGGGGCTTTTCAGATGGTTGAACCGCTACTGAACTAAAGTCCTCGTTATAGATCTCAACGCGGGATAAGGCGTCGGCGTTTTTATTACATTTACCCTGTTTATATATAACAGTGAAGTTATATTCACTTAACTTAAGACGCCATCTAGTGAGTCTTGAGCTAGGTTCTTTTAAGCTCATTACCCATTGAAGGGGTTTGTGGTCTGTAACTATTTTAAATTTCCTGCCAAAGAGGTGTAGTGTTCATATACACGCGATGTATTATTATATTTTATAATTTTATTGTTTATTGCTATCAATTAATATTTTCATATCAAAATTATATATAGTTAAAAATACACAAGCGAAGCCGCGTTATTAACATAGCTAGCAAAAACATTCACGCTTGACCGGCTGATGCAACTAGCTCTTTTGTTCGCTGGAAACTGGTTTCGCCGGCCGCCCGGCGCGAGCGCGCATAGTAACTGCACCCCGCGACAGTCCGCTTTAGACACCACGGTGAATGCACGCTGTATTCGCTCCGCATCCGTTCTCTCGCTTGCTTGCTTGTAATTAGTTACCTAAATAAGTCTTATATTTTCCGATCTATTGTGCTGTTAAATTTCTATCCGCTATACTTCCGAACTATCTCTTCTTTGTGCCTGTGTATAAACTTTATGTGTGGCGTTTTGTACCTGTATTATTATTGAACAATATAGTGTTAAAGTTAAACGGAGTTTCATTGACTGCCAGGTAGGAAACCCACTACATAATTGGTGACCCCGATAAAACGAAATAATATATTTAATAAAATTCCGACGCGACGCGTAAAAATAAAAATTAAATACCCCCGCGACGCGAAAAATAAAAAATGGAAGCTTCTGGAAGCAAATCACAAGGGAATGCGACGTGTGATTCAGAAGAAGTTTGCAGAGTTGGTTTGAAGATCCCACCATTTTGGCCTCAGGAACCTGCATTATGGTTCGCTCAGATAGAGGGTCAATTTTTTATCAGCGGAATAACAACGGACGCAACAAAATTTTACCACGTCATTGCACAACTGGACCACAGGTACGCTGCAGAAATTAAGGACATTATTACCAACCCACCCGCAGAAAATAAATATGAAAAATTAAAATCGGAGTTAATTAAACGGCTTTCCGCTTCTGAGGAAAAAAGGGTGAAACAGTTATTAATTGTTGAGGAACTAGGCGACCGCAGACCGTCACAATTTTTACGCCACCTCCGAACATTAGCAGGTGAGAATATTCCAGACTCATTTTTACGAACACTGTGGTCAAGCCGCTTACCCGCAAATATTCAAACGGTGATTGCTACGCAAATTGACACACCTTTAGCGACCCTGGCTGATTTAGCAGATAAAGTATATGAAATTGCACCTACATCGTCAGTGGTAGCCAGTGTTGGGCCAAGTAACAACGTCATGAGCGAGTTGACCAAGCAAATAGAAACACTGACGCAGCAAGTTTCATCCCTACAGAGCCAGGTATCGCGTTCACGTTCTTTTAGTAGAAATAATTTTAATAATAGACGCGCGACACCAAGTCGAGAACGCGGCCGGTCACGATCTAGGCAAAGAGTCGCAGGCTATTGTTGGTACCACAACAGATTTGGAGAACGAGCCTATAAATGCACTTCACCATGCAGTTACCCAGCTACAGGTACGGGAAACGAAAACGGCAGCCGGAAATAGCGGCTAACGACTGCCCCAGCACACCAGGCCGCCTATTTGTAACTGACCGCACAACAAAAATGTCTTTTCTGATTGACACAGGTTCAGATCTTTGTGTGTATCCATATTCAGCGCTCAGCCAACCACGTCCGAAGTCTGACTACGAATTGTTTGCTGCAAATGGCTCGCGCATAGCAACATACGGCTGGATACACCTGCAATTAAATATTGGATTGCGACGAGCCTACACCTGGAGATTTGTTGTGGCCGCGGTATCCAAACCTATAATTGGTGCTGATTTTCTCAGATTTTATAGTCTGCTCGTAGATCTGAGACATCACAGGCTGATTGACGGACTTACTTCCCTATCCACGGCGGCAACACCTGCAAGCAGTTTGGCAACAGACGTAGCGTCGGTCAAGGCAATTACCGGGGACAGCAAATACCACCAACTGCTCCGTGAGTATTCTGACATCACCAGGCCAGCAGGTACAAATCGCGTAGTGAAGCACAACACGGTACACCATATCAGGACAACACCTGGACCACCGGTTTCGTCGCGACCTCGGCGACTTCCTCCGGACAGACTAGCGATTGCCCGGCAGGAGTTCGAAGAGATGCTCACGAATGGTACTGCACGACGTTCAGAGAGCCCTTGGGCGTCACCACTCCATCTAGCTCCTAAGAAGGATAATGGTTGGCGTCCATGCGGCGACTACCGTGCACTAAATGCTCGTACCATCCCAGACAAGTACCCAGTAAGACACATCCAGGACTTCACGCATCAACTGGCCGGCAGCAGGGTATACTCGAAAGTGGACCTCGTGAAGGCGTATAACCAGATCCCGGTGCACACAGACGACATACAGAAGACCGCCATCACCACGCCATTCGGACTGTTTGAGTTCCCATATATGACTTTCGGGTTGAGAAATGCGGCTCAAACATTTCAACGATTCATCGATGAGGTACTTCGTGAACTTCCATTCTACTATGGTTTCCTGGACGATATCTTGATTTTCTCCGAGTCCGAAGAACAACATATTCGTCACCTCCAGAAACTTTTTCAACGCCTGGCAGAATACGGTATGCTTATTAATACCGCTAAGTGTGAGTTTGGTCGATCACACATAATTTTTCTTGGACATGAAGTGTCAGCTGATGGCATCCGCCCCCTACCAGACAAAGTGAAGGCGCTGCAAGATTACCCAGTACCCGGAACGGTCGGAGAACTTCGCCGATTTCTGGGTATGTTCAACTTCTACCGACGTTTTGTTCCTGGCGCAGCAGAAATGCAAGGCCCGCTCAACATTCTTCTGACTGGACCAAAAATGAAAAAGTCGCAGAAGATAACCCTGACAGCGGAGATGCTAGAAGCATTCCATGGATGCAAAACGAGCCTCGCCGACGCGGTAATGCTGACTCATCCAGACCCAGATGCTCCGTTGAACATCCATACTGACGCATCCGACACATCCATAGGGGCAGTACTCCAACAAAAAGTCGGGAACAGCTGGAAACCACTTGCATTCTTCTCTCGGCGATTGACATCTGCGCAGAAGAAATACAGTCCGTACGACCGTGAACTATTGGCCATTTATGACGCAATTAGACATTTCAGACACATGGTGGAAGCAAAGCCATTCACGGTGTACACTGACCACAAACCGCTGACATATGTTTTTGACCACAATCGCGAGAAATGCTCTCCTAGACAATTTAGATATCTGGACTACATAGCACAGTTTACAACTGATATACGTTTCGTCGCTGGTAAAGAAAATGTAGTTGCAGACGCTTTCTCCAGGGTAGAAGCCATCAACGGACATATTGATTATAAAGCTCTTGCACATTCTCAGGACGTCGATCCAGAGCTGCAAGAACTCCTGCAGAACAAGAACACAGGCCTACACTTGAAGAAGATGTCGATACCAGATGCAGATGCAGAGATATATTGCGACGTGTCTATCCATCCTCGTCCATATTTAACTGCTCGGTTCAGAAAGCCAACTTTCGACGCACTTCATCAGCTGAGTCACCCTGGAGCAAAAGCTACCATCAAACTTTTGACAGCAAGATTTGTATGGCCGGGAATAAAAAGAGATTGCCGGATTTGGGCCAGAGAATGCACAGATTGCCAGAGAACAAAAGTTCAAAGACATACCCATTCTCCCACCTCTCCATTTCCTATTCCCTCCACACGATTTTCACATGTCCACATGGACATAGTAGGGCCGCTACCATATTCTTCTGGTTTCAGATATTGCCTCACAGCCGTAGACCGCTTTACCCGCTGGCCTGAGGCGTATCCACTGACTGACATCACGGCTGAAACTTGCGCCAGTGCGTTCATTGCTGGCTGGGTTTCCCGCTTTGGCTGCCCACAGAAGATCACCACCGACAGAGGCAGGCAGTTCGAGTGCGAGCTCTTTCGCGCTTTGACCACCTTACTTGGCACACAACATCGTCCCACCACTGCATATCACCCCGCCTGCAATGGTTTGGTGGAACGTCTCCACCGCCAGTTGAAGGCGGCAATAATGTGCCACCGCACCACAACCTGGACTGAAGCCCTACCCATCGTCCTCCTGGGTATCCGGAGCGCGTGGAAGGAAGACGTCAAGGCATCCGCAGCGGAACTGGTTTACGGCGAGCCGCTGCGACTACCAGGTGAATTCTTCACTCCTACCAACAATCACTTAAACCCAGGTGACTTTGTGTCACGTCTTCGTCAGCACATGGCAGCGTTGACACCAGAACCTGCAAGTCGTCATGAGAAGAAGACATTCTACATCCCCAAAGACCTTAGCAGAGCAGAATTTGTCTTCCTTCGCCAGGACGCTGCGAGACGCTCACTAGAACCGCCATACACAGGTCCTTACAAGGTGCTGGAGAGAAAGGCAAAGACATTCCGGTTAGCCCTTCAAAACCGAGAAGCAACAGTGGCCATTGATCGTTTGAAGCCAGCCTACATCGCAAAAGACGATCCAGCAGACCAGATTGAGCATCCAGCAGACAGAAATCGAGATGACCATCAAGCCTCGGAAACCAAGTTGCCCCCCGCAAAAGAAGATACGACGAAGAAGACAAGAAGTGGTAGATTAGTTCGTTTTCCAGACTACTATCGCCCTTAATAACTTGCGGTTTCAGGGAGGGGGTAGTGTAGGGTTCATATACACGCGATGTATTATTATATTTTATAATTTTATTGTTTATTGCTATCAATTAATATTTTCATATCAAAATTATATATAGTTAAAAATACGCAAGCGAAGCCGCGTTATTAACATAGCTAGCAAAAACATTCACGCTTGACCGGCTGATGCAACTAGCTCTTTTGTTCGCTGGAAACTGGTTTCGCCGGCCGCCCGGCGCGAGCGCGCATAGTAACTGCACCCCGCGACAGTCCGCTTTAGACACCACGGTGAATGCACGCTGTATTCGCTCCGCATCCGTTCTCTCGCTTGCTTGCTTGTAATTAGTTACCTAAATAAGTCTTATATTTTCCGATCTATTGTGCTGTTAAATTTCTATCCGCTATACTTCCGAACTATCTCTTCTTTGTGCCTGTGTATAAACTTTATGTGTGGCGTTTTGTACCTGTATTATTATTGAACAATATAGTGTTAAAGTTAAACGGAGTTTCATTGACTGCCAGGTAGGAAACCCACTACAGAGGTAAGGGCGGAAATATTTTGTAGCCCACACGATCGCTAACAACTCTTTCTCTATGGTACTGTAGTTTATTTCGCTGCTATTTAAAGTCCTAGATGCAAATGCTATGGGCTTATCTGAGCCTATTGTACCTTGCGAAAGCACGGCACCTATTGCTAGATTGCTAGCATCCGTGGTGAGTATGAACTCTTTATTAAAATCTGGGTATTGCAGGATTGGGTCATTTGTTAATAGTGTTTTACAGTGCTCAAAGCAATTTAAGTAGTTGGGGTCAGAAATAGATATTTTAGAGCCTTTTTTAAGACATTGCGTCATAGGTTTAGTTATACGGGCGAAATCCGGGGTGAACTTTCTATAATATCCTAGCAGGCCAAGGAAACGTTTTATTTCTGTTGGTGTCTTGGGTAATGGGAACTTCTGGATAGCCTTGATCTTATCTGGATTAGGTTTTATGCCGTCCTTGCTTATAATGTGACCAAGATAAGCAGTCTCTAGCTTTAAAAACTCAGACTTGTCCATCTGGATTTTAAAGTTAGATTCTCTTAGGCGTGCAAAAACCTTTTCTAGGTTGACCATGTGCTCCTGAAGTGACGTACTGAACACTATTATGTCATCTAGGTAGACTAGACAAACAGTGTTCTGCAAGTCTCTAAGCACATTATCCATGACACGTTGGAACGTAGAAGGGGAGTTCTTTAATCCCATGGGCATACGTAAAAATTCAAAGTGCCCATGCTCTACGTTGAACGCTGTCTTGAGGATATCTTCACTACTCATCTCTACTTGATAAAAACCGCTAGCTAGATCTAGCGTAGTAAAATAGTGACAGTTACCTAGCTTATCTAGTACATCACTGATGTTCGGGATAGGATATTTATCGTCTATTGTTTTTTCGTTGAGCTTTCTAAAGTCCACTACGATACGCCACTTGGTCTTGCCGGAAGCATCGGCCTTTTTAGGGACCACCCAAATGGGGGAGCTCCAGGCTGACTCAGAAGGGCGGATAATACCCTGATCTAACATTTTACCTATCTGATCTTGTACCTCCTGCCTATGGATAAATGGGTATCTATAACTTTTTGTGTATACAGGTACTTCATCTGTAGTACGGATATGGTGCTTTATACGGTTATTAAATGTTAAAGGTTCTCCGTCTACATAAAAAACATCCGCGTACTGACTACATAGATTTTGCAAGTTAATACGCTCCTCATCATTAAGATGATCAGTGCGTAAGCGAGAAAGAACTTGTTCTACGCGTGAGAGATTAGGCTGCTCTATGCGTTGGCACTCAGTGGTGAATATTTCAGCAGAAACTGGTCTATCCATAGAAAAAATTAAGTCGTTATTTGTTGGATTAACAACTTCGATTATACCACGATTTTTATTAACTGTAGTAACGCATTCGTGTACTAGACAGTTTGATATTACTTGTTCCGGGATAACTACGTCACCGTCACATGTATTAATGGGTACTCTAACTAACTTTGATGTGTTTGCAGGTATAATATCTTCATATAAATTGCAGTTACGGGAGTCATACATATGTATAGGGTTAACAGAATTTTTTGTATTTAAGTTTCTTGTTTTAAGGTCTATATTAGCCTCCCATTTGGTAAGAAGGTCTAGCCCAATTAAGCCGTCAAAGTAGTCATGGAATTTATACAAGAAAAGGGTTATGTCGTCACTATCTCGTAGTTCCGGGAAACATGGTAGTGTCACGGAATAGTCGTTTCGCGTTGTAGCGTGCACGTTAGTCACTTCAAAAGGGTCATATGTCCAGGGTACATAAGGATAGTATTTCTTTACTATTTCTGGGTTGATAAAGGACTGGTTAGCTCCAGTATCAACCAAGAATTTAAGTGGAGGGTTAGCTATTCTTATGTATGGAAGTTGACGCTGCGTTTGCAGGTTAACTTCTATCTTTGTGTGTCTGATATCTTGTCCTTGCAAAAATCCTGGTGAGAGGAATCATCATGGGTGTTATCTATGGGTGTTACACTATCCGACTGATATGGCTCAGGGCAAGCCTGGTTAAACTCCTCGGTTTGCTCACTGTAATAGCCATCTGGATATTCATAATATTCAGACATATAGTTATTGTATGTATCACCATAAGGGTCATTATTATAGTAGTCATAGCATTCGTTGTAATTCATCTCGCGAGTTTTGAAATAGTTAGTCGGGGGTGAATTGCCATGTTTTCTCCAGTCATGTCCACTAGGGGGTAGAGTTTTGGGAATAAAATGACTCACACCACTCATAGGTCGCGGGCCATTATTAGGGTTATGGGGACGTTGAGGTAGAGCAAATATATTGCTGCGAGCATTATAGTTAGGAGGGGCAGCTCTGAACATTTGTTGGGTCCTTGATGGGCCAGCAAACTGGTTATTTTGGTTGCCAAAATTAGGCTTCCAAAAAGGGCGTGGTTGCATCTGCATAGGCTGAGGCCGTGATGGGCCAGGCATATTAAATGTGAAAGGTCTAGGTGTCTGTTGGACAGGTAAGTTAGTAGGCATAAAATTAGGTTTAAAACCAAGAGTGTTAGGTACATGCGTTGGAGGACTAACTTTCCTATCTGACGTACGGTGGCCTCGAAGATAGGAGGACCATTTTAGAAAAAGATCGCTTGCACATCTTGTAAGCGGATTTTTTGTCAGCTCCGTCCTTTTCTTTGTTACCAAACAGGGTTTTTGTTTATTAGAGCCACATGTGTCCACTAGGATGTTGGATGTTGCAACCGAAAATCATCCTAAAGATGGTCCTGCTATCCTCGAGGCGACTGTACCTGTGTTCCGCTGCTGCAGGTATAGGGTGTTCATTTCCTCATGAACATACTCGAGCGCCTTCTCTATAGTTTCAGGCCTCATGCAACGTATTCGTGATCCTAGAGGATCCTTAAGACCGCGTAAGTATGATTGTAGCGTTAATTTTTTATATAGATCGCGTTTAGACTGAATCGTTGTTGGAATAGATTCATGTAAGGTAACATAAGTTATAATAGTACTGTACAAGGTTAGACATTTTTCATAGAATTCTTGTGGGGTGCATGAGCCCTGTGTTAGTAAGGCGAGGTCATTATAGAGGGAGGTTTCATCCCTCTGATCTGCAAAATTATTAACTAAGGCATTGCGTATGCCGTCCCATGTATCTGGCACTCTGTTCGAATTTATCAGACGGGCGGCGGGCCCAGTAACTTTATTCAATATTCCATTAATAAGCGCTGCGTTTAACAGAGCGTTATCTTGAGCAGGTTTTATAAACTGCTGAACCAAATGATCACATAAGCTAATAAATCTAGTCAGAATGTTAGGGTTTCCATCAAACTCGGGTACTAGCCTAAGCGCCTTCCAAATGCTATCTAGCTCTGCCATGTCGTCTAAATTAAAACTATAATTATTATAAAAAGAACTATTATCTATGTCACTATTCTCGTTATCGCTATCACTATCACTGCTTATATTTCTATTGGAGTCGATTTCTTTACTCCTATTCCTACTACTAGGGGTCCTCGATTGCCTTGGGTGGAAAATCTTGGAAAATTAAAATTAACACTTATAAGGAAAATTATAGGAAAATGGAAAGCAACTCTAGATCGATTCTAAAGTACTTACATGAACATGTTCTTGGTTTCTCTGCGGTATCTATGTCCGGATACACCTCCGCGCTGTAGCTCGTAGATTCTCGAATAGTTGCACTGACTCTAGTTTTAACTATCCTACCGACTGCGCCAAATAAAAAGCCTACGGCCGGAGGTTCGAAAAAAAAAACAAAAACTTTAAATAAATTTAATTAAAATAAAACTTTTACAAATAATTACTTAATAATTAATAACACTAAATAAGGTGTCTTATGGTCGATGTGTGACCAAAAAGTGCCGTGAGTAACAACCAATTATTCGGGTGTCGAAAATGCTGAGTTCGCGGTAATGCAGGTGCAAGGTATTTCGACATAGGACGCGATGACTGGCGATGCGCGATGAATCATGCTTTCGGCTGCATCGGCAGCGCTTTCCGTGAAGTTGGAGTACATAACGAGCAACGTCGATCCATCCAGTGTTTGGATGGGTTCCCATTTTTTTTTGTTCAAAATATAAATAGCCTAGTTAGTTGAACTGTAATGCTGAGTTTACACCCGTGCCACGTAGCCCGGCAGCGACTCGGCAATCAGCCCGGCACATAGCCCGTCGACGGGCGGCGGGCCAAGCAAGATGTTTACACGCATGGCGACACGCCAGTATCTCCAAGCACTGCAAGCATCCCATATTATAGGTTCTGTCTGATAGTATTCTAGGAACAAAAGTATTTGGTCGTTTGACCAGTCCGACATCTTTACCTTTTTTTTGCCTGCACCGCACAGAATACTTCCGGACCTTCCGGTCGCAGCGAAAGTTCACGGGATACTAAATCGAACGCGCGCGTGTGAACAGGCGCACGGGCGCAAGCACATTCATCCTTTGAACTGTGCCAAAAAACCGACAGTAGTCCGGATCGGCGGCAAGCACGGGCACAAACACGAGCGCATGCACATTCAAACTGTTTACATGTTCGTGTCCGTGATTGTGCTTGTTGAATGTCACTTTGAACGCGAGCGTGGAAATGCGGCATAACAACTATAAATAATTATCATTACTAATTTTCATTTATATCCCACTTCCCACTAATAAAGGCGAAAGTTTGTAGGTATGTTTGTTACCTCTTCACGCTCAAATGGCTGGGCCAATTTTAATGATATTTGGTATGTAGGTACGATTAAGACATAGGGTACTTTTTATCTCGAAAAGTACGCGATTCCCGTGGGATTTCCTTGTGAGTCAATGGCGGCATAAATACACGCGCACGAAGTTGCGCGGGTTTTGCTAGTTAAAAAATACAATAAAATATTCTCTAGCTAGCTATTCCTAAGCTAATTAACATGAATCCGAGTTAGTAATCCCGTTTACTGCTAATGTTTTATGCTCCAATTACTCAGAGATTCTTGGAACTCTCTTCAAAGCCGACTCACGGGCGTATGATTTACTTTTGCTGTTAATTTCAGAAATATGGGATACAATATTAATGTTTTCGTTGCTTTAACCCAAATTTTTTCTTGTTATAAAGCAATTCTCACACGACACCACTCACCGCCGCGGTAGGCAGTGAAGCTGATCGCATGTCTGTATTCACCATCATCATCTCAGCCACAAGAAGTCCACTGCTGGACATAGTTAGGCCGTTTGTCGACCGTCACCGTTACGTCACCGTGAACGGTATGATGGCGCCGAAGTAGACATGAACATATACAAGAATCTTAGATCGGTACGTTGCCCATCTATGAAGAAGTAAGGGGAAGGTATCAGTCTGTATTGGCCTCTATTAAAATATGCTTTTCACACGTACACCGCTCGACAGCGCGTTTGTGTGGTACTCTCGCTGCCGCCGCAGTCTCTTCTAGTCGCCTACAAGGCAAACTCGCGCTGACATTGAACGAAGTTCGAAACTGATACTTACTACTTAGTCCATAATGAAGTCGATTTTCAATTGTTTTATTAAGCTCTGAGTCGCGTTGTTGGCGTTCTATAATACACGGGGCGCCGCTCTAATTTATGGCGCCATCTGTTGGCCGACATACGAATTGTTAGATTTTTGCTGTTGCAGCGCCATGCAGAGCCATCTGGAGTAGAAAAAATGCTTTTTTTCGATTACTCTTTGGAATAAAGACGAAGAATTTCACGGGGAAAAACAAAAAAGCATTCGCCATGTCGTCGGTCTATCCGTCGGTTCGCGGTCTAGCTATGCGACGCTTAATTACTAGAAAGCTGTAATTTAGAATGTTTACATGTACATAATTATTAACTATATTGACAAAGCGGTAAATACTACCTAATTCCGACCTTATGATTACAATCACAATAATCTTGATTAAGATTAAAACAATGTTGGGATCGCTAACTTGGTTACAGAAGAAGCGATTTCAACGCCTTAAAATAAATTTAAAATGGATTAAGAACTTGTTCAGACCAACGGTTTTGTGACGTTTTAAAACGATTTGCAACATAACGCTTTCACGGTCTTGCGTCTAAAAACCAATCGCAAAACTGTTAAAAAAATTGTTACACTTAATATGCCTCTATATAGGGGCGCGTTTAGACGACGTGAAAATTTTCGAGTTGTCTCTAACGCAAGGTTGGTCACGGTGGGTTTACACATCACAAGTCTCCCAGTGCGACCCTACCTCTGGTACACCCCTAAGCAAACACTGTACATTCTAATGTGATGAGAGCTTTCCCCTCCCGCAATTGCCCGGTGTACCCAGTAGTAGAAGTACGCAGACAGAACAGAAGAAACAGAGGTTGACCGGCCAGTCCGGTCCTGAACCTCCCTAATCCAACAGCTGCCCACCATCCCACGATCCATCTAGCAGGTGGTATGGCTAGGTTTACAGTATCCCGTGCGTGATCTTTATTCAAACCCAGATCTTCCCCAGTGACCATTCATTTTGCGACATCTGTGACCGGCACGTTGCCGCTTCAGTTGTTAGTAAAGGTAGGGAGGTACGCTGCCACAGGTCACAATGTCATGTCTTTTATTTGATTAGTTTTATTTTATATGTTAATTTAGTTTTCAGTTTAATTTCAAAAAAACCTATTTATTTTACATGTTGTAAAGGTGTTAATATTTATTTATTCTAACAAAAACGCTCGTCTACCAAGGTGCAAACAAAGTAAGATGTTCCGTTTTTTAAACTTATCCGCTTATGGACCTCTTTGAGGTGTACTTAAAGTTTTTTTAAGACTTAACTGTGTTATATCTTTAAAATGGATTTGTTCTACTTTTTGGCGCCCGAAGATGCTTCGTAGAAGCGAAATGACGTAGCGTCAGCAGTGTCACGATTAATATAAATATACATTATTTAAATTTTAATCATTATTACCTATTATTAGAAGATTACATTAGAACAAATTTTTAGAACAGTTTCATTTAAGTGACCAAAGTTTATGGTACGGATTTTTTTTTTAGGAAGTTTTGGAGTAGCATAGTACTTATTTCCTTACTACAAAAATGTTGTCATTATATGGTATAATTATTTATATTAGTATATTAGTGTATTGTAAATAAAGAATGTTCTATTTGTCTATCTAGACAGGTATTTTCGTGTTACAATATTACTATAAATAATATTTTGAAAGCGAAATCAAGTCAAAGCTCAAATCCCTTCTACGAAACCCTTTTGCCCGTAGACCGTACGTAATGAGGGACTTATGACAGGACCTCCTCAGGGACACCAAACCACAGATAATAATATACATAGATGATTCAATAATGTGCTTTCAGAACTACGGGCCTCAGAACTCAGAACTGTGTCATGTCAAATCTTATATCATCACAGATGCAACAATTCCTAAAATTTGAAAGTCTTAGCGGTTTTCTCTATGTCCAAATACTTGTTTTTGGTATGTGTATCCTACTAATATTATAAAAGAGAAAAAAAAAATTAAAAAAATTCAAAACTTTTATTCAGAGAATAGGTTTTCACAAACACGTTCTCTTGTCAGAAGTTAGTTAAAGTTATGTGTATGTTTGTTACTTTTCAGGCTCAAATGGCTGGGTTTATTTTTATAATATTTGGTATGTTGGTAGCTCATACCTTGGTTTAACACATAGGGTACTTTTTATCCCGAAAAGTACGCGATTCCCGTAGGATTTGGTCAAAACCTGATATAGATGGCGCTGCTGTGCATAAATAAATACACACAAACGAAGTTGCGAGGTAAAAAATTTAAGAATGCATGAGTCCCGCGTCACAGAAAAGTTAGCGAAAGTAAGAATTCCAAATTCAGTTTTTTTTTTTAGCCAAACAAGTAGACTGCACTCCACCTGATGTTGAGCAGAAGCGAGATCCATCGGCACTTGTCGGCCTGAAGTCTCACCTTGTCGGCCTAAAGTCTCACCTTGTCGGCCTGAAGTTTCACCTTGTCAACCTGAAGTCTCAACCCTTTTTTCTTGTTTAGCTTGACAATGACAGCTAATAAGTGTCCTTAACTTTATAAATTCGTTTCTGAAAATGTGTGTTAGTGTATTAGAGGCTTCTATCTATTCGGGTTTTAATATCCGTGTACACATGACAGGCCCGTTGGGACGACCACACGTCCAAGCCTTACCCAACATAATATAGTGTATGTTTACCCCAAACTAACATTACTAGGTATTTGTTTAGTTAGTTAGTGATTATTAATATGGATGTTGACAAAAAATTCTCATATGGGCTGGAAGAAGATAAGCTAATCTTTGTACAGTAAATGATTTTTGACCTTATGTTTATGCAGAACATAAAGGTCAGTTAAAAGATTAATTGATATTTTTAGGTTTTATGACGAGGACGATGACCGTCTTGTGGGTGACAAGATAAGTATCGAAAATCCCAATCAGTACTTGGATGGGTATAAAAAATACATTAAAAGAAAAAAAACTTTTTTTAAAACGTTTTAAAAAACTTGAGTTTCTCCTTGTTAAACTGTCAGTTTAGACTGGCGTCGATAGTTATCAGTCGTTAAGGTGATCCGATTCGGTCCGCGCGGAAAATTCAAATTTTTTGAGGTTTTTTACAAATTGCATCTCAATCATTGATAGAATTTTCATGAAAATTGATTTGACGACAACAAATACAATATATCTACTGAAAATTATCATTTATATTATAAATATTGGCTCTTCTCATTATGAATGTGCATAATGCATGTTTATTGGGAAAAAGATGCATCATTTTTCTGACGAAATAAAAAAGATTTTGGCACTGTTCTGGTTAATTGAACGGAACTAGTGCTCGACCAAGATGGGTGAAAACAGAGGAGGCATATGTCCAACACTGGGACATAACAACTACTGGCAGAAGAAAACAATTCTCTATCACTAATCAATAGAGTTCGGTACAAGACCACCACATTCGCCACATTCGCACTATTGTCTCCATTAGACCCAGGATCAACAACGCCGACCTATGATTGACAAAAAGCAATGAAGTTTGTTGACGCTCCAGGGGAGAAACTACAGCTGGAACTCATAACGAACTTAATCAGAAAGAAATTAGGTGAAGTAGGAAGTATTGAAAGGATCAATAAAGTTCATAATTAAACAACGATGATAGGCGTCACCAAGTCAGACTCGCGCCGACGTTCACCAAGCCAGACTCGCGCTGACATTCACCAAGTAAGACTCGCGCCGACGTTCACCAAACCAGACTCGCGCTGACATTCACCAAGTCAGACTCGCGCCGACGTTCACCAAGCCAGACTCGCGCGGACATTCATCAAGTCAGACTCGCGCTGACGTTCACCAAGTTTATTTATTTAACTTTATTGACCACAATACTTAAGTACTGATACAATAGGCGGACTTAATGCTAAATTGCATTCTCTACCAGTCAACCATTGGGAAGTGCAGAGATTCACGAATGCGGTTTACTTGTTACTACTAACAACATTACTCAAAATTAATACTTAGGTAATAATAAATAAAAAAAAGCAATAGACATACATACATTTATATAAATATATATAAATAAACATAATACATACAAATATTAATACCGTTGATGATAGATAGACTAAAGAAAAATGTACCTAGTGAAGATGATAATGCGAATCATTTTGGCAAGCCGTCTAGTAAATGTGAACGCACTTTCTTTATAAAGATGAAACTACTGTGGATATCTTTGTTAAACGTCAGCGCGTATAAAATCTAGTTTATATCAATAAATCACAATTGCAAATGAAATTTTGTTGTCTAAAAGACTGTGACCCAATTCGAGTCAAACAAGATACATATGTGGCAAATTCTTACTACCCAATCGTACGTTTGACTCCCGTGATGAGTTTAGCTTGAGGGCACACTGGGAATCCTACTAATATTATAAAGGCGAAAGTTATGTGTATGTTTGTTATTTCTTCACGCCCAAATGGCTAGGCTAATATTTATGATATTTGGTATGTAGGTAGCTGATACCTTGGATTGACTTAAGCTTCAGGATACACTGGGAGTCCTAGTAATATTATAAAGGCGAAAGTTATGTGTATGTTTGTTATTTCCTCACGCCCAAATGTCTAGGCCAATTTTTATGATATTTGGTATGTAGCTGATACCTTGGATTGACATATAGGGTATTTTTTATCCAGAAAAATACGCGATTTCCTTAGGTAGTTTGGCTCCGGATCTCTCCAGTACTCATTGCTGTTTTACACCGATATAATGTGAGTAGGTGGTATTTCTCTGGTCGGGTTTAGCAGATTTCATAAATTCTCTACCATTCTAAAAAATTACATGTGTGTCTACTACCTTGACTCCAATCCACATAATTTTGTATTTCGACTGAAATATCTATCTGTGACATACTGCTATTTGGGTTGTCTACCAATTTCTGGATGTTAACATTTCCAACATTATACAATCAGATTGCAATTAGACTGCGCGTATATTCTCGTATTAAAAACAGTCCAAAATATTGCTTATACCAAATACAAATCGAGTGCTTGAGATTGATTCAAATTTTCAGCTCAGTTCTGCTCATTTCATTTCGGAGAATGTCCAATTGGAGTCCGTACGCTGCTGGTTAGTTGATTCTTCTCCTCTACATCTTCTTTTTCGTGCCCTTATTACACTTTACGTAAGGTCGGTACAGCATGTAAGTCTTTTCCACTCCGCCCTAACATTTATCATATCGATCAAAACATTTCTTCTCCACATATCATCCTTCACACAATCAAGAGAGAATCTTCCTACTCCGACTATCTTTCATCATATCATAGCAACCCATAATCATCCCACTGCTGGGATACGGGTCTCTCTTCCATCGAAGGTGATTAGAGCGTACTCTGCCACGCTGATCCAATGCGGATCCAAACCGGTGTTTTGGCTTTACTTGACTATCTTCTATTTGATTAAATTCGTTGTGAGTTCCAAGACAGCTGTAGTTTCTCCCCCGGGATATCAATAAGCTTCATCGCTTATTGTCAATTTGAAGTCGCCGTTGTTGATCCTGGCTACGCAGGAGACACATCGGTGAGAATGTGTGGTGGGCTCTGTCCCGTTAATCAAGAGAGGAGTTGCACTTCCAGATATCTCACTCTCTGCAAGATGCAAATTACTGCTTCACTTCATTCATAAATGCTTGCCTATAACACAATACACACTGATGTTATATTACAACTAATGTACCGAACATGAGCAAATATGTTTGGTTTTTTGTTCGATGAATACAACAACTGCGTGTCACTTACCATCAAACACATCATTCGCATTAACCTCGAACACAATATGTGCACCATCGGACTGATTGATGAGTCGGATTCATTCTAGATATCAACGATTCGATACAAACGATTAACATAATCGATCACGACATCTATATTGTGTTGGTTAATGTGGTCTTGAATGAAGAGTGCTTTAGGGCAAAGAAATGATATTATGTTTATTGTAGACCTCGTGAAATTGCCTTGTCATGGGTTAAAAACAAAACTGCCGATAGATATTGTAACAGGGTGTAACGCCGTGTTTTTTTTTACTCTCATAACAGTTTGCTTTGAGAGGAATTTAGGTGTTATTTTCATGTTTATCATTTTGTTACAGTTTAATATGCAAACACTTTTAACGTGCGGTTAGCCCCCCTGCGGTTAATCGCTTAGTCGAAATCTACATAGGTGTATGCAAAATTTAAAAATCTCCCAACTCAAAATTTCTACAAAAGTAAACTTAACCATATACTCGTGACTTGAACGAGCGTTCGAGTCACCTTTAAACAAAACTACTGACACAAAATCTGTTTTTACAGTTTCGGTTTAAAGAGTTTATTTCTCATAAAGACAACTTACAAGAAATAACAAATCAAAAAAAATAAAAATTGTTTACATTTTATTTTTTTTTATAAATCATTCAAGTCTTTTTTTTTTTATTTGTTTAGTTTGACAGTGAAAGCTATAATTTATTGTATCATTAACTTTAAAATTGCGTTTCAGAAACTGGCCATTGATAAAGGTAAGACGACATAATTAAATTGGCTATGACTACACGAAAGTAAAACACAAAGTCTTGCTCTTTATTGATTAGAGGCGGTGAAACATTACTTAAGTAAATTGCTTCAAGTAACGGTTTGAAACTAAAGTTACAATTGCTTTGTTAAAATACTTAATTGGGAAAGTCCAAGTTGGTAAGTGCAAATTGGATTTTACATGCTGCGGTTAAGTGCTTTGGGAGTTTAAAAAATGTGCTCGATTTACAACATGTGGATAAGTTTCCAACGGATATCAGAAGTTGGATTCAGAAATACAATCGGTACCATCTTCTTGGAGAGGCTGGTGGTAATCTGTCATACAGGTCTTCCTAGTACAGACACCAGTCTCTTACATAAGTCATGTAGATTGTAACGTACAAACTACAATAATGTAAACCTGTATTTTTCTATGTATTTTTAGTATTATTCATGTGCATTCAAATTAACAGCGACGGCTTCATTGACAACAACAGTGCAGTTTATGACGTTCGAGGAAAGAAACAGACATTTTTGTTACCGAAATGATAATGCAATTCAATTCACAAACAAATATTATATCGAAATGATTAGAATTTGTACTTTGGGACGTTTCACTGAGATTAATTTATTGCTGTTAGTTATTTTTTTTAATTTCTTAAATGTAAGTTGGACAATAAATAAACCATTTTCTTTCTTTCTTTCTTTCTTTCATATTTCAACCCCGAAGAAATGATAAACAAAAGTGGAAATCAAAATAAATCTTATGGGAATATGGTTTTTTCTTCTTTCACAACTAGTTACCAAACAGTAAAAAAAATAGTCTTTTGTAACTGGTTACGAAACTCTAATTAGTGGAAGAGGGGCTTCAGTACATTCAATTCGACGCGTGCAAACTCACCTGGCTTTATATAAAATACAGTATTTATTTCTTACGAAAAATATCAGTAAATAGTACACAAACAGGGCCAGAGCAGTACGTCAAAGCACTGCTCATTTCCGGGGGCAGGAAACTGAACGCTAGCACCACTTCCCTTCCAAGGTCTCTGAGTGAATTACACAACATGTAGAATACACTTACATACAGACACAACCCATAAAAATATAGTTAAATCAAAAAAGTATAAATAAATAAATAAATATTCTTGGACGAATCACACAACGCCGTCTAGTCCCAAACTAAGCAACTAAGCTTGTACTTTTTTTTGTAAATAAATATTTATTATACATAGAAAACACCCAGACCAAGGCAAACAGACATGTTCATGCACACAAATGTTTGCCTTGCGCAGGATTCGAACCCGCGGCCCTTGGAATAAAGTGACCATTGCTAGCCACTCGACCACCGGGCCTGTCAATAAAAAAAGTATGACATAATGACAGACTGACCGACAGACGGACATAAAAGTGTAAGATTACAAGGTTTCGTTTTTTTTTCCTTTCAATTACTGCACAACTATTAAATTATTTCGTGACAACAGTGACAGAAAATTTTGAAATGCCATGTCATCTCTAAACCCTAACTATAACATTTCTTCAAATTTATACTGTTTTCATTTTAGGGGGGGCGGGTTGCCAACCAGTCGCGCTGAAAACGGAGGTGTGATGATATTGGCAAAAAAGACATAGTAGCTGGTAGAATAGAATATAAATACAAATCTATTAATTATAGTCAGAGATTTTGACTAAAGAAAGCCTGTAAAGGTCTTCGTAGAAAAACTTCACACTATTTCAAAAGAAGAAAAATCTCGTAAACTAATGCTTTATAAACAGGTGCGTTAACCCCAATTTGTTATTTTTCAACCTTCATACCAAAAAAAGGCATCAACGTAAAAATATATATAAAAATATAAACTAAGTTATTTGTCTTCAAAAACATCTCCGACGTTCTATTTAAATGAAATATTTTATTCTCCCCCATTTTTGTACATGTTACCGTCATTTTGCCTCTAAAATGGGCACTTAGCCACAAATCAACATTATTAGGGAGAATTTTTGAGGAGAATTCTTTATTTTTGTTATGTTTTGAGAGGTGACGGCTCGACTGGCAACTGGATGAAAATCCTTCGGTATACTATTTATGAATATAATTTCTAATTGAGGAGATCGACAACCTCGCTGTGGGTATCAAAGCGGGACCATCACACAAGCATCATAAACAACCCCAGTCAATACTTAAAAATAAATATATAGGGACAAATCACACAGACTAGCCCAAAAGCAAGTTAGAAACCCGTGCTATGGGATACCAACTCAACAACACTATATTTTACAACAAATACATATACAGACAAACATCCAAGACAAGAGGTCAATCAGAAAAGCTCCCCATCATGACCCGACCGGGGATCGAACCCGGGACCCTCTGGGCGGCGGTCTGGCGCGGCAACCATTACGTTCGAGGTCGACTTGGTTGGATTCATCGAATCTCGAGCTCTTCGTGCTTTGGGCTCGTTTGGTGCTGTCGTTTCAACTAAGTCAGTGACCAACGCTGACACCAGCTACTCTCAGTTGACACCTCATTCTACTATCGCGACTTCTATCGATATAATGACATAGGACGCCACGGAGGGCGTCCTATATCGGTATAGACGACCTCCGTGGCGTAATGGTTACCACGCCAGACCGCCACCCTGGAGGTCCCGGGTGCGATCCCCGGTCGGGTCATGATGAAAAACTAACTTTTTCTGATTGGCCTCGGCTCTTGGATGTTTATTTATATATGTATTTGTTATAAAATATAATATCGCATAACACAAGTTTCGAACTTACTTTGGGGCTAGCTCAATCTGTATGAATTGTCCCTATATATTTATTTATAATGTGCTTTTATTTTCAATGCACAAGAAAGATAAACCCTGTTTTTCTTAACTTGGCAAATATAGTGAACAATCTTAGCACGTCTTTTTAACGAAAATAGGCAATTAAAATTATCATACACACCCAAATAATAATAATATGGTTACAAATGGAATTTAACACAACACTCTTATTATTCTGGCGATTTATCGATTTTACGCATGGATAATTGAATAAAAAGACACACTAAGTTTGTTTACTAACATTTGGCAAGTTAAGAAAAACAGGGTCTATAATGTGGTTTAATTTGCAATACAAATAAACATGTTTTAAAAAAATTTGAAATAAAAATTTCACCTCCCCCGCCCCAGGTGGGATCTGAAGCCACGTTTGAACCCCCTTTCGATATCCATAGAGTGTTCTTACCACTGACCTACCGAGAAGGTTGTATAAACAAAAGCTATAGAAAGGTTTTCTTCTTAAATGATTCAATCCAAAATGTATTCCGCCATGACCAAGTGAAATTCCTCGCGGGCTGAATAAATTAATTTGGCACAGAACTTGGGAGTGTTGACCGCCATAATTGAATCGCTGCTAATCCAGAACATCTAATCAATTAACAATTTCCTTTAGATTGACTTTCCAAGTAGGGTGGACTATCTACGTACAAGTATAAGTCGTTTTCCGCGTCAGTTTTAGCTACTACGCATACAGATTATTCCATTTCACGTAGAGCTCGGCTTCGGCTATGAATATTGCAACGTACTACACATTCACATGTTTACATTCACATTATTTGTGCGTGACCGATTTTACGAGCGTTTCCGAGGTTGTGCACACAATGTGCACGTCTTATTTACTGATTCATGACAGTGTACTTTTTTAACTTTCTTGGACACAATGCCATTTACCTAGTCCTAAACTATGCATTGTTCGTGTCATCATCACCTTATGTGATAGAAATAAATACTTAAAAACACAAAATATTTTTATTCTATTTGAATATTTTGTACTTTTGTATTTATTTCTATTACAAGCTCTTCTGCTGAATCAAAATAAAATCTATATATATAAAATTCTTTGTCCTGACTGACTGACTGACTGACTGACTGACTGACTGAGAATCAACGCACAGCCTAAACCGCTCATCGTAAAAATCTGAAACTTGGCAGGTGGAACTATTATAAGACGTAGGCGTCCGATATGAAAGGATTTTTCGAAATTCGAACTCTAAGGGGGTAAAAAAGGGGGGTAAAGTTACTATGGGACAACTTGATTCCTTGGTCCAATCTACTTCAAATTTTGCATAAAAATTGTTTAAGAGAATTGGTGGAAGACGTGATTCTTATTTTATTGAAATTCTTGAAAAATATGTATTTTTTGGGTAATTTTCTTCGATTTGATATCAATACTCATACTCCTTAGTGCTTTTGATTCAATTACATTTCATTTTGACACATCCGTGAAGTGTGTCATCTGTCATGTAATATTTTTATAAATTGTGAATATTCAAACAAAATGATTTCATATATCGTCGTACTATTTATTCTGTTTGTGATCTCGGAAAACAGCTAAAATTCTAACTATGTATAAAGCGGACTGAATCATATTCATCGATAATAAACAGTAAGTAATTAAATATTAAATTTATAATATTTGACAGGGTTCAAGTTAAATTGGTCAATGGTTAAATAGCATATTGATATTGTCTCTTTCTCACTTAAAGGAAATCTCATTATGTCGCCTCGCTCTAATATTTCGTAGTCTTGTTGTAGGGATGGTTGTAGGCTGAGGTTGTAGGTATTGAAATACCCATATACTTATACATTTTTTTTACGGAAGTGGTTCGAAAACAAGCTCAGGAATATGGATCATTTGATATTAGGTGATTACCGTCGACTATGGAGCACATAGATTCTAGGGTCCCTGACCCGTTGCCGACCTATAACAGGAAAAGACAGGATATATAGCGAGAAATAGTATAAGGAAGGAGTTAGATTTTTTTTATACCACAAAGGTGGTAAACAAGAATTTCGGATATTTCACTCTCCGAAAGAAACGCATTGCTGCTTCACGTCAATATTCTGTATAAGGGTGGTACTTCACCGGTCGGGCTAGCCTATTTCATAAACCACTCCAAAGATTGTAATGAGAAGTATTTAAATAGAAAAATAATCATGTATACATATGAAAATGTTTTGTCTTGACCGTAGAGACCTGAAATTTGGGTGTGTGATGTAGGCAACCGATAAGAAAGATTTTTTTTAAATTCCCACGGGAAAGCGGGATAAACGCAAACGGAGTTGCGCGGGTTTCTCTAGTAATGAAATAAAATATTCTTGAACGAATCACACAACGCCATCTAGTCCCAAACTAAGCAACTAAAAGCTTGTACTATGGGCATACTATTATCTATTCTGTGCTATGGGTACCTACTAGATTGCTGATAAATATACTTAAATACTTTTTTTGTGAATAAATACTTATTACACAAAAAAAAAACACCCACACCAAGGCAAACAGACATGTTTATATGCACACAAATGTTTGCCTTACGCAGGATTCTAACCCGCGGCCCTTGGGATAAAGTGACCATTTCTAGCCACTCGACCACCGGGCCTGTCAATGTAGATATGTATAATAGGTATATTTCCGTCAAAATATAATAGAAAGACTATTACTGTTGTAACTGGTTTCCTTTCGCCGTTTCTTTTACCATTGGTCATTTTGCTTTTCTTTTCAAAATAGTAGTGGCTTATAAACTAGATTATTACACAAATAATGTATTACTGTATGAAAAGAGAAAGTATCTGTGAAGATAAGGACCTACTCTTAAGCCCACCATTCACACGCAGATTGGTCCGGCGGATTGGTCGGCCGTCGGGCTCGCAGGTCCGCGGTTGCGAGCCGCGACGCGCGTGGGGTTCGACAGGAGCTCGCGGCTCGCAACCGCAGACCTGCGAGCCCGACGCCAACCCATTTGACAGTCTGGCGAACCGGTTCGTCGCTTCCATACACATGCGGATTAGTCCGATGGCCGACCAATCCGCCGGACCGATCTGCGTGTGGATGGGGGGCTTAAGCCCACTGCGTCAAATGGGTTGGCGTCGGGCTCGCAGGTCCGCGCGAGCGCCTGTCGAACCCCACATGCCATACTTCGAGTAGAGGGTTCGTGGAGGGTTCGTGCAGTGTATGGGCAACGCCGGATTGGTCCACGGTCGGGTCCGGGTTCGTGTAGTGAATGGTGGGCTTTAAACGTTTTTTTTTTTTTTATTTTACTCTGCTCAATATCTTCTGTTTATCTGCATTTTTTGCATAGCTTAATTTTCAGAATAAAAGATACAACAGGTTTAGACACGTTTTCTGGCGTACACTTCATAAAATACTTAGACATCTTAGGTTGCATAAGACGTGCATTACACACGGTCGTGTGAACTCGCTCTCCAGAAGTAATTACGGAGAAGTCAAAGGAGCACCGTGTTAATGGATGTAAACGTAAATAGATCCTGCAGCTTAAAAATTAGGTGTGTCATTGTGACATCGCAAGGATGCTTGCAAGGATGATGTGCAAATGAAAAAATAGGAATAATGATCGCTGTATACGTAAAGTGTTTTTTCCCGGACGGGACGGGAAGTTAAATATAGTTCCATACAAAATGTATGTGAATATGCATATGTCGCGTATACACGGACGGGACCGGAACGTGGCCGTGTTGAACATAAAGTCACGTCTCCGTCTCCGTCCCGTCCGAGGTATTATTCCGTTGCGTATACAGAGACCTTAAAGTCTGTGTATTCGTGTTTTACAGCTCAAGGTCTGTCACGATTTTTTTATTGAGACATGTTTTTTGTCAGGGTTTATTTCTACTGACATTCTGTCGACAGCACATCAAACTGCATAACCTGTCAAATTTCTTCAACAGAAGTAGTTCTGTAGAAAATACAGATTTTAAGTTTTACAATCGCAAATATCATGTAGAAATATTTGACAATTAAACGTTAAGTTGGTCGCGACGCTGATACGAAACGGAGGTACGGTACGGGCAAAAGATCATATCTGGACCCACCTTTACATGATGTGCTAAACGACTCTTTTAATGCGTGGCATAACATGCAAGGTGCAATGCAAGAAAATTTTAGTCTGATGCTTATACGTCTGTGCATAAACTAGCGTCATCTATGTAGTTTTAAGTGTGTGGCTATGATGCAAGGAATGCTAAATTCTACTTTTTGACACGTAAAACCTGGACTTACGTCACGTTATCTCGACTTCATCTTCATGTTTTCCTACAAATTTTATGTTTTCACAACGAAAGTGTGTCGTAAAAAATATACTTACTGGACACTTGGTAGCTTTTTATTCATTTTTTACTGGTGCTGATTGATACGAAATTTTTATATACCCTTACTTACTTATTGCTGTTAATTTTACTTTACGGTACTGGAAACTGGACTTTAAAATAGGCTGATCGGAGAAGAGGCAATGGCATTGTGTATAGCGCCACCTTGGACTGCTTGTTTTGTTTTTTGTTTTTCATTTTTCTTTTATTATGTTTCGTTTTTGTTTATGGTATCCTCGGAAGACCAGCGTTGTGGTCAACATTATGCTGAGAGGAGGACTCTTTGACGTAGACACATATCAGTTGTACGGTTCATGTAATGTAAACCCTGTTATTACGTCAAATAAGCCATTTTTCTTTCTTGCATTCGTGATGTTGCTTTCTACTTTACATTTCTTCTTTCTCTTTATGTGCTTTCTGGGATTATGGTAACGAGATCAATAGAATGCAGCCCTAGACGATGGACGGACCAGGTAGCGGAAACTCTGGAGATGCTGATTAGCACATCTCTCCATCTGGCGCAAGATCGAAACAGATGGAGGTAAACGATGACTTAGTTTGAGATAACGAAAACCATCCAAACACTAGCTAGAGTCGATGTTACTTAACTTGCCTGATCATTGAGAGTGCGACACACACCGACGCCATCATCCTCATAGCCAAGATACCCAATAGTAAACAGCTTAAATAAGATATTTATTGTCGCAAACGTCTTATAAATGTTTTTATACAGCCTCAATAAACAAAATTTAATTAGCTAAAAAAAGTCGACGTTCCCTCCAGTAAAAATACTATTCAAAATGCAAAGACTTCAACTTGATAAATGTCCTAACACAATCCCTGCCGGCGGCGGCCATTTTTCCCGTGGCACTCGGAATCCGCGGGAAATAATATAAACCCCAGCTATTCTCACTTACAGAGACATTTTAATACATAGACGAGTACACATTTAAAAAATAGGGTTTAATCTCGTAATTAAATCTGAGAATATATCTGCTGTGTTGGAAAATCTCTAACAGCCAATTTCGAAAATGCATTTTAATTCTGTCTATTACCACTTTTTTTCTTTTTTTGGCACTGGAATCCGCGGAAAATAATATAAACCCAAGGCATTCTCACTTACAATGACATTTAATACACAGACGAGTACATTCTTACTTACAAAGACTTTCAAAACATAGACAAACACATTCAAAATATTAAATCAAGAGAGAATACCTGCGTAGGTTTTATCTCTGAATAAAAGATTAGAGTTTGACAAACTTTAGTTCTAATTATGTTCCGGAAATTATCTTGATTTTTCGTTTTGTCTCGATGTTTTTACATTCGACGTATATTCGTTAACGCGGTAGTGTGGCCGGGTAGATAGTTGCAACGCGTAACTTTTGCAAAACTTGAGGGTAGACTCAAGAACATACAATGTTTTTAAACACGTCAACGCGACACAAATCTTCGCCCGCTAGTGTAAAGTTTTCTTTCTGCAAAACACCTTTTTTTGTTATCTGAGTTTACCTAGATCTAAACTCAAAATAGCAACATCCAGCAAAAAAACTAGTTTTTCTGGAAGAGAATAATTTTCTGAATTTTTCTACATTTTGATCGCTGTACTAAAAGACTAGATATGTTCAAATAAAAAAACGTGTATGAATCTTTTCTGGTCTACGCTTTAAAATTAAAATGTCTTCTAACACTGGTTATTATTTATTACTTGTACTCGTATTTATGAATAAACACTGCAGGAATTCCGCCTTTGAAATATTTGATGGGATGAAATTTGGGTGGCATGATAACTCGCGGACGTGACCTGGGAAGACATGTTTTTAGGGTCTTTTCCCGGAGATATCCCGTAAAGTAGGGTGACGTGACATTTTAAAATATGTATATCAAGCAACTGTGACAGTAGACAGTCTTTGGATGGGTGATTTTAGCACACTGTTTTAATTAATGTGGTTATTCTATGAGCAAAAGGCAATCTCCTGTAAATTTCTCTGTTAGGTGGTAAGCAGTTATGTGTGTCATGTTGCAACGATTATACAAGTTAAACAAAGTCGACGAAAGTAAGAGAGGTAGGGAACAGCTAATATTTCGCTCAAATCGGGGCATCCCGTCTGGGAAAGGACCTCCACCTTACAGAAGATGAATATCGTAGCCAACTAGCGTTTTCTTGGCCATGTTGTGTTACTACGGTGAGTAAGGTCTCCAGAGCTCTCACTTGGGGGGGATTGGGAGGGTTGGCAACGCGTAAGTGATACCCCCGGTATTGCAAGCGTCTACGGTGACGGCTTATCATCAGGCCGACAGTATGCTATTTGCCACTTTTGTGATATAAAAAAAATTAAACTCCTCCTGTTTCCTACTTCCTTCCTTTTTGCTCCCTTCTATGTGGACAACGAATCCAAGATTTGTGATGATATCGTGCATGTTCATTGAAGGATTGCTTACCATCAGGTGATGAAGAAACTTGTTCATACTCCTCTGTCTTAAAAATTTATTTATAAGGGATTGGTAAAATAGTAGACAATGTTCATTGAATGTTATGCTATAAAAACGTTCCATAATCAATACAAAAATATATGCATACTCGATAAAGTTCATTAGTGCAACGCTCATTATACTTAGGCATACCTCAGACATACAGATTTATAATAATATTAGACGATTCATTTAAGTTAATCTTGTCGTTGTTTATTTTTAATATTCACATTTTGCATTTAACTGAACGGTAATTTTTGGTATTTCTCTTTGTGTCTACTCTTGATTTAATTTTAATCTTGTTCATAAAATGTAAATCCGTCATTGGCCGTATGTTTAGCATATAAGAACTTTTTATTATTAGTTATGGGCTGTGGATTTTTTTGCAATAAAATAAAATAAATAAAAAATTGCCAATGAACGGATTTGCTACATACACACTATAGCTTTTTATAGAATTAGAAGACCTCTATAAAAAGCTATAAATAAGGTATTTCAACAGTACAGACAGTATCACAAGATATTTTATTGTGTGACCGAAAAAAACATCCCGTTATTTAGAGGTAACAGAAAATTCCGCGGAATGGTATAGAATCGGCCATCGCTTTATGATGACGTAAAATTATTTATGACTGGTACGTAAAACAAACATATTTTGCTCAATACTTAAGTCTATACGCACTTTGTTTCAACACACAATACCCTACTTTATTCTTTTCACATTAGAGTTGTTTATACGAAATGCGAAATGTTTTATTATCAGTAAAGAGGCTTTGTTCGTATTTCCGGAATTTCTGGAAGGAAGTTGTAATAGAGAATAATAAAAAAATGTTATCGAAAATGTTGCCAATTGAAATAACAAGTGATATATTTGCGGGTAACACTTTTTCAATATGTTGCTGTGGGACTTTTTTTCTCAATGTAATGCGAACCTTCGAGATGAAAGCGTTTACGAGTATTCAACAACAAGGTTTTTGTAATATCTCTATGGTTTGCCAATATACAGATAGAGGAAAAAAAACGAAGGATGTAATGCCCAAAAATCAGCACCCTAGTTTTCACCAAATTGTCTTAATTTTGTTTCATCATTCATTGACTGGCCTTTCAGTCAACAATGCGACTCACATCTTATAAAAAAAAACGATAGTTTCGAACTTCGTTCGTTATACGTCAGCGTGAGTCAGCCTTGGTGGCGATAGTAAAAATATACTTCTAAAAAATACCACAATACTATGATATGTATGTTTTTATAATTAGGTAGTATTGACGTGTCATACATTCATTTTTAAACAAACATAAAATTTTAAATCCATAGTATTAAAATTAAATCGCTATCAATCGGATACATGACTCAAATTTTTCGATGCCACAAAGGAATTTACACTAATTTCGGATTGTAAACCTATTAATATTGGTTGTGAGTAAACGATTTTGGCACTCTCAAAGGGTATAATTGAGATGTACAACGAAAAAGTTAACATTGAATTGACAATGTTAACAAAATTCGAATGGCGAATTTATGCGAAACTTTCTGTCCTTTTGGAAAATGGTAAATAGGTGGAATTTAAAATTCAAATTGGGATAGGCTTAGCGAACTCGTGGAGCGTAAACAATAATGAATTAATACCAGGAGCCGTAGGGTGTACCACCCACGTGTATTTTTTTTACAAACATTTTTTGTAGGCAGAAAAGTGACTTTTGCTTAATCCTAATCCATCCAGATGGTCTGTTTCATCAACACGTAGGTACTTATTTTATATTTAGGATTTGATCATGGCGCTATTTAGATTGACATTCAATTAATCTACTCTTTTAACTACTACCATTTCGGAAAGAAAAGCAAAATGGTCACTCGTAAAAGAAATGGCGAAAGAAAACCAGTTACTTACGACCTTTTTTATCATTAACAATAAATTTCATATTTTTGATTAAAATAGTTTTAAATAAAAATAGGAAGGAATATAGGAAGGAAATGCTTCCGGATAATATTATTGCAGATATTGAACTTACAGAATACATTACCTTGAAACTGATACAATATTCGCGTAACTCGTGCTCGAACCTTGTTCTATGCATATGCAATGACCGTTCGTGCTACGCCATTAAGAATCCGTGTTTGTTTTGTAGAATCGAATGGATGTGTCCCGTTGTATCCATTAGTTCGGAAAGATCTGTTTTCCAATATTGTTATATGTTTTTTCTATTAAGAGTTGTTAGAGCGTGAAACACAGTAAGTTTTCTCGGATCACTAACAATTCGACTGAGTAGGTAATATCGATATGTGGAAAGTAATATTTGCGAGGTTTTATTGCCAGCCACGACTTTAAGATTAGCGGCAAGCGGCGAGCAAGCTGCAATCTGCAAGACGAATGGCGTCAGCTGGCGATGCATGGCGAGAGGAGCCCGATGGCGTCGGCTGTGTGTCCCACTCTCAGGTTAAGTAACGTTGACTCTAGCCAGTGTTCAGATACGTTTCGTTTCTCAATTGGCTTCGGAGGGTACGTTAACCGTCATTCCCGACTATTGGCGACGGATGACAATCGTTAAACCAAGTGACCATCAGGCGGTTTTAGTACACTGGCTGCCAATCCCCATTGTAGCAAGTACAGTGCAAAAATGAGATAAGTAACCAATTTTGCACTGTAGGTAAGTGCAAAAATGGTTACTTATCTCATTTTTGCACTGTACGTACTAATCCCCTTCTATTGAAAAAAAGAAAATTGGATCTCTATCGCCATTCATATCAGCGAGGTAACGCTGCTAGCATTTTGGGTATACCGCAGGGACCATGTCTTTTTAATTTTTTAAATTAGTTTCAATTTTTGACATAGTTTAATTTTCAAAGTTAGTTAAGTTTGAACTAATTCAATCGTTGTAATGGCCAATATAGGAGTTATAGAAACTCATTATTTCATATCAATGAAAGTTCACAATCTGTAATCGCCATGGACGACATAAGAGGTATTGTTCGCTCGGAAATAATACTGCGATATATCTCTTGCACCTCGCTTCATAGATTGTACTCCCGTTAAGGTGGTGTGGTTAGCTTCGCACGGCGCCGGCACGCGAAATTCAAATTTTCTTACGGTTTTAACTAATTGCAGCTCAATCATAAAAATACGTTTGCCAAGTTTGCCAACTATAAACACAATATAAAATAAAAAAAATAAAATTCATTTATTTCAGGCCATTTTGACCCATATAGACACCATTTATCAATTAATTAATAATTCAAATTACTATACATAAATAAAAAAGAAATAAAAAAAAAATAAATGAAACAGAAAAAATTAAAATCATTATCTACCTCATACACCCGGCACTACTAACATGTCTATTACTGCAGTGCCGGATATAGGGGCAGTCCCACCTACTTGCTATTACCATCAGGGCGACGTTGGAGCTAGCCATCACCCTGCGCACCAAGGACGCGCTTCTCTTGCGTATACTCGCGTAGAAACAATCTGTACGCGCCTCCGCGAACATGCCTGACGCGCTACAGTAGCGAGGCAGACATGTTCGCGGAATATATCTACGGAATAATCATCATATAATAAACTCTGTCACGCTGCTCCAATGCGGATTGGCAGAGGCGAGTGTTTTTAAGCCGCCGGCGCCGCCTGTAGGCCACATGGCTTAACAACTGTCATCCATCAATAACAGCCGGGATCGTCAGCTTAACGTGCCCTTAATCAAAACACTGACTAGGGTCGAAGTTGCTTGACTTGCGTGTTCGTTTCAGAATGCGACTCACAACAACGTCATCGAGCTCCTCATCCTGACATTTTTTTTTATTTTTTTTTATACCACACAGGTGGCAAACAAGCATACGGTCGGCCTGATGGTAAGCCGTCACCGTAGCCTATAGACGTAAGCAATACCGGGGGTATCACTCACGCGTTGCCAACCCTCCCAACCCCCCCCAAGTGGAGCTCTGGAGACCTTACTCACCGTAGGAACACAACATGGCCGAGACCAATGCTATTTGGCTACGATCTTCTGTAAGGTGGAGGTCCTTCCCCAGACGGGCTGCTCCGATTTGAGCGGATTATCCGCTGTGCCCTACCTCTCTTAACGTTGACGTTTTATTACATATCCGTCACACACTCCAGTTTCATCAACATCATCTGGATGAATTACGCTCTATCACTTCCTTGTTCGCACAGATTTGGAACCAACTCCTGTTAGCGGTGTTTCCAAATGACTGTGACTTGGGAACCTTCAAGAAGCGAGCATACATGCACTTAAAAGGCCGGCAGCGGCTCAGAGACTCCCCTGGTGTCTCTTTGCTCCATGGGTGGCGGTGATCACTTAACATCAGGATGACCCTCGTTTGCCAACCTCTTACATTAAAAAAAATGTAGATAGATTGCACTGACATCAACCCAAGTCTACCCTATACGGCCGTTGGGAGTAATATTTCCCCGAACATCCAGATTGCATTTTGTAACACGAGACATTTTTGTATGAGTGACGTTTTTAAGATTAAATTTCAAAGATTTTTCTGTATATTGAATTGAACGATGATACTCTCGTGAAGTTCAACTAATTAGTAAATCCTTACATTATTTAATAGTTCTCTACCCTTTTTTTTTATCGTCAGAAAAATGCTTTGAAGCAGCCTCACCTCCCGGGGTATACTCGGTAGGAACTGTAGAACTTACCACTAAAAAACTTTTTTTTTTTATGTTTGCGTTTGACCACAGCTTTCCTGATGGTAAGCATCGCTGTGCTGACAGGTCACGGCAGCTTTAACAAACATCTCTGCACCATAGGTGTTACAGACAGTCCCCTGTGCGGAGCATGCATGTAGTCAGAAAAAACTGCGACACACGTCCTTCTGGAATGCAGTGAGGTGTCAACATACCGGGCAACCTACTTGGGAGCCCCAGGCTGTCTCCGGGAGGCACTCAGTGACGTCAAGTCCCTGGCCGACGTCCTGTAAGAATTAGGATGGCTGGAATAATCCAGCTCCCACTTTTCGGAGGCACATAGGCTGCCTAATTGCGGAGAAGGCCTACAAGATAACAAGTCAGCATCACTGTGGTCTACGATGTAACACGCTCACCTATTACTATTTACTTAATAGATTTAACTGACGGGATGCCACTCACCTCTGGAGTGGCAGGGCCACGGGAATTCTTATACTAGGAAGACTTGTATGACAGATTACCAGCCTCTTCTTCTCCTGACCAGGTGGATAAATAGTACTATTTTTACTAGCTAAATAATAGCAAGTACATAATATATCTGTAACTATAACCTCAGACAAAGAATTACATAGTTTAGCTATTCAAAGAGGAACTCTGCCATATCTTCGGAACCTTGTCTAAAGGGACTCTTTTTAATAATATATTTTAGTTATTTTATTATGTTTTTTTATGAAAGTTTCATGGCGACTAATAAACCTTTGCCTAACAACGAGGATGCTACAAAGGCTAAACAGCGACTTTGGCGTGAAAGGCATCCTGGTAGGAGGTGCTCAGATGATTCCGAGCAGTGTTGGGGAACACTGCTCGGAATCATCTGAGCACCTCCTCCCAGGCCACAGCCTCCCTTGGACTGTATGGAAGTCCCTCAACCGCTTACGGTCGCAAGTGGGCCGCAGTAGGTACAACCTTAGAAAATGGGGCTTCATAGGAGAATCATCCGACAATGCCTGTGACTTGTGCAACACTGGTGCCCCGCAGATAATGAGTCATCTTCAATGTTGCCCGGGTTGTTCTACTGACTGTGACTTAACAGATTTGTGGAAGGCCACGAATAATGCCATCTCACTGGCTGAACATCTTGCCAGTAGGGTGTAGGAATTTTATTTTGTATGAGTCACTGACACGAAAAGAAGAAGAAGAAGATTATATTTTTTAAGGTTTTTAGTTTTAGGTTCATTATAATTTATGTTTATAATAAAAGAGTCGTAAAAATAAATTTTATACAAAGGATATAAAAAAATGTGGAATTTATAAAAAAATATTTTGCAAATAATCAACATAAATACGTACAAAAGCCAGAGGCGGTAACCTCTATTAAATATTACCGCTATTAGGTCCAATGAAACGTTTACCTTTTCTTATCGACACATCTTCCACGTGATGTAATTTAACTCGATAGTATCCCGAGGGATAATAAATCACACGTCAGCAGATAAATGCAATCGCGTAGAACACGCAAAGGTCTAAAATAACATTCTGACACAAGTTATAGGATTAAGCGGAGTAAAACAATCTAAACTATGTACATTATGTTTTAAACGAGATAGGGCACAGCGGATAATCCGCTCAAATCGGAGTAGCCCGTCTGAGGAAGGACCTCCACCTTACAGAAGATCGTAGCCAAATAGCATTGGTCTCGGCCATGTTGTGTTCCTACGGTGAGTAAGGGCTCCACTTGGGGTGGTTGGGAGGGTTGGCAACGCGTGAGTGATACCCCCGGTGTTGCAAGCATCTATGTGGCTACGGTGATGCTTACCATCGTATGTACCTACAGTATGCTTGTATGCCACATCATGTAGCATACAAAAATATATTTTACCTTTTAAACGAATAATATTGCTACATATATATGTACCATTTCACGAAGAGCGTTCGGCTATGAATAATGTAACGTTCAAACTCACGTTGTTTTAGTGTGCGTGACCTCGGAAATGCTTGTAAAATCGGTCACGCACAAAAAAACAATGTGCTTTTGCACTCCTTACAATATTCATAGCCGAACACCATTCGTGAAATAGAATAATCTGTAATAAATAATGTAGCGGCCACAGAACACAGAATGAAGTATTCTGATATCTGTGGTAGCGGCATATAGCCCCTATTCTCCTAACAAAACCCGATTCTATTTCGATTCAAATTCAATCGCTGCTGTCTCACTCATACTAAATAGGAATTGAACGGGACATGCGAGAGTGTTTGAATCGAAATAGAATCGGTTTTTGTTACGAAAATCAGCCCCATGGACGGATTGTAATGCTACTTTCGAACTCCCTCTCAACTTTTTTTTTTAATTTGTTTATTTTATTTTATTTCATTATTAACACAACATTATTATTGATACGACACTTTGCGGAATTTTTCATACGTGTAATATATATATTTTTTTTAATGGAAAAAAAAAGAAAATATCTAATGGACAAAAAGGTCGTAACCGGTTTTCTTTACCCATTTCCTTTCCTCCTACTTGCGTCGTATTCCTCATTGCTGAGGGTCGTGACCTCCCTTTTGCATCACTTTCTTCCGTATGATATTTCTCCATCTGATTCTGTGTCCGGCGGTGTGGAGGGCGTTGTGAACTGTAGAGTCGAGAGCAGTGCGGATCTGATCGGACCAACGTATTGGGCTGCGTCCACGAGGCCTTTTCCCGTCTACTTTGTAGGTCACGATAAGCTTCTCGAGGTTGTCACCTTCTTTCCTTGCAATATAACCAAAGTATTTTAGGGTTCTACGTAGACACTCGGATGACAGCCGCGAGGAGATTTTGAGTTCTCGCAGTATGGAGACGTTTGTCCGAAATGCTGTCCAAGGGATACGGAGCATCCTTCCATTTCCTTTACCGGTGGTCTTTTTGCTTTGTTTCCGAAATGGTGGTACTTTATATAGAGTAGCTTATTTATTATTTATTACGGAATGATAATTATATACTATCTAATCTCTTATTGTAAATGACTTGACTGTGCCCACAGAATAAAATAGTTTTCACTTGGACTATAAATTTTCCAACTTGGACCACGCTATCAACAGCGCCTGGCACCGCCAAGTATTGAGGCTTGTAGTAATTGAGAAATATACTAACATAATGTTTTGTTTGAACCCTGTAATAACATAATCTTCACGCCACTTCGATTAAGTTGCCATAGATTATAAAATAGCAATAGATAGATAGATAGAATTTGCTTTATTTGCAAATCACAAAAACGGGACAGAGTATACATAGATAACTTACAGACTAGGGAAATTGCAACAAGGTGACTTATTGCCAACTGCCGCTGCTCTAATGCGGATAAGCAGAGGCCGTTGTTTTCAAGGCACCCGACTGTAATCTATTGACAACAGCCGGGATCATCCGAAGCACGGAAAAGCTCGAGATAACGAAACCCATCCAAGCGCTAACTAGGGTCGACGTCGCTTAACCTGCGTGTTCATATTAGAGTGCGACACACAGCGACGCCATCGAGCTCCTCAAGATCATAATTAGTACGCGCCACAATTTGGGCGCACAGTTTATAAAACAATTGAAAATCGATTGTCGTTATGCACTGAGTAATAAGACAGTAAGTTTCCAACTTCGTTTTACGTCAGCGCGACTCAGCTGCGTTGGCGACCAGTATAATAGAGTAATAAAATAGTAATCATTACATTAAGGTAATCAGAATCAAACTAATAAACCATTAATTACGACTATAAAAATAGTTTTTACCAGTTTTAAAATAGAATTAATTATTTCCACCTCCGCCAATAATGTTGTGTGTATGTAAGTACATTTTTTTTAAAATAAAATAAAACCATCTACAATGAATCCCGGTATTCTTTAAAAAAATCAATATTCACATTCTATCTTGTTCATGCATGTGAAGTGAACGAAATAGAGAGATAAGATAAAGTGTTGCAAGCGTCTATAGGCTACGGTGATGCTTACCATCAGGCGGGCCGTATGCTTGTTTGCCAACTTTGTGGTATAAAAAAAAAGATATCTTGTAAGAATGATTTTTGATTCTTTTTTTTTCTACGTTTAATTAGGAGTTTTGGTATTTTTGAATTTAAGTGCACTAATTATGTGAGGTTCAAGACTGCATGCCCAAAATACCTACATATTATAAAATAAATATTCTTGGACGAATCACACAACGCCATCTAGTCCCAAACAAAGCAACTAAGCTTGTACTATGGGTACTAGACTGCTGATAAATATACTTAAATATATTTTTATTGTAAATAAATACTTATTATACTTAGTTAGTTTGGGACTAGATGGCGTTGTGTGATTCGTCCAAGATTATTTATTTATTTATTTAAAACCAGCACAAATCTGTCTGTTGTTCGTTTTTATGATACATACAAGCGGTGTGTGTGACGCGCATCGGGCGCGACCGGTGGCGCGAGATACCGTATCGACGTGCGTCGTGGTACTTATACCTTGTTCAAGATGACCGTAGAATTGATGTAAACAAACCATATTTAGGGTTATCACAGCATTAGTAAAAAATTTTTTTGTAAAGTCATTATGAATGTCGTTAATACTCCTCTATCGATTACAGCGTCGTAATAAAATATATTTTATAACGAATGAAAGCACTACATTGCATAAAATAGTTCATTTGGACACAGAAACCGGTTTTGTTAAAAATAGAAATGTTTCTCTTGACTCGTCAACCCTTAAAACTAATTAAAAAATATTTTTCTCATTAGAACAAACATTTGGGAGTTTTTTTTATAAGCGCCCAATAAAAGTAGTAATTCAATTACCTAACAATTCATGTTCTCTATGTGATATTGAATTTGGCGGGTTATCACGCTTTAAACCCCCGACATATAAAACGTTCTTTATATCACATGACGTTTCGTTCCATTCAACTGGCGTTCCATAATTATAGAAACTAAATATGATAATTTGTCTTAAAAAAATATAATTTCAAATCAATAAAAATAATTATAACTACTAATATTGTATACAATAAATATATTACGTAACGCGTGTTTATTAATCTAAATAAAGTTTATTTTTCTATTTTATTATATTTATTTTTCAACATATATTCTGTGTCCATTGGAACGAAACGGTGATTCAATTTGAATATGACACTGACCAATGACAGGCCGCCGTCATTGGCGCCATTATTGTCTTGTTTACAATTTACAAGTTATTATTTTCTCGTTGAAAATTGCAATTATAATATTTGCATTAAATGTTGCTTGTTGATATATTAGTAAAAAGTGGCACAAAAAACCGCCGAAACTTTCGTCGTCAGTTTGGCCACCGTATTCAACGTTTTAAAGGACAGAAATGAAACACGAGTAAAGTCTCCAGTCCCGAAGAAACTACGACTATTCTCAAAATTTTTTGGACGAAATAGACATTGGTAGGATTCGCCGGAAAGTCCATGATGAAGGTAAGTTTAACAATTATGAATTCAAAATTAAATTTATATACCTATCATAAACAAAGTATTCAAGTGTTTTGTATTTATTTATTGTCGATATATATATTACTATGTGATGAAGATTTCTACATTTTGAACTCACAAGTTCCGCAAAAATAACACAAGGCTGTCTCTTTACTTCGATTCAACAATCTTTAGCATCTCTGTACATAAATGAATGTAACTTGAAACATAAATGTTTTGAACATTATATTTTCTTTTTTAGGTCATACTAAGACCAAAATGTGGGAAGATTAGTCAGTGAAATCTGCGAGGGAAGTCTCAATACGAAGGTTTATTCACAGGCTTAAAAGCACCCCTTAGGCAAAGGAAAACAATTAATAATTTTACATATTGGTATGTATATAATTTTTACATATTGCTCATTTCATTTTGAAGTTCACAGTAGTAGTTGCAACAATATCTTTAATTTGATTGTGCAATTATTTCAGGATCACAGGATGGTTTCTTAGATGGAGTAATCAAATTTTTGAGATCAAAAAAGGCGATGGAGATTACCACAAGGAAATGAACTGAAAAGTCTTCGAAGAATGGTTTGAGAACAAATATATAGAACAAGTAAAAAAGAAGAGAATAAAATGGCAACGCTGGATGGAATTACTGATGCAGTCATGGATGAATTTGTTATGAATAACACCTGAACCTACCATGATCTGAAGGTCACTAGTGAAACAAGCTGATCATCATCATCATGCAGTGATGATTTGTTGAACTAATCAATGAATGATCAGTTATTCCATAATTATAGAGTAGCTTATTTATGTAATATTTAATACACAAATAAAATAATGTACTTTAAACTCTCATTGTAAATGATGTGTGTAAGTGCCCGCTAAGGGCCCAAAGAATAATGTATTTTTGACTTTGACTTTATAATAACCATGATGACGATCAGTAATACATAATATATTATTTTTTCTTTTTTGAAACTTATATTTATTTCTTTTATATTCAGTTTTAGTAATATGGCCATCACAAAATGTATATTTAATGTTTTGCCAATGCATCCATAGCATTCAGATATTTTGTTAGGTTTCATTAAATCCAATACTTCCTCATTGCCTCTTGGATTGTAGATGTCAGTTAACTCTGTATATCTTTTTTGTCCCTTGTATTGTAGGAATTTACTTCAACTATGTCTATGCTGTGTACTATTAATGTCTATGTTTGTTGATGTTACTGTGATGGTCTAATCAGAGTAACTTATTGCTGTTGTTTTTATTTTAGAAGTATTGAACAGCTGTAGCACACGTCCTTCATACCTTTTATTAAGACGATATAGAAAATGTTTGTTTATCTATGTCTACTTGACAAAATTCTAAACGATATTAAAAACCATCTCAAAATGAGTTGTGTGATTGAGGTGAAGATAAAAATTGTGATTGGCTTAAAACTCGTCATGGTCTTCCTACCTTGTACAAATGCAAATAAAACAAATGTACATATTGCGTATGGTTTTTTTATATACCCTACCTTCATACATTTCCAAAAATGACAATATGCCTCTTAGTATGTTGTTGAGCGGCTGCCGTTGTCTATTTAAAAAACCCGGCCGATTGACAATAATTTTCCTGGGAGGGTTAACCAGGTAATTGCTGTTTTTTTATTATTAGTGCATACATAAAATGGCAGACAGAGACACCCTTATAACTTTCACTTTTAGATAGATTAGATATAATGTTTTTTTTGATAAGTAAATAAATAAAATCTATTGATTTACTTATTAATATATTTAATAAATATCTAGTTGTTTTAAGTCACACAAACTAGTTGTGCATATCAGTAGGTCTATTTAGGACAACGGGAAAAATGCACGCTCAAAAAAATGTTGGTGAAACCTGTCTGTCACTGGTTGCTAGGCAACGGTTTGTCATTAAACATTCTATCTTGTAAACGACTCAAGTTATAGGTACTTTATTTGACGACCTCCGTGGCGTAATGGTTACCACGCCAGACCGCCACCCAAGAGGTCCAGGGTTCGAATCCCGGTCGGTCATGATGAAAAACGATTTTTTATGATTGGCCTCGGGTTTTGAATGTGTCTCTATATATGTAGGTATTTGTTATAAAATATAATATCGTTGAGTTAGTATCCCATAACACAAGTTTCGAACTTACTTTGGGGCTAGCTCAATCTGTGTGATTTGTCCCTATATATTTATTATTATTATTTATTTATTTATTTATTACTAGCTGTACCCGCGGCTTCGCCCGCGTGGATACTGCCTTTTCCGTGGGAATTCTATAAATTGCCGTCTTTATCCTTGTCAACATCATAAAGGGAACCCATAAACGAAATTCCAGCTTTCTAGGTTGAGCGCCTGCGATAATACTCTTACAGTCCTATTTACTCCCTTTCCCGTGGGAATTCTATAAATTGCCGTCTTTATCTTTGTCAACATCATAAAGGGAACCTCTATACAAAATTTCAGCTTTCTAGGTTGAGCGCCTACGATAATACACTTACAGTCCTATTACTCCCTTTCCCGTGGAAATTCTCTAAATTGCCATCTTTATCCTAGTCAACATCGTAAAAAAAGGAACCTCTATACAAAATTTCAGCTTTCTAGGTTGTGCGCCTCTGATAATACACTTACAGTCCTATTACTCCCTTTCCCGCGGGAATTCTATAAATTGCCGTCTTTCTCTTTATCAACATCATAAAGGGAACCTCTATACAAAATTCCAACTTTCTAGGTTGTGCGCCTGCGATAATACACTTATAGTCCTATTAATGCCTTTCCCGTGGGAATTCTATAAAACCCCATCTTTATTCTTGTCAAAAGAACCTTTATACAAAATTCCAACTTTCTAGGTTGAGCGCCATACATATTTTTTGGGTAACTTGAACCGTTTATGCAGCGCACGCAACGGAAGTCCTAATAATTTTCCCCGTTTTTGCAACATTTTTCAGTGATGCTTCGCTTCTATTGGCCGCAGCGTAATGTTATATAGCCTAAAGCCTTCTTCGATAAATGGACTATCCAACACAAAAATAATTTTTCAATTCGAACCAGTAGTTCCTGATATTAGCGTGTTCAAATAAACAAACAAACAAATTCTTCAGCTTTATAATATTAGTATAGATTTTTAAACAGCGCCACCTAGTGTAATAGACTTAAAGTGCTTAAATTTTTGCGCGATATTTATAATTTGATGAAAACGCAACCATAGCGGTGCGATGTAACTTTTGAATAGCGTATCTAGCGTAGAATAGAAACAACTTGAATTAATTTCGGCAAGCGCGTAAATTTTTTGCTATAACTTCTAAAGTATTTATTTAAATTTTATGGTGTAAAGATTATAATAATGTACATGAAATGCTTAAGGTAACTAACGTAGTTAACTGGATTAGGATTAATACTGTATATGTCAAAATCGGTTTCCAATTTCCGCATTATTACTCGGAAATCGCTTTTTATTTTATAGTAATTTATCCGTAAACGATAAATATATGCTATCGCGGACTTTTTTGGAGACCTAAATAAGAGGAATATCCTATAATTTTTGTTTTGTTATATCTTAAAGGATTTAGACAGCGTTTTCGTCGACAGCTCCCAAGCAGGTTGATTTTTTCCGACACTCCCAACAATAATCTTTATATTTCAGCCAATTTACACAAAATCCTGACAAATTTTATACATAAACCTTCCTCATGACCCAAGCTATCCGTTGATGAAAACCGCAATAAAATCCATTGGGTAGTTCTTGAGTTTATCGCGAACAGACAGACAGACCGACAGAAAGATATCGAGAGGACTTTGTTTTATAATATGTAAGGATTCCATTAACAAAAACTATTTGTGTAGGATACAATAAATTAATTTAATTAATTAAAATAACAAAACAGAAATAAGTATCTTAGTTACAAAAAAATTACAAAAATGTTAATTTATTAATGTTTGATAATAATGTAATGATCCACTGCATAAAAGCACTATTCTACCAAAAAGAACCTTAGATGCCTTTTGAAAGTACTTGTTTATATACTGTGCAGGTAAATGATGACACCGTTGAGGTATCGCCATATGATACAAAATAAGTAGAAAAGATGCACTGATGGCGTGCCACATGGCGCGCCGTCTAACGTGAAAAATAAAAGTAAGTTTGTTTTTCAGTGATTTTCATATCACTCTCTTTGAGTGCACTGATCAACGGGCAGACTGAAAAAGATCTTTGGGATACATTTAAGGCCCCAAAAGACTTTAGCTGTGGACATTGTCCAAGAATTTATGTACCCGTATGTGGCACCGATAACAGAACCTATGTCAATGAGTGCAGGTTAAATTGTATTAATGAGAACCGCCTCGACCGATACAAAGCTAAAGTAGAGAGGTAAGACATTCGTATAACTTCGCAGAACTTCGTTTGCGTGTATGCACAGCAGCGCCATCTTCATCTTTATACAGGGTCGGTATGTCAGCAACACGTATTAATCTATATGTAATGGCAACACGCGAGTATTACTCCCGGTATTGCAAACGTCCATATGCTACGGTAACTGCTTACCATCAGGCGGGCTGTATGCTTGTTTACCACCTTAGTGGTATAAAAAAAAGTAATGAAAAAAACTTCTACTGCGGCGGTGGACAGACTTTGACAGTACCAGATCCAGTAAGAGGAGGTGACCCTGTAACGTTAAAAATAAAATGTTTAATTTTATTTATAGGAAAAATTATAATAGATTTCTAGATTGAAGTTTCATAATATTTACCAGTGTCCATAGCAACTAGAGCTAGCATGCGGCGACACTACACGACTATAGCCGATCGGGCGAAGTTGAAGACACGATTTTTTTTTACTATAAACGGCAGACAAACAAGCAAGCGGGCCACCAGTCATGGAAAGTGGTTACCGCCGCCTATGGACATCAGCAACACCAGGGGCACTACCAATGCGTTGGCCACCTCTGACGAGAACTCTAATGTACCTCTTAAATAGTCCCATGTCATAATCCGAAGGAAACGCAGAGGCTGGGAGCTCATTCCACACCCGTATAAGTGCGACGTTCTTTTAAATTTTGCATGTAGTTGATTATGAATTAACAGAACTAGAAACTTTTTTATCGCAAATGCGCTGTGTCTCTCCATAAATAACACTAAAGGCCCATTTGCATGACGCCAGTTTATTTCCAGTTGTATTTAATAATGTTAAGCAATAATTTGATGTGACATGCATCGTAAAAACGACAGTTGCTTACAAATTCGTGAAGGACAAATTGCTCCCACTAGATTGTAATGATTGCTCTTGTAGGTACAACAATACTGTGGGGCAATCCACGTAACGATTCTAGTTCGATTCAACGACACTCGCTATCTCACTCATACAAAATAGGAATTGAACGGGACAGCGAGTGTCGTTGAATCGAACTAGAATCGGTTCTTGTTACGTGATTTGCCCCACTGGCGTCGTTTCAATGGGTAACACTTATATTTATTGCAGATGGGGGCCGTGTCTCGTGATCGACCTTAATTTTTTTGCCTGGAACTAAATGTATAGTTTAAAAAAATATGTGACTTTCATTATTAATGATATAAATGCGGGGTTTTAAATAATAAACGTAATTGTTAAAATATTTTTGTATTTATTTTATTGGATGGCGCGGATGACACCGTGCCAGCACTGCCTGTCAATAGTTTTTAATAAATTTTAATTCGATTTTGATTCATTTAATTACAAAATCACATTTCACAATCAACCAATAACATTGAGCTACTGCATGTTTACCTAAACAAAATTAAAGCGTCCAAAATGTATGTACTAATATCAATACTAAACAGTAACTCAAGTTTTAAGAACCAGTGAATAGATTCAATTTCGTCCAGACACAATTTCAGTGGGACACATTCCCAACGGGACATAATCTCTAACGGACACATAATCATCATATCAACCCAATACTCTGCCACGCTGCTCCGGCGGATTGGCAGAGACCAGTGTTTTCAAGCCGCCCGAAGGCAACCGACTTAGCTTAACGACTCTCATCTATCTACAACAACCGAGACCAACGGCGTAAAGTGATGTGCAGCCAGTTGGTCATTTTGGAGGCGTTTGGGGGAAGCCTATGTCCAGCAGTGGACTTCTTGTTTCTGAGATGATTATGATGATTGTTTGAAATATTACTTACTGTTTTATTTACTATGACGGAGTCAAGACTCTGTATTTAGTTATATCCAGTTTAATCTGCCTTACCTTGTTTAGGGCTGTCAATAGTGATTAATTATTCGGTATTGTTGTGCAGGTAACTCAATAATTTCTAGGATTATATTATGAAGCTCTAATTACCATTAGCTTAGGTAGGTTAAATGTAAAACAATTTAAATACGTGTTATTATTCTGCAAATTTAATTAATTTGTGTGGAAAATCGTTAATGTTTAATCAACAAAATTTGGATCTAATATCAACTTTGAGAGCTACTACGCTACAGATGGACACAAACATCATACACTTAATATATTTTTACATCGGTTGATTAAAATTGTATTTTTTTTTAAATGGATCCTGGTTTGCCGCATGCATCCGAACCGATGGGCACACGCCACTTCTAAATAGATTCTATCTGACCACGAGAAAGAGATGGACAGGCGAACTGACGAAATTCGACAGCAACTGGACAGAAACAGTAGAGAGGGATGGTTTAAGAATGAGAGATAGATAGATAGGACAAGTAATTATGTAACACACACATTTCACATACAAAATTTGCTTATCCACTGATAGCACATAAAGTGACCAGCGAGTACGCAGCCCTTTTGAATAGACGCCTTCAAGTCAAGGCTTTGTTCAAATATTTATATAACTTTATTGACCACAATACACAAAGTACTGATACAATTGGCGGACTTAATGCTAATTGCATTCTATAATATGTTGGTATTTTGGATGCGCGCGCAGTAATTGACAACTGAGATTTGAGGACAATTATTTTCGAAGAAAATGACAAAGATTACGTCTCTATTGGATACCTAATCGCTGAAAGTGACTGACATATAAAGTGAAGAGAGGCCTTTGCCCAGCAGTGGGACATAAAATCTAGTAATTCACTTAGCCACATTCTTCTTAGTACAAATCTGCCGTCTGAAGTAGTCTGAACTGTTGGTAGGAAAAAATTGTGATGATTCGAAAGAGCTTGTAATAGGTCTAATATTTGAGATGTTTTTTTTATTTTTTATTTTTTTATACCACTAAGGTGGCAAACAAGCATACGGCCGCCTGATGGTAAGCAGTCACCGCAGCCTATGGACGTTTGCAATACCAGGAGCATTACTAACGCGTTGCGTTGCTGTAAGAACCTCTTCACACCCTTTTTGAAGTACCCCATGATTAAGTTTATTTACCATAAAAATATATATTTTTATTTTATTTAAGTAAAATTGTCAACCTTAAAAACTACAAAGTGAAAGACATAGCATTAAAATGCGTGCTAAAGATTTCAGACGAACGCTCAGCTGGCTTATTATTCTGTGTTCGTCTTCCGTAATGACGACGGGAAGGCATTACTGTTTCTTATTACACTTTGAGATAACGACATCCCAGTGTTTATGATTTCTTAATTGAATTGATTTAAACAAAAAAAATAAAGTTTTTTTTTTTTAAGATTAAAATATAGAAGGCGACAGTTTGTGTGTATGCTTGTTACTTCTTCACGCTCTGGCTGGGCCAATTTTTATGACCTTCCAGGGACTATCACAGGGACCATGGGCAAAAAAGGGATATTTGGTATGTAGGTAGCTGATACCTTGGATTAACAAATAGGGTACTTATTTATTCCGATAAATAAATAAATAAATAAATATTTAGGGACAATTCACACAGACTGAGGTAGCCCCAAAGTAAGTTCGAAATTTGTGTTATGGGATACTAACTCAACGATATTATATTTTATAACAAATACATATATAGATAAACATCCAAGACTCGAGGCCAATCAGAAAAAGTTCGTTTTTCATCATGACCCGACCGGGGATCGAACCGGTCTGGCGTGGTAACCATTACGCCACGGAGGTTGTCGGATAAGTACGCGATTTCTCGTAGGATTTGGTCAAAAGTCTGATATAGATGGCGCTGCTGTGCATGTGCATATGATATTTGGTACATGTAACTTATACCAAATAATAATATCATGTGTTAATCGTACCAGATATCACCTACCTTTATTATAGGTATGTTATACCTTGGATTAACACATTTTATGGTACTTATTATCCCGAAAAGTAAGCGATTCCCGTAGGATTTCATCAAAAGTCTGATATAGATGGCGCTACTGTGCATAAATAAATACACGCAAACGAAGTTGCGTGGGTTTCACTAGTCTACTATAAAAACCACCATTGAAATTGACCAAATCCTAGGATAAAAAGTAAATTCCATAAGTGTTCATACCTATACCAAATATCATAATTTGGCCCAGCCAATTGAGCGTGATTAAAAAATATATACTCACTAACTTTCGTCTTCATATTAGTGGGATGAGAGACAAGAACAGAACTAAACTTTTGTATTATTAAATGTGAACATACAAGACAACCAGCCTTACAATATTAAACTCATTCAATGCACCACACCCTGGCTGTCGGCTGGACAGCAACGTGCGAAAAGCAAAAAGCGAACTTTTTATTAGTACGGCTCTGGAAGGCAGCGGGAAATATGAAACGATTTTTTTTCGTTCATTTGTTACCGCCACCGGCACGATGCGTTCTACAGTAACCGTTATTTAATCTGCGGTTTCGTTTGGAAAATTCGGGTGCAGTCAATGTTAGTTATCTATTTTTAATGGATACTCAGGAAAATGTTGAATTTTGAAACGATCAAAATTTCAATTGAAATGTATCAGTTTTGACCATGGACCTAGAAAAAAAGGCGGACACTATCACTGAAACTAAAAAGTGAAGCACCCATAGTAAGCCACCTCGCGTATACGTACGAACCGGCCGGCTTACTATGTTGTGAATGTGTGCGTGCCGGTCAGCCATTTCACACTCACGCATAGTTACGCCGCCGCCATTAGGGTGCTTCAATTCTTTCTTATAGCATACGTCCGCCTCTTTTTCTAGGTCCATGGATTTGACGCCCTCCGTGGCGTAATGGTTACCATGCCCAATCACCCAAGGTTCGAATCCCGGTCATGATGAAAACGAACTTTTTCTGTTTGACCTCGGGTCTTGGATATTTATCTATACATGTATTTGTTATAAAATATAATTTCGTTGAGTTAGTATCTTATAACACAAGTTTCGAACTTACTTTGGAGCTAGCTCAATCTTTGTGATTTGTCTCTACATATTTATTATATATATTTTCAGCCAGTTTCTGAAACCCATTTTTAATGTTAATGACATACTATATGATTAGCCGCCACTGTCACTTTCAAACTAAACAAGAAGAAAAAATAGCCTGACACTTAATGTGGAATCTAAAAAAATGCCTTTCAAAATCTGGCAGTATGTCTATATAATAAGACGTTTCAGAAGTCAATGTAGTATGTAGACGTAAATAAAAAGAAATAAGAACATTATTTATTTATTGGCAAACATGAAAGACAGACAAAGATAGAAAAAGTTTGAGTCCCTAAGGGCCATACTCCAGATAAAGGTAAAAGGCCAATAGTTTATTTATATCGTTAGACAAGTGGTGCTAATTCTGTTGTACATCTAACTAGACTAAACTAATTTTGACAGGACCAAAGGTGTTGTTGTCCTTCCTTGGTTTACAATTAGTGACAAGGATAGCAACACTTCTAGTAAAAAACATAGAAAACATAGACTCGTGAGTCGGAGTGTTTTCTATGTAATCTATACAATGTGTTGTTTTGTACAGTTGAAATAGTTTTGAAGGCGAATCTACTGCTGATACTGAAGACGAATATGTAAAAAAATCATTGTAATAAACTTAGGTGTGTTAGAGACCAGGAACTTGGGTGTGTTCTGAAAAGTGTAGTGTATGACGTAGGCGTAGGCTTGTATAATGGGGTTTGTTCCGAGGAATTGTTTGACTTGATGCCTACGGCCACTTTCTACCATCGAACTGCTCGTCACCGGCGGGGAATCCAACCTCACACACTAGAACCAAAATGGTCGCGTACTGCGCGGTTTCAGAGGAGTTTCCTCCCGCGAACGCTGAGGCTGTGGAATGAGATCCCCGCCGAGGTCTTTCCTTCAGATTATAACATGGGGTTCTTCAAAAGGGGCCTTAAAATATTTTTACAGGGTCGGCAACGCGCGAGTGATACTCCCGGTGTTGCAAGCGTCCATAGGCTACAGTGACCGCTCACCATCAGGCGGACCGTAAGCTTGTTTGCCGCCTTTGTGGTATAAAAAAAAAGAGGCGACCGTTAAGAAAGGATATTTTTAAATTCCCATGGGAAAGCGTGATAAACGCAAACGAAGTTGCGCGACTTTCTCTAGTAAAAGTATTTACTTTGGTAATAACAATTATGTTCGTAGTACCATAACATAACTGGTATAATAGCACAAGCAGTTTTTTTTTATATGGTAAGCTGTCACTATAGCCTATTAGACGCTTGCAATACTGGGGGTATCACTCACGCGTTGCCAACTCTCCCAATCCCCCAAGTGGAGCTCTGGAGACCTTACTCACAGTAGGAACACAACATGGCCGAGACCAATGTTGTTAGGCTACGATCTTCTGTAAGGTGGAGGTCCTTTCCCAGACGGGCTGCTCCGATTCGAGAATTATCCGCTGTACACCTAAGGTTTAGCTTAGCTTACTTTGAGACCAAGTGGCGCTGTACGAATTGTGTAGAACCTTTAATCATGCTAAACATTCTGTTCCATACAACGACACCCGGGGGTGACGCCCCGTGGAGACCGTCGCAACTGCACGATGTGCGGTTTCCTACGTCATATTAAAATCTATGGTATGCCACACTGCAGGTATTGCATGGCATGTATTAGATAAGTTTCAGATTGATAGATAGAACCTTATAGTATAGAAAAGTAAGCTATAGAGCGCGCTTGAACAAGTATGAACGGTAAGCACGAGTATGAACAAACAGACGAACTCAAAACAGCAACAACGAAGTCAGCAACGAACGAAGCTGTTAGTCACGTACGCCGATTGTTTCTCTCGATGTTATTTATTCGGATTTTAAGGAATTCCGGTGAAATGTGCAGTGCAGAGCTGTAAAAACGACCAAATGGAAGCAAACTAAAAATTTGCACTATAGAACATCTGCTTACGCTTTGCACAATGATCAAAGAGCGATGCGTGCGCTCTATGGCTTGCTAATCTTGTAGAACAGTGTTAGGAAGGATTCCCGACCAAGGAGGCCGCATGCCGCGCGGTCGAGCTTTACTGGCCGACAACACCTTTTGTTTTTATACTTTTTTATGACAATAGGCTGGTTGCCGTAAAAAAATGAATTAGTCCGTCTTTTAGAGAGAGAGAGAGAGAATATACTTTATTTGCAATATACAATACATCTTTAAATAATACAACATACGGAAAGCTTAAAGACTAGTATAATGTGCAACAAGGCGGCCTTATTGCTAAAAGCAATCTTTTCAAGGCAACCTTAGGGTACAGAATTTTAGGTTATTCAAAAATAAGGCAACTCATTTCTTCATTTGTAAATTAGACCAAAAATGACAAATATGTAAAATATAGCCCATTAAAGTTACGTGTGACGTCACACCGTGTGGTATTTTTTTTTGCACGGAGTGACGTCAAAGGCGACTCCTAAATTTTTATGCCTTGTATCTTTGTTATTTTTTGTTTAATCGAAAATATAAAAAATACGTGTCCAATATTTTTTTTATGATCTAAAATACGGACTAAATATAATGTAATTATTTTGACCCTGGAAACAACCCTATTATTTTCTTAAATATACATGTCTACTCAAATTTTATAAAAAAATAAAATAAGGACAATGGTCCTTTACAAACAATGTGCTTTAATTGCAATACACATAAAAAAGTAATAGAATTAAGTATAATAATAAATTATAAATAAAATTTATTTGTTCCACAAACAATACAGTTAAGTTTTTTACAAAAAATCATAAACATTTAGCCAATATATAAAGCAACTTCTTAAAAACTAAAATATATGTAAAGTACAGAGTAATTGCTTCTGCAGCCATGGTAGGTTTGACCCTGTGTTACAGCTAACAGGTGCTCATCCCCTGTTTTCGGAGTTTTTATAGGTGAATTTAAGGCTTATAATTATTATAATATGATAATGCGGGCTCTACCATTCTCGCGAAGTTCAGCGAAGAACGAGTGAGGACAGACTTATCCTACTTCGTGTTTTCTTTTCTTTTATCTTCTACCTACGGCCTTAACTTCGGTCAATTTCGCGAGAGTGTAGTGCAAGCGTAAGACGTTCACTACTTACGCATCGTCGTAATAGAATGCGAATCCGCGATCATCGCGCGAGTAAGCGATGTGACCATCTCGTGTTCATAAGCGTCGCGCGATTGTCAGTTAGGACACCTATTCGAGTTCAATATGTTTGACCGCGAGTTCGTATACGTAAAATTCGCGCGAACCAACGATGATCGCGCGACCGCGCGAGTAAGCGATGCGACCGTCGCGATAATTGTATTATTTTGACAGTTTCACTTGACAGATGGCTTCTAAAACGTTGGAATATTTTTAATGAAAAATACGAATTACTTTGTCTCGAAAAATATATTGCACAAAAAAATTCAATCATAACACCATCGAATATTCATGAAGGTTCTAAATGGTATTTTTCGTTATAAAATTAACACTTTCATCAATCAATCAGAAGTTAATTTAATATTGCCTTTGTGTTTTGTAAAAATAAAACCAAGATTTCTGATTCCATTTGATTTTATCTACGCGCAACTTCGTTTGTATGATCCCACTGGATATTTTGGAGAATCCTTTCTTTTCGGATGCCTATGCCATACTAAGCACACACCCTTAAAGTTTCAGGTCGCAATCAGCGATTTAGGCTATGCCTAATAGCTATATATAGATCAGAATTCGGCATTTGCAATCAAACTTTTTAGAGCTAGCAGATGTTAATAAACCAAGGCTTTAAAATATCGGTAAGGACTGCAGGTACGAAACCTTCAGTTGGATCAGGCCAAGGTTTTGTGACAGCTGCAACAAAATTTGTTCCACAAACAGATGCCAGTGCAAGAAGGCAATGATACTTTGCAATTCTAAGTGCCACCAAAGCAAACCATGTAAAAATAAATAACAATTTTAATAATAATTTTGCACCTTTTATTTTTCTCACTAAAACATAATATTATTACTTTTAAAAAAAAGGACAACTATCTACTTCTAATAAAAAACACTTATATTTATTATAACATGATTGTTTGTATTACCAATTACATAATCCATAACTTTTAACGACGAATCATTTTGGTTTTAGTTTAAAAAAAAATTTTTTCCAATTACGGAGTATTTTATTCAGTTTATCTATGTATTTTGATTTAGACTAGGCTAAACCAGTTTATCCTAGAGTGTGCGTATAATAATAATAATAAGTAACTTGCGCGTAATAAACACCAGCTTATTGCTGAGAATAATAAAACTAAATAAACAATAATAATAATAATAGTGAGGAAATTCATGCAGGTCGACGAAACGAATGCCGAACTTACTAATCTATATATATAAAAGAAAGTCGTGTTTGTTACACTTATAACTCGAGAACGGCTGGACCGATTGCCATGGTTTTTGATTTGTTGGATTTGTTTCCATCCCGAATAGCAGAATACATCTTAAAAACAATGAAAACTCGATTAGGGGTAGGGTAGGGGTAGGGTATCGGTAGGGTAGGGGTAGGGTAGGGGTAGGGTAGGGGTAGGGTAGGGTAGGGGTGGGGTAGGGGTAGGGTAGGGTAGAGGTTGGGTAGGGTAGGGTAGGGGTGGGGTAGGGTAGGGGTAGGGGTAGGGTAGGGTAGGGGTAGGGTAGGGGTAGGGTAGGGTAGGGGTGGGGTAGGGTAGGGTAGGGGTGGGGTAGGGTAGGGTAGGGGTGGGGTAGGGTAGGGTAGGGGTGGGGTAGGGTAGGGTAGGGTAGGGGTAGGGTAGGGTAGTGCCTCTAAGGCGGAACAAAGTTTGCCGGGTCAGCTAGTAATATATAAAATCGTTACGCTATAGTTGCTTGGCTCTGGCCCGTAACTTGTGCGTCATAAACACCAGCTTATTTCTGAGAATAATAAAACTAACTAAATAATAATAATAAATACTCTTTATTGCACCAAAAACAACATAAAAATACATAAATAAATTCATTAACAAAAGTACAATGGGCGTATTTATATCAGGATCAATTAGTTTGGCCTAGCCTAAACTGGTCTGTCCTATCGGGTTTACGACAAATTAGTTTGGACTAGCCTAAACTCGTTTATCCTATCGGGTTTACGACAAATTAGTTTTGCCAAGGCGATACTTGTTAATCCTATAGCGTAGGTATAGGAAGAACTAGTTTAACCTAGGTAAAACTAGTTCGTCCTGAATTCGGGTTTGGCCGGTAACATGTAGGTACTATGAAACCGAGCGACCGAGGTACAGCAAGCTAATTTCATAAATGTTTTGCTACTCAGTTTACTCATTTTTTTCTAAACTTTAACACAGAAAGTCTAAGAAATTTCTGTTAGTTATATTGGGAGTTGCACAGCGTATACTTTGCCCACCTTTATGAATAATAGAGAACTAGAAATCTCGACCCAATGTTATCAATTTCACACTCCAATTTCAATCGATTCAACAACTTGCCCCTACATACATTGCAGTCCAATATTTTTCAATCCAATTCGTATGCTACTCTCGCGTCCGAACTTCAAGTTGGCTGGGGCCAATTTTCCGCAGATTTCCGCGCGAGGAAACTTCGGGACTTGCCTAATACCTTCTGGGCACAACCAAGCACCCACAACACGCTAACACAGGGTATTTTAACCCTTATTTTGAGAGCAATAATGACATTCGATAGTTTTTTTCTCTGTTACATATTAACAACTTTATTTTCTCGAGTATATATCCTTCATGTTTCTGATCTTACGAGAAGGGTTAAAGGGAAATAAGGTAGGTTAAATTAGACGCTTTCTACACGTAACAAGAAGAAAGTTGTATGAGACAAAATGTTAGGGGATTTGCCGCGAAAAATGTTAAAATCTCTAGTACGTGCTCATAGCATGCATATAATATGGTTATGTAGGAAGGACACTGTTTTTCCTGTTAACCGTGCGTAGCCCATTCTTAAACGACGCTACTCAAATGAAGCGACACGACACACGACTGCGACGCAACCAAGTCGCATACTAATGCGACTCTCTTCTCTTATGCCTTTATCGCACACGGCATTATCTACATACGAAATACGTTCATTGTTTCATAAACTGTCACACGATACTATGTCGACCGGCTATTTTGATACGAGTCTTATGCAACTCGGGTAGCGTGCGACCAGTGAACAGTCGCCCGCGACTGGTATCTGACGGGTAGTAGTCGCGTCGCGTCGTGGGCGGAGATAGGCGAATTTGTATGAACGGAACAGTGCGCGTAATACAGACTTTTCTTTTCTTAGCAGAGGTGAAGAGGATTGTGACCCACTGCTGGGCAAAGGCCTCAAAAAGTTTTTGTTAATAGACTATACTAATATTATGAAGTTTGTGCGTTTGTAGGGGGTAATATCTGTATTTACTAAACCGATTTTAAAATCTTCTTACTAATTGAAAGCCATGTTATCCTGTGATCCACAGGTTATATTAACCAGATAAAACCCACGCATGAGAAGCCGCAGAACACAGATAGTAGAAAATAAATAGGAAACCTGAGAATATAGAAAAAGTTACCAGGAAAGAAAGTCCAGTTGAATGGAGAAAAATTTAACGAGAAAATATTATCTAAATACAAAACTTATGGTACATTTATGTAGCCCAACAAACGAGCCGCCTCAATCTTAATGAAGCTAATGCGCTCGGTCCATTACTGATAAAACCTGTCATTTTTTCTTACAACTACCCTCATTACGGACCCGCCTTATCTTTTATCTGGACGTTTTTCCAAATGTCTTATTCTCTCATTCCGTTTTGACAATGTTTTGTTTGGTCATTATGTTATGATAAGCTTAATAACATGTTTGTTTGGATCTTATACTTAGTAATACTAATACTCTTACTATTGGGAATGGTGAGGACTTGGAAGAATAAGTATGAAAAAATCAAGTATTTAAATTATAAGTTTTTTTTACAAGTCGAGAGAAAAAGTAAACAAATGTGACAAAGGACAATGTAAAATAGACGTATAAAAATCATAGAAAAACGTATTGTCCGGTTTAAGTCACAAATATACTATGTAATACAAGCATTTTAAGGTTTATAATAGAAAGAACTAATGGCATATTCAGACGACCGGCATTTGGTTGACGGCAGTTACAATGTCGACGGCAACAGTTGAAAAAAATCATCGTACGCGGGACAATAATTTAATTTTGCAGGCACAACAAAAGACATAGTTATGGCTCATTTAGACCAACGGCACTTGGCTAGTCCCGAAGTTTTGCTTTTCTCTACTAGATGGCGTTATGAATTTCGTAATATTAATTTATTTCTAAAGATAATGTATTGAATATTTGTTTTATATGTTGTAGTAAATAAAAAAATAGAAAACGTAGAACTATTTTAATAGTACAGTCCAGACTTCGGGCGCTGGAAATTGAACTGTCATCGCCAGAGTTGGCTCTGAACCAACTGACCTATCATTACAACACATTTATACATATTTCATCTCGTATTCTGTAAAAGAATGGAGATTCAATTGTATGGATTTAAGATTGTTCATAATAAATAAAATTAAGCCTTCTTAGCAGCTTTCACCGCGCGTGCCACGAAAAACGCTCGTGCTGCCGTCCAGGGCGGGCGTCTCCTAGCGTCATGCAACATTTTAGTACATTTGTTTTTTTATGCCACAAAGGTGGCAAACAAGCATAAGGCCCGACTGATGGTACGCATCACCGTAGCCTACAGACGCTTGCAATACCGGGGGTATCATTCACGCGTTGCCTACCCTCCCAACACCCCCAAGTGGAGCTCTGGAGACCTTACTCACCGTAGGAACACAACATGGCCGAGACCAATGCTATTTGGCTACGATCTTCTGTAAGGTGGAGGTCCTTTCCCAGACGGGCTGCTCCGATTTGAGCGGACTTATATACTTTTTCCAGTATGGTCTGTTGCTTTTTGAGGCCATTCTTTGTCCCACATGTGTAAGGTCGTCCTTCCATCGTCGAAGAACAATATAAAATACTAAAATCCTTTTTCCTTGATACTATCATTCCATTTTTACCTTACATTACGTTTATTTGAGTATTCAATAGTACCCACACGTACCTTGATTGTACTTTATGCTGCATAAAGCAGAAATGCACTCGTGGGTAATGTTAGAACACAGATATAAATGTAAATAGATACCGCCATGATTAAACATTCAACTACAAAAATTAAAACGTTTATTATGGGAGTACGTCCTCACAAACACTTTCTCTCATACAGTACATAATTTTTGTAATTAATCTACTCTATAAGACACATACAGTACATTTTGGAAAGAAAAGCAAAATGACCACTGATGGTGAAATAAATGGGGAAAGTTACATCATATCAACCCATAATCATCCCACTGTTGGGATACGGGTCTCCCTTCAATCGAAGGTGATTAGAGCGTACTCTGCCACACTGCTCCAATGCGAATTGGCAGAGGCCGGTGTTTTCAAACCGCCCTAAGGTCACCGACTTGGCTTAACGACTGTCATCCATCGACAACAGCCGGGACCGACGGCTTAACGTGCCCTCCGAAGCACGGAGAAGCTCGAGATAACAAAACCCATCCAAACGCTGGCTAGGGTCGACGTCGCTTAACTTGCGTGTTCATATTAGAGAGCGACACACAGCGACGCCATCGAGCTTCTCAAAAGAAAGAAAGTTACATAAACGTTACTTATTCTAGAAGAAGGCTCTATGTGGATTATGTACAATTTTCTTTCTTCAAAACACTCTCCATCAAACAATCTTGTTTAATTATTCAGATAGATAAAACAAATTATTTCTTGCTTCAGTCACACACAGAATCATCGTGCAAACTGAAAATGAAAAAAAAGAAGAAATAAAATTAGACATACAAACAAACAAAAAAGCAAAAATTTAAAATTTCTGAACGCACTCGACGAGTATTTATTCCATAACAGGATTTTTTATGGTACCTATCTCGAGTTTTATTTAACAAATAAAATACCGCGAAACTAATAAAACTAATCTAAATCGTTTGAAAACTATACAATTTTATTTCGTTTAAACGACTTGGATTGGTGTAGTACAAAATTGAACGAATAAAATAAAAAATATTTTAACAGCGCGGCGTCGAAATACAATGATTCATTTCGATGTTGATAAAATTTTTGACACCATGAACTCGATGCTATTGCGTCCTCTATTTTAATTCAATGTCTGTAGCTTTAACCCTTATTTACGTGTGCCATGTTAGCTAGGATTACCACACCTATCTGATTCTGTGTTATTTATCTAAATAGTTATCTTACATAAGAACTAATATTGACGACCTCCGTGGCGTAATGGTTACCACGCCAGACCGCCACGCAGGAGGGTTCGAATCCCGGTCGGGTCATGATAAAAAACGAACTTTTTCTGATTGGCCTCGGGTCTTGGATGTTTATCTATATATATTTGTTATAATATATAGTATCGTTGAGTTAGTATCCCATGACACAAGTTTCGAACTTACTGTGGGGCTAGCTCAATCTGTGTGATTTGTCCCTATATATATTTTTTTTTTAAATAGGGAAAATTTCAAAAGTTCAGTTTAAAGTATAAATAAAACAGAAACTTGGCTTGCTGAGTACAATGTTATTTTATTACATTTGTACGTTTCAAATTGTGGTAAACAAACCTGTGTCAAATCGAACCCGTAACCATTTTCCATCCGATGACTTGCTTACAATGTCTGTATGAGATTTTTTTAAAATCTAATACAAAAGTAACCACTGAATTATACATGAAATAATCCAAATATTTACCTTAGAAATGAATAAAAATTCAAAGAGAAATTATTCAGTTTTAAGATTAACAATAACATTTAATAAACAACAGTACCTAAGCTATTATCGAGGCATTCATAACAGCGTAAAAAGGCTCTAAACATTAATTTTTCCCGTCCATTAACAAAATTAACAAGTCCCGTTGATTTTAACAGCGTTTTGATAAATATACTACCTGTTAACGATTACGGTCGCTGAAGTTCGGACGCTTTAATTGTTCAACTCGTGTTTAATCATAATTAAAAACCAATTAGCGAGCTTTCGCGAATACTTACGCAGAACACGCCTGTATTGACCGTAATGTATTATAATATTCCTGAATTATACAACGCCATCTAGTTCCAAAATAAGCAAGCTTGTACAACACTAGACTGATAAATACAGAATAAAAGTACTAGTGGTGGGACACTTCATTTAACATTTCAAAAGAACTAGGATGGGACTTATTCCTTCACGGCTTGACTAATCAGCCGATCATTATGAAAATTTGCAAATATATTGTCAGGGGTACAGAGCCCAACATAGGCTACTTTTTATCCCGTGAAAGTATGTCATTCCAATGGGAAAATATTTTTTCTACTTTAGAGGGCGCTGTATGGGATGGGCTATCGGCCAACAGATGGCGCCACAAGTCGCGCTATGGGTTGTTTTATTGTCAAACGAGATTTATGTCAAGCTAGTCTTAGATATATCCAAATAAATTCCATAACTTGATAATAGCTGGCGAACTTGCCTGTAAAATGCTCACGACTAGATATATGAAGATTTTAAAGAAAATGTACAGTCAGGAGCACATTGAGTACAATTTTGGCTCTTATGACATAGAACTTAAGAATGGTACAAAATCCGATATGTATAGGTCGCCCTGCTCTTGAACAGTCAAGTTAAAATTCGTCATAGTTATAGACCTATGCCGAATTTTAACTTTCTTCTTCATTTTCTGTATTCGAAATACAAGTTGACTGCGCCACAAAGTTTGTTGGAGTTTACAGTTGGTTTTAAACCGTATAGCCGGGAATGAGCTAGCTTAGCTTAGCTAGCCTTACAGGTATTACAGCCTCTCTGTGATCTTTATTTACTAACTACGCATAAAAAGCAGGTTTAACTTATCTACATATCTTAATAAATTAGGTTCTTTCGCCTAACTTCCTTTCACATAGAGTTTAAATACAGGGTTCGGTTAGGATTGTTGGGAATTAATTAATTAAATGTAATGAGCCCAAATGGGTTTCACTGACAAATTGAAACGGATGAGATGGATGCAAAGCTTTTAGCAATAGTTCATAATAAGTATTATGTCCATTTGGTTTTTTTTTATACTGCGAAGTTGGCAAACAAGCATACGGCCCGCCCGATGCTAAGCATCACCGTAGCCTATAGACGCAATACCGGTATTACTCACGCGTTGCCAACCCTCTTAAGCCCCCCCAAGTGGTGCTCTGGAGTCCTCACCCTAGGAACACAACATGGCCGAGATATTTGGCTACGATCTTCTGTAAGGTGGAGGTCATTGGTATCAAGTTCGGATTGTGTCCAATTCTTCTTAGTACAAATCTGCCGTCTGAATTGGTGGTAGGATAAGAATAATCGATTCCAAAAATTGTATTTCTATTTGAATATTTAAAAAAAATGCGTTTGTGTTCTTTCGCTACGTTATGGCCATTGATTTTAATGACTCATTGTTAGGAGGATAGCTTAACGTGAATATAGATGGACGGAACCAAGGCTTTGCGAAGGAGGGGCAGATCCAGGCCAGATCCAGCAGAACAACAAAGGAGGGAGGAGTAGACGAAGAAAAAACACATTAGTGAATAAATTTAATAGTGTACAACATCATCCCATTGCTGCTTCACGCCAATATACTGTCATAAGGTATTTTTCCCTCGATCGAGCAAACTCATTTCATAATTCACCCTTTAAACTTTTTCAAATATCCCATGGAAACATGAATGACGAGATCGAATAACCTGAATCAGTTATTAATATAGAAAAGACGATAAGTTTCAATGAAACGTCTGTCGCATTCTGCCCGCAACAAATCATCGCGCGATTCTTATCACGTCGCTAACGACCCGCCTCATTAGACCAAACCACATTATATGTAACATGTTCAAGTAATTACAAACTTTTTACAACGTCAACTTCCTGTACATAATAATTTGTACAAAACGTTAGAAATGTTTCAGAAGTGGAGCTCGATTACGTCGCTGTGTGTCAATGGACACGCAAGTTAAGAGACGTAAACCCCAGCCAGTGTTTTGATGGGTTACGTTATGAGTCACGCTAATTAGTTAGTTGGTGGTAAGTCCCACATGGCCCGTCTGAGTGATGGCAGATGGAGTAAGGCCTTGACCGAATGGTGGCCCAAAATCGGGGAAAGAGGTTATGGACGGGATGCCACTTGCCTTCTAAATGGCGGGGCCACGGGAACTCTGACACATCCGCGCTCCCACCAGGCAGAAACCAAATACGTGTTACACAGAATTTCTGGGAGATAAACACACAGCAGTGGCGCATTATGCTCACAAGAGATGATGTCGTTTTGATGTCAATATGATGTTGATCCCAAGTTGACATGGTTTTTAAATAGTACTAGCTGACCCGGCGAACTTTTTTCCGCCTTAAAGGCACTACCCTACACTACCCTTTCTCCTGGTTCTAAGCTACCTCTCCACCAATTTTCAGCCATATCGCTTCAGCCGTTCTCGAGTATAAATAGTGTAACTAACACGACTTTCTTTTATATACATAGATTAGTTATTATTTTAGTCTCTAATCAGGTTGACATCAAAACGACATCATAATTTGTAAGCATAATTGCACCCACCACAGCATTTTCCTACGTCAAATGATGAATTTCCAAAGGATAAAATCTATATTCACATGACTGCTCCTTCAGTACCTGGACAGACATTAATAGGATATACGTATGATTAATTATTGAGGGTCCCATTGCTTTGGCGTGAATGATTTATTCATGAGGACCCAAGTCAAGGAATCTCTTTGATTCTGCAGTGACATATTTTTACGGCCTACCGGATACCTACTGGTTACGCCGTTCAATGTCTGAATTTCGGTGATACTTTTTATGAAAATATCACCTAAAATGTTTTTAAATGGTCAATTTATACATGAAACAGTAGAGTTGTGGGAATGACGTTTTTGTTCGTCTTTTTGTTCCTGAGACTTATTTTTTTATTTTATTTTTTTATACTGCTAGCTGAGCTAGTAAGTAGTAAGCATCACCGTAGCCTATAGACACTTGCAATACCGGGGGTGTCGCTCACGCGTTGCCAACCCTCACCGTAGGAACACAACATGGCCAAGACCAATGCTATTTGGCTACGCTCTGCCTCTCTTAAAAAAACTATATTTCAAACCTATATTATTAAACACAAAAGAGGGTATTTCGTAATTTTTTACCTACTCTAAACAACACAGCTTTTATTGAACACTAGAGAAACCCGCGCAACTTCGTTTGCGAGTATTTATTTATACACAGTAGCGCCATCTATATCAAACTTTTGATGAAATCCTACGGGAAACACGTATCTTTCGGAATAAAAAAGTACATTATGTGTTAATTCAGCTACTTACAAACCAAACATCATAAATATTGACCCAGCCATTTGAGCGTGAAGAAGTAACAAACATACACATAACTTTTGTCTTTATAATATACTAGCGAAACCCGCGCAACTTCGTTTGCGTGTATCCCGCTTTCCCGTGGGAATTTTGGAATGTATGATACTTTAAAACCTTCCCCTTGAATCACTCTATCAATTAAAAAAACCGCATCAAAATCCGTTGCGTAGTTTTAAAGATTTAAGCATACAAAGGGACATAGGGACAGAGAAAGCGACTTTGTTTTATACTATGTAGTGAAGCAGGATTGTACTACCCGTCCGCTTCAAGTGCCGCGCCACATCCCACCGCACCTCAAGGCAGATCCGCAGTTGCTCGGTACCGTTAGGATATCGCAAAACAACGAAAGACAATTAATTATATCAATAAAATAAAAAAGCCTTATATTTCTTGCATTTACATATCAAGATTTAACTTAAACAAACTAGTTACATATTCTATTTTACTTAGGTACTTAACTTACTTATATAAACTAGTTAATTATTATTATTTATTCCTATCTTATAACTTGAAAAATGTTTTTATAAAATGCTAATTGCAAGAAGGGTGAGATACAAGAAACGGCTGGCCCACATTGGATGAAGAAGGCACAGGAAAGAATCAAATGGAAATCTTTGGAGAAGGCCTTCACCTGAAAAAATTATATCAATACAATGACAATAACAATAACAGAATCGAGTAATAGCGAAAATGATGACAGTGAAATGTCCGGTAATTGAAGAACTATAGTTTTTTAAGTACCTAACTATTTTATTTTTTTCGCTATTACTCGATTGTTGTTTTTTTTTTTTTTTGGAAAAATATCCTATGTTTACATACCTACTTATGTTATGTGAGTGTAATAAATATATTGCAACAACATATTCTTAATTATTGACTCATGTACTACACTAATATGACTTGTCGTTTTCTGCCAACCATACTCATTAATGTGACGTCATCGACGCCGGCAAACTTGAGGCGGACGGGTAGTAGGTATGTTGCAGGTAGATGTAAATGATTCTAATGTGAAATTGGTTTAACAGAACCCGCTTTAAAACACCTTAAATTTGTTTAATTATCAATTTAAATTACCAAAAACATAGGAACATTATGTTTAAATAAAGTGGTGTCAGATTTATTTAATTAGCGAAATATGTGTGAAACATTATCTTTTCAATGCTAATCGAGTTATACATTGATTCATGATACGTTTAATTCGTTTATTATACGTATTTCACGTGTAATTATTTAAATGTGATTTATAAAATAATAGTTACTTCGTGCTAATTGCTTAATGAGTGGTGGCAGATTTTGTTCACTGATCGACGGTATGATCATGTTTATAATAAACTAGCTTTTCCACGCGGCTTCGTTCGCGGTTAATTTTATGACGTAGATCTCGTTTGACAACAAAACAACCAATAGCGCGACTTCTGGCGCCATCTGTTGGCCGACATCGCAATTGCAGCGCCATCTATAGTAGAAAAAATATTTTCTCATTGGAATGACATACGTTCACGGGATAAAAATCACCCCTGACATTATGTATGCAAATTTTCATAGTGATCGGCTGATTAGTCAAGCCGTGAATGAATAACAAACAAACAAACTCACTTTCTCATTGATATGAATAGTAGGTTGTTAATTATTTAATTTCACACCAATTGTATCTACGAAATATATTATTTTATGACAAACAAGCATTCGCTTGTCCGCTCAAATCGGAGCAGCTCGTCTGGGGAAGGACTTACAGAAGATCGTAGCCAAATAGCATTGGCCTCGGCCATGTTCCAGTCATGTTGTGTTCCTAAGACGTTGACGTGTAAAAGTATTTCTTGTAAATCTACTTGCAAAATAAATGATTTTATTTTTTATTTTTTATTTTAAGGTGAGCAAGGTCTCCAGAGCTCCAGTTAGGGGGGTTGGTAGGGTTGGCAACGCGTGAGTGATACCCCCGGTATTACAAGCGTCTATAGGCTACGGTAATGCTTATCATCAGGCTGGCTGTATGCTTGTTTGCCAACTTTGTGGTATAAAAATATAAAAAAAGGTTGACCCCGGCCATAAATGATTAAATATTTCTAAATATTGCGTGAAGGGATACATTTTTGACTTTGACTATGAGAAACCCGATTGGAATTTTTTTTTTTAAGGCTGAATGACAAAATAGGCCGCAACTTTTTTTTTCGACATTTTACTTACCTCGATGGCCATTTTGCTTTAGTCAGAATGTAGTAACTTCCTTCTTACTTACCTTTTTCTACTACTTATACGGTTATGAGATACAACCCACGCCACAGACAAACTTAAATGAACCTTCAGCGAAGTCTTAATATTAAGGTTAAGTTAATTAATACACTCGGGGCATGTACGGATTTTTTTTTTTTTCACAAAATAATAAAGCAAACCAGGTTAATTTGCTGATTTAAATTCAACACGCAAAATGTCCATGCCATATGTATTTCTACAAGCGTTTTATGACTGAAAACCATATTTAAAACATGTCACGACTTTATTTTTATTTAATAACTATTTTGCAAGTTACAATCCATTATTCGTGGCAGTATTTTTATTAGTCACGATTTTTAAAGTTGTTACTCTTCGACTAAGCATTAATATTTTAACATATAACAATGGGTCTTGTTCCGAAGAATTGTTTGACTTGATGCCTACGACCACTTTTTACCATAGAACTGCTCGTCACCGGCGGGGAATCCGATAGAACTAAAATGGTCGCGTACTGCACGGTTTCAGAGGAGTTTCCTCCCGCGAACGCTGAAGCTGTTGAATGAGATCCCCGCCGAGGTTTTTTCTTAAGACTATAACTAGCTTTCCCCGCGGCTTCGCTCGCGTTAATTTTATGACATAGATCTCGTTTGACAACAAAACAACCCATAGCGCGACTTGTGGCGCCATCTGTTGGCCGATACAGCGCTCTCTGTAGTAGAAAATTTATTTTCCCATTGGAACGACATACTTTCACGGGATAAGTAGCCTATGTTGGGCTCTGTACCCCTAACAATATGTATGCAAATTTTCATAATGATCGGCTGCTTAGTCAAGCCGTGAAGGAATAACAAACAAGCAAACTCACTTTCTCATTTATAATATTAGTAAGGATAGTAAGGATAAGGAAGTAAGGATATGGGGTTCTTTAAAGGGCCATAGGCTACGGTGACCGCTTACCCCATCAGGCGGGCTGTTAGCTTGTTTGCCACCTTAGTAGTATAAAAAAAAAAACAAAAAAAAAACAATCAGTAAACTAATTATTTATTTTAATTAATAGACGTTCGTGCACATACGGCATGACTTCAAGATCATGGATGCGTTTCCCACCTATAACCTAAAATAATGAAAAAGGAAGGACGGCTGATGAAATGTGAAAAAACATAGTGGGACAGGTTACTTTATATCGTTATTTTGTGCTTTGTGCTCCGGCCGAGCCACCACAGTATGATATCGTGCACAAAAGGCAAGTATTTAATTCGTTTATTTCACGAACTGTCACCGTTTTTTACCGTTGTCAATATAAAATACATCGTATTTTTTATTCGGCCCCCAAAATAAACCCGAAGTATATTTTAACAGAAACACATAAAACCAATACTGTATTTCGTAACGCTGTTAGCGGTCGCATGATCGCAAAAAATAAATATTTCACATGGTGTCCTTGGCCGGAATACCTGTCGCATATTTAAGGTGTGTTCATATTGGCGACGATATTTTTTCTTAGGGCTGGTTTTAATACATATTAGGTCAGTCAGTGACCGAGAATGTACCACTATCTCATAGAATCACAGTCCTATCAATGCTTCCTACTCCGTCTAATATCATTATCAGCAATATATTGGTATTATTGGATTCAAAATAATAAACAATAGCTCATAGCATTAGGTCCCAATAGTAAGGTAAAAATAGACCGTGGTGCTCGGCAATCGAGCCTCACTTGATTTGCCATATCTCTAAGGTATAATGCCTTTTGCTTCAAATTGCTGTTTTTCACATAGTTTTTAAGGAGGGAAGTCCTTTCAATACTTCCTACTCCGACTATCTTCTTTCTGATTAAATTCGATGTGAGTTCCAAGACAGCTGTAGTGTTCTCCCCCGGGACGTCAATAAGCTTCATTGCTTATTGTCAATCTGAGGTTACAGTTGTTGGTCCGGGCTGTACAGGACCTTTATTCCCATTATAATACTTAGATAATAATGATTAGTTGCTTCGCTATCGCATTGGTTTTAAAACTGTAATGGTAGACTTAAGCTGTGATGTAAAATAAATAAATAAATAAATAAATAAAAAATTAGTCCCCTCTAGCACTGTCCCCGGGGTGACAACTGAGAATTTTCTTCCCATTTGTCACCGGGGTGTAAAATTTTCCCAATTGTCGACACAGCAATGTGCAGTACAATGTGTGGTGGGTTTGTCACGATATATTTTTTTTTCATATGGCTAGTTTTACAATTGTGTAATATAATATGAGCCAATCTTGCCTCTGCTAATCTGCATTGGAGCAGCAAATCAAATCAAATTTATTTGCAAAAAAAAGTGGTAGTGTACAATGGTGTTACAAGTTTTTTCTTTCCGCACTCTTTTACCTATACAGGCATGCAAATATTTAGGTTTTTACAAATAATAAATTGTTAATAAAGGTAATAACAATGTTGGTAATTACAATGAAGTTAAATTATAATATAATAGCTAATTGTGTACAATATTATCCGACAAGTATTCCTGTAACGAGTAATAGCATTTATCCAAGAGAAAGTTTCTAAGTGCACTCTTAAATAGTGAAATAGGCAAGTTTTTTATATTAGTAGGCAACCTGTTGAAAACCCGAACCGCCACCGGATAACAGCTCTGACGGTATAGGGATGAGGACATAACAGGAGTAACGAGCCTGTTTGGAAATCTACCACGATATTCATTTGTTGTCTCAATGTTTCGTACAAACAAATGCTTGAACACTTTAACAAAACAACAAATTTCATATAAGTAGATAGACGGAAGTGTCAATAATTTTAATTTCTTAAAATAAGGTTTACAGCTTGTCCTTCGGGAGATATTACACAAAGATCGAACACATTGTTTCTGAATAATGAACGCTCTTTCCCAATCTACAGAGTTTCCCCAAACTACGATCCCATATCGGAGGTTAGACGCCACGTAGCCATGATACGCATACAAAGCTGTTTTTATATCTGTTAAATTCACTAATCTCCATAAAACATATGCATATCGATTTATTTTACTACACAGGTTTTCGATCTGAGGTTTCCAAGTAATATTTTTATCTAATGTTATCCCCAAGAAATTGACTTCATTACATTCTTTGATTATTTTTCCATCATATTTAACAATAATGTCTGCTATTTTATTATTTCTTTGATTGTGAAATTGTATATATTTAGTTTTATCTGTATTAATATTTAAATTGTTTTTTTCCATCCATATTTTAATGTTATTTAAAGTTTCATTAATGTCAGCATTATAATTATTCAATGAGTTATGAAGATTTGGAACAACTATTGAAAGATCATCTGCAAATAATGTACAAAAGTATTTCATGACTCTAGGAAGGTCATTTATATAAAGCAAAAACAAGAATGGGCCTAAAATGCTTCCTTGAGGTACACCAGCCTTAATAAGTTTACTTTTCGACATAAATGAAGTTTCGGTATTATGCCCATCAAGCTTTGTCACTATAACGTGTTGAGATCTCTCCTTTAAATACGATCTGAGCCAATTATTTACATTGCCACGAAGTCCATACTTTGTACATTTAGCTAAGAGTATTTCATGTGAAACGCAATCAAAAGCTTTTGTCATATCAATGAAAATAGCCACTACTTCCTTTGACTTATCTACATAGCTTACAATCTCATTTACTAATTTAAACGCTGCTAAAATTGTAGATTTCCCTTTCTGAAAACCATTTTGATTTACATCTAGGATATTGTGTTTATTTATAAAGTTAGTAATCCTGATCAGTGTGGCCTTTTCAAAAATTTTTGATAGTACAGACACCAAAGCAATAGGTCTGTAATTTTCAAGGACTTCCTTACTACCTTTTTTGTGCAGAGGTTTTACCATGGTTATTTTCAATCTATCCGGAAATATGCCCTGCGTAAATGAAAGGTTTATTAAATAACTAATTATAGGTGCCAGAAAAATCCTTGAACATTTTATAATACTAGTTGATAATTCATCATATCCCACTGAGTTTGTATTTTTCAAATTTACAATTATTCTCGAAATTTCATTGCAGTCCGTAGGAAACAAAAATAAAGTGTCATCAATTTGCCTAACATTAGAAAAATCTGTCGAAGTCTTGCAGGCCCTTCCAAAATCTATAAAAAAGTCATTAAAAGCAGAAGCTATATCACAAGGTTCTTCTATGACTTCCCCATTGTGTACCATTCGATTAACAACATTATTTTGTACATTATTGTTTCCCTTGATTAAATTCCATGAAGCTTTACAGATATTATTTGATTTATTAATATATTTTATATTACTTTGCTGTTGTGAGAAAAACATGCATTTCTTAAGTATCGCTGAGTATGTTCTATATTTATTTTTATTAAGTTGATTTCTTTTTTTATAATAAGAAAATCTGAGGTTACGTTTAGCTTTACATGATACACGTATGCCCCTTGTAATCCATGATATATTTCTTGGTTTGGTACTTATTTTAATCTTTATAATTGGAAAACAAAGTTCATAGAACATAATAAGGAGATCATGAAAACTATTGAATGCTTCATTTAGCTCAGTGCTGTTGTATACATCATACCATGACAAGTTTTGAATACAGTCTTGGAACTTCCTAACGTTTTCATTACAGAAATCACGTTTTTTTATAAAATACCGTTTCAGACAACTACCTGTTTTAACTATTGGAACTTCCAGACTTTGTGCTGTATCATGATCAGAAAGTCCCAAATAGTGTACCTTGCTAATAGAATTTGGTATGTTACTTAATATTAAATCAATGCAAGAATTTTGCCTAGTAGGTTCTGTAATATGAGAAATGTAATTATAGCCTCTTAGCAAGTGTAGAAAATCATCGCGAATTTTAGTAGTCTTTAAGGTATTAATATTAAAATCTCCGACTATTACAATTTTTTTCTTAAATTTCGTTCTTAATTTATACAATAGTTTGTCAAATCTATCTAGGAATATGTATGGATCTGTCAGTTTATCTTTGGAAATTGGAATTCTATACATGCATATAATAATACAATTATAAACTGGAATTTCTATACCACAACATTCAAAATACTTCTCTATAGCCATATCTTTTATATAATCAAGTTTTTTATAAACTAAATTGTTTTTGCAAAGAATGCATACTCCTCCTCGCTTTTTTTGTTTTCTAGAAAATGAATCCGCAAGAATATAATTACGCATACGTAAATTCGTCTCATTACCAGACAATATAAATGTTTCCGAGAGGCAAATAATATCGACCTCCCTATAAGTTTCTGAGAGTTCCGTTAAGGTTACTGAAAAACAATCCATTTTGCTTAATATTCCAGCTATATTTTGATGCAATATTACCAACCTATTATCCTCGAAAAAACTGAGGTTAATCCGTTAAATTTTGGCTATCATCCGGCCGTCTATTCACGGTAACAACAGGGTGAAAATAGTCAAGAATAGTTTTATTTCTTAAATGAGGTGTGTTAATAGTGCTATTACTTTTTACAGGAAAATAGTCAGTGATTTTCCGATTAATGATCAATTTACACTTCGATTTTTTATCCTGCGTTAGACAGTTGTCTTTATACAATTTGGATACATTTTTGATAAATTTATTATAATAAGGCTCATAATCAATTGCTACATTTATTTTTAAGGAAATTAAATTTAATATGCTAATCTTAGAATTATATTCAAAATTTAAGAATTTACAATGCGAATAATTATTTGAGATCATTTCTAATTCATAATTTAATTTTTCAATATTCATTATAGCGTACCTTTAATAATATAATTTTATTATCCCGAAAACTGGTAAACATATCACACAATTGAGAAATAACATGATATGGATTCTTGTCACTTGCGCCTACTGATAGTATAATGATGTCATTTTTTGACAAGTCTGTTAGACTGTAACAACTTTTCAAAATCTGCTCTGTAGTCCCGTAAGGCTTCAGAAATGCGCTGACGTCATAGATGTCGTTCCATTTGTTTGATCTCGTTTTCTTAATACGATCCGCGAGACCACTAACTTCTTTACCTCCAAAAATGTGTATTTTAGGTTTGGATTGAAGTTCAGGAGCGCTGGTAGCGCTGTGTATTTTTCCACTTTGAACTATTTGTTGGTTTGTATCAGTATTCTCGATAGCTTGAACTTGTTCAGTTTGAAGGAAAAAGTCCTGTGAGAAGTCCAATTTTGTATGATCTAGGCTAATTCTTCTTTCCTTCAGTGGTTTCTTTATTTTGGTACACGATTCAGTATACTTACGATTTTTTATTATAGAAAGCGGCGATGATAAGGAAGACGACGAGTTTGTGCATATATGAGTTAACTTTTTAACTTTTAACTCGTATTTCATAATAGTGCTTTTCAGTGCCGAGTTTTCTTGAAGAATGTTACATATCTCATTATCTGCTATTTGGAGCCTATCTTTTAACAATTGATTTTCATTCTCTAGCTCTCCCACTCTATTTGCATCAGTAGAGGGTATATCAGGGCAGCTTCTATTTAACACATTGGAACTGTCCATGGTATGAAATTCTGATTCTTCATCCTCTATTTCATCCGAGAGCGAATCAAAGGAGTTTGAGGTTTCCACGTTAATTTTATAATTGTTCCTCCTCAAGGTAACATTTTCATCAGATACTGTAGTTGAAGTATTTGTAATAGGTACCAGTGGTTTAATGATCGTTTTACTATTTTGAGATTTGATACAACCATTGCATTTCCAGTTCCGTTTATTGTCCACAGTCATTATTTTAAATCTTGCGAAAGAAACACTTGAGCAGTCTAAATGAAACATTTTTTTACATATTGAACATGTCAGTAGTTGTTTATTCAATATTCCATTGTTGCATTTTGCACATTTCAGTGACCCCTTTTTACGGCCACTATCTGTATTAGAGTTTTTAGATACATCCATTTTGAAATAAATATTAAAAAAAAAAGTGCAAAAAAAGAAAAAATATAATAATGTTCAACAAATTTGATCAAATAATAGATCGCAAAAAGCAATGCATAAGCTGTGATTTGAAACCGGTACACTGCGGTCCGCTGGATGAATCTTAACCATTCGTCCAGCAACTTCAATAATTTAGATGTCGAAAATTACGATCTAGTCCGGGTATCAGCGAATAGCTATTTATTGTATAAGTCTTATTAGTCCCAGAGTGTTTTCATAGATGGCGCTGGTATTTGCTTTCAACTGCTTTATGAGTGCTTTGTATTTTTGTGTGTGCTTTTTTGTGTGAATAAAAGCAGATGCCAATGCTTTCATAAATAAAATGTTCTATTTGAAATGATAACGATTTCATTTATTGATCTTTCAACTTATTCTCATAATTTAGGTGGAATATTGTCAATTTACTCACGTTATAATTGTATGTTCATAATCCAATATATTATATTTCCGTGTTCTTCAAAATCAGTTGATTAATCTTGTTCCTTTTTTTTGTCAATCAATTCTGCACACACTTTTCACAGTATTTTTCTTATTCACGAGCACTTTTAAAAGATAATATTTTCTCACAGCAATTAAATACCAATGCACACAATGCGAATAAATTTACTGAAATTTATTGACTACATTATTTTATAATATTTTTTTAAAAACACAACAGCGTGACAGAATCCGCTTTAATCCCCTTCGATTGAATGGAGAGCCGAGTCCCTGCTGTGGGATGATTATGGGTTGACAAACTTGACATGGTAATGCCTTTCTTCCTCGTGGTCAAACTTTTTTGACAAACTGGTTTGACCACGAGGAATTTTAAAATTCCTCGTGGTCAAACTATCTAATTACATCCTGTGTAATAAATAGTCTGTTATAGCCATTTTTATGATGGATTAGGATTGACTTTAGGATTACTTCGAATGTTTTTGAGATGGATTAGGATTATTTTGGGATGGAATAGATGACGATGTTAACCGTCAGTATTACCATGATCGTCGCTGTTATTACTGGCTATACAAGAAGTACAACGATGTAAACATGTGATGTACTAATCCCCAGCTCAAAGATACTCTTTAATAATTATAAAATATCGTTTTTCAGGAATTAACACAGTCATATCTACCTTGATATTGCCTGTTATTCGCCAAAGTTGCGCCACGACACAGCGAAGTCATTCTTCCCCAACATTCTTAACAATCCGAGTAACCATTGTTACACTGTATAATCTAGCCATATTATGGTGTAACTGAGTTGCTCGGGCATTACTCGCCGTGGTCACAGGTGGACTTATAACGTTTCCCCCCGAGATCCTTAACAATCAGCGAAACCGTTTATTAATGTGTATAATATGGCCATATGGTGTAACTGTCTTACAAGGTAACCCACATAAATTCAGTAGGTTGTTCATCTCGTAAAATTATAAACATGTGTTCCCGGTTTTTTATGGCTCACCTCAACCGTAAGGATTAAGCTCGTAACGGCAAACTGCTCGTAAACGGGAATTCTCTTTTGATTTTTCTTTGTTTATGTTATCCTGGTAGTTTATTTGGATTTACGGGCTTTTAACAATTCATTTCAGATTTTATATGTTACATTCTTGTTAGAGAATTCAACAGTTGTTACATTTAAAAAATATCTCGTTTTTCGTGATCCTTTTTTTTTTATCTATTACACCACAAGAAGAACTTCATTTCAGATTTTATATGTTACATTCTTGTTAGAGAATTCAACAGTTGTTACATTTAAAAAATATCTCGTTTTTCGTGATCCTTTTTTTTGACCTACACCACAAGAAGGACCTGGAAGGCTGCTATGAAACCTAAATCCGATACTTTGGCCAAAGTATTTTAACCATGAAATACAAGGTATTGTCATGGTTATAATTCAACCAACTATTATAATAACCATAAAGTACAAGGTATTTGATGGATAGAATTCAACTAATTACTAAAATGGCCGAAGTATCGGATTTACGTTTAGTAGTATACTGTTCCTCGTGGTTCCTACTATTTATAGATAATAATTAAAAAAACTCCTCTATAGCTTTTATGATTACTTTCCAATGTTTTTGGGACGGCTTAGGATTGCTACTAGGATGATTATTCTACTGCGCGGTTTCAGAGGAGTTTCCTCCCGCGAACGCTGAAGCTGTGGAATGAGATCCCCGCCGAGGTCTTTACTTTAAACTATAATATGGGGTTCTTCAAAAGGGGCATTCAAAGATTTTACAGGGTCGGAAATTGATAGTGATGCCCCCGGTGTTGCAAGCGTCCATAGGCAACGGTGACCGCTTACCATCAGACGGGTCGTAAGCTTGATTGCCACCTGAGTGGTATAAAAAAAATTGTATTACATTTACAGACAGTTTCGTGCTTCCGAGGGCACGTTACTTGTGTACACCGTTGGTCCCGGCTATTGTTGATAGATGGCAGTCTTTAAGTCGATGGCCTTGGTTTGCAAACATTGGCTTCCACATTGGTGCAGCATGGAAGAGTACGCTCTTGTTACTTGTTGTCTTGCGGGCCTTCTCCGCAATTAGGGAAGAAGAGTACGCTCAATCCCCTTCGATTGAAATGAGACGCGTCCGTATCCCTGCAGTGCGATGATTATGGATATATAATTTACTTCAAGATTACTGCTACAAATTACAGCCCTTAAATATCATACGCTGAGATTGTGAAAACTTAATTCTACCTGGCTTAATATACAAAGGAGATCCTTAGTAATTAACATCACAGCCTTATAGTAAGTTAACGACGTGATTTATAGTCCTACCTGTTTTACAGCTAGAAATTAGCATAACACGAATAACTTCAACAAATAAGATTAAAATTTAAAAGTGTTGTATTCTGAGAGCGTTTGCTAATATTTTCTAGTAAACGCTGTAATAGCTGACGTCAGAGAGATTTTGTAAAAACTCCCAGTCTTAAATATACAGCAGAACGTCACGACGCGACGTGTCGCGTCCTCGGTAAGCCGGAAGCGGCAAGAGCGTGGTTTCGTTTGCAACCATACAAAACACGGTCCGAATAAGTCATCATACCAACTTATAATCATCCCACTGCAGGAATACGGGTCTCCCTTCAATCAGAGAAGATTAAAGCATACACTGCCACGCAGCTTTAATCCGGATTGTCGGAGGCCGGTGTTTTCAAGCCATCATCCATCGACAATAGCCGAAAACAACGACGGCTTAACATGCTCTCCGAAACACGGAGAAGCTCGAGATAAATTTTGTTAATCAGATTCTTGTTTTGCTTGCCCTGCCCGTTTCTTTCTTTAATTCGTTACCCAAAGGTTGCCTTGAAAAGATTGCTTTTAGCAATAAGGCCGCCTTGTTGCTAATACACTAGTATGTAAGATTTTAATGTAATATTTCTTTGTGCTGTTGGATGTGTATTGCAAATAAAGTATATTCTATCTATCTATCTATAACGAAACTCATCCAAGTATTGGCTAGTGTCGACGTTGCTTAACTTGCGTGTCTGCGTGTTTATTTATTTATTTAACTTTATTGACCACAATACATAAGTACTGATACAATAGGCGGACTTAATGCTAAATTGCATTCTCTACCAGTCAACCATTGGGAAGTGCAGAGATTCACGAATGCGTGTTCCTTAATTACTTGGACCTTCAGTTTGTGTTTCTATAATATTTTTTTCTTTCTACTCTATCAAAACGGCAAAGGAAACTCCGCATAATACAAACACAATTCCCAATACGAACTGTTTAGAACTAAAAATCTCGTACGATCTCAAGGGACGAAAAATGTCGAATCTTTTGAGAATAACCATCACTCGTTGAGCTTTATTCACATGCAAATATTCTTATAGCAAAAGTGGCAGACGGATGTCAGACCGAAGTTTGTTTGTTGGTTTGTTGATGAACTTTATTTTTATTGTTCTAAATAAACTTTCAACAAAGGTTTAGGAAGTCGTGAAAACTTTCAAAAGTGTTGAATGAAATATGTTTACAGCCATGAATATGGTTTATTAAATTATGCTTTTGTTTGTTTTATATAAAGCCGTAGGAAAGAGTAAAAACTCGAATAGAAACTATCAAAGTTTGTGGACTCACATAAAGGCTAAGGATACGTTTTCCTAGTGACGACGTTACGTTTCGAAGAACTCTGTTTTCCTCATAAAAATATTTGAAAATGTATAATTGGTGAAATGGCTTTAAAAAAGGACGGGTGTGCCGGCAGAAGTGAAAACTTAAACATCAATGTTGTGCATTTTTTAATATTTTGGAAAGCTTTATCGATCAGGCTACGGATCTGACGCGAGTTTAACATTTTTTACCCATCTAAAAAAAGTGCCAAGCGCCACAAGAAGTTTTCACTTTTTAAAATATATATTGCTCAAATGGCATCCCGAGTGGACGCATAGTTAAACACGTCGTAAATCAAACTATGATAATCATTTTAGCGCCACCTTGTTAAGACATAATTACGAGCAAGATAGTTCGTAGCTCACCGAGTGATCACAAGCATTCTCTCAAACCTATTAAATAAATAAATAAACCTCTGGACAGGAATAGCCTGAATCGTCCTCCATTCTTTTCTATTATAATTCCATCCAAACACTGACTACGGTCGACGTTACTTAACGTGCGTCTTGAGTGCGACACACAGCGACGCCATCGAGCTCTTCACTTCCTTCGTTGAGCTAGCCATATTTCATTGATGCTCTACCACTCCAATTCAATTCAAATTCTTTATTGTGGAGCATAATGTTAAAATAGTACGTTAAACTAGTGTAAAAATAGTAAAGTTGCACTATGTCTTACCACTAGGGTTTACAAAGTTTTAGGTACTGTTTTATTTGCTCTAGCCTAGGTTTACCAAAAAGTCAGACTTTCCAACTTATCACCAAGGTATTCTTCTAGTGTATAATAACACTTACTGACAAGAAGCTTATGGAGATCTCTTTTAAAAGATTTTATATCTTCTGCTAGCCGGGGTTGTTTCTGTCTTTATGTAATGTGGTCTTACATGTTATTGAGTCCTACAGCTAGTCAGAATTTCGGGCACGAGCATGACGTGACATCCAAAAAGACCAAAAGCTTAAAACACTGTCCTGTTTCAAGCGGTAAGTACCCTGAGTGCGCACATGTCGTCTTACTCTTTCACTCTGCTTTCATTGGGGTGGGAGAGACCTCGTAAAAGGCTTAACAATTCGTTACGTTTTAAATATATCCATATAAATAACAGAATTTTAAATGTAAATATAGCCACAATAAGTATAGCAGTTGCATTCTCTTGAAAGAAATGTATCATTCTATAAAATTGATTATTAAAGGCACCGCTCTATATGTCTTATTTTTCTCATATGTCTTATTTTTCTCTCTGGTACACCCGCATTGGCAGCGCATTGATATGACATTTGTTTTTTTAAGTTATGGCTTCTATATTCTTGTTGTTGCAACTTAATGTACCTAATCATATTTCATAATGTGAAATATGATAACAATATCATTCAAAGCTGTATATTCATGTTGTCTCTCCACAATCTCTGAGTCAAAACGCCCCCGAAGAAAGATGATATAAATTTCAATTACTACGCACTATAACAAATGTTTGTATCACATTACACTATCAATACTATGAATTGTGGTTCTCAGATTTAAAAAAATTAAGCCTTCGCACCAAATACTAAAAATATTGTATCTTCGCCGTTTGCGATGCGCTTAATAAATCTATGGTTGCCAACATTCAAAGATAAATAGCAAAGATTAAAAAGGATTATAGGATTTTAGCGCCAACTACGATAAAGTCCACTTGGGCTCAAGATTATAAAAATTTCTGTGTCTCAGCGTTTGATTCATAGTATTGATAGTGTAATGTGAAGTTAACATTGGTTAAAGTGCATGGTGATTGAAGTTTGTGATCAGAAAGAAAGAAAGAGAAAGAAAAAATATTTATTTGGAACATTTAACACTAAACAACAATAACTTAAAATTATTTATAGCTAATTGTGTCCCAAATGGATCAGGAGGGCTACTACGAAACGTTAATCCGATATTTCGGCCGAAGTATCGGATGAATTTTAACCGTGAAATACAAGGTATTTCATGGTTATTTTAGTAATTCCTTGAATTCTATCCATGAAATACCTTGTACTTTATGGTTATTTTAGTAGTCCATTGAATTATAATCATGAAATAACTTGTATTTCACGGTTAAAATTCTTCCGATACTTCGGCCGAAGTATCGGATTTACGTTTCGTAGTAGCCCTCCAGGAACTATTAAAAGTGCATTATCGTGTTGACTTCAAAATCCGCCTTTTCTGAAGAAATTTTGCTATCATCTTTCTTCGTCTTGGCTCAGAGACTGTATACTGAGTCAAGATATTTGAATTACATACACAAGCATAACTTGAAGATGGTACAATAGAATCTTCGTCTGAAGTCCGATTGCCAAACGATAGAAAAAAAAAAGGATTATATAAAAGAAGAAGAAAATCCGCCTTCTCTGAAAATATTTTGCTATCGTCTTTCTTCGGGATGTCTTGACTCAGAGACTGTGTGTATCCACTTAGTTGAGTCTACTCTACATAATATTAAGAAATAAGACTGCAGATAAGACAAGCTTGGCTTAAAGGATTTATATCCAGGAAAGTAATTTTTTTTTTCAAAGAAAAAGTTGTTTCTTTTCACATTCTGTCAAATGTTTATAATTTTTATTTTAGCTACCTAAGACTAAAAATGAATGAAATTTCAATTTTTAGTATTGTATTAGCAATTGTTACGTTTTGTGCATTTGTAGTATTCTTATTCTACAATTTCTTTACAACTAAAAAACGTTGTGAGGAAATAGACAGCCGGCGATGACGAAGAACAGTTTGACTCAATGGCTATTCGCTGGATGCGAAATGCTAGAGAAAGTGTCCAGAAAGGTCGAAAGGGGCGAATTGGTCACGTGGTTTCGTCGCGTTTATTATCCATCGCGGAGTTACAAACATTTCATCGTGAGGTCTAAACATACCATGTAGCACGAAACGCATTGCAGTACATGTGTACAGGGCTTACAATAATAAATTTTAGTTTCATTTCAATCTGGGAATTTTTTATAATATATTTTTTGTACAGGGCTTACAATAATAAATTTTAGTTTCATTTCAATCTGGGAATTTTTTATAATATATTTTTTATTACTAACTATAGGAACATTAGGAACATATAATTTATTATGAATATACCTATTTATAATTATAATATTTGAAACTATAAAGTAGTTTTATTTTACAAATAAGACTATCTAAAATCCATCGAAGTTGAACCTACCTAGGTTCAACTTCGAGAAAGATGTCAATCGACGAATCCGACTCGGTTGCAGCTTTCGGAAAATTACGGCATATCTTCTCGTCCAAAATTCCTCAGTGCTTGAAACGAAGAACCTTCGAGCAATGTGTATTTGCCAGTGATGACCTATATGGATCCGAGGTGTGGTCGCTCACTATGGGCCCCTCATAAGAAGGCTAACGGTCACTCAGCGAGCCATGAAAAGAGTTATGCTCGGGGTTTCTCTACGAGATCGAATCAGAAATGAGGAGATCCGTAGCAGAACCAAAGTAACAGACATAGCCAAACGGATCAGCACGCTGAAGTGGCAGTGGGCAGCACATAGCGCGCAGAACCGATGGCCGATGGGGCAAAAGGGTTCTGGAATGGCGACCACGTACCGGAAAGCGCAGCGTAGGCCCGCCAACAAGGTGGTCAGACGACCTAAGGAAAGGAAACCGCTGGAAGCCGCTGGCTGCAGGCCGCTGCCAGCAGGTCGCACTAGAGACGTTTGAGGGAGGCCTATGTCCAGCAGTGGACTTCTTGTTGCTGAGATGATGATGACTAGAACAAAATAAGAATATATTAGTCATCTCCACATCCCGTATGTACCTCCTACCTTATTTATGTTAACACATAACATTAGAATAATTTCCAGTCAGATCTCTCCATTTAGACACTACCCAACCCAATCCATTTTCTCTTGCTCCCAGCAAGCCAGCTGCTGGTTATACAGATTCAATACACATGTTATATTTTTTATCTTTTATTATTCAAGCTCATGAACAAAATTTACCTGTGAAATGAACCAACGTGAATAACGCTTAGAAGGCTGTTACTATATCAGAAAATACCTTTGAGCACCATGCCGTCATTTCTGAGCGGTACGAAAGAAAGAAAGAAAGAAAGAAAGAAAGAAAATACATTTATTCTGTACAGAACATGAGACACAAGACAGCATTTTACACATACAAACAGGTACAGATGAGTACGTGAGTAACTGGAATTTCCCAGGTACAAGTGAGGAATTACGACTAATTATTAATGTACGGCGTTTTTATAGTTTTATAGATGAAAGTAAATGTCGAAAAACCTAGTGCCGTACAAAAGCGGTGGTACCGGAAGTCAGTGCAAATTTTTAATTCGCCGATAATTGTATAATCAATCCATTAAATAAAATCAAAATATTTTTATTCAAATAGGCATATTATTATTACAAACACTTTCGAACAGTTAGATATTGCATAGTGAAAGACAAGCAGCGGTTCACAAACTGATTTATTGTAATACATAATGACGGTACCTACTTATTAATACTTATGCAAATACCCAACACCTCCTTACCTAATCACAAACTACCGCACAACGAAGATTTACAAATTAGTTAAATTGATATTGTCGTTGCCTGTTCTGCAGAGGACGCAAATTATGTTTGATCCCGACGGGCGAAGAGGAAGCCAACTCAAACTCCTCGTGTTTGTCGTCCTCTTCGCCCAATGACGTTTCCGGAAGTACGGAATCGTTGACCGTCTGGTTCCCTAGTTTACCCGTAAAGCCAGAAGTCGTCCTCGGCACAACCGAACGCTCGGCGACGGATTCAGGCGTCACCGGCATTACACAAGCACTCGAATCCGTCGTCGCCGACAAATTTTAAGTGACTTAATTTTTTTTTCTTGGATCCTGGATGGAATTTTTACACTAGAAACATTACAGACATTAAAGCCGTCCATAGCGTGTCCATAGCGCGTGTTTTGCCCTACACAATCAACAAAAACACGACACACAAAATCGTCTACACAAAACTTTGTTTCAATACACATTTTTGTGTACATCAACAAGGTTTTTGTTTTCCATTCCCGATGGAAAACACGTACACAAAACACCGGGCGCGGGTCGAGGGGCAGGGTACTGTCATATCATCCGCCATTTTTGTTTCGCCTCGCCACACAAAACAAGTTACGCAACAGCGAGCCGCAATGGACAGCGTGTGTAGAGAAACATGTTTCAAAAACAAAGTTTTGTGTATTGTGTTGTTGGTGAATGTTTTTAAAAAAAATTCGCTATGGACCCGGCGTTATGTCAACATTTAACATACGATGGTACGAAATTAGTAGTTATTTTGTTTAGACCAGTGTTTCCGATTTGCCGGGTCGCAACCCGGCACCGGGCCATCAAAATAAAAAACCGGGTCGCAATTTTCCTGTCTTGTTTTAAAAATAATACAATAGTAAAATATAAAAACCGACTTGAAGTAGAATCAGACCTTAGAATAAAGCTTTCCATAATTCGCACTAAAATTTTTTGACTAAATATTAAAACATGTTTCCTATTTACCAAATAGAACCAGCTTGGGTTTAAAAGTATTAGGAGGGTCACGGAAGGGCCAGTGTGAAAATTACCGGACCATGGCAGAACAAAGTTTGGGAAACACTGGTTTAGACTAATATAACTGAGGAGCTCGATAGCGTCGCTGTGTGTCGCACTCTTATATGAACACGCAAGTTAAGCGACGTCGACTCTAGCCAGTATTTGGATGGGTTTCGTTATCTCGAGCTTCTCCGTGCTTCGGAGGGCACGTTAAGCCGTCAGTCCCGGCTGTTGTCAATGGATGACAGCCGTTAAGGCAAATCGGCGGCCTTAGGGCGGTTTGAAAACACCAGCCTCTGCCAATTGCGTTGGAGCAGCGTGGCAGAGTACGCTCTAATCATAATCGATTGAAGGGAGACCCGTATCCCTGCAGTGGGATGATTATAGGTTGATATGATGAGTATATAATAATTTTCAGAAACATGAATTCTTAAAATACAATAAACCTCGCAAGTTTTTAGAGAGAATATTTTATCCCGAGTTTATAACCGGTGTTCAATCAACGATAATACTCCTTGCGTAATCTAGATAAGGAAATATTCGTGTAAGCGTGGAGCGTGATCTAATCATGCTATCCACTTGTATTGTGACGTAATCTATAAAACTTCGTAATGGCAAGGTGGAAAACGTACCTGACATCCTGGTGGTGCGTTGGCATCCTACCACTTAAGCGCAGGTTCGGTACCAGAGGTTTCTCGGGGCAAACAGGTGATGGCATTTGTCTTTTATACCACGCAAGACCGCCACCCAGGAGTACCCTGGTTCGATACCCGGTCGGGTCATGATGAAAAACGAACTTTTTCTGATTGGCCTTGGGTCTTGGATGTTTATCTATATATTAGTATATATGTATTTGCTATAAAATATAATATCGTTGTGTTAGTATCCAATAACACAAGTTTCGAACTTACTTTGGGGCTAGCTCAATCTGTATGAATTGTCTCTTTATATTCATTTACAATAATATATCCGTTAAGCCCAGCTCCAATCAACAGGAAAGGTGTAAAATGTTATCTCCCTGTCTCAAAGTATTAAACATAGTCAAAAACCAAGAAAACTTTGATGGAATGATGAACTTTATTTTGAATGATTGTTTTTTTTATGTCATACAGTAGACAAACAAGCAAGCGGGCCACCTGATGGAAAGCGGTCACCGCCGCCTATGGACGTCAGTAACACCAGGGGCGCAACCAATGCGTTGTCCACGAAGGAAGTTGGAGGAAAGGAAGGAAGAACCGAAGGAAAAGAAGGAGGGGGAAAGAAGGGATAGGGAAGGAGTTGGGCTTCCGGATCTCTCACTCACCGAACGAAACGCATTGCTGCTTCACGTCGATATTCTGTGAGATGGTGGTACTTCACGCGGTCGAGCCCATTTCGTAACATAAACCAGAACTGCCGACAATCCTTTATCATACAGAACATAGCAGACTTCTAAAATAAATCTATCTAGTCTAGAGAAAATAACTTCAGTTAGGCAACTCTAAAATCAAAGTTTCCACGTGCACTTAACAAAGGGTAACTTTGCAGACCTTATCACTGCCTTAGAACAAGCTTAATTTTGAAAGTTTCCCTCTCGCAAACTCTGAAGGCACGAATAATCCATCTAATTGTGAGCTTTTTTACGTTATTATAATGAGACAGGGAGCTTAATAATAACTTAGTCATTTGCTGAATGACGCATGTTTGTTTATGTACAGGGTGTCCGGCAGAAGATTTTGATTTCAAACAAATAAATAAAAAATATGTTTCGCAGTTATATAAAATTCAAAATGTTAAAGAAAATCTGCCTGACAGATCAGTGGAAAGTTAAATGAGCCAAATGAAAACAGAAAACAATCAGTTAAATCTAAAAAATTTCCATCACTGATTTTGATAAGATGGAACACTGAAAACTGAAATGAAATGAAATCGTTTATTTCAGAAATTAGACCTTCACAGGCAGACTTTTTACAACTTGTATTGTATAAAAGAAAATATACTACGTTATAAACTGCCACCATTTCGGACACAAGCAAAATGGCCACCGGTAAAAGAAATGGCAAAAGAAACCCGGTTACGGCCTGTTTGTCATTTTTTCTGCTGCTGCTACTGCTAGCATACTTTTCACCATACATAGTAAAGAAAAAAATATTGCAATAGCTTTCTAGTGTAGTAGTAATATAAGTTTGCCAGGGACCATTACATAAATGAGAATCGGTGAGAACGGAACAAAAGAAACGTTTGTTTCTGCGCACTGTTTGAGGCTTTCATTGTATTGGTATCGTGGACGTGCGACCTACTTCCTGTCCTCAACCAGTATTTCAATTGTCACTTTAGTCAATGTTAATCCATATTACTAATGTGTATTTGTTCGGTCTCCTTTCGGGTCTAAAGGCAGACGTGATTTTTTACGGGACAAAGTTCCGAGTCTGACGAGTGGGTGGACATAGACTATATTTTATTCCGGAAAAGATTTTCCCGCGGGAAAAGGATCAATAGTGATGCACAAATCATACAAATCCCTAACCAGGCCATAAGGCTGTGAATATTATTATTTTTTTTTAAAAGATTGATAAAAAAAAGTTAAAGCTAAAATAAACTAAGATGAAATTTAAAGGTTCATGGTGTTTCGAGCAAAAGAGACCTAATTTAATAAAAAGGTAATAATCACAATGATATTATAAGAACGTGCCATTTATACTTACAACCATTTAGAAGGATAAAGACGTATTGTTTGCACGAAGCACGAATAAGCAAATTGTTTCCTCAACAGAAATGTTGATTATTTCGGCCAATCTTAGCGTTTGAGTTGTGGGACACGTAATGAGTTTGAAACTTGTTTTGCTGGGATTTGCTCAAGGAAAGTGCTTTGAGGTCTTATGGCGACATGAGCTCATATGTTAGACTGTCTTCTAAACTTTGTTTCTCTCACCGAATCGCGTCTTCTTAAAGAGTTTCATTTTCATTTACGCACTTGATTGGTGTCTTTCAAATCATTTATTTTGCAAGTAGATTTACAAGTGTAATACTTTTGCACATCAATATTTTTTATTCTACTAACACTTCAGACGTGAATTGCCTGTTTAGAAGAGTCTTAAGAAATTGAACAGTTCACTTTTTAAAGCCATTTTAACATAAGAGTATTAGTGTGAGTGAGCTACCGAAAGAAGAGGGAGAGGTATACCGCAGACCACGTAATGGCAATGCAACTTGAAGATAATGCAACTTGCGGTCTGACTGCTTACGACGCGACGCTCACCAGTGAAATAAAGGGTGCGTCAGGATTAGGAAAGCCGACTTCGCGAAGGCAAAGAAGAAGCACTTGATTGGTGCACCAAGAAAATTCCAACTACAAAAACCATGCTGCCTGTAATATGGAAGTTTTCTGGGTGATTTTGCTGATAATAATGACGTCAGGCAGAGTTCTAGTGGCTTGGCTATATTGCCTATATATGTATATTAGGGGGCTACAGCGAATATTTGTGGCCGAGTAGATCTTTGTTACGCGGAGTGTTCCCTAATCGCTAGAACTTTTGCAATACTTGAAGGTAAAAATAAATTTGGAAATAAGATTATTATCGTTAATATAAAACTCACAAAATCTCATTCTAGTTCTTTTTAAAAACGAAAGCAAATGAAAAAAAAATGCAGACTCCCACCACTAGGCGTTCATCCCACGTCATCGTTAAGCTTGAATGTTCTATTCTATTTCTAGTTTTACAGTGCATAGAACTGACAATAATAGGTTTTCAATAACCATAAGTTAAGGCAGTGCAAAGCGTTAGATCATGATACTAGCATTCCCTGGCGGACGATGTTGCTGCAATTGCATTCGTACTAACATAAATTCGAATTGTTGTACTGCAAGCATAAAAAGTTTTTATTGAAATTGATTAATATACAATACAAAATCCTTCTTATTTCTCTCCAATAAAAATAGCAAAATACAGAGTAATTAAAAATACAAAAAATAAGGTCATCATCAAACATCAAACTATGATTTTAGGATTAATGCCTACTTGGAGAGAACTGGTGCCAGTGATAGGTATGTATTAATATCACCTGTATTACAGATCACCCCATAATCATACCACTGCAGAGAACACGGGTCACCCTTCAATCGAGGAGTTAGAGCGTAATCTGCCACGCTGCTCCAATGCGGACTGGCGACCAGTGTTCAAGCCGCCTGAAATCCACCGACTTGGCTAAACGACAGCCATCCATTGACAAACAGCCGCGACCAACTGCTTAACGTGCCAAAAGAAATTATTAACAAGATACAAGTAGCTCAGAGGGCGTTGGAAAGAAAACTGGTGGGGATTACACTCAGGGACCATAAAACCAATGAATGGCTACGTCAGAAAAGCAAAGTCGTAGATGCCGCTAAGTGCGTTACCCAGCTAAAGTGGCAGTGGGCGGCCGGCCATATTGCTCGAAAACCTAGCTCATGATGCAAAGCGGTACTGGGTGGCGACCTTGGGAGGTAAAACATCCCAGGGGAAGACCGCAAAATGAAGTGGAAACACGACTTGAAGAAGGTTGCGGGTTCGAACTGGATGCAGGTGGCACAAGACCGAGATAGATGGCGACAAATGAAGGAGGCCTACACCAACATGATGGTCGGGAAAGGCTAAGAAGAGAAATGACTCATCAAATCTGATACTGTCATTGTCAAATTAAGGAAAAATAGAAAACTTAATGTCTCATTATCTTTAAAATGTTCTTGTTATGAGTTTTAAATGGAGTCGCATAAGTGTGAGAATTGATTGTCTTTCTGTCCGTACAGCGATAGTTGTTATTCAGATCACGAATCGCCCTCCCTCAAAGTAAGCCTTGGTATTTGACGTCGCGTAACGATACTCATCCCATGTTTGATGGGTACAGGCATCACATACCTCTATGTTAAGCCAGTAACATACTTCTTTGGACCGCGCGGTAATGTGTTAGCAGTGAACTTACCTTAGGCATCAGAAGGCGCGTTTTCAATTCCCACTCGGAGCATAAATTTATGTGATGGCATTTGGGTTTCTTCTCGTCTGGGTATTTTCTATGTTTTACAGCAATATATCCCGTAAAGTCTGGTACCCATAACACAAGCAGGTTATAGCTTACTTTGGGACCAAGTGGTGCTGTGTAAATTTTATTTATTTGGTATAGTGCCGGGTGTAGATGACGTTGGAAGCATGACGGGTTCAAACATTAAGGGTCAATCTTACCATTTACTGACACCTATTAAGGTAACATTCCGATTATAGCGACGCGTCTTGCAACCGCGACACGTCATGACTGGTACAGGCAAAGATGACACACATTTTGTACGATCGAGTCTACGTCACCCAAAAAGTGCGCATGGGGCGCAAAAAGCGGATTTTTCACAGACTCAAACAAAGTACACGCACATGACGTATATCTACTTATACATACAGATGGCAAATTAAATGCAGGTTATATTTTTTGTATGGCGTGGCGCGATACTGTGTGCCAAAATTACATAGATTTTTTGTAATTTTTCGCGTCGTGTGTATTTGTTTATCTGACTGTGGACGGTCGGTTTCGTTGCGACAGAAGTATGTATTTATCTTTAAATTTGATTTCGTACGCTGACGTAGGATGCGCACGTTGGTCTACTGTTTGTCGTAGTTTGTCTTATGCTCCAATTCTCGCGGGTTCGATCCTCGTAGAATGTAAACATTTTTGTGCATGAACAAGCAAAAACGACTGAATTTGGATACACAGATAGATGCTTCGTGGTGCTCTTTCTTTAAATTTAAGCGCCACGCTGTCAGTGTAGCAGCTTTTGTTTTCCTCTCTCCTGTTGGCAAACAAGCATACGGCCCGCCTTATGGTAGGCCATCACCGTAGGGGTGGGTATCACTCACGCGTTGCCAACCCCCCCCCCCCCCTACTCACCGTAGGAACACATCATGGCGGCCGAGACCAATGCTATTTTGCTACGATCTTCTAAGATGTTTCTGATAAACTCGTCGTATCTTATAAGATTATTAACTAATTTTCCAACTTTTTTTAAAGAAAGTAGAAGACTAGTTTCTATTTCTTTCAACAAAGTTCTCTTTTCTCCTACTCTCTGCAGCACTTCTTCGTTAGTAATCTTTTCTGTCCATCTGGTACTGCTAATAGTACAAAATAGTAGGACCGCGAAATAACGACGGATTTATTTTATAAAAATAAAATTCACATGAAAATTTCCAAATTAAATAACAAAGTTATTAAACGTTTCGACGATATAATATCACATAGCTATCAACCTCGCTAAATAAAGTCAACATTTACGCAAGAATAAATTTAATAAAAAAGTAAGCCCTACAAAAAATGTTTTTCAGGGACTGGAAGCGTGTAGGCCGTCGTGCAAACCACTTTTTTACGAACCAATCTTGAAACTCTAGAGAAAACACAACATTTTGTATTGCACTCGATTCCTGCATCTATTTTTTTTATACCACTAAGGTGGCAAACAAGTTTACGGCCCGCCTGATGGTAAGCGGTCACCGTAGCCTATGGACGCTTGCAACACCGGGTATCACTCGCGCGTTGCTCCGCGTTGATGGGTCTTCTGATGAGGAAGAGGATCTCGATTGACATCACTGTAAACAAACACGCAAGTTACGCACGGGGCAAGCAACGTTGACTCTAGTCAGTGTTTGTTGTGTTTTTTAGTGTTGCATGAAGGGATTTTTTATACTACTAAGGTGGCAAACAAGCATACGGCCCGCCTGATGGTAAGCATCACCGTAGCCTATAGACGCTTGCAATACCGAGGGTATCACTCACGCGTTGCCAGCCCTCCCAACCCCCCCAAGTGCAGCTCTGGAGACCTTACTCACCGTAGGAACACAGCATGGCCGAGACCAATGCTATTTGGCTACGACCTTCTGTAAGGTGGAGGTCCTTCCCCAGACGGGCTGCTCCGATTTGAGCGGATTATCCGCTGTGCCCTACCTCTCTTTTTTGTCAAAGATATTATATAGGTAGTATTTATATAGGTTTTATATTGGTTGTGATTACATGAAAGTTTCATAAGGATTAACATTATTAACATAGAAATCTTTGATCACAGATCTTTACCCTGGTCAGCACTTTCATTTGACTGTACAAAAAATTAAAAAATGAAGTTAGGACGATGGCCTAATGCAACATAATTTCGTATTCCAATTTGTAAATTGTGTTCAAAAGACGAGAGTCAGACGTTTTTCACGAAGAAATCGGAATAAATGAGATTATGTTCGCCCTTGACTATTGGAGCAAATCAAACCGAAAAGTTAGTAGGCAAAGTTACCATTACGACGCCTCCCGTTAAGGCATTTTCATTCTGTACGTTATCAAATTGACAGGCTTATGTTTTAAAGGGCTTTGGTGACTTTTTTCATGGAGTTATGTAGACAGACCGCTGAGATCTTGTGCTACTACGCAGTTCTGGGAGCAGATTACCTCCTACTAATATTATAAAGGCGAAAGTTGTGTGTATGTTTGTTACTTCTTCACGCTCAAGTGGCTGGGCCAATATTTATGATATTTGGCTGATACCTTGGATTAACACATGGGGTACTTTTTATCCCGCAAAGTACGCGATTTCCGTAGGATTTGATCAAAAGTCTGATATAGATGGCGCTACTGTGCATAAATAAATACAAGCAGACGAAGTTGGGCGGGTTTCACAAGTAGATTGTAAATATATAGGTGAAATTTTATTAAGCCAGACTATACTAATGTAATATCATATAAAAATAAAATATCGTTGAGTTAGTATCCCATAACACAAGTTTCGAACTTACTTTGGGGCTAGCTCAATCTGTATGAATTGTCCCTATATATTTATTTATTTATTTTATTATTATACTCTGAAAGTGGCTAGAGATATAGAAGTTCTGACAGAAGAAAGAGAGTTATTTTAATAATTTTTTTTGAAAACACATTTGTAACCAGATCGCTGCGATCTTATTCTACTCCACCAAGCAATTGCGGGAGCTGAACGGTATCACCGTTTAGAATTCACAGTGTCTGCCTAAAGACGCATATAAATAAATATATAGGGACAAATCACACAGATTGAGCTAGCCCCAAAGTACCTTCCAAATTGTGTTATGGGATGGGATACTAACTCAACGATACTATTTTTATAAAAAAAATACATTTATAGATAAACATCCAAAACCCGAAGCCAATCAGAAAAATTTCGTTTTTCATTATGACCCGAACGGGATTCGAAGACGGGACCTCCTGGGTGGCCTGGCGTGGTAACCATTACGCCACGGAGATCGTCAAATAGCATTAGTCAGGCCATGTTGTGTTCCTACGGTGAGTAAGGTCTCCAGAGCTCCACTTGGGGGGGTTGAGAGGGTTGGCAACGCGTGAGTGTGTACCTCCGGCGTCTATAGGCTACTACGGTGATGCTTAACCATCAGGCAGGCCGCTATATGCTTGTTTGCACCTTTGTGGCATTAAAAAATGTTATAATTTAGTACCTTTTTTTGGTTGCAATAAACGCTTTGACTTTGACTTTGATTCAAATAGCAATTCTACTATCCATAACAAGAATACTGTAGCAACTTTCTCGCAAAGTTCCTCACGTTTGTCTCCGCGGACGTGTCTCGCCAAGACTTATGAATATTATCTTGATTTGTGCAATTGTTTCTCTTCACTCATCATTAAAACTTTGTTTCTTGTTCGAGTTATCTTGAAGATGTTACATTTTTAACTGCATTTCAAATGTTGCGTAAAACTTAGGTTGTTTTTGACCAAAGATATTCGACGAAGCTAAGTAGTGAACGAGTTATCAAAAATCTAGAAAAAATATGAAAATAATTCTAGATTCTGACATTATTTTAATTTTTGTTTGAGCCAGCGGGTCACCTGATGGTAAGCAATCACCGCTGCTCATGGACATCATTGCCCACTGAAGGGATGAAAAAGGAAGGACGAGGGGTAAAAAAGGGAGTAGGAAGCAGAAGAGGTATTAGGTATTACTATTATTAATTATTAGGAAACTGATTCTGCGTACTCTCAGTATCCGACATGACATAAAAATGTCTAAATCTACCTAAGACTTCTTCGTTGGTCCATAAAAAGAATGATTAAATGCTATTGAAAAAAATAAATACAATTCTTTTGTTACAATAAATCCTCCTTTTCAAAGTCCAAACCTTTGTAATTCGTCAAATATCCGAGTGAAACCTAACAAAAAGGTATTCGCCATTCGATTGAGCGATTTCATAATCGCATTCATTCATCGAATCGCCGGGGAAAAATCAAAATCGTTAAGCAAACGAGCTGTCTTATTGGGCAATGCTCATTTTATCATTTGAGGTATGGTGTCATTTACAGCGGGGTTTCAGCTTTGATGAAAAGTACTAGTGATGAAGAGAACTTACCCGGATATCGAGAAGATGTGGGTTCGAATTCACCTGGGGCGGGAAGGTAAAATTTTTCTTTCAAAAATATTATATACCTATATTAATATATATAATAAAAATAATAAAAAAAGAGTTTAAAGAAATTACTATTTTATTTCTATTTCCTGCTATAGATTTTCTTTCACACGGCATGAAAAGTAAGTAAAAAGAAATAAAAGCCTTTTATTAACCCTCGAAAATATTCTATACGTCTCCAAAAATAGCATCTCTCGAGAGACTGTTACTAAATATTAAACATATTTTAAAAATTTCCTCATTACCAATCTTCAGAAAAAGAAGCTAAAAACTTAAGCTCCTGCCAATTCAACCATCACAATCAGGGGATTATCATGATTGACGCTTCCAGTCGCACCACCCTCAATTCTACCCTCACTTAATTTAATCCATTTCTTTTATAGCTACGATGTGCCTGTCACGATTATTACTTTTACTGGAAAATCTTAAGAATCTATTTTTCGTTCTTCCACCTCCTTAGATATTTTCAATGTGCCATTGGTTTTTATTTCGTCTGATTGTAAGATATTTTTTTCACGAATATCATCATCATTTGTTTGTTAATGTATAGCATTACATTTTTCTACTTCTTCTTTGATTTCTTTATCCTTTTTATAAACCTGGATGTTATGGTAAGGTGTCGGGCAGACGCCTGGTTGGCCGCTCCATATAACAATGGAGTTATGCAGTAACGGCTGATGTGCACGCGATGGAAGCAGTAGACCGGCGGGACATCGTGCGGAACAGAGAACTCTAGCGGTCTTCAGTTTCATCATTCTTCAGGGTCACTGAGCAAACCGATTAAGTTAGTTAGGAAACCTGGATAGGTGATACTTGGGAAGGATGGTGAAACCTAATAGATAGGCTACATGTCCGACTCGCGGACGAATGTCGTGACATCTGCTTCACTGGCATATTGCGCAAGAACAACAACTTCAGGGTTTGGTCAGTTTTTTTTAAACAGAGCTAGTCTGACATTTTCCAAGAGACACTGCCTCAAGTCACGTAACAAATTTCCAAAAAAGTGGAAAAAGATCTTCATTTCGTTTTATTCGGTTGCAAGTCTTTCGATAAATTAAAGACAGTCCTACAAAAAACTTCATCCTTGGACTTAATAATAAATCCAAAAATTCTTGTTTCTTTTGTAAGAAAAACCATACATCACAATGACTTTCCATCACCGCCAATCAAATACCCACCATTCGAATAAGGGACCAATATATTTATAGTCGTATCTTCTACCTCTTTAGACATTCCCAATGACCCATCCATTTTTATTACATCTGATTGCAACGCGATATTTTTTCTACTATCATCATCATTAGCTGGTTAATGTATCGTTTTACGTTTTACTGTTGTCGTCAATTCCATTATCAGTGTAATGAAATTGATACCCTTGCGACAATTTAGGTCTATATTATATGGTTACGTTATTTGAGTCATATATATTTTTTGCGTATGTTGACAACTCGTTTTCGTAGTTGATTTACCGTTCACTTATTTTACCTCTTCTTAGCAGAAATAATGTGTGAGCGGACATAGAACTGCCCGAGCAGTTAGCCATAGATCAACATACATGGACCGCTCTTATTTTGAGTGTTTCAAACAGCGAGTACGCAGCCTTTCTAAACCTGTTTTTACATCTCTGTAGAGGTAAAAATAACTGAGTATAGTTGTGGTGCGGGTTGATAACCGCTAAGAGAAAATATTCTATATTGTCAGAGTATTTTTATTTTTTTATTTTATTTGACATGTATATTTAATTTTTGGAATTCGTATATTTCGAGTATTTTTTTTTATTCACTCGTCGCCACTTTCCCTAGTAATTTACAACTTGTATAATTTTTATAAAATACTACCATTTTTAAATCAAGCAAAATGGCCACCGTACAAGAAAATGAAAGTTTAAAATCACGCCTTTTTTTAAATTCAACAAAATAACATTTTCAAATGTTACAATAATCATGAAATATTTTCATTTCCACGAAATTTCATTATAATATTAATTCATTATGTTTGGAACGAGAATAAAGAGAATTCTGAGAATAAGCGCGCGTTGGTTCAATTATAAATTCTGCCGCTATCAAATAATAGTAACACAAGTTTTTAATTTTAGATCTGTTTTTTTATACAATCGATGTAGTTTTATTAAATAACTAGCGAAACCCGCGCAACTTCGTTTGCGTGTATCCCGCTTTCCCGTGGGAATTTTGGAATGTATGATACTTTAAAACCTTCCCCTTGAATCACTCTATCAATAAAAAAAACGCATCAAAATCCGTTGCGTAGTTTTAAAGATTTAAGCATACAAAGGGACATAGGGACATAGGGACATAGGGACAGAAAAAGCGACTTTGTTTTATACTATGTAGTGATAATCACCACACAGCTACACAGTATATATAAAAAAAGTCGCATCCCGCTGTGTGTCCGTCCCATGTACTTATGTATACATACTTATATCTTTTAATCTACGCAACGGATTCTGATACAATTTATTTTAATAGATAAAGTGATTCCAGATCTTCATCTGGAATCACTTTATCTATTAAAATAAATTTGTAATTTAATAATAATAAATTGTAATATGTAATAAATGTAGTAATGTTGTAATGTTTTGCCTTTTGTTTATCCTTTTCTATTTTCTTAGTATAATATTAATTGTATTATTAATTAATGTTGAAACCTTAGACCTAATCAACTTGCACAATTTAATTTATGTATACTTAGGAAGAGCGGATACTCCAAACACAAGTACATTACGTACTTAAATGGAGGCTCCAGCCACAATGTTGTTACCTTTCTGTTGATTGAATAAACATTTTTCATTTTCATCTATATATATAAAAATGAAACCCGTTTTCCGTTGTCACGACATAACATGAAAACGGCTTGACCGATTTGGCTGATTTTTTTTTTGTAGTTTTCTAATACTCTGTACAAGGTTCTTACGGAAAAAAATATTAAGAAAATCTCTCAGAAAGATTGAAAAAAAAACGAAACAGTACCCGGGCGAAGCCGGGCCGGGCAGCTAGTTTTTCAATAAATGTAGTAATGTTGTAATGTATAATACAGGAATTTCGAAATTCCCACGGGAAAGCGGCATATACGCAAACTAAGTTGCCCGGGTTACGCTAGTCCTTAGCAACACGAAAGCCTAACCTAGCAACCTAGTAACACGTAAAAATTATTTTAATACAAACATACTTATGAAAATGACATGTCCTCAAATAGCCAGGGATCCAGAAAACGTACAGTAAATTATCCCGCGCCCGTCACCCGGATAGACCCCGGTTATCCGGGGCAGCGGGGGCCCCTGAGTGATGACTACCGGTTTACTTAATTGTACCGTGCTTTCAAAATTTGTCTATTCAAACGGAAACGCTTTAATGGCGGTTTTATACGTTTTTATTCAACTCTTTTTTTATGGGCTTCGACAACAATGGCCGAATCAATCTTTCGTGATTTCTGTACGGTTATTGACGACCTTCGTGGCGTAATGGTAATGGTCACCATGCCGGTACGCTACCAGGAGGTCCTGGGGTCGAATTCCGGTCGAGTCATGATGCAAAACGAACTTTTTCTGATTGGCCTGGGTCTTGGATGTTTATCTATATAAACGTATTTGTTATAAAATATATTGTTGAGTTAATATCTCATAACACAAGTCTCGAATTTACTTTAGGGCTAGCTCAACCTGTGTGTTTTGTCCCTATATATTTATTTATAATTACTGGGGCAGGACATGAGACACGCCAGTTCTTTAGAAACTATTTTTAAATAGTATGTTTTATTTGTAACTAGCTGTTATCCGCGGCTTTACCCGCGTAAATATTAGCCTATGTTGGACTCTGTCTGTACCCCTGACAATATGTATACAAATTTTCATAATGATCGGCTGATTAGAATGCCTTGAAGGAATAACAAACAAACTCACCTTCTCATTTAAAATATGTTAGTAAAGTGATAGTGTAGGAGCGCCCTATTATTGTGGAGTGGTGGCAACACCGGGTGGAGTTGCCGCGGCTCGCCAGCTTGTCTTGTGCAGAGCTTATAAGAAATAAACGTGGTCAGGAACAGTTTGTCGTATTATTTATTACCAACAGTGGCGACGAGTCGAACTATTACGCGTGTAATTAGTAAATGTTCGTTGATTAAAGTCATGGCGAAAGTATCAGTTGGTGCCTTATGTAGTTTTAACCACGAAAACCAAGACTGGTCAATCTATAAGGAAAGATTAGAACAATGGTTCTTGGCAAATGAATTGGAATCGGAGGAAAAAACAACAACAAAGCGGCGGGCAGTGCTACTCAGTGGCTTGGCGGAGAACACTTACAAATTAGTACGGGATCTTGCGTTACCTCAGAAGATAAACACTTTGGAATATGACGCGATCGTACAGCTTCTGGACTCGCATTTTGAACCGTCTAAATGTGGTTTCGCCGAACGTAATCGTTTCTACACATCGACCCAAGGAGGGTTGGAGAGGCTTGCGGAATGGGCGGCCCGCGTGCGCGGCCTCGCCGTGAATTGCAGCTTCCCCGCGACCGGCATCAACGAATTGCTCCGAGATCGTTTCGTCCTAGGCATGCAACCAGGACCCGAGCGGGACAAACTGTTCACCATGGATATGGCGGAGCTGACGCTCAGCAAAGCGTTAGACACCGCTCAGGCCATTCAGAGCGCGCGGCTTGGAGCAGCGCAGGCGGCGCCCGGGACCCAGCAGCCCTACGTCGAGGCGCCCGTGTTCAAGATGGCGGTGCGGGCGGCGGCCGGTGGTCGCGCCGCACAGGCCCGCGGCGGCGGCGGCGGCGGCGCGCCCGGCCGCCCCAACGATGGAGGTGTCGCGTGCTCGGTGTGCGGTTACCCGAACCACCGATCGGAGGCGTGTCGGTATAAGCGTTTTAAGTGCACCCGGTGTGGAGAGCGCGGACACCTACGTCGCGTGTGCACCAAAAATAAAGTGCAGCAACACTTTGTTGAGGTCGAGGTAGATGAATCCGAGGACGACAATGGTAAGAGTAAACTCATTTTCAATATCTCTTCAACGGAGAGTGAACCGATGCGGGAGTCTGTACTGGTCAATCAGATTAGAATTGATTTTGAAATAGATACTGGTTCTGCAGTAACGATTATTCCAGAGAGAATATACAATTTATATTTTAAATCCATTTCATTATCACCTTGTAAAATCGTACTGCTTGGTTATAATGGTAGCAGCATTGCTACTTTAGGTATGATATCCTTGCCATTTACATACAAATCAAAAACAATGAATATACAGGTGGTTGTTGTCAGAGGTGCAGGCCCGTGCCTATTAGGTAGGGATTTCATTTCTACATTCAACTTGCAAATTACAAGTGTGAATAATTGTTCAGATTGCATGGAACAAATGGTAATTAAATATCCCAAGTTATTCTCTAACGAACTAGGCTGTTATAAAGGAAAAACAATAAAATTACAAGTCAAATCTGATTCAAAACCAGTTTTTTTTAAAGCCCGGCAGGTCCCATTTGCATTACGGGATAAAGTTGAAATGGAGTTGAATAGATTAGTTAGTATAGGCATATTGGTACCAGTCAGCAGTTCGGAATATGCTAGCCCCATAGTACCAGTTTTGAAAAACAACGGTGACATCCGACTTTGTGCTGACTACTCTGTGTCATTGAATAAACAGCTGATTATTGATAAGTACCCGTTACCACGGATTGAGGAGCTTTTCTCAAAACTTCATGGTGGTAAAAAGTTTTCAAAACTGGATTTATCGCAGGCATACAACCAGTTAGTTTTAGATAATGATTCACAGATGCTGACTTGTATTAATACGCAAAAGGGACTATTTAAGTTTACAAGGCTTGTTTTCGGACTATCAAGTTCCGCTGCAATCTTCCAAAGAACAGTGGAACAGCTGTTGTCAGGTATTGACGGGGTTTTAGTTTTTCAAGACGACATATTAGTGACTGGCTCCAACGAAGAAGAACATATGACAAGGCTTCATACTGTTTTCAGTAGACTTGAGAGGTCTGGATTAGTCTTGCAAAAACAAAAGTGCAAACTGTTCCAGGAATCTGTCTCTTACTTGGGTTTCATAATTGACAAAGAGGGTTTACATAAAAATAGTGACAAAATTGAAGCAATAATTAAAGCTAAAATTCCAGGTAGTGTTAGTGAACTGAAGTCATTCCTCGGCATGGTCAACTACTATAGAAACTTTATTAAAAATGCATCATGTGTCCTCGATCCCTTACATAAGTTGCTACAAAAAAATGTTCCGTGGCAGTGGAGTAAAGAGCATGACCTAGCAGTGTCGCATATAAAAAAGGACTTAATTGCTGATGTGACACTAGCCCACTACGATCCCACGGCAAAATTAATATTAACCGTAGACGCGTCCACGAGTGGGCTCGGTGCGATTTTGTCGCAAATAGGGGCGGATAGTGTCGAGCGACCAGTGTCGTACGCGTCACGCTCGCTGTCTAAAGCCGAGCGTGCCTATAGCCAAATACAGAAAGAGGCAACCGCTATTGTATTCGGTGTAAAAAAATATCATCAGTTTCTGTATGGTCGTTCCATCCCATTCACGTTAAAAACAGATCATAAACCCCTGTTATCTATTTTCAGTCCAAATAAAGGAATTCCTGAAGTCACAGCAAATCGCTTGCAACGTTATGCGATATACCTAGCTTCGTATAACTTTGTGATTGAATATGTGAGAAGTAACCACAATGCGGCCGATTTCCTTAGTCGTTCAGTAGAATGTAACAAAGACAAACAAAGCGAAAATAGTGAATCGTTACAGATAGATAAAGCCACATACATAAATTTCATACATAATGACAAATTCCTAAACATTTCTGACATTGCAAGGGAAACGCAATGTGACCCAATTCTTTCTACAATTAGAAATTACGTACAATACGGGTGGCCTCAACGAAAGATTGATAATATTTATAAGCCATATTTTATGTGTAGGAATGATCTAGCCGTAGAAAAAACGTGCTTAGTTCGTGGTCACAAAGTTGTGATTCCTTTGAATTGTCGTAAGGAAATATTGAAGGAATTACACATAGGTCATTTAGGCACAAATAAAATGAAAGCACAGGCGCGCAACCGGTTCTGGTGGCCAGGCCTATCAACTGATATTGATAGAGAGGTCGCAACATGTAATGTGTGCTCTACGCTGCGTCCCTCCCCGCAACGCGCCCCGCTGACGCCTTGGCGTTTCCCTCCCGAACCGTGGTTTCGTGTACACTTAGATTTTTTAGGACCAATTAACAACAAAGTGTTTTTAATAATTGTTGACGCACACTCGAAATGGATAGAGTGTTTTGATGTATCAACAGGGTATGGAACCAATATTGTTATTAACAAAATATGTGAAGTAATGAGTAGATTCGGCTTATTTAAAACAATATGTACGGATAATGGCACGTCTTTCATATCGGCAGAGTTCGAAGAATTCTGTAAACATAATGGGATTGTACACCTGACTTCACCCACCTACAATCCAAGCAGTAACGGTCAAGCTGAGAGCAGCGTAAAGATAGTTAAAAAGGCACTAAAATCATTTATTCTATCCGGAATTAATATAAAAGACTTAAATGTAAAATTAAATGAATTTTTATTCCACTACAGAAATTCAGAACACAGTACGACAGGCCGGTCCCCCGCAGAAATTTTATTCGGTCATAAATTAAGATGCAGATTAGACTTGTTGAAATTACACGAGCCGAATTCATCTGACCTTGACCTCGAATGTGTAGTGAGAGACAAGCAGTGCTTACAGGGCAACTACTATAGTGGAAAACGGGTAATAGAATTCAATAAAAACGAAATAGTATTAGTTAAGATATACAGACAACAAAAAACATACTGGATGAAAGGAGTCATTCAGCAGAAAATGGGGAACTCAATATATATAGTGCGTGTGTCGGACCAGTTGATCAAGAGGCATGTCAACCAACTCTTAAAGTATAAGGGGGAGGAGGAGCTATCTTCTACAGCAGCAGCAAAGGACGATCATGATGAGGGTTTAGCAGTGGGAATCAGCGACACACCTACACAATTACCCCCAATTATCATTTCACCATCTCAGCCTGTGGATACTGATGACCCAGGAGACACTGCTCGTGGCGAGACCTCAAGCACGCGCCAACCTCGGAATCGTCTTCGAAATGTGTTAATTTTCAACGACGATTTTGTGAACTAGGGGTGGAGGGATGTTAGTAAAGTGATAGTGTAGGAGCGCCCTATTATTGTGGAGTGGTGGCAACACCGGGTGGAGTTGCCGCGGCTCGCCAGCTTGTCTTGTGCAGAGCTTATAAGAAATAAACGTGGTCAGGAACAGTTTGTCGTATTATTTATTACTAACAAAATATTAGTATGATTTCCGTATTCATAACTTAAATAAACAAGCCAATGAGCGCTACTGGTGCGTTGCCAACATTTAAGATATTTAAATACTCTGGAATTATTATAGCATGATAAACGAAAAAAATCATTTTATTTTACAAGCAGATTTACAGGAAATGGGAGGAAGTGGGGTTTAGTAGAAAACATGTATTAAATAAATACCAAAAATATATTGTACAGCATAATTTTAAAACCGATAGAAGAAAAACCGTATGCGGTAGTTACCTACTAAATTAATTATGAATTGGTAGACCGCAGCAACCGCAATGCGTTTTCCGCTACTTTTCAATAACACTGTAGTTCAATTAATATTAAATAAATATAAATAAATTTTCTTGGACGAATCACACAACGCCATCTAGTCCCAAACTAAGCAACTAAGCTTGTACTATGGGTACTACTACTACTACGAAATACTTTTATTTGTAAATAAATACTTATTATACATAGAAAACACCCAGACCAAGGCAAACAGACATGTTGATACACACAAATGTTTGCCTTGCGCAGGATTCGGACCCGCTGCCCTTAGGATAAAGTGACCATTGCTAGCCACTCGACTACCGGACCTGTCAACTAGATTAACTCGTGAAATGATTCATGAAGTAAACGTGAAAATAGGTTTTTTACCACTTGCCTACGAATGATCCTGGGGTTCTTTGAGCACGTAACTCCTCCGAAGACCACCTCCGTGGCGTTATGATTACCACGCCTGGCCACCCAGGAGGTCCCGGGTTCGAATCCCGGTCGGGTCATGATGAAAAACGAACTTTTTCTGATTGGCCAGGACCATATATGTATATGTTATAAAATATAGTATCGTTGAGTTAGTATTGTTTAACACAAGTCTCGAACTTATTTTCGGGCTAGCTCAATCTGTGTGATTTGTTCCTATATTAAAAAAATCACAGATCTCGTGCTCTACACGACTTGAAAGGGCATTGACAATGAATCTACCTATTATAGAAAAGACGGGTTGCACTCCTGGAGTGCCGGCAGAAGTGAAAACTTAAATATCAACGTCCCATCATCCGTTTTATTTTATTCAATACATAGAACTAGTATAATCAAAGCCAAAGCTTCTGGCCCACAGTTTATTAAACAAATGAAATTCGGTTGTCGTATGTTGATACATACTTTAATTGTAAAACTCAGTGTCATCGGACACTGAGTAAGAGCGTTTTTCCACTACTCCGGCATCCGATTTTTATCGGTCCGGTAATTGCCGGTCCGATGTAGAAATTCATACTTTAGTATACGCGCTTCTCCACTACTCCGGCGTCCTGTTTTATGTCAAAAGTATGAATTTCTACATCGGACCGGCAATTACCGGACCGATAAAAATCGGATGCCGGAGTAGTGGAAAAACGCCCTAATAATGAGTTTCGAACTTCGTGCGCGAGCCAGCCGCGTTGGCGACCATTGCAGTATAGGTAGTGAGACAAGATTGCTAGGGTTAAAATATTTTAATTGGTGATCCTTGAGAAGAACGGTAAGAAAGAAGAGAATCTAATAATCAATTTAAAAATAATAAAAGAGACCTGAGAGGTTGGAAGGTGTGTTTTTTGTATGGCATCCAATAAGAAAGGATTTTCCGATATTCCCATTGATCAGCGGAATATAATTTATTTAAACATCTCGCGAACAAACTACTTGTAGCTAAACTCTACTTACTTCCTTACTACATTACATAGTATAGAACTATCAGGACAAGCCCACCACACATTCCCACCAATGTCTGTGTAGCCAGGATCAACAACGGCGACCTCAGATTGACAATAAGCGATGAAGCTTATTGACGTCACGGGGGAGAAAACTACAACTGTCTTGGAACTCACAAGGAATTTGAAAAAAGATAGTCGGAGTAGGAAGTATTGAAAGTATATACTATGGACTAATTACATTATATAAACCTTATTGTACATAAGCATTGGACCACGCGAATTCTAAATAAGGATTACAGACCAAAATACTCGTCTACATCCAATATTACATTACCATTTATTCGCCAGCCATTTAAACCGACGACGGTCCCTAAATGCACAATAGTTTAAACAGTTTACAAACATACAGCGATAGCATTAGAGTTATAGTGGAAATGTAATGGGAAACGACTTAAATTGAAATAGATGACGCATTCTATTAAACAATAAAAACAAAATGTCTGATAGAGAATGCCTTTAGGCATTTAGTCCGCCAATAGTACGTTTCATTTGTGTTAAACAAATAAATAAAATAACATATCGCTTTTTGCATGTTATAGTCGGGTCAACATTTTATCGAAAATTGACAAACACTTTTACAAGAAGTGAAGTACTTTTGTTTTAAACCTTACGAATGGTTAGTTGGACCATAACAACGATAAAAAAAACTCCTATTAAAATAAAATAAAAATTGTTAAGATTTCATTCTACCACTTTGTTAGCATAGTAACGTTTTCACGTATGATACGTAGCAGATATGCAAAATTGCAGTTTTCAAGCATTAAGCGTCTACAGCCGGACGGACAGACGAACATGGCGAAACTACTTCCTTGTTTACTATGGAACCCTAAAAAGGATAGGAAAAGAGCTGCGCTTCCAAATCTTTTATTCGCCGAACGAAACACATTGCTGCTTCACGCCAATTTTTATTTGAAAAAAAAAAACATTTTTTTTGTCATTTGCGTTGGTACACGAGCACGAGCATACGTAGGGGTATCTAACATTAAACTCTGCGGTAATAGTAGTGTTTAGCGCTGGCCAATATCCACTGGATAACACTAGTTTACTTTAACAACTTTCTGTTCAGTACGTGACTTGAATATCAACTGATATTAGAGCTATCTGCTTGTACACATTGGTACCAGGGCAAGAATTTTGAGGTCATCTTCTGGCTGACCTCAGCCAGAAGATGACCTCAATGACCTCTATTACCGCAGAGTTTTCCATGGAAATAGTGGGATACCTATCCCACTATTTCCATGGAAATACAAAAAAAAGTGGGACTAATGGTTTACCCAAATTATATCCCATTATTTCTATTATAAACGCAGTTGTGTTTTTTGATAATCCACCTTGAATATTTATAACGGCCTGATAAATAAAATTCTAAAAAGATATTTAGAGTTCAACCAATAGAATAAAATAAAAACAGTACTTTTCGTTAAACTGTATGAATCTGTATGAATTGTCCCTATATATTTATTTATTTATAAAAAAAAAATAAAAAAAAATGGAGAACAAATTAGTAATTTCGGTGAATAATATTCTCCACTTCACATTTTTAATTAGGTACTATCTAGGTACTATGCTCAAGAGGTTTTTCTAATAATAGTCAATATTAATCCAATAAAAATATTAAAGAGTACTTTACGTTAAGCTCTTGGTGTCCGTCCATTGACAAAAGTTTTCACAATTATCTCAAAAAGTTGTCTAAATTCTGTTGTGAATTTTCTAGATACGAGCAAGCTTTGTTGTAGCTTCATTAGTATTTTTTGAAAATATCATTGTGATTGTAAAGTATTTTGTTTTAAATGAATTTTCAAATATTTAAGGTCCTAATTTATTAATGAACTTCCTTTTAACACATGACTATATACCTACCTAGGTTACATATAATCGTTTAAGCAAGGAAATAAAAAAAGCTGATTGTATTGTAAGTAGTTAGAAAAATTTGCTTACTACATTAAATTCATCCATATTCAACCATTTTGATTTGTGAGACGCGTTGTCGAGCCCTTCGCACCGCACCCCTAAACCTTTTTTTTCTACTTACGGATGGCTGCTATAAGAGAGGCGCATTTTACCGAGTATTTCTAAATTTACTGCCTTTTTTTTTTACTGAATACTAGACCATTATTTCCTTGCTTAAACGATCATATGTAACGTATATAGTCATGTGTTAAAAGGAAGTTCATTAATAAATTAGGACCTTAAATAGTGTTTATTATGTGACTAAATTAACATTAATGTATAAAGAATATTTTAAAAAAACTTTTCGGGTTAAAATCCATCCATGTCAACCCATAATCATCAGGGATACGGGTATCCTTTCAATCAAATGAGATTAGAGCATACTCTGCCAAGATTCTCCTCCTGCGAGACTTATTAAACCCATCCAAGTATTGGCTGGAGTTCTTGTTGCTTAACTTGGTTAATCGTTACGCTTTGACACTAACCACGAGATCATCGATCTCCTCAGAACTCTGTGCAAATTGTAGAAACGGCAAACAAAACTAGTAGTAGGTACTAAGGGCTCCCTCTCCCACACATAACTACGAATTCAATGACAAGTTTCTAAAACGAAGTTAATTAGTTTAGTTCTTGTCATTGAATTCTTAGTAAATTAATTAGTTTAGTTCTTGTTAATTAACAAGATTCCATAAAATATTTTAATAAACTTTTAGGCTTGAGAAAATGTACACATATTTCATACTAGCTTTTTTGCCCGCGACTTCGTCCGCGTGAAGTTCCGGACCCGTTCCCGTGGGAACGACATTGAATTTCGGGAAAGCTATAGCCTATGTCACTCCCAGCTAATGTATATTTCTATTGGTGAAAGAATTTTTGAAATCGGTCCAGTAGTTTCGGAGCCTATTCAATTCAAACAAACAATCAAATCTTTCCTCTTTATAATATTAGTGTAGACAAAATCACAAAGTTTGCACCATAGCCCATAGAGATTATTTCGATAATATTTCTCATATAATCTTAAATTTACGAAGTTTCGAAAATACCTCGCGGGCAACTCCTAAAAGCAATTTCCTGGAGTTTTTGAATGAACCAAGTTACACTTTATTTTAAATCGCATTACGCTGTACCGTGGTCGGCGAGATTCCTACTAATTGGATATACATCGTTACTTGACTAGCAACATAGTATTTTTATCAAGAAAATAAAAATACTATTCAAATTATTTTGTTCATGTTCAGGCTAGAAGCGTCAAACCGGGTAGGACCTGGATACCTAGTTCAGGCACAAGTCCTAAAAATAGCATATCTAATTTTTAATAACCCAGAAAGCGCATTGGAGACACAAATTCAGCGCGGTAAATCTATACTTTTTTTATATGCATATATTATTATACTTTGTTTAAGAGTAGGGTACAACGAATAACCGCTCAAATCGGAGCAGCCCGTCTGTGGAAGGACCTCCACCTTACAGAAGATCGTAGCCAAATAGCATTGGTTTCAGCCATGTTGTGTTCCTATGGTGAGTAAGTTCTCCACTTTGGGGGGTTGGGAGGGTTGGCAATGCGTGAGCGATACCCCCGGTATTGCGAGCGTCTATAGGCTACGGTGATTTTTACCATTAGGCGGACCGTATGCCTATTTGCCGACATACATTGTGGCATAAAAAAACGCAGTTGCGCGGGTATCACTTGCATAATTAGATGTTTACAGGTATATACATTAAATTACTAATATCTCTATGGCTCTATACAATACTATGTATATGTAAGCATTCATTTATATTTATTTGTTTCATTACATTGGTTAAAAACAACAACGGAATATATCTTTGAACGGAAACAATTTTAACGAGTTTCATGCGACCGTCGCGGTCACGCACGCCAGTTTTGAATATTTCAATGTGTGTAACATTTTTTAAATTGTACAAAAATTGTACATGTATAAAGTTAATCGTTTTGAATAATCATAAAATCAAATCGTTTATATTTCAATGTGAGTGTAATCAACGGCACGGAAGAGCTCGATGGCGTCGTCGCTGTGTGTCGCACTCTAATACGAACACGCAAGTCAAGCGACGTCGACCCTAACCAGTGTTTGGATGGGCTTCGTTATCTCGATCTTCTCCGTGCTTCGGAGGGCACGTTAAGCCGTCGGTCCCGGCTGCCATCGGTAGATGACAGTCGTTAAGCCAAGTCGGTGACCTAGGGCGGTTTGAAAACACCGGCCTCTGCCAATCCGCGTTGGAGCAGCGTGGCAAAGTACGATCTAGTCCTCTTCGATGTAAGGGAGACGTATCCCTGCAGTGAGATGATAATATTTTTGAAAACAAAGTTGCCGGGAGCTTGCAAGTTTTCAGAAATATTTCCTTTGAAATTGAATCTTTTATGGAGGTTTTCATCTCTATATCCAAAGAAGAATACAGGAAATCAAGTAAAACCGTGGAAGTCTACTAGTACCACTAATATAATAAAGTAAGTTTGTTGTATGTTTGTTACTCTTCACTCTCAAATGGCTGGGCCAACTTTTATGATATTTGGTATGTAGGTAGCAAATACCTTTGATTAACACATAGGGTACTTTTATCCGTGAGACGTGGTCGCTCACTATGGGCCTCATAAAAAGGTTCGCGGTCACTCAGCGAGCCATGGAGAGGGCTATGCTCGGGGTTTCTCTACGAGATCGAATCAGAAATGAGGAGATCCGTAGCAGAACCAAAATAACCGACATAGCCAAACGAATCAGCAATCTGAAGTGGCAGTGGGCAGGGCACATAGCGCGCAGAACCGACGGCCGGTGGGGCAAGAGGGTTCTGGAATGGCGATACAAGGTGGTCAAACAACCTAAAGAAAGTCTCAGGAAGCCGCTGGATGCAGGCCGCTGCCAGCAGGTCGCATTAGAGGCGTTTGGGAGGGGCCTATGTCTAGCAGTGGACTTCGTGTGTCTGAGATGATGATGTACTTTTATCCTGAAAGGTACGGGATTCCCGTAGGATATGGTCAAAGCCTGATATAGATGGCGCTGCGTACATAAATACACGCAAACAAGTTGCGCGGGTTTCGCTAGTCGTATAACTAACCAACGTAAGCTAAAAACAACTCGAAAATACTATTTCAATTATACTCGTGACAACGAAGTTATCCAGTTTTCACATTAACCAACGCAATACGCCAGACAAAACCAACTAGACACATTCGCGACGTAAAACAAACACACTGCATACAGACTATGTGAAAACTAGTGAATTTTGTAAATGGTCCCGTAAACGAGTCTTTGCGTCTACCTAGGACTCTGCCCATTACAATGTATCATATCATGATAGTGCTATGAATGTGTCAGACAAAAAAATATTCTTTGTATTAAAAAGTATGAGACAATGCCCACTAGCCCGTTCCGTCACCGACCAGCACCGTCGCGTGCCATGCACGGAGCGGCAACTATCGTGGGAGATAATATTTTGCTGACGCTCTACTGGGCATAGTAGAGCGTATCGGGTTGCTTGTCGTGTCTGATCCGTTCATAGCACGGTCATGGTATGATACGTTGTAGTGGGCGGAGTCCTTGACGTGATGATAGACTTGAGCATTCACTTGTAACAGAACGTTTTTATATTTGTCGAACTGAACAACGAGCCGAGCCAAGCATAGAGCCAAATATTACTACGAACATAATGAGCATTCTAGCGAACGCTCTAGTCGATGCTCGTCAAAGATATTCTTCATGAAGATGTCAGACTTGACGGTCGCGTGTGCTGCATTTAGAGAGGGAACGCACGAGCAACTTTATCTCCCGGCAATTTATTTGTCTATGTCGCCGTCTCCTTGCTGCAATTTGAAAGGTGCGCGCACGAGAGCGACAGCAACACAACTTTTTCTCAGTGTTGCCAACATTTTGCGCATTTTGTACGCTTCAAATAAACAATTTTTAACCCTTGCTTTGGCTTATTTTATTTGTATTTATGTTTTTAGACGTTTCTAGCCCTTACTTTGGCGAAATTTGCTCTAATAAAAAAATATAGCTCTTTTTAACTCGTCCGACTGCTCTTTTTCAAAAACCAAGGTGGCAACACTGCTTTTTCTATAAAATTTTACGTTTTAAGTTGGCAACCCTGGAAATTTATTTTGTCGCCGTGCGGGCTCCCGCGGGCAAAAAAGTCTCCCGGGTGTTGCGTCGCTACGTGCGCGCACTTTCATACTAACCCATAGACTTGATGTAAGAGACAAAATAGTTGTAAAGACAAAGTTGCTCGTGCGTTCCCTCACTTATACTCATTGTTTTTTTTTTTTTAATAGAAGATGGTGGCAAACTAATCTGTTTCGTCCTTTCCTAGAATGCTCGCCAGAACGCTCGATAGAATGCTCGCTAAAATGTTCTCGTAATTTTTCTGTGATGTAACATTCGCAAGAATGCTCATTACAAGTGAATGCTCAAGTCTATCAGCACCTTACGGCTACGTTTGACATTTCGGTGGTGCGTCGGTAGTGATCCTACCTTCGGCACCAGGCATAGGTTCGATTCCTCGCAGAATCTCGCTTTCCCGTGGGAATTTTGAAAAATCCTTTCTTAGTACACCCCTAGACGTCATCGTAAGGAACCTACGTTTTAATCTCTAGACCCAGCGGTTTGGGCTGTGCGTTGATATATAGTTAAATCAGTCAGAACTTCCAATTTTATATTATAAGTAGGTATATATACCTGCTTGTATTATGGGCACCAGACAACCTAGCTTACTTTGGGACCAAATGGCACTGTGTGAAATGTGTAGAATTTATTATTTTTAATTAATATTAATATTCTTTTAAGTATTCATAGTAATTTTATTTTAGTACCAATGTACTAAAATAGTACCAATGGGCGCGCCGCCCCGCACTAAACTCCCGCTCTCGTCTGAACTGTGGCGCAACTGTGCATACCGATACTACTTCAACTTTTTATACCACAAAATTGGCAAACAAAGCATACGGCCCGCCTGATGGTAAGCACACACCATAGCCTATGGACGCTTGCAATACCGGGGGTATCATTCACGCGTTGCCTGTAAAAAGTGGAGCTCTGCCTACTCACCGTAGGAACACAACATGGCCAAGACCAGACGGGCTGCTCCGATTTGAGCAGATTATCCTAAAAAACATGACGATTTAGTAGAAAGTGATGTATTCAGTTATTATTTTACAAAAAAAAATTCCTTATCACTCCAGGAACCCTAACTAAACGTGTGTTCATTCAAATGCTTTGATACATGGTAGTCTAGTCTGGCTTGAATTTTTCACTAGTTTTCACCGACGCCAGTGTGAGCCCTCTATTTTTTACCTTTTCAAATGTCAGTCACCCCATAACTTGTTTTTAAAGAGTTTATGTACCGAGTGCATAGCCGCGCATGTTCAAGTTAGTTATTTTCCAACTGGGTCTACTTAATTCTATTAAAATTCGTCGTCCATTCAAGTGTGGTTTAAATTATATGATACTAGCGGTTAAACGCTGGTAACTAGTTACTAGCTGCTGCCCGTAGTGTTACACGCTTTTAATTTTATGCACAGCAGCGCCACCTTTTTTATAAAGTGCCATTGACTGTCAGACTTTTGACCAAATCCTACGGGAATTGCGTACTTTTCGGGATAAAAAGTATCCTATGTGTTAATCCAGGTATCAGCTACCTACATACCAAATATCTTAAAAATTGGCCCAGTCATTTGAGCGTGAAGAAGTAACAAACATACACACAAACTTTATAATATTATTGGGATACTTAATAATTATTATTTCTTTGTGTATTCTCCCCACAATTACCTAATACAAATTACAATCTACCTACAAAAGAATACATGCGATAAAAATAAAATAAACAAGAAGTGCCAGTTTACAAGGAAAAAAATAATAATATTAAAACATTTGTGCAAAAAAAATAACGAAATCTCGAGTAGCATTCAAGTAGAGTAAGTCCAAATATTTGTTCAAATTTTTAAAAAGGTTATACGCTCGGTATAAGCTCTTTCAAAACTATTTGTGAACCTCCATCTATGACGTAATGATCTTTTAGTAATAAGGCCGCCTTATCGTTTATGCACCCAAGCCGTTCCCGATGCCATACCCATATCCATTTTACATTTAAAAAAACATTATTTTTCTTTTTTTTCCAGAAAATAAAACATGCCATGTAGACACAAAGAAAAGCCACTAATGTTATTTACCACTGCATTCCGAGACATCATGTCTCGTCAGCCCCTGTGGGCGCGTATATTTAGTTATAGCACTGGAATATTAGATTTCGTCTCCTTCATCGACTCTATTAACTTTGGTACAAGTGAAAGGAGACAGCTATACTTGCAAAAATATTTCTTGTTAGTCGTTGAAATAAATAGATCTACATTTATCTGTCTATCTAATAACAAAACGCTACAGTGTGTGTCAAAAATAGTTATATTTTCTAGTTTTTTTGTTTCTAGTAGATTTTTATTTAGGTAAACAAGAATTATACTAATTACTAATTAAACAAGATTTTTTTTTTGACAGTATAAGGCTATCATCATCATCAACTCAGCGATAAGAAGTCCACTGTCCATAGACACCCCCCAAACGTTTTTAGCGCGATGTTGGTAGCGGCTACAGGTTATAGATTGTAGTAATAAATAAAATGTACTCGTACACAATTCACACCTCACCACCTGGTCACACCTGGTACCAAATTAAGATAGACTTTACTTGATGGCAGCTAAGTGCGATGGCTTAGGACCTGACCACACCGGGGTGGGGAGTTGGGATACCTCCACGCGGTCCACCCTGGTAACGTCGGCGAGTAATTCCTTAGTTTCTGGAACCAACTCTGGAATTACTTGCCGACGGCCAAATTCCCGACGCGGTGGGTCTGCTCCCCGTGCTCCTGCCTTGGATGGAGTACGTGGGATGCGGACAAATCCGCTCCCCCTTGCATCCGTACTGGTGCTGGGGGTGGAGCGATTGAGGAGACAACCTCGTTAAAAAACAAGAGGTGGAGCCGGCCGCGCTTGGCTCGGCCGGCTGTATGATGAGCAGTGATGGACTCGTTCGCTCGCTGATCCTCCCCAAAAGCGTCTTCGCCCCGACTGGTGTCCGGGCCTACTCCACCCGTTGATACCGGGGCGACCTCCGTATGGTGGAACGCGGAGGCCCTGCAGACAATGGGTCTCGCCAATCCAGACACTGCGGGGCGTTTAGGGTTGGGTCACATGGGCGAATGAGACCACCCTGGAAGAGGGAGTGCGCGGTGACGCAGTGTCACAGAGTCCACTAAGTACGTAGTGGACGCTGTGGCACCTGGAGTGGCGTTGGAGGCGCGGTGGAGGAAGAAAACGTCGTTAAAAAATTGAAGAAGAGGGGCCTGCGGCTCGCAGAGCCCGGCCAGCGGTCGCACGTTGTTGCGACCGCAGAGATGGAGGGGACCCTTGCCCAGCCGAGACGGCGAGCCGGGGAAGGCCCGTCGTCTTGAGGGGGCAATGGTCCTCGGTGTCGGCAGTGCACCTGGATGCGGTGTGCTGCTGACGGGGCGTTCCGGGGAGAGCGGGTCCGGCCAGTTTAACTTTGGCCGGACGGCCCTGACGGGGTCGCGGATGTATCACAGTACCCGTGGCCCCCGTCACTTAGGGGGCGAGTGGCATCCCGTCAGTTTTTTAGTGGTAAGTCCCACAGTCCCCACCATATTCCCCGGGCGGTGGGGCTGCTGCAAAGCATTTTTCTGACGATAATAAAAATAAAAAAAAAGGACCTGACCACACTAGCTACCTACTTTTAGGCGCGGCGATCGCCACGAGCGTTTTTACCACTATTTGACAACCTTTCGAATGCATAGAAAAACAAGATATATTCGCTAAAAAAATCGATCGCCAGCGTAAAGACGTAAAACATAACACAGTGCTTAGTAAGAGTTTTTTGGTCACATTCGAACGTGTTAACGTTTACAAGCCGACCAAAATGTAAAACTGTTTCATATTGTGAATTTATCAGACGCGTGTTACATATTCAAATTAGCGGCCCGGTTACTCACTTCGAAACGTGAGCAAGTAAGCCGCAGAATTTTGATATGTAGCACGCGTCTTATAAATTCGCAACATGAGAGTTCTTCTCTATTTGGTCGGTTTGTTTACGACGACATGATCGAATGTGAACAAAAAAACTCGTACTTAGCACTCTGAAACGGTGTACGGTGAAGGCGCAGAACAGGCGACCAAGCGGCATAACATACGTCATGTATGCCTATGTCGTGCCTGCGCCGCGTCGCTTCATTATAATTTACATCGTGCGTCACGTTCATATATTTTGAATGAAAACGTTTTGAAGTGACATCGAGCCTGTGCGCTTTCGCCGCGCCTTCACCATACGCAGTTTCTGTATGATTCAGGGGCCCATTTCTACTAACACAAATGCACCAATGGACTCTCAACGGTGTCTCAATCGTGTCTCAAAAGAATGCCGATAGTTGTATCAGTGGAATAGTTTTTGACATTTGTTATGGACTTAAACAATAAGTTAAACATTATGTTATTGTTTAATCCATAACAAATGTCAAAAAGTAGCTTGTTGCTAGGGTCTTACTCTGAATGTATATTTTTTTCAATTGTTTAAAAATAAACATTATTGTAACAAAACATATTATTTTACATACCTAATAATTTAATTTTTCACTAAATTCAATTTTATATGAACTTCAAATTAATATTTCAAAAGCATACAACAAATTGAATGAACGCTAAAATTGTATTTAAATTCCAAAAACTTTTGGAATTAAAATAATCAGCCGTGCGTGTATAATATAAATTAATATAAAAATTACTATTTTACATTTTGCATTGCGATGTTATTCATATAGTAATATTTAATTACGTAAAATGTGTATGGTAAGTATGTAAAATTAGTATTTATTATGGAAGGTGAAACACCAAAGTTAGAAACGGTTCGAGAATAAATAAATAAAAAATTATTTTCAAGAGAGGTAGGGAGCGGATAATCCGCTCAAATCGGAGCAGCCCGTCTGGGGAAGGACCTCCACCTTACAGAAGATCGTAGCCAAATGACATTGGTCTGACTGTACTGACTGTACGGACTGACTGTACTATGGGTGACTGCTGATAAATATAATATATTTATATATATACTTAAATACTTTTTTTTGTAAATAAATACTTATTACACATAGAAAACACCCAAACCAAGGCAAACAGACACCATGTTCATGCACAGTGGCGGTACTTCCAATAAAGCCGAAAAGCCGGGCTTGCCCTACTAAAATAGGCAATATAATATAAAAAACTCATTATAGCTTAACTACATTTTCATACTTATTTTTTAAAATCAAAATCGATCGAAATAATATTCAAAAATAAATAATTCATTAGCGCGCCGCGGCCGGCGGATGAACTAAACATGAAGGTTAATTTTTAATACGAACTGTGTTCCCCATCCGCACCGCACGCGGCACTCGCACACATCCCCGTCGACATAATGATGACACAGTCTCGAGCGAGCGAGACAGAGACCGCTAAAAATGGGCTTTATATGCGATTTGTACCGTGCTACACAACGGCTTCAGACTTCTCGCTCTAACGTATGAAAAAACGCACACAAACGTATCTGACGTATCTGTCAAAATTGAACAAATTTCTATGGAAAAATAAGCCTTGATTGCTAATGAATGTAGCCGCGGATCCTCAGCGGCTCAGCGCTGGATTTGATTCGATCGAACTTCATTCATATTATTAGTGTTCATGCGGCTAATTTGTTGTTGTTTTGTGAAAAAATTGACTTTGCATTAAATAACGTGTTTATAATCAGTGAATCTCAGTGAATATTGTTTCGTGTGAAGTGATAAGTTTGTGTGTTTTTACGATTTGTAAACTTAGTAAATGTGAAATCGGATAGATTTGCTGTTAGAATTTATTTTAACAGGTTAGTTAACAACTCTAAAACCTACTCTCCGGACATAAGTAAGTATTATTAACTCTATATTAGAACGGAAAGAGAAATACAATAGTTGGCTGCTCTCGATCTTATATTGTTATTTATTTAAGTTTTGCATATTTTTAACGTAAACTCGTAAAATAGGTACCTACCTATCTCAATCTTATTTCACTCGACCACAATCGCAGTGTTTTCTAAAGATTAATAGATAGGTAGTTATTGACTATTTTGTGCTGTGCATTATGCACAATAAGAATTTGCCTTTTCAAAAATATTATAAATCTAATCCCTCGCTTGGATTAAATAACGCATAATTTTAGAAATAAATTCGATTCGAATTGTTATTATGACGACGACCTCCGTGGCGTAATGGTTACCACGCCAGACCGCCACCCAGGAGGTCCCTGGTTCGATCCCCGGTCGGGTCATGATGAAAAACGAACTTTTTCTGATTGGCCTCGGGTCCTGGATGTTTATCTATATATGTATTTGTTATAAAATATAATATCGTTGAGTTAGTATCCCATAACACAAGTTTCGAACTTACTTTGGGGCTAGCTCAATCTGTATGAATTGTTCCCTTATATTTACCTAATTTAAATCTCGATACGATTTCTAAGATATAAAAAAAAACGATTACATAATTGTATTCTATGAAACTTTGAATAGGTAGCATCAATTCTCTCAAAAAATATAAGTACATACCTGTACCTACCTATCTGGCTTGCCTTGCTATTGAACCCTAGGCACGCCACTGTTCATGCACACAAAATGTTTGTTTTGCGCAAAATTCGAATCCGCGGCCCTTGGGATAAAATCACCATTGCTAGCCACTCGACCACCGGGCCTGTCAAATGTATAACGAGAAAAGAGTCAATTCACACCAGAATGGTAGCGGCCGGCGGGAGTCATCTTTAAATGAGAATTCCATACCTAACTAAAGCTTTAAATTGTACAGTCAGGCAATGAGAGATGTGAGCAGGGCCTTTAATATGATTAAAGTTTTCTAAATATTACATGAAGACTCGTATTTTCAATGATTATCAATATTATTCATCATCATCATCATCATCATCATCATCAGCCTACATTTGTCCACTGCTGGACATAGGCCTCCCCAACTGCACGCCACCGCGCACGATCCTCGGCCACTCTCATCCAGCTCTTGCCAGCCACCTTGCAAAGATCATCGCTCCACCTAGTCTGAGGGCGTCCTACGCTACGCTTACCGATTCGCGGTCTCCACTCAAGAACTCGTTTAGCCCAGCGGTTGCCGGTTCTTCGGCTAATATGGCCGGCCCACTGCCACTTCAGTTTGCTTATCCGGTGTTATTATTCATAGTACCATGTAATTTTTTACAAAGTTTCATAAAAAATTACATTGTATGTAACAAGTGAGAAGAAATTGTTAAATGACAAGAAAGGCCGTAACCGGTTTTCTTTGGCCAATTATTTTACCGGTGCTGGCGATTTTGCTTGTTTCCGAATATAACGTAGCTTATACAGTCTAATCTACAAAGTCTTGATTGACTGACTTAACTATATATCAACGCACAGCCCAAACCGCTGGGTCTAGATGTTAGAAATTTGGAATGTAGGTTCCTTACGACGTCTAGGGGTCTAAGAAAGGATTTTTCAAAATTCCCACGGGAAAGCGAGATATACGCAAACGAAGTTGCGAGGGTTTTATTAGTTAAGTACCTTTACAAGTTACTTAAATGACAAGAAAAACCTGTGAAGGCTTAATTTCTAAAATAAACATTTTCATTTTCTACTCTTTTCACCTCATTCATAGGTTGACTGTACAGCAATCGTTTAAAAATCGATTTGGCTCAATATATTACATTACATAAACTCGCTACAAGTTCCGTACTTGTGCAATAATTGTGCATAGACGATAGAATCAATGTTCAAGCGAGCAATGAGTTAAGGCGAGCTCGCTCACCCGAGTGATCACTGCGAGTGATTACGCACCCATGCAATGCTTTGATTAGTTATCGTAGATCATCTACACTATAATGTATTATTAGCCTAAACTGTCCTACTATAGCGACAACTTGGTAAAGTTTCTCTTGACGGAAAACGTCCAAGGAAAACGACGAAGAGGGGGGAATTCTGTGCGCTGGACGGACCAGCTAGGCTATTCTTGCTCCTGACTTGACACCAATCCTGAGCGATTGGATTGTTCCTCCTCCGACCTCGCTTCGTTTTCCTCAATGCTGAGGGTCGTGACCTCTCTGGAGTACCGCGCTTTGATGAACAATGCTCTGCCATCTACTTCTATTCCCCGCAGCGTGAACAGCTCCGCACACCGTCGTGTCTAAGGTAGCATGGATCTGGTAGGACCAACGCATCAGACTACGGGCACGGGGTCTTTTGCTCTCGATTTTTCCGGTGACTACGAGTTTCTCAAGGTCTATTGGATTGTTACGTTCATCGAAATAATATTTCATCTTATTTAATATTATTTCGATGGTTTCGTTAAGTTAATGTTGAGAGTGTTGGGACTATATCTACTAGCTTTAACTAAAGACAAAATTAAATGAAATCAGATTGTACACTAACAAATTAGTTAATAAAGTATAAAGTTTCAAGAAAACTAAAGAGAAATTTTAAATATATATAAAATTCAAAGTCCTGACTGACTTAACTACATATCAACACACAGCCCAAACCGCTGGCTCCAAATTTGGAATGTAGGTTCCTTACGACGACGTCTAGGGGTGTATTAAGAAAGGATTTTTCAAAATTCCCACGGGAAAGTGAGATTCAGCGAGATATACGCACACGAAATTGAGAGTATTTTACTAGTTTTACATAGAAATTATACTGAATTGAAATTAAAATTGCGACTTGGTTGCAGTGACCTAGCAGATTCGCGAAACCAATAACACCAACTTTTCCGACTCGTTCTGAGACCGAAACGAATGAAGAGCGTTCGTCCGAAAAATTATTCGTGGAGGTCATGTGAGTAATGAGGACTGCGACAGAGGAAGATGCCCACTCCTATACAAAGGCCTCCCTACTATAAGTTCTTTATATTCATGGATTTGAAGAAAGAGTTTAGACGTAAAAATGCAACACGCTTGTTCAATGTATTGGTGGATGCTGTCAGCCAACCACCAACTTAATATAATATTACTAGCAAACCCCGCGCAACTTCGTTTGCATGTATTTCGACGACCTCCGTGGCGTAATGGTTACCACGCCAGACCGCCACCCAGGAGGTCTGGCGTGGTCGATCCCCGGTCGGGTCATGATGAAAAACGAACTTTTTCTGATTGGCCTCGGGTCTTGGATGTTTATCTATATATTATGTATTTGTTATAAAATATAATATCGTTGAGTTAGTATCCCATAACTTTGGGGCTAGCTCAATCTGTATGAATTGTCCCTATATATTTATTTATTTATGTATCCCGCTTTCCGTCTTTTCTTATCGGACGCCTACGTCTCATATAAAAACACACCTTCAAAGACTCGGGTCTCTACGATCAGCAGTTTATTCAATGCGTTGCTATGTCAGTCAGTCATTCAGAACACAGCATTTTTATATATATACATTATCTCATAAACAACAGGCGGTTACGTAAAAAGACATAAAAAATTACAATCAAAAAGTTCAAAATCTCTGTTAAAATATAAGTTAAATCGACGTCCATTGAGTTGAGCTAATGATAGATTGCCGGTTAGAAATATCGGGGAAGTCTAAAATGGAACTAATCAATCTTATATCTATAGGCTGAGGTTTTTTTTACATTTTTAACGTAGGTACTTACTTTTCACTAAATATCGAATTAAACCACATTTGTTTTTTTTTTCGGTTTTTGTAATTTGTTACTTATTAGTACCACTTTAAGAGCAAGTGCTAAGTTTCTTGCCAGTTCTTCTTAGCACAAATCTGCCTTCTGAACTTGTGATAGGAAATTGAATAAAAATATTTGACTTTGAATAATTAATTTTATTTATATGAAATGAACTTTTAAAGAGTACTCCTTTACAGGCACATGCTCTCGTCATGTAGCACATATTATTATTTTGAGTTAAATATTAAATAAATAAGTTATTCTATAAACTACCACCATTTCGGAAACAAAGCAAAATGGCCACTGGGAAAAGAAATGGCGAAAGAACAGTTACGGTCTCTTTTGTCATTCAATTTATATATTTTTAATTTTTATTTACATTGGTAGAACGGGACCCAGGCTGCTGCCAACCGGTCATTCTCCATGTATTTATAAAAAAATATATAAAAATGTAATGTACATTTTTGTCATGTCATGTCATGTACCTACATGTCTTGTAAAATATGAAATTTCGTTGAAATCTGATTAGAGTTACCTAAAAAACTCAATTGTTACTTCTTTTGGAGATCCGGTTTCCCTGCATCTGACTGTACTATAACGCCGACGATACAGCTGTATCTCAAAATAAGTCTTGAAGTAAATTGCATACTTTTTACTCCAAGACTCATCATTATCATTATATCAATCCGTAACAATTCTACTGCGGGGATACGAGTCTGCCTTCTTTCGAAGGAGATTAGAGCGTACTCTGCCACGCTGCTCCAATGCGGATTGGCAAAGGCTGGTGTTTTCAAGCTACCCGAAGACTTGGTTTAACGACTGTCATCTATAGACAATAGCCGGGACCGACGGCATAAAGTGACCTCCGAAGCACGGAGAAGCTCGAGATAACGAAACCCATCCAAACACTGGCTAAGGTCGACGTTGCTTGACTTCCGTGTTCATATTAGAGTGCAACACACAGCGACGAAATCGAGCTCCAAGACTAATTTCTAAAAAACTAATATTTGTTAGCAGTTAAAACCAAACAAAAATAGCCGATGGCATTATTCCGCGATTATGCCCCACCCTTCAGTAGCCGACCCTCATTATTTCCCAGATATCGAGTGCGACCCACGCATAGAATAGATGATAAATAGACGGCACACTTGCTAGAACCTTCGATTGAAGGTCGTGAATAACTAAATAAATACATAGGGACAAATCACACAGATAGAGCCCCAAAGCAAGTTCGAGACTTGTGTTATGGAATACACTCAACGATACTATATTTTATGACAAACAGATAGACGCATTATAGATAATGTCCAAGACCCAGGCCAATCAGAAAAAGTACGTTTTTAATCGGACCGGGACCTCTTGGGTGGCGGACTGGCATGGTAACCGCTACGCAACGGAGGTCATCAAGAATTTGGCACATGTTGATGCAGCGCTCTGATCTCAATCAACGGACTTCTTCATTTCGTTCTTACCACAATTAGTCTCAACTGCGGATAGCTGTTAACGCATTCACTGCCGGTAAAAACCCTAAACCTTCGCCAGGTGCCGCACTTTTCAGTGTGCCGTAAACGCACAGGTGCGTTTAACCAACTATTACCCAGTGCCTCAAACGCACATATGAGTTCATACTATTTTGACATTGATTTGTTCCATATGGTACCAATTATTCTAACAAGAGAAACGCCCAGTCTAGGGAATAACATATTAAACATAAGTGGAGCATAGTAGAATTAATAGAACTCGCATGTGCGTTGACGATGCTGGGCGAAGCTCGCAAAATATATGAACTCACAGACTCGTTCAAGACACTGGGTGAAAATAAAAAAAACGCATATATGCGTTGCCGGCAGTGAATGCGTTAATAATGTTTTCAAGTCACCTAACGATCACTGACTTGACGACTGTAACAGTTGAGGCCTAGCTTATTAACAAGAGTTATCCTCGGTCCGTTTTGGATGTTAGACGGAGAAAGGATTTTTCAAAACTCCCACGGGAAAGCCGGATACACGTTAACGAAGTTGCTAGTTATTATTATAAAAGTGAACAACATAAGTCAAGTTACCTTACCATCAAGTAACCAACCAGAGTCAAAGATAGGGATAGGTTGATATGGATATGTTACCTTTCTCTATTAAAACAAATTAAGTACCTAATATGCTTCTAAGGTGCATGAAATTATACCTCTGCATCAATATATTCAGTGACCATGGTCAGATTCCTATATTTCGCAGGCCCGCCACGTTCACAGCCCTAGCACGTACACAATTCCATCGAATTGATCCTCAAATCAAATTACAGTTGAAATCATTGTATGTTATGTTATTGGAATAAAATGTATGCTAGATCATAAATGTGAATATTGTCAGTCCTCTAAAAATTCGAAACGAACTGAGCGGAAGAACTACCGGGAAGGTTCATAATAGTTGTGAAAATTTTCATTTATAAGCAATTCGGAAGAAACCCGATGTTTTAGATTAGCTGAAGTAGTGTCAGGTATGATATGAAAGTTGAATGAAGGCCGTCCGATAGATTTTTTATAATTTTAAAAGGAATATGAAATTCTGGGTAAATATCTAAAAACCCAAATATTTCGTAAACCACTAGACTTCGCCCATACATAGAAGTGGTTCAATTTGAAGATTTTGAGCCCCCTAATACGCATGTTCCGGATATGTCATGTTTAAAAAAAATTACAACCTGTAGTTTGAAATTAAAATATGTAAAACATTAAAAAAAAAGTATTGATTGAAAATAAAAAAATAATCAAAATATCTGTGATGTCCAACACATCATTAGCAGAATAAAGATTATTGTAAGAATGCAAATAAACAAAACAACGAAGTTAACTACATAAATCTGCGTGTTATATATGCAAAAGTTATGGGTAAAAGAGAAAATTGTGGAGTTCCGTGAAATATGTTGTAGGAAATTGAATCGCGACTTGTGATCGCCGCCTGTGCCCGCCACTTTGTCAAATAACCTATTTTGAACAATCATTCTTAGAAGTTTTTATATTGCTTGAAAAATAATGTGCTATTCATCAAATAATGATAGGGTTTTTTAGGATTCCGTAGTAAGGAAACCTTTTAGTTTTGCTATATCCATCTCTGAGGTCTAACTCTATGGCGCTGCACAAACGTACACAATTTTTGTTGCCGGCTACCGACACCGAACACTTTTTCATCGTCATGAGTATGCGTTAAGTGGAAGCGACTGGATACAAAAAATGTTTACGTGTGCGCAAGAAGTAGATGGTTTCATATTGGTTCTATAGAAATCGAATATTCATCGGTAGGTTGTATCTGACACAAGACACAAAAGTGTCCACGTTTGCGCCGCCGCTAAGAAGACTCATAGTAGGCATAGTGCTACAAAGGTCTTTATGAACGTGGCCGAAATTGGAACTACAACTCCCGTTCATATTGTATGTCATTTTTGACAGTTCAATTTTGACAAAATGTATGAAAATATGCCACAGTAACGCCGTCCTACAAACGTCACTCGTCACTCACGTCCATAAACATCCTTCATTATCTGATTTGCCCATGGAAGTAATAAGTACTACGCAGTATTACTTATTACTTCCATGGATTTGCCTAGCAGTATGACAGTCGTTGTAGTCACAGTGATTCTTGTAGCGTCTAATATATTGGTACCACCCCTATACTGCTAGAGTTCATAGACGGCGGTAACCATTTTCCATGAAATGACACGTTTGCTTGTTTGTTTGTCGTATGATAATAAAAATGGATAAAAAATAAAAATTTGTAAGATTGTATAGTCATATGATAAAATATAGGGTGTGTGCAAATTTTGTTCCGGAAGTCGTGAAATGTGTGTCTCCTAACTAATCCAAGTTTTGAATAGTTAAATGGTGCTTGGTACATTGATAACGAAACATTAGACGTAACTAAACCTATGAATTAATGTTAATGTACCGTATCTGCGTTTAGTTCTGAACGACTCTCGCTTAGTGTAGGGTCAGACTAAAAGTGGGGGTATAATTTTTCACCATCTCAATCTTAAGAAGTCCACTGCTGAACATAGGCCTCCCCAAACATTTCCAGCGCGACCGGATGGCAGCAGCATGCATCCGACGGCTTCCTGCGACGTCCCTAAGGTGCCGACTGACGCCGATCCCACTGGGCGCGGTCTAGCAGTCCGAGTTCATGATTCTGCGTTCCGCGTTCACTGTAACCTATGTGGTGCCTCAGAATCTTACACTCCAAAAGCAGTCAGACTGCGACGAACTCGGAACTCTGACCGCTAGACCGCGCACAGTGGAGTCGGCACGTTAGGTTGACTGACCACCTTGTAGGCGGCTTTCTGTCGCCTTCGGTTCTGCGTGCTATGTGCCCTGCCCACTGCCACTTCAGCTTGCTGATCCGTTTTGCTATGTCGGTTATTAACGTTCTGCTACGGATATATTCATTCCTGATCTCGTAGGGAATACCGAGCAAAGTTCTCTCCATATCCCATCCCACTAATGTTATAAAGGCGAAAGTCAGTGTGTTTGTTACCATCTTCGTGTATTAATACCCCTCATTATGTAGCAGTTGCATAAATAACTATTTTTATGCGCGACAGTACTAATTCTGCCGTAACAAGAATCTGTCGTAAGCAGAATCTGTCCAAACCAGAATCTGTCCTAAGACGAATGAGGGGCTCCAATGGCTGGGCCAATTTTTATGATATTTGTTATGTAGGTAGCTGATACCTTGGATTAACACATAGGGTACTTTTTATTCCGAAAAGTACGCGATTCCCGTAGGATTTGGTCAAAAGTCCGATAGTCAATGGTGCTTTATAATGCAGATGGCGCTGCTGTGAATAAATACACGCAAATGTAGTTGCGTGGGTTTCGCTAGTATGATATAATTTTTCAGTTACACATTATCCGGACTCGCGATGGATACTGGTTCGACCCAAAGTAAGTCTTGAGCTCCGAAGTTAGAGTTTGCCACTATCAACTTCACATTCAATATATAGGATATTTCTTTTTCCCTGTATTGTGATAAAGGACCCGCCAAATAGAATTTAATCGCGTCTTAGCTATTCTTAACACAAAAAGCATTTTACATCGCAAAGTGCAGGAGATTAGTCTTGAAAGGGTCGCACAAACAAAAGTAATGCCCGGAATATAAATAATGTAAGTGGGGAAAGAGGGAAACAGTTGTAAAAATATTTCTAAGGAATTTTGTTAGAATGAAACAAAGGGCGGAGTGCGGTGATAGTCCAGTGGTTAAAAAGCTTTTTAAACGACTGCTTTCTACTTCAAATCCTGGTGCGGGCAGATAAGGAGACAAACTGCAGATTTTAGAGTCAACCAATGATACGTGGTTCAGGTCCAAATTTACCAAAACCTGAACCTAATGGAAATACTAAATTCACTCGGTTCTCGAATATCCTAACTTGAACCGCCATAGAAAAAATTGTGACGATTCGAAAGAGCTTATATTAGGCCTATTTGAATAAAATATTTTGAATTTGAACATGTTTCCCCCTAGTCCGCTTCACTTACTGCTTCGGCTGTCATCTATACCTACTTAATTTATCTGTCATCTGTCAAGTATGTGATAAGGTCCTAAGGTCTTGGCCCCATCACCACCACGGTACGGCACCGTTAACGGCGCGGCCTGCACCGCCGCCGCCATGACACGGTACGGAACCGTGCCGCGTCCGCGTGCGCGTTTACTAAAAGTCATTTCACAGTGGTCCATTGTGAAATGCAATGTGCGCGTTTCGTCAGCTCTGACCGACGACGGCACGAGTTTCACGAACGGCGCGTTTGATCGCGTGACTATGACACGCAGCTACTACCTAGTGAAACAGGCGCGTGCGTCTGGACGGGCGGTGCGATTCAAACGCATGACTCTGCAATCAACCTAAGTGAAGCTCGACTGCCTGTTGTTGCTTGCCTTATTAGGAATAAACGTTTGTAAAATAAAATACAATAAAAGAAAATTAATTTTTGAAATTATATCAATCATCAAGGCCAACAATTAGTAAGAGTATTTTAATGAAAAGATCCATTACTGGAAGGTACAGCATAAAAGCACCATACGCGTAGTCTTCCACATCTATTTCTATAGTTTTTCCACCAAATATCATCTGTAGCTGTATTATTATAAACTGAAAAGTAAAAATAATAAAATTAATCACCTTTTTAATTATAGTCATGGGTACACCTGTACGCCTCTATAGCCGAATACGCGCGTCCGGCTTATTTTAAACGCGCAGAGCGTGTAACAGAAATTATGTTGCGCAATTCAGTTTAAGTTCAAAAATTTACGCCCGACTGAAGTTCGGTTGTATACGTTATAACGCAACATAATTTTTTATTTTTTTTTATACATTCTTTCTTGAACTCAGTACTGGTATGTTAAAAAAACACACTACATTGCAGGCGTAATATCGCTGAACATCAGTGGCGTCTTTCGGTAAAGTGTGGTTGACGGCAATAAATAAATAAATACCTATATAGGGACAAATCACACTTGTGTTATGGGATACTATATTAATGAAAAATACATATTATAGATAAACATCGAAGAATCAAAGAATTTTTTGGCAAAAAAAACCTTTTTGTCATCATGACCCGACTGGGGACCGAGGGATTCGAACCCGGGACCTCCTGGGTGGCTGTCCGGCGTGGTAATCAGTACTCCACGGAGGTCGTCATGGAATAGAAAAGGTACCTACATTTTTTATGGAAGAGGTTAGCAAACAAGCATGCGGGTAACTTAATTATAAGTGATGACCGCTAGTGACACTTGGAAGAGGAAATAAAATGTAATAGGTGAGCAGATAAGCAACTGGCGCGACGGCTGGATTGCTGCTTCACACCGATATTGTGTATCATAAACGCACTAAAAAAGTAAAAGTCTTAATACAATTTTATCAATCTTAGTTTGTAAGGATGTTCCGCGAGCGGGAGACCTGGAGGCCTGAAATACAGGTTTCACCTAGTTTAGGCTCCAGTCCACACCATTATAAACATTATTCATCATAATTAAGTAGTTCTTACATATAACCTATTGTAATTAGCTTTTAAGTAGTTAACACTGTGGAAAATAAATAAACATTATTATTATTATAAAGGTACATACTGCACATTGGACAAGGGCTCCTATGAAAAGAATTGCCATGTGTAACATCTTTATTTTCACGCCCATCACAATTGAAACAAAAAAATACAACAAAAAAGCGCAACCAAGCACGGTAGCGAATACAATAACGTAAATTAAATATTTCGTAAAGTCGAACTGAAAAGAAAATTGACAGTGAGAAAGTATTATACTACCTTACTTCTAAGATGACACTTCGGCTGGCTGATATCCGAGTTTATGCGTTTGAACCGCACCACCACCGCCCAAACGCGCACGCCTATTACATTAAAATAGTATCTGCGTTTCATAGTCACGCAGTCCAAACGCGCCGTTCGTGAAACTCGTGCTTTGCAACGAAATGCGTGATACTAATGGGTCTACTACACCTAACGAGTACAGAATAGAATATATGAACATTTTGACGGGTGTCTCGGCAGCAGAGTGGCGAGACAGTCACTAGAACTACGATCATATGTACCGAGCACTCGGCTGAGGGCACTGTCTCGCCACTGTACTCGTTAGGTGTAGAAGACACATAAGACTCGCGCATCTCGCTGGCGTCACTCTGAAACCAGCCTTAGTGGATACTTTCAATACACCTACAAGCTGCTACAGATCTTTTAAACTACTTAACAGATTTTAATGCAGTTTTCAGTCTCTAAGAGAATGGTTTGTATGTATAAAGGCGCTGTCCCACTGCTGCGCACGAAGAGGCTACGCACGTGTGTTAAGCTTTGCTTTGCAAGAGGATGTACGTGATTGTGTCCACTGCAACCCACGGACACGTTAACCATCAAGTGACGTCATTGATACACGCGTGGCTTGCTCAACATAGCTCAACGCTGTCAACGCCATGCACGCAGTGAATGCGGTACACAGCTTGTTCCACAAAGCGTGCACATCGCTGCGCACGCTGTGCACGAACTCCGACACCAACCAAAAACTATGACAATCGATGCGTAGTCTCTCCGTGCGCCGTGGTGGGCCACGCTACAGCTGTACGTAGTCGTGGTTTTATATTCGTGTATGGCTTATACTGCACGCAGCTGTAATGTGCCACGTGGCCCGCGTGTTCATGCGCAGCAGTGGGACAGCGCCTTAAAGCTGGGACTCTAACGCGTGTGTTTTGCCCTATACAATCAATAAAAACATGTTAACATTCAACAAAAGCGTCTACACAAAACTTTGATTCAAAACACACTGATAAAGGGCTGAGCACACCGCATGTAGCGCAGCACACGCAGCGCTGTGCTGCGCTGCATGCGGTGTGCTCAGCCCTTTAATTTGTACAGTCAGGTGTAAGTTGAGCTTTACACTTACATTACAATTGGCTCTTATAACATAGAACTTTTTACAGGGTCGGCAACGCGCGAGTGATACTCCCGGTGTTACAAGCGTCCGTAGGCGACAGTGACCGCTTACCATCAGGTGGGCCGTAAGCATGTTTGCCACTTTAGGGGTATAAAAAAAAAGGAAAAAGTCCGATATGTAAAGGTTGACATGCTTTTGACTGTACTATTGGTGTTGGGGATTTCTCCTTATTACATTGCAATGTTTACTTACCCCAAGACACGCTATCATAATACAGACAGAGACCACAAGAGTCGTTATTATTAATGCGTATATCACTAATAATGCCCTGATCCGTGCCGTCAACGCCGAGGTCATTACACTCATACATACGACCTGCAACGCAAACCTTCTTATTAATAACTAGCGTCGGCCCCGGCTTCGCACGGGATTTAATAGAGATCGCATTTTTTTTAAATAAAAATATAGCCTATCGTCGACGATACTGCAAAAGCGCTGATCTACCATTTGCACTTGTGCTAGATTTTTCCCCAAAAACAACACTGTGCCAAAAGAGTTGTTACTGTATGTGTGTCAAAATTTATAATAAAATCCCACAAAAATATAAAACGGGCCCAATTGCGCCAATGACTAAGCTCCTACGGTCATGGTTGATCAGCCAATGCTTCTATAGTCTTCAGGAGTTTTACAACCATAAGTTTGCATGCTAACAAGTGTTAACAAAATAGTGAACCAATAATATATTTATTTTGAGACCTTTTATAACCTATTTTCTGCAAATAAACGCTTTGAGTTTGAGTTTGAGTTTGCAATAGTGCGTAACTACAAGGTTGACTACTTTCCAGGAGAAAAAAAAACTTTATAATTTAAGTAATTACAATGGTATTCGCGTATCGCGCTATTGCCGCAAAGCGGCAGAGAGCTTCTGATTGGCTTATTCAAAGTGGTGTCTTCAACACAGCAAAAGGAGACTAGGACCGCGTGACGCGCAAATTTGAATTTCGTTACTGTTTGCAATTCCGCGGTATTGCAAATGGTAGTTCAGCGCTATTGCAGTATCGTCAACGCTATGTCACTTCAAATAAATCAAAGGAAAAAAAACGTTCTTACGGCCAAAAGAAGAAGAATGTAGCCACATGGCGCATTTCTTGCGCATTGACAGCATGCAAAAGCGTAATTTAAGGCTAGTGTACCAATACTGTGGAAAAATAGTAAGAACTAAATAAATAAAAAGTTATAATATAAAAAACTAAAAAAACCTTCATAAAAACAACTAAAAAAAAAAGATTTATACGTGTAAATAATCATACCTAAAAGGGACACTTGGCGCAAAAACTAAAAAACTTAAGAGAGGTAGCGCACAGTGAATAAGGGTGTTACTCATAGATTTATATATTTTTTCATACGCGTTTGTTAGAGCGAGATAGATAGGCGAGACCATTCTTCCTATACACGCTATCGGGCTGTATCGGCCTGACGTCAGTCATGGTAAAAACAAATCCCACTTATTTTTACAGAATTTATGGTTTTTAAGTGTAGTTTTGTAATCACTTCTAATTAACAAATTAGAAGTGATTACATATGGTTACCAGTGCAGTGCCTAGATGTAACTCAAACAAAAAGGTAAATCCACAAAATTATATATCTTGCTTGCACACATGTACATTACACGCACACTAGTGTATTTTGTTTTTGGTCTTGCCTCAATCAAACCATTGCCGATCTATACGTTAGTATAACATATACTAAATCTATGGTGTTACTACACCATTCGATCGATTGACGATCAAAAGTGAAATGGAACAGTCGACGTCGACGATCGACAAAAATTGTTAAGGTAACAATTGACGATCAACGTCGATTGGTCTATTCTATTACCGTTTGTTGCCGTCGGTTGATGATCGATCGATTAGTGTAGTAACACCCTATCCGCTCAAATCGGAGCAGCCCGTCTAGGGGAGGATATCCACCTTACGGAAGATCGTAGCCAAATAGCATTGGCCTCGGCCATGTTCCAGCCATGTTGTGTTCCTACGGTGAGCAATCCAGAGTTCCAGTTAGGGGGGTTGGTAGGGTTGGCAACGCGTGAGTGATACCCCCGGTATTACATACGTCTATAGGCTGCGGTGATGCTTACCATCAGGCGGGCCGTATGCTCGTTTGCCAACTTTGTGGTATGAAAATAAAATAAACTGTAGCCAAATAGCATTTGTTGGTCTCGGCCATGTTGTGTTCCTACGGTGTCGGACTGTAAGGTCTCCAAAGCTCCACTTTCTACAGGCTTAGAAATATAACTCTAATACCCCTAATATACACAACTTATGTAAAGGTTTTTCAAATCATATTAATATTATAAATGAGAAAGTGAGGTTGTTCGTTTGTTTGCTTGTTATTCCTTCACGGCTTGACTAAGCAGCTGATCATTATGAAAATTTGTATACATATTGTGAGGGGTACAGAGCCCAACATAGGCTACTTTTTATCCCGTAAGTACCTATATCATTCCAATGGGGGGAAAAAATCGACTACAGATGGCGCTGCAAAACTATTAATGTCGGTCAACAGATGGCGCCACAAGTCGCGCTATGGGTTGTTTTTCTCAAACGAGATCTATGTCATAAAATTAACCGCCAGCGAAGCCGCGGGGAAAAGCTAGTAATAGATAAAATAAAACTCACCATCCTCCTACCATAAAAAATAAAGAATATTTTCTAAATATATCTCTGATTTCGTCACTGTAAACAAACAAATTTTTTTTAATCGTCACCTTTTAAACAAAAATAAGCATGTATCCAAATGAGATCATTTGGTAGACGGTGCTACAGTCACATTGTCTTTTTAGGCTAATTTTCGTATAGTGTCACTAGAAACATTGTGTAGGGGGTTAAAAATAATCATTTTTTACTTATTGACTGAATAAGGCTAGGTTTATATGAACGCGCGGAGCCGCGCGTCGCCGCGCGATTGGGGCATTCACATTATGGCATATGTACGGCGGCGCGCGGATCGGAGCGCGCCGTGCGTCGCCGCGCGGTTGGGGCATTCACATGATGGCATATGTACGGCGCGCGGGTCGGAGCGCGCGGTACCGCGCGGTAATGTAGACGATAATCATCGTTTACTTTGGTCTTGTACCGCGCAGTCATTTGAACTTAGCCGAAAAAGACCTGCTAGGTTACTCTGCATAACAATCGCGATTTTAATTTCAATTCTGTATAATTTCAAATGCAAAATTAACAGCAAATCCTAATTCGTACCATTGAAATTTTGTACTTTACTAACTATTTGGTTAGCATACAATCCGATTTCATTTAGTTTAGTATTTAGTTAGCGCTAGTTTAGCTGTAAAGAGTACCTAAAATTAACAATCCAATGGCGATCGTGCGGAATTATCTTCAAGAGTAAGGGGGCTTTTAGGATTGAATTACACAGACACGGCATATGGTGAAGGTGCGGCGCAGCAGGCACGATGTCCCTTCAAAACGTTTTCATGCAAAATATATGAAAGCGACGCGCGACGCAAATTATACTGAGGCGACGCGGTGCAAGCGCGACACTGGCATGCATGTCGTATGCCACTTGGTCGCCTGGCCCGTGCCTTCGCCGCGCCTTGACTCTACCTCTTTTCCGTAGTAATTCAAGCCTTCGACGGTTGTTTTTTTTTTGGACAAATCACACAGATTGAGCTGGCCCCAAAGTAAGTTCGAGACTTGTTTTATGGGATACTAACTCAACTATACTATATTTTATAACAAATACATTTAAAGATAAACATCCAAGAACATGAAAGTGTCCATGCAAAACATCGAAATACGTAGTCCTAAAAAGACATTACTAGTTAGAATAAGGTCCAAAACTGGTTAGAATTCAACGAAACGTTAGTACGTAATTTAGAAATTTCGCTTCATGGTATGGCATGGAGGCATGGTAGATAAAGAGGAATAAGAATATGAAGAACAAATACAGGCTTACGTATTTATCACTGCGACGTTAAAAAGAGCTGTTAATATGAGTTGTACGACGACTATTGACAAAGTGACCTTTATAAAATAATTTCTCGAGTCCTTGTCTGCTATTGCCAGCCCTCCAACAGGTTCGTCATTTGCTACAAAAAAAATATTACTTACTCAAAAGATTCAAAACTTATATTCAGCGAATAAATAAATAAAGGACAAATCACATAGATTGAGCTGAGCTAGCCCCAAAGTAGGTTAGAGACTTGTGTTGTGGGATACTAACTCAACGACACTATATTTTATAACAAATATATACATAGATAAACACCCAAGATTCAAGCCAATCAGAAAAGTTTGTTTTTCATCATGACCCGGTCAGTTCAAAAACAAACTTTTCCCGGATTCCCGGAACCTGGGTGGCGGACCGTCATGTAACCATTACGCCACGGAGGTCGTCAAATGTACTTACATCCACCCCCTATCAAACTTTGGAAGATTGACTGCGGTTCCTGACGTTCCTGTGCATTGCCTTGGTTACCACGAATAGCATTCAGGAAACCTGGTTGTTGTTGATTATTTTGTTGATTTCCAAATAGATTAAATTGTACCCAAATATGTTTTAATCCTGTCTTTTTATAACCTGTAAATGAAATTTTGTATTCAGATAGAAGACCTTCCTTCACATTTTTTGGAGTGGTAGAGCAATCATTACGAAATGGGCTGGCTCGACCGGGGAAGTACCACCCGCTCACAGAATATTGACGTGAAGCAGCAATGCGTTTCGTTCGGTGAGTGAGAGATCCGGAAGCCCAACTCCTTCCCTATCCTTGGTGGACAACGCATTGGTAGCGCCCCTGGTGTTAGATGTCCATATGCGGCGGTGACCGCTTTCCATCAGGTGGCCCGCTTGCTTGTTTGTCTACTGTATGACATAATAAAATAAAAAAATAAAAAAACATACACGTTCTCTTATTACATACTAGCTGCTCCCCGCTGTGTTACCCGCGTTTTATTATACTCAAACGTTTTTAATTTTATATAGAGCAATGCATCTACAGCGCCATTTGACTATCAGATTTTTTTCTCTTCTTACCCGTGGCCATTTTGCTTTTGTTTCCGAAATGGTAGTAGTTGATTAATTTATACAAATCATTTATTTATTAGTGTATACTCTGACAAGAGAACGTGTTTTTGAAAACCTATTCTCTGAATAAAGGTTTTGAATTTGAAGCCTTTTGACCAAATCCTGCGGAAATCGCGTACTTTTCGGGATAAAAAATACCCTATGTAATCCAAGGTATCAGCTACCTACATATCAAATATCATAATTGGCCCAGCCATTTGAGCGTGAAGATGTAACATTCGCCTTTGTAATATTAGTAGGATATTATGTAATCCATATTATTATTAAATAAGTTACCATTTCGGAAACAAGGCAAAATGAAAAGAAATTACGAAAGAAATCCATTTACGGCCTTTTTTGATATTCAATACCTAATTCTGTATCCTTTTCATTGTCTTGCGTTAGTTCATTATCAATATTAATTACAGTACTTTCGTTATGTTTTTCTTTCAATACTTGTCTACTTGATTTTGTTTCTAAAACATTGTCACTATTCGTTTCTTCTCGACTGTCTTGTATCATCTTTGGATCACTCATTTTATTAAATAACAAAATATCATCTAAAACGTGTAAATTATCAGTAAAAAATCTATTAGCAAAAGTATGTAAATTTTTTAATGTCTTTGTCATTCATCGTTGACGTAAAGCATCCAAAACCCGGAGTATTTTTATTTTATTTCTTTATTTATGGTACTATAGGCTCGGCACAAACGGGCTTCGATCACAGCCAAAATTGGAAGGCCCGTACATACACCGCTGTATCGAGTGGCTGCCAAAATACACAAAATGTATTTAATCAGGAGAAAATTGACAGAGTATGAAGTATTGAAAGGACTTCGGCGAGTTATTTGAATAATACATTTTTACATACTGTTGTTAAATAACAAAATATCAAGCGCAGTGCAATGTTTTTCATTGATTCAACAAGGCTGTTATATTTAAATATCGCCCTCTAGTGCACAAATTTTGTAGTGCCCAACAGGGTCCAATGATACTACCTTAATAAGGTCATAGTCAACTTTGTGACCCGTGAATTGTCGTTTTTTTTTTGACACGCATTAAAGGGAATCGCCCTGATTGGTTGGTATTGTACATAAAGTGCTACAATGGTATTGGAACTACAAATCCCGTTCATATTGTATGTCACTTTTCGATAGCCTTTGACAAAAAGTATGAAAATATGCCACAACAGTAACGCCCTCCTACAAACGTCACTCACGTTCATAAATACCATTGTAGCACTGTACATAAGTTATATAGACAATCGTGTGGATGTTTGCACGATGATCGTGCCGATTATAGATGATCACACAACCAACGTCATTGCTAATAATGTATATAACCAAAGACCTAACATACGCGCTCTACATAACGGACGATCCGTCTTCTACGAGAGCGCGTAGACTGGCGTCGTAGACTGGCGTCGTAGACTGGCGTCGTAGACTGGCGTCGTAGACTGGCGTCGTAGACTGTAGCGGTGACGTCAGACTACGCCGTAGTCGCTCGTAGCCAAAGATGACGCCGCGCGTCATTCTTAACAAGACAGATTTTAGTATCGCATTGTGTTAAAAAATCATTTTAATCATACTAATGAAATTAGGCTTGTCTGGTCAAACCTTTCTCGTTATCAACTACTTATTTCTATTCCACAAAACCACTTAAAACATTTTTCCAAGTTTATTAAGTACAAAGTTATATTTCTTTTAAGTCAAAGACCCGTTCTAAAACCAAGCTTTTATTGTTCTTATTATACCCAGAATTTTGTTTACAACAACCTTTTGCAGTTGCAAAAGTTGTTACGGCATTTATTGCTTTATTCTTGCTTAAGGGGAAGGTTTTAAAAGTCTGTATAAAAAGGCAATTAGTTTATGAAATTGGCAGGCTCGACCGGCAAAACACAGTGATCTATTGAAAAAAGTAACCAAGGTATAGAAATAATAACAAAATTTCTAATTAATAGGTACTAATGAAATTACAATAACGTACACTTCAACTTTCATTGTGTCTATAAAAATTTGGATATTTTTTTATACCACAAAGGCAAACAAGCATACGGTCAGCCTGATGGCATAGAATAAGTAATAGCCAGAGGTAGAATGGACACTCTCCGCCCCGCACCGGATCGTGTTACCGCACCCCTGCCGCACCCGAGGAGCCCTCGAGGCGCCCTCAGTCGCAAAGGTGTGCGTTTAGTGAACGAATGTGTTTACGTGTGCGCATACGTGTGCACGTACAGACGACATTGGCCTATGTAGTAGTAATAGGTGATTATTTCACGCGCGTTGTATGGAGTGTCCGGGCTGTGCTGATGGTAAGCCGTCACCGTACTCACGCGCGTTACCAACTCTTCAAACCCCCTCAAGTGGAGCTCTGGAGACCTTACTCACCGTAGGAACCAATGCTATTTGGCTACGATCTTTTGTAAGGTGGGAGGTCCTTCCTCAGACGGTCTACCTATGTATAATGTGCCTATATAATAATGTCTTATTTTGTGTATTGACCAGTTTTGTGAACTATGTACATAAATAAAAATTCTAGGAAGCGTGTTTGTATAACGCGTAGTTGTCATCTCGGATGGTACAAACATTTTGCTGTCAGCGCCGACGGTCAGCATGCTGTCAGCACGACTATTATATAACCAACCTCACTTCCTGACGTAAAAAAAAATACCCACCGCTTGAATTCCAGGTTCTAGGTCTCTAGGTTCACAAACCTACTAATCCTACTTTTCAAGTTCTACACTACATAACTTTGTTACAGCGTTTTAACTAAGTTTCACCTTTATTGCGTCTCAGGGTTCCGCCATAAAACGTATCTACGAAGTTTTCCTAATTATACTGGTTAGGCTATTAAAGATTCCCTGATAACTCTCCCCCATCAGCCTTGCAAAGTTATTGTCGTTTAGACTTGCCTGTTTGCTTTATAAAATAAAATAAATATAACCATTTTCATTTTGTTAATCTTATCAAAATAAGTCTTTCCCTTCTCCTCTGTCCGGTCTCCCCTCTGCAACCCCCTCTGATTTTTGTTTATTAATTTCATAGCCCTCTCCCCCTCCCCTCCCCCTCGTATTAATAAACAAGGGTGATTTTTTATTACTTACAAAATTAAACAATTAATTAATTTTTACCCTTTTTACTGTAACTTATAACTGATAAGTGAAAACCACGTAAAAATTCTTTTTTGAAGCATTTTTTATCACCATACAAACATTACCATTTTTTTTAAATCATGGATAATGCACACAACGCCATCTAGTCCCTAGCTAAGCAAAGCTAATACTAGATCATAATATGCATTAGGTATATACATGCTTTTTTGTAAATAAATAATTATTATAAATAGAAAACAACCAGACCATGACAACCAAATGCAGTTGTAATTATTAAAATAAATTAATTAAAAAAAGGACAGGTTACACTCCAGGAGTGCCGGCAGAAGTGAAAACTTAAACATCAACGTTGTGCATTTTTGAATATTTTGGAATGGTTATGGGAATCTTACGCTTTTTCGATCAGGCTACGGATCTGATGCGAGTTTAACATTTTAAAACTAAAAAAAGTGCCAAGCGCAGCTAAAGAAGTTTTCACTTCAAAAATAAATACAATGTTCATGCAAACACCATGTTTTTCTCGAGCGGTATTCGAATCTTGGGATAAAGTAATCATTGCCAGCTACTCGACCACAGTGCCTGTCGAACCAAAAGTATTTCAGTAAAAACATTCCCCTTAACAAGATATGCCAATGTTAATAAGGGTCGATATTGTTTGTAACAGTATAGATATAACCCAATTGTTTCGTAACGATCTTGGAAATGCGTTCGTGGAATTCTCACCCCTAATTTCCAATTTCTAGTTAGTGTTGTTTGTTTATTTCAATTAGTTGAAATTCCCTTGTAAATTGAGATGTTTGTACTATTGTTAAATGTACATTTAAGTCGTGTTTCGTCAAAATAGCTTATTATTCAGAAATAAAAGATATCAGTTTACCTAAGAAATTTCGACCGCTTTTGACTGAGTAGAATAGCAGTTTTACAAAAAGTCTTTATTTTTAAAATCTAATAAATATAATTCCATTTCATTACAGACATACCCCCTTACTAATAAACGTTGTGTAATGCGTGTATAGTTAAACAATGTTTTGTCACTTTCACACTTCATTTAATTCTCCTCAAGAAAGACAGTGACAAAACAGTGTTGTATAACTATTTACTCGTTACACAACGTTTATTATTAAAGGGGTTAGTATGTAAAAAAACTCCAAATAAATCGTCTGATTTAAAATATAAAACAACTAGCTGTTACCCGCGGCTCCGCCCGCGTGGTCAAGTAACTGGAAATTCACCCCAAAAGAAAAAAAAAGAAAAAATATTGATATAAGCAACTTATAAAAAGAAACGAAATCCCACCAAAAACATTTTTCGTATCGTCGTAATAATACGATACGACTATGAAATTATAACTATGAAATGCAAATATTTCCTAACAATCGATCATCATTCGCAGTGGAAAAATGTCGTTAATACGACTGAAAAAGATCTGATAACTTTTTGACAGTGCGAGTCATATGGTCTCGTCTTGGCTACATTTTACATGAAAATGTTTTTGGTGGGATTAGTTAGTATGGATGTGAAATAAACATATGAGTCGATTGCAAATCATTTTTCGTTTTTGTTTTGAAACAGATTTTAATTCCACATAAGTCTCAGGACTCAGGATATTTCTCTTTTTCTTCTTTAGGCTAACAGTGACAGCTATAAGTTTTGTGTCATTAACTGTAAAAGGGCGTTCCAGGAACTGGCTGTAGAGCTGATAAGTATAGTGACTACTTATCAGCTTTACAGCCAGTTCGGGAAACCCAGCCGTTGAACGAAAATATTTCTATAGGCAAATATTAATTCAACCTATAAAGCTTATAAATTATAATTAATTTACTTTGTTTTATGTTTTCGATTGCCGTCAAACACAACAAAGGATTTCCTTTTATAAGGACTTTTTTTACGATTAATATAAAATTATTCCCAAATTTTCCCCTCCCTAATGACGTCTAATCGTCTTTTACTTTGATCAAAGTCATTTTAATACGCAAAATTTTAAAAGCTCCCTACTTTAATATCCCTATAAATCAGGGCAGTAAGTTTTAGTAAAAATACAGGGTAGGGCGCCCACAAACTTGCGACAACAGATGGTGGGCGGTCGGCCGCGACAAAACGAAGATTCACTGCTCTGCGGACCAAGGCATCTTTTATCGGAACAACACAATCTTTGGAGAGGCCGATTTCTTATTCGTTTAAAAAATATTTGAAATGAAATGAAATCGTTTATTTCAGAAATAAGACAACTTGTATAATATAAAGAAAATAAACTACGTTATAAACTTCCACCATTTCAAAATGGCCTCCAAAGAAATGGCGAAAGAAAATCGGTTATGGCCTTTTTCGTCATTTAGCAATTTTTCTTCCACTCGTTAATTAGGTACAATGTATGAGAACCTTTATAAGAAGAATACGATTAATGTTATTCACATTGGTGTGGGTGGACTGAACAAGTCTCAAATTTAAAAATAAAACTCAGTACTGACGAGAGTGAGCTCTGAAACTTATTTTTGAAGTTAATGAAAAATTAAATTTTATTATAACTACTAACCACTATCAAACTAAAGAAGAAAAAAATGCTTGAATTAAAATTATTAACAGTACGTTTCCGCACCAGAAGACGCGTTTTCCATTCGATCCATAAAGAAACTGGTTGTAAGTATATTTTTTTACAATGTGCTTAGAAAAATTCAATGAGTTTTTATTTTGCTACCACATTATGTCTCAAACCTTAGAGTATAAATAAATAAGACAATCTCAAACTGTTTCTTTTTATGGATCGGATGGAACATGCGGTTCTGGTGCCGAACGTACTGTTAAATAATTTGAACACATATAAACGCTGTCTCTACGACTTCCATTGTTCCCTGTATAAAATTGATATGCTTGTACAGTTATTTCCGATATCGACACATTCCCACCGTTTCTTGGCACCATACGGATTTTAACATGTGCATTTGATAGCTGTGCTGTATGTAAGATTCGTTGACGACCGCGGTTTTATTTCTCAAAACCGTCTACAATCTTATTGATTCACTTACAATGAGTAACAGTAGATTGTTAGGTTATTCATGCGATAGCACAGAACCTGCAAACATAACATCTTCATTCGATGGAGAAGAATAAATAAACATTTTATTATTATGTTACATACCTACTACATAAAGGCTATATTTTGAGAATCTGGTGGACCCGTTGGTAAGAGGGTCATTACCAAAACGGAACCACCAAACTGTCAACAATGTCAAGAACGAGAAGGTGCTGGTTTAATCAGCGGTTCTGTGCGTTGACAGTCAGTCATTCAGAACAAAGCACTATTTATGTACAGATATACACACGGTAGCACATCAATCTATGTTTTCAGACTACCTTGAACTTGTAAGCAATTGAAAACTAGCGGACGAAGGACTAGATTAGTTTAACTAAGGATTCCTATTTTTTTTTTAATTTTTTTTTTTTTTATAAATAAATATTTAGGGACAATTCATACAGATTGAGCTAGCCCCAAAGTAAGTTCGAAACTTGTGTTATGGGATACTAACTCAACGATATTATATTTTATAACAAATACATTATAGATAAACATCCAAGACCCGAGGCCAATCAGAAAAAGTTCGTTTTTCATCATGACCCGACCGGGGATCGAACCCGGGACCTCCTGGGTGGCGGTCTGGCGTGGTAACCATTACGCCACGGAGGTCGTCATATATATATCCTATGTTATCCTATGTTGTCATCATATATATATCCTATGTTATCAATATATATCCTATGTTGCCCGGGGCTAATGCACCTTCCTAATGGTGAAAGAATGTTTGAAATCGGTCCAGTTGCTTTTGAGTTTTCAATTCAATTCAATCAATCGTTTATTAGCAAGATTAAGTGTACAATTTGTAGGTCTTAAATTAAATAATGCACTTTGAACTTAATCACCCCTTCCAGGTATCGCCAAAACATTTGGGCGCGCGTACTTTAACATAATTTCTTAAAATATTAGAACTTTTCGCCATATAAACATATTTTTTTTATATTATAGTATCGTTTCATGTATTGTATGTATTATTTTCATGTATTGTTTATTCGTTACAAACAAAAATTCTAATCGTTCCTCTTTATAATATTAGTATAGATATATAAACTTGGATGCCTTATTTTCTGTTGACTGTACAAAGAGAAAACTTAAAGCAACTTGAACCTAGATGTCAAGAAAAACTTAGACCCAACTCAACACTAAGTTTTGATATAGATGGCGTTGTACAATTAATTCACTTAGAATTTATTGTTATTGTTTAAAGTCTCTACGGTGACATAATGGACGATGTTTTTTACCTAGTTTGAAAGAAACATAGAAAATGGTTTAATTATTGTCTTACTAAATAACATAATGTAATATAAAAAATGTAGTTAAGACTTAAAGTTATAATTAGTAGATTATTGTTTATATTGATGACCGTTGGTAAGATAAGTCATTGACTATCAGATTGCCTGAAAACACTAGCTATACTAGTCGCCAACACGGCTGGCTCACGAAAACGTAAAACGAAGTTCGAAACTCATACTTATTCTCAGTGCATAACGACAATCGATTTTCAATTGTTTTATAAACTGTGAGCCCAAATTATATATAGTTGTTAAAGAGGGAAGTCCTTTCAATACTCCCTACTCCGACTAACTTCTTTCTGATAAAATTCGTTGTGAGTTCCAAGATAGCCTGTAGTTATCTCCCCCGGGACGTCAATAAGCTTCATTGCTTATTGTCAATCTGAGGTCGCCGTTGTTGATCCTGGGTACACAGGAGACACATCGGTGGGAATGTATGGTGGGTTTGTCCCGGCGCCCAAATTATGGCGCCTACTATCCTCTTCATCACAGTTATTTTACCTCTGACAGATAAATATAGGGACAATTCATACAGATTGAGCTAGCCTCAAAGTAAGTTCGAAACTTGTGTTATGGGATACTAACTCAACGATATTATATTTTTATAACAAATACATATATAGATAAACATCCAAGACCCGAGGCCAATCAGGAAAAGTTCGTTTTTCATCATGACCCGACCGGGGATCGAACCCGGGACCTCCTGGGTGGCGGTCTGGCGTGGTAACCATTACGCCACGGAGGTCGTCAATGAAAAAACAAATTTAAAACACTCAAAATAAGAACAGTCCATGTATGTTGATCAATGACTTACTGCTCGAGCAGTCCATCTATATCAGCTCACACATTATTCTGCTACAGAATTATACCTGTGACACTTATTTTGATTATTTTAAACCTTTTTAGTACATCTGTCAGAGCTAAAATGACTGTGAACGGAGAGTAAATGACAATTGACATCAATTGCGGGAATCACACCAATAAAAGAAGGCAGATTGTAGCGTTATTGCTTTTAGTACCATAGTTCTGTTTAACTGAAGAGATTACGAAGAAAAAAATCCACGCATCGAATCAGCTGTAAAACGGAACGTGTTAAGTAAATGGGTATCCGGACAAGCAATAAGCAGAAATAGATTGCAATTCCATTCCTTTTTCCATTTGCGATTGTCGGGTATTTCGCATAATCACTGGGTCTTTGTTAAAGGTGTGTATTTGGTGTGAGGAAATAAATCTTTTAAAATAAACCTTAGTGAATATATTTTCTTCAGAGCTGTTAACATTAACAACGAATTATAATTACAAAATAAACTATTGTATTTTTAGTCTCGATTAAATTATAAATATGTGTGAATGTAATATTATATATGCCATGCCATTTAAACCCATAATCATCCCACTGCAGGGTACCGATCTCGAAATAACGAAACCCATCCAAAAACTGATTAGGATCGACGTTGCTTAACTTGCATGTTCGTTTTTAGAATGCGACACACAACGACGCGAAGCGACATCCATCTGAGATTTATATAAAAACTAGTTTTTCGTTATTTTTTTGACATAGATCTCGTTTGACAACAAAACAACCCATAGCGCGACTTGTGGCGCCATCTGTTGGCCGATACAGCGCCCTCTATAGTAGAAAAATTATTTTCCCATTGGAACGACATACTTTCACGGGATAAAAAGTAGCCTATGTTGGGCTCTGTACCCCTAACAATATGTATGCAAATTTTCATAATGATTGGTTACTAAGTCAATCCGTGAAGGAATAACAAACAAACAAACTGACTTTCTCATTTATAATATTAGTAAGGATTAGGATAAATTTACACGAGACTAAGTTTCTTGAAAGTATTTAAACCGTGCATCCACACCTATGTTACTTTTTGTGGGGCAACATAATACAACACGAAAACATTATGTGACATTCTTCAAATTTTGCGAGTTTTCAAATAACTTTTTTGATATCGGATGTTGGACGAACGCGTAATCATGTTGGATTCCTTACATGTAACTTCGGGCGTAGTTTATTATTCTGGTCTCGTAGCGAGCAGAGAGAATTATCAGGCATTTATAAGGTTTTGCAATATATATTATTGGAATCAAAACAGCTCATAGCATTAGGTCCCAATAGTAATGTGACAATAGACCGTGGCGCTCGGCAATCGAGTCTCACTTGATTTGCCATCTCTCTAGGATATAATGCCTTTTACTCCAAATTGCTGTCTCTCACGTAGTTGTTAAGGAGGGAAGATTCCTTTTAATACTTCCTACTCCGACTATCTTCTTTCTGATTAAATTCGTTGTGAGTTCCAAGACAGCTGTAGTTTCTCCCCCGGGACGTCAATAAGCTTCCTTAGTGTCAATCTGAGGTCGCCGTTGTTGATCCTGACTACACAGGAGACACATCGGTGGGAATGTGTGGTGGGCTTGTCCCGATTATCGGATGTTACTAGACTGAGAAACATTGCTACACGGTAATATAATTTTTCCATTTTGTAGTTGTGGAAAGAAAAAATTATTTCAATTTTCTCGCTCCGCTCATGAGCTTGACATCAGTGTATTAGATGCTTTCCCAGCAATGTCAAAACTGGTTGCGTGCCGGCTTTTAGGATGCCGTTTAAAGAATGTTCAAAAAACGTCAGACAATCCGACATGTGTGTTGTTTTAAACGTTTTTGTACTTAAGGCCTATTAGGGGAGTATTTGCCAATAAATAAAATGTAAAATAAATCGTTTTCGGGCTTAAGGTCTCTTTGTTTTTTCAGACATTACTCAAGTAACGGAGGAGTTAATGGATATTTTTAGCTGGTAAAAAGTCTTATAAACACATTAAGGCGATCTGCCTCCACTTTGGTTAATTGTTAACGACACCCCCACGACATCTCTGGGGTGTCGTTAACAAATAGAATTTGTAAGCAACACCACTGTAATGTTGATATAGCATGCTATACCCTGATAAAGATGCGAATATAATATCAATGCAACAACACTATTTAGTAGTAGTGTCGTTAACAAATGTTATTTGTTGACGACGCCGAAAAGGTCTCGTTTTGGGGGTGTCGTCAACAATGAACGCATTTTAATCATGTTTGCGCCACTGGTATTTTCATGTTGACATAATTTATGAAACACTAGCCCGTGGTGTTACCCGCGTTTAATCTTATGCACAGCACCGCCATATATTTTAGATTTTTGACCAAATCCTACGGGAATCTCGTACATATCGGGATAAAAAGTACCATATGTGTTAATCCAAGGTATCAGCTACCTACATACCAAATATGATTGACCCAATGGTCGGTAGTACAGCCTAGCTACACTAACCGGCTAAGTCCGATGGACTCGCTGACCAACGACGGGTGTGGTCCTCCAGCATTTCGGGGGTTGTGCGGCGGGTTGACACCTCGCCCACGTAAAACCAATGTTGCTGGTGAAGCGTATCCCGTTAGCGCTTCACTAGCTTGCACAACATTGTCACTAAAAAAAAAATATGATTGACCCAGCCATTTGAGCGTATTCTTTACGCTCAAATTGCAATAACAAACATACACACAACTTTCTCCTTTATAATATTAGTAGGATAGTAGGATTCACTACCCAATAACTTACTCTCATAACTCACTAGTATTTAATATTATTTGCAATCTCACAAGTAGTACTTGCAATAAAGCAATTTCTTGCAGGTGACTTTTACGCGATTAATTTTGATGGATGTATGCACCATAGAACCAATAACCATCCCATTTGTTTCTCTGATTTTTTATTTTAAAAAAACCAATCCCATATCGCTGTCAATATTAATTCATGATAATAATATTACTTTCACAATATATCTTTCCTTGAGGGTCACAGAGGGGTCCCTTTCACGTTAATCTCATTGAAGATAAAATCGGTAAATATCTTTTGTCCTTTTCTGTTTCCTTATACGCATGATAAAGGAATAAATTAAGTCAGCTATTCGGGTAGGCGGTGTACTCGTTGCTAATTAATATGACACATCATAACTTAACTTGTCTATTTCAGTTTGGAGTGGTGGTACAGAAATAACGACGTTCGGTAGGATTTTATCTAAAATCTGATTGTATCAATTTGAAAATTTTACCTTGGATTTTGTGTGATGGCATTATTTACAATAAAGATCTAAATATGAATCTTAATTTTGACGATATGCTACCACACATTCAACTGTGTCTCCTGTATCAGCCAAAAACGGTGACCTCAGATTGACAAAAAAAAACTTATTGATATCCCGGAGGAGAAATTACAGCTGTATTAGATTCACAACGAATTTAAATAGAAAGAAATTAGATGGAGTAGTAAGATATAGGACGCCTCCATAATAACGTGAGAGACAGCAATTTGAAACAAAAGGCATTAAAGCCACAGATTACAAATTTAAGTGAAGTTCGATTGCCGAATCGAATAGAAAACCTTTTTCATTTCAAAACCAGCCTACGTCAATTAACTGCAGACTACGAAATTTTGAATTTTCTGTAAAAGTGGACCACGACCTTTTTTATCTATCCGTAAACGATTGTGTAAATGAAACGTCGCCTTACATCTTGCGCTGTCTCCCTTACTCAGCCGTTCTTGTTTTGTTTTAAGCGGTCATGGTAGGGCCAAAGGTTGGAATCATCGCTCAAGATGTGCCATATTAATTGTAAAGTAAAACACGTTTTTGCTTAGCAAAACGTAAATCAAGTATTTCAGTGAGCCAGACGATTCCGACGACCACTAATTTATGTCGAGAACAGATAAATTTTATTACTAGTTGTAACCATCAGTTACCGACTAATCGAATGAACGCGGGATTGATCGGCAGCTCAGTAACCGTTAGATAGATGCACAGATATAAATATAACGAGATACCACAAGCCTATAAATTAATATTGAACAGTCTATTCATGTCGAAATGTAATAAAAAAATTGACATTCAAAACAGTCGTCATCTTGTGTGTCTAAAATGATTTTTCGATTGAAAAAGAGTGACGCCTTTTGTACCATAATGTGCACTACCCAAATCGACCACTTCCCAAAAGGACCACATCCCAGAATGACCACTCCCAGATCGTCCACTTCAAGTCACAGATATGTATGATTGTCATTGTAAATCAGTGGTTGGTTACATTATCACTCTTTAGGAACCTTCTCCACGAGCGAGAGAATAGTGATGAAATCGCCGTGTGTAGAGGTGTAGACACGTTCTAAGACAATAATATAGAATTTTATTAGTTGGCAGAATCACCACTCCCAGATCGTCCACTTCAAGTCACAGATATGAACATGTACGATTGTCATTGTAAATCCGTGGTTGGTTACATTATCACTCTTTTAGGGACCATCTCCACGAGCGAGAGAATAGTGATGAAATCGCCGTGTGTAGAGGTGTAGACACGTTCTAAGACAATAATATATAATTTTATTAGTTGGCAGAATGACCACTCCCAGATCGTCCACTTCAAGTCACAGATATGAACATGTACGAAGTCGTTGTAAATCCTTTGTTACATTATCACTCTTTTAGGGACCATCTCCACGAGCGACATAGTGATGAAATCGCCTTGTGTAGAGGTGTAGACACGTTCTAAGACAATAATATAGAATTTTATTAGTTCGCACGACGATATTATCGTCGCGATTCTCTCGCTCGTGAAGATGGTCCCTTAACAAATGTCATGGGAAGTACAAAATAGTCTCATCTATATTGTAATACGTCTGTGGCTAGGTGTATAATTATTTGGGACCGGCAGTGTACGATTTATTAGTCCTGTCTTCTTGAGTCACTGCTATCCTATTGATTAAAATGTAATTATGGCCTGATAATATTGTTTTTCTTGTCGAAAAATACATTTGACAAGATTAAAATGGAAAAATGGAATTTTCGTATCTAAGATAGAGATGTTTTATGTGAATGTTTTTTTATAACACTAAGGTGGCAAACAAGCATACGGCCCGCCTGATGGTAAGCAGTCGCCGTGGCGTAAGGACGCTTGCAACACCGGAGGAATCACTCGCGCGTTGCCGACCCTCTAAAATGTGGAGCTCTGGAGACCTTACTCACCGTAGGAACACAACATGACCGAGACCAATGCTATTTGGCTACGATGCGATACGATGTAAGGTGGAGGTCAGTCCCCAGACGAGCTCTCTTGAAATTTTTGGATTGAAATGGATTATAAAATAAACAATATATGGAATATCAACATTAAGTGATTTTATTTTGAAAAATATTAATCTCCCATTGTACCCATTCCACCAAATAACATGACAAGTTTGATAAAAAGATTCATTATAGACATGTACAGTAGGAAAGCACCTAAAGCGTAGTCGTCTGTGTTCATCTCAACGGTTTTCCCACCAAATATCATCTGCAACTCCATTATTATTATCTGAAATATTTTTTTTTTTTTTAAATTACACAAACGCTGAGAGCGGAATATTTAGTACGAGTTTTTGATTGGCGTTCGATGGCGTCGACGTAAACAAACCGACCAAATAGAGAAGAACCTCTTATGTTGCGAATTTATAACACGCGTGTTACATTTCAAAATTATTTGGCTTACTTGCTCACATTTTTAAGTGAGCAACCCGGCTAATTTCGATAAGTAACACACGTCTGGTACATACAATATGAAACTTGTATAAAATTTGGTCAGCTGTGAACGTGACCAAAACAAGTACTCGGTTCGGAAGCGATTCGGAAGCGAATGTATTAGAAAATTATACCAGACCCAGAAACTGTCACTGAGAGAGAAAAAGAAAACTGTCATTGAGATTAAAAACAAGCTTCAGTGGATTGTTTTCGTTAGAAGATGATCGTTTGGCCAAGTCAGTCATGGCATTGAAAACCTTATTTTTTTTATAAAATTCCAGGCGTTCCCGGCGCATATTTTCAGAATTACTAAATAATAAAAGATGTATACGTACAAAACATTCGATAACTGCCATTAGAGCAATAATTGTCATGTCCACAATCCTCATGCTTTGACCAGTGACTATCTTCACGACAGAGTATATGAAACTCACGACAATCAAGCATAAAATAAATACAATCATGTATATCAATCGTTTGGTAAAGTCCAACTGAAAAGAAATATCATTATCATATCAACCCATAATGACCCTACTGAAAAGGGGCAATTGGCAGTGATCATACCTACGGCTCCAGATTGCGCGGGTTGGTTCGTGTCCCGCTCTGGGCAAACATTATTTATGGGATGGCACTACCTACATACCGATAACACATGTAAGTTAAGGCTAGCCTCTTCCCCCCGGACCGCTGTCAAGCGCGGACGTCTCAGTGAATGTTATTGGATATTATTGAAATTAAATTAATAAATTTAAAAATAGTAAAGTGCGTCTTTGAGTGCGGGATTTGAACCACGGCGGCTTGGCACCGAGGGCGTGTTGCTGGCCGTTCTTGACCGTTGAGCCACCGAATGAGCGTGCAACTACGACGAAAATAACGAACTAGTCACTAGGAGCATCACTTAGCTGCGCTACGTCATCAAGCTACGCTACGATCGACTCTTCGTAGCACACGTGTCGTGCGCTACGCGGTGGATACGTCACGCTACGAAGCTGCTACGGTACGCCTATTGGACTACTAACACTTTTTGTTTTTGTTGAACGGATGCATTAATTTTACTGTTTTTCATACCAATTCAATATTTAATTATTTCTTGTACAAAAATGGAAAAAACTCTTAACAAGTCACCGTCTGAATCAAATTTAATGGATGTAGAAAGGAAAAATGAACTCGCTGCATCCAGCAGCGATATGATTACACCACCAAACTTTACCACTCAACGTAAAAGACGGAGAGAAGAAGAAATGCTATGTTTAGAAACTTTTAAAGATGAGATGAAGGCATTGATTCAGACCATGCTCCAAAATCAAGGAGCGGAAATCAAAAATATAAAATGTACAGTTACAGAAATAAGAGACATGAATACGAACATGGAGAACACCTTGTCTCTCCTCGCCACGCAAAACGCGGAATTAAAACAAAAAATCGAGCAACTGGAAGTACAACATAGAAGAGACAAAGAATATATTACGATTTTAGAGGATAGACTAGAGGATTCGCAGAGAGAAAGTAGAAAGGCGAATTTTGAAATTAAAAACGTCCCGAAAAGTGAAGAGGAGAGCAAGGAAAAACTCATTGAAATGGTGACTTGTTTATCCAAAACTGTAGGCAGTTCTCTTACGCCGTCGTCTATATCAGACATCTACAGAATCAAGACTAAAAAGGGAAATGTAACCAATCCACCAATTGTGGTCGAAACTACATCCACCATACTGCGAACAGAGTTCTTGAAGCAATGCAAAGCTTACAATATAAAACATCAATACAAACTCCGCGCGCTACATATGGGACTTAAGAAGAATGAGGATAGTCCTATTTTTGTATCAGAGCAAATGACGGCTAAAGGCGCTCGTCTGTACTTCCTGGCTAGAGACCTCGCCAAAACGAAACAGTACAAGTTTTGCTGGACGTCCTATGGAAGAGTTTATTTAAGAAAGGCAGATAACGGACCTGTGATTGTCGTTAAAAGTGAAGCGCAGATACAGGGCTTAATGCAGGCCACCTGACTAGGCATTACGTCAATATTTTTAGGCAACGTAACGCGTTTTTGCTCATATTACTACTGTTTTTATTGTGTTCTTTTTATTATTATTTTATTGGATTCTCAGGTAATGCATATTTATATTACAAAAATCCATGTATCCATGCGGTGTTCAGTTCCCTCATTGTTATGTACTCGTACTATATCTGCTCTTAACAAAACATACAAACACAAACAATATTACATACACACTAACACAATACCATACAAAATGATATTGCATAATGTCTACACTCACAATAAACACAAGTCTCAACGAAAATCGCAAAAAAATTATGACCTAAAATATACTGCAAATGGATAGTAGCCTAAAAAATTTGCAAGAAATAGACAGTATTCAAATCGCTACATCTAAGCTATCCACTGTTGATGATTTTCTGTCAATTTTCAATAAAAAATGCACTGACTTAACTATTGTCTCTCAAAATATTAGAAGTATTTACAAAAATTTCAATGACTTAATGACAACACTGACCCGTTTTAAACCTGCTATTGATCTAATAATATTAAGCGAATGTAGATTGGATAATAATAAACCTATACCCCAGATAAACAACTACGCGTCATTCTCCACGGTAAACCATATTAATCGATGCGATGGGGTGGTAGTATACGCGAAGAAGACGTCTAAAGCTAAAGTAAAAGAAGTAAAACTAATTCATGCATCTTGCTTACAAATTACATTATCTAACATTACGATTCTAGCTATATATCGTTCTCCATCAAATACTAATGCAGATAAATTCATAGACTCGTTAAACCTTTATTTAGAAAGTATAAAATCACACAAAAATATTATAATAGCGGGCGATATAAACATAAATATTATAGATAAAAACATCGGTCAATCATACGAAAACAAAAACAGACTGCTGTACTTAAACATGTGTTCATTACATGGCCTATTACCAGGTCATTATTTGCCAACAAGGGGAAACAACTGCCTAGACCATTATATAATAAAATTAGATACTTCAAAGGCGGCGTCCATATCGGTACTTGAGACGTCTATCACTGACCACCTGATGATACTGCTGAACCTATCTAATTCAATAAAACTTAATAATAATCATAAGCTGCGGACAGACATCAATTATGAGAATGCGTTAATTAGTCTTAAGGAAAGTAATTTATCAGATCAAGCTTTTTCATGTAACAATCCTAACTTTTTGACTGACCTTATAATACAAAAAGTAAGTACTTGTCTTCGAGAGAACACTGTTATTAAGATTATCCCTAGTAAAAATAGAATCATTAAACCTTGGATAAATGAAGGTATTTTGCGATGTATTAGAAACAGAAACAAGATGCAGTTAAAGCTCCGGCAAGACTCTACAAATGAAATATTAAAAATAACTTATAGAAGGTACCGAAACTTTTGTAACAATCTAATAAAAAAGACTAAAAGACAATATGAACGTGATCTTCTATCAAAAAACAAAAATAACCCTAAATATCTATGGAAAACTATAAATGACATGACTAACCGGAAAAAGGACAAATCTCAAAATATAGACTTATTGGAGACGCATCCTACACCGCATCAATCAGTGAACGAGGTCAACACTTATTTTGTTAACATAGGTCGAAGCTTAGCTGAAAATACGCGCTCGGTATGCACACAAACACAGCCACATGCTAGTGACGCTTTCCTAAATTCTCAAGTTTCCTCATTTGCGTTGTTAGAGACAGACACAATGGAAGTATATACAACACTAACGAGTCTTAAATCTGACAGCGCTACGGGCTGGGATAATATACCAACACACTTTCTGAAACTAGCACACGAAGTTGTCGTACCAATCATCACACACTTGGCTAACTTATGCTTCTCTCAGGGAGTTTTTCCGTCAGCTCTAAAGCAAGCTATAGTCACGCCTGTGTACAAGAGTGGGGACAGGGGAGATGTGTCCAACTATAGACCTATCTCTGTACTTCCTGCCATTTCAAAAATATTGGAAAAGCTTATCAACAGGCGACTGTTATTATATATAAATAAATTCAGCATTATTTCCAGTTCTCAATATGGATTCAGAAGTGGTGTGTCGACAGAGGACGCAGTTACAGATCTGACAAAGAAAATTGTGCAAGCAGTTGACAGTGGCAAAAAGTGTATAACGGTCTTTTTAGACTTGCGAAAGGCTTTTGATACTGTCTCTGTCCCCATTCTTGTACGCCGACTTGAGAAGGTTGGTGTAAGAGGCATTTCGTTGGAGCTCCTAAAGGATTACCTCAATAGCCGTACTCAAAGTATAAAAATAGGAGAATTTGTTAGTGAACCATCTTTTGTGACATACGGCGTGCCACAAGGTAGTGTCTTGGGTCCAACTCTTTTTCTTCTCTATATTAACAACCTTTGCAATATGAAAATCGAGGATGGCCAGATTTTTTCTTATGCAGATGATACTGCTATTGTGTTTACAGGAGCAACCTGGAATAAAGTCCGAGAAACTGCAGAAAATGGTCTTGCCAGGATAGCCACTTGGCTAAACAGCAATCTATTATCGCTTAACACTGAAAAAACTAATTACATTGCGTTTTCAAATTATAATAGATCACAACCCAATGCGGACTTCAATTTGAAAATCCACACATGTAGCACACGTCACAGTTGCTCCTGCGATTCAATATCTAAAACAAACAACAGTAGATACCTAGGAGTTTTGGTTGACCAGAGGCTATCCTGGCATGCTCACATAGATTTAACTGCAAGTCGTATTCGAAAATTAACATGGGTCTTCAAAACTTTAAGACACGTTGCAGATAAACATCTTTTAAAACAAATATACTTATCACTGGCGCAATCAGTATTAGCCTATTGCATCCCAGTCTGGGGTGGAGCTACTAGGATTAAATTCTTGGAGTTGGAAAGAGCACAAAGGTCACTATTAAAAATGATGCATTTTAAACCTTCAAGATTTTCTACCACTGATCTGTACCGTTTATGTGATCTACTTTCGGTTAGAAAGCTCTATATCCTCAACTCTCTCCTAAAACTTCATAAAACCTTGCCATATGATCCAAGAAACCCCATTGGGAGGCGTAAATATGCAGTCGCACCGGTGTTTTTTGTCAAAACCACATATGCTAGAAGACAGTTTGCTTCACAATCGGCCTATGTATATAACTTAATGAATAAAAAACTTAACATCCACTCCATGAATCGACACACCTGTAAGAAATCTTTAATTAGTTATTTGAAATCCTTAGACTACGATGAGACTGAGGCATTATGTAAATATACATTATAAACACAAACACGTTTACACACACACACACACACACACACACACACTCGAACACACACACACACACACACGCATATATACACACACACACACTACAACACACTACAACACTCAAATACGCTGTTGCAACCGCATGGATCACGTTGCCTGAGACGTACATACTTAAATAGCATGAGGATTTTTCCTATTTTTTCTGTTTAATTATAATTACTTGCTACAAATTATTAAAATGTTGAAATTTTCACTAGTGTTATATCTTTAAGTTAATGATTAAAGAGGTATGGAAGAGCGGGGTTCTCTAACACAGGTATTTATATACTTAAAAGAGAATCCCAATCAAAAAGTGAATTAATGTAAACTTAAGCTTATGAATAAAGATTATTATTATTATTATTATTATTATTATTATTATTTGGAACTAGAATAGCAATAAAAAGTTCACCACACATTTCCAACGTTGTGTATTCTGTAAAGCCTAAAGGTGACTAAAGATTCACTCGCTCTGTGTAGAGAATAGTGGCAGAAGAAACAGCAAGCCCTTTCCTGCTGGAATGCTGGATGCCAGCATGCATTGCAGCATACCGGAGGGACTCGGGAGATCTTCAGCGACGTCAATTTTGGATGTTACAATAGTAGGGATTCCTAGTAAGTCAGCCTAGAAAATATCTATACCTAGTAAAGTTTCTCAGACTTACCCCACTGCATGCTAATGCAATACAAACAAACACCAAAGCGGTTGTCGTTAGAAATGCATAAAATACTACTGATGTACTGTAATAAGACGTGAAACATCCCGAAAATAAACTCATAAATATTACCTGGAATATAAACAGTGACTGTAATAAAAATAGTAATTAGATTAAAATTTAAAAAAAACTTTAAAAACTCAATCATCTAGTAACACAGTCTTCAAATTTCAGGTCTCTACGATCAGCTGTTTAGGTAATGCGTCGATCAGTCAGTCAGTCATTCAGGACAAAACATTTTAGTCTTTGCTCGGTCAGATAAATCAGTAACAGTTAATAATTGTACAATTATCGTAATAACTACTGATTCAATCATATTATATTTTATAACAATATTATGTGAAATATGTAGATTAAATAATTAATTATTGTTACTATAACACGCATTAATGGCTCGGCGGATTTGCTTGTAATTTGGTACACGGATAGTTTTAGAACCCGAGTTATCTCCTGTGTCTCCTGTAAAACCAGGATCAACAACGTCGACCTCAGATTGACAATAGGCAATGAAGCTTATTGACTTCCCGGAGGAGAAACTACAGACGTCTTGGAAATCATAAAAATCGTTGTGACTTCCAAACTACTCTAGTTACTCCAGTTGTAGTAATCAGAGTGCTTAGTACGAGTTTTTTTGATCACGTTCGAACGTGTTAACATTTACAAGCCGAATTAAAAAAAAAGTTTCATATTGTCAATTTACTAGACGCGTGTTACATATCCAAATTAGCCGGGTTACTCACTTCAAAATGTGAGCAAGTCAGACTCATGATTTTGATACGCGTCTAGTAAATTCGCAACATGAGAATTCTTCCCTATTTGGTAGGTTTATTTACGTTGACATGATCGAATGTGACCAAAAATCTCGTACTATGTACTCAGAAAAATATATAACGTAGGAAAATATAAAAGTAGGAAATATAGAAAGGACTATAATAGTATTATGTTCTTACACTCAACAAAAGACAGATGTAATTCGATGGCGGAGTCCTGGTACAATATGAACATACGAAGGCAAAATTTAAACCGAGCAAACCACATCTGTAAAAAAAACACTTCTTCATTTCTGTGACCCTAGTATTTCACATGTAGTAGTTGTTAGCAACAAGGCCGCCTTGTTGCAAATATACTAGTCTGTATTACTGTATTTTTTCTGTGTAAAATTTTTTTATATAATAATTAGTAATTAGTTTTAAGAGAGGTAGGGCACAGCGGATAATCCGTTCAAAAGGGAGCACCCCTTTTGGGGAAGGACTTCCACCTTACAGAAAATCGTAGCCAAATAATCGGCCATGATGTGTTCCTACGGTGAGTGAGGTCTACAGAGCTCTATTTGGGGGGGTTGGGAGGGTTGGCAACGCGTGAGTGATACCCCCGGTATTGCAAACGTCTAAGCTAAAAGCTACGGTGACGGCTTATCATCAGGCCGGTCGCATGCTTGTTTGCCACCTTTTTGGTTTAAAAAAAGTATTCATATTGTACTATGTAATTACAAAATTTTCTAGTAAATCTATTTACGAAATATTTGTAGTTTGGGATTAATGTGTGATTTGTCCAAGTATATTTTTTTAAACTTACATTGATATCATCATAAAGTATATGTTGTATAACTTAAATATGGTTTCAACGCTTTCACTGCAAACGATGAGAATAAATCATTAGTTTACACTTTTTTGAAAATATATATAAATTAAAAAATTTCACTTCCTTCAGGTCCGACCCACCTTAGTTGTAGGTAGCTGACGCCATTGCGACTTAACACGGTATATAGAAATGAAAACTTTGACCACCCTTACTAATTTTACCGGTAGCACAATTAGAAGATCACTCGGCCAGATTCCGAGAGGACATTTTGGGTTCGAATCCCACCGGCGAAATTTTCCCACGGAGGTGAAATTTTTAATTTGTTTTATTTTAAAATATTTTTTAAAAAATAGTAGTCACATGAATTATTACAACTATAAAAATAATTATAACGAAAATTTTTTTGTAGCTTACACATTTAAAACCACAGCGTTGAAAATAGTCGTCAATAAAAGTTGAATAGCGACTATTGACAAAGTGAATTTTATAAAATTACTTCTTGTGTATTTGTCAGCTATTGCAAGTCCTCCAACAGGCTCTATAGTGGGAGCTTGGTCTCCTTCGTCTGCAAAAAACCATTATTATTTGTAACCACATTTCAATTTACATTTACAGTTATTAAACATATTGTAACATTCAAAGTGGCAGCAAAAAATCTTATGTTTTAAAATGTTAGCTAATGTTACAACTTGTTCAATAACGTTAACCACCAGGGGTGTAAGAGCACTTTTTGGATTATACATTATTTCTAATCGTCAAAACTCGCGCAACTTCGTGCCTGGATCCCATTATTCCTTGGAAATGTATATGGACCTACACTCCCAGAGCTAGCTAAGCTAACTTCTTTAGTCAAACAGAAATTTCTGATGGAAATGTCTTGACTTGACTGTTTTCAGTGTCTGATGTCTCGCCGATGGAAAAACAACTTTGGGGCTGAAATTTTGCAGAGGTCTAGCAGGTTGCCATTTATGATTTATAGACAAAGGATAAGAAATTTTAGAAATTTCTGAAATATCAAGTTTTGCAAAGTAGTGGCAGTTTGCCAAAATTAGGTCAGAAGGCGTCTACACATTCGCATCATAAGAATCGGACGCATCGCTTCCACATATCGTATCAGGAGCGATCGGATTTGCTTATAAAGACGTCACAGCATCAGCAGTGGGTATTGCGGATGGGTAGATTTGAAGAGAGGTAGGGCACAGCGGATAATCCGCTCAAATCGGAGCAGCCCGTCTGGGGAAGGACCTCCACCTTACAGAAGATCGTAGCCAAATAGCATTGGTCAACCTGGGGGGGTTGGGAGGGTTGGCAACGCGTGAGTGATACCCGCGGTATTGCGTCTATAGGCTTCGGTGATGCTTACCATCAGGGGGTCGTATGCTTGTTTGCCAACTTGGTGGCATAAAAAAAATTGTGCGATCAGTGCTGATCAGTTGTATGGGCCTCAACACTGTACCAAAGCGTATAATTCAAAAACGGATGGGAATATGGAAAATCTGTATGGAATCAAAGTGATAGAGAATTTTATAAGCTTTCATTTCACCATAAATTACTTTCCGCTATAACCTACCGTTTTTGAGATATTAGTGAAAAACCTAAAATTAGAACCTTTGTCCCCCCCTCTCCGGCTCACCTCCTAGACGTGAGGACTTCTAGTATGTTTTCTCCCTAAGCACCCTAATTAAGTTTCTGAAGAAATCGCTTAGGTTCACGCACTCTACATCTACGTTATTGACTGTACCACAATAATAAATAGTACTACGTAACTGAACTAAATAGTAAACAGACAACTTACAGCCCCATAGAGGGGTGTTTCTTCGTCGATCAGGGCCTGCGTTCAAGAATGATTTTTCTGGTGGATTATAATTGAAATATACCCAACTAGTTAGTAATCTCTTTTTATGAACAAAAACTGAATATTCCTTTTCGATTTCTTGTGGGTTATCAATTCTAACTGTTGTTTCATTTTGTTGACTTTCATTCAGCTCTGTGCTTGATTTAGATTCCTTATTCGGTTTATTTTCACCATCTCGGATATCATTTGAATCACTCATTTTCAATTAATTTGGTATTTAAAAATTCTAAAAAAAAAAGTAAAAATGCGTTTGCCATATTTGACGTAAACCATCCTAAAATATTTTTTTCTTTACAAGATTCGCCACTTTAATGGCAGGCAAAGGTCTGGGACCGTGCAGCCTAGTCTTCAGTCTCAAGTTATTTTAAATTTGAAGGCCGGAGCCAATTCTTCTTCAATAATTGTATTAGTCAAGTCCTTTATAATTATCAAGGCAGAAGCCAAATCTTCTTTTGTTGCATTAACATAGATTTAATAATGACAGCATTTTTAATGCATTTTGAGTGTTTTAAACCTGTGTGTTACATCTGTAAGAGGCAAAACAACTGTGAACGGATAGTATGTCAGTTTTGGACAATTAAAATATGGCAATCCAAATGTCACAGTCTCGCACAACTGTCACTCACGTTCATAAATACTCTAACGTAGTGATTATATACTCTTTGATAAATACCCTTGTTGCAAATTTATTGCGTTATAACTAGTGAAGCGCTAACGGGATACGCTTCACCAGCAACATAGGTTTTACGTGGGCGAGGTGTCAACCCGCCGCACAACCCCCGAAATGCTGGAGGACCACACCCGTCGTTGGTCAGCGAGTCCATCGGACTTAGCCGGTTAGTAAGGTCTGTACATTGAGTTCCTATTACCAAAAGTTCATGTAGGACTAAGGGCCAAAACACATGTATACGTTGCTACAACAAATCGGTTCAAAAAGGATACGGACTCGATGCGTCCGACCTTTGTGTGGTGCTCGGCAATCGAGCCTCACTTGATTTGCCATCTCTCTAAGGTATAATGCCTTTTGCTTCAATTTGCTGTCTCTCACGTAGTTGTTAAGGAGGGAAGTCCTTTCAATACTTCCTACTCCGACTATCTGCATTCTGATTAAATTCGTTGTGAGTTCCAAGACAATAAGCTTCATTGCTTATTGTCAATCTGAGGTCTCCATTGTTGATCCTGGCTACACATCGGTGGGAATGTATGATGGGCTTGTCCCGAAAGTACCGGATTTTTTTAGTGTCGTCATAATATCTTGACATTATTTCACTCGGGTGAACATAATGGAATGAAACCGAATTGTAATCTAGGCAAAAGTAAGCTATGTACCAAACAACGGATATGTACATAATAAATTGAAAAAAAGAAGGCAAACACAAATATTCACCACATTAATGTATACAGCCCCAAATAGTAATTTCTCTTTATTAAAACCCACTTAAAACCGCTCAATTCAATTAATGATAAATGTTTAATTAACCTTCGTGTTTGAAAGCAATAAACAAAACTATTACAACGGTTACATGCTTTTCGGAAAACCTGAATGTAGTTTAATTGGTCTCGATTCTCCGATAAAATCATATGTCACAGACATAAATATCAGTAGATAACCCAAATTACATATTTTTGAAGTGAAAACTTCTTTAGCGGCGTTTGGCACTTTTTTAGATGGGTAAAAAATGTTAAACTCGCGTCAGATCCGTAGCCTGATCGAAAAAGCGTAAGACGGATAGAGATGGGTAATATTCAAAAATGCACAACGTTGATGTTTAAGGTTTCACTTCTGCCGGCACTACCGGAGTGCAACACGTCCTTTTTTTATGTTATACAGCAGACAAACAGGCAATCGGGCCACCTGATGGAATGTGGTCACAGCCGCATATGGACATCAGCAACACCAGGGGCGCTACGAATGCGTTGCGTTGATAAATAATTATCATTCAAGCCAATTAATACATTGTAAAGCATGCTTAAAGGATGCAGGCCGCTGCCAGCAGGTCGCATTGGAGGCGTTTGGGAGAGGCCTATGTCCAGAAGTGGACTCCTTGTGGATGAGATGATGGTGAAGATACAGCATCACAAAGTTACCTAGATTCATAGAAACCGCGCGCGCAATCCGGTAAAATATTATTATTTTGAAAAAAATTATCATTTTTTTTTTCATAAATGTCTTTTAATGATACCTTGTACATAGAAAAAAAAATTATCCCTGTTTTGGCATTTTCACTTGGCCTTTACGGTCCATTGAAATAACCAAATTAATTAAAACAGAAGGTCTATTCTGGTTATAAAATCTGTTAAAATCTAGTATAAATCTCGAACGCTATGTTGCTCATAGAAAATATACAATGAAGGAGAAAGGTCGTGAGTTTGAAACTAATATTTATTTTTGTTACTAGAATAGACCCCACAGATCTAGAATCTAGACCCTAGGGAGGCTGACAGGCTAGAATTCGGTATGTCATAAGCATCATCTATTCAGGAATAAGTCTGTGAAATGAACCGTAACGTTATTACAGCTTTCCGTGTTAATCTTATAAACTATCTTTTATATTAATTGCCACTTGGGACTGATATAATATCCGAACTATTAAATTTATGACTTGTATTTATTTTACGATAAAATTCTATTATAAATTGAGTTGTAATTTTTAAAAAGTCGAATCATAATGAAGAAAATACATGCATGAATCCCAGACAAGCTGGATTAAATGTTATTTAAAAGTTCTATCACTAAAGTTTTCTAATTGGGAATCTGCATAATTTTATCTTCTAGTCTATCGACAGGCCCGGTGGTCGAGTGGCTAGCGATGGTCACCATGATGAGTAGCCCAAGGGCCGCGGGTTCGAATCCTGCGCAAGGCAAACGTTTGTATGCATGAACATGTCTATTTGCCTTGGTCTGGGTGTTTTCTGTGTATATTATGTAATTATTTACTATAAAAAAAGTATTTAAGTATATTTATCAGCAATCTAGTAGGTACCCATATAAGTAATATAAGCTTAGTTGCTTAGTTTGGGACTAGATGGCGTTGTGTGATTAGTTCAAGAATATTTATTTATTTATGTATCTTAAAGATTTACAACAAGTTTCCGAGACGAGTTTTAATTCCACATTAGCTCCCAAGCTACCTCTTTTCCATTATAAAAATGTGGCATTAACTTTAAAAATGGTTTTGACCAATCGTTAATATCTTTACATTTCTTCTTGTATTTAATCCTTTCCTTACCTAAATTAAGTTTAATAGGTATTATTTAAATTAAAATAGCAATATTCATGGCCCGTCAAGCCCAGTAACTTATCAAAGAAATCACAATAAAGTTCTCCATTGCCACGTGACTTTACCAAAGGGCTTGTCACTGCGCAAAGAATTTCTCATTTCTTTCAACTATAAATAGAAACATCGCCTACAAGCACTGTTCTAAGGGCATCTGTATTTAGCAGAATTCTTCCAGATATACTTACAGAAGAATTCCTATATTGTTTGATTTTATTTACGTACAGTAAAATGTTATAAGCGGTCTCAAAGTTCCTTCAAAAATTACGTTTAATGGAACGTTTTTCTATCGTAATATAGACACATACATAGGCATTGTCCTAATAGGACGCGAATGCCTCTTAGGCGCACGATTATGAACACGCGATGGTCGCATCGCTTACTCGCGCGATGATCGCGGAGTCGCGTCCTATTAGGACAATGCCTGATGATTGTTAAGCTAACAACTAAAAACCAACGAGTATTTACGCAATATATGCTGAGGGGGCTTGGCCAGATTATTCTGAGGGGCCTGACTCCCCTTAACTATGGTTTGGTTCTACTTCATCCCAGACAAAAAGTAGTCCACATGGGCTACATCGGCAACTAGTGGGAAGGTAACGGTCTTGTCTTAAAAAAAGCAACTATTCATGACCTAGCTTTACCTTATAGTTGGACGCGTAATCACAATATTATTGTGTTATCCCTCCAGTAGCCATAGGAGCTTGCCAAACACGTTTTTCAAACCCCTTTTGTTAATGCGTTCTCTTTCTGGTGCGGAATTAATTCGGCACCTGTCCTCATCGGTCCGCTTTTATGAATTAATAAGCCATTGTCGCTGAAAATCCCTGAATAATGAGTTTTTTATGGGTTTATATAGGGCACGGTGGCGTGGATGTAAGAAATATTTACACCGAAAGACTAACAGCCAGTGTCTGATACGTATTTTTAAAGTTAATGACACATTACGTTGTAGCTGTCACTGGTGCTAATTCTGTTGTACATTTAACTAGACTAAACTAATTTTGACAGGACTAAAAGTGTTGCTATCCTTGTCACTAATTGTAAACCAAGGAAGGACAACAACACCTTTGGTCCTGTCAAAATTAGTTTAGTCTAGTTAAATGTACTTACAACAGAATTAGCACCAATGTCGAACTAAAGGAGAAAAAGGGAAAAGTAGCATGAGAAATGTAGAATATAAATTAAAATGATTTTCAGAAACTGTATGATAGTTAGACACATATTTCTTAAAGTTATGTGATCTTTTGGTTTTTTCTCCCAGTGGTTTAAATTGCATTGCAACTGCTTGTTCTTCTTTTCTCGAGTCAGTGACTACTCACAATAAGATTAGGTTTGACCAGTACCTGGCAACGGCAACATCCTTGTCGGTAGCCATGAGAAGGTCCTCCCGAGGACACTCAGTTGGGCACATTGGGCAAGCTATTAAGCCATATCTTGGACTGGGGCTCCACAGTCACAGTTGATGAGGGATGGATCAATGAAGCCCCACTTGGCCAGACTATCCCGACAACGGCCAACCTGGGTCCGAAGTGTACCCTTGTTATGTATTCCAAATAAACTATTTGATTTGATGTCGAACTGCTTATGGATGACACTTGTTGTTTATTGACAGTCGTTAAGGTTTTCCAGTTACCTTGTATAAAAACGTCAAGAAAAGTATGGAAGCTAGAAATAATAAAGGCAGCCACAAATTGACAATTAACGAAGACATTACTCAGAGCTGTGGATACAAAATACACGAAGCATTTTCTGATTATTTAGACGAAGCATGTTGCCGGTGACTTCGGTGTATATTACTAACTGTTGGAATTTCAACTTAAATAAAAAGAATACTTGAAAAGATTATCGAAGCTGTTTATTGGATTCACACACATGAGCGAGAGAGCGATATTAGAGACAATACATTCTATAGTTCTAAATTAGTGATGTACACGATACAACTGAATCTATTGACTTAAGGCCATTATTTTATAAATTCAACACTAGCATTATTGTACTGAATTGTGTTAATTCGATTAAATAAAGTGTTGGTTGTGGAAAGCTATTCCCTGTCTGTTACAACCTGTGCACAGAATGCATTCACGAAGTTCCTGGTGTAGTTACTGTCATTATTATATACCATGTCCATATACCTGGCTATTACTACGTTAATGTCAGAGGAATTAGCTCAGTATGACGGTCGGACGGACGGACAGCCGAAACAATCCGTGCGCACTGTTTACAAATGAATCCTTGAGCCCCTTCTGGCACAAAGATAGTGATGTTACTGGATGTGTTCACATACCTCTAACTGACCACACACGTAATGTTTATTCCTTTCCAATATTTCCATTGAAATTAAATTAAATTCATTTATTTGCTTACCACATGGTTATTAGTTAAAGAACAGCATATATATTGTATATTGTATAATATTGTATAAGTTTCCTACTAACATAATATGGACTTATATTTAAAATGTGCAGTCTGAAATAAATATTTTCATTTCATTTCATATGGCACCCTGTAAGGGCACTGCAAATTTTGGAGAGGTAGTTCCAATGTAACAAAATGAATCAAATAATACAATATAATTTTCTAATTCTAAATAATTGTGTTAAATTAGTAATTGTATACACGTAGTTATAATATGCTTAATTACTTTTACAATGTACATTCAGGTGCACGTCGCGCTTTACACTTGCAGTGCTATTTTGGCTTTTATGACATAGAACTAAAGAACGGTACAAAGTTCAATATGTAAAGGTCGACCTGCTCTTGACATATAAACATATAAAATACATTATAAACGATATTAACGAGACTTGAACGCACACATAAACTTACTTGTTTTTTACACCTCACAATACATATTTCGACAGTTGCATCTGCCTTGGTCACGGAACTCACGGAGAGAGAAACACAGTCCAGTAGACACTTCCATTAACACAACTCTCACGTATTTTGTTTTACAGTTTTTCAAGGGGGGACTTTATTATTATTTAGGCTGCGTATTGTCCGACATGATTTAATTTTGAATATTCTACAAGAATCTTTTCACGAAAAAGCCTTTGATTATCATCATTTTTTATGTGCCATCTTGTTAGATGTTTTGTTAAAATTACGTGGACCAGGTACTTTTATAACTTTGCTTTGAGACTTTTGGATCGTATAATTTGGTACTAAAAGGCCTCTAGAAATATTTAAGATGAAATTTGTTTGGTAGTAGATAATTTCATAATAAAAGGGAACTGTTCAAATTTAAAACTTTTATTCAGAGAACAGTTTTTCACAAACACTTTCTCTTGTCAAAGAGTAGATATGTAATAAATGATTTCTATAATATTAATCTACTCTATAAACTACTACCATTTCGGAAACAAAATGACCACTCGTAAAAGAAATTTAATGGTGAAAGAAAATCAGTTACGGTCTATTTTGTCATTTAAAAATATAAAGGTTTTCTCTTATCCTACTCTTTCTTTGGAAAACCATACCAAACTTCAAGTGCCTTTAAGCGGACAACGCATTGGTAGCGCCCCCTGGTGTTGCTGATGAGTCTTTGTTCTTAGTTCTCTATTCTGCTCACCTCATTCATTGTTGACTGTACCACAATCTTTGCTTTTAAAAAAATCCTTATTTTTTTATTATGACAATCTATAAGTTACAAGTTTCGGCGTCCTCCTTTTAAGTTAACACGAAACTTGTATTAGGAGGAACCTCTCTTTCGTACATTTTCAAAACAATTATTATTTGTAAAAATAATTATACAATAAAACACATCAAAATAACAATTATAAAATATGCTTAGGTACTTCAGTTATCAGTCGGTAGGGTAAAGAAAAAATTGACGTGCGAAAATATTTCCTGAAAACATATTTTTTATTTTGTAAGAGTCGGGAGAACAATAAAATATCATTTTAGTTTTTTGCTCAGATAGATTTCTCAGTTGGTATAAATAAAATTTCACAAATTATTTCTGTACGTTACTTTTCTACTCTATAAACTACGACCATTTCGTAAAGAAAAGCAAAATGACCACTACTTCAAGTAAAAGAAATGGCGAAAGAAAACCAGTTACGAGAACATAAAGTGATAAAAATATTTTTTTAATCACAATTATAATAATAAAACTTATATGGCACATTGAGATAATTGAAAGTCAGCAAATAGTATTAGAAAACGTGAAGTAATAAAAAGAAAATAGAACAGAATTGAAGTCGGTGAAGGCACTACGATTTTATTTCAGTGCACAACTTCTGGATAAACGTAAAACTTATATGGGAATGTTGAAATGTAATTTTACTTGTCTAAATTGATTTCACAAATGCATATTGCAATTTGATTACTGTGATATTGGGATGCGATTTGAAGGATATCTTAAAACGATTCTTTATTATTATTTTCTTTATAATAAACTAGCTTTTTTGCCTGCGACTTCGTCCGCGTGACGTTCCAGCCCCGTTTCCGTGGGAACCACATTGAATTTCGGGAAAAGCTATAGCCTATGTCACTCCCTGATAATGTATATTTCTACTGGTAAAAGAATTTTTGAAATCGGTCCAGTAGTTTCGGAGCCTATTCAATGCAAACAAAGAAACAAATCTTTCCTCTTTATAATATTAGTATAAGTATAGATAAATATATAGGGACAAATCACACAGATTGAGCTGACCCCAAAGTATGTTTGAGAATTGTGTCACTTGTGTTATGGGATTCTAACCCAACGATAATAGAATAAAATTTTATAACAAATACATTATATAGATAAACATCCAAGACCCAGGCCAATCAGAAAAAGTACGTTTTTCATCATGATGAATTAAAATTGCTGTTTTTTTTGTTTTCTGTTATTAATTTGTAACTTTTATTCGAAGGTACCATTTTAAATGAGAAAGTGCTAAGTTTTGTGCCTGTTCTTCTCAGTACAAAATCTGCCGTCTGAACTAGTGGTTGGAAAAATTGAGAGGATTCGAAAGATACCTATTTGTACCACCTCATAAGTATTTTATTTTAATCTGCACCACAATCGTGATGAATCTGCACCTCCCAAAGGTTAACTGGTAAACTTTGAGTATACTATACCTACCTCCGTCATAAAATCTGCCCGACATGTACTCATTCCATGTCTTATTTATGTTTTTAATCTCTGTCACTCAGTGGGTAACTTCCCCCGTGTCTTTAAGAAAGCAATCGTTCATCCTATCTTCAAGAATGGGGACGGCAACAATGTCACAAATTATAGACCAATATCTGTACTAACCGTATTATCGAAAGTTTTTGAAAAAATTCTCAACAAACGTCTCTCCAAATTTTTGAATGTTGGCGATGTTCTGGCTCCAAATCAATACGGGTTCAGAACTGGAAAATCAACCCAGGACGCAGTTTTAGAGCTTACAGATACAATTGTCAAAAACCTTGACTCGAAACAAAAAAATATCGGCATCTTTTTAGACCTTTCTAAAGCGTTTGACACTGTCTTCGTCCCCATCTTACTGTCTAAGCTGGAGATAATCGGTATTAGAGGAGTCGCATTGGACATGTTTCGCAGTTACCTGACCTACACAGGTTTTGACGTACACAGTGCGTTTTAATTGATTCCTACCTGAGTAGTGATAGTTCCATTGACTTTGGAGTCCCTCAAGGTAGTGTCCTTGGACCTACCCTATTCTTAATATAAATTAACGAACTGTGTCAAATGTCGATCCCAAACTGCAAAATAATCACATACGCAGATGATACGGCTCTACTTATAAACGGGAGGAACTGGCACGATACTAAAGTAAACGCAGAATTCGCACTAAAGCATGTGATGAGCTGGCTAGATTCGAACCTTCGCACTCTGAATATTTCAAAGACCAAATTTATCCCTTTTGCATTCAATCATGTTTCGCAGGCCCAGACCTCTTTCACCGTCCATGCTCACACCTGTTCATGGTCGTTTTCAACTCCAACTGGCTCGTGTGCGTGTGCTCAAGTGGAACGCACATCCTGTATCAAATATCTTGGAGTACTGATAGACAATTCCTTATCCTGGAAGCAGCAAATAGATTCTGTCACCTCTCGAATCAGGAAACTTATATACGTTTTCAAAATTTTATGAAATATACTCGATCTTCATTCATTTGAAGAGAAAAGCAGGGAAAAAGAAGGGAGAGAAAGAGAGAAAAAAAAAGAAAAGAATACACATAACACAGCACTTACTTAAATAATCATCTTTATTTCATTTATTTTCACTGGGTATTATATAATTCTATAGTTTGTAAAATTCCGGGCGGGGGCACTGGAGTCCTGAAATACAGGCTGTCCTAGTTTAGGCTCCAGTCCTCCCAAATGTTGTATGTTTCTATTTGTTTTTGTTAATATCCTAGTTTAAGTTTATATACCTACCCCAATGTTTATAATAGTTAACATGTAACATTCTGGTGGAAAATAAATAATTTTTAATTAATTTAATTAATTAATTAAAAACGGTATATTATGCTCTTGGCCAATCAATATTGTCGTATTGTCTCACATCTTAGGGAGGGTCTGCCAAAACTAATATGCTAAAATTGGAAAGAGCGCAAAGGGCGGTCCTGAAAGTAATGAAAAAAAAAACAATCATGTTCCCTACTAACGAATTGTTCCCAATTTGTCAAGTTCTTAACGTTCGGCAACTTTTTATACTGCATACCACTCTTCGCAAACATACAGAACTAAATTATGATCCGACCTTGGCGGCTTCTAAGCGAAGATCAGACAAAGTCTGCAAAACTACTCCGCGCCGTACAGAGACTGCAAGTCGGCATTATTTTTTCATTAGCTCTAAATTGTATAATAAATTAAATAAAGAATTGAATATTTACCCACTAACTCATCATTCATGTTAAAAAATATGTCTTTAATATCTTCTTACCCTTTCCTATAAAGACTCTGAAGATCTTATTTGCAATTAGCAAAGTGACTTAAACTCTTCATACAAGCACACACACACATGCGCGTCACACACATACATCATACACAAACTCACACCTACAAAACACTATTAACTATGTAAAACATATTTTTAAAATTAGGATTAATTTGAAATTAAATACCTACTATGTAAATAATTGGAATTCAAGCGCACCTCGAGTTCGGGGAGGGCGTTGATATCTGTGTCACAGTTTAATACTCCTACAGATGTCATCGTGTTCTTTGTTTTTGTAACCCTTGTTATGTATTCCAAATAAACTATTTTGAATTTTGAATTTTTTTACTATACGTACTCGATGCTGGTAGACATAAAGACTACCTCCTCGATGCTGGTAAATAATGGTTTAAGCGTTGAGTCCGCCTTTTGTTGCCTTTTAGTTTCATCATATCAATAATCATCCCACTGCAAGGATACGGGTGTCTCTTCAATCGAAGAGGATTAGAGCGTACTCGGTCACGCTGCTCCAATGCGGATTGACAGAGACCAGTGTTGTCACCGACTTTTACGTCTGTCATCCATCGACTACAGCCGGAAAAATACATTGCGTCAAAATCATCGTGCGAATTTAAAATAAGCGAAATCGCGCTTCGCTTGTGTTACGTCCACGCCATCTCGTTTCGTTCCCTATGTGACTTGCACATTATTTTAAAACAAAATTATGTCGTGTAATTTATAAACTTTTAATTAATAAAGCCGTGCCGTCAGTGATTGATTGCCTAAGTCGTCTAATTAACGTAGTCGATTACTAATCGCCTGTCCCTAGCTCCCAGTGACCTTAATTCGATTTTAATCTTAATTGAAGGTTGTAGCGGTATCGTTTCGTCCTTACCCTTATTGTTGAAGACACGCCCTGAATTTTTATTTCTAACTAGTTAAAGTATCGGTACCTATTCACTTGGAAAATACCATTTTCTTTTCATAGTAATTTTTGTTTATATCTCTATGGTCGAAAACAAACGTACGTCTGATGGAAAGCAGGACCTGCCCATCTATCTCGATCCTACGTTTCGTGGTGTATATTATCAATCAAAATTTAAGGTTAAAGAATATTTATTTTCCCATAAAAAACCATACAGTCAAATACTATAGAAATATAATACGCACAGCTCTTGACGATGAGAAACGTCAAGAGCTGTGCGTATTATATTTGGCAACCTCCTGTTCACCTCATGCCGCTAGGGGCGCTAGTGTCGCGTTAACATTTTGCATACAAAGCGCACAAAAGTTTTGAAATCGTTCACCTCATGCCGCCCTATTTCTATAGTAGCGCTAGTGTCGCGCGTCTAGCCCGAATTCTTCCGAAGCTGTGCGTATTAACTCGGTAGAGTTTCTATAGTATTTGATACAGTCACTTACATGAGAAATATGTGAGGGTAATTACATAATTTGTCCAGTTAGACAGCACAATATAAAAGCAAGTAAGGAACAGTCTCCAGATCAGCACTTACAGACCAAACACATCTTTCTGCATACAAAAACACATTTCACAGCAATTACTCTGCAACATTCCGTCCATCAGTAGGTTGGGTAGGTAGCTATTATAAAATGCATATGTACATGTCGTCGATTCAATTCAAAAGTCAATTTAACATGAATTACCGCGAACAAAAACTTGTAACAAAATAAATAACTCAAAACCATTTTTAAGTTAATAATAACATATTAAACTACGGTTGTCTCTTTCATACTAAAGTAAAAAATACAAAATAGAACTCGATGTTCGAGACATAATAATGGAATTAAAATAATGCGTAAATAAATAAAATAAATAAATCAATTTATAGGGACAAATCACACAGATTGAGCTAGCCCCAAAGTAAGTTCGAAACTTGTGTTATGGGATACTAACTCAACGATACTATATTTTATAACAAATATATTATAAACTCAGTGGCGAAGGGTGAAATTTTACTCAGGGGAAGCCGGAGCAAAAAAAAAATATACAGTGTTGTCTTACCACAGGGATGGAGAATTCCGAATACCATATTACCATTACCATACATAAAAGCACTGATAGGTATAATATGGAAAACCAAAACAGTGTTTTAAGTTTACAACTACCTACCTGTGAGCCACGAATACTTTTCGTACAAATTACAATGAAAATGTTTAGTAAAGCCATCTTTCCGTTTATAATCTATTTTCATAGAAGGAAAAGCACTGGCGCGCTGTATAATATGTTTTTTATTTTCAAAACTGTATGTTTGAGAATTATTATCTAATAAAAAGTCTGTGAGACAACAACCCACGTCTAAAATTGCAGCCATTACGAATGTAAACAAAACAGACTAAACCAAAATAAACAATTAACTACTTACAACTGAAACCGATAAATTCTATAACTATAACACAATTCACACCGAGCCCTGTCCAACATTTAACCACGAAGTCACTCTAATCTATTCAAATTTACTAAATTAACAACAAACAAATAAAAAAAAACTAACAACAGTACGAGCGAAAGCACAGGCGAAAGTGAATTGAAAAAATGTCATAATTTTGACAATTACAACGCGACAAAATTATAGTTGTTTTATTATTCAACCACTAAACACATAATTAACTATATTTTTTACTTCTCAGGTTAATACCTCTGTTTATCTTTGTCGCACTAACGTAATCTGATACATGCCATCCTTGTCGTAACTCGGCGACTACCGGCTTAATATGTTCATATGATCGGCGTGAGAAAGAGACCGCGCTAGGAACAAAATGTACGCGTAAGAAAGAGACAGCCGCTCCTAAAACTGTATGCAGCTACAACTCGGGAATTACCGGCTTTCGACGCACAGGCTAAGCGACGAATAAATAGCAATATCACAATATTGCTATTTATTATTGTATAGGCGTTTGGCGACGTGTGATATTGCTATTTATTATTGTATAGGCGTTTGGGTATCATTATTATGTATGAAGCGAAATCATGTTATTAGCAGAGTCGATGCTGTTAGATATTTCACTATTTTTAAAAGGGAAGCCGACAGGAATCGTGTTATTAGGACCCCTCGCCACTGAATAAACATCCAAGACCCGAGAATTCGTCCAAGCCCGAGGCCAATCAAAAAAAGTTCGTTTCATGTTTCATCCCTATCATGACCCGACCGGGATTCGAACACGGGTGGCGATCTGACGTGGTAACCATTACGCCACGGAGGTCGTCACTCTGTCTATTGATAGCAAAATGATAAAGTTATAACATTAGAAACTTAAAAAAGATTTCAATTGAAATTGAAAACACATAATTTCCTCTTCAATAACAGTTATCTACAGACTAGTTTGAAAGGAAAAGTTTTAATTCAGTTCAAATACTAAATGCGTCAATGCTGAGCCAGTTTATGAAGTGAGATCTGGTACAGTCTAGATTTATCTAACGTAAGTACAAATGTAGCAGTAAGTCACATGCAAACTGTGCATGGATCCGGGTATAAGTAGATTAAAAACGATAAAAATACAGACAGAGGTGTGTCCGAAGACGTGAGGCATACTCGATATGCTCCACCTATGTCAGAATATCAAATAATTTTGATTCTTAAGCTGCAATACGTCTGCTTTTCAAAACCCTATAATTTCTCATCGAAAAGGCAAGCGTGGGCGAAGTTGTAGGCAATGGATAATTTCAAATAAATTGAATTCTATTTATCAAAGTCAAAGTCAAAAATATTTTATTCTGCAGGCCCACGCGGGCATTTAGACACGTCTTTTACAACATATTATAACATAAAATAGATAAGTTACTCTATAAACCGCCATTTCCGAAACAAAGCAAAATGGCCACCGGTAAAAGAAATGGCGAAAGAAAACCATTTACCCGGCCTTTTTTGTCCATCTAAATACATTTTTTTCCAATGTTAACAAAAAAGAAATATATAAGTATGAAAAACCGCGGAGTGTCATAAAGGATAGTGTCGTGTTATGCTTAAAATAACAATGATGTAAATAAAACTAAGAATCAGTACCTATGAAAATGAGCAGACCAGTCCATGCGGCACCCGTTCACGCGAGAGCCAGCCATCGTTGTGCTCAACCATATTAGAGCGAACTCAGCGACCGGACTATATCTATATCTAATAGCGGTTCAAGTATAATAAAACATATAAGTACATTCATGTCGCCTTTTTTTGTTTATAGTCAGGAAAATCCATTAACTACATGTCGCGCCACTTTGGGGAGCGACAGAGGTCTGTCGGGTTCCTCTCTAGCTCATGACAAGCATACCGACTAAAGAACCTGACTGTCTGCCAACTTCTCACATACTTCCTACTTCATTATGATAAGAGACTCCTTACTGTTTTCATGAAACCTTCATAAATAGTTTGAGAAAGTCCGCTCTTTTCTCGCAGAACTTTTATCGAGTGGTATATTGTTTTAAATTCTCTTACGAAATGGAATTTCAAATGTCTAACAACTATTTTCTAAAACACCTACGTTATGTTTTCAACAACGGAAAAAGGTAAACCTGTGTAGTTTGTTTCACTTGCTTTATTATTATATTACCTTTTTCGCAGAAAAGTATTTCTAGAAATGTTTATTTTATTTTTCTAATGTTTGTTTTCATTTAATTTCTGTTTATTTTTAAAGCTTCTTGTTTTTTTCTTTTCGTATTATTTTAACTTTTTTACACCACTAAGGTAACTAACACGCCTGATGGTAAGCGGTCACTGTTGCCTATGGACGCTTGCAACACCGGGAGTATCACTCGTTGCCGACCCTGTAAAATATTTTAATGCCCATTTTGAAGAACCCCATCGTCTATATAGAAAGTTAGAAGTGTAAGAAATTTTTTCGCAGAATTACAGACATCTCATGTGGGAGTTAGGTTTCTGGTACAGAATTTTATTTATTTATTTATTTATTTATTATATTACACACAGATTTACAGTTTTTTATATGTACCTAGCGAAACCCGCGCAACTTCGTTTGCGTGTATCCCGCTTTCCCGTGGGAATTTTGGAATGTATGATACTTTAAAACCTTCCCCTTGAATCACTCTATCAATTAAAAAAACCGCATCAAAATCCGTTGCGTAGTTTTAAAGATTTAAGCATACAAAGGGACATAGGGACAGAAAAAGCGACTTTGTTTTATACTATGTAGTGATGTAATAAGGCTTGAATTCACTAAAAGTCAACAAATTAGTCAACACGACCCGCAACATGACGCTCATCAAAAATCAAAAATTCTTCATTCTCTCGGCGTTCGCGGGCACTTAGACACAGCAACAACGAGAATCTTGGGGACAGTATTGTGGGACATTTTAATAAATAAAGAAAATAATATTAAATTTCACTGGGTGGAAGACCTGGTGACCTGGTGACCAGGCAATACAGGTTTCTTTGAAACCCAGCGCTGGCACCAGGTCTCCACAACTAGTCCTGTATAACAATACTACTGTAATTTTCTATTGTAATTTAATTTTATGTATCTAGTTGTGGTGCTGAAGTAAATTATTTATTAATAAGTATTAATTTATTTATCTGGCGACCTGGTTGCGTTGCCTGGCGTGGCGTAATGGTTACCACGCCGGACCGCCACCCAGGAGGTCCCGAGCCCCGGTCGGGTCATGATGAAAAACGAACTTTTTCTGATTGGCCTCGGGTCTTGGATGTTCATCTATATATTTGTTATAAAATATAGTATCGTTGAGTTAGTATTCCATAACACAAGTTTCGAACTTACTTTGGGGCTAGCTCAATCTGTGTGAATTGTCCCTTTAAATTATTTATATTTATTATTATTTAAAGGATTCGCTAAACAGCGCTTTTTACGTGATGCCTGATAAAACTTATTCAGGACGATTGAATTTTATATTTATTTCCTGAATATTCACAATACCCCAAAACCAATTAGCTTTTGCTGCGTACAATAAGAGCTTAGTTAATCCTATAAGAAATATTATTATGCCTATAAAAACATGAGTCTTTATCCCTTAATTATAGTAAGTTGTCCCATTGCCAAACCAAACAAAAACCTATTAACCGAAACTTATGTAAATACTTAAAGATAATCAGTAAAATAATCTGGGGGATAACACAAGAATTACGTGAAATAGGGTAGCTTCCCAAAAGCAACAAAAACAATTATGCTAGTGTGAGTTGTGGTGTCACTGATAGCGATAATAATAAACTAAAAAATTTTAAGTGAAAACTTCTTTATCGGCGTTGTGCACTTTTTGGGATGGATAAAAAAATGTAAAACTCGCGTCAGGACACGTGACCTGCAGCCGTATTTTCTAAGCAAGCTCTGTAAACTAAAAAGTCACATATATTTACCGATAGATGTCACTAAAACAACTCCCTCCGTCTTGCGAATTTTCGATCAGCAGCCGTATTCTCTAAGCATCATCATCTCACCGCGGATTCCGTTTTCGAGTTCAAATTCGCAAGACGGAGGGAGTTGTCTTAGTGACATCAAATACTATAGAAGACTAATACGCACAGCTTCGGAAGAATTCGGGCAAGACGCGACACTAGCGCCCCTACGGCATGAGGGCGGCATGAGGTGAACGATTTCAAAACTTTTGTGCGTTTTGTATGCAAAATGTTATAGCGCCCCTAGCGGCATGAGGTGAACGGAGGTTTTTTGTATGCAAAATGTTATAGCGCCCCTAGGCATGAGGTGAACGGAGGTTGCCAAGTCATTGTATGAGAAACGTCAAGAGCTGTGCGTATTAGTCTTCTATAGTATTTGGTGATATCTATCGGTAAATATATGTGACTTTTTAGTTTACAGTAAATCCCGTTGATTGAAGTCAAAAACGGTTGTAATGCCATTGAGTTTGACTATTAGATGGCGGTTAATTTGAAGTGAAAAATTTTTTTGCTGCGGAATTATTTTGAAAAGTAAGGCCTGGTATTAAAGCCATAAGATATCATATATGAAAACGTTTTGGAAATAATGAAGATTGCTGTTTTTAGTGTAAAGGCGAGGTAAGATTTTCAGCCTTCCAACTCTGTATGAAGCTTTACCAAGCCGCAGTGGAGTCGTTTCCATCCTTCCTACTGGCTCCACCGCGACTTAGGGCCGATTGTTTAATCAGTATACTAATGGTTAAAATTCGTAGCAATTTTTAACAAATAGTTAGATTTTTTCAACGAATTTTAACCATTACTATACTTAACTACTGATCAAACAATCGGCCCTTAGTGGAGCTTCATATATCATGCAAAATTCGCTAACAGTCGCACCCCCCCATCCATTAGCGCGTTCAGTAAGCAGACTGCGTAGTTTCATTTGGTAGCCAATAAACAATAGTTAAAGCTTTCATTATAGACTGCTGTTAGGTCTTAAAGTAAAAGTAAATATATGGGTATTGAATCTCTAATAAATGCCTACTATTATAAATTAATGCCTCTGAGAATACTAAATGTTATTCTCTTAATGGAAAAAGAGTTTTAAGAAAAACACTTCGACTTAATTTATTGCTATAAAGGAGCAGACACAACAAAATTGTATTATTATATAGTACTAGCTGACCCGGCAAACTTTGTTCTGCCTTAGAGGCACTACCCTACCCTACCCCTACCCTACCCCTACCTCTACCCTACCCCTACCCTACCCTACCCCTACCCTACCCCTACTCTACCCCTGCCCTACCCCTACCCTACCCCTGCCCTACCCCTACCCTACCCCTACCCAAATCAGCATCTATTGAAATGATTAAGTATTCATTACACATATCGAGTTTTCATTGTTTTTAAGATGTATTCTGCTATTCGGGACGGAAACAAATCCAACAAATCAAAAACCATGGCAATCGGTCCAGCCGTTCTCGAGTTATAAGTGTTGTAACAAACACGACTTTCTTTTATATATATAGATATAGTAATGTACTACGGTGAGTAAGGTCTCCAGAGCTCCATTTGGGGGGGGGGGGGGGTTGGGAGGGTTGGCAACGCGTGGGTGATACACCCGGTATTGCAAGCGTCTATAGGCTACGGTGACGGCTTACCATCAGGCCAACCGTATGCTTGTTTGCCGCCTTTTTAGTATTAAAAAAAATTGCCATGGGAAAGCGGGATAAAAGTGAAATTGCGCGGATTTCGCAAGTTAAAGTAGTTCAAAAATTCAAGTCACAATTTTTTGTTACCTCCAAAGGACAACTAAAAAATAACTCCATTTCTACATTTCAAATAAAATAAGTGTCAGACGTGTCGGAGTAAATTCTTATTAACTTTACGCCTTTTTTAAAGATAATGAAATCAATTTATAAAAACTTAATTTAAAAAAATGCGTGCAATCGAAAATTTTAACCAATTTAAAGAATCTCCAAATCTTTATACACTTTGTACGTGAGGACTTAACTGAAATCTTATGGACGTGTTCACGCGTTGGCGTCACATTTCGTGTTACATTGAACTTTCTATTAGCAAAACCTAACGGTCACATGATTGATACACCGCAATGGATTATAAAACGCGGTAAAAACGCACGAAAGTTCGCCCTTTCTGGACAAGATAATTCGAATCGTAGATTCTCATAAAATATCCGATTGGCTTACTGATCAAATATGTATGAAAATGGTATTAGAATATTTAATTTTAAAAAATATTATTATAAAAGGAGCCCCTTTAGGCAAGATTCCGAAGATACTTGCAGCGTTCCCCCTTTGAATAGTTAGGCTAAATCTTTGTCCGAAGTAGCTGCCAGCTCTTCGTCTCCTGTGATGTCGACTAATAAGAATAATGTAAGAAATAATATTATTCTTGCTTATATTTTTTTTATAATAACATTCTATTATTACACTTGAAATATACGGTCGTCTTTATTCAATGAAACTAAACTCATATTTTCTTCTCATTGCGAAAGTCGTATCATGGAATTTCGAGTAAATCCTTGCCTGTGTTAAGATAAATTACGGACTATATTTACGGACCTTTGAACAAACTTTTGGAAAGAAAATATGTTTTTTTTTTGTAGAAAGACATTACAATAAACGCAAGTTACAAAAATAATATAATTCTAGCAAAAAAGGTCAACTATTTACGGGATCCACGACGCGACGCGCTGATATTCTGCGCATACATAATATAAATAACTTAAATACACTCAAAACAATAATAAAATAAAGAGTAAAAGAGGAGCACAGAGCTGCACAGATAGCACAATGGTGACAGACTTTTAATTTGTGCTTTTAATGGACATTCCGTAATTAATTAAAAGTATGGCTGGAAATACACCCCGCTCCTAATGCTTCATTGATACTCTCTAATGAGAATGGGGTCTCAGGGCTAACAATCATTCATAAACAATCGAAATTTATTTATTTACGAGCTGTTACCATCGACTTCGTCCGCGTGAAATGTTCAAATAAGGATAACTTATTTTCCAGTCATGCGATAAAGCCTAGATATTCTGCTCCAAGCCGAGTTCTAGCTTCCTGTGAAAACAGCATTAAAATCCGTTCAGTAACTTAGAAGATGTGCGCGTTCAGACAGACAGACAGACAGACAGACAAAAAATTCAAAAAAAAAATTTTCGCTTTTATTACCTTTCTCTAACTGTTCCCTCTCCATTTTTACCAAATATGTTCAGAGTACAGACATATCGGGGTCTACTGTTTTATTATATGTATAGATAAAAAAAAGAAAGAAAGAAAATCGTTTATTTGGTCACATTTTTGGTCCTTATTATCTAAAATTCTAAACTCAACTTACAGGGTCGGCCGGCACGTGCGAACGATGACCTCCGGTGTTTCAAGCGTCCATAGGCTACGGTGACGGCTTACCATCAGGCGGGTCGTATGCTTGTTTGCCACCTTAGTTTGGTAGTATTAAAAAAACATTCACATAAAACATCTCTATCTCAGACACGAAAATTCCATTTTATTACAAATTAATATTTATGCATTTGTAATAAGTTTTCGTAATGTTAAGACGGGACCTTTCATTTTTACACAAAATTAAAAGGGGACCTGTGCGTCCCTGAAGGTCTGAAATTCGTTTTTTATAATGTTCGCTTATATCAAGCCATTTTATATAAAAACTAACGGACGGCGTCGACATCGCTCATGTAATCATATCTTTTCATTCTCCTGAGAATTTTGAAAAAAGATAATATAATTTTTTCATATTTTTTTTAACACAAACAGTCAGTACAATAAACACAGTGCTATTTCTAAAATTTGGTATATTATATAGACCTTTAAATAAATAAATAAAATAAAAAAAAAATAAAAAAAGCCTTATATATCTTGCATTTACATATCAAGATTTAACTTAAACAAACTAGTTACATATTCTATTTTACTTAGGTACTTAACTTTACTTATATAAACTAGTTAATTATTATTATTTTATTCCTATCTTATAATTTCGATTAACAAATGTTATTATAAAATGCTAATTGCAAGAACCCCTTTTTTCAGGTGAAGGCCTCCTCCAAAGAGTTCCATTTGATTCTTTCCTGTGCCTTCTTCATCCAATGTGGGCCAGCCGTTTCTTGTATCTCATCCTCCCATCTAGTTTGCGGTCTACCTTTTCGGCGTTTTCCTGGTGGTCCTTTCCACGACGTGACTCTTATAGTCCATCTGTCGTCTCCTAGTCTCGCAACATGTCCCGCCCATTTCCACTTAAGTTTTTTAGCATATTTTAGAGCATCGGTGACTTTTGTTATTCCTCTAATTTTGGTGTGTCGTATCTTTTGTATTTTTCTAATTTTTAGCATACTGCGCTCTAGTCCGCGCTGACATGTAATAATTTTATTCATAGTTTTGGTAGTATATGTCCACGTTTGACATGCATATGTTAGGCACGGAAGCAGACAGGAGTTCATGACTCTACTTTTTATTTTTGCTGGCATATTGCTTTTAAAGATCTCTCTGAGGCTCCAATACTTGTTCCAGGTGAGTTGTATTCGTCTCTCAATTTCTTGTTCATTTCTTTTCCTGTCTAAGCTAATCTGTTTTCCTAAATAAATATATTTTTCAGTGTAGTTTAGTTTTTCATTCTCAATTGTTATAGTATTTTCCCTGCTATTTGTCATTAACGTTGTTTTTTCCATGTTCATCTCTAGACCTACTTCTTTACTAGCATTATACAGTGAATGAATCATAAATTGGAGCTCTATGCTTGATTCCGATAATAGTACTAAGTCATCGGCAAAACGAAGATGGTTCAGGTGTTTCCCATCGATGTTTAGGCCCAATCCTTTCCAGTCTAGCTTCTTTATTGTTGATTCCAGGATAGCGATGAATAGTTTAGGCGAAGTTGGGTCACCTTGCCGAACTCCCCTTTCGATAGGAAAGCTGGGGCCGGTTTTTTCTAGCTTTACTCTTCCTGTGTTATTCGTATATATACTTTTTATTACCTCTATATATTCATTTTTTACTCCTTGTTCTTTTAGTGTATTCCAGATACTCTTACGGGATATTGTATCAAAGGCTTTTTTATAATCTATGTATGCAATGTATAGAGGCCTTTGCTTTTCTGTGTATTTTTGAATCACTAGTTCCAGTGTGTGAATATGGTCTATCGTAGAAAAGCCCTTTCTATATAGACCTTTATAGTCAGTAAAATAATTTCCAAATTATATTCAAATTAATAGAAGAGTCACCACTCTTCACGACATTAATAGTACCTATTATTAATTGTGTTTGCCACATGTATTTTAATTTCAACACGTGTGTTATGGTTACGTCATTGCGTGGGCAGGCCATAGCGCCTAGACAGTGCAACGGACATAGGGACTCTCGTTTTAATCTAGAACTTGTTAGACGTGTTTAATCATATGTAATCGATTTTTGATAATTATAGTTTTTCTAAGATTCAGTTTTTTATTATTTGAGTCCCACACCCATTAGTGGCGCAGTCGTCGGATACCCGAGCTTTTCGAAAATCAAAAGCTCCGGGCCTGAACTTACCTTTCAACTCAAGGACAATCAAAGCTCAGTGAAAAACTCAGTGCAAAACTCAATCGAAACTTAGTGCTCAGTGAAAGTTTAAGAAAATGCTGTGGTGGCTCTGGATCTTCATTCCGTAAGTCCAGATTCCTCTACTTTCCTTTTTGTTTACTTTAAATACCTTTATGTGTTCTTATGCGTTGAGGAATTTCGGAATATTTTGTGCATTCAAATTATACATATAAAATAATAAAATAAAATATATAAAAAAAAAAAGAAACATTAAATAAAATAAAAATAATAATAAATAAAATACTTTGACATACAATAAGATATTGACAGAATTAACTGCTATTATCTTTTGTATGATAAGCGAGAGTCGCAGCAATTATTCTGCTGACATTATTAAAATAGAGACATTATACCTATATATACTTTTATTATTTTTCTATATACTTTTATTATACTTTTATAAATTTAATTAATGGAACCGAACACTTCGCCAGAAGTGCCAATGCCAACAATTATGAGTAATTCTAAAGAGATATCGGATTTTAGAGCAGCAGCTCATATCATACCTAATTTTGATGGTAACCCAAACCAATTGAATAGGTTTATAACTACATGCGAAGCAGTTCTAACTAATTTCTATGATAACGTAGAGCCTGATGGTTTTCACAATACTATGATTTTGCACACAATATTAAATAAGCTCCAGGGGAAAGCTGAGGAAATTATCAATATTAATGGTGTTTCGTCTTGGATCCAAATAAAAAGTGTACTCCTTAGGAACTTTGCTGACCAAAGAGATGAAAATTGCTTAAATAGGGACCTTGTTAATCTGAGACAGGAAAACGAGTCGCCGCAAGATTTTTATAATCGTTGTATGCACTTACTAAATACTATTATTAATTATGTGGAACTTTATGAATTCGATGAGAATACTAAAGATTGCAAACGTCAGTTCTTTACAGCTCAGACATTAAAAACATTTTTAGCTGGATTAAAAGAACCCTTAGGAACTACTATAAGGTCAATGCGACCCGTAGACCTGCCTGGTGCTCTTCAATACATTAAAGAGGAAGAAAATATTCGTTATATCCAATCACGTAATAATGTACAAATCCCTAAACCTGCTACAAACATTCGTCAAAACTTACCCCCCAGTTTCATGCCGCGGCCCAATAATTATTATCCTAGATATTTTTCATCTCCAAGGTTCCCTATCAATTATTATCGGCCCCAACATTTTAACGCCAATAGAATAAACAATCAGTATCAATGTCCCCAGTTCCAAAATCGACCTCAGCAGTCACAAATTCCTATTAAAGTAAATAATTACCAACCAAAACCAGAACCTATGAGTGGCATTTCCTATAGATCTGCACAAATCCCATTAAGGCCATCAATGCCTAATTATCACTATTCTCAACAACAATACCCAGAAGCTCTAGAACACCTGTGTTATTCTATTGACACCCACGGTCCAGCCGAGACACCTAACGGCTACGCTGATAACGGCGTCGATGACGCAATATATTCAAGTGATAATAATTACATAGAGCAGTCAAATGAATCTCAATATTATTATGAAAATAAATCACCGACTGAAAATGTTATTACTGACAACGAACAAAATTTTCGCGAGGATCTGACCAATACCCCATTAACTTAATAGAAATTAACTGTCATATCAAAAGACAGTTACCATATATCGAGATATCAAACCCTCCAATTAAATTATTAATTGATACTGGGGCAAACCAATCGTTTTTGTCTCCAGAAGTCATCGAACGATATTACAAAAATGTTCCATTAATTTATGAACCGTTTACAGTTACTAATATCACCAATACTACGAGTAATAACTACTCTATACAGATACCAACCTTTACCGAACTAAATGAAAACAAACTATCAAAATTTTATGTTTATAGATTTCATAACGTGTTCGATGGGTTAATTGGTTATGAAATGCTAGAAGATTTGAAGGCAAAAGTCGATTTTGAAAACAAAAAAATTATCACTCCAAACTCCGAAATAGATATAAAGGTACTCCATTCCGGAATAAATAATCTTTTTGAGGCATCTATCAGGGCGAATTCATCTAAATCAGTAAAAATACCTGTTACCATGTACCAAGGCGACATTTTTGTTCCCATGACTAACATAAACAAATGTCACATCCCAGCTTCGATAACAAATGCTCACTCAGGATATGCACACCTGGAGATAGTGAACCCAACTAATAATGACATCATCGTAAGCTTGTTGTCGCCTCTTAAGGCTCATTCGCTACACAAAAACTTTGAATTATTTAATGTAGAGTTTTTAAGCAACCAAATTGACGATATAAGTTCATTAATTAGAACAAAACATTTGAACACCGAAGAAAAACATAATTTGATACAATTATGCCAAAATTATAGTGACATTTTTTATACTAATAACAGCCCTCTAACATTTACAAACCAAATAAAGCATAAAATCAATACTATAGATGAGATACCAGCCTATACGCGATCTTATAGATATCCTTACGCCCACAAACCGGAAGTTGAGAAACAAATTAAATCAATGTTGGAGCAAAATATTATTAGACCTTCTGATAGCCCCTGGTCTTCACCTATTTGGATCGTCCCAAAAAAACAGGACGCTTCAGGTGAAACCAAATGGAGGTTAGTTGTAGACTTCCGTAAACTCAACGAAAAAACTATCAGCGACCGGTACCCCATTCCTAATATTAGCGATATTTTGGACAAACTAGGAAGGAGTCAATATTTTAGTGTTTGTGATTTAAAATCAGGGTTCCACCAAATTGAGATGGACCCCAAGGACATTCCCAAAACGGCATTCAGTGTCGATAGTGCGCAAAATCATCGTGGACACTACGAATTTTTGCGAATGCCCTTCGGACTAAAAAATGCCCCATCAACATTTCAACGTGTTATGGACAGTGTACTACGCGGTTTAAAAAATGTTATGGTTTATATGGATGACATAATAATTTATTCAACTTCACTTCAAGAACATATTCAAAATTTAGAATCAGTTTTTCAAAGATTAAGGGAATCAAATTTTAAAATACAACTTGATAAATCCGATTTTCTGAAAAGGGAAACTCCATTCTTAGGCCACATAGTAACAGCAGACGGTATTAAACCTGACCCTAATAAAGTTAAAGCCATCCAACAAATCGCCATACCACGAACTACAAAAGATATAAAATCCTTTCTTGGTCTCATCGGATATTACCGGAAATTTATTCCTAATTTTGCCCAACTAACCAAACCAATGACCTCTTGTTTAAAAAAAGGCGCTAAAATTGAACTCACCCCAACATACGTCAAATGTTTTGATCTTTGTCGAAATTTGCTCTTAAATGATCCAATTCTTCAATACCCCGATTTTGAAAAGGATTTTAACTTACGTACAGACGCTTCAAGCTTTGCTTTGGGCGCTGTATTGTCTCAAGGACCCGTTGGCTCTGATAAGCCGATCGCCTATGCGTCCCGTACGCTAAATGATAGCGAATGCAAGTACAGTACAATCGAGAAAGAGCTTTTAGCAATCATATGGGCCACTAAATACTTCAGGCCCTATCTTTACGGAAGAAATTTTAATATAATCACCGATCACAAACCTTTACAATATCTAATGAATATAAAAGAACCAAATAGTCGTTTAACTAGATGGCGGTTGAAACTGGAGGAATTCGAATACAAGATAATTTACAAAAAAGGTTCTACTAACTTAAATGCAGACGCTTTATCTCGATTGGAAATACAAAACAATGAGACAGCTAGCAACCCAATGTCGGTTTCTGAAGTTAGCTCTGATGCAGAGGATAACATACCCTTGTCGATATTAGTTAACATAAATTCAAATAACGGCAGCACTATCCATACTAACCTTGAAAATCCCATTTTAGAAATCCCAATTAGTGATAAAAACGTAAATACTTGTGATAATCAACTTTTTATAGATTTTGTACACCACTCTTCAAGTTCTCCAAAAATAATTGAAATATTTCCTGGAAAAAAACGAATTTTAGCCCAAATAGACAAAAGTAATATCGAGTCAAGCATCGTTAATTTATTTAAGGATCACATAAAGCCTGGATCAACGTACGGTATTTTTATCACTGAAACCGAATTTATTACAAAAATAACATCTATATTACAAAAAAACTTTATAAACTCTACATATAAATTAAACTTTCATAAAAAAAAGGTAGAAGATATAGTGGACTTAGATAAGAGGTACCAAATTATTAAAAACTTTCATGAAGGAAAAACTAACCACCGTGGAATTCAAGAAGTAGAACAGAGAATAAAGTCTTCCTATTATTGGCCCAGTTTAAAAAAAGATGTTACTGATTACATCAATAATTGTCAAATTTGTCAGACCTGTAAATATGAAAGACATCCTAATAAACAACAATTCCAAATAGTACCACTTCCAACTAAACCATTCGAAATATTACACATTGACACCTTATCTGTAAATCGCCAAAAATTTTTAACCATTGTAGATGTTTTCTCCAAGTACGGACAAGCCTACCCATTAGAATCACTTACCGGAATCAGCGTTTTTAATGCCTTATCCATTTATATGTCTCATCATGGTGTGCCTACAAGTATAGTTGCGGACCAGGGCACAGAATTTAAAAACTTACCTATCATGGAATTCGCAAGATTGCACAAAATTAACTTACATTTTATCAGCGTAAATAACCCCCAGTCGAATGGTGCGATAGAGAGATTCCATTCCACAATATTAGAACACATACGAATATTAAACCAAACGCATTCTGAAATGAATACTAATTCTCTTATGCTCTATGCAGTTATAGGATACAACAATAGTGTTCATTCAGTAACGCACCAAAAACCAATGGGCATTATTAATGGACATTTAGATAATCGCGACCCTTTCGATATTAATTTGGAAGGTCTCTACCTTCAAAATTATATTGATAGGCATAAGGAAATAACACAATTCCTGTACGCCGAAATCAACAAAACATTACAGGATAATAGAAAAAAATATATTTCACAAGCAAACGAGGACCGCAACCAACCCGTTCAATATGAAGAAGGTCATGCTTTATACATTAAAAATCCGGCAGCTCTTCGTCACAAAACAAAACCTCGTTATTTAGGTCGTCAAGTAAAAAGGAATTTAGCACTTAAGGTCGTAGACGATAAAAATATTAGTCACCATAAAAGGATTCTGAGGAAACCATTAAAACAGCAAAAAAAAATTGTTGCAGGTTCCTCAGCACGTGCCAGGGTCATCAAGTGATATTAAATGAATTGAAGGACAATCCAGGGATATTACCGTTCCAACTTGGACTTGCCAAAATCCAAAAAACAGACCACGTATTCCTTCACTATTATGATATAGAGAAGCTTAAGGATAGTATTAATAACATAGAGGCCTATTTAGATTCTTATATAGATTATATTAAAAGAGCTGATCGGCAATATTTTAGTGATTCCTTAATAACTGCAGAACATGTAACATTTTACGAATTAACTTCAATCAAATCGAAATTTAGCTCAATAAGCAAATTGAAACTAAGGCAAAAACGCGGTTTGATTAACGGATTGGGTTCCATCATAAAAAGTATAACAGGAAATCTCGACTACGAAGATGCTTTGCACTACAATAAAGCATTAGAAGTTTTACAAAGTAATCAGGAAATGATTACAAATAAAATTAATTCCGGTATCAGTCTTAATAAACACATATTAGATGCATTTAATATGTCTCTCTTTACCATAATGTCTAATGAATACAAGATATATCATAAATTAAACGAAATCTCTAAAGAAATAAATATGACTAATTATCGCTTAACTGACTTTATACGAATAAACAGTCTCTATAATTTGCTTAAAATTAATATTCAATATATTTCTGATCATTTAATTTCATTAGAAAATGCTATCTCATTTGCAAAACTTGGCGTGACTCATCACAGCGTAATAGATTCACAAAGTATTGATTACATGGCAAATATATTATTTCAACTATACGATAGCTCCGAATTAATTGTAGACAGAAATACAGAGATAAGAGATTATTATGACATAATAAGTTGTGGTTCTTATTATGTAGATAATTTGATTGTGTTTGTTCTGAAATTTCCATTAATGTATACTGATACATATTCTTACTATCACCTATTTCCTACACCAACCCATAACAATACCATAATAATACCACCTGTTCCTTATCTGGCAATGAACAAAGAGAAACATCAATACATGGAGAGAGAATGCAATAAATTTCATAAAATTTACTACTGCAAAGACGCTGACCTTACTATTCATTCTGGATCTAATGACTGTATTTATCAGTTGATACTGAAACAAGAAATTGAGGACACATGCTCTTTCACATACTTCAAGACAGATAACGAATTAATTCAGAGGATAGATGATTACCATTACATATTTAGTTGTTTGAAAAACACCAGAGTTCAGTCATTATGCGACCAGTCTATTCACCAATCCATACAAGGTACTTTCCTAATCGAGATTCCAGAAGGATGTACATTCAAAAGTCAAGAACATAAAGTTCTTAATATTAAAAATGAATTGAAAGGGAAACCAATACGACTTTTATCCTTCCAATTGAGTAATATCACTATTCGAAATATTGGTCAACCATTACAACTTGGAAACGTCAAATTAGATGAAATATACAAGCTAGAGTCATTGCTTGAAAAGGAGAGTATCATACAACTAAAGGATTTAGAAGTTCATGATAATACCTATCACTATTGGACAGCTCCTATTTACATGCTGTTATCAATTGCTGCTTGCTTCGCCCTCTACAAATGGTGGAAAACTAAAGGACAACAAAGACGGATTAATGAAAATAATGAAACTGTTCCTGCTGTGCAACTCGTTAGCTCTCATCCAAGCGACGATGAGCCCATACCGTCCCAAGTCAAGATTCATCAACCGTCAACCGGGACCCGTCAACCCTTCTTCGAAAGGGTTTCTAACTAGTGGTGGGGGTGTTATGGTTACGTCATTGCGTGGGCAGGCCATAGCGCCTAGACAGTGCAACGGACATAGGGACTCTCGTTTTAATCTAGAACTTGTTAGACGTGTTTAATCATATGTAATCGATTTTTGATAATTATAGTTTTTCTAAGATTCAGTTTTTTATTATTTGAGCCCCACACCCATTAGTCGTGCGTACCTAAAACATGTCGAATAATTACGGCGACCACAAATATACGCCTACCACAATAGACTATACAGTTCGAAGCATGTGTGACGAGCCATTTCCAGTTCTTGCTTCACAACGTTCATGTCACACTAAGTCCATATCGCCGTAAGAAAGCAATCTTGTCATAACTCGCAAAAAAATAATGAGTCAAATTCAATTCAAATTCAAATTCAAAATATTTTTTTTCAAATAGGCCTAATATAAGCTCTTTCGAGTATGAAAAGAAAAGAGTTTGAAGTATGTGACGAACCATTTGCGCCATATTCTCGCCAAATGTCACCACGTGAACACAGTTCGACCATTCGCGGCGCAAGTCTCGCAATGTTCCAATGAGCAGCGAAGCCACGTCCACACCACACATTCAGAAGCATGTGAGACATTATGGTGAGTGGTTCGCATTCTTTAAAACATCACAACGTATGTTGTGACAAACTTTCGAAGACTCTACGCTCTACGTCAAAACAGTCCGAAGCACATGTGGTAAGTTTTCGGAAGATCATTCTCGCCACTCATTAGATGGTTTGTCACACGTGCTTCGGTGCATAACACGTATGTCGCGGCAAACCATCGCAGCATCTACTCCACGTCACACAGTCCGAAGCATGTGTGACAAAATGCGCTTTTAAACTTAAACGTGTATACAAAATAAGATCTTGACAAAACTACTTTTAAAGCCATTTTCTACACAGCTGTGTACGACACGTAAGGGTAATATGAAATAACGTTAACATCTTGTATTCGCAAAAATTTAATAAGCATTTTCGCAGGAATATAACTTAAAATTATTCAACATTTGAACCAGAAGCTAAATAAGCAGATTTTTGTCAATGTACAAAAGCTGGGGCCACGAAATAAGCGGTTTATTCTACTTGATATTCTTGATTTTTCTTTTTTTTTTTAAGTTTGATGGCGTCGCGTCGCACTAAATCGCACCCATACGTATACCAACTTACCCGAAGTGTACAAATCTATGTCAGAAAATTAAACATTTTTTTTGCATTTTACGCTGCATGTCGTCATAGTCAATTCATTCTATCACACCTCTGGTGGTCATTTAACTCTAATATCAAACCTAACTTCGACTTCGGATGTTAAGCTGACGGTCCTAACTGTCGTCGATAGAATAACAGTAGTCGTTATCCAAGGTCGCTAGGTGGTTTGAAAACACTAGACAAACCACTGGACGCCACCAAAACTGTCTCGCGTTGATGTTTAACGAAGACTACGAAGTTCAAAACTGACACTTATTACTTAGTGCACAACGAAATTGATTTTCAATAAGTGTCAGTTTCAAACTTCGAAAGCAGCGCGAGTCTGTTTTGGTGGCGTCTAGGGTAAACCAGCTACCCGTTGTTGACCGGAATTTCGTGAAACACACATAAAGAAGAATTGGTCGTTGTTGTGCGTCGACAGTTTTTGGTAAATAACACGTTTGATAGAATTCGTCGCTGTTCGTGCTTCGACTACGTACTGTCGACGCAGAAACAGCGACCAATTCGAAAAGAAGTAGAATTTAAAAGTAACGGCTTTGACAAATGTGTTTCTCCTGGCCCCTATGTTACCGGTAAACGTTGCAGACGCGAGAGTGACGCTATCTGAAATGAGTGTCTTAGAGGACGGGACTCAAATAAATAAAATGCAGCCTCCGCTCTCAGAGCTTAAATACTGCTCTAACATTGCTTTAATACATTTATTTTTGATATGAAACCGCTTACTCAGAGCATTCAGAGTTTCTTTCATATTCTAATCAATATTTACATTTTTTGATGTCATACTGCAGGCAAAACGAGCGGTCATGGAAATTGGTTAATGAATCTGTAAGTGGTTCCGTTATTCTGTGGTACTTCTCCAGCAGATATTATTGATTAGAATAGAATAGAACAACAATGATTACTACTTGTGTCCGCAACTTTGCCCGCTTGGGGCTTTTTTATCTATTTTTTATGAACCAATTGCAATAAAACAAACACTAAATATTAAGTAGTGTAAACCGTATTCAAATCGGTTGAGCCGTTTCTGAGATTGGCGTGTACGAAAGTGCAGACAAAAAATCATTGTTTTGGGTTCTATTGAGTTCATTTTTCGTTTTTCATGTAAATCACCCCCATTAAACTACGATAGTGGATAATGAGATAAAAACTAAAAACTTAGATTTTGGCAGATATTCTAGACCCTTTATCAATTAAAAATCCCAATTCTCAAAAAAAAATACAACAAAATAAAATCCATCCCGGTTTCTTTTTTTCAAGTACAAAAGTGGAATAAATTACTCTTTTCCGTATACATAAGTTGACGTTCGCCGTCCTAATTGCTAACCATGCCACTAGAGACAAAGAAAACGGTAATTAGGCGTGGTACAAACATTTTTTACGGCTAATGCTCCACGTGACAGCCCTAACGAGCACCCCACACTTTTGTTTTTAATCGCGTATACTCTTTTGTTTACAAAGCTGACCAGCTATGTATTTACGTTATTATAATGTACATTAGTACTTTTCCTGTTGAAAGGACTACTTACACTTATTAAGTATATCTCGTAATTCTCTCCACAGAAAGCTGGACACAGGACGTTACCAATCCTTACTATATAATCATACTAATATTATAAATGAGAAAGTAAGTTTGTTTGTTTGTTATTCCTTCACTGCTTGACTAATCGGCCGATCATTATGAAAATTTGTATATATATTGTCAGGGGTACAGAACAAAACATAGGCTACTTTTTATCCCGTGAAAGTATGTCATTCCATTGGGAAAATATTTTTTCTACTATAGAGGGCGCTGTATGGGATGCTATCGGCCAACAGATGGCGCCACAAGTCGCGCTATTGGTTGTTTTGTTGTCAAACGAGATCTATGTATGTCGAGCGAAGCCGCGGGGAAAGCTAGTATTTTATAAACGAGAAAGTTTGTAAGTATGAATGTTTGTTATTCTTTCCGGAAAAAACGGTTATCTAGATTTCCTTGAAATTTGGTACATTGTTGGTACCCTGGATATGAAACACATAGGATAGTTCTTGTATTGGTTATCAGTTCGGGTACGGAGACAAGGAGCTATGTAGTTGGACATACTGAAAACGTCTTGTGAAAAAACTTGTTATGCTGCTATTATGTTTTTTTTTATGCCACAAAGTTAACAAACAAGCATACGGCCTGATGGTAAGCATCACCGTAGGCGTAGCCTGTAGACGCTTGCAATACCAGGGGTATCACTCACGCGTTGCCAAAAAGTAGGAACACAACATGGCCGAGGGCAATGCTATCTTCTGTAAGGTGGAGGTCCTTCCCCAGACAGGCTGCTCCGATTTGAACGGATTATCCGCTGTGCCCTACCTCTCTAAAACAATTAGTACAATTCTGATGATGATGTTAAATACGTGTATTTACATATTTATAAAAAGAGATGAGGTGATTGACCAAACTGTCTGCATTTAAGCTGAATTATGTTGATTTCAAATAACTGTAAATATATACGTCGCTCTTTATTATATTAAGCCGATGTAGCTTTTATGTGTGAAGTGAATGTAATGTATTTTATAATTATTCTATAAACGATGTGCAACCTTTTTACCCGACTGCAAGAAGGGTTATGTTTTTCACGCGTATCTTGTATGTAATATTCTTTATTACCTCATATCTCCAGAACCGCTGAACGGACCTACATAATTGAGGTATCGTTAGATTTGTCTTAGCAGCCCAAGTGTTCTTAGATAGGTGACGTTAAAAAAAAGCAAATATGGCGGCTGTGCGACGCCATTGGACGTAGTGAAGAAAACATTTATTTTTTCGAATACTACAATATGGGTATCAAATTAAAGAGCTCAACACAAGGATTTCAAAAAGGAATATCATGATTATCATTACAGTAATACTAATAAAAATAATACAATGGAAAAGTTTAAAAATATGGACGTTGCTCTTTCACTTTCTGTCTATCAATCATCGTGTCAATGTCTAACTAAAAAGACCCAAATAAAATAAAAATTTATAAAAAACAAAAAACCCGCCTGCTTAGAAAGCAACTAATAGAAAATCAACTGAAAAGGCAGAAACAAGATAAAAATTCAATAATTACAGCTAGCGAAACAAATCCAAACAATATCAAACATAAGTACTGTACACTTATAAATATCAATTCGGTAATTCTTCGAAATTTTATGCAACATATAATACATAACATGCAGTCGGAGGCATGAAATTGAATGATAAGTCAAATCATTGTCACTATAAGCGTAACTAATTACGTATTGTTTTGCTTTAACTACAATTCAATTCAATGTTCTTTATTTGCGAAATAAGGGTAAATACCATACCTACTTATTTTGAAAACTTTTTGAAAGAAATTTCGCAACGCGCTGTCTGAATAACAATAGCCTTAGCACAAAGGATTGTTTATGAAGACAACAGTTAATCAGAAGAGCGTTTAGCCCCCTGGGCTCAATAGGCACATAACAGAAACTGATAACTTATAGTAGTTTTGTTACTTCTAAAACCGGATCAGCGGCTACTCTTTATTTCCCCCGCGACTCAGCTTGATCCCAAAACGATCTCGGATCCGGATTTTCCCGTGATTTTCTATATCCATGCGCGAGTTTCAATAGAATATCGTTGAATAATCGTAAAATATGATACAAAATATGTATTATAATTTATGGGGTACTTTCTAGCTACTATTTAAAGCAAATAAATAATTTTAATATTTTTCGCGGCGATCGACGTTTATTAACGAAAATAATTTAACAAAACGCTCAAGGGAGCTCGATAGCGTAGCTGTGTCGCACTCTAAAATGTACACGCAAGTTAAGCAACGTTGACTCTAGCCAGTGGAGTGGATTTCGTTAACTCGAGCATCTCTAATAATCTCCATACTTGGGAAGGTACGTTAGTACCCATATAGATCAATCGTACCCTATGTGGTACACTAACTTTCAAAAAATATTTAGACGTACCCATAAGAATAATCATTGTTTATTTAAGTGTTGATGGTAATGGGAGAGTGTTTACTTTATGTAAAAAATATATCTGAGTCGTTGATTTTGGTAATTCATATAAAATTAGCCAACCAAAAAACAAGAAATTGTATTTAGGATGTTTTTTTTCTAAAAGGTAAGTTTCATGTTCTAAATTATGAATTTTATAATTTTTACAATTATTCTAAAATTGACGATATTACGCATAGTTTAGTTTATGATACATTTTTAATTAAGTTATTTTTAGAAGATAAATTCAACCCTAAACTTGGTGTACTTCAGAGGGTACAGTAGGTCTATGAGTAGGTAAAAGAAATTTACGATAAACAAACGTAAGTAATATTTTATTATACGACTCTGTATTTTATTATTTCGGGTATCGGCTCCAAAAAAAATGTCAAGTCATGGTTAAAATATTTTTTCACAAATTGACTGGCACTTTTATTTAATTTATTTTTAGGGTGATTATTATTTACTTATAAAATATTTAACTACTAGCTTTTGCCCGCGGCTTCGCTCGCATTAATTTTATGACATGCATAGATCTTGTTTGACGAAAAAACTACCCATACGCGCGACTTTTGGCGCCATCTGTTGGCCGAGCCAGCGCCCTCTATAGTACAAAAAATATTTTCCCATTGGAATGACATAATTTTAACTTTTGAGGTTAGGGCTGCTTTGGACACACAAACGTCAATCTACAGGGATCCAAGATCAACGGACTGGGCAAATTTTAACAACCAGCTAAGTCAGAATCTTGAAACCTTTCCAAAAACAATTAGGTCAACTGAGAGTCTAGAGGTAGCTGCCAGCATACTCACCAAAGGTATACAAAAAGCCTATGAAGAGAGCTGTCCGCCTAAAATGAAGACCTCAACCAGAAAAGTACCCTGGTGGAACTCTAAGCTACAAAGGCTTAGGGAAAGAACCAGAAAATTATTCAACAATGCTAAAAAGACTCAATTGTGGGAGATCTATAGGAAAGCATTAACTGAATATAGCAAAGAGATTAGGATGGCAAAAAGAGCATCATGGAGAAAGGTCTGTGAGGAGGTCAAAAATCTTCCGCAGGCAGCAAGACTCCATAAGTTGCTCTCCAAAACCAAAACTAATCAGATTGGACTCCTCAAGAAGGAAGATGGCTCCTTTACAACATGTGAAAAGGAGACCTTAGAGTTGCTGGCCGCGACCCACTTTCCAGGGTCTATGATAAGGGACTTGTTCCAACAACACCCTGTCTACCATAAGCCCCGTAATGAGGACTGGTGCAGGGCTGCAAAGATCATAAGACCCAAACAGGTTCAGTGGGCCGTAGACTCCTTTAAACCATACAAAGCGTGCGGAGATGATGGAATACTGCCCGTCCTATTACAACAAGGAGCGGGTATCCTCATTCCCTATCTGGTAAGAATCTTCAGGGCAAGTTATGCCTGGGGATACATACCAGACCAATGGACCTTGGTCAAGGTCCTGTTTATACCTAAAACTGGTAAGAGAGATTATAGCCAGCCAAAGTCTTTCAGACCAATAAGCCTATCTTCATTTCTTCTTAAGACAATGGAGAAGGTAATAGATAGGTATATTAGAGACGTAGCCTTAGTAAGACATCCAATCCATCACAGCCAACACGCTTATCGCAAGGGTAAATCAACAGAAACTGCCCTTATAAGCTTAATTGATAGATTGGAGAAGGCTACTGAAGATAAGGAAATAGCACTGTGTGCTTTCCTCGACATAGAAGGAGCTTTTGACAACTCATCAACCTCACTGCTGGTAAATGGGCTGATAAGTAAAAATGTCGACCCTACGACAGTGAGATGGGTAAATTCCATGCTCTCTCACAGAGGAGCAAAATTAGCCCTTCATAAAACCACAATTGAAGTATCTACAGTCCGGGGATGTCCACAAGGCGGAGTTCTATCGCCGTTACTATGGACTCTTGCTGTAGATGAACTATTATACAAACTAGCAGAACTCCGAATTGATGCGCAAGGCTATGCAGATGACTTGGTAATCATAGTAAGAGGTTTCTGCCAATCTACCATCTCGGGCATAATGCAAAAGGGACTTAACACTGTCAGTGACTGGTGCGTCAAAAGTGACCTCTCTGTAAACGCCGACAAAACTGTTATTGTACCTTTTTCGAAAAAACGGCATTTGGACAAGTTAGTAAGGCCAAAGCTCAATAATAAAATAATTACGTTTTCCACAGAAGTCAAATATTTGGGCGTGACCATCGACCAAAGGCTGACATGGAATTCACATTTAGCCAACGTTTTAAAAAAAGCTAAGATGGCCATGGGCATCAGCGGTCGCTTGATGAAGAACAACTGGGGTCTAAATCCCAGAACCGCGCTGTGGTTGTACACTGCCATTGTGCGTCCGATTATATCGTACGCATCAGTGGTGTGGTACGACAAGGCAAATCAAGTGACTGCTAAACAGAAATTAGACGGTCTGCAGAGAACTGCCTGTCTTATGTCTTCGGGAGCAATGTCCACGTGCCCTGGAATGGCGCTCAATGCACTGCTTGGACTGCTGCCTCTCCACGTATTCATACATGGAGAGGCGAAGGCAAGCATGTATAGAGCCAACATACAGGGCAGGGGCAATTGGCTCTCCAAGAAAATGAGGACCCTACAGGACTCATCCCTGAACATACCAATACTAAGCATGCCAACTGATGCCATGCTTCTGCGGCACGTATTTGAAAAACAGTACACCGTAGAAATTCCATCTAGGGAAGACTGGTTCAATAGCCAGCTATCCTATGAGGCCGGATGTTTAATCTGGTACACAGATGGATCCAAAATGGGTCAGAATGTAGGCTGTGGAATACATGGAGTGCGACCAAAGTTCAATAAAAGTGTGAATTTGGGACAGTACGCCTCTATTTTCCAGGCAGAGGTTAATGGGTAATTGGCAATGAACGTGCTGATGAGCTTGCAAGAGTAGGGGCTAATGGGGTACAGGAGGGACCTGAACCGTTCTGTGGTATACCAAAAAGCCTAGCTCGCGCTTCACGGGATAAAAAGTAGCCTATGTTGGGCTCTGTACCCCTGACAATATAAATACAAATTTTTATAATGATCGGTTGATTAGTCAAGCCGTGAAGGAATACAAACAAATAAACAAACTCACTTTCTCATTTATAATATTAAGTAAGGAAGTAAGGATATACCTATATAAAATGCTTTCTCCTGTGGCCCAAGTCTGCTAAATACAAATGCACCAATAGAGTGTCGATAGTGTGTCACTTGAACAGTTTTTGACATTTGGTATTATATTGGTTTAAGTCCGAGGCCATTTCATTGACACACTATTGAACTACTATTGATTTTTTCGGTAGTAACTTTCACATGAAAGCGATTTAACTGAAATAGTAGTTCATGGTAGATTCTAACTGTCGAACATTCCGTTAATATTCCACTGACATTCTATAGTCAATACATTGAGATACTAGTTAGCTTTTAGCAGAATACGAAATTTGACACTATGGAAATATAATGACAATAGGGTGGTGATGAGTGGCAATAGGAATAGCAGACTTGGGCCGTGGTACAATAGGATGGTAATGGTATGGCAATAGTTAGGTCGCCAAATTTAAAATAGCAGACTTAGGCCCCTGAACGTCTGACTGACTGACTGAGAATCAACGCACAGCCCAAACCGCTGATCACAGAGACCTGAAACTTGGAAGGTGTGTGAAACGTATGACGTAAGTGTACGTGGAAACGTATGACGTAAGCGTTCGATAAGAAAGGACTTTCCGAAATTCCAACGGGAAAGAGGAATAAACGCATTATTTGCACGGGTTTCTCTAGTCTACATATAAATTTAATACCTCCGTCATCCTTACCTAGTTTAAAATCTAATCTAAGGCGGGCTCCCGGCCAATCCCGCTAAACTTGATTCTACACTAATTCCAAGTGAGCTCCGCCATGGAATCCAATCTGGGACACGTATAGCGTTGTATGTAACCTTATTACCGTGTTATAATTTACTATAGTGGGCGTGCAAGGACTATATGGGTAGTATAACGAGAAAGAGACACAGGATATAGAAGAAATAAACTTTTTGGACAAAAAAGCGTTGATGCTGTTTTTTTATTCGAGCAATTTAACATTTTCAATTTCAAAATAAGTCGCAATTTTATTCTAAAACTCTATAAAAAATTATATAGGTAATGTAGTTTAGAAATAAAATTGTGACATCAGTGGTTGCACATGAGACTGGAAAAGTGGTTAGCTTCGCTCGCGGTAATTTGCCCCGCGGTTAGATGCTAGAGTATACTTATGCTTTGTCACGAAATCTCATAATAAGTGGACGCCAAGTGGTTGATTGTAAAATAAAAGTTTACAAATTCAAAATCTATTTTTTTTTTTCGTTTATTAGGGTACAACAAACAGCATTACAATAAAAAATACTTATAGAGACCTTATAAACTAACAGTAGTAATAGTGTTTTTTCAATTCAACTTAAAATGTAAACAATTTATTTTAATGATTTCAAAACCACTTCAGTAAACAAAGTGCGAAAATAAACAAAGTACAAGATAGTAAAACTTAAAGAAACATTAAAACACCAAAAGGCAGTACAAATACGGTACCCAACTGTTATAACTACTTTGCAGAACGAACTACATGCGCTGACTTAAATGTAAATAGATGACGCAATTCTTTCAAGAGCAATTCAATATGAAAATCTTAGAAAACTTCTTTCTCCTAATCTATTTTATATTCCTGAAAGTTTATTTATATATTGGAAAACCAACAGCTTACAATCTATAACAGTTTAGAAAAACAATATAAAAACAGAAAGCCAATTAAAGGTTTTTACGAGTATGTTTTTACGAGTATGAAGCAAAAGAAGTTGCTTAGAACAAATTATTTTTGGGGATCAACATTCTCTTTTTTTAATTCTTAGGATCCGCAGCCGCATCTTTAAAATAAACGAAAATGTGTGTTAATTCGTGCATTAATTCGTAATATGTGTAAACATCTATGTCTATTTTCTTTTTTGGAAATATTTTATTTTTGAAAGAAAAATTTCACCTCTCCCATGTGGGATTCGAACCCACATCCTTTCGATATCCGGCCGAGTGCTCTTACCACTGAGCTACCGGGAAATCTATGTATATTTATTTAAAATATATTATATCTTGTTTCTTACGGCGCTTCTTACTCCAGAGAATATTACCTGGCACATGTGTGTTGTTCACACTCCGTCAAAATGTCACTGAAAATCAGCGTCACGGACGGATACATTTTCGTCGTGATATAATGTCGAGTGCCTCCATTTTATTGCTATCTATAATAAGGGTTTTTTTTTTTATTTAAGTTAATGTATAGTTTAACCTTTAGCACCAATAAAAATATTTTCTTACTTTCTTAAACTCAATTAACCCACATACTTACGCAATTTTTTCAAGTTTTTTTTTATTTACTTTTTATGTTTATGTTTTTTTTTTATATCCGCAGCCGAATCAGTATCCGCATCCGCATCATCCCTAACGAGAAATCGCATTCATCTGTTTAGAAAATTATGTCTAATTTTTTAATGATTCTTTTATAAAATTTTCCTAAGATCCGTATCCGCATCACCCCAAACATGAAGTCTTCATCTATTTGGATTGAAGTCTTATGCAATGTGCACTTAAAATCTGGAAGCGGTGAAATGAAATGCCGACACAGTCGCGTGTAAATTTTCATTAACGACGTATCTAGGCACGCAGGTGCAAACTTGCCCCGTATTCACTAAGTCCGCTAGCTTATAGACTGCGAATGTTGGAAGTTGGCGATGTGGCAATATTAGCTTGATACACACCACGCCCGCCAGCCTGCCGGCCCGCCGCAGCCGGCCTGCCGATACAGCCCGCCGTCTCGTCACAAACAATCCGAGACGGACCGACCGGTAAAAATAATTATGTCAGCTTGCATGTCGCCGGATTTTACGGGCGGGTTGAGTCAGCGGGTTTGTGTGTAATACCGATTTTTTATTATCAATTTAATATTGTGGCAAACCGAACTCTTTAGTTATACAGTTTTACATTTTTTAATTGTAGTATGTTACCTTCTCTTTCTTTTTCTCATCCCATGCTCTCATAAAATACACCAATTTTTTCATTATTTTTTTTTCTTCTTCCATTGTCATCTGTACTGTAACAGCTAATACGATCCCAGACTGGTAGGATAAGGGATAAGGGATTTGACTTTTTCTTTTAACCAAAAAAATACTCCGCAACTGAAGAACTACAGGAACACCAATGACGAAAATAGAGAACTGAATACTGAAAATAAGAAGCTTTTTCCCCATCCTTGGGACCAGATAAACTCATAAAAATGGGACATCCAATTTTCGTACCCGCATACACAGCATAAGACAAATATGGAAGTTCAGAGGTTGTAAGCCTTCGGCACGAGCACCCCGCTGTTGTTTATTTCCACCAATCTTATTTACATTGTATCATGCATGGGTCATATTTGCTTTAGCCCAGCTGTAGTCTTTTATGTTGACGAAAACATTTTTAACATAGACATACTATTGTATTGTAAATTTTATTGGACTAAAAAAACTGTGACAGTGCCTTTCTGTGTCACTTCTATAGCGGCACTTGTACAAAAGTTTTGACATTGCTTTTTACTACTAACTGTTCTAAATAAAAAACGAAATCTAACTCTTTTTGGTTGAAGAGAAGGAGAACGAATTAATTCGTTTAATATTGGCGGTTTTGCAGTCTACACTGATATTATAAAGAGGAAAGATTTGTTGTTTATGTTTGTATAAACGCAACATACTTCTTCTTTTCTTAATTAATGGCGTTTCTGTCGTGTCTTAACGACACATTGACAATTTCGCCAATGTCGAGTATTTAAATGAACACGTTTTTATCAAAAAAGTACACTTTAAAAAAGCAACGTGGTACGGTGAGGATCCGAGGTCGCCATCTTGACGACCTTCGTTGACAAGGCGGCGATCTCGAATCAAACGCAACATAATCAATGTGTCAAATATCTATCTGTCAATGTCAACGAGTCCTATCTCTGTTACGCTGCAACCAAAATGGTGTACATGTGTCTCTGTAAACTGAATAAGATTTGTATTTTTGTATTTTTGTGTGTTTGTGTAATGAATAAACTCATAAACTACTGGAGCGATTTAAAAAATTATTTTACAGGTGGGAAGGTACATTACCCCCGAGTAACATAGGTTATTTTAAATTTTCAAAAAAAAATAGGGATCCTTAGTAAAACACGTGCGAAGCTGGGGCGGTCTGCTAGTCATTTATATTTATTTATTTATTGCATTACATGAGACACATACATTATATTTATTTATTTTATTTATTAAGAATTTACACAGTTTTATACAATAGTTGATTCGTTTACATCAGTGTGTCAAAAACCACTGCTGGTATGTCCGCACACCGAACAACATTAACACATATTATATTAACATTATATTATTGCACACACATATTACTGTACATAATACATAGCAGTTATCTACATGTACCTTTTAAGGCATAGCAACTTGAGTAGAAAAAGATAGGCAGACATTTAAATTTATCTTCCAGATATTCATTGACGCTATAGTACGCTTTATTAATTAGCAATCGTTTAACAGATTTTATAAATGAGTTGAATTGATCTATCGATTACATTCTAGACGGTAGGTATTAAGATGTGTTTCTTTTTTCTCTTTTGTATTGTATGTAAGTATCTAATGTCTAAAGTTGCAAATAAAACTAGAATTATTTTATTTTGGTCCATTTTGACCCAATAATATAATTTGTCAATTTAACGTTCAGAAGGGAAATTGACAATAAAAAAATTTTTTTTATTTTTATTACACTTAGTTAATCTATGTCTTTATTTGTAAGCAAAATATAAATTAATTAAACCTTACGTCAACATAATAAGGTTGATATTAGTTTGTTTTATTACTGTCTGCACAAATGTTTACTAAAACTGATTTATTTAGAAAGTTTATTTATTAAACGGATAAATGAAATTATATAATTAATATTATTATGTTATTCACTTATTTATTTTATTTAATAAATAGACAAGAAAATACGCCATAGTGGATTCATAATTAAATCAATCATGATTTAATAAATCAAAAAGGTTTGTGACCACTTATCACTGGCTGGCATTTAGATTTGAAAAAAATTGTTAGCATTTTTTTTGTTTCTTTACTTACAGTAAGTGACACTAAATTGAATTCTACGTTATGTTACGTTCTACGTTTCATTTCTCGTTCTGAGTTTGACAGTGACAGCCATAATTTAATGTGTCATTATCAGTCAGTTATTTCAGTATATTCCACCATTTCTTCGAAAGCATACTCGATGTAATGCCCGGTTTACATTATTCCAGTCCAGTGATCCAGCGAGAATCCAGTTCAGTGCTGGACTGGATCTATAACGTCTACTATATTCCAGTTATTTAAAAGCCGTTGAAGTGTGAACACTACAGTGACAATGATTTATTTACTGTGTCAGCACTGGAATGGCACTGGAATGGCACTGGATTGGCCGTACATCATTCCAGTTGCACTGGATTGGTCGCACTGGATTCAAAAGTAGGCCACCAATCCAGTTACTGGACTGGAATGCTAACTGGATTCAGTGCATTCCAGTGCCGGTTTACATTTTTTCAGTAAGCAATCCAGCGCTGGACTTTGCGCGGTCGGCTACAGTTGAAAACACGACTGCATGTAGTTGATATTGACTTCACTCGACTGCAGCCGACCGCGTGCAGTTGATATTATGACTGCACGAAGTCGAACGTACAACTATCGACCGCGCGCGGTCGCTGTGATGCAGTCTGTCTGATGTCAGCCTTAATGTGGATTCTAAGTTTAGACCTTTCAAACTAAGTACTTGAAAATACACGAGAACGGTTGCAGCCTTGCGGGCCTGGTCTGCTCCTATCTTTAACACCGATTTTGCATTTTATATTTTAGATTTAATTTTATGTTAAGACAAATTAATAGCACTATTTATTGACATTCCGCGTACGTAATGTTGTATGTACCTAGTTTTAGATATTATGTTTAAAAAAAGTACGATATATTTTTAAATTACAAAAAAGGCCGTAACTGGTTTTCTTTGGCCATTTCTTTTACCAGTGGTAATTTTGCTTTTGTTTCCGAAATGGTAGTAGTTTATAGAGTAGATTAGTTGTATACAAATCATTTATAAAGGTCGAAACGCACTTGCGCAACGCTGCACGGAGCGGCGCGGCGCGGCAAAATATTCTTTCATAGAAATTGTATGAGCCTAACCGCACTACAGCGGAACGGAACGGCGCTGTGCGATGCGACATAGTTGGCTCCGAAGAAAGCGGGATACAAGCAAACGAAGTTGCGCGTAGCCATGTTTAAATTTTAATGCGTTTCCGAAACTAACTGCTAACTCCTCAAAAACAACCCACACACTACATTACCGTAATCATAAAGTAACCATAACATTTTCATGTCTTACATAAGCTTAGTCGCCAATTTTATTAATTATCCAATCCAATCAGTGGATCGGCAAGCAATAATAAACCTTAATGCAATGTAATAGGTTCCAACTAGGTAAACCCGATTGGCCACCGAAGATTGCAGTCGTAAAATGTCACCATCTTATGTAAGTATCGACCATGAGCTACAACACTTTTGGGGCCATAAGACATGCGTTTGAACAATGTGGATTTTTGTGAAAAATATTGCCGCTACTTTGACTATAATCTCAGTTACATTTCACAACGTCGCCACGTAAAGAAAAATTTGGAAAAATTTATTAATAAATTACTTACTAGATACTATATACGATTATTGAATATACAGAAGGGATAATGGTCGTAAAATGTTTAGTGATAGCTATTAATATGATAATAAATGGATGCCATAAAGTTTTTAGTTCGACACTAATACCAATAAGGTATGTGCTGTGCTAATCACATGACAATACATAGTGCAGTTGAAAAAAACAGAGACATTTTTTTTTTTTTGTTTTCTTCGCTCTAGGGCAGGCAAAGGGCTTTGAGCCCATACAGCCAAGTCATAAGTAAATTTATAAGTAATTCAAAGCAGCGAGTTCATGTTATCCTGACATTCTTGACTCAGTATACAGTCTCTGAGTCAAGACGCCCCGAAGAAAGATGATAGCAAAATTTCTTCAGAAAATACGTATTTTGAAGTCAACACGATAATGCACTTTTAATAGGTTCCTGATCACAAACTTCAATCAATATGTACTATAACCAATGTTTGCTTCACATTACACTATCAATACTATGAATCAAACGCAGAAACACACAAAAATTAAATTTCTAATCACGAGCCCAAGTGGACGCTATTGTAGTTGGCGCCAAAATCCAAAACAGAGACAAAATATAAACAATAAAAAAAAGTAAAAGGATAGTCTGTCTTAGAATAATAACAAAAATAAAAACAAAAAGAGGCTGCATGTCGTCTACCCTGCAGTGACTGCAGTGTATACTGTACTACGCATCCCCCTCTCCTTGTTATCATTATAAATATTACTAGCTTTTCCTCGCGGCTTCGCTCGCGTTAATTTTATGACATAGATCTCGTTTGACAACAAAACAACCCATAGCGCGACTTGTGGCGCCATCTGTTGGCCGATAGCATCTCATACAGCGCCCTCTATAGTAGAAAAAATATTTTCCCTTTGGAATTTCATACTTTCACGGGTAAAAAAGTAGCTTATGTTGGGCTCTGTACCCCTGACAATATATATACAAATTTTCATAATGATCGGCTGATTATTCAAGCCGTGAAGGAATAACAAACAAACAAACTCACTTTCTCGTTTATAATATTAGCATGATGTCAACAGAAGATCACCAGTGTGATAAAAGAAATAACATATTGTCAATAAAAATAATAAAAATAAACCAAACTTTTTGCCAAAATATAAAAAAAAAAGGAATAACATATTTCTCCCAACTTAACTCCCCCACTATTCTACAACACCTTTGGTAAACCTTGGTAAAACCACAGATTCACTAGTTCCATTATAGATATTTTAAAATATCCTGTACAATAATACATTGTATCAACAAAATAATGTTCTCGCACTAATAACGGGATGTGGGATCGTAAATTTAAACGCATGGTTAAACCAGAATGCCGGGACTGGAGATCAGTTGCCCACATTTAAAATTACTGTATCTGAATATTTAGTATCTGCAAACAAACGAAATCGGTGTGCAGGGTAAATAACTTAAATCGAATATTTTTATACTAATAACTAATAACCTTCGTAACTTCGTTTGCGTATATCTAGCTTTCCCGTGGGAATTTTTAAAAGTTTGTGGTAAGAGTACCGACACATCACCTGGAGACCTTCATGAAGGAGGATTTCTGGCCGCAGGGAGTCGTGTTTCGGAAGTTCCGGGGCCGTCTACCAGCTGACAACGCGCCATTTACATCGTAGAAGCGTGTTTAGTGTATTTTGGCGTTTATTGTATGTTAGACAATAAAAAATTAATAAAAATTATGTTAGTCTGTAAGGTATTTGTAATATGAGCCCGTGTAATTTATTGTTACCAGTTGCTCGAAATAAAGTTTATTATTATTATTATTTTTATTTATTTGTTTTTTGACCAAAATAAACTTCATTTATTGGTAAAATACATAATTAAATAATATGAAATTCAATAAAATTAATTAAAACTAAACTAACAATAAAAAATAAAAAATAAAACTAAGCATTAAAAAGACATGGTCCCTGTGGCAGGGTGCCCAAAAGCTAGCAGCGTTACCTCTTATTTAGTTAGTTTTATTATTAATTATATTATTAATTCCTCTCATAATGGCTTTTTCAGCTGCATTCAAGAAAACAGATTTTTCGCTACGATTATGGCCCTATCACATAGTCCATCCCACAACGTGTTAAGGGCACATATAAACCGACGATCCCCCTACGTCCGATCGTAAAATTGATCCTATGAATCGAGACTTACTAAAACAGAGTCCGCTGCAGAAAACGATTACTCAACGTACGAACAGACACTGGATAAATCATAGCTTTTATTGCTTCCTATCTTCTTATAGTTGTTTTGTTGGCAACATTGATATTAACTTTATTGTGAGAAAAAAAAATGGTATATATTTTTTATTTATTTATTAAAGGACTTTTGACTATTATGTATATCAGTGGCATTTCATTCCGCAGAGACATGGGTCTTAAACTGGACCAGATTTTGTGGCTCTCAACACTAGATAGAATATCCGCGCCAAAAACATCACTGTGCTCATTCAAAAAGCAATAATACTAAACACGTGCCGTAGTCTGAAAATTTCTAAAAACAGACAGCCAGACGACCATAATCACTCACAGGTACTACATATATATCGATGGTTGCAACTTATTTGAACTTTGACGAAATTTTATTTGGACTCCCTAATAACATAAGCACAAACCTGCGTGGTTTCTATATGTTATAATAAGTAAAAAAAAATAATAATAATAATAATGAAATATAAAAAAAATACTATTGCTAGCTTCTATAGGCTGCGGTGTTATTAAAATAATAATTTAAATACTTTATTTCTTCTCTCACACAAAAAAATACAGTTTTACATCATCTAATTAGTACATTACATCAGAGACTGGTGTCTACTAGTTAGACCTGTATAACAGTTTACCAGCCTCTCAAATCTTAATAACAAATAGAAATGTAATAAAAAAAACTGTAAGAAGACAATAAGAAGACAAGGAACACTGAAGAGCATTCGTGACCGCTATTTAATTTGCCGCGAGGCGCTTGAGTGCACTCCGAATCCTAATCTCGAGCCCTGGGGGACTACTGAGAATGGGGTTGCTAGTTCAAATGACTTTAGTGTTGCTTAACCTCAAAACTATGTTATCTATTTAGGTAAACGAGTCTAAATAGTTATAATAAACGTAGTTACAGTGCCACAAACTATCTGTGCCGATGGCGGCGGGGGCGCTACGATCGAAGTTATTGAAGGTAATTGTCAAGGTATTTAATTAATTAATAATTAAACATATAAAATACCAAGACTGACACAAATAAAAATAACAAAATCAAATTAAAATAACAAATAAAACTTTGTCACTTCTATTTAATGACGGATGAACGCACTAAACCGCTAATCATTTAAATGACGTAGGCATCCGATAAGAGAGGTAGGGCGGGTAGGGCACAGCGGATAATCTGCTCAAATCGGAACAACCCGTCTGGGGAAGCACCTCCACCTTACAGAAGATCGTAGCCAAATAGCATTGGTCTCGGCCATGTTGTGTTCCAACGGTGAGTAAGGTCTCCAGAGCTCCACTTGGGGGGGGTTGGGAGGGTTGGCAACGCGTGAGTGATACTCCCTCCTGGTATTGCAAGCGTATAAAGGCTACGGTAACGGCTTACTATAGGGCCGGCCGTATACTTGTTTGCCAACTTTGTGGTATAAAAAAAGGGTTTTTCGTAATTCTTATGGGAAAATAATCGTCATGCAAACTAAGTTGCGCATGTTTCGTCATGATACTTCTATTAATACGACTGATACAAAGTCAAGACCTATTAAACAGATAAACAAATTTTCATACATCATGTGTGATGACTTTCCGCCATAATGGAAATATTTTATACGAATATATTGTATATAAAATATGTGAAATATTATTCATGTATGTACAAATACTCGATACAGTTTTCCCAGAGTGCTCGAGTTCTGCTACGAAACGTTTCAAAATGAATTACGTGACTCTTGACTCACAACACGCTGTTTTATTTTCGACATACACTTTTATTGGCTACGTGAATGCAGCACACCGATTGAAAGTAAAGATTTTTTTAAAAATATACTTCATAAAATAAAATACGTAAGCGAAATTTTAAGTGTTTTAAAAAACCATTTTCTTTCCCCCAGTGGTCATTTAATATTTTATACAGATAAATAATAGTGCAACATAAAGTGAGAAAGTGCCTGACCTCTCTAACTAAGTGATTTCATTTCGTTTCAACAGAGAAAACTTGATTTTTGAGTAAACACTTGACTAAGCAGCTGATCATTATGAAAATTTGTATACACATTGTCAGGATTACGGAGCCCAGCATAAGCTAACTTTTACGCGGGCGAAGCCGCGGGTAACAGCTAGTAAAATTATAAAGAGGAAAGATTTGATTGTTTGTTGGTTTGTTTGTTTGCATTGAATACGCTCCGAAACGACTGGACCGATTTCAAAATTTCTTTCACCAGTAGAAAGCTACATTATCAGGGAGTGACATAGGCTATAGCTTTTCCCGAAATTCAATGTGGTTCCCACGGGAACGGGTCCGGAACTTCACGCGGACGAAGTTGCGGGCAAAATAGCTAATACTTATATAAAATGCAGAACGCGTTAGTTCATTTTCTCAGTATAAAACCACTATAGAAATTCATGAAGATGAGAAGCTATCATAACAATATTTACGCGAAGTCATTTATTTATATACGCCAGACGACGGGGCGGAAAAATGATAAAATAAACAGACGCTAAAGACATAAATCGAAATAGATGTATCTATTACATATTTCAATAAATTATAAGATTGAAAGTAATCATCGTCGATTTAGGCCTCGGTCGTCCCTCAAGATTCGTCCCTTTCTTCGATCCCCAATCCCTGCAACATTAACTCTTAGATTAAATCTATACATATAAAATTGTTTGTCCTGAATGACTGACTGACTGTGACTCAACGCACAGTCTAAACTGTAACATCATATCAATCCATAATCATCCCGCTGCAGCAATACGGATTCCACTTCAATCGAAGCGTACTTGGCGACGCTACTCCAATGCGGATTGGCTGAGAGTAGTATTTTCTAGTCGCCTGAAGTCCACCGACTTGACTTAACAACAGCCGAGGCCGGCTGCTTAACGTGTCCGAAGCACGAAGAAGCTCGAGATAACGAAACCCATTCATACATTGTTGACTCGACGTTACTTGCTGGCGTGTTCATTTAGAGTTCGTTGATACAGCGACGCCATCTTAGTGTTTTCTTGAAAAATTGAAATTGCGGTATCTATTTAGATTATTATCTGTGTGCCTCCTTACTGAATAGGAGCCTACATGCTTATTGAATTCGCGCGTACACCCCGCAAGTTGCGTTTCTAATCTCGAGAACCAGTCCCTAGGCTCAGTAGTAGAAGTAAGGCCACGAGATACGCGGATTGGTCAAATTGAAAACAATTCTATATATTTTTTTTGTGTTATACATACGGAAGACAAACAAGCAAGCGGGCCACCTGAAGGAAAGTGGTCACCGGCACTTAGGAACATCAGCAAACCACAAACACTGGCAATGCGTTGCTCGCTACAATAAAGTTGGTAATACGGAGACAAAACTCTCACTTAGCCAACGAAATCCATCGTCTTTACATCGATATTCTGTAAGAGCGTGGTACTTCCCCGGTCGATCTAGTCTAGCCCATATTAAAAATGCCTGACCCCTCCAAATGAAATTCAATCCTACTAATAATATAAAGGCGAAAGTTATGTGTATGTTTGTTACTTCTTCACGCTCAAATGACTGGGCCAATATTTATGATATTTGGTATGTAGGTAGGTGATACCTTGGATTAACACATAGGGTACTTTTTATCCCGAAAAGTACGCGATTCCCGTAGGATCAAAAATCTGATATAGATCTGATCTGATAAAAATCTGATAGAAATACACGCAAACGAAGTTGCGCGGGTTTCACTAGTTTATACATAAATATATTTATTTTATTTTATTTATTTCGAGCTTCTTTGTGCTTCGGCCGTGCCCGACGTGCCCGACGTTATGCCGGCTGTCCCGGCTGCTATCGATAAATGACAGTTGTATTTTTTGATATTTATTTATTTTCATAACAATACATTTGTGAAGGCTCTCCTCTGCCAGTCCGCATCGGAGCAACGTGGCAGAGTAGACGCTCTAGTCCACTTCGATTGATGGGAGACCAGGAGCCCGATTCTACTAACACAAATGTACCAATGGACTCTCAATGGTGTCTCAATCGTGTCTCAAAAAATGCCTATAGTGTATCGGTGGAATAGTTTTTGACATTTGCTATGGACTTAAACAATAACCTAAATGTTTAACTTATTGTTTAAGTCCATAACAAATGTCAAAAACTATTCCACTGATACACTATCGGCATTCTTTTGAGACACGATTGAGAGTCCATTGGTGCATTTGTGTTAGTAGAATCGGGCCCCTGTATAACAGTGGGACGATTATGGGTTGACATAATTTAAAAATGCGTTTTTGAACAGAAATATTAACGTCAATGCGTATGTAATAAATGTTAAATATAATAAATACATAAATGCGGGTTCTCTGAATAATCACATATACCAAGTGACAAGATATTTTAAAAATTGTACTAGTATTGACCTGCCTCAACGTAATTATGGTATATCTAATTCTTTGCGCTACCAAATAGCTAAACAAATTTCTATAGAAATTAATACCAAACTTTACTTAAAAAAGAGTATTGCTCAAGCTGCTCTTCGTTGCAAAAATAAAGATATTAAAAAAGGTACAATATTATACTACTTCAAAAAATTGCCGGCCGAAAGTAAAATGAGTCAAAATTTTAAAAATAGTTCTGAAACGGATACTGATAATCTAAAAGCTAATAAGGTACGATGTGGAACAAGTACTCCTGTAAATTCCTTTCGTTCCTAAGAAACACACAACTTTTAGAGTGTTTCATCAAAATATAGCTGGGGTTCTAAAAAAAAGGGAAGAACTTGAAATTGTTTTACAGTCATTTAATGATGAGAATAAAAGTTGTGATGTTTTATGTCTGACTGAAACATTTTTACAAGCTGGGACAGAGGATAATTTGTGTTTAAATGATTATGAATTAGCGTCATCTTTCTGCAGAACAAATAAAAAACGAGGTGGGGTTACTATACTAACTAAACGAAATTTGGAATTTAATGAATTATTTTTTGTAAAAGACTTAGCAATCGAAAAAGAATTTGAATGTTGCGCAATAGAAATTTTAAACCTTAATTTAATTATTGCGTGTATATATAGAATCCCTGATTCAGATAAAAACATTTTCTTTGAAAAACTAGAAGGTCTCCTAAAAATACTGTCAGCCAAAAAAAATAAACATATTGTCTTAGCAGGGGACTTCAATATAGATATTCTAGAATCTAACAAACATTCACAGGAATACATTGATATATTAGATAACTTTAACATGCAACATCATATAAAAGTTCCGACACGCAAAGCAAAGTGTATAGATCACATCTTCAGCAATCTCGATAAAACACTTGGAGAGACACATCAACTAGGTCTCTCGGATCATAATACAGGTCAAACGTTAGAATTTGATATACTCAATAAAAACTCCTCACCTTATTGGTTTACAAAAAAGAGGGACTATCATGTTGAAAACATTCAAAAATTTAAATATTATCTAAGCCAACTGTCATTGTCTGAAATTTATGCTGATACATGTGCAAATAGAGGTTTTACAACTTTCCACGAGTTGCTTTGCCTTTTTCACAGTCTATGTTTTCCCTTAATTTACGTAAAGCAGAGTTCAAGCTCTAAAAATCTAAACTGGATTACAAAATCTATTAAAAATTGTTGTAAAACAAAAAGGGTGCTTTATTTTAAACGATTTAAATCATCATCACACAAAAAAGAAAACGAACAGAAATATGCCAATTATAACAGAATTTTAAAGCAATGTATGTACCAAGCTCAAAAGGTTAATAACCTACAATACCTATCAAAATCTGCTAATAAGTGTAAAGCAAGCTGGACAATCATAAAAAATAATTTTAATTCCAAAACAGAGAAAAACATCAAATTTATCACGACCGACAATGACATTAAAATAAACAATCCTATCGACATTGCCAATGAATTTAATAATCACTTTATAAACATAAATAGCACCATGACATATCAAATATCGGATCAGACTAATTATCGCTCAACTAATATTGAATCTAATTATCACAGTATATTCGTTTCCCCGACTACACCTAAAGAAATTTTTAATATAATCCAATCGCTAAAAAATACAAAAACTGCTGGATATGACGAAATACCGACAATGTTGCTGAAGGCAACCGCAAACATTCTATGTTATCCTATATGTCATCTAGTCAATCTATCTTTCGAACAAGGTGTATTCCCTGAAAGTTTAAAAAAGTCGATTGTAAGACCATTATTCAAAAAAGGCAAAAAGAACGAAATAAATAATTATAGGCCGATAACTCTTATTCCAGTACTGTCTAAAATATACGAAAAAGCTATGTACAGCCGACTAGATAACTTTCTTACAAAAACATCATATTTAAAGGCGGAGCAAAATGGGTTTAGAAGAAACAAATCCACGACCTTGGCTTGTTTCAATCTAAACAACATTGTAACTAAATGTGCTGATAAAAGGACCCAAGTAGGTGTCCTTTATCTAGATATGAGCAAAGCGTTTGATACCGTGGATCATAAGATACTTGTAAACAAGCTAGATAGTTGCGGTGTGAGAGGAGTAGCGTTGTCGTGGTTCAAAAGTTACTTGAAGAATAGAATGCAGTGTGTACAAATGTATAGAACAGATGGTTCAATGCAAAATGTTTATGAATCATCATATAAAGTCAATAAATACGGTGTACCACAAGGTAGTATATTGGGTCCGATGTTGTTTTTAATATATATTAATGACCTCACTGAAGCAACAAGACATCAATGCATTCTTTTCGCCGATGACACAACCGTGATAATTGAAAATGAAAAGATAGATACATTTGAAGATGAAATTAATAAAGCTTTGAGTGATATTGTAGTTTGGTTACAAAATAATAATTTAAAAATTAATTTAACAAAAACATTTTTTATGCAATTTCAACCCTATCAAGTAACTCCTCTCGAGCTAACTATAAAATACAATGACATCATAATTACAGAAGTAACGAAAACTACATTTTTAGGTATAACTGTTGACTCAAATTGTAACTGGAAGGAACATATTTCAAACTTGTGTAAAAAAATTAATAAATTTATTTTTGCTATTTGGAAATTAAGAAAAACAGTCTCACGAGAAGCCGCCCTTCTAGCATATCATGGCTATGTAAGTTCAATACTTAGATATGGCTTGGTACTTTGGGGCAATTCCGTTGACTCGGACAGGGCTTTTCTGGCCCAAAAGAAATGTATTCGTGCAATTTGCGGCGCGGGATATCGCGATTCATGTGTACCATTATTCAAAGAACTCCGTCTTTTAACCGTACCGTCGTTGTATATATACGAATCAGCTTTATTTGTTAAACGATATCCTGAGCTTTTTCAAAAATTAGATAATGTAATACAACGATCAAACAGACGAAAATATAATCTAGTCATTCCAAAATCAAATTTATGTTTTAGAAGTAAAAGTTCGTATTGTATGTGTGTTAGAATATTTAATAAATTGCCAGACTCAATAAAATGTTTAATGTTCAAAGAATTTAAAAGTAAACTGTATAATTTTCTAATTTCAAATTGTTTTTATTCTATTGTCGATTTTATGAACTTTGAATTCTAATTCGGATTTTGCTGTATATTGTGTGTTTATTGCATGCTGATTATTTATTACCTTTTAAATATTCACATGCCAATGTTGGCGGAATATGTGGACATAGGAATAGAATAAGATCTCTTTGTAAAAAAACCATATTCTCTGTGAATAAAATTTCATTTCATTTCATTTCATTTCAAAAAACGGGTGGTTGGGCGGTTCGCACCGCCGCTCCAACCAAAAAGAGTACAGGGGCGTTTCACACCGCGGTTCGAACTACTCGCGGTTTGATATGACTGCGGTTCGACCCATTCAAAATGAGTACAGGGGCGATTCGCACCGCGGTACGTACAGCCACCTTCAAAAAGATTACAGGGGTGTTTCACACCGCGGTGCGAACCGCCCCAACACCAAAAAAAACTTACTCGCTCGTTTATTGGCCCGATATTCGCGTGTCGTGAAACATACCCTGAATCGTTATGAACTTAAACAAGATGTTGTTTTATGATATCGTCTCAGCTCGATAGAAATATGGCCTCTCGCGGCTCACATACATAAATCTAAGGGGTCATTGGCATAAAGATGTGTTGCTCAGGGATAAATTCTTTTGTTAAGTTAATAGCGTGTTATACTAGCGGTCCGCCCTGGTTTTGCACGGGCTTTAGAAGGAATCTTTTTTTTTAATAATATAGCCAAATGACACACAGAGATAGTGTAGCTGCCGAAACGGTGAAATAATCTTTCAGTAGTTTCGGAGTCTATTCAACGCAAAATGACGTTTTTAAGGCTTATTAAAAAATCTAGCCAGCCTAGAATTTATGAAAATCAGCACTATTTTTCATATATTTTGAATGGTCAACTGTGACATTATACATATTTAACCTGGCCCTCTATGTTCATAAATAGTATAATAATATTAATTTGGTAAATGTTATTAAGTACTCTTAAGAATTCTTTTTGTAATTAATTTATTTGATTTTCTGTGTACCAAACAATTTTCCTTTCTGTCTTTAAGGCGGGGCTTGACACTATTCCAATTTTTGTTATAAATATGTAAAGCCATAGATAAACATAGGTTTTAAAACTCCGTAGCTTAACATGGAAAGTTACTTATGTAAGTAGAAAACAAAAAACATTTTTCAACAAGAACTGTAATAAATAGACAGTTTTATACACACTTCGAAGCGCATACAAAGTTTCAAGTAGACGATAGTACTTCTAGGTTCTGTTTTAGGGTTAAGACTCATTTGTCAGCTCCCAGTTTTCGTTACAGATAGTCCATTTCAAGAAGAGCGTTTGGCTATTTCTGTTGTAACGTTCACATGCACATTATTTTAGTGTGTAACCTCGGAAACGTTCGTAAAATCTGTCACGCATACTAAAACAATGTCCAAATGCACGGTGCCTTACAAAATTCATAGCTGCTCTTTGTGAAATAGAATATGTGTACATTCATACCAATGCCTCCACACAATCTTGTGGTTTGTGTTTTGTATTCTCTTTTTCTCGTGATTTTTTAATTAATTAATTATTACATAGACTGTTAAATAAAGAAAATGCACCTGCTGCTGACTGCAAACCGGGAATTTTTTTTTCTAATTTTTTGCACAAAAAACTAACCGTGTATGGATGTGGCTCAACACTTAAATGTTCTAGTCCGAGAGTTTTATACACTCGACTCAATTCTACGGTCCTTAAAAATACTCATGAGTTTAAAAGTCAAGTTACGTGAGCCGGAACACGGACTTGAAACACACAAACTCGGCTAGTTCAAAAGTCGAGTTGATAGATCTACAGATTTCGATAATTTTATTAAAAATATTAAATATATAGGTAGGGACAAATCACACAGATTGAGCTACCCCCAAAGTATGTTCGAAACTTGTGTTATGGGATACTAACTCGACTATATTTTATAACAAAACATATTATAGATAAACATCCAAGACCCGAGGCCAATCAGAAAAAGTTCTTTTTTCATCATGACCCGACCGCCCCGACCGGGATACAAGCCCGAGACCTCCTCGGTGGCGATCTGGCGTGGTCGTAGCGTGGTAGGTAACCATTACGCCACGGAGGTCGTCTTTTATATTAAATAAGTGGAAGTATTCTCGTAATAAAAAAGCTTGTAAAATAGTCTAAATCAATCTCGAGCGCTATTTTGCTTTACGATCACGATCCTCAGCAGTGAGGGGACGATCAAGAAGAAGAAGAAAGCGGCAACTGTAAAAGCAGAGATTATCTTTAAAACGTTCTCAAAGGATTTGAAGGCGGATATCGTCGGATATTTTATTTGTCATGTATTATATTCAAAACACGGGGTGGTTTCCCGCAGGGTGTGTTTGCGAGTGCGCTGTACTTGCCTCGGGGGTGACAAGTTTGCATTTTTACGTCGATTGTTGATAACATAGGTAATTTTATTTTTCCTTATATTTTTATTTTTTTTGACAGGGTACTGTAATTTTATAGGGTGGGCCACCTTATTGCTAATTTACTTTAAAAATTGGATTGATTGGCATTTTTTCTTTCTACTAGATTAGCCCGTGTCTATATGTCAAATTAGAGAGGATATCCCGCAGGCAGTGTACAGTCAAGAGCATGTCGACCTTTACATATTGGACTATGTACCATTCTTAAGTTCTATGTTATAAGAGCCAAAATTATATTGCAAGTGTAAAGCTCGTCGTGCACCTGACTGTACTATTTCGTCGGTATTAAAACTATCATAGGAATGTTAAATAAATTCTACAGAATTCACAAAATGGTCCCAATGTCAGCTAAGCTTTACCTGCTTCTGTTATACCAGACAACGGTAATATCATTGTAAATATAATACTTATTATACATAGAAAACACCCAGAATTGAGAACTAACACAAATGCCATCAAATGTTTGCTCCGAACGGGATTCGAACGCGCTCCCTCTGGCGCCGAAGGAGGAACACTGCCAACGCACCACTGGGCTGTCGATTAATAGCCAACCATTGAGTGCTTACTAAAGGATGTCCGATGTACGCTTAAGAACATAACATCGAATAGGCGGAGACTTCAAAGCCATTACGTTGGTAAATATAAAAATATATGTAGCCATCCATTCTATTTTAAACGATTTAGAAGTGAAAATACTTTTAATAGTTTATTTGATCGATTTAAAACTGAAGTTAGACTAAAATACGATTCTTTAAATAGAAATTCATTTTATTTATGTAAATTGTTTCTGCACAATTCTAATTTAAAATTAATTGAGTAGTATTTATTCAAACAGACAGACAGACAGACAACAATTTCAACAAAAAAAAAATTCCCTTTTATTACCTTTTTCTAACTGTTCCCTCTCCATTTTTGCCAGATATGTTCAAAGTACAGACATATCGGGGTCTACTGTTTTATTATGTATTTGTATAGATTTTATAATTTATTCTCACCACAAACAAGTACAATTTATAAATTAAAAATGATTAAAGAAACTTGCATAATTAAATGCTACAACACTTGCTGGTGGAGACTGGCGATCCGTGATAGACACAAAATGCCTGTGTTACAAACCACGGTTTCAACCCCTGAATAATGTAAACCCTGTTTCTTTTAACTTTACCAATGAAGTAAACAATCTTAACATGTCTTTTTAACGAAAATAGGCAATTAAAATTATCATTCAACCCAAATAATAATAATATAGTTAGAAATGGCATTTAACACAACACTCTTATTATTTTGGCGATTTATCGATTTTACACATGGATATTTAAATAAAAAGATACGCTAAGATTGTTTTTAATACATTGGTCAAGTCAAAAGAATCAGGGTTTAATGTAGGTACTTTTTTATTTATTTGTTCAATTAGTGAATACAACGTACATTTTATGCCGGCTCTACACGCCAATACATATTTTCCAATGAGTTGGCCGACGTGTAGAGCCGGCATCAGAAGAACATCATCATCATCATCATCCTGTTGGAAATAGACTGCCTTCCCCAAAGACTTCCTCTAAATGGTATCCTACAAACACATCCATTCACAGGCCGCCTTTTTGTGAGAAAGAAAGAAAATAAATATTCACAAAAGTTATTTATTTTGCAAGTAGATTTACAAGAAATACGTTTGCATGTCAAAATTGTTATACTACTAACACTTCAGACGTGAATGTCCTGTTGAGAAGAGGAAATACGTTTTGCTTTTCCATAAGTGGCCTTACACTCGCACGTATTCCATCACTAGATGGCAACATATCACCTCTGTCAGTTCCAAAGAGCCACCATTCTCTGTCGTAAATACTATTGAAATAACTTAACGCTGTACAAGACACTTAAAACTTGACAAAACTTAATATAGAAAGCTCACGTACGTACTTTGAAATTACTTAGCAACTTAGCAAAGCTTAAAGTTTCAATTGGGGCGAAGAGAAATCCTTAAAATTTTAACTCCCTGTTCCCACTTCCGTTAATTACAATGCGACAAAACGCCTTTTTTATGCGTCACACCTTTTATCCCCAGAGGGTAGGCAGTCCTCTGATATTTACAAAAAGAAATCGTAATGATCTGCTGCATAGTCAAGGTGTGAAGGAATAACAAACATAAAATACTGTACACATTTTTTATATTATACTTAGACCGTTCGCCCACGACGAGATTCGCATACACGTATCCGACAACTAGCTCATGAATGAGTACCATTCAGACAATTTCGCCCGACGCGGATGGTCTAGTAGACGCACAGTACGCACTACGCACACGGCCAACGTCACGCGTCTACTCGCCGACGGATACCACACAGTCGGATGCAACTGGTCACTGGTAGCACGCTACCCGAATTCCATACGAATCGTATCAAAAAAACGGTCGACATAGTAGTGTTACAGTGCAAGGAAAAAAGAACGATATATCGTCGTATGTTATAAATCTTTATAGCGCGCCGCGCCTTGTGCTAAGTGCTAATACAGCTTTTTTATTTGTAACATAAAAATAACACTAGAATAAGAGTCTTGGTGGCGTCGCAGTCGCGTCGCTTCATTTGGGTAGCGTCGTGGGATAAAGGGCTTATATTAGTATGGAAATTAACTGCAGATTTTAATTATTTACATTAAAATCGAAATAACTTTTTGTTCTAACATTCCCATTTAAAATTTCGTTATCCCACCAACCCAGGGACTAGTTTGCGAACTTTTCAGTAACAAACATAAGTTTTCGGTAATTGGGGCAGTCCCGAATAATCTAATAGTAAGGATGGACGAGCCTCGCCATTCTAATCATTATTACTGTTTTGTTGTCCTTTGAGAGGATTTAAATAGATATACATACATTTTAATACGCTTTCAAACGATATAAGTACATATTGACGACCTCCGTGGCGTAATGGTTACCACGCCAGACCGCCACCCAGGAGGTCCCGGGTTCGATCCCCGGTCGGGTCATGATGAAAAACGAACTTTTTCTGATTGGCCTCGGGTCTTGGATGTTTATCTATATATGTATTTGTTATAAAATATAATATCGTGGAGTTAGTATCCCATAACACAAATTTCGAACTTACTTTGGGGCTAGCTCAATCTGTATGAATTGTCCCTATATTTAAATATATATTTAAATATTTAAATATATATTTAAATATATTTGTATTTAATAAATAACTTGCGATCGTGTCCGTACTTCTTGCCAAGGCCTCTTCTCAAGGAACTAAGTCGACGCACCTCGTAACATATTTAATTCTAACTTACTGAATACGCGACACACGCCACATTTTATGTAATTTAAACACAAACTAAAACCATTTCAGGGACTAGGCACTTTCGTTATAGTCATTTACAGGCCTATTTTTGACAGGCCCGGTGGTCGAGTGGCTAGCAATGGTCACTTTATCTCAAGGGCCGCGGGTACGAATCCTGCGCAAGGTAAACATTTTGTGTGCAACATGTCTGTTTGCCTTGGTCTGGGTGTTTTCTATGTATAATAAGTATTTATTTACAAGAAAAATATTTAAGTATATTTATCAGGTTAGTTTGGGACTAGATGGCGTTGTGATTCGTCCAAAAAAGAATTTACAACTTGTAAATTAAATTAATATAAAATAGACTAGGCGGAGAAGGTGGCAGACAGTCAGGTTTTTAGTCGGTATCCCTCATTGGCTAGAGAGGTGAGCCCGACAGACCCCCGTCGCTTCCCCAAGTGGCGGGACAGGCAGTAATGCATTTTCCTGATATTAAAAAAAAAAAAGGGTACATAAACTATCATCAATTCGGAAAAAAGCTAAACGGTCACCGGTAAAAGAAATAGCGAAAGAAAATCGGTTACGGACTTTTTTCATTTAACTTAGTTTTTTCAATCGTCACAAAAATTGATAACACATTGAATACGCGCAATGTCATACACAATAGTGTAATAAACAAATCTTAAATTAACAAAAGTTTGTACTGAAAAATTCCTTTTTTTCTTTCTTTCTTCTAGAATCAAAATCAAGAAGATTTAATAAACAATCAAAAAGCAACCGCATTGTCAGATTTTAAAATTTTAATTGAAGTATGAAAGGAAAATCGAAAAGTTTACTACTTACTTAAGTTTTACGATATTTGTGTCCACATCTGCGACAAAAGTCTCTCTTGCGCACACCTTGTATGCTGGCTTAACGTCTGTCCTCCATCTACAACAGCCGGGACCAAAGAAGCCATCGAGTTCCTCACATTGCGACGCCATTGAGTTCCTTTTAATCTTCCTAAATTATTATTTATTTTATTTTAGTAACCATGTCACAGAGTAATAGGGTGTACAGATAAAACGATATTAGCGGAATCCCGCACGCAAATGCCGCGTGCACATAATAATTGCGAATGTTACGAATTAAGGCGGCGACATAGCGTCACCGGTGGCCCGTAAACATGCTATTCGCATGCACACCCTAGTACCAGGGTTGTCACTTGAAAGTTATTAATAATTTATTATCTATTATATTGTGCGTGCGTGTATTAGATAAGTACCTAGTAGGATGGATTTTTTATTTCATATAAGAATTTTTGTCCTTAAAAAAATGGTTGAAGTAATAAAATAATGTTCTTTAAAAAAAAAGGATTTTGTCCTGTACAGAGATTGAAACCGCCAATCGGTTGCCCAACTGAACCGTGGTGGTAATAAGGGTATTTTATAAGTAGTATTTCTGTGCCAACTTTCTGTGCCAATTTTATAAGTAGTCTTTCTGTGTAACCAGACCGGAGGCGACACTCATAGGCGTACCCCTCTGCCAAAGGTACGAGAGCGGCGGTCATACCCGTTATATGAAACCAGTTGCCGAGATGCGATTGTGTGCGTGTAGTTTAAGATTGTGTGCGATATAATGTTGTGTGCGTTTATAGCGACGTGATAGAAAATGCATGTGTGTTACCTCACATCCCGCTGAAAGAGGCAGAATTTTTTGCGTAGGAATTGTTGCGCGTGTCGTCTCCGGTCTGGTTTAATGCTCTAAGATCAAATCAAATCAAGTATTCTTTATTGTAGACACACAGAGTAAAAGATCTTTTATTATTATTTATTTATTTATTTAAGGACCTCCAACAAAAAATACACATTACAATCATAGGAACTTATACTAAGGTTACAATTCGACGTGTTTTTTTAATTATAGGAGACCACAACATGCAAATTTAAAGTCTGACAATAGATGTAAAGGCTACGTTACACAATAATTTAGTTGTAATTTGTATGAAAAAGACAATATAGAATAAGTTTAATTTTTTATATTAGATACCACAGAGTATATCCCATAGTTGTTTATTATACTTTAACAACGGAAGGCAAATATCCAACCCATGCGACTTAGAGAGAGCATTATATTGTCTGCAGAGATCTTAAAAATAATGTATGCGTATCACTGTGGCCTGTCTTTAACAGACATATAACATTTAAATTATTATATCTGCTAGCCAATAGTGTCACCAGATGGTAAGTAATCATCGGTGCCCATCTAGCACAGAGACACAAAGAGAGTTCCTGAGCTGTTGGCTTTTACAGAAAGAAAAAAGGAAATAAGGTGAAACGGTATACATCTGCGGAAGACCAGCACCATGAAGTCAGACGACTCTACGATTCATGCTAAGCAGATGCCTATTTGTTGTGTTATATACATTTTTATTATAAGTACCTACATTATGTTAGTTATTTTTGTGTTAGTAGTTAGTAAGGCAAGAAATAAACGATTATATATCTGTCTTTCTTTCAAAAGGATTAGAAGAGCAGTTTAGCTTCCAGCTCTCATTAATTCATTATCTATATATATAAAATTCAAAGTCCTGACTGACTGACTTAACTATATATCAACGCACAGCCCAAACCGGTGGGTCTAGAGACTCCAAATTTGGACAGTAGGTTCCTTACGACGTCTAGGGGTGTACTAAGAAAGGATTTTTCAAAATTCCTACGGGAAACCGAGATATACGCAAACGAAGTTGCGAGGGTGTATCAACGTACAGCCAAAACCGCTGCGTCTAGAGATTCCAAATTTGGCATGTAGGTTCCTTACGACGTCTAGGGATGTACTAAGAAAGGATTTTCCAAAATTCCCACGGGAAAGCGAGATATACGCATACGAAATTGCGAGGCGACGCACAGCCCAAACCGCTGGGTCTAGAGATGCCAAATTTGACATGTAGGGTCCTTATAAGGTCCAGACCGACCGGACCGGACCGGACCGGAACGGACCGGACCGGATCGGAACGTATCAGACCTGATCGGTCTGGAAGGAACCGCACCGTACCGGGTCGTGCCGGACCGGATCGAACCGGACCGGACCGGTTTTTTTTTCATCTATATATATAAAATTCAAAGTCCTGACTGACTGACTGACTGACTTAACTATATATCAACGCACAGCCCAAACCGGTGGGTCTAGAGATTCTAAATTTGGACCGTAGGTTCCTTACGACGTCTAGGGGTGTACTAAGAAAGAATTTTTCAAAATTCCTACGGGAAACCGAGATATACGCAAACGAAGTTGCGAGGGTATATCCACCCACAGCCCAAACCGCTGTGTCTAGAAATTCCAAATTTAGCATGTAGGTTCCTTACGACGTCTAGGAATGTACTAAGAAAGGATTTTTCAAAATTCCCACGGGAAAGCGAGATATACGCATACGAAGTTGCGAGGGGACGCACAGCCCAAACAGCTGGGTCTAGAGATGCCAAATTTGACATGTAGGGTCCTTATAAGGTCTAGACCGACCGGACCGGACCGGAACGAACCGGAACGGACCGGACCGGACCGGAACGGATCAGACCTGTTCGGTCTGGAGGGAACCGCACCGTACCGGGCCGTGCCGGACCGGATTTTTTTTCATAGATAAAATTCGAAGTCCTGACTGACTGACTGACTGACTTAACTATATATCAACGCACAGCCCAAACCAATGAGTCTAGAGATTTAAAATTTGAACTGTAGGTTCCTTACGACATCTAGGGGTGTACTAAGAAACGATTTTTCAAAATTCCCACGGAAAACCTAGATATACGCAAACGAAGTTGCGAGGGTATATCAACGCACAGCCCAAACCGCTGGGTCTAGAGATTCCAAATTTGGCACGTAGGTTCCTTACGACGTCTAGGGATGTACTAAGAAAGGATTTTTTAAAATTCCCACGGGAAAGCGAGATATACGCATTCGAAATGGCGAGGGGACGCACAGCCCAAACCGCTGGGTCTAGAGATGCCAAATTTGACATGTAGGGTCCTTATAAGGTCCAGACCGACCGGACCGGACCGAAACGTATCAGACCTGATCGATCTGGAAGGAACCGCACCGTACCGGGCCGTGCCGGACCGGATCGAACCGGACCGGACCGGTTTTTTTTTCATCTATATATATAAAATTCAAAGTCCTGACTGACTGACTGACTTAATTATATATCAACGCACAGCCCAAACAGGTGGGTCTAGAGATTCCAAATTTGGACTGTAGGTACCTTACGACGTCTAGGGGTGTACTAAGAAAGGATTTTTCAAAATTCCTACGGGAAACCGAGATATACGCAAACGAAGTTGCAAGGGTATATCCACACACAGCCCAAACCGCTGGGTCTAGAGATTCCAAATTTAGCATGTAGGTTCCTTACGACGTCTAGGAATGTACTAAGAAAGGATTTTTCAAAATTCCCACGGGAAAGCGAGATATACGCATACGAAGTTGCGAGGGGACGCACAGCCCAAACCGCTGGGTCTAGAGATGCCAAATTTGACATGTAGGGTCCTTATAAGGTCCAGACTGACCGGACCGGACCGGACCGGACTGGACCGGAACGGACCAGACCTGATCGGTCTGGAAGGAACCGCACCGTACCGGGCCGTGCCAGATCGGATCGAACCGGACCGGACCGGATTTTTTTTCATAAATAAAATTCAAACTCCTGACTGACTGACTTAACTATATATCAACGCACAGCCCAAACCAATGAATCTAGAGATTTCAAATTTGAACTGTAGGTTCCTTACGACGTCTAGGGATGTACTAAGAAAGGATTTTTCAAAATTCCTACGGGAAACCGAGATATACGCAAACGAAGTTGCGAGGGGACGCACAGCCCAAACCGCTGGGTCTAGAGATGACAAATTTGACATGTAGGGTCCTTATAAGGTCCAGACCGACCGGACCGGACCGGACCGGAACGGATCGGACCTGATCGGTCTGGAAGGAACCGCACCGTACGGGGCCGTGCCAGACCGGATCGAACCGGACCGGACCGGATTTTATTTCATAGATAAAATTCAAAGTCCTGATTGACTGACTGACTGACTTAACTATATATCAACGCACAGCCCAAACCAATGGGTCTAGAAATTCCAAATTTGAACTGTAGGTTCCTTACGACGTCTAGGGGTGTACTATGAAAGGATATTTCAAAATTCCTACGGGAAACTGAGATATACGCAAACGAAGTTGCGAGGGGACGCACAGCCCAAACCGCTGGGTCTAGAGATGCCAAATTTGACATGTAGGGTCCTTTTAAGGTCCAGATTGACCGGACCGGACCGGACCAGAACGGATCAGATCTGATCGGTCTGGAAGGAACCGCACCGTACCGGGCCGTGCCGGACCGGATCGAACCGGACCGGACCGGATTTTTTTTCATAGATAAAATTCAAAGTCCTGACTGACTGACTGACTTAACTATATATCAACGCACAGCCCAAACCGGTGGGTCTAGAGATTCCAAATTTGGACTGTAGGTTCCTTACGACGGCAACGTCTAAGGGTGTACTAAGAAAGGATATTTCAAAATTCCCACGGGAAACCGAGATATACGCAAACGAAGTTGCGAGGGTATATCAAATTTGGCATGTAGATTACTTACGACATCTAGCTATGTACTAAGAAACGATTTTTCAAAATTCCCACGGGAAAGCGAGATATACCCAAACGAAGTTGAGAAGGGACGCACAGCCTAAACCGCTGGGTCTAGAGATGCCAAATTTGTCATGTAGGGTCCTTATAAGAACCGGACCGGACCGGACCGGACCGGACCGGATCGACCGGACCGGATGGAACCGTACCGTACCGGGCCGTGCCGGACCGGAATTTGTTTCTGAAGAAAAATATGCTAATTGTTACTAGGCCACGCGGGCGAAGCCGCGGGCGGAAGCTAGTCTATATATATAAAATTCAAAGTCCTGACTGACTGACTTAACTATATATCAACGCACAGCCCAAACCGGTGGGTCTAGAGACTCCAAATTTGGACAGTAGGTTCCTTACAACGTCTAGGGGTGTACTAAGAAAGGATTTTTCAAAATTCCTACGGGAAACCGAGATATACGCAAACGAAGTTGCGAGGGTGTATCAACGCACAGCCAAAACCGCTGCGTCTAGAGATTCCAAATTTGGCATGTAGGTTCCTTACGACGTCTAGGGATGTACTAAGAAAGGATTTTTCCAAAATTCCCACGGGAAAGCGAGATATACGCATACGAAATTGCGAGGAGACGCACAGCCCAAACCGCTGGGTCTAGAGATGCCAAATTTGACATGTAGGGTCCTTATAAGGTCCAGACCGACCGGACCGGACCGGACCGGAACGGACCGGACCGGATCGGAACGTATCAGACCTGATCGGTCTGGAAGGAACCGCACCGTACCGGGTCGTGTCGGACCGGATCGAACCGGACCGAACCGGTTTTTTTTTCATCTATATATATAAAATTCAAAGTCCTGACTGACTGACTTAACTATATATCAACGCACAGCCCAAACCGGTGGGTCTAGAGACTCCAAATTTGGACAGTAGGTTCCTTACGACGTCTAGGGGTGTACTAAGAAAGGATTTTTCAAAATTCCTACGGGAAACCGAGATATACGCAAACGAAGTTGCGAGGGTGTATCAACGCACAGCCAAAACCGCTGCGTCTAGAGATTCCAAATTTGGCATGTAGGTTCCTTACGACGTCTAGGGATGTACTAAGAAAGGATTTTCCAAAATTCCCACGGGAAAGCGAGATATACGCATACGAAATTGCGAGGAGACGCACAGCCCAAACCGCTGGGTCTAGAGATGCCAAATTTGACATGTAGGGTCCTTATAAGGTCCAGACCGTCCGGACCGGACCGGACCGGAACGGACCGGACCGGATCGGAACGTATCAGACCTGATCGGTCTGGAAGGAACCGCACCGTACCGGGTCGTGCCGGACCGGATCGAACCGGACCGGACCGGTTTTTTTTTCATCTATATATATAAAATTCAAAGTCCTGACTGACTGACTGACTGACTTAACTATATATCAACGCACAGCCCAAACCGGTGGGTCTAGAGATTCTAAATTTGGACCGTAGGTTCCTTACGACGTCTAGGGGTGTACTAAGAAAGGATTTTTCAAAATTCCTACGGGAAACCGAGATATACGCAAACGAAGTTGCGAGGGTATATCCACCCACAGCCCAAACCGCTGTGTCTAGAGATTCCAAATTTAGCATGTAGGTTCCTTACGACGTCTAGGAATGTACTAAGAAAGGATTTTTCAAAATTCCCACGGGAAAGCGAGATATACGCATACGAAGTTGCGAGGGGACGCACAGCCCAAACAGCTGGGTCTAGAGATGCCAAATTTGACATGTAGGGTCCTTATAAGGTCTAGACCGACCGGACCGGACCGGAACGAACCGGAACGGACCGGAACGGATCAGACCTGTTCGGTCTGGAGGGAACCGCACCGTACCGGGCCGTGCCGGACCGGATTTTTTTTCATAGATAAAATTCGAAGTCCTGACTGACTGACTGACTTAACTATATATCAACGCACAGCCCAAACCAATGAATCTAGAGATTTCAAATTTGAACTGTAGGTTCCTTACGACGTCTAGGGATGTACTAAGAAAGGATTTTTCAAAATTCCTACGGGAAACCGAGATATACGCAAACGAAGTTGCGAGGGGACGCACAGCCCAAACCGCTGGGTCTAGAGATGACAAATTTGACATGTAGGGTCCTTATAAGGTCCAGACCGACCGGACCGGACCGGACCGGAACGGATCGGACCTGATCGGTCTGGAAGGAACCGCACCGTACGGGGCCGTGCCAGACCGGATCGAACCGGACCGGACCGGATTTTATTTCATAGATAAAATTCAAAGTCCTGATTGACTGACTGACTGACTTAACTATATATCAACGCACAGCCCAAACCAATGGGTCTAGAAATTCCAAATTTGAACTGTAGGTTCCTTACGACGTCTAGGGGTGTACTATGAAAGGATATTTCAAAATTCCTACGGGAAACTGAGATATACGCAAACGAAGTTGCGAGGGGACGCACAGCCCAAACCGCTGGGTCTAGAGATGCCAAATTTGACATGTAGGGTCCTTTTAAGGTCCAGATTGACCGGACCGGACCGGACCAGAACGGATCAGATCTGATCGGTCTGGAAGGAACCGCACCGTACCGGGCCGTGCCGGACCGGATCGAACCGGACCGGACCGGATTTTTTTTCATAGATAAAATTCAAAGTCCTGACTGACTGACTGACTTAACTATATATCAACGCACAGCCCAAACCGGTGGGTCTAGAGATTCCAAATTTGGACTGTAGGTTCCTTACGACGGCAACGTCTAAGGGTGTACTAAGAAAGGATATTTCAAAATTCCCACGGGAAACCGAGATATACGCAAACGAAGTTGCGAGGGTATATCAAATTTGGCATGTAGATTCCTTACGACATCTAGCTATGTACTAAGAAACGATTTTTCAAAATTCCCACGGGAAAGCGAGATATACCCAAACGAAGTTGAGAAGGGACGCACAGCCTAAACCGCTGGGTCTAGAGATGCCAAATTTGTCATGTAGGGTCCTTATAAGAACCGGACCGGACCGGACCGGACCGGACCGGATCGACCGGACCGGATGGAACCGTACCGTACCGGGCCGTGCCGGACCGGAATTTGTTTCTGAAGAAAAATATGCTAATTGTTACTAGGCCACGCGGGCGAAGCCGCGGGCGGAAGCTAGTCTATATATATAAAATTCAAAGTCCTGACTGACTGACTTAACTATATATCAACGCACAGCCCAAACCGGTGGGTCTAGAGACTCCAAATTTGGACAGTAGGTTCCTTACGACGTCTAGGGGTGTACTAAGAAAGGATTTTTCAAAATTCCTACGGGAAACCGAGATATACGCAAACGAAGTTGCGAGGGTGTATCAACGCACAGCCAAAACCGCTGCGTCTAGAGATTCCAAATTTGGCATGTAGGTTCCTTACGACGTCTAGGGATGTACTAAGAAAGGATTTTCCAAAATTCCCACGGGAAAGCGAGATATACGCATACGAAATTGCGAGGAGACGCACAGCCCAAACCGCTGGGTCTAGAGATGCCAAATTTGACATGTAGGGTCCTTATAAGGTCCAGACCGTCCGGACCGGACCGGACCGGAACGGACCGGACCGGATCGGAACGTATCAGACCTGATCGGTCTGGAAGGAACCGCACCGTACCGGGTCGTGCCGGACCGGATCGAACCGGACCGGACCGGTTTTTTTTTCATCTATATATATAAAATTCAAAGTCCTGACTGACTGACTGACTGACTTAACTATATATCAACGCACAGCCCAAACCGGTGGGTCTAGAGATTCTAAATTTGGACCGTAGGTTCCTTACGACGTCTAGGGGTGTACTAAGAAAGGATTTTTCAAAATTCCTACGGGAAACCGAGATATACGCAAACGAAGTTGCGAGGGTATATCCACCCACAGCCCAAACCGCTGTGTCTAGAGATTCCAAATTTAGCATGTAGGTTCCTTACGACGTCTAGGAATGTACTAAGAAAGGATTTTTCAAAATTCCCACGGGAAAGCGAGATATACGCATACGAAGTTGCGAGGGGACGCACAGCCCAAACAGCTGGGTCTAGAGATGCCAAATTTGACATGTAGGGTCCTTATAAGGTCTAGACCGACCGGACCGGACCGGAACGAACCGGAACGGACCGGACCGGACCGGAACGGATCAGACCTGTTCGGTCTGGAGGGAACCGCACCGTACCGGGCCGTGCCGGACCGGATTTTTTTTCATAGATAAAATTCGAAGTCCTGACTGACTGACTGACTGACTTAACTATATATCAACGCACAGCCCAAACCAATGAGTCTAGAGATTTAAAATTTGAACTGTAGGTTCCTTACGACATCTAGGGGTGTACTAAGAAACGATTTTTCAAAATTCCCACGGAAAACATAGATATACGCAAACGAAGTTGCGAGGGTATATCAACGCACAGCCCAAACCGCTGGGTCTAGAGATTCCAAATTTGGCACGTAGGTTCCTTACGACGTCTAGGGATGTACTAAGAAAGGATTTTTTAAAATTCCCACGGGAAAGCGAGATATACGCATTCGAAATTGCGAGGGGACGCACAGCCCAAACCGCTGGGTCTAGAGATGCCAAATTTGACATGTAGGGTCCTTATAAGGTCCAGACCGACCGGACCGGACCGGAACGTATCAGACCTGATCGATCTGGAAGGAACCGCACCGTACCGGGCCGTGCCGGACCGGATCGAACCGGACCGGACCGGTTTTTTTTTCATCTATATATATAAAATTCAAAGTCCTGACTGACTGACTGACTTAATTATATATCAACGCACAGCCCAAACAGGTGGGTCTAGAGATTCCAAATTTGGACTGTAGGTTCCTTACGACGTCTAGGGGTGTACTAAGAAAGGATTTTTCAAAATTCCTACGGGAAACCGAGATATACGCAAACGAAGTTGCAAGGGTATATCCACACACAGCCCAAACCGCTGGGTCTAGAGATTCCAAATTTAGCATGTAGGTTCCTTACGACGTCTAGGAATGTACTAAGAAAGGATTTTTTAAAATTCCCACGGGAAAGCGAGATATACGCATACGAAGTTGCGAGGGGACGCACAGCCCAAACCGCTGGGTCTAGAGATGCCAAATTTGACATGTAGGGTCCTTATAAGGTCCAGACTGACCGGACCGGACCGGACCGGACTGGACCGGAACGGACCAGACCTGATCGGTCTGGAAGGAACCGCACCGTACCGGGCCGTGCCAGATCGGATCGAACCGGAACGCACCGGATTTTTTTTCATAAATAAAATTCAAAGTCCTGACTGACTGACTTAACTATATATCAACGCACAGCCCAAACCAATGAGTCTAGAGATTTCAAATTTGAACTGTAGGTTCCTTACGACGTCTAGGGATGTACTAAGAAAGGATTTTTCAAAATTCCTACGGGAAACCGAGATATACGCAAACGAAGTTGCGAGGGGACGCACAGCCCAAACCGCTGGGTCTAGAGATGACAAATTTGACATGTAGGGTCCTTATAAGGTCCAGACCGACCGGACCGGACCGGACCGGAACGGATCGGACCTGATCGGTCTGGAAGGAACCGCACCGTACGGGGCCGTGCCAGACCGGATCGAACCGGACCGGACCGGATTTTATTTCATAGATAAAATTCAAAGTCCTGATTGACTGACTGACTGACTTAACTATATATCAACGCACAGCCCAAACCAATGGGTCTAGAAATTCCAAATTTGAACTGTAGGTTCCTTACGACGTCTAGGGTGTACTATGAAAGGATATTTCAAAATTCCTACGGGAAACTGAGATATACGCAAACGAAGTTGCGAGGGGACGCACAGCCCAAACCGCTGGGTCTAGAGATGCCAAATTTGACATGTAGGGTCCTTTTAAGGTCCAGATTGACCGGACCGGACCAGAACGGATCAGATCTGATCGGTCTGGAAGGAACCGCACCGTACCGGGCCGTGCCGGACCGGATCGAACCGGACCGGACCGGATTTTTTTTCATAGATAAAATTCAAAGTCCTGACTGACTGACTGACTTAACTATATATCAACGCACAGCCCAAACCGGTGGGTCTAGAGATTCCAAATTTGGACTGTAGGTTCCTTACGACGGCAACGTCTAAGGGTGTACTAAGAAAGGATATTTCAAAATTCCCACGGGAAACCGAGATATACGCAAACGAAGTTGCGAGGGTATATCAAATTTGGCATGTAGATTCCTTACGACATCTAGCTATGTACTAAGAAACGATTTTTCAAAATTCCCACGGGAAAGCGAGATATACCCAAACGAAGTTGAGAAGGGACGCACAGCCTAAACCGCTGTGTCTAGAGATGCCAAATTTGTCATGTAGGGTCCTTATAAGGACCGGACCGACCGGACCGGACCGGACCGGACCGGATCGACCGGACCGGATGGAACCGTACCGTACCGGGCCGTGCCGGACCGGAATTTGTTTCTGAAGAAAGATATGCTAATTGTTACTAGGCCACGCGGGCGAAGCCGCGGACGGAAGCTAGTAAACTATGTAAAGATATCAAGGCTGGCAACCCTGTCCACGAGTATAGTGTTGATATCCGCTGTTGTAACATTTATATTTGTGTTCCGAACGTGCGGTGCCGGGCGTCCCATACAGATTAAAGTTACGACTTTGAAACACACCAGGCGTGTGCTAACCATTATAGGAACCTATAAATATTTTTATTTAACCACCTTCTTATAGTTAGATACTTCGCCTTAATAAGGGGTATATGATTGTGATTATTTTGAAAAATAAAATAAAATAAAATAAATAAATATATAGGGACAATTCATACAGATTGAGCTAGCCCCAAAGTAAGTTCGAAACTTGTGTTATGGGATACTTAACTCAACGATATTATATTTTATAACAAATACATATATAGATAAACATCCAAGACCCGAGGCCAATCAGAAAAAGTTCGTTTTTCATCATGACCCGACCGGGGATCGAACCCGGGACCTCCTGGGTGGCGGTCTGGCGTGGTAACCATTACGCCACGGAATATATTATTACAAAAACTTGTATCTTAATCAAAATATGATCAGCGCTAAAAGGTACATTATAGTGAACTAGCAACGGCTCTTTACTGGTCGGGCTAGCCTATTTCATAAACGCCCACTCCAAAGATTGTAATGAGAAGTATAAAAATGGAAAAAAAAATTATAGGTGTGTTCTGAAAAGTGTGGTGTATGATGTAGGCAACCGATATGAAAGGATTTTTTGAAATTCCCATGGGAAAGAATAAACGCACACGAAGTTGCGCGGGTTTCTCTAGTGTATTATATAAATAAACCTTCCTATTGAATCACTCTATTTATAAAAGAAACCGCATCAAAATCCATTGCTTAGTTTTAAAGATTTAATCATTCATAGGGACAGACAGATAGCGTGAATCGACTTCATTTTATACTATGTTAAGACTATGAACAATATTTACCTATAAACGCTGACATAATCATCATCATACCAACATAATCATCTCACTACAAGGATGCTGATCTGATCTACCTTCAATCGAGTTTTATGCCGCCTGAAGGCTTGGCTGAACGACTGTCATCCATTGACAATATCCATTCTTACCAAAAAAAATTACCTCTCTCGTTGGAAGGTTCTAGTGAGTGAGTCAAACTGCGGACTTCACTACACTGGGCAATCGCGGTCTGGACGGTTTTCACCCGCATTATGTACTCACACTCCAAAGAAAAGTGAGTTATCTGCTGGATGGATATTTAACTTTTGTAAAAGGCAACCATACCAGTTTAAGGTTAGTTAAAGTAGCTAAGATTAAACCCGGCCCGAATGCGAAATGGACAAAGTTCTCCTATTTACAAACCACATGTATTTACATAAACATGGCTGCCGCTTCCCAATTATTTCTGGATCCCACTTTAACTCTGAATATCGTCGGGTTAAGGGGAGTGATTAAAGTTGCTGTATAATTTGTGTGTTTTATTTTGCCAGTTACGCAAACGCATGAGAATTTGATGGCACACGCAGAAGACAAGCTCAAAAAAAAATTTTTTTCCATCATTCGTATTTTTTTGTGTGTAATGTTTCTATGTAGGTAAGTAGTATGAAATTGATTCAGAAGGATCCACCGATTTTTAATCATAATACTTCCAAAGCGTCATCACGTCGGGGGACCGCTATAGACATTTAAACATAACTGTGTAGGTACTATTAACTAATAGACAGTAGATAATCTTAATTTGATTAAGAGAATAAAATCTTTATTAAATCACTTATTGTATAACTTAAACAATTTAGGCAGTAATTGTCAGCTAGTAATAAATTTTTACTTAGCGGTCCCCCGACGGGCCGACGCTTTGGAAGTATTATGACTAACTACTATTAACTAATATAAATATTATATCATAAAATTAAAAGGTCGAATAGAAGGTACATAATTATTATTTATTTACTTTTCAGAGGTTTTGAGTAGGGGGTTTTTTAAATTTTTAATTTAAGTTTTTTTATGGCTCTTATTTTTTTTACTAGTTTTTATAACGTACCTACCTGCAAGCAAGCCGGTCCTTTTTTTGTTTAAAGTCAGGAAAATGCATTACTGCATGTCCCGCCACTTGGGGAAGCGACGGGGGTCTGTCGGGCTCACCTCTCTAGCCAATGAGGGATACCGTCTAAAAACCTGCCTGTCTGCCACCTTCTCCGCCTTCGCATTGACGGGGCGGGGTCGCGGGCACTGGTGACACTTCCGCAACCCTACCGGCGGGTGTCCGTGGACCCATCCCAAGCAAGCTGGTCCTGGAGAAACCTGACGGAAGTCGATTACCGTCGCCTATGAACATGAGTAACATCAGTACTATCAGTGCATTGCCGGCTACGCGGAGTAAGGTCTCCAGAGCGCCACTTGGGGTTGGGAGGGTTGGCAACGCGTGAGTGATACCCCCGGTATTGCAAGCGTCTATAGGCTACGGTGATGCTTACCATCAGGCGGGCCGTTTGTTTGCCAAAAAAAAAAGAATAAAGAGGAAAGGGAAAGGCATTGAGATATCGGATCACTCACTCACCGAACGACACGAAATACTGCTTCTCGCCGATATTTTATGAGATGTTTCTATACCTTATCTCTTGACAAAAAGATTCAATTTATGGTGGCATTTAAAAAAGGATTAAAACATTCTGCTTAACAACGTCCAATTCAACGCTTCAAAAAACTTGGAAAAGTTACAAAATAAAAATTTATTCGGAATGTTAATTATGCCTTGTTCTGGTTTAAATACTTCGGGAGTTATGAATTACTTCAAAATTAATGAATATTGCTTGCTTTGAGAGAAATAATTGTTCTTTTAAAACGGTGTTAGTTTCACCCGAGCATTTGATATACCTAATTTGAGAGCCCGGAGGCGCGTTGCTAGGGCGCGGATTCGATCCTCGCACAGAGCAAATATATGGTGGCATTTGTGTTTGCCTCGAATCTTGGTATATATATCTGGGATTTATATCCCAGATAGATAGATAAATCAGTTGTCCAACTGGAAAGACCTGAGGAAGACACATACGAGACGAGAATATTGCCCGTGCGGGCTGCAGGCATTTAGACGATCGTGTACTTACGAAAATGGCTTTAAACTTTCGTTTGTCAATTTTATATCGGAATGTCCGGAAACGGAAACAAAAGGTTTTCAGCTAGTGGTACATCATAATGAGGAGCATATCCTATCGCCATCATCACCAGCCACAAGAAGTCCACTGCTGGACATAGATCTATTACTATGCTTCTATTTAAATGTAAATAGTACGCGCCAAAATTTGGGTTCACAGTTTTTAAAACAATTGAAAATCGATTGTCGTTAATCGGCGGCCGGGATGACGGCTCTCGTGCGACGGGCGTGCAGTGGACACACGGCCATAGTAAATGTATGTATCGCTAAATCGGCGCCGTCATCTCGTTCTCGGTGACGACATCCCGTTGACGGTGACGGTGGACAAACGGCCTTAATGTATGAGTTTAACTGAGTTGTTATTACGAGTTTTTTGTTCATGTCGACGTAAACAAACCGACCAAATAGAGAAGAACTCTCATGTTACGAATTTATAAGACGCGTGTTACATATCAAAATTATGTGACTTACTTGCTCACGTTTCGAAGTGAGTAACCCGGCTAATTTGGCTATGTAACACGCGTCTGGTAAATTCACAATATGAAACTGTTTTTCAATTTGGTCGGCTTGTAAACGTTAACACGTTCGAATGTGACCAAAAAACTCGTACTAAACACTCAGCGAGCCAGCCGTGTTATCGACTAGTTTGTGAACTAACAAAATAAACTATTATTTCCTTTTAACGTAAATTATTTGTATTTCGTTTCAAAGCAACTTTTTAAAAGGATTATTTATAAAACTGAAAAATCACGAAATATTTTTGAATGTTACGATAAAACAGTAGTTATCCGGGCAAAAACTATGAGATAGGAATCCGTTATATGGAGCAATACTGTCTGTTCAGTTTCATTTGTATCTCGTATCAAATAAAATATCTATCAATAGAAAATGTTCACAAATAAATTAAAAGTAAAAAAATAATATTTAAAAACAAGCTTTTATTTAATTGCGCTAAAAAGAATAAAATAAACATTTTTATTTTAAAATTTTAACTATCAACTTATAACGTCATTACACAATTTATATGACATAAAAGCTTGTCGCGAGATTTAATTACTAACATTTACTAGTAGTACGAATAAATGTTAGTTCGATAATTATGTTTTCCTAAACAGGTAAATCTCGCGACAAGCTTTTATGTCATATAAATTGTGTAATGACGTTATAAGTTGATAGTTAAAATTTTAAAATAAAAATGTTTATTTTATTCTTTTTAGCGCAATTAAATAAAAGCTTGTTTTTAAATATTATTTTTTTACTTTTAATTTATTTTTTACTTTTTAGTTATCACTGGACAGGTTTCGCAGTGCCATCTATTGCTGTGCATCATATCCCACTGCTGGTCTCAGGTCTCCCTTCAATCGAAGGTGATTAGAGCGTACCTACTCTGCCACGCTGCTCCAATGCGGATTGGCAGAGGTCGGTGTTTTCAAACCGCCCTAAGGCCACCGACTTGGCTTAATGACTGTCATCTATCGACAACAGCCGGGACCGACGACTTAACGTGCCCTCCGAAGCACGAAGAAGCTCGAGATAACGAAACCCATCCAAACGCTGGCTAGGGTCGCCGTCGCTTAACTTGTGTTTTCATATTAGAGTGTGACACACAGCGACGCCATCGAGCTCCTCATACTAGTCATACTATCATACTAATATTATAAATGAGAAAGTGAGTTTGTTTGTTTGTTATTCCTTCACGGCTTGACTAATCAGTTGATCATTATGAAAATTTGTATATGTCAGGGGTACAGAGCCCAACATAGGCTACCTTTTTACCCGTGAATCCGTATGTCAATCCAAAGGGAAAATATTTTTTCTACTATAAAATGCTATCGGCCAACAGATGGCGCCACAAGTCGCGCTATGGGTTGTTTTGTTGTCAAACGAGATCTATGTCATAAAATTAACGCAAGCGAAGTCGCGAGGAAAAGCTAGTAATAGATAAAATACATTTTAATTCATAACCGGTATAAAAAGAGCCATGTTCCAATGTAAAATGTACCAAGTGTAGGATCACATTATATTGGTTGTTTAAAGAAGAAGAAGTAACTACAAATTTACGATTTTCAGATTTATTCCTGTACTTGTACTACATCATCTTGCTTCTTGCCAAATTTCATGATTCTAGAACAACCGGAAGTACCCTATAGGTTTTTGGTCGGAACTGTTTTGTACGAAAAACGGAACACAAACGGCTGTATCGTAATTTTGTTATCATAATATTGTATTGTCATCTGATCTACAGTTTTAAGCAAAATTTCAGCTCAATCGGTCCTCGGAAAGTGGTTCAAATTATCGTTCCAAGATTCCACCCTTACATACATACATACATTCATACATACATACAGGTCAAGTTAAATAAAAGCTTTTAAAAAGATTTTTCGATGATCACACTTACTTGTAGGTACGGTAAAGTAACTGTTTTTAATTTCTCTTTTTTTCTCGCTCGAGCATCATGAGAGCGAGCGAGCGAGAGGTGCTAATATTTTATTGGCTTTAAACAATACTAGCGGCATCCCTGATTTTTTGAAAACCTACCCAGTAATTGTGTAGCTTCTCAACTTACCAACGATAAAATAATTATTAAAATCAGTCTAGTAGTTCTGGAGCCAGCTCAATGCAACAATCAAATCTTACCTCTTTATATTATTAAATAAATAAATATATAGGGACAATTCATACAGATTGAGCTAGCCCCAAAGTAAGTTCGAAACTTGTGTTATGGGATACTAACTCAACGATTATTATATTTTATAATAAATACATATATAGATAAACATCCAAGACCCGAGGCCAATCAGAAAAAGTTCGTTTTTCATCATGACCCGACCGGGGATCGAACCCAGGACCTCCTGGAAGGCGGTCTGGCGTGGTAACCATTACGCCACGGAGGTCGTCAAATTTAGGTTTTTATTATTAGTATTTATAGATTATGTACTCCAGACACGTTTGGTAAAGAAAAGGGGGTTTGGACGACGTTCTATCAGCTTCAACCTAAATAAGCCTTAACTCAAAAAGAAAGCGTAAAATAATTGCATTGCAAAAAATAACCCCTCGCCTTTTGGAAGACAATTTATACGACCTAATCTGAGAGGCCGTTAAGACTAAGTAAGTAATTAGTGGGGTTGAAAAACACTTAAATTTGCCGGATAATGTGTTTTTGCGACAACCCTAATGACTCGGAGGTGAAAAGGGCACACGTAAGCAAATAAACATCTCTTGCCACGGTTTATATCTACACGGGAATTTCATTTGACCACGCACGAGTTTCGATATTGATCAGTGTTTCGTTGAAAATATCTCGTCTAGAAAAAAAAACGACAAGTTAAATTAAAAAATTAAATAAATAAAGTCTGAACAAAAATATAAATCGATATGGAAATAAACATGCTTCATAGCCTTAAAATTATTTGTAATCGAATCAATTACAGATCATTTTATATAATACAACATGGTGTTACAAGCTAATTCTAACACAATCGTTGAATTTAACTGGAAATCTTGTGCCAAGTATATTAGAACGGATTATACAATGAGTTGCACAAAGTAATTTAAGGCCTGATGATATATAAAGTTCTCTCCTTTGAATAAGACAATTTTAATGCACTTCTTCAGTTAATTGATAGAGTGATTCAAGACGAAGGTTTTAGATTTTTCGACATTTCCACGAGAAAGAGATGCGAGACAAAGGCAAACAACGACGCGTGTTTTGCTTGTAAAAATAAAGCTATCTGTACCTATAAATTGTGTGGATAAAATTAAGGTCAAGAAGATTATCTCTTGGTAGCATATTTATGTAAATAAAGCCTAACTCTCATCCAAACAAAATTATAATTCTCACAAAATCTGAATTCATTTTCATTCAGAAAAATACAGAAGTGCCGACTTCGCCTAAATTACTTAATGCGTTGCTAAGAGACTCTACATACTATATTTTTAACGCAACGACTACGCAATATTCAAACACGCGCTCACTGAAAAAATATGTCAATATTTATAAAGTCAAGGGTTAACCTTCACATATTTGACTTTATTTATTTATTTATTTATTTATTTATTTATTTATTGCATTACATGTGACACATACATTATATTACTGTATATAATACATAGCAGTTATCTACATGCACCTTTTAAGGCATAGCAACTTGAGTAGAAAAACAGAGGCAGACATTTAAATTAGTTTATCTTCCAGATATTCATTGACGCTATAGTACGCTTTATTAATTAGCAATCGTTTAACTAATTTTATAAATACCATTCTTAAGCTTAAAGTCAAGGGTTGACCTTCATATATTTGACTTTGTACCATTCTTAAGCTCTATAACATAAGAGCCAAAATTGCAAGTGTAAAGCTCGACGTGCACCTGACTGTACAATCAGCCGATGTAAGTGTTTTCTAAATAATTCGCGAAGTGAACGAATTATTATTTATCGTTTTGTAATTTTTATTCGAATTGTAATTACAAACTTTAACAACGATGTTCTTATTTCTATACTATGATCACCTCTTTCATTTCTTGACTGTACGCCTTCACCAGTATTGTCCTTTTATTACTATTGTAAAGAAAAGAACAAAACCAAAAGAATTTCGTTATTCCAACAACAACATACTAATTATTCTACTCAATGTCGGCGCGTAAAAAATACACCGTCTATAAACTTCCTTATATTTCATTTTTTTTTAATCGAAAATGGTTTATTATGAAATTCTTTGAACGCACCTGTGACCGGATTTCAGCAATTCAAAACATTCAATTTGGATGTTGGCATAAAAGCGGGTTGCCGGAGCCACAAAGAAAAATGAAATGAATATCCAGGGACGCTTGGCTTGTTTTTGGCCAGTATTGGTTTGGTTTTTGGCAATCATTTAACGGATTGGATGTTTTAAGGCATATTGAAATATGGTTGAAGTTTTTTGTGCAATTTGGATGCAAACTTACAGATTTAAAGTTAACGGATTAAAACGTTTATTCAGAGAGTAGATCTTTAAAGGCACTTTCTCTAGTCAAAGAGTACATACTTACAGTAAATAAATAAATATATAGGGACAATTCATACAGATTGAGCTAGCCCCAAAGTAAGTTCGAAACTTGTGTTATGGGATACTAACTCAACGATATTATATTTTATAACAAATACATATATAGATAAACATCCAAGATCCGAGGCCAATCAGAAAAAGTTTGTTTTTCATCCGACCGGGATTCGAACCCGGGATCTCCTGGGTGGCGGTCTGGCGTGGTAACCATTACGCCACGGAGGTCGTCAAACATACAGAAATATATTATTGGTGTAATTAATCTACTTTAACCATTAAGCTACTACTATTTGAAAAGACTGACTAAAGAAACGAATCAACGCACATCCTACACCGCTTATTGTAGAGACCTGGAACTTGGAAGGGCGTTCTTTGTATGACGTAGGCATCCTGATAAGAAAGGATTTTCCGAAATTCTCAAGAAAAAGGGGAAGTTGCTCGGGTCACGCTAGTCGTTTATAAATAAGAAGCCTCCCCGCCAGCGGTGTTTCCAAATGACTGTGACTTGGGAACCTTCAAGAAGCGAGCATACATGCACTTAAAAGACCGGCAGCGGCTCAGGGACTCCCCCGGTGTCTCTGTGCTCCATGGGTCAAGGTTATCACTTAACATCAGGTGACCATGCTCGTCTGCCAACCTCTTACATATAAAAAACAAAAAACAAAAAAAAACACATAGAAATATCTTATAATTCTTAAATTGTCTATTGTCCAGTCAGTAAAACCCTTCTCATAATAAAGAGTGATCTATGAAAACAATAAAAAACAAAGTTTAAATGGCACCGCTAATGAAAGCATCCCTTCAAAGCCTTATTATTGTGATAATTAGACGGTATATTTTATTCAGGCTAACTTGGGAAAGCTAAATAACTTTAATCTGTTTCTGAGGGAACAAATTTTCAGTTTTAGACCCCTTTCAGTAAGTTTTTATGACTTTATTTTTGTTTATGATGACGTTCGGTACCTTTAACACATGGGATGAAAATATGAAATTGTTTATTTACAGACTAGGCCTTCACAGCCAATGGAAGAGTTGATCAATACTGTATGAGTCAAATTTTCTATATATAGACGAAGTCTTATCCCACAAGAGGCTAAATTACTATTGCAGACTCCTACATATGAATACAGAATACGTCATAAGAATATTGTCAAAAAATTGTCTCTATTTCCCGTGGACCAACTGAAGGCCTCTTTGCTTCCCGTGCATTAACACCGCAGTTACTTTTTGTGAAGCAACTTTTCCAAGTGTTAGCAACAGTCGATAACAAAAAGCTATTTGAATGCAAAATGATAGATAACATTAGGTAACATTCTTCAACTTTTGCGAACTTTCAAAATTAAAATTGTTTGTTCAACTAAATGGTTATTTATTCTGAAAATATTTTTCAAATTTTCAAAAATATCTTCAAATGGTACATTATCCTCAACGGAGTCGCGCTTAGTACAATTTGCGACCGTACCATACTCATTAATAAATTGATTCATATAATATTACTAGCTTTTCCCCGCGGCTTCGCTCGCGTTAATTTTATGACATAGATCTCGTTTGACAACAATACAACCTATATCGCGTCTTGTGGCGCCATCTGTTGGCCGATACAGCGCCCTCTATAGTAGAAAAAATATATAATATATATAGGATAAAAAGTAGCTTATGTTGGCCTCTGTACCCCTAACAATATGTATGCAAATTTTCATAATGATCGGCTGCTTAGTCAAGCCGTGAAGGAATAACAAACAAACAAACTCACTTTCTCATTTATAATATTAGTAAGGGGAAGTAAGGATAGTATAGTATGATAACTCGAATATTTACAACAACCAACCAGTATTTTGCAAATTTAACCAAACTATGACAAAGAAAAAATAATTTAAAAAACTTGAAACTCGTAATGTCTCTTTATTCAAAGAAAACTTTTGTATTTGCAGCCAGTGTTAAAAAAAAATGACATAAAGCTGGTACAGTCACAAACAACAATCTTAGCATAATCTTAAACAATAAGCTAACTTCACTTTGTAGAACTCAGCACTCCAATTAGCGGGCCCCGACCGCGGAACGAGCGCCTCAAAACACTGACAAGAACCAGAGTAAGTTCATTATTGTCGCGGGTATTACCAGCGCGAATTAGGAGACTAGTCTTTAGTCAAAATTCAAAGATTCAAAGGAAGTACATTATTCAAGAGAATGTTCTGGTGGAGTTCATAAATTAGCGGTTTTTAAGATTGACGATTTCTATAGGTACATTAGGGTGATTTTTAATTATCGATAATAATACAGTATCAATTTCAATTTTAAATATTATCACGTGAATTTAATTTTTGTTTGTTGAACCCCAAGGATTTACTAAAACTTAAAACCATAAGGGTCCGTTCAAACAGACCGGCTCGGAGAGCATCGGCGGCGGCGCGCATTTTTCTTTTCATACAGATCGGATCGGATCGTATACGCTTGGAGTTGGTCGGAGCGGAACCGCCAGCTGTTTCGCATAGACCGGCTGGAAGCGATCCGCATGCATGCGAGCATGCAATCGTAGCCGAACGACTGCGCGAGGACGCGATCGGAGCCGGTCAGCTCCTCTTATTATTTCACACCAAGCGCGTTCAAGCATTCTTAATGACAAAAGCAGTGCACATGCAAAAATAAACCTCACTACAAATACAAAAATCTGTGTTTTCAACGTGATAAGAATCTGCTCTCCTCTCCGAGCGTATGTGAACGGATAGAAAGATTTCACTGTCATTTTTGAGAACAAACAATTGAATCAAGTTTTTTGAATTGAATTGAACCATGTTTTAAATTAATAATGCGAATTTTTTTTCACGCTCGATCTCTCTATTTCTATTCGATTCTCTATTTGGTATTTTTTACGTCGACATCGACGTAATATAGTACTATTATTTATTTTGTGGTAATACACCAACCAAATAGAGAAGAAACTAGTTGGGAATTTATAAGACGCGTGTTACAAATTATCAAAATGATGTGGCTTACTTAAGTACTTGTTATTTATTTAAACTTTAAAATAAATGATCACAATATTTGGGTACAAAAGGCGGAACGCTAAAAGCATTGGAAGTGAGTACCTAATTTGGAATAAGTATGTAACAGCGTCTAGTATTATAATACAAAATGTTTAGGTATGGTTCAATGTAACCTTAGCATTAATATCATGTAACTTTGGTGCAATAAAAGAATTGAGTATTGAGAATTATTATTCTTTAATTCTCGCAGTTTTCATAGCTCCACAGCCGAGCGCGAAGACAGAATCATAAGTTGTTGATGAAGTTCGTCAGCGGCGCTCGCTACTGCGTTTGTTATTCAACTCCTCAATTAACTTGTGTATATCACTGTACGCTGCTAATTAATGAATACCTACTTTATATGTGAAGAGTTTATATCAATGCACGTAAAAGTAATGGCTCAATTTTATTCCTAGCGTTATCTCATAGATTAGAGTGAAATATCGGTGATATGCCCGTTTGTTACGATGAGTGAAAGAGACCGAGACCCTCCTGCTTCCTATTTCCTTTTGGTCCATCCTTTTTTATACTCCTTAAGAAATTATTTGACAATTTATTTGACAGATAACTTATCTAGAGTTCTGAATAATATGCAAGCATCCCGTAAAAAATCATTTACAATTTGTTTTTGTGCGTAGTCAATGTTGTATGTACTTATACGGAACCTTTAAACTAAATATTTTTTATCAGCTGTTGCCCGCGGTTTACCTGCGAAATTCTGTTCCTGTTCCCAGGATTTTAAAAAAAACCTATAAGTATATTAATCCAGGTGATAAACTTTAATTCACCGAAATTTCAAGCAAAAGAGGTGATCCAAAAGAGACCCAGGCTTCAAAATGTTGTATTCCAGATTTTTTTTCAAATACTATTCTAAACTATCACTATCTCTCTCTATCGGGTGGCTAACACTTTCTTTTTGCTCATAAAGGTTTGTAGGCGTTCATATTAAAATCTTCGGGGCTACTATGGAAGTGTCCATCCGAAACAACGGAACACGTAGTCCTGTCAAAAAAGACATTACCTTGTTATAATAAGGTTCAAAACGTCAGTGCGTATTTTGGGAATTTCCTTTCATAGTTGCCCCCCCCCCCCCCGCTCATTGTGGGTTCTTTTAATAATGGAATTATATCACATTTATTAAGTTTAAGCCGTTTTTGCGTGAAAAAGTAGGTAACAATTCATACCTTACAAACTTTGGCGTTTAAACAAGACATTTTATGAAATAGAAGTGATTTGTCCACAAGATTTATGGGTCCTACAATTTAATAACAGTTCTAAAATAAACTAAAATTAATTTTAAAAATTAAAAAGATCGGTTAAACAAAACGCTTGCAGCTCGTTGAATGTCGATAGATATGCGTTGAGCGAAGTGACTGCCAGCATTTCGGTCACCTGTGTGTGGTTTTACAGCAAGTGAAATTTTTCATAAATCATTTCAATAATATTAAGGATAATTCCCGCGTATTTCGTGGCTCTAACAATTGCATAGAGAGAGACGTCTTGTTATATTCTTAAATTAACTTATGTAGCTATATCACTGTACTAATTTCCTCAACTACAAAGGCAAACTCGTACGTTCACCGTCATAAATTCTCAACTTTAAATCGTTGTGACGATTTTATATGCAAAAGTTATTTCGTAGTTCGTACGGAGTAATTATGTGTGGTCGATGTTTTGCAGCCACGGTTGTTCCATATTCAAATTATTCTTTTGTCGCGTCGTCGTTGTTTATATTTCATTCATTCTTTTTTACCAACACTAGAGTACCAAAGTGGAAGTTGTGGCCATTTTAACCCCAGCTGGATTTTGGCGCCAACTCCAAAGCGTCAACTTGAGATCGTGATTTAAAAAAATTGTATTTCAAACTATTGTATGGTAGAATAGGGAAGCAAACATTGGTTAAGTGATTAGAGTTTATGACCGAACTATTAAAAGTGCGTTACGTGTTGACTTCAAAATCCACCTTCTCTGAAGAATATTTCTTCGGGGCGTCTTACAAACGAGACTACATGCTGAGTCGACAACATGAATACGCTGCTTTGAATGATACTTATATTAATTATCATACTTATTACCTACGAAAAATGCGGAAGCCATAACTCAAAAACCCTGCTCTATGCCACTGAGCAAGTAATCACTTTACTCTATGCTACTCGCGAATTCAGCCGAGGCAAAGTTACACGAACTTAGAAGATAAAGGAAAAGTTAAGAGTTATGGCGGAAACACACTACCGTGTCGGGGCCTGTCGTGTCGCGCTCTGTCGTGACGGTGGGTGTGCACACTTACGTGTCGTGTCGGGGCGCGCTTCTGTTCAGAAATGAACGAAATAAACGCCAGACGTTTATTTCTTTCATTTCTGAACAGAAGCTCGCAGTGTTTGCCTTTGTCTGGGTGTTTTCTATAATGTATAATGGTATTTATTTACAAAAAAAATGTATTTAAGTATATTTATCAGGAATCTACTACCTAGTAACTCATTATCACGCTGCAAAAACAAATTTAAAAAAAAAAAGTCCACTTGTTCGCGACACGAACCACGCGCGGGTATAGAAACACATTTGCAGGGCGTGTCGTGTCGCGTCATAACCCCCACCACCGCCGTGGCGCAATCGGCGGCCAGCAGTCCGCGTCACGACAGAGCGAGTCACGACACGACACGCCCTACAAATGTGCTCCTAACCATATAAAATGTATGAACGCGATATGCTTCTGGCGCGACACGACACGCCCCGACACGGTAGTGTGTTTCCGCCATTAAGGTGATCCGTTTTGGTCCGCGCGGGAAATTCAAATTTTTTGGGATTTTTCACAAATTGCATCTCAATCATTGATCTATATTATTTTATTTTATATTTGTTGTCGTAAAATCAATTTTCACGAAAATTCTATCAATGATTGAGATGCAATTTGTAAAAAACCCCAAAAAATTTGAATTTCCCGCGCGGACCGAAACGGATCACCTTAAAAAGAAGTGCTCTCTCCACCCTCTTGTATTCGCCTAGCCTCTGTCAACTTCGCTAGTAGTATAGTGCCTTATTTTACTTTTTTGTATTACTTATAGAAATAAAAGACAATATAAATAAAATCTGTTTTTAATTTTAAAATTATTACTTCTTGGGAAGCACCAAAAATATTATTCTACATTATTTACATTTGTCAACAGCTATTATAATCTCATTTATAAACATAAACTCGCTAAAATCTATTCAAAATAAATTCATATTTTAGTATATTTTCAATAAAAACTAACTTATCTGTCACAAGTGATATTTTATTAATCTTAACGATGCAGTGCAATATAAACCCAAGTTATTTTTGATAGCTTTTCAAATATAACTCCACTATACTTAGTACAAATGCTCCAAACAAAAAGTCAGATATAAAGTATAAATCGATAAAAAATAAACATGAATCGATAACAAATCACTTTATTGTGATAAAGCACACAACATGGTTACTACAATATCGTATGACAAGCTTAATACAAACACAAACGTTGAATTTTACTGGAAATCTTGTACCAAGTATACTTATGTGTAATTCAAATCTAACTAGTTTCAATTTCACTGCGCCGTGTTCTGAACGAACCTAGCTTACTCATGAAAATGTTTATTTAATATTATTTACTACTGTTTCAGAAAAAGGCAGTTTCAGAGAATTCGTTACATACAATATGCCTCTAGAGGTGGTTGTACAGTCAACTGTCAAGAGCACGTCAACCTTTACATATCGGACTTAGTAGCATTCTTAAATTCTATGTCATAAGAGCTAAAATTGTACTGCAAGTTTAATGCTCTTGACTGTACGTGGACTGTACAATATGGATTTAAACGCTCGTTCCGTTAAATTTCGGTCCAGGTAAAATTCTATCATCCATTCAGCCATAGTTTAATGTGTCAATAAGTTTAAAATAGTTTTATGCAACTCACCATCAGATTTGTAACGGGATAAAATTTCTAATTAAAAATAATTGTGTACTTTTATTGTTTTCTTCTTATTCCTATGAAGGTGCGTACAGACTATATAACATAACATGTTATACAACATTGCTTTATAACATGTTTCAGATAATGTGTACATTGAATGTTGTAAAACATGTTATAATATTTTTTTATAACTATCGACATTGTGGATAGCACTGAACAATGGTTATATAACATTGTTATTCCAATGTGTACAAATGTGTACAGTATTGTTTTATGTTGCAATGTTGAATAACAAGGTTACATAATGTGGACGTGTTATAAAACACAAGTTATATAATATGTTACATAGTCTGTACGCACCTTAAGAGTCGGGAGCTTCCACCAGTCGCGCTCCGCGTCGCGTGCCTAAGCGAGTAAGCAAAAATTCAAAATATTTATTCAGAGTACCTAGGTCCTCACAGACACTAACTCTCGTCAATGATTACATTACAATATTAAATTGTTGAAGTAACTAATCTACTCTATAAACTACTACCATTTCGGAAAATAAGCAAAATGACGCTCTAGATTTACCTTGATTTTTCTTCGAGATTCGATCGTGCAACCCATTCTGACTGAACAAGCATGTGACGGATAACTTCGTCTATTCTTGTAATAAAATCAGTCAAAATCGAATCTCAATCTCAAGCCCTAACATAATAAAAAACTAGCGAGACTGATACTAGATTTTGACTGTTTGTCACGAAAATAAGTAGAGCAGCTTATCAAATTACCCTCGAGTAGGCGTCGGGCCATCGCTCCGCAATTTTCTTATGATATTTCGCTTGGACTTTATCTATGAGGATAGCGCCTTTAGCGTTGGTTCAACGTCTTCTTATTGTAAGCAATCACCACTACGGGCAAGCAGCACCATGCAGTCTGCAGCGCAGTCTGCATGGCGCGCAAAAAATTCGTCACGGACTTTTCATAGACTCACTACACACGACCAGATGAGCAAACGTTCTTTTTCTCACAATACGGCATGCTTTTTTCTTATTAACCCACACATTTTTTTTGGGCGCTGGACTTATGCGCAACGTGTACGTTACTGCAAGTAATTGTATAGGTTCTATTTTCACAGAAAAAGGACGTCATAGAAGTCTGTCGTCTACGTTCCCATTAACCATACATACTGCAGTTTCCGAGAAGTCTTCAGGGTCAGTTCAACATGGACACGCGCGTTAGTTGTTGCCAACATAAATCCTTGCGTTTAAGAACAATACAGGAAAATAACACGAAGAAACAGACATCGCGCTTTTCCATTTTTTTTCGTTTGCTAATTTGGTGAATACGTTGAGAATTTTGAAGTCGGAAACGTCGATGTTTTGAGACCAAAACACAACAATACTTACGCTTATCGTTTCATTTTACAATATATAAAATGAAACGATAAGCGGTAGTTTAACCTAGGTTGTAAACGCGTAGGTTTCTTCACTCTCTTCGCCTCGTATCGTCGCGCGCATTCTAGGACGCGACGTGGATATTATATAGGGACTAACTAAATGTATCCAGCTCAGATTTTGTATAAGTAAGATCCGTTCAACTTTCTCATATTTGGTACAAAATCTTAAGTTTTTCCATGGTGAAATAAACAGGACAATTATTATACCTAGCCCTATTAATTTTAATTTTAAATTATTTACCATTATGATCAATTCTTAGATTGTACTTCGGTGTTCCTTTTTCTAAAGTTGCACCACGTTGGGCGCCATTTACAAAAAATGTATTAAAAATATTTCTGGCTGTAAAAATATATTTTCGTGTATACTATATTCTTTATTCATAATTATAACGAGCGAGACAAAAATAACAACAACCTTAATGTTAAGCTTTATTTGAAAGCAAAAAGCAAACCTACACTACCTAAAATTCATTCAAACTAGACATTAGCGAGTTTTTATTTATTTACAATATATTATCTGGAAATTTCTTTTACAATAATTAGTAGAAAGATTTGACATCGGCCGTCTCGACAAATCTCATTAGCACTCTATCCTTTTCTCTTGCATAGGAACGTGATACGCTAGAGCGAGAAAAACAATGGCAATGCAATCGCACGCGGAATGAAAATCGCGTAACAGAAAAGGACAGAAAAAAATGAGATTCTATTCTCGTAACAAAAATAGTTAATCTCGTGTCAATGTCAGGCTCTGTCTCACTCATGCAAAATAGGAATTGAGCGGGATAGCCTGTGAGTTTGAGACGACATTGAAACGGTTTTTATTGCGAGAACAGACGTTCTGATGTCATATTATTATTTCGATAGTCTTTCTAGTTTTTAATATACCAAAATTATTACCAAATGCTATAATGATTGAAGCTTGACTATTTTGATTGGACGTAAATTATTAACAAAGAAATATTTACAATCTATAATAAAATTATCTAACCCTAAAGTCTTAGATATGTATTTACAAGTCGCATATTTGAGACCAATATTAAAATTTTACTTGCAGTCATAATCTTTTTTTTTTTTTTTACAGGCTCATCTCATCATCATTAAGCGGGCTCTACACTCTCGCCAAGTTGAGCGAAAACGTGTGTACGAGCTCTTCGTCATACTTCGCATTTATGTTTTTTTTGTCTTTTAACTTTGTGCTTATCTTCACTTCATTTCACTTCGGTCAACTTTGCGAGAGTGTAGACTGGCATAAGAACTTGCCAATCATCTATTAAACCTTTCAACGCCACAGTCGGATATATGTGATAAATCAATTTTGTGCTCTGGCTGCCACTGTCTGATATATAAGACCAGTGTCTGATTTATAAGACAAAATAGGCTAAGATAAATTTTAATGTTTATATATCACATACGATATAAATGTTGATTTTTCAAATCTTTCTCGGGGTCGTAGCGTTTAATGTGCATTTTTATAAAAACCCGTGACGTAGAAAGATTTAAGATCAGTTTAATCAAACAAGAGCAAGCAAAAACTACAGAGTTGCTTTCTATGATCTTCAGGCTCCATCTCACATAAACTACTAGTTTAATTGCAATCCATAAACTTACTACGTATTTTTTCTCACGTCAAATTAAAATAGTCAACAATATAATTTTATAAAGATCATTAGAAGGTCGTAGTCATATAGCGAGGAGTGAAATAATAGTAGTTTAAGATGAGTTTTTAAAAAACAACAGTTTTCTAATTTTCAACCGACGTCAAAAAAGGAGGAGGTTCTCAATTCGACCCGTTTTTTTTTTTTTTTTTTTTCTATGTTTGTTACGCGATAACTCCGCCAATTATGAACCGATTTGAACAAATCTTTTTTCGGCTTATAGGTAATACCTCAAGGGTGGTCCCATGAAGTCGGTTTTATTTTTTTTTTAAAGTTAATTATCGCTTCTGATGTGTAGAACTGAATAAAATTCCGTCAATAGGTTAAATGTTAGAGATTCACCATAATTTTTTTTTTAAACTTGCATCTCAACACGTTCTCTTCAATTGCACTATTGATAGGTCTTAGCTCGCTTTATGACCACACACTAAGGGCGTTTTTCCACTACTCCGGCATCCGATTTTTATCGGTCCGGTAAATGCCGGTCCGATATAGAAATTCATACTTTAGACATAAAACCGGATGCCGGAGTAGTGAAGAAGCGCGTATACTAAAAAAGTAGCATTCCGATCCAAGTCAGTCGTAGTCCAAACAGGGTGGCGCGACTCACTGCTTTGTATAAATTTATATAGAGTTGACCAATCCGCGAGTCGAGATCGATGGCCGTGAACTATCTGCAGTGAGTCGCGCGACATAGTTTTACGTCGCGCGACGGTGACGCGCGACATGATCGCTACGATCAGAAAGCTAACTAAATATAGACTAGTAGAGTTCGAGTGTTTTCATAGGATAAAACTTAAAATTTAAACACAAAACAAAACATCTGTACAATTTTTAACAATATTGCAATAAATTTTATATTATTTAAGAAATTACATAATTTAAAACATAACGTACAGCTGAAATCATTCGTTCGTAAATATGAGATGGTTGACTATTGTCTGTAAGTTTACCGTGTATAATGTATTACAGGATATTCTATTTCACGAAGTCCATTTATCTATTATTGTATGTAAAGCGTGTACAGACCGGCTACAGAGAAACTTGATCTTTGTAAGAATTATGTTTTTTTAAGTACGCAACTCTAATCAGATTTCAACTTCATCAAATACTATATGACGTAATCAAAATGTATTTTTTTTATTAATTTTCCTTCAAATACATTGAGAATTACATGAGAAAACTAATTAAATCATTTTTTTTGTCTAATTTAAAAAAAAATGCTTATTACATTTTTTTTATTATAATTTTAAAAAAACAATGTTTAAAATGGTTTTTAAAAAGGCTACAATTGAGTTTCTTGCGACACTTCTTCTCAACAGGCCATTCACGTCTGTAGTGCTAGTAGGATTAAAAAATATTGACATGGAAAAGTATTTCTACTCGCAAAATAAACGATTTCGTTTATTTATATAATTCTTACTTCGTTGGGGTTTCTCTGCTGTATGGCACATTGTTTTACGTGCATAACCAAGTTTACGAGCGCTCGCGATGTTACGCACGCTAAAACAACATGTGCACGTTACAATATTTTATATCCAAACGATCTTCGTGAAATAGAATAGCGAAGGTACTTTGTTATAAGCGTAATAAAGTGCCGATATTTACGATACGTTACTTAGCATGATAACTAGCATATTAGGGGATACTGGGGAAGGACCTCCACCTTACAGAAGATCGTAGCCAAATAGCATTGGTCTCGGCCATGTTGTGTTCCTACGGTGAGCAAGGTCTCCAGAGCTCCACTTAGGGGGATTGGGAGGTTCGGCAACGCGCGAGTGATACCCCCGGTATAGCAAGCGTCTATAGGCTACGGTGACGGCTTACCATCAGACCGACCGTATGCTTGATTGCCACCTTTGTGGTATAAAAAAAATATATAAAAAATAGCACTAACTTTTCTAATAATGTTACTATTCTTTTGGGTACTTCACTCTACGTGTGTTTGTGTGCTACTTTATGGATGTGGGGACGTACCATGACCGCTTAAAACAAAACAAGAACGCCTGCGTAAGGGAGACAGCGCAATACACGATGTTAGGCGACGTCTCGTTTACTCAATCGTTTAAGGATAGTTTTATGTGTGAATTTTTGGTAACAATTTGTTTTGTGTATATTTACATAGTATATAATGAAGTCGCGCTGTCTGTCTGTCTGTCCCTACGTACGCTTAGATATTTAAAACTGCGCAATGGATTATGAAGCGGTGATTCAAGGTTTATTTATATAATACACTAGTAAAAACCGCGTAACTTCGTTTGTATTTATTTATGCAAAGCATTTATAACAGACTTTTGATCAAATCTTACGGGAATCGCGTACTTTACGGGATAAAAAGTACCCTGTGTTAATCCAAGGTATCAGCTACCGACATACCAAATATCTATACAATAAAAAAACAGTAGACCCCGATATGTCTGTACATTGAACATATTTGGCAAAAATGGAGAGGGAATAGTTAGAGAAAGGTAATAAAAGCGATTTTTTTTTATCTGTCTGTTAAAACACGTACATCTTCTAAATTACAGAATGGATTTTAATGCTGTTTTCACAGGAAGGTAGACCCCGGCTTAGAGCAGAATATAGGCTTTGTTTCATTTAAATCAGATGTCAGGAAAAGGAGTTATCCTTATTTGAACATTTCACGCCGATGAAGTCGCGGGTGACAGCTAGTCATAAATATTGGCCCAGCCATTTGAGCGTGAAGAAGTAACAAACATACACACAGCTTTTTAATATTAGTAGGATTCCGAAATTCCCACGGGAAAGCGGGATACACGCAAACGAAGTTGTGCGGGTTTCACTAGTCTAAAAATAAAATAAATATCTACCCACAACCATCCCACTGCTGGGATACGGGTCCCCCTTCAATCTAAGGGGATTAGATCAAACTCTTGTCACGCTGCTTCAATGCGGTTTGGCGGAGGGCAGTGTTCTCAAGTCGCTTGAGGGCTACCAATTTCTATTTTCGGATTGCCTTTTACTTTCGGTCGAACTGTCGGTCAGTTGAATATTCGATCAGTTGTAATTCAGCCATCCGTTCATCGATATTACGAACTTCGGTATTGCGTACTCAAAATAATACAATAATACATTTGCATAACGAAATTCTTAAGCCATTTCTTTTTTTGTTGGTCATTTTGCTTGTTTCCGAAATGGTGGTAGCTTGTAACGTAGTTTATTTTCTTTATTACAAGTTGTAAATGACAAAAGCGCATGTGGAGGTCTATATCTGTATAAACGATTTCATTTCATTTCAGAAAAGGAGAGTGGGAAAAGTATCAACAACCATTTGCATTAAAAAAAAAAAAACATCACACCGGCTTTTATCCTCTTATATGAATATTTAACTTATTCGGTTTATATATCCTAAAATATATATTTTTTTACTTTATTGTATTGTTCACTTTGTTATAACTTGCCCAAATACTTTTTTTAAAACAACCATCCCATGGTGGGTACTCGAAAACGCGTATCCATCCATCCACCTCGAACGTAATGAATAATCAGCACATTATATTTCAAATTATTTCATTCTTTCATATACACTTCTCACTCACTCCTTTTGAAACATACATCCATCTCTTTTCAACAATTTGTGAATTATGTATATTGTATGCTATTAAAAGAATAACATAATTAATTTTATATATTTATTGAGAAAAAAAAGTATTTTTATTACGATTGGCTACAAGCGATATCTATTAACACAATATTATAGTTTAAAATTAATAAAATGTATACAATAATATAGGAACGATAAGGCAGTTCGTCCACGCGTCCACCCACTCGTGCAACTCACCTGGGACATAAGTTTAATACGCGTAGCTCGGAAGTGGATTCATGACTGTGTATTCGTATAAAAGTATGTGCCCAGTTTATTTTCGAAAAACATTTAAATAAGGAAAAGGAATTGTTTGACTTGATGCCTACGGCCACTTTCTATCATCGATCTGCTCGTCACCGGCGGGGAACCCAACCTCACACGCTTGAACCAAAATGGTCGCGTACTGCGCGGTTTCAGAGGAGTTTCCTCCCGCGAACGCTGAGGCTGTGGAATGAGATCCCTGCAGAGGTCTTTCCTTTAGACTATAATATGGGGTTCTTCAAAAGGGGTGTTAAAATATTTTTACAGGGTCGGCAACACGCGAGTGATACCCCCGGTGTTGCAAGCGTCCTTAGGCTACGGTGACCGCTTACCATCAGGCGGACCGTTAGCTTGTTTGCCACCTTAGTGGTATAAAAAATATTTAAAAAAAACATTTAAATAACAAAAAAGGCCGTAATTGGGTTTCTTTCGCTATTTCTTTTCATTCATTTAATTTTGATATTGTGTTTACAATAATTGTAACTTTGTTATTCTAAGTTTAAGAAATCGTTTGTAAACGCAACCACAGAGGTTCAATAAAGAATTTTGCTGTTGTTTCCGAAATGATGGTAGTTTATAGAGTTTTATTTACATATATCAATTTCATTTGTACATTTCTACTAGAGAAAGTGCCTGTGAGGCCTTGTCTCCGAATACATGATTTTATCTTGTCTAGTTCACTCGTAGAGTGTATCCGAAGTAAAATCCCAACAGAGTTGAAGTCAAATCCCATCAGAGTTGAAGTCGAATTGACGCGTGAACGATAGGCCTTACAATATTTTTTTATTGCTTTCAATAGCATAAAATACACATTTTATTCTATGTTTATTTCCCCATTTTTCGGCACATTTAAATAATATCATAAAATGTGATAATTATTATAATGTAACGGAAAATGGTTTTATCCCGGAAAATTTACTTTAATTTTTATTATACACATTAAAAATGGACTTGAATTTACACAAACTAAAACAAATTAAGGCTGGTTTATTAGACATATAAAAAACGGTCAATTACTTTCATTTATTCTTTATGTATTTTGAATTAGGGTAAATGCATAGCCGTGGGGCATGCCCAGTGGTGGGACACTTAATTTTATTTTTGGATTCTAAAAGAACTAAGGTGCGATTTTGTAAATATTATAAGAATATAATTATCTTTAAATAATTAATAAATATATAGGGACAAATCACATAGATTAAGCTAGCCCCAAAGTTAGTTCGAAACTTGTGTTATGGGATACTAACTCAATGATACTATATTTTATAACAAATACATATACACATAGATAAACATCCAAGACCCGAGGCCAATCAGAAAAAGTTCGTTTTTCATCATGACCCGACCGGGATTCGAACCCGGGACCTCTTGGGTGGTGGATATATTTATTTATTTATGTATCTTTAAATGATATAATCACAAAATCGCTAGTTCTTTTAAAATCCAATTAAAAAGAAAATGAAGTGTTCCACCACCAGGCATGTCCCACAACTAGAACACGACTATTTACTGTACATACAATATGAAAATTTAAAATATGCAAAGATTAATGATTAGCAAAAAGCCGGTGATTATTTGTCTTATTACAGCCAAAACTAGGACCAAACATATTACGCGTTACCTTATATTGCCGTGGATACAACAAATAGTTTTTTTTATATTTGTGCAATTATAAATACTACAACAATTATGATGAGCTCGATGGCGTCGCTGTGTGTCGTACTCTAACATAAACACGCAAGTCAAGCAACGTCCACCCTAGCCAGTGCTGGGTTTCGTTATCTCGAACTTTTCCGTGCGTCGGAGGGTGCGTTAAGCCGTCAGGCCCGGCTGTTAACGATGGATGACAGTCGTTAAAGCCAAGTTGGTAGCCTTCTGGCGGTTTGAAAACACCGGCCTCTGCCAATCAGCATTGGAGCAGCGTGGCAGAGTAAAGCTCTAATCCCCTACGATAGAAGGGAGACTCGTATTCTTGCAGTGGGATGATTATGGGTTGATACAATAAATCTTAGCCAGTAATTATATTATTTGTAATTGCACAATTATTGCAAAAACGATTTGTTGCACTATAATATTATTAATACGAGCCTGCTTAACCAGAGTATCTATTCTCGTAACAAAAATAGTTAAAATTTCGTGTCAATCTCAAGTGCTGTCTCACTCATACAAAATAGAAATTGAGCAGGCCAGCGCATGAATTTGAGACGAGATTGAAACTGTTTTTGTTAAGATTATAAACTCGCAGATTGCAACTGAGTATAACCAACTATTTGGCATCTAATTACAAACATAATTTTAACCTCAAAGTTCACAATCACACAAGCTGCTATACACTTTACACTACACTAAGATCACAGATCACCAGAACCTAGGTTGTCTGGGCCCTATCCACCTGGGTGGCCTAGGGCCGTTCCTGGGCCAGAATTGCGGACCGAAGCCCGGTGGCCTGATAGTCCTCGGTCCCCAGTTCCTTGGGAACCTTTGGTTCATGAAAGGACGTGGCGGATTTTGGAACTCATTCTCTGTGAAGTCCTCGTACTTCGATGGAGAAATAGGAACAGGACTTTCCGGTTTCTCCGGTCCTCTTGTCTTTAGTTCTTCTTCGTATGCACTATCGTTGGAATCTTCCGGTTGTTTCTCATACTCTATAACATTTTGTAACTTCGGAGGAAACTTTTGGAACGGCATATTGAAAGTTTTCAGTGCCGGTGGCATGTTCTCGAACGGATTTGATAGCGGTTGGTTCATGATCGGTGCCGAATGAGGTGTTAGATCTTCCTTGAATTCAGCGCTGTTTATTTGTATGAGGTTATGATTCTCCTTGTGTTTCCCGTTATCACCACCGACTAAAACTTTGTTATTGTTGAAGTTGTTCCTTCTATTGTGCTCGTTTTGATTTTGATTTGGGTACATACCTGCTGAAATTAAAAAATATATATTTTAATATGGGTATAGTCTGCAATAAAATATGTTCAGACGGCTGCAGGACGGCTAAGGCCCCTGACCCCAAATGAAGTAAGAATTAGGTTCTTCTCATGTAATTCTCAATGGATTTCAACGAAAATTCTTATTATGGAAAACTCTGTATAATATCTATTATTTACTGTATGTAATTTATTTTAAAGTCACATTCGTGCACTTCCTAAAAACTTTTATACCTTAATAATGCCTTTAACATTAGATAATGCTTTTAGCGATAAGTCCGCCTTTTGTACCCAAATATTGTGGTAAATAAAATTAATAAAAATAACCATTTTGATTACGTCTAGTATTCGATGAAACGTTGAAATCTGATTAGAGTTACCTAAATAAACCTAATTGCGGCGAGACTCCGATCGACCAGCAGATCAAACGCCGCAAGTGGAGTTGGATTGGCCACACTCTCCGAAGGGACCAGGAGCACATACCGAGGCAAGCCTTCGACTGGGAGCCCCAAGGAAAGCGCAAACGTGGTCGCCCAAAACAGACTTGGCGGCGGACTGTCGCTGCAGAAGCGAAGGCAATAGGGAAGACTTGGAGCGAAATAAAGCGCGAAGCTCAAGACCGTTCGGGTTGGCGACGCAGTATGGACGCCCTCTGCCCCGTCTAGGGGACTTAGGACCTTAAGTCAAGCAAGTCAAATAAACCTAATTAAAGTATTATAATGTGTTCAAAACGTACGTTGGTCCTCATCTTCGGATAAATCCATGTCGACGCTTTCGACGATGTCGTTTGGCGCCATCGGCGGTACCCTGTAATCCTAACAAAATATTCCACGTCTTACAATAAAATAATGACAATCCTTCTAATACCATAAAGGCGAAATTTTGTGTGTGTGTTTGTTCACGCTCAAATGGCTGGGCTAATTTTTATGATATTTGGTATGTAGCTGATACCTTGGATTTACACGTAGGGTACTTTTTATCCCGAAAAGTACGCGATTCCCGTAGGATTTGGTCAAAAGTGTGATGTAGATGGCGTTGCTGTGTATAAAATTAACCACGGGCAGCAGCTAGTGTACAAAATAAACATTACAAACACGCACGTTTAAACGTCTTTAGGCCACCTTTACGATTATATCGTGGCGATACAATCGCTCATAAAATGACCAGTACTGAGTATGTCCTTTGCACATTTCCTTTATTGACAGAGTGAGATGGGTCAATGTATCAACGAATAGCAATGTTCGCAATCGCAATGGTTGCGTTGCGAGTAATTGTTGCATAGTAGTGATTAGGTGGACCAATCTGGACTGGACTAATAGCAACGCACTAAAAATTATTGTCCTCTCGTTCTACTAGTTTGTTAAAATTTTTTTTTGATTAAAATCTTCAAACACATTGGCAAGGTTTAAAAAATACTTACTTGATCCAGTTTATTTATGATCATCGACCTAGGTACTGGGATCATAGGAGGCGGCGCCAGCTGATGCGTTAGGGATATTAAATTCCTATGATCCACATCTGAAAACACAAATATTTTATCAGTAACTTGATTAAGTACCATAATGCTAGATTTAACATTATGGTTTTATAAATAAGCGTATGATTTACAATTTGGTATCGCCCGATCGGTGGTTAACCGCGTACTAACTTTTGAGCTAAAATATAAATCGTCGTAAACTAAATTGTAATGCGTATAAATTGTTGAGCTGTTCAATGGCAAGACTCGAACACAAAACATACATTCAGATCATTGAGATGTGTTTGAAATAATACGTTAAATATAACTAAAGAACTTATCTGTTAAGGCCTACTCTCTAAATACAGGATTTTATTCTTTCATTTATTAAAATATTTTTAATGTTAAATAATAAAAATTCTTTTTAATGCTATTAAAATATTTTTAATTACTTTTAATCGTGGCACTTCACATAGCGCATTGGCTTATTACGTGTATTTATCACACACCCGTGTAAAATATATTTGACAAAGTATTTGTCTATTTGACAAATTATCAACAAAATACACAAATGTCAAATGTCCGCCATTTCGTCGAATTTCGCCACATATCAAAAGGTTTCATATAAACTTATTTTGTGTTTGGCACCATGTCGGGGTGTCAAATAAAAGCTTGTGCAAGTAATAAAATGAAAAAACTAATGCTAACCTTGACTCGGGTGCCTGTTTAGCGCGACGGTGACCGGCGGCACGGGCGGAGGCAACGACGGCAGGAACCTGTGGTCCACGTCTTCCATATCTGTCAAAGGTAATTATTATTAGCTATTGTACACCTAACTAACGTGGAAATGTAGTGCAACCATTTTATTTCACAACCCTTGACATCATTGTTACACAAATAAATAGTAGATTTTACAACAAGTGCACAAAACGAATCATTTCTATCCGAGACTTTTAGCAGCCTGAGCCAAAGGCGAGGGCTGATAGTAATGTGGAGGATAGAAATGGTTTTGTGGACGAGTTATAAACTCTGCTTTTCACTTCGATTGCGAGGAAATAAATAAATAAACGCAAGAAAAACAAGACCCTGTTTCCCATTTCCCGCCGCTTTTTTTTTTTTAATCTTACGACTTTGAAATTAGGCTTGGGCTGCAGACCTATACAGCCTACTATTAAATTAATTTTGTAATAAAATAATTTTCTTAAATTAATTAAATAACCTACCGTACTTTAATTTAAATTTTAATATCTTTTATGACTTAAAAAACACATAAGGCAAATAAATTAAAGTAAATATTCTAAAATAACAAATTCTATCTCTGAACTTTTTGTTGTGTTTGGCTGTATGGCTTATTTCCTTTGTCTTAATATAGATACATTTATGAGTTTACTTTTCTGCCCTTGTGCACAAAATTCGATTTTGTGCAGCCTATATCCTGCGCAAATAAGCACTTTCTGAGCATGAGAAGTGAAAATTCTATTCTAGCTCATGCCATGCGGTTTTACCCGCGTTATAATATGGCCTACATTACTCGCGGTAATGTACCTTCATAACGGTAAAAGATTTTTTGAAATCGGTCCAGTAGGTTTTGAGTTTATTCATTACAAACATATACACAGACAAAGATACAAATCTTTCCTCTTTTTTTAAATACCACAAAGGTGGCAAACAAGCTTACGGCCCGCCTGATGGTGAGCGGTCACCGTAGCTATGGACACTTGCAACACCGGGAATATCACTCGCGCTTTGCCGACCCTGTAAAAATCTTTTAATGTCCCTTTTGAAGAACCACATATATAATAACGCGATAACGCCATATTAGTTATAGATTAAGAAATAAACGCGGCATACGGAGGAGATGCTAAGAATTTAGGCTTAGCGAACCCGGACTCTCCTAGTGAATTAACAAAATAACGCTAGGATAAAATAGATGTCAAGTAGGGTAAGAACAATCATCTTTTCGATTCTAGTATTACTTACGTCCTAATATAGGTAACACGGGCGGAGGCGGTGGCGGCGGCAGTATACCTCTGTGATCCACGTCCGTTGGTGTCGGAAGTTTCTGAAAATTTTAATAATATATTATCCCACCAAAAACATTTTCATGTAAAATGTTGCCGAGACGAGACCATATGACTCGCACTGTCAAAAAGTTATCAGATCTCATGTAGATCCAAGCTTCTGTCTCTATACGCCTAACTTCACAAACTCTACATCTTAATCAAGATATGTGGCTTGGCCATTGCCCTACATTCTCATAGGCGTAAGGTCAAAAATTAATAAACTAGTAACATGGAATATTGAAAGGACTTCCCCCCTTATGTTTGAAATTGCAGTTTTTCACGCAACTATGTGAAAAACTAGAGAGATGGTAAATCAAGTCAAGCCCGATTACAGAGTACCACAGTCTATTGTAACATTACTATTAGGACTCAACGCTGTAAACGGTTGTTTACTACTTTGATTCCAGTAATATATGTCGGAGAGATAAGGGATTCCGATACAAATAGCGCCATCTATTGACAGCTCTTAGAACTAAAATGACATCACGTATTAATCTATGGATGACAATGACGTTTATCTTTATGTTGCCAGTATCAAGTGTCAGTAGATCGTGGGTTGAATGGTGTGACAGTCTTGACAGATGTTTGACAGATAAATTAGACGCCATTCGATACAACGACGGTGCCATCCAGCGGGATGACAGTCAGTATAATGACATCTTAAATTATCTGTCAAAAGATACGCTGTCTATGGTACAAAACTCCACGTAACATTACCAAGAAAACCCATTTTATTCGTTTTTAGTGCGGCACGCGAATACCAACTCTATTAAGGGTCGTCCAGACGACCAATTTCTACTTTTGATCACTTTTTTTTATTCTGGCAACATTGTAAAAAACATGGATATAGAAATCAAACATAAGAGTTTATTACTACATCCATGGTAGAAAAGGATACCAAAAAGTATTGTATTATGGAAACATAAAGAAAACAAAAAAGTACCTATGTCACGAAAAATAATAAATTAAACTTCAAAACTTTTCACATTTTATTTCCAAGCTTTTTTGTATAAAATATTTATAAAATAATATAATAATGCCTGCTATTTGTATTTTTGGATGTAGATTAAAAGGTAAAGCTTAAAATAATGTTAATATTCATTTTATACCATGAAAACTAAATATATATTCATTATATACTGTTATTTCAGGTGTACCTTTACATTCTTTTCCAAATACAATGTAATACCCAGAAAGATTTAAAACTTGGGTTCAAGTTTGTGGGGGGGCTCTCAATTCAGAAAAAGATTTCACAAAATATCAAAAATCAAAAGTTTGCGATATTCATTTCAAATATATTCACAAAAATAGAAAAAATAGATTCTATTACATCTAACCGGTAAGTTAGAATCACTTTCTCTTCTTCTACTTGTTTGTTCTTCTTTCAATAATTAATAAAATTAATTTCAGCCAATGATTCTATCCAGATCCAGAGCCAGACACAATCACCACACATTTCACCTCATTTCGTGAAAAGATATGGCGACACGATGTATTCTCATATATACATTTAAAATTGCACCGGACGGTAAAGTATTAAAATAATATTTTGGTTGGTAAATTGTTATACGAAGGAGAAGACAAAATAAAAAATGCTGCAAAATTATATTACGAAAAACATAAACATTATAAAAATAATACACATTTCGAAATCACATCAAACTTAAGCTACATGACTTATCACCAGAATCACAAAATTTTCAAATGTTATTAAATTTAAACCTGGTCAATTTAATTTTCAAAAATCAACACATCAATGACACGGCTAGTCATTTTTTAAAATGCTTTAACGTCTACCTAACCTACGTATGGGAGATAGGTACCTACCTACCTACAAAAAATATTATTCAAATTTTCTCTTTTCTCTTATTGTCTTTGAAATTTTTACCTGAAAATTTTTTGCTATAAATTTACGTACAGTCAACAAAGGAGTAACTGACCCCCTATTGATCAATAGTATTCATATTGTACTATGTAATTACAAATTTTCAAGTAAATCCCTTCACGCAATATATAGAAATCTTTAATCATATATACAGGGGGGGGGGGGGGGGGGGGGGGGCAGTCAATGGTATTTTCTTGGTTTCTTCTGATTCTGATCTAATGTTTGCAAACATTGATTGTTGTCTTCTTCGCATTTAGATTATTTGGAATGAAGTGTATTATAATTATTCAGTAATAAGGCTTTGAAGGCTCCTTCAAATGAAACTGTATTTGGTGCAATATTTCTTGATCCATAACTGCTAATATGTATTTCCAAAAAAGTTATGTTTATGCAGTATATCTGTATTATTCAATTATTCAGTATGCCTGTATGTAATTAATGTAACGTTTTTGTTACCACTGAACATAAAATTATAAAGTAATAATAATAGGGCAATATAACAATAAGATTGTAATTGTTATTGAAAACAAACAAATGCTTATTTTATTTATAACAATAACATGTAACGAACGGTATTCAGTGCTGATATTTTTTCTTTCTTTTTTTTTAGATTTTTGACTTGTAAATATAGTTTAAAGACAAATATTGTATTTAAGTGGTGTTCTGTTAGAATATAAGTGCTGTGGTGTTATAATTTAAGTATTGTTTTATAATATAGGTGTTTATAATTAATGAAATTGTTTTATTTTCGTATTAGTCTATGAAAAATAGGTAATTCTAATAATAATAACTTTTTTATGGAGGTTGATTCAATTTTGAGATTAATTATTTTTGTTATTGAAAACGAAAAAATTAATCTCCATATAAAGTCAACTTCGTCTGGAATAGAATGAATTTTAATATGACAAGCTAGGTAGAAAGCTAAAAAAAAAAAAAAAAGTTTGGTCAAAATTTGTAGATGGCGTAGTTTCAATTCGATTGGCACGGATTGGCCGTGAGTGCGTTCTCTTTTTCTATATGTCTTATTTTTCTCTCTGGTGCCATCGTATGTTGTGCACACTGATTCTTTACGTGTCTGGTAATATCAAGATGAGGTATTTGTGTTGAGAAATGAATCTAAGTGAATCTGCGACATATATATTGCAAAAACTAAATGAGCCATTACTAACCTGTGGAAACACAATAGGATTAGGTAGTAACAGCATAGGCGCAGGCGGCGGCGATTCCGGCGTGTCTATAAGCGGGGAAAGCCTTGTCGGCGGCGGGCCTGTCATCATCGGGCCCGACATTATCGGCGTCGGCGGGCCTGACATTATCGGGACCGGCGGGCCTGTCATTAGCGGCAGGCCCGACATTAACGGGCCCGACATGATCGTTGACGGACCCGACATTAGTGAGACCGATACTGGAGGCACCGGCGGGGGCACGATACGAGGCTGTAAAGTTAGACATATTAAGAGGACAGGTAATTAATTTAAAAATAAATAAATATTATTCTTGGACAAATCACACAACGCCATCTAGTCCCAAAACAAACAAAGCTTATACTATAGATTGCTGATAAATGAAAATAAATACTTTATTACATTTACAAAACATCCGGGCCAAGGCAAACGGACATGTTCATGCACACAATGTTTGCCTTGCGGAAAGGATTCGAATCCGCGGCCACGGGATAGTGACCATTGCTAGCCACTTGACCAGCAGGATACAAAGACGAGCCACAGTTTAACTAAAACTATTTCATTAATTAATTAAATTCTTCTCAATTCTTGAGAATAAAAAATAAAATATATATTCTTGGACAAATCACTAAACGCCATCTAGTTCCAAACTAAGTAACTAGATTGCTGATAAATATACATAAATACATTTTTTTTTTGTAAATAAATGCTTATTATACATAGAAAACAACAAAACAAACAGACATGTTCATGCACACAACTGTTTGCCTTGCGCAGGATTCGAACCCGCGGCCATTGGTACAAAGTGGTCATTGTTAGCCACTCGACCACCGGGCCTGGCCAATTAATAATGAATATTTGTATTCTTTCATTTCCAAAGTCACAAAATCGATTTTAGGTTATCCTTGGGTTTTTATAAACCCCTAATAACAATAAATTACAAATTTCTTACCGGCATCCACGAATTGTTGTTCCAATGCGTGTTAATTTCGGGATGGTATGGAGGATCAGGATCGTCTGGAATAACTTAAGAGATTTTTTTTTATGCCCTACAAGAAAAAAAAACACGACGACATATGACGGAATGTGTTATTTGTATCAAAATATATATGTGGCAAAACCTTAGAGCATTAAACCAGACCGGAGACGGCACGCGCAACAATTCCTACGCAAAAAATTCTGCCTCTTTCAGCGGGGGGTGAGGTAACACACATAGATTTTTCTATCACATCGCTATAAACGCACCCAACATTATTATCGCACACAATCTTAAACTACACGCACGCAACCGCATCGCGGCATCTAGTTTTATATAACGGGTATGAACGCCGCCTTCGTACCTTTGGCAGAGGGGTATGTATGTACGGTGGCCTCGAAGATAGGAGGACCATTTTAGAAAAAAATTGCTTGCACATCTTGTAAGCGGATTTTTTGTCAGCTCCGTCCTTTTCTTTGTTACCAAACAGGGTTTTCGTTTATTAGAGCCACATGTGTCCACTAAGATGTTGGATGTTGCAACCAAAAATCATCCTAAAGATGGTCCTCCTATCCTCGAGGCGACTATGCCTATAAGTGTCGCCTCCGGTCTGATTTAATGCTCTAAGGGCAAAACCTATATTTTTTTAAACAGTTTTTGTAATTTTCACTCCAAAAATAGAATTAATAGTAGGTACTGGCACACTCCGGACACTCCATACAACGCGCGTGAAATAATTAGGTATGTACCTATTTCTACTACACAGGCCAATGTCACATTCATAGATTTATTATAACTTACTAGCGTAATAAGATTGGCAATGCAAAAGAGATAGATCATAGCATACGCGTTTGTTAGAGCGAGATAGATAGACGAGACCATTTTTCCTATACACGCTATGGACTTGTATCGTCCTAACGTCAGTCATGTTAAAACAAATCCCACTTATTTTAACAAAATTTATGGTTTTTAAGTGTAGTTTTGGTGTTAATTCGACGTGATTAAATATAGTTACCTGTGCAGTGCCTGGATGTAACTTAAACTAAAAGGAAAATCCACAAAATTATATATCTTGCTTGCACACATGTACATTCCACGCACACTAGTGTATTTTGTTTTTGGTCTCGCCTCAATCAAACAAAGCCGATCTCTAGGTACGCTAGTTTATACTAAATCTATGGTCACATTCGTTCACAAAGCGCACACCTTTGCGGCTGCACCCGCCTCGATACCCGCCTGGGGTAAGGTAACGCGATTCGGTGCGGGGCGGAGAGTGGTCATTCTACCTCGGGTTACTTATCCTATAGTACTGGCAACTTCAATCCGGGAGATCTATAATCTATTCTATCTACAAATACGCATAAATAAATAAATAAATAAATATTCTTGGACGAATCACACAAGGCGTCTAGTCCCAAACTAAGCAAGCTTGTACTATGGGTACTAGATTCCTGATAAATATACTTAAATACTTTTTTTGTAAATAAATACCATATTATACAAAGAAAACACCCAGACAAAGGCAAACACTGCGAGCTTCTGTTCAGAAATGACGCCCCGACACGGTAGTGTGTTTCCGCCATTAAGTCTCTTATAAATAGTCTATAACACTTACCGATAATATTGTCCATGGTCCCGTAGAACGACGTCGGCGGCGCTGGGTTGCCAGTGCTGTCCGGCGTCAACAAGTCCAAGCCAGGCAGAGTGTCTTGTGATTTTTGTGACAGAGTCCCGCTTGTCACTGTGTACAAAACGATATATAAATAACTAGCTATGCCCACGGCTACGCCCGCGTGGAATCGGATTTGTGGTTAAGAGCATCGGCGGATAAATCAGATTCGGTGACATCTAGTAAAGTTTTGATGAACTTAATTTTCATTACGTCGGGTCACTTCGTACACTTAAATGAAACCATTTTTTCCCCGATTTCGATTTAAATGAAATAAAGCCTCCAAGTCAAGCTCTATCTTCCTGTGTAAGCAGAATTAAAATCCATTCAGTAACTACGAAAATGTGCGCGGACAAACAGACAAAAAAAATATTTTTGTTTTTTTTTTATTGTCCACTATCCATTTTTGCCAAATATGTTCAACGTACAGACATACCGGGGTTTACTGTTCTATTATATGTATATAGATAAATAATAAAATCAAATTTTTCATTCAGAAAGTAGGACACGGACACGTTTTCTATGAGGAGGACGAGCCTACCACACATTTCCATAGTTGTGTCCCTGTATAGCCAAGATCAACAACGGCGATCTCAAATTGACAATAAGCAATTAAGCTTATTGACGTCCTGGGAGAGAAACTACAGCTGTCTCGGAATTCACAACGAATTTAATAAAGAAAGAAATCAGAGTAGGAAGTATTGATAATTTAAGACTTACCTGAATTATTATCAGATGTCGCTAAATTGGAGTCATTTGGAATCAATGTTTTCAGGAACTCGTTTATATTGAAATCTTGCTTGTCCGACGGCCTGCTATTTATAACTTCTATTTTATTAGCTAAAACAAAATGTTTTTTTTCTTATAGAGTATTTTATATAACTTATTTTATATAATTCGAATTAATTATTTTATGTTAAAGATCTATATGACGTTAGAAAGTGCATCTGAATGTCTCTAAACTATTTGATTTTTTCAAGGGTGTTCTCATTCTGTAACTGTTACGGTGCGTAATCTGTGCATGCGCACGAACTATGCGGTTCGCGAGCACCGGATATACAGCAAGTAGGTATCCAATAGAGACGTAATGATTGTCTTTTTTTTTTTTAATAATTGTCCTCAAATCTCATTTGTCAAACTTGAAAACGGTGGCGGTCCTTCCAATAAAGCCGAAAAGCCGGGCTTGCCCTACTTAAAATACGCAATATAATTTTTATTGAGGTCCTGATTCTTAGCCCCTCCTCAAAAAATATCAACCCCTTAAAAAATCATACTGTATTTACAATATTATATCTGTTGTCTGGTAAACACAAGCAGGGTAAGCATACGTTACTCTGGGACCAGCAGGTCTACCATGAAACGTAATTCCGAAACTTCGGACCTTCGTTTCGTTGAATTCTAACCATGACATACATTTCGTTCCGAAATACGGCCGAAAACAATACGCCTTCGTTCTTTCGTCACAGGTGTCAAGAATACATTGATTCGAGTGATTCAAGATGAAGATTTATATGTATAATACATACAAGGATTTTCAGAAATTCCCACAGGAAAGCAGTATACACGCGGTCTCCCAATTTCGCTAGTAGCATTTTAAGATTCTTACCACTATTTTGATTTGTATCACTGTCATTGAATATTGACATAGGATTATCTGATGTGAGAAACGAGGACAGTCCCAAGTTATACAGTGATCCGTCAGCGGCGATCGAAGAGTTGAATGTCCGGTCTATGTTGTATGCAACTGCAAATTAAATAATTTAAATTTACATTTTACAGATCCCATTGTGCGTACCTAACTTATGAGTGCACATTGTTTAAATTGTGGTTTGTACAACTAACGCTTGAATTCCAGAGGATTGGAGTAGTTCGGGCGCCAACTTACTAGTCAGAACAAAATAAAGGCCACAGATTCTTAGTGTCTTAAAAAAGGCAAGAAAAGATAAACAATTCTACGTAATTCTGGTCCTTCGAGCCGGATCTATCCGGTTCGAAAGACCAAACACTCACTGTCATCATCCCCTTCATTGCTGTCAGCTGGTGCGGGAAGATCCAGGTCCTCGTCAGGTCCCGGAGACGGCACGTCCTCGTCACGTTGGGGAGGTGACGGGGCCGCGGTCGGCAATGTCGGGATCAGGTCGTCTAGCTTGCGTTTCAACGCACGGACGCGCGCGCCGAAGTTCTTATATGCCTATTGGAAGGATAGAATTGAGAGTATTAAGAAAAACGGTGAATTTTAGCAAAACTATCAACTACATAGCGAGATATAGGCAGTGGATGTTGAGGGAGAGAAAGACAAGATTGTGAATGGTAAGATCGTATCTCTATATTTATAGTTTTCCTTTTTTAACATAGCCTTTATCCCAGTTTTTGTAGTATGTACCAATATTTTCTTCGCTTACAACTGAATTTATCAGGAAAAAGAAACTACGTTTATGTTTCCAATATAACATACTGCAAGCTTAATGTTTGAAACACAGTAAGCGGGTCAGGAGCGGTGATATATGCTCGACTTCACACGCAACGCAACGCGGTGTGGTGGTTTCATGTATGTAACTTGACAAGTTAGGTTAGGACCGCACTGTTTTACACTTTTTTTTTCTATTTTTTCAGAGGCTACACTTTATAGAGGTTTAACACTTAATGAACATTTCTATAAATACTTACATAGGCTACGACTTTGACTTCCCCTCTTTGCGTAGAGTAGTACTGGTTGGCGGACGTGAGTAGTGCAAGCAGAGCTTCCCGCGCCACGATCTCCCGTTGCAACGCTTGCGTATATCGCTCGACACATGCGATACCCTCATTCAGTTCTTTTTCAACGTCGTCCTTATTGCTCCTTTCTGCTTAAATACACAAAATATCAATTTACTATTATATTAGCATAAAATTACCATAACAAGAGTATAAAAAAGTACGCGGCGGCCGGGTACTTGTTTTCATTAATAAATTTTATTGACCCGACAACGTACAAATTCTTAGTAGTTACTTAAGTATCGCCCGCGGGACGTCGGCACTTTTAAGTAAAGTTTAATTTACTATGAAGGAAAACAAGTACGCGGCGCAAGAAGACTAAGCCCCTTCGCACCAAGGCGACGCAAGCCTCCGATAATCGGCGATTTTAGTATCCAAGCGACTACCGCCATACAAGTCCATTGAGGTTCGTACGTACACTCGCGTCGTTGGATGCTAAAATTGCCGAGTATCGGAGACTTGCATCGCCTTGTGTGCGAAGGGGGTTAGACTAAGGGCGCATTTGAAGACGCGAAAATTTTCTTGAAAGAAAAAAATATATTTAGAACACCGTTATACCTACAACTTTATATTGTATTTTGTACCACGGTGTTCCAAAAAATAGTTTTTTTCTTTCTTTCAAAGAAAAATTTCGCTTCTTCAAAGCGCGCCCTTAGAGACTAGTGTGTAGTGAGAAAGAGCAACAAAAATATACTGTTTTTGTGTATTTTTAACTGTAATACTAATGAGATTTTAAACATCTATTCTTATTTTTATTTTCTTTATTTTTTTAGGAGCTTGTCTTTTTAGACATGGCAGCTCCATCATCACAAAAAACATCTATATCTAACACAACACATAACGATAAATATACAGTCAAAGCTCCACTAAACTGCACAAGCTCAAGGCAGCATCAGAGAAGAAATTATTGTTACCTTTAAGACTTGCACATAGTGCATCAGTATCAGAAAGCTGCAGATGACTCTCGTGTATGTATTTAAGTCTTAAATCCGTGTCTGTCTCTAGTACCGAACATTGCTTTATTTTATTTACTAGTTGTTGAGGCTAAAACAAAAAAAGTACATTAAAGAGGGTGCTTCAAACACTCATTAAGCTAGGATTCAAACTGGAACATTCCCAGTGAAAAAGTATCTATAACCTGTTTTTCTTAACTTGACCAATGTAGTAAGTAAACAATCTTTAGTGTGTCTTTTTATTCAATTATCCATGTGTAAAATCGATAAATCGCCACAATAATAAGTGTGTTGTGTTAAAAGGCATTTCTAACTATATTATTATTATTTGGATGTGAATGATAATTTTAATTGCCTATTTTTGTTAAAAGGAAGATTCTTTACTACATTGGTCATGTTAAGAAAAACAGGCTTTAAAAAGTGGCGAATTTTAATCACCAGGGTTGTCAATTTGCTAAAGTGGTTTGTTAGAAAGCAAAAATATCATTATAATAATATGATAAATTCTTAGGTAACCAGTAGATAATTTCTTTCAACTTTTCTCTGCCAACAATATTTCAGCATAGTTTTTTTTTTTTTTTACTTTTTTTTTATAACCAACAATATTTGACTTTGGATTTCAGATATTTGATGACATCACACAAACATGTTAACATGTTAAATAGGACAAGCTCTTTCAACACAGCTCTTATCAAAGCTCAACATTTTGGTTGTTTTTTTTTCTCTGTATTCAGACATTTTTTTAGCCATGTATGATTATGTCAGCCTTATAGGAAAGTTTGTTTGACAAACTATTCCATGTAAAACTCTATGTGACACAATAATTTATATTTCTTTGCATTTCCCGAAGAGGTTTCACTTAGTACTTCGTTAATAGTACACATTACTTACTTGAAAGTCCAATGGATCATCGTCAGTCTTTTTAATAGCGCCAGCGCTGAGCAAACCAGTTAAGTCCGAGAGGAACTCGTCATCGTACACACCTCTCTGCTCCCAAATTTTAAATATACGCAATATCTTTGGTCGCACTTTCTCATCTCTGGAATGAAACAACAATTTATTAGTTACTTGGTACACATTAACATCATTTTTTTTTATATATAGCTAGTTTATAATTTGGATTAACTTTTCCTGGATATGTCCTGATACAATGGGAACAACAGGATTTCGCAGGTAAAATGGCATTTCAGGACAAGCCCACCACACATTCCCACCACTGTGTCTCCTGTGTAGCCAGGATCAACAACGGCGACCTCAGATAGACAATAAGCAATGAAGCTTATTGACGTCCCGGGGAATAAACTACAGCTGTCTTGGAACTCACAACGAATTTAATCAGAAAGAAGATAGTCGGAGTAGGAAGTATTGAAAGGACTTCCCTCCTTAACAACTACGTGAGAAACAGCAATTTGAAGCAAAAGGCATTATACCCTAGAGAGTAAAATGGCATTTGTCATTTTACTTCTGAATAATGTTACTCAATTTGTATCAAGCTGTATATTATTATATAAGTATTGCTCTCATTTTTACACTGTTAATTTACACTTGTAAGGTGCATTAATTGCAGGTGTAATACCCTTTGTTCTTTGGCTTGTAGTTTTTACTTTGAGACCAGGTATCGCTACGTGACTGTAGAGAATTTGTCATCGTCACTAACTTGGTTTGAAGTGAAATCAAATCATAATTTGAATTTGTTCCATTCAACCAGATTCAATAGATCAAATTTCATTAAAACTAACCTGACTAAGGGGGTTGCCTTTTGTAAATTCAGCCCCCAGCTCTCCACAAACTCGTAGTTCTTTCTCTTGCTGTATTGTATAACATCATTAGCCAAATAAAACAGAACTAATCTTTGCTCTGGCTTCACACGTTTCAAAACATTCAACCAACTGGATACTATCTTTTTATGGTGCTGCCGCTGCTTCAAGCACCAAGAAGACAAAGCCTGGATGCTATCCTGTGTATCCTTAAGCTGAGCAAGCTTCTTTTCAAATGCTAAAGTGTTAAATTCCTCTGTTTCACCCATTATTATCAAACAAACAATCCAAACACTTCACATCTAAACTGAATGGTAAATTAAAATTTTATTTACAACTTCTCCTATTAATCTGTTAACAACCTTTATCATATTATTTTAACATTAATAAATACACACTTAGAGATTATAACAAGTTTCTAAGCGCAAAATAAACGCGGTTATGCTGCCGCGCTCTTTACATTCACAAAATTGTAAGTACGACGTACTCAAACAGTTTCAGCGTCACTTTCCCATCATCAAAAAGCAATTCACAAAAATAGTTGGTTTTTGTCTTTAATAATTATGCAAGAATTATACTCGTGAAAAATAAAGTGAATAGGAAGTGTTGAACATTTCCCAAGACAACAACCGCCATTTTCCACAAAATGGACTCCTGCAAAATGTTGCCAAGTAGAAATACCTGTAATGGAAACGTTCAGTATACAGAATATTCCATTGATTGCATACGTTTTATTTTAGTTTTCTAGTTATTGTATATTTGACACACAAAAAACGAAAAAATATAATTTCCTTTACTGTAATAAATAAATATAATTCATATAATTTAATTTCCAAAAATAAAAAAACACATTATTTTATTTTAGTGTAATTATTTTGATGGGCAGAAAGAAAAAATCAAGATATTTGGCGTGATTGTTGGCGTTGTTGCCGCAATAAAAAACTACCACTCACATCGTTTCCTCCATTCATCGTTCATTCGTTCCTTCCTAAATTCATTCCACATTCATTTCATTCCTTCGTCAAAAAAGCTAGCTAGCTAGCTAGCTTCACCATTCATTCAATCAATCACCTCCTCGAGTCCCCGGCTGTTGTCTGTTTCGGTCGGTGTCGGTAATAAATTAAAAATAATTATTGTTTGCGCTGGAAGTTGTTCGTTTATTCTACGTTTATTCAATACTTACCAGGTAAGTTTATTTATTAACGATATAATTACTGACTTTTGAGTTAATTATTTAATTTTATAGGAAGACTCTTGTGTTTGCCAGTGGTAGTTTTACCTCATACAATGTTCACTTTAGGTACCTACCTAGGTATACATTTCAATGTACTTACTGCAAATTCAACGTAATTTCCGAAATTCCGACCCTCTGAAAAAATGGGTTAAAGGTACTTAGTAGGTACTACTTCTGGTTCCCCAAAAATTATATTTTCTAAAGAATCTAACGTAAATTAATTATTGTGGTTGAGGCCATGTTGAAGTAGCCTCACGCCCACCCGCTGTTCGCGACCTTGGATACATTTTTTTGCCGAATATCTACTCAAAACAAAACTCAATTACCTAATAGTCCAACATTATTATCGACCTGTCTGCTTCTAAAAATATACTTAATGAATAATGAATATATGAATGATGAACTTAGGTACTTACTTATAGTACCTATTTCGCATAATAATATTTATTTCCTTCCCCGGCTGCCGGTGAGTGGAAAAAGAACCAATGTCTGGAGAAAACTATGAGATGAGATTAAAATATATAAAAAATGAAAAATATACTATAAAAATATAATAGTACGAAATATAAATTTTGTCCTGGAATTGAAAGCATAATCGTTTGGAATAGAGTACTAACTAACTGTATTTGTATTGTTTTATGTATTCTTTCCTTGTAGAAAAATAAGTGAACAAATTTTACCTTTTTAGGTTTTATGATGTTTATGAAGTCTCTAACGGGTCTGAGTTGTATTTGTGTATTATTTTTGTAGTAATTTTAATATATTTATGTGTGGCAGTGATCACTTAACATCAGGTGACCCACATGCTCGTCTGCCAACCTGTTACATAAAAAAAAAACGATAATTCCGTCGTTCTTTCTTTAGTTACCGTCATTTATATAGTCACATATACTTTATTTATTAGCTTAGCTATATAAAGATGGCGGAGATCTAATGTTGGTGTTCAAAAAATCGAACCATGCGACAATCGTGATCGAGATATGTATGTATCTATTTGTAATTGTTATCCTTTTTCTGTTGCAGGTAAAAAAGATGGTGTCCCTAAAGGGAAATAACTTGGGTAAGAGACAAAAAGAACTCAATGAAAAAGTTAATAAGGCTGTAGCCAAAAATGTCGACTTTAGTGAAGTCAAATCTCAATGTAACACATCAGACGTGGACATGCTGTATACGATAGATGTAGCATCTAAATATAAGAATATTGATTATATTATTGAAGTACTAAAGGCTGGAGATAGTCTTCATATTTCGAGAGCGCTAAAAAGCACTTGGATTTATGACAATGAATTTTCTAAAGTCATAAACACAGATTATCTTCACCTCAACGTGTTTCCATTAATGTCGAACAAAATGAAGAATAAGTTTCTAACAACGATATCAAAATACGTCAGGGATGAAAATCGGGCTGCTATTTTCTATACTTACTGCAAAAATTTACACATGTACAATATTTCATTAAAATTCCTGCTTTTCACCTCAGAATCTTTTAAATTGGATGTAATTAAGCAAACCTCAACAATCGTGAACAAGATTGCTGATCAAGAAGATAGTTACATCTCGTTTTTTGTTGGTGAATCATTCGATTTAGCCTCTGCTTATTTAGAGAGCCTTAATGAACATCAGCGAACGCCTCAGGTGTTAAAACTACTTCACCTACTCTCTATATCTGATACAAAATATTTAGATTACTTGGAGAAGTATATTGACGTCAGAAAACTTAGTTCACATTTTGGATTGAGAACTTCGAAACATATTTTAAAGAAACACAAAGGTAGATGTTTAGAAAATCCAAACTTATACATGAATTTACTGAATAAAAGTTCCATTGTCAAATATTTTACTGCTGATGAAGCTAAAAAGGTCCTTCTCAAATTGTTACCGTCAGATGTTGAACAATATTGGAATAGATGTTTTTGCAAAATCTACGAGTTCATATTAAACATAATTCCTGCAAATGAAAGGTTTCCATATATTAAAAGTATATTTAATAGTAAATATCCAGATAAAGAATTTGAAATGTCGAAAAATTTCTACGAGTCTGAAGACTATAGATTTATGACAGTGGAAGAGAAAGAAGCGTGGGCTCTGCGCCACTTAGACAGTAAAAAGGAATTGCTAGGACCCGGTTGCGATTATTTGTGGTACAGGTTTATTAATTTAGATGTTTCTTTCCTGGAAATCAAGAAATATATTTATAAAACGACAGATTTTAAGAATAGATCAAGCATGGTCAAAGTATTGATACAATCAGCTAGAAATCAACGTGAAGTAGAAAAACTGCTCACCTATTACCAAGACCGTCATATGAACGAAGTCAAGCATGTTAAGGAATCGTTTATTAAAGAACTCATGAAACATCATAACATTTTTGAATTTAATCATGAATGCTGGACTGTTTTAAACAAGACACTACATAGCTTAGATGTCTACAATGTTCGAGGTAGCAGATGTGGTATAATAACATTTGCTGCACTAATTTACCATATAATAAATAAAATTGATGTTCCTGAGTCTTTGATAAGCTATATTAATACTGAACTAAGTTGGTATGGCGTGAAAGATCAATTGTTGGCGAAAATTAGTGAAGAAAACCAGCACATTGTATATCAGTATTTACTTGCACATTATGAATATAAAATGAGAGAACTAGCGGATAAAAATACGGACGAGGACGAAAATCTAAAAAATAAATTTGCGTATTGTGTTGTCAATATGTTAGAAGAATTTAAGAAAACCGCTGATGATTGTCCAGAAATTGTTATGGATTATATCCAAAAAAACATAAAATCTTTTCAGTATTATAAAATCTTCGCAAAAAATTGTGAAGTCTCAGATAGCGTTATGCTGCGCTATTTAAAACAGGATACAAAAACAGTAGTAGAGAAAATCCCTCTTGTACAAAAGTCTATATCAAATGGTTACTATTTTAAGATAAATACATTTTTGAAAAAGCTCAGGATATACTTCTCGGATGATATAGCTGAACAATATTTTAATATGTTTATGGAAATGACAACACAAAAAGATTTGTGTAGTATTTATATGCTGAAAGTTATTTATGCACTTTTCCAATTAGGTGATGAAAATTTTCAAGAAGAGTATATGATGAAATATGTACCAAAAGAATATAAAATCGATCGCTCGACGATGGACACGCAAATGTTTTATATCCAACAGGGCATATGTCGCGCCGCGGTCTTTTCACGGCCACCCGTGCCTCTTTCAAACATTCTTATGTATATAAAAGGAGACTATTTGCAGTACAGTTTACCCATTTTTAACACATACTTATCTATTCTGCCTATGCCAAATTGTTTAAAATTCACTGAAGCTATCATAGAATCTCCTGTGTCGGTGCAAAAACATGGTATTCGATTAGCATTCCAAAGTTTCAGTGCTGAAAACTTGAAGAAACTTGTAAGCGACGTCTGGAAAAAAACAAAAAACGTGACGTTGAGACTGGTCATCTATCAAAAATTATTCAATAAAATCGTTGAAGACGAGACGACACGATTAGAACTATTCGATACTTTAAAATTGTTTACATTGGATTTACATGACGATGATGATAAAGAAATCTTTAATCTTCTTACGTCAAATAAATTACCCGAAGACTTATTACCGGAATACATTCAGGCAACTTGGCAAACTGTTGATAAATTATCAAATAATAATACTAACGTACAGTACAAAAGATCCATCATTGTCAATATTGAGAACCGTATTACGATACTTGATGCATCGTTTGTGAAGCCTATTGTTGAAAAGCACATAACAGACCAACTGATTAATGCAGGCATAAGGGTTAATTACGAAATCGACGAATTATCGTCTTTATACATATCAAAATGGACACTTGCTGCCGCCTACCTCGTTTATCATGCTGGTGATAAAAATCTCTTGCAAGAAAATGTACGTTTAACGAAATCTATAATAAAGAAATGCGTAGAAATGTGGCATGTTGTTCACGATGAAACATTCACTTTGCGTAAATTTTGTTGGGAGTTTATAGACTTTCTTGTAAACAATTCAACTTACAAAGGAAACTACGAAGATACCATTCCTATTTTCGAAGCTGTGTTAAGTGTTCTACAAGAGTCATTGTCTATCCGAGTGATATATTTAGTATCGTGGAAGTTACGGCTTATGATATTGAACAGAAAATGTTCAGAAAAGGGTAAATTACAATTCTACGAAATGAAAGATAATGGTAGTAAACAGAGAGTAATCAGAGAAACCATTCAGCATTATGGGAAGGAAGTGGGTAATTTGATCAGGGAATCTGTTAAGAAGAATGAGTATATCCCAACTTACGTTACAAATTTACGAAACATGATTTGTAAAAGTATAAATATCATTAAGAGAGATGTTGATGTTAAATTCGATGTTGATATGGACATGGATGAGTTGATTGTCACCATCTGTCCAGGCCTGCTGGAAGTGGCTCTGACTGAGACATATTCGTTAGCTTTGCATATTCTACCTGTATACACTTCGCGACATTGGAACGATGAATATGAAGATATAATAAACAAAATTAAAGCATACAATAACGATCAAGTCCAGTTTTGTTTGTATGAGAAGTTTGTTAATAGCGATTTTAAGAAAAGGAAGATCTCCTTTTAAGTGTGGAAAAAAGATAAAATTAGTCACAAAAAAGGCATTCATAAAGAATTATTAAGACTCCTGCTTTTGCACTTCATAAAGTGCCTTTATGTAAGTATTAAGATGTAGATAATTTTTAATTATCTTTAACGAATACTCATCGATAGATATGTATAACTATAAGGAATACAGCGCTCTAGAACTTGTATTTTTCTGCAAAAGGTCCGCAGTCGCACTTAGACGCGCGCGCATTCGAACGATAACGATTTCCTATTCTAGTGACCGCGACGCACAACCGAATTTGGGTCGTGTCGTGCGGCTCACTGCTTAGTATTAATTTATATGGAGTTAAAACCTGCAGCGTCGCGCGACCGGTGGGCAGTCGCTGGAATCGGAATGCTATCTTTATATAGATCTTGTCTTGTTGCGGGTTCATGTAGACATTTTGTCATGTAATGGTATTATTTGCTGTTTTTTTTTTTATCTAACTAATAATAGTGCCTTACAATTTGAAGGACTAGTATTCTAATTGTTTAACAAATCTCATATATTTTTCTATTTACTAGAAAATAAGTTGCTTAGATAAGTACTTACCTAGGTTTTCTTTTAGATTTAATTATCGAGATTAAGTCATAACTGTTGTGATTACTTGTGAAGTTGTGATACAAGCATTCAAGGTGCTATTATGTATTATTTTTTTATGTTACCTTTTAACATGTGCATTTAAAAACTATTTTTAAAAATAAATCTTTTATCATATAAACGTCTATAATTTTAAATCCTTATTTATCCTTATTAATCATTTTGCAAGTAATTTTAATGAAAAGCCAGTCAACTCTTGTATGTAAAGAGCAAAATAAGACATTACATTATAGAAATCATGCTTGAACACCATACATGCCCAATAAAAGTGCACAAACGGAAATGAGGGATAGAATAAGTACCTACTTCAATTATAGTGAAAATAAATCGACCATGTTTTTATTTTTATAGTTTTTTTATTTCATTTTTCATCGAACTTCTCATCTGAAAAACAGGCTGTAACGTTTGAACCACTGGGGTTTTTGAGTTCAAAAAGTTCAAATAAAAACATTAGAGTGACCATATAATACCTATGTTTTGAATAGAGATGAAACGGATATCCGGTAACTATCCGGCCGGATACCGGATTCGAAAAAAAATACGATCCTATAACTATAGTAATAATATCACCTCAAACTCAAACAACAACAGCACGTTTTTTCATACCTCAAAATGAGATCGTTTGTAAGTAAACAATTCAATAGGCATTAAAACACTGGCTAGCTTCACTTCACCCACTAAAGTGGCCCCCCGAACTTAGCCGAGTCCTCCCGACCGAACGTTCATACGGTTCGCTCTCGTCGAGTCGCCAAAATATGCTACCAAGCTGGCAAATAAGCATACGGCCCGCTTGATGGTAAGCATCACCGTAGCCTAAATACGCTTGCAATACCGGGTGTATCACTCACGTGTTGCCAACCCTCCCAACCACCCAAGTCGAGCTCTGGAAACCTTACTCATAGTAGGAACACAGCATGGCCGAGACCAATGCTATTTGGCTTCGATGTGGAGCGGATTTATCCGCTGTGCCCTACCACCTACCAAATCCACCATTCGGCTATATTCGGCCGGATATCCGCTATCCGGCAAAACGACTATTCGTTTCATCTCTAGTTATGAACGAACATCGAGATCTATGTAGGTACTTATGTCTCGATGGTTTTGAGTTTTGAAGAATAAATAAAATACAAAGCGTAAATGGTTATAGACAAATTACAATTTAGTACAAAAATCTTTGATTACACTTTGTGTAATGTGTTTAACAGCTCCTACCTAGGAATAAAAGTGATTCAAAAAATTCACCGGATTAATCGGAGAGCAACTGCTAAGAACATGCTAAGAACATTTTGCAGTTCTAACGACTACAGATGTTCCATAGTCTGACTGAATAGCCTGGATGGTAAGCCGACGTAACATGAATACGCTGTTTTGAAAGTCAAACACGTATTTTTTATGTAATCAATGAAAAAAATCATGAATAAGAATGTAGAAGCCATTATGCCGTTATCAGATTTTTAAAGTTTCATTCATTCTTTAATCTTCAATACAGAGTAAAATTTTCATAATATCGTGCCACGATATGAATTTTGTTTACGATACCACAGATATTATAATACTTAACAGTAACGATACTAATCGTGGTCGTGCGTGGGCGAAGTTTCCGTAAATAATTTACTCTTTGGGGCGAAGTAAGCGAAGTTGTGATTCACGCATGAATGAAGGTCATGGTCATTTTTATTTCATTCATTCATATTCATTCAATTTAATAACACAAGTTCGACCGCGGAAGGTGGTCGTTTATTTAGCCGGTTACAAAAAAGTGAATAATAACCAGAAAGCCGGTCACAATCGGTAAGCGAGTTTGATTATTTGTATTTACCTACTTCGAATTTATTTAGGACATTGTTAAAAACGAGTTTACTTTCATAGAAATAAACACATTGGGATAGTTGTAACAGGTTGTGGCATTATATTATTCATTCTGTCGTAGGTATATTAGGTACTCCTTGTGATAGTATCAGTATTATTATCATTGTCATTCAGTGGTGGTAGGTATGATTGTATGATGATGCTTTCCAGCCAATTTTGGGTCAGAGTCGCCTCAGAGAACTAGCGAAATCCGCGCAACTTCGTATGCGTGTATATAAGCACAGCACAGCAGCGCCATCTACTTTAAAAAGCGCCATGGGCTATCAGAGTTTATCAGATTTTTAAATGACAAAAAAGGCCGTAACTGGTTTTCTTTCGCCATTTCTTTTTACCAGTGGTCATTTTGCTTTTGTTTCCGAAATGGTAATAGTTTTTAAAGTAGATTAATTTATACAAATCATTTATTACTGTATACTCTGACAAGAGAACGTGTTTATGAAAACCTATTCTCTGAATAAAAGATTTGAATTTGACCAAATTCTACGGGAATCGCGTACTTTTCGGGATAAAAAATACCCTGTGTGTTAATCCAAACAAAATTTGTATAGAAACTGGATATCTTTGGTTTGGATCAGAGATAGTTTGACATCCGAGAACATAAGATAAAGTTCCCGGAAATTGGTTTTAAGTTAGCATTCACTGATTTGATTTCATTCCCTTGCAATATACGCCCATCGAAGAAAATATTATGAAATTCTAAGTATGACGTCATTGCTCTATTGTGACCATTATCCTCTACTATGACTAAATACAAAAACGCCTACATAAAAATCAATCATACGGAAACTATAAAAGTTTTATGTGTAGCGTAGCTAGCTAGCCTGTTCCCTACATCATAGTTTACTAGCGTCGCGCCCTGGCTTTGCGCGGGCTTTAGTAAGGACCCATATTTTTTTGAAAATATAATATAGCTTACGTCACCCGGTGATAGTCTAGCTTTCCAACGGTGAAATAATTTTTCAAATCGGTCCTAGTTATTCAATGCAAACAAACAAATCTTTCCCATATATTTTAGTTTCAATATGCTTTGCGTAAGAATTCCAGTGAAATTAAACGATTCTGTTTAAAATTATCTTGTCATACCTTTTTTGTCTGCTTTACTACTACCATTTTGCTTGTCTGTCCAGATATACAACAAGGTACCAAGCTATATCAAGGATAACAGAGTTGTGAATGTTTTTAGATCGTCAAGCTAAGGCATATTATTCAATCCAGGAATACTTAGGTGATAAACAAAAAGCTTTAAAATGATTGTAATCCTTATTTCGCTGTCATGATGCTAAGTAGGTATGGCCACGTGCCTATACCTACTTTTTATTGAAAAGAAAATTATTATACCTTTTATAATACATGTGTAGATTAAATTGATGTTATTGTTATGTGTTCGGTATAATTTTTAGTTAAGAGTTGTCATTTTTTTATTTATATAATGTTAAAAAAATTGCATTCTATAAATTATGGCTAAATAGGATTAAGCAACTTAATTTCTATCTCTTACCACGACCAACTTTGTAAACTCTATTTACTGCAAATAAATAATTTGATTTGATTTGATTTTTTGTGGTAACATAATTATTGTGTGTTGTGAAACTGGGGAATCTCCCCCGTCATATCTGTGGTATGCTTTATCGCGATAAAGTAATTTATATTTGTCGTCAGTCAATTGGAAATATCATTTTGTAAATTAAATATTTTTCTGTTGCAGGTAATAAATTGGAAAGATGGTGACCCTGAAGGGAAATAACTTGGGTAAGAGACAGAAAGAACTTAATGAGAAAGTTATTGAGACTGTAGCCAAAAATGTCGACTTCAATGAAGTCAAATCTCAATCTAACGCATCAGACGTGAACATGCTGTATACAATAGATGTAGCATCTAAATATAAGAATATTGATTATATTATTGAAGTACTAAAGGGTGGAGATAGCCTTTACATTTCGAGAGCCATAAAAAGCACTTGGCTTTACGACAATGAATTTTCTAATGTCATAAACACAGATTACCTTCACCTCAATCTGTTTCCGTTAATGTCGAACAGAATGAAGACCAAATTTCTAACTACAATCTCGAAACACGTCAGGGATGACAACCGAGCTGCAAGTTTTTATACTTATTGCAAAAATTTAAAAATGTATAATATTGCTTTAAAATTTTTGCTTTTTACATCTGAGTCCTATAAGTTAGATGTAATTAAGCAGTCATCAACGATGCTGGACAAGATTTCTGCACAAGAAGACGATTACATCTCGTTTTTTGTTGGCGATTCATTCGATTTAGCCTCTGCTTATTTGAACAGTCTTGATAAATGTGACCAAACACATAAAGTACTTAAACTAATTCACCTACTTTCTGTATCTGATACTAAATATTTAGATTACATAGAAAAATATCTCGATATATCACAAGCTTCTATCTTAGGTTTGAGAACTTCGAAACATATATTAACGAAACATAAGGGAAGATGTTTAGAAAATCCCAAATTATACATGAATTTACTGAACAAAAGTTCTATAGCTAAATATTTAACTACAGATGAAGCTAAAAACGTTCTTGTTAATTTGCTTCCATCAGAATATGTTGAAGACTATTGGAATGGAGATTTCTGCAAAATCTATGAGTATATAGTAAACGTAATTCCTGCAAATGAAAAATTTGAATACATCAAAAGTATATTTAATAATAAATATCCAGACAAAGAGTTTGAAATGACGTATAATTTCTATAGTAATGAATACTATCGATTTATGACAGTAGAAGAAAGAGAGGCTTGGGCTCTCCGCCACTTAAATAGTAAAAAGGAAATACTCTCCCCTGGTAGCGAGTATATCTGGTATAAGTTTATTAATTTCGACGTCGCTTTCCCAGAAATCAAGAAGTACATCTATAAAACGACAAATTTTTGGCTTAGATCCAATATTATTAAGGTTTTGATACAATCTGCAAGAAATCAACGTGAAGTAGAAAGGCTACTCACTTATCACCAAGACCGTCATATGAACGAAGTTAAGCATGCCAAACAATCATTTATTATGGAACTCATGAAACACCATAACATTTTCGAATTTGACCACGAATGCTGGAATGTTTTTAATCAGACACTGTATAGCTTAGATATCTACAATATTCGGGGTGGAAGATGTGCTGTTTTAACATTTGCCGCACTTATTTACCACTTGATACATAAAATTGATGTTCCTGATTCTTTGATAGATTATATTGATACTGAACTGAGTTGGTATGGTGTGAAGGATCAATTATTATCAAAAATCAGTGAAGAAAATCAACACGTTGTATATGAGTATTTGCTTGCGCATTATGTACGAAAAATGGAGGAACTCGTAGACAAGAACGAAGAATCAGATGTAAATCAAAAAACTAAATTTGCAGCATGTACTGTAAGTCTGTTAGAAGAATATAATAAAAAAGTGGAGGATTGTCCAGAAATCGTTTTAGATTACATTAATAATAACATGGATACCTTTAAATATTACAGTATGTTTAGAGGTATGACGGATATCCATTTAATGCGTTATTTAAAACAAGATACAAAAACAGTCTTAGAGAAAATTCCGCTTGTACGAAAGACTTTGTCAAATGATTACTATTTCTTTTTGAAGATCATTACATTTTTGAAAAAGATTAAGATATATTTCACGAATGATATCGCTCAAGAGTATTTTAATATGTTCATTGAAATGTCAAAGCAAACAGATTTATCTAGAAACAACATGATCAGCGTCATTTACGGACTTTTTCAATTAGGTGATGAAAAATTCAAGGAGGAATTCATGATGAAATATGCCCCAAAAGAATATAAAATCGATCATACTAAGATGGACACTCAAACATTTTATATTCAACAGGGTATATGTCGCTCCGCGGGCTTTTCACGCCCACCCGTGCCTCTCTCAAACATTCTGACATACATAAGAGGCGACTATTTGCAGTATTGTTTACCAATTTTCAATATATACTTGGCAAATTTGACTCTGCCAAACTGTATAAAATTCGTTGAAGCCATACTACAATCTCGAGTGTCAGTGCAAAAACATGGTATTCGATTAGCATTCCGAAGTTTCAGTGTAAAAAATTTGAAAATACTTGTAAACGACATCTGGAAAAAGACAAAGAACGTGTCGCTGAGACTGGTCATCTATCAAAAATTATGCAACAAAATTATCGAAGATGAGACAGCACGATTAGAACTATTCGGAACTTTAAAATCGTTTACATTGGATTTGCATGAAGACGATGATAAAGAAATCTTTAATCTTCTTACGTCAAATAAGTTACCCGAAGACTTATTACCGGAATACATTCAGGCAACTTGGAAAACTGTAGATAAATTAGCATTTAAATCTGCTAATATACAGCGCAAAACACCTGTTATTTCTAATATTGAGAGACGTATAAGTATTCTCGATGCTACGTTTGTAAAATCTATTGTGGAAAAACACATAACAGATCAGCTAGATAAGGCAGGTATAAGAGTTAATTACGAAATCGAAGAATTAACTTATTTATACGAAGCGAAATGGAAACTTGCTGCCGCCTATATAGTTTATCACGCTGGCGACAAAAATCTCCTGCAAGAAAATGTAAATTTAACTAAATCTATTATAAAGAAATGCATAGAAATGTGGAATGTTGTTCACGATGAAATTTTCACTTTGCGTCAATTTTGTTGGGAGTTTATAGACTTTCTTGTAAATAATTCAACTTACAAAGGAAACTACGAAGATACCATTCCTATTTTCGAAGCTGTGTTAAGTGTTCTACAAGAGTCATTGTCTGTTAGAGTAATATATTTAGTGTCTTGGAGGTTACAGCTTATGATATTGAATAGAAGAATTTTAGACGCAGCAAAATTTAAATTCAATCAAGAAGAAGATAAGTCCAATAAAAAGATAGTAGTCAAAGAAACTATTGAAAAATATGGAAGAGAAGTAAGTAATTTAATCAAGGAATCTGTTGAGAAGAATGAATATTTCCGAACTTACGTTGAAGATGTAAGAATTATGATTTCTTCTAATATTAGTGACATCAAGAACCATATTAATAATGAATGTTGTGTAGATATGGCTACAGAAGAGTTGTATCTTGCAGTTAGCCCTGGTTTACTAGAAGTGGATATCCCCGACACATATCTGATGGTACTACATATGTTATCCGTGCATTCTACAAAACTTTGGGACGAAGAATACCAAAGCATATTAAAGAAAATTAAGGCATACAAAAATGATGAAGTCCAATGTTATTTGTATAGGAAGTTTGTTAGTAGTGATTTTAGGGATCGGAAGCTCTCTTTATAAGGTAATAAGACTCGAGAAGTGCAGTTAGCAAAGAGTACTTGAAACCGTATAACTGACAGTCAGGTCAGTGCCTAAAAAGTTGATAGATATAATATTTATTTGTTATCTGCTACACACGGAACAAGTCTTAACAATAATAAATTTAACAAATAGCATTGGTCTTGGCCATGTTGTGCTCCTACGGTGAGTAAGATCTCCAGAGCTTTACTTTTTACAGGGTCGGCAACACGCGAGTGTTACCCCCGGTATTGCAAGCGTCTATATGCTACGTTGACTGCTTACCATCAGGCGGGCCGTATGCTTGTTTTCCACCTTAGTGGTATACATGTGCGTTGCAGCTGCACAAAGTACACTATAACTTGAAAAATAACCAAGTGTTTTATTCCCGATTTTGAGCCTTAATTTAGCAATTCTAGTATCTACATATAGGCACAGAATAAAAAATAGTATTACTAATATAGGGTTACTCATCGAAGTATACTCGTAAAATGTATATTTATAATGTGTTTCACACAACAAATTATCGATGTTATCATGTTATTAATCTAATAATAAGGCCGCAATTATGTAGCTCTGAAGCACTAGTAATTCAAATAGGTAAATAATATGTACTTTCATAGTTCTAGGACCTAAGTAAATTGTATTTTGATGAAACTGTAAGTGCTTACGTACTATGTACTTTTGTTAATTAATTTTTATGATATATTCAACATGCTTCATATATATTTTTTTTCTTTTTAGGTGCTTTTTTTTTTAATAAACCAGTTGTCATCTATATCGAAGGATGTTTTATTTTCTTCATAATGTTAATAGAAGTATCGTATTTTTATTACCCAGTCTTTCAAATTAAGGTGCAATACATTGCAAACTATTGCCCAATAAATATGACACAGAAATGTGACTCATAGTATTTTTTTGTTTTGAATGAGGAAAATGTATCAGTGGCCCGTCTTTTGGGGACGCGGCGCGCCGCCGACGGGGTTCTGTCGGTCTCTCCTCTCCTAAACATGAACGAAATAAATAGAATTCTGTATAAATCCATCATAAAATCTCATGAAACATCGCAGACTTCCGAGCGCCGTCGAATCGTCCGTAGCTGGAAGAACCTCAGAAATCCTAGACGAATTTGGACGACGCATGACGTCAAAAGATTTGACGCGGCTTATGCGGTCGACTCGACAGTACCTACTACTTCTTCATTGTTTTTGGTCGATTCTTTCGGCGCATTTTAATTTTAATTCCACATTTCCAAGCGATTTGAGCGAAATCCGTTGTGCCCACAACGGATTTCGCTCAAATCGGAGCAACCCGCGTCTGGGGAAGGACGTCCACCTTACAGAAGATCGTAGCTAAAAAGCATTGGTCTCGGCCATGTTGTGTTCCTACGGTGAGTAAGTTCACCAGACCTCTATTTTTTACAGGGTCGGCAACACGAGTGATGCCGCTGGTATTTCGTCCATAGGCTACGGTGACTGGCTACCATCAGCCCGTATGCTTGTTTGCCACTTTAGTGGTATAAAAAAAACATGGTATCAAGCCATGTCTTTATCTTCTTTCTGACAGACAGCCATAATATAATGTGACATTAACAAAGTGAGGTAACTATATAGAAATTAAAAAACCAGTATCATTTTGCGAACTTAACTTTTTAATCTACTAAAAATGCAACGTTTATCAATACTTCGTATAAAAAATAATTAAGTAACAACATATCATCTGCTACCGACAATGCTATAAGAACAAGCTTTTTATTACAATCTTATCACCCTCCACATTATGGGCGAATTCTTAGAGCGTATTTCCTTGCAAATGCTCGTTTGATACTCTATTATACTTTTAAAAACATTGAAATTGATGCAGACATTGACAGCTTGATGTATTGACGTCAATCAAGCTTCATCTAATCGCAGGTCACACATCATATGTTTGATGAAACAATTCATACACGCATTTATGCAACATTTTATAGAAAAGACGTTTTATAACATTTTGAATTTTGTTACAAACTTCGGTGGATTACTTAAATGTAACTAAGTTTTAAGGTTAATTTTATTTTAGTGTAAATAAATAGGTACATAAACAATTTGAAAAGGATTAAGTGAGATGCAGAGTTACATTTATGTATTGCCATCTCGCTTACTAACTCGTTTTTGTGTTGTTTTATGTCGTCATGACGACTGTCATGGTAGGCAGGACTACGACATTTACACCGAAATACGCTTTAAGAATACACCTCAACATAAATATCCATGGCTCGGGAACTCGCTAATTAATAATAACAGGCTTCATACAGTATTAATTGAATAAAATAAAATAACGATACATAAAATTATATTAGAGGCTTGGTGTACAGTCAGCACAAAATGTCACTTAAGTACAGTCGGCCATTACAAGAGTCTCTTTCACTGACTATAATTAAAGTGACAAGATTATGCTACTGTCAAGATAAATAAAATTATATAATTTCAAAAGAATATTTTTTATAAATATGTTGTTATCCGTTTTCCAAATTGCATTTATCATTTAGATAACAAGATTCTTTATCGTCGATAAGTCATAGGAATAATTTAAAACAATTTTAACATTTTGCTGAACGTTTCAATCCATATTGTGTTGATTTGGAGATATTCAGAAAGGAGTTGGTAACGAAAACTTGATAGCGACAATGTAAAAATGTATGAAAAATGTTATCTCGAGCTTCTCCGAGTCGGTATAGAAAACTCTCCCTTTAGCGACAGCGTAAAATGTGTGTGTAAAGAGGCCTAATTGTATCAAATTCGAAAATAGTAATATTATGGATTGACTCGTTATTGCAAAATGTAGTTCAATTAAAAAAAAACCTCATAAGATATTATTATATATGCGAGCCGAAAGCAGTTTCTTCGAAAAACTGTTAATGATTATTGTATTAACAAAAGTAAAATGTTTAACATTGAAATAATAAGTTTTAATGCTATAATTGACTGAATTTGTATATTTATTGGTTGTTTTATAATTATCCGACACGACAAACAGCTTCGCTAAAAGACACGGCAAAAAGTTTCGCATTTGAAATTTTATTCCACATAAAGTCTAAACCCGTCTCTTTTTTCTTGTTTAGTATGAGAATGACGAAAGATGTAACTCTTATACGAGAAGTGTACAAAACAAGCAAATTAATGTGCGTGTTAAAATCAGCGGGGAAACCATGAGGCGAAATTCCGAAAATACGTACGTTTCGTTGAATCCTAACCACTTTTGAACCTTATTCTAACTAGTAATGTCTTTTTTGACAGGACTATGTGTTTCGTTGTTTTGTATGGACACTTTCATGGTTGCCCCGCTTGTTTCAACCATTTTTGTTTGTGTCGTGTCAATGAATAAAAAACAGCCATTTAGCGTGCAAACATAACATAGCGATATGAGTTGCCAACATTAAAATACTAAATGGGTACAAATAGCTGCCTTCACCTAATTTTAATGTAATTGATATAAAAAAACTGGACCAGCTAGTTAGATGTAGTTATTAAAAGTAGTCAAAATAATTGGATATCACTACGAGAAAATATCTTTTTTTAAATCAGCCATTTGTCCCACTGCAGGGCAAAGGCCTCCCCCCAACTTCTCAAATTTTCTCTCAATAAGGCCTTTTCCGGGAAATCCTCCAAATAAGTGTCGAGCTCATCCCTATACTACTATTACTTTTTTGTATGTTAATTGCAAATAAAGTATATTCGAGGCAGAATGTATTTTTTTAGTAGGTTTACTAACGTACTTGACCAGTTTTTTTGCATCAACGTTTATTACCGAAAAACTAGCCTATGACCTATGTAATATAATGCAAATCCGTATTGCTTTAGAAATAAACACGTTTTATTAGTGTTACTGATAGGAATGATTTCAATCATCAATTTTTATAAATAGGTGGTAAAAACGCTTGTAGCAAGTCGCAACGTAATATCGTTTGGTGTGGAAGTATAGATTTACATCGAACAATACTTTCTAGTAGAAATATTCTACCAAATTTTTTATCGACTGAAAATTTGGTAGAAAAATTCTACCAAAATTATATTCCATTGTAAATTAGGTAGATACATTCTACCAAAATCTTATTTATTGTAAATTAGGTAGATACATTCTACCAAATTTCTGTTCTATAAAAAAATAGGTAGATACTTTCTACTTAATTTATATTGGTGTATGACCTATTAGGTATTCGCAAGACACCGGCCCTGAACGCCAAGACGCTGACTTACGGCGTTCTTGTTAATCAATATTGTGTCATGTTTCTGTTAAATTGGTATTATGTCGCAGTATTCAATAAATATGGAAGACTTTTTGAGTAATAATCGTTTACACGTATCAAAAACCACGCAAGTCACAATCAATAATGTGGACTAGGTCTACTGGCCGTAACCGGTTTTCTTTCGCCATTTCTTTTACCGGTGGCCATTTTGCTTGTTTCAGAAATGGTGGTAGTTTATAACGTAGTTTATTTTCTTTATATATACAAGTTGTAAATGACAACAAAGTACCTGTGAAGGACTAATTTCTGAAATAAACGATTTCATTGTCACGCTTTCGTCAATTGACGATTGTACTTTTATGAATTTCAATAAAATTGTGTTGACCCTTTAAACTGGTAACACAAAAATATTTTCTCATTGTTTTTGAACTTTATCTCTGCAGCGTAAGTTTCAATTTATAGAAGTAACTATTCGTCCAACACCGTAGTTAAGTTTTATTAGTCTCATACGAGTACTAGCACAGAGTTGAAGCACATCAAAGCGTCAATGAGGAAGTGACATATAAAATTCACCCATCAAATATATTCGCGACGTAATGCACATATTCCTTCAGATAAAAAGAAGACGCGCGCATTCTCACGTCTGAGCGCGACTAACGCTGATTGGTGCGCGCTAAAATTCTGCGGAGGTAACTGTGAATTAGCAATGTTACGTTTCTGATTGACGCTTTAACTCGGCGCTAATGTGAACAGAACGAGAAACCTGCTTTTCCCTATCAACTGCGACATATAACCAATATTTAATGATTAGAAGAGGAAGGAAAATCTAGCTGCTATTGATAGTTATTTTTATATTATCTACTAGTCAAATTCATGCCATTAGTTGAGATAAATAACACTAAAATGGTTTGTCCTGAATGACTGACTGACCACTAAACCACTGATCGCAGAGACCTGAAAACGTCCCTACGTCATACAAAAACACCTTCCTAAGGTGTGTTTTCTGTAGGGATGTGATAACGAAGGATTTTCCAAAATTTCCACGGAAAAACAGTACACTCTTATAAAATAATATTAGTGGCGTCATCTGTTATTATAGTTAACTATCATTAGTTTTGAATTACTCAACTAGATGGCGTGAAATTTAACTTTTCAGAATAGCAAATAAATTACAGTACAAAAAATCGAAAGAGCAACTCCCAAATTATTGTCCGACAATTGCTTATGATTTCATTAAAATATTAAAAAATGCGAATCAACAGTTGCATTTCGTAAAACCAACATTAAAAACTTCATCGAAATACGTTTTAAAAATGCTCCAAAAAATCCATCTCGCTTCAACACACGCGACGGATGTATTCACGTCTCTTTCGCACATTATCACATGACGCCTCTATGCATACAAAGTTTATTTTGTACTAAAAGGAATGAACATTTATTTTATATTCAGTAACTGTGCCTTCTTTTACTACAAAACTTTTAGGATGCTTACATAAAGAAACAGGTAGAAACAAATCTGTCTCGGTCCGTACCAATAGGTGCAGGTACAATTTTTTTTTGTATCTTAATGCGATCACTTATAAAGAAACAGGCACAATCTGCACAGAATTGTGTATACCGGTAACCTGCGAGGCAACGATGAAACGAAATTCCGAAAATACAGAATGACGTTTCGTTGAATTCTAACCAGTTTTGGACCTTATTCTAACTAGTAATGTCTTTTTTGACAGGACTACGTGTTTCGTTGTTTCGGATGGACACTTTCATGGTTGCCCAGCTGTTTCTTAATAAGTGATTGCAATAAGAGACATATAAAATTATATCTGCACCGATCGGTACTGGCCGACTCAGATTTGTCTGTACCGGAAACCTGTTTCTTTATGTAAGCACCCTTCTTCTCTAGACAAGTTAGTCTGAAATGGTTGTGAATGTATATGGAATCAAAATGTCACAAAGACTTCTAAACTAGTAGGACTCGTGAGGTCCGTACTTGTTTGTAGCTACATTTTACTACGGAACCTTAAAGTATATTTCGTAAAAGAAGACACTATATTCATCAGGCATAAACAATTAAAAATAAACCCTATTTATGGTACAACTACATTTACCATAAATTGCAATAATAAAAAAGTTTACATTATGCTAATTTAATCTATGGTCTAAGTGTAGGCATTTACTAGGTCTGTGACACTGTTGTACTTATACTTTGATTCTAAGGCTTGTATTCGTTTATTAGAAGATACTTTGCGTAAACACATTACCACTATATGACGCAGTCGAGTAAAAATCTATTGTATGCAGGGGTAGCCAACTTTGATAGCAGTTCAGATAAATTAGGGGAAAATCACACAGATTGAGCTGGCCCTAAAGAAAGTTCGAAACTTGTGTTATAGGATACTAACTCAACGATACTATATTTTATAACAAATACATATAGATAAACATACAATCAAAATTTGCATCGTATCTTCCTAATAAACGAATAATCCGATTTATTATTTAATAGTTTCAGGGGACTGATTTTTTAAAATAAAATAGTAAAAAAAAGTTCCCAAACTAAATGATTAAAAAAATTACGTATCCTGTATTAACAAAATCGAGTTATATCGATTGTATAACAAATATGCCATTTTTTATATTTATAACAATATTATACATAAAGCCAATACGTGACAATACAAGGAAGTAAAAAACCTTTGGGTTTCATGTGTACAGTCAGCAAAATAAGTATTTTTAGTAACTGTTGTACTGTAATAATCTACTTTATTTGCCGACTGTATTTTTATTTATTCTATCAGTAAACTATCGTGTATAGTTGAATGAGCAGTTAGATATTGTTACACGTGTCAAACAGAATGAACAAGTTAAGCAACTTAAATTCATGCCAATATTTGGATGGGATCAAAAGCTTCGACCTTTTTCATACACAGTCTAATCCAATCCTTAAAGTGGCAAGATATCAGCTGACCCGGAATTGACAGCAATTACGGAAACTTATATTTCCAAAAATCGAGTACTCGCATCTAAGGATGTCAATGCTGGGAAGTGTATGTTCCTGAAATAGGTGTCAACAACAGGTACTCCTATTTCAGCGCAAGTGTCAATGCCGGGAATAGGGTTGTTTCCAGGGTCAAAATAATTACATTATATTTAGTCCGTATTTTAGATTATAAAAAAAAATTGGACACGTATTTTTTCTTTTTTTGTTTCAAAAAAAAATAACAAAGACACTTTTGTTATTTTTAAACAAAAAATATAAATGGATCCCCACATTTTTGCGGAGTATTTATAAAACAAGTGTGATGTTTACAAAAATAGTATGGAAAATGACAGATAGCTGTCAAATAAAAGGAACGCTGAACGGTAGACAAAAGCGACATCTGAAGTGAGCAAACTGAAAAGTTAGTAGGTAAAGAAAAATCAATTTTTTTTTGCCTGACGTCATCCCGTGCGAAAAAATACCACACGGCGTGACGTCACACGTAACTTTAATGGGCTATATCTTTGTAATTTTTGGTCTAATTTACTAATGAAAAAATGAGTTTCCCTTATTTTTGAATAATCTAAAAGACGTACTAATAACATTTTTTACGGCAACTAGACGAATAGTACCTTAACTTGTTTCAAGGCAGGTGTCAATACTGGGAAACATAAGTTATATAAGTCGTACAGAAGATATTAGATATATGCCAACATGATCTTACCACCCATTCAACCACACAACTAGGTTTCTAATGTAATTACAAAAGGATTATCTATAAGGGCCTTGGTTTAACGTCTTCGACTTGTATAAGTTGTTCTATTGGTATAAGCGAGAGCTCGCCTCCAAGCATCGGTGCTGGAGGACCCTGCAAATAAAAAGTTAATCATTGTTTATGTTTAAGACAGGCCCGGTGGTCGAGTGACTATGGTCACTTTATTCCAAGGGCGGGTTGGAATCCTGCGCAAAGCAAACATTTGTGTGCATAAACATGTCTGTTTGCCTTGGTCTGGGTTAGTATTTATTTACAAAAAAAAAGTATTTAAGTATATTTATCAGCAATCTAGTACCCATAGTACAGGCTTAGTTTAGGACTAGACGGCGTCGTATGATTCGTCCACACACATATGCCCGCGCTAGGAAATTCCTGTGTTTCGGGTGAAAGAGTCCTAATTTAACAAAAAGATAGTTAATCAACCACTATTTATGAAAATTAAATTACTAATCAGAAAAATTAAAACAAATAAAGAAGCTCCACTTGTTGGGAGTTGGGAGGCAACACGGGTTGGGAGGGTTGGCAACGCGCGAGTGAACGTGAACCCCTCCCCGGTATTGCAAGCAAGCACAGCGGATAATCAGCTCAAATCGAAACAGCCCGTCTGGGGAAGGACCTCCACCTTACAGAAGATTAGCCAAATAGCATTGGTCTCGGCCATGTTGTGTTCCTACGGTGAGTAAGGTCTCCGGAGCTGCACTTGGGGGGTTGGGTTGGCAACGCGGAGTGATACCCCGGTATTGCAAGCGTCTATAGGCTACGGTGATGCTTACCATCAGGCCGACCGTATGCTTGTTTGCCACCTTGGTGGTATAAAAAAAAAATTTATAATATTACTAAGGCTGTATTGTTTTACCATAGCGCCTTTATCGGGCGTTTTCGGCGTAAGTGAGTGCTTGTCACCGGCAGCATTGGCGGCGGCTTCGCGCGCTTTACGCAATCCCAGCGAGAACACTGCTACTGATCGGACGCGTTTCACAAGCAAAGCCTTCGCCCGGGACCGACCTGGTACAGTTGAAAACAATCTTAATAACTTTTCGCCTTGCATTATTTTATAGTTGTGTGATTACGTCCGGTGCAACCCTGGACGAAACGTCAGGCAATGTCAAGGTATGATCGCGTTAATTCCCGGTTTATTATTAACTAACTTTTCCCCGCAGCTTCGCTCGCGTTAATTTTATGACATAGATCTCGTTTCACAAAAAAACAACCCATAGCGCGACTTGTGGCGCCATCTGTTGGCCGATACAGCGCCCTCTGTGGTAGAAAAAATATTTTCATTGGAACAACATACTTTCACGGGATAAAAAGTAGCCTATGTTGGGATCTGTACCCCTAACAATATGTATGCAAATTATCATAATGATTGGCTGCTTAGTCAAGCCGTGAAGGAATAACGAACAAACTCACTTTCTCATTTATAATATTAGTAAGGACTAGCTTATACTCGCGGCTTCGCTCGCGTTAATTTTATGACATAGATCTCGTTTGACAACAAAACAACCCATAGCTCGACTTGTGGCGCCATCTGTTGGCCGATAGCCCATCCCATACAGCGCCCTCTATAGGGAAGGAAGAACAAACAAACTCACTTTCTCATTTATAATATTAGTATGATAATATATATATCCGTTATCTGGTACCCATAACACAAGCTGAGAGACCATAGAGTCTGCAATGACCATTTATTGTTTGAAAATGACATCGCCACAAGTGCGGGGTGCGGGGATAACGAACTGTGTTCTGATTGGGCAGGTCAAGGACACGTCATGTCGTAAATCAAATTGGTGCAATTTGATTGGTGGGCGTGTCATCAATATTAGTAGTTGTACTGCATAAGCTTGGCAGAAGCGGGGGCGCTGATATGTGGTCTCTATTGGGGGTGCTCTGTGGGATCAGGTGACGCTGTGTGAAGTGTTTAGTTCATCAAATTCTACAGAAATCGCACAGCGCCATCTAATCCTAAAGTAAAAGTAACGAAAAAATGCTTGTTCTATGCGGGAATCGAACTTAGTTCTTTGTTATTACAATAGTAAAACCTTACCTTTGTCCTTCGGTTTCTCGTCTTCACTTGATGCAGCCGAAGGGGTGACTTCGACCGAAGTGGCGGCTGACGGTACAGCATTCAAATCGGGCTCTGAACCACCCGCGGATACACTGCCAGATAGCTCCTAGAAATATTTTTATTGTTTACTCTTAAAATTAATTAATTACATCTGTCTGTATATGCATGGGTTTGAAATGGTACTTAAAATGTTTCTACTTTTGTTGTTGATTGAACAGTCCGCCAATGAAAAAGGTGAGCACGATCAAAAATGTTAAATATTTATTCGATATGACGACCTGGCGAATGGTTAACATGCCAGACCACCACCCAGGAGGTCCCGGGTTCGAATCCCGGTCGGGTCATGATGAAAAACGAACTTTTCTGATTGGCCTTGGGTCTTGGATGTTTATCTATATATTTATATTTATTCTTTATTGCACATAAATTAAAAAATAATAATAATATTAATTTATTTGTTATAAAATATAGAATCGTTGAGTTATTATCCCATAACACAAGTCTCAAACTTATTTTGGGGCTAGCTCAATCTTTGTGATTATTCCCTATATATATATTTTGTATTATTCAATCACTACCTACTTTGTTTTGTACGGGGGAGAAAAAACGAATTTTAAATTCGAATAAATCTCTTGCAATATTTAAAATTGGTTGACTATAAATGACGCTGCGTCGTCGGTGCGTCAACGCCCATCTAACGCCAACATCAGACTTATGGCAGTGTTAAGGTGTCTTTACCTGCAATGTAGGATTAACAAGAGGTCGGTGCTGCGCAGGATGCGGGATGCAATGCGCTGAACGATGTAAGGGCTCGTCACGAAGTCCCCGTACCCCGAGAAGCGACAGCGGAGCCCCAGGTGTTGCTTCCTACATATTAGAACTATTATAATTTACAAATGATCACTTACTACTAAATCAATGCGAAAATGTAAAATACTGTTTATATTTCTAATTAACTTTCTGATTAATTTCGTTGTTAGTTCCAAGACAGCAGTAGTCCAACTCTCCAGGCCCATCAATAAGCTTCACTGCTTATTGTAAATCTGTGGACGCCGGTTTTAATCCTGGCTTTACAAAATATATTTTTTGTTGTTTTTAATACAAATATTTTAAAAATTTATACAAAGCATTCAGTGGGCGGGACAGATAGCGAGTTATCGCAGGAAGCGAGATGCTAGTAATACCTCGGATGTCATTTAACACAATACTTTACCTTGCGTCGTATCGGCTTTGTAGGACTAACATCTTGTAGCATCTGCAAAGAGCCAGTAGTGACCACTGGCTCAGTAATCGAAGCTGCCTTAGGTCTGAAAACGTCACAAATATTTACAGAGAGAAAAAGAGAGTTGGGAGGAAAAGAGAAAGCTATATACAGAAGAGGTGCATGAAAGTTATGTGATTGATGAGAATAGTAATTTTGCTCACACTCTCTTGTTTATCTATAGAAGCAGTCAGTTAGAATGGGATTCGACTGAGGGATTAATAGGTTATATTCGTATTATAGAAAAGTTCAGACACTTTATTCACGTGGAGCATGGAATGCTGTCAATTCCTGTTTTAGTACTTATTCTACGTTCTATGCAATATTATTCACATACCAATAGAATTCCAGTAGCCAATTTTTTTTGTCTAACTCTAAACTAATATTATAAATTCAAAGGTTTGTTTGGTATGAGGCGGTAATCTCGGGGACTACTATTACTTGAAAAATTCTTGGATTCACCATAAGACTGTATAACATCACGTAGCCTTATTACTTGTTAACGAGGACAGTGGCGAGACAAAGCCCTCGGCCGAGTGATCGGTACATATGAACATTTTGCCGAGTGACTCGGCCGAGCAGAGTGGCGAGAGAGTCACTAGAACTATGCCTTGATCACACGCGCCGAGTAGAGCGGCGAGACAGTGTCCTCGGCCGAGCGCTCGGTTGGTATGTACTCTCCGACGAGTACTCGGCCGAGCAAAATGGCGAGACAGTCACTCGGACCTCGTTTTGTTTACTAGGCCGAGTGCCCACCCCCGCGCTCCCTTCAGCATAAGCCTTACTGTCTCGCTCGCTCACTCAGCAAGTTTGAACTCATGCCGAGCGTCACTCGCTCGCTACTCGCTAGTTTGGATCGCGCGCGTCGTGTTGTTGTTTGTTTCTGTTCCCGAATTTTAGGTGCACTGACTCGCTGGGAATCAGCATTAGTATAAACACCTAGTCGCCCAAGGCTGACTAGTGGACTGTCTCGGCCGAGTGACATTTTTACTGTCTCGCCACTCTACCCGGCGCGTGTGATCAAGGCAATGATTTGTTTACTAGGCCGAGTGCCGATACCATATACAATATACAAATGAGGATAAAGGCAAACATAAATGAAGGATATCACCCAACATCCGAATCTCATTCAGAGTGCAAACGGTCTTTACATGTCTATTAAATTGCAATCTAGCCCAAGAGAGTGGGGGCAAATTTGTTAATATCAAAAATATGAAATGTTACCTTAAATTCCAGTGATTTCTTGAATCTGGTTTTTCAGGTACAAATTAATTCTTTTCATTTATTTAATTTCCTTTATTTTGATGAGTAAATGAATAATGATGACTTAAATATTAATTACATGTCGTTTTAGTATAAAGAGTACAAATTTCACAACAATACAGCGTCATGTAGATTTTGCAAAACAGGTCAACTTTGCCCTAGCTGTCATCTTTACCCAATAGTAAAAATTAAATAAAACCATGGATTTAAAGGAATATTTAAAACTAGCGAAACCCGCGCAACTTCGTTTGCGTATATCTCGCTTTCCCGTGGGAATTTTGAAAAATCCTTTCATAGTGCTCCCCTACGTTATAGAAGGAACCCCTGTGCAAAATTTCAAGTTTCTAACCCTTATAGTTTAGGCCCTGCGTTGATAGTCAGTCAGTCAGCTTCTCCTTTTATATATGTTAATAATGTTTAAGAAAAATTTAAGATATATTTAAAATAACGTTTAAGAAAAATTTAAGGTACATTTGCAAAGATGACCAGTTCAACTACATTTAGATTAATAATTAGTTTTCCGAATATCAAAATCTTATTATATATTGAGCATTTGCTGTGATTACTTCCTAAAATTATTATAGATGAATATAAGATGAAAACACTGCATAATTTAGTTTAAATGTAAATTAAATGTGTGTTTTTTTACCCCCGACAAAAACAAGTCATAAATTTGATGTGTGTTGCCTGCATCACTGCCTTAAAACTGATGATCCGATTTTAATTTAGTTTTTTTTTCAACTGATTCTTGATCAAAATTGTCGGCTCTTTCTTTACTGTTTGAGTCGAGGGTTTTCTAATATATAATGTAGTTACTTGTTTATTCTATTTAATGGATAAATATTACAATTGATTATAACTGTTTATGGCTAAACATGAATTAAGATTATGACACTATTTTATTATGAATGAATAGATTTAAGAAATTATTTTATTCGACAGTAAAAATGAGAATATAATATTATTCAATTAAGATTGATTGAGCAATGAAGAAAGATAGACTAGAGTTGACTAGACCCTATTATTACACATTGAAAGAAAAACAAATATAAAAAACTAAGATTTAATTTTTTTCAAAAAAATTTGTGGAATTATTAAAAATTTTGAATACAAAGAAGTACAAATAAATGCGAAAGGGAGTACATTAGTAAGAGATTGACATTGTGTCATCGAGCGTTGTTTTTTGTTTGAACACTCGTAGTGAGTCCGTCTACACTGGGTAATGTTGCCCGTGTAAAGTTAACGCACACGACACGCTCGGGTCTCTTTCGCAAGTAATAAAAAATCAGGGTTCTTTATTTATATTGCGTCCCTTTATTTCTGGATATGACGCATATTTTGTGGTAGAGTAGTGGGTAATTTGTATGCCAATTATATTTGTCAAATTATATGAAATGAAGAACGTAGAGTAAAGCGAAAAAAAACTACAATATGTATTAATAAAAAGAAAACTTTATTGCAAATAAAAATAAACAAAATAAGCTATAATACTGACGCCATGGAATAGTTTATTAATTATTCTACACACCCATCCACAATACAACTTGTGCCAAATTAACTGAAAACAAAAAAATTAAATAAATTAAAACCTACTCCTATTGGCCTAAAGTGATTTTATGAAGGGATTTCAATATTTAAACCGGATTTAGAAATAAGTACAACTGAAGAAATCGTAAATACTGTTAGTAGCTAAAACCAATTTTATAGATCGATAAAATCGACTAAAAAACCATAACTTTTTAACTATCCGTGACAGTAAGATATTATTTTGTGCAGAATTTTATAAGAGCTAAAATTCTCTCATTACACTGTTAGAAAGGACGACGAAATATATTACGGAAGCGTGAATGCTTTCGTAGTAACATACTTTAAACATAACATTCGTGTTCGCAGGAGTTTATTTACTATTTTTTGTAACACAGTATAAGCCACATTTTAGTTATGCGCGGATACTTTAGCAGAAATCCGAAGCCGGCAAAACATTTGAATTCCCTTTATAATTATAGTGAAAGTACTTCGTTTGTAGAATAATTTTTAATAATATAAAAAAAGTATTTTTATATCATCAAAATAATCAACACTTTGAACACAGCTACTGAAATCCCACGGGAAAACACCGCTGGGACGAGTGCTAACTTTGGAAGCGCCGATTCTAGCCCACTAGAGCGTCATGCCATGATAATGATCTCAGCTATGACACATGCATGATTCACTAGTTGTTAATACAAATGGAGCGTACTTCACGCACAAACTGCGTACACGGTTGCGTACACATACGTGTGCATACGCATACAATCGACCTTTATAACTTTTGCTCCCTCTAACGTCTTCAAGACATTAAACTATCTGACCTTTCTTGAACTTTATAATTTGGCATCCAAAAAAATTTAATTTCCTTTTTTCAACCTATTTTATACTTTCTGCGATAAACGCAATGTTTCTGCGATGAACCGATAGGATAATCTGAACTTGTAATAAGCTGATTTGCCTTTAGTAGGTGAATTAAAATATTAACTTTAACTTTAAAAAAATAATCATAGTTGCCACTGACACGCCTAGCGATTCGATATGAATTTCATTCCAGGGTCGACTCGCATGGCGTGTCACGGGTCCTCTGTAAAATCCTGTGAATGCTGGCACTGGTAACATGAAACTCGTGATGGCACTGATTGTGCTGTTAGCTACAGCTTGACAAAAAAGAGTTTGAACTAATAGATATGGCAATACCAGTTTGCAGTAAATTGGTGTCGTTTCCGTCATAGTATAAGGGGTGGGGTGACCATAGGTGTGAAAGAAGCGCCCTAGTTTAATTTTATTTATTTATTCAATAACAATCTTACATGTCTGAATTTAGAATAATAATTAACACTAATTCATAACTTTTTTCCTAAATTAAATTAAATCATTTAAACAAAAAATAAATCAATTGATGTCATTACAAATTATAAAAATCTTTAACACTATACAATACGTGCCATTTTCTCGAAACTCTTTTTTGCCAGGCTATGCAGCCTATTGCTTGCTACAGCGGCATTTTTCTGGCAAAAATCTGGCCAAGTTCCCTCTAAGGGTGCGATATACATATTTACTAACCTGAATGGTGGTATCTCGGGTATTTTCCCGATGAAAAGCCGCTTGGCGGGTCGATCGGCTTGCTTCGGCGTAGTAGGCGTACCGGTGCGCGGCGTACTGCGCGCGGACGGACGGATGTCATCTTGGCTGGGACACTCCGACTGTTCATATATTATAAATCATCATCACACCCCACCGCACCTCAAGGAGATCCCTTCATCTTCCTTGAGGTGCGGTGGGCGGCGCGGGGTAACGGCAAACGCGGAGGCGGACGGGTAGTACGTGCAAAATTTCCTATAAATCTACTTTCAAAATTAATGATTTTTATTTTATTTTAATTAATTATTTATGTTTTTGTTCAACTTACATGTACAGTATGTGGAATTTAGAAGTTAGTGTAATTTTTTTTATTTGATTTTAGATTATGATTGGTACAGTATTTGTGATGAAGTTAAAAAATATTTTTGATAAAATAAATCTCACCATAAGCGGAGCCTGCGCGTTTTTAATGGCCTCCCGTCGCTGGAATTCTACCTTGGCCATTTCGGTGGCGAGCCAGCCGGGTATCTCTGGGATCGCTATACGCAGAGCTATCACTATCGCCAGGATAACGTGCTAGAAAATGAATGAATGAATATATTTACACAAAAACAATACCACTTTACAAAAAAATGTTGAATGACACAATATTTTGTCACTTTTTATTTTATATTTTAATTATCTCTGTCTTTCTCCTCAAGAAAGACAGAGATAAAACACTGAATAACTGCTAAGCTAATAATATATTTGTAAGGAGGATAATAAAGATCTACCATGACCGCTTAAAAAAAAATTATGACACCCTTAAAAAAGTTAAAAATAGAATATAAAAAAAATCTGTAGTTTTAATAAATATTCCTGATATAAAGGAAATTAAAATTGTTTGTAACAAAATTAATAATCCTATAGATTAGTGGGTGGACAAAAAAAGGACGGCTGAGTAAGGGAGACAGCGCAATACATGATGTAAGGCGACGTCTCGTTTACACAATCGTTTAAGGATAGTTATACAAGGTTGTAGTACGGCCCCTTGTCTATCTAAGTTTCGGAAAAATTCTAATAAATACTTATTATATCTTTATATATACACTAGCGAAACCCGCGCAACTTCGTTTGCGTATATCTCGCTTTCCCGTGGGAATTTCGAAAAATCCTTTCTTAGTGCTCCCCTACGTTATAAAAGGAACCCCTGTGCAAAATTTCAAGTATCTAACCCTTATAGTTTAGGCCCTGCGTTGATAGTCAGTCAGTCAGTCAGTCAGCTTCTCCTTTTATATATATACACTAGCTTCCGCCCGCGGCTTCGCCCGCGTGGCCTAGTAACAATTAGCATATCTTTCTTCAGAAACAAATTCCGGTCCGGCACGGCCCAGTACGGTACGGTTCCATCCGGTCCGGTCAGGTCCGGTCGATCCGGTCCGATCCGGTCCGGTTCGGTTGGTCCGGTCCTTATAAGGACCATACATGACAAATTTGGCATCTCTAGACCCAGCGGTTTAGGCTGTGCGTCCCCTCTCAACTTCGTTTGCGTATATCTCGCTTTCCCGTGGGAATTTTGAAAAATCGTTTCTTAGTACATCCCTAGACGTCGTAAGGAACCTACATGCCAAATTTGATATACCCTCGCAACTTCGTTTGCGTATATCTCAGTTTGACGTGGGAATTTTGAAATATCCTTTCTTAGTACACCCCTAGACGTCGCCGTCGTAAGGAACCTACAGTCCAAATTTGGAATCTCTAGACCCACCGGTTTGGGCTGTGCGTTGATGTATAGTTAAGTCAGTCAGGAATTTTATATATAGTCCGGTCCGATCAGGTCCAGTCGGTCCGGTCCGGTCCGATCGGTCCGGTCCTGATAAGGAACCTACATACCAATTAGCATAATTATATTTCTTCAGAAAAAAAATCCGGCACGGTCCGGTACGTTGCGGTTCCTTCCGGACCGATCAGATCTGATCCGTTCCGGTCCGGTCCGGTCGGTCCGGACCTTATAAGGACCCTGCATGCCAAATTTGGAATCTCTAGACCCAGCGGTTTGCGTATATCTCGCTTTCCCGTGGGAATTTTGAAAAATCCTTTCTTAGTACAACCCTAGAAGTCGTAAGGAACCTACATGCCAAATTTGATATACCCTCGCAACTTCGTTTGCTTTTATATCTCTGTTTCCCGTGGGAATTTTGAAAAATCTTTTCTTAGTACACCCATAGACGTCGTAAGGAACCTACAGTCCAAATTTGGAATCTCTAGACCCATTGGTTTGGGCTGTGCGTTGATATATAGTTAAGTCAGTCAATCAGTCAGTCAGGTCCGGTTCGATCCGGTCCGGCACGGCCCGGTACGGTGCGGTTCCTTCCAGACCGATCAGGTCTGATCCGTTCCGGTCCGTTCCGGTCCGGTCCGGTCCGGACCTTATAAGGACCCTACATGTCAAATTTGGCATCTCTTGACCCAGCGGTTTGGGCTGTGCGTCCCCTCGCAATTTCGTATGCGTATATCTCGCTTTCCCGTAAGAATTTTGAAAAATTCTTTCTTAGTACATCCCTAGACGTCGTAAGGAACCTACATGCCAAATTTGGAATCTCTAGACGCAGCGGTTTGGGCTGTGCGTTGATATACCCTCGCAACTTCGTTTGCGTATATCTCGGTTTCCCGTAGGAATTTTGAAAAATCCTTTCTTAGTACACCCCTAGACGTCGTAAGGAACCTACAGTCCAAATTTGGAGTCTCTAGACCTACCGGTTTGGGCTGTGCGTTGATATATAGTTAAGTCAGTCAGTTTTATATATATAGATGAAAAAAAAAACGGTCCGGTCCGGTTCGATCCGGTCCGGCACGGCCCGGCACGGTGCGGTTCCTTCCAGACCGATCAGGTCTGATACGTTCCGGTCCGGTCCGGCCCGTTCCGGTCCGGTCCGGTCCGGTCGGTCTGGACCTTATAAGGACCCTACATGTCAAATTTGGCATCTCTTGACCCAGCGGTTTGGGCTGTGCGTCCCCTCGCAATTTCGTATGCGTATATCTCGCTTTCCCGTGGGAATTTTGAAAAATCCTTTCTTAGTACATCCCTAGACGTCGTAAGGAACCTACGTGCCAAATTTGGAATCTCTAGACGCAGCGGTTTTGGCTGTGCGTTGATACACCCTTGCAACTTCGTTTGCGTATATCTCGGTTTCCCGTAGGAATTTTGAAAAATCCTTTCTTAGTACACCCCTAGACGTCGTAAGGAACCTACAGTCCAAATTTGGAGTCTCTAGACCCACCGGTTTGGGCTGTGCGTTGATATATAGTTAAGTCAGTCAGTCAGGACTTTAAATTTTATATATATAAATAGAAAACACCCACACAAACACTCATACCTTGAAAAGGTGGTCTTACAATTTGTACTAGATTTTTCTTGACCACTTACTCTGAGAACTACATTGTAAACCATTTTACGTGAATAAATGAATATGAAAATAAGTATTTATTTCCACAAAAAAAAAATGTTTTCTGCTATCTAGTACGCATAGTACAGTCAAGAGCAGGTAGACCTATATAGGACTTTGTACCATTCTTATGTTCTATGTCGTAAGAGCTAAAATTGTATTGCAAGTGTAAAGCTCAACGTGCTCCCGACTGTACAAGTTTTGCTTAGTTTGGGACTAGATGGCGTTGTGTGAATTGTCCAAAATATTAAACGGCGACCTCAGATTGATAATTGAAGCTTATTGACGTCCCGGGGGAGAAACTACTGTCTTGGACCTCACACAACTTGGACATCAATAAAAAAAAAGAGTAGGAAGTATTGAAAGGACTTCCTTAGCAACTAGTGTGGATGAATAAATTTATTTATTTTGGTCTCTGTGTATAATTATAATTACCTCCAAAGCCACAATAACTAATATAGTCTGCGCGGGAGTCGCGTCCGGTAGTAAACGGTGCAGCGGACCGGCAAGTCCGATTAGGGCGCAGTTGACCAGCACTGCTACACCCACCATCGCTTCCATTGCGTGCTGAAGTGGAAAAATGTTTTAAGAACCTTTATTATTTTATATAATTTTTTGACAAAGATCTCGTTTGACAACAAAACAACCCATGGCGCGACTTGTGGCGCCATCTGTTGGCCGATACAGCGCCCTCTATAGAAGAAAAATATTTTCTCATTGGAATGACATACTTTCACTCACGGGATAAAAAGACGTCATGTAAGGCTCTGTACTCCTGACAATATATATATATTGTATATACAATTTTCATAATGACCGGCTGATTAGTCAAGCCGTGAAGGAATAACAAACAAACTCACTTTCTCAATTATGATATTAGTATGATTATTTAAGAATCTTTATAATTTTATGTATTATTTTTAGGAAGATTCACAGAACTAACGGTTTATCAATGAAGTAGCAAACAATAACAAGTAATCTATGATAATTAAAAATCTCCCCATATAGGTAGCAAGCATACTAAGGTAACTAACGTAACTAGTAAGGTGCCTAGCTGACAGGTATTATTAGTTAATTAAAAAACCTACAAACATTTTTAACAATTTTTTTTTTTTTTTTTTTAAATGAGGTAATAACAAATTTAAAATGTATATGTAGATACTGGTGTATGTACACTAATGTGCAGTCACCTCCTAAAATATGTAATCTGTTTAGTACATTGTCACTATAACATTGTTGACATGTTCACTCAAATGTCTTAAGTAATTGAAATGATATACAAAAGTGGCTAAAGTGATTACTTATTCATGGAGGTGACATGTGTAAGTAAATGTATAGATTCGATATTATATTACCTGCCAGCTCCCAATGCTGTTAACCCGTTCGCCAAAAGGCCTCTGCGCTACATGACACAACTTGAATGCGTCTGCGCGCACCTCGGCGGCGTTGTTGAGCAACGCGCATAAAGCCGCTAATGGGAACGCAGAAGAGAACAGCACGACGTGTCCCAGTTGCGTCAGCATTTCTAAGTACTCGGCGAATGTTCCTTCGTACTGTAAATATTTGTAAAATATTAGTAATCATGCAATGCAGGACTATATTACACAAATAAGTTTCATTTTTTTTTTGATTAGATTTTTTGACTTTTAGTTAGTCTTACAGTCAACAGGAAACTGGCTTGCAGCATGTGCCTGTTATCTAATATTTCTTTCTTTTTCTTCTTTCTAATTACACTGTATTTCTGAATTATTGTTATGTTTGTCTTCATCCGTGGGTTGAGAGCCTGGAGACCTGTACTACAGTACAGTCTTCTTTAGAAACCTATTTCAGGCTCCAGCTTCTCACACACACACCAAACTAAATTATATTTTATTTTCCTTAATTAGCGTAGAAATGTAACTTTTTTGTAATATGATTGTGTGTGAGTTGAAATAAATAAATAAATATTATTTATGGTAATTGTAATTTTTATTAGTACAGTCAAGAGAACGTCAACCTTTATAGATCGAACTTTGTACCCTTCTTAAGTTCTATGTCATAAGAGCCAAAATTGTACTACAAGTGTAAAGCTCAACATGCACCTGACTGTACCATTTTAAAGAGCAAGAGCAAGTGCTAAGTTCCTTGACCACTATCAAATGTCACTCACACAGATACAAATGGGTACTTTTGTACTGCTTGCTTGGCTGCTTTTGTATGAAGAGTTTTTACAATGATACAGCTGATATTCTGATATAGCACTTAACACCCATATTTTAACTTTAAAAGTCACTTGTTAAACTAAAACAAATCGCCATTTGTCGCTTATTTTTACCTATGCTACAAATTGCGTCACGAAAACAAGTCACGTCTGTCAAATTGCGTATGTGTGTGTTAATGTTGCTATTGATGAAAGAAAGGGACAAGGTTATATCGAATTTAATTAGCTGAAAAGTGACAGTCATATTTTCAGCTCGTGTATGTAAAATTATGTTTTGTCTTGTATTATTTAAAGATCTATCAGAATCACAGACATAAATAAGCTTATACTTATTATATATATTTTATAATCCAAAAGAAAATGACGTCCCACCAATAGGCATGTTGATTACGCATTTGCTCTATATCTTCTGACAATACCTTAAACAACTGTGACTCCAACTCGGCTTGGTGTAATGCCTTTTGTCCGGCCACTGGTTCAGAGTCTCTGCGATCTTCCCTCTCTGTCGCACCGTTATAACTGTTCTCCGAATGTTCGCCTGACGAATCTGTTTTGTTCTCGAACATTTCTGCTAATTGCGATGATGTTGGCACTAAAAATATTGCTGTTACGGTTACTAACCATATTTTTAAAATAAAAATTGCACATCCCAGCGACTCACGCAGTTTATAGAATTGAAAAATTTAACCACCATTACGAACCGCTCCAATAGTTCGGTAGTAAGAGCACTAGGCCGGATATCGAGAGGACGTGGATTTGAATCCCACCTGGGGAAATTTTTTTTTTCAATTTAAACAAAAAAAATCTTTCCTTACTTTTTCTGACAAGAGGGGGGTGAGAAGGGGGATAGACCTGTAGCGCTAGGTTCTGATGTTTCAAAAACATTAAAGTTGCTTGTATTTCGCATATAGTTTTCGGGCCAGTTACCCAACCTTATACATTAGTTTGTGTCATCCTAGGTACTTGCATAGGTAGAAATTTAGGTATTTGTCTTTTCGATCCGTTTTGGACGAAAAGATAATTAGAGATAAAAAAATTACTTTCATGATAATAACGAAGTACTAACTAATATACATAAGCATTTTGTGTCATCTCTGTCCACGAAAATCCTGATATTTAATCAGTACCTAACACGTCACCCAACTAGCTCTAAAAAATATTACAATAAGTTAAATATATGTTAAGCGTTTCAAATTACTGATATCTGTTATTCAAAATATTTTGTGTCGAATTCATCCACGATATTTATTGATTATTTAATTTTTTATTACAACACTCTGTAAAAGCCACAAAAGAAAATGCAAGTTACTAAAGTTACGTCTATAAGATTATTGTAGTGTAACAAAACACTATTCATAATTTGTGCTGTTTTTATGCACGAAATCTTATATTTCATTAAAAAATAACCAAACTTCGCGCGAAGGGCGAGCGCGGCGAAGAAAGCGGACGCGCGGGGGGGGGGGGGGGCAAACAAAATTCGCAAATTATAGTAGCGGCACGCTATGATGACCGTTTTGACGTTTGTCCACTCATGATTACTCATGAAGTTTCGTATTAATTAACAAATTATTTGAAGGAGCAAATTGCTGTTCTTTATTGTCAATAGTGACGTTCAGTTAGTCATACAATTTATCGAATGTATGATTTTAGGACACATTTATTTATTACATTGATTTCTAAGCTATGTTATTAGAGTCCCGCGAACATTTATCCTTTATTTTTATATATGGTGTACTTATTTACCACACAACTCGGCATAAGTTTTTTGAAATTTAAAGTGTGCATATAAAGTATGTATATTCATTTTCATTCCAATATTCAGTTTGTTCAAATATATTAAGTAAACATTTATATTTTTGTTTTATTAAACCTTTTTAATCATGTACATACTACTTGCAACAAAAACTTATCGATTTGATTATATTTTCTTCGAGAATAAATTGACATTTCACATCACTTTTGTAATACGTCAAAACGGCCATCATAGCGTGCCGCTACTTTAGTTGTGCGTAGCAGTTGTTCCAACAGGAAACGGTGATTATTTTTATCTCTATAGGTAGAAGAGGCACATATTTCGCACCCCCAGGGTAATAAAGACATAAGTGGTATTACGTCGAAATCCCGATTTTACCATATCTGAAAATACATTTTTTTTTTCATATTTTTCTTGTTAAATGAATTATTATATGCAAAACTTTGTTTTAAAAAAAAAACTGAATGTGTGATTTTCGAGAAAAAGGAATTTGTGATAAAACGCAAAGAATAAATTGACCAATAGGACATACTGAAGATTATGATGCTTTTCGTTAAAATTTAATACCTATACAAAATAAACAGTATGTAATAAATATTATGATCTTATTCCGATTTGTCATTTATAATGCTAGTCTTTATAAACACTATACTCATAAAAAATAATTTTAAATATCGATTACCGCTTTTTTCCTTTACGAATAATTTGTTGCACCGATTCACAACACTGAATACAGAGCACGGGGAGCCAACGGAGGCAACGTAAGGGTGAACACGTCTAGAAAGCACCTTTTCTCTGATGATGTTCCGCCACCTGTTCCTATCTTCGGCGGCGTGAATAGCTCCATAAAAGTCGAGAGCGGTGCGGATTTGGCCAGACCAACGCATTCGGGCCCCCCTAGGTCTTCTATCGTCCCTTTGCTAGTGAAAATAAAGTCGTTTGAGGACGTCTTTACGTTTCCTGGCGATGTGGCCGAAGAATTCAAGAATTCTACGAAGGCAGATGGTAGAAAGCCTTGTAGATATATTGAGCTCTTTGAGTAATGATGCAATGATCCGTCCATGGGATTTACAGTAGTCTCCTCCATCCGCTTTCCTTGGGGTCCAGGTCTCGGCACCATATATGAAAATTGAGAACACCGGAGTGGTCACCAACTAGCGTTTTGTATTTATGGAGATGTTTCTTTCTACTCAAACTCTTTGTAGCTGTGACATAACATTTTTAGCCCAGGTAAGTGAAACTGTGAACTATTTTCTGGTTAAGCGCGCCAGTGACCTCTGGCTTCTGCGTGCGGTGTACCACCATGATCTTAGTTTTTGCTGTTTATGGAAAAGCCAAGTTCTTCACTGACCTGTTCCATTCTGTTCAGTAAGGTGATCATCTCGCTTTCGTTGGCAGCTAACAGTGTGGTATCGTTGGCGTAACGTAGTAAGTTCGTTATCTTCTCGCCACCAATCGTGACTACCTTCCCAGTTTTTGCAGGTACACCTTATCAATTCACTATAAACGTTGAACTAAATGGGAGTCAGTACCTGCCTTACTCTCTTAAAAGTCAAAACTGAAAGGTTGTGACGTCAGTTTATCGACTCATATGATTTCCTGTTTGTTGCAGTATAGTTTCTGCAGCAGCGCAGTTAGATGAGGCCGCACGCTAAGCTTCGTTAGAATTCTCGACAAAAGTTTCCAGTTGACGCAGTCGAAGGCCTTACTGTAGTCGACAAAACACATGCGTGTTGAACTTATATGCTTTTTCAATAATAATAAATAAATATATATATAGGGACAATTCACACAGATTGAGCTAGCCCCAAAGTAAGTTTGAAACTTGTGTTATGGGATACTAACTCAACGATATTATATTTTATAACAAATACATTTATAGATAAACACAAGACCCGAGGCCAATCAGAAAAAGTTCGTTTTTCATCATGACCCGACCGGGATTCGAACCCGGGACCTTCTGGGTGGCCGTCTGGCGTGGTAACCATTACGCCACGGAGGTCGTCAATAAGTTGTTGGAGGTTCAGGATTTGTTCGCGTGTATCCTTTTCTTTCACAAATCCGGCTTGTTCTCGCTGCATTTGCCAATCCAAAAAACGTAAGGTTGCGATTGTTCAGTATGTGGCGCAAGGAAGATTTTGCTGCCATGAGAGATCAGAGCAAGAGTGCAATAGTTGTCGCATTTTCTGGTCGGCCTGACCAGTCGCCATGTCGCCAAGTGTAGGTGCAGATTTTGTGCAATAAGTCGATGAACGCGTCGCCTAAAGCCTTCAGTATTTCTGACGTAATGTGATCTTGTGCTTTCCTCTTTTTTAATTTGTTTATTGCCGCTTTGATTTCAGAACGTAGTATGGGTGGTTTGGTTGCTGATTCGGAAGATTCCAATTCAAAGGCGTATCATTGTTGATAGCAGGTTCTTTATAAAGGTCTTCGCAGTAGCTACACCATCTTTCGGCTATGGGTTCAAGGTCGTGTATTGGGTTACCGCGAGCATCTTCAATCACCCAGGAAGTTTTTGGAGAGCGGGCGAACTTTCTTAAAGAGGTCTCTCGTGTGAAGTTTAAGGGCCAATGTACTGACTGTGACGTCAGGCGGTGGGCATTCTTTTATCGTCTCTTCCAACGTGCTCTGAAAGATCGACTGTTCCGGGGGCTCCAAGGTCTGGGCTTAGGTGGTGTTTTCCTTTTGGGAGCCTTTAGACGAGCAGTGAAAGTGGCCACTAGTAGGTTGTAATCTGAGCCGCGCCCAGCACCGGGACAGGTCTTTACATTTTTTTGGATCTCCACCGTGTGTTTATTATAATTTAGTCAATTTGGTTTGAGGAAATATTGCCGGGGACTACATGTGTAGAGGCGTTTTGCATGGTATTAGAAGCAGGTGTTTATAATGCTTAATTTTCTTCCAATGCAAAAGTCAAGAAGTCTTCCTCTATGTTAATTTCTAATGCCGAGACCATACCTTCCTACAACAGATTTTGAGTGATCGTCGGTCTTACTATTTCCCAACTTTGCGTTCTAGTCACCAAGGATTATAGTGGTTTCCTGATTGGGTATTGATTGAGATGAACTCCCTATATGCTTATCATCAATTTATTATTACCTATTAATGCCTTATTAAAAGATTTAATTTAGTCTATGTGATACGAATGCTATTCCTATGCATTACCAAACATTTTACCTCCTTTGAAGGTTCATTTGTCGATACCATGCTTATTTGATTCATCTGTAGAAGATTAATTACATTTCATTTTAAATTAAATAAAATTAATAAATGTTTATTTTAAAACTGCCAATAGGTTTAACGATAACAATAGATTTTTAGTTGAACTTAATATAAAATATTTCAATAAATTAAAAGTTGTACATACACGAACACGATTTATTTATTAATAAAAAAAAAGTCTTATAATATAAAAAAACAAACGTATTTTTTTGTTTTTTTATTTATTAAAGTTTGTATTTGAACACGTTTTTTTTATTAATAGTACGTTATTGTCGTACTCTGTGATTGTATTACATTAAGTGATTTGTTTTTTTATTAATAAAAAAATAATAAGTCTTGTAAATAAGACAAAAAATATATAATTATGTTATTAAAAGCTTTTATTTAACTTGACCTGTATGTATGTATGTATGTATGTATGTATGTATGTATGTAAGGGTGGAATCTTGGAACGTAAATTTGAACCACTTCCAATTTTCAATTCAATTTGTAGTTACTTCTTCTTCTTTAAACAACCAATATAATGTGACCCTACCCTTGGTACATTTTACATTGGTACATGGCTCTTTTTATACCGGTAATGAATTAAAATGTATTTTATATATTACTAGCTTTTCCTCGCGGCTTCGCTCGCGTTAATTTTATGACATAGATCTCGTTTGACAACAAAACAACCCATAGCGCGACTTGTGGTGCCATCTGTTGGCCGATGGCATCCCATACAGCATATAGTAGAAAAAATATTTTCCCTTTGGATTGACATACTTTCACGGGTAAAAACGTAGCCTATGTTGGGCTCTGTACCCCTGACATATACAAATTTTCATAATGATCAACTGATTAGTCAAGCCGTGAAGGAATAACAAACAAACAAACTCACTTTCTCATTTATAATATTAGTATGATAGTATGACTAGTATGATTATGGGAAGGAACCCTCACGCGCGAGTTCTACTTGCCCTTGGTCGGTATTTTATTTTTGATGGGTACATAAACCCGTTTAGTTTGTCGCAGGGTGACTGTAGTAAAATCAGGAAATTATATAGGTATTCAAATTGCTGGTGCTAGTTATAACAAATAAATTCATTAAGACTAGTACCGCCTCTCGACAATAGATGGCACTGCGAAACCTATCCAGTGATAACTAAAAAGTAAAAAATAAATTAAAAGTAAAAAAAATATATTTAAAAACAAGCTTTTATTTAATTGCGCTAAAAATAATAAAATAAACCTTTCTTTTAAAATTTTAACTATCAACTTATAACGTCATTACACAATTTAAATGACATAAAAGCTTGTCGCGAGATTTACCTGTACCTATTAGAAAACATAATTATCGAACTAACATTTATTCGTACTACGAATAAATGTTAGTAATTAAATCTCGCGACAAGCTTTTATGTCATTTAAATTGTGTAATGACGTCATAAGTTGATAGTTAAAATTTTAAAAGAAAGGTTTATTTTATTATTTTTAGCGCAATTAAATAAAAGCTTGTTTTTAAATATATTTTTTTTACTTTTAATTTTTTTTATGAATCAAACCAAGTTTGTACCTATTCTGATTATTTTTTTCTAGATTTGAATGAATATAGGAAACTTTAGGTAGATAAAGTTAATATTTACCAAAAGTACATTGTTTTTTCAGTATTGTTATTATTAAATAGTATATTTGTAACCATACAGACATTAATTATTATTGTTTAAAAACAAATAGTTCATGTGAACATTTCGTTGCTCCTTATTTACTTTTGACATTTAACTAATTCCTTGGTTTATGGATTAATAAGAGATATGGATGTCACATTTTTAATTACCTATATAATGGAAAACATCAATATCATTACCTATTACATAAGTGCTTTTGACAAATATTTAAATTGAAAAAAGGATTAAGTAACTGATATGGCGCTAAATAACAAATTTGACACAGGGGAAAAATGGAGTAAGTTTAGTTATTCTCGCAAAATTGTTTGGTACTATAAAACATACTTTTTGTAATATACATTATTTTGTAAATAAATTTGGCTCAAACTCGAAAACTTAGTATTTTATATATAAAGTCCATTTTGATAACTAGTGTAATATTTTAATTTTCTTATTTCTAAAAAACCATAAACTATTGAACTGACTTGAAAACAACCACCAATGCAATATTTTTTCTCCTTTTTTTGATGTTAAAATCATTCTTCTACGATTAAAAATAAAGCTTTTACTGAAAAATCTACTTTTTCGGGTTACGTCTTTTTCGAATTGAATGAGGGTGCGATTTGTTCATCATCATGATATCGTAGGCACCGAACGAACTTGTGTGCGTGCGTAGCGTATACCCCCTACATCGCCGCCTGCGCGCGTACGCCCGTTTCGACCGAAATTATTGTTTTGGTGTTTTATTCATTTATAACGTGCATGAAATTGACACAAATTTACAATGTAGATTTTTCATGCATTTATGATATTAAATATGTGAACTCTAATGACTGTAATATTTTTTTGCAGCGTTACTAGCTTTAAATAGGAAAATAATTGAAAATATTAACATTGCATGTCTTAATTTGGCACAAATTTATTTATTGGCCTTAAGTAAGTGATCTGAGATAGGAAATAGTTTTACAACCAATTGTAATTTTTTTTTTGTACTGTTATTACATATTGACCCTATTTCAGTTTTGCTCTGGCCGAAGATGACACAAACTGGGTTTGTACACTCCGCAGGCTATCCTAGATATGATACCATAATTATTTTAAACTTTAAATTAATTTTGTCAGTTTTGATTTAATTATATAAAATCAACCACAAACCATCGAATTGCGGAAAATGCAAGTGACAGATCTGACACAAAACGCAATAATAAGGTTCTTAGGTACGTCCGTGTCCACAGGCGAGAAATCAACAACTTTAGAGTTTTTGAAACTTATGACCTCATTTTAGCCCAGCGCTATCGGTCTAGGAGCGTAGGAGCGTACCTTGTCTTCCCAAAATACCAAATAACCCCACTTTATTCAGTATTAAAATATCCTTTATTAATAAAGTACTCACTTTTTGTAGGGCTCAATGCACCAAACACATCGACGCATATTTTAGCCAATCGCAAATTCTCGATCAAATATGGTAACGCTGACTCCTTCAGGTTACCAATGACTTGTCTTGTTATTAATAACACTGCTAATTGCTGAAAATATAATAAAATAATTACATACTAGCGAAACACGCACAACTTCGTTTGCGTGTCCCACTTTCCCGTGGGAATTTCGAAAAATCCTTTCTTATCCAATGCCTACATAATACACATAACATACCCTCCAAATTTCAGGTTTCTACGATCAGCGGTTTAGGCTGTGCGTTGATTCAAATAAAATATTTAGTTAATTTGAATATTTTTTTTAAAATGTATATTTATCAGCTCTGATAATCATAGTACAGTGAACAAAGGAATTGACTGACCCCCCTCTGTATATACGATTAAAGATTTCAAAATATTGCGTGAAGGGATTTACTTGAAAATTTATTTATCAATAGTATTCATATTGTGCTATGTAATTACAAATGTTCAAGTAAATCCCTTCACGCAATATTTAGAAATCTTTAATCATATATACAGAGGGGGGTCAGTCAAATTCCTTTGTTGACTGTACAAACATTGCTTTGTTTGGGACTAGATTTTTATTTTGGCAAACATGCCTACGGTCGGCCTGATGGTAAGCCGTCACCGTAGCCTATAGACGTTTGCAATACCGGAGGTATCACTCACGCGTTGCCAACCCTGCCAAGTGGAGCTCTTACTCACCGTAGGAACACAACATGGTCGAGACCAATGCTATTTGACTACGACTTTCTGTAAGGTGGACGAACCTTCCCCAGACGGGCTGCTCCGATTTGAGCGGATTATCCGCTGTGCCCTACCTCTCTCTAGATGGCGTTTTTTAATATGGTACATGAAATGATGAGGTTTGAACTTACCTCTTTCAATTTATCCATATCCTGAAGATAAAATGCAATGTAGAACAAACTCATGAACGAATTCACGAATTGAAACTGAAATTACAAACATATAAGTATTATTATAATCATTTACATTGAAGGAAAGAGTTACTATCAAAATAATAAAGGTAGGTAAAGAGTTTGTTTGGTTGAACGCGTTAATAAGGAAGTACGTATTCGAATTTAAAAATCTACTCTACTCTAAAATATGAGTTGGATAGCCAATTTATCGAAGAAAAAATATATTTTGTTACATTAAATATTTTGAAGATGTCATGAACTTTCTTCTGCAGCATATAAGTTAAGATTTTTTTTTTCGATTTAATAAATATCAGATTTACGGTAGACGCTTTAGCCCAGCAGTGGGAAAATTAATAAAAATCTTGTATTTCTTTTTTCCAACCATGGAGACATGTTTAGGTAGTGTTTACTACGGAAAAGTGTTAAATATTATTTATTCATAAAATTATTTTCTTAAAATTGATCTTTACTAGAATAGAAATAATTCACAAATTGGTGCAGCATTATGTCTCTCTGATTGAATTTAAAGGTGGATATACACTAGAGCATTTTCTCGAACATTCGTATCTAATGTAACGTTCTTGCGAATGTTACAATACGGGTAAAAGCTCAGTTTCCAAAGAACTTTCGTGACGTATGGTTCGTGAAGATAGATAGATCATTCATTTGTATCTCCAAGGCACACAAAATGACAGAAAAAAACAGTTAATTTTGACAAGGTAAAGTTCCCGGCAAACCACTTGAGCAAGAGTTGTAGTGGTGGGGGAAATTCCGCGCATCGTACACTTAACTGACCAATGTGTGACGCGCATGTGACACGTTCCTACCTGAACTAACCAATCGCGCGCGCAGAATATATTCCCCGCCGTCGCGCCTCGCACCCCACAACCAATAGGACCTAAAAAACGCTACTGCGCAGGTTTTTTTTATTGCTTAAGATGTTTGCCGGCAATTATAGTAGTGCGAATATGCGCAGTGATACAAAGAGGCAGCAGCCGAGTGTATTATTTGCTCGGGGCGCAAATCTCTGATTTTCAGCCACTACCTTTAATCAATTGAGATGTCGCGTGCAACAATACAAGTATCTAATGTTTTGAAAGGGTTCGTGAAAGGGACAATAGAGAACATATTAACATAGAGCGGCTGAGAGAACTCGTTACATAACATACAACAAAAACCAACAACAACAACAACATAGAGCGGCTCGTTTTTTTTATGCCACAAAGGTGGAAAACAAGCATACGGCTGGTAAGAATAACCGTAGCCTATAGACGCTTGCAATACCGAGGGTGTCACTCACGCGTTGTCAACCCTCCCAACCCCCCAAGTAGCTTCTCCAGCTACTTACCGTAGGAACACGACATGACCGAGACCAATTGGCTACGATCTTCTGTAAGGTGGAGGGCTGTTCTGTTACAAGTAAACGCTCTAATCTATATTCACCTTAACACTAATATTTCAATACAATTTTTATGTAAGTAATTGTGATTATTGTGTGTTATGTTCTGAAGAGTGCATATAGCAGTGACTGCAATGAAAAATAGAAATAGCTTTTTTATATGCAAATAAATTGTGTACATTAGTTTGAATTCAAATGAAATATGTTACACCTTAATGCATATGCCCGTTATAACTCTTTTTAATTCCAGGTAATATGTGTAAAAAATAAATAAAAATAATAGTGCTTGTGTAAAAGTGATAAATAAATAAGATTCATATCCCACAGGAGTTCTGCGTTTCATTAATATGTCCTCAGTATTTCAAATCACGAATTAAAAATGAAATAAATTTCAATCGGGTCAATTCCGAAAATTAAAAATACATTTTTAAATCATCAAAAAAGCTATAAAACAACATTTTATACTTTCGTCTGTATGATATAATGCCTTTGTAATAATTTAAAAAAAAACATGCTAGCTAAAAAAAAATGCGTGCATAACGCAACTATCGCTGTGCCTCAGTTTAGTGACCATAGATTACCAATTCGCATCAAACCTCCTTCTCTATGGTAAGCGAAGCATGATGGAAGTTTAGCTTTTAGCATGGCGTTAGTTTTTTTTACATCATTTTATGAATACAAACCAATGCTATTTTCAAAATCAGGTGATTCTCATACTTGGTTTCAAGGCGATAGTTCTCTGTTCGAAAAAAGTGTTACCAGTTTAAATTATTTTTTTTTAATTTCGTAGTCCAGTCCCATTTGGTAAGCAGTAAAGAGAAAATAATATGCGCTATAGTAAATTTATGTCTACGTTTAAAATTGTTGTAAACTACGTTATGTGAGAACTATTGCGGCCCTTAACATTGACAAGACTATATCTGTTATGTTTTTATGAATTTTGTAAGGGTGAAACACATAATATATTCGATTCAGCATCAAACTGTTATTTCATTAGTTTCTTGTTACTAATAAATACTAACTTAAAATCATACTAATATTATAAATGAGAAAATGAGTTTGTTTGTTATTCCTTCACGGCTTGATTATGCAGCCGATCATTATGAAAATTTGTATACATATTGAGAGGGGTATAGAGGCCAACATAGGCTAATTTTTACGCGGGTGAAGCCGCGGGTAACAGCTAGTTAAATATAATTTTGAAACTAAACATAGGTACTCACTTCGATATGGACAATAGTTCCGAAATCAAGTTATTATTTTTATTATTATTAAAGATATGGGTAAATAGTCCAATCAAAAAAGGCACAAATACTAAAAACATCCTATGTCCTTTCTCGGGTTTAAGTAAAAAAAACATTACAAATTGTTCAGCTGTTTTTAACGTGATGAATTTACAAACAGACAAGAGTTACTTTCGCATTTATAATATTAGTTAGGATAAGACTATCATTACTCAACTCTTGAACCATAAACTTGACCAATTTCGGCGTAAAAAGAAATAAAACCTAATAAAAACAGGGTAAAGAGTGAAGAATGAAGAAATCAAAGAAGAGTAAAAGAGACAGATATACCAAGTCTTGCCAATGTAGGGCGTCGACTATTTATTTTGTATTGCCAATTATTTAACTATTTAATATTTAAATTTCTAACTTGGAACTGTGCTAATATTTAACTATAACAAGAAGAATAAAAAGATACAGGGAATGTTTTAAAACTATTCACATGCACAAATCTTCAACATAGTTAAAAATCTCACTTCAAAAAACCACACTATTTTTGACACATCAAAAAAACTCGAACACAATAATATTATTTAATCCAAATAGACAGAGCTGCAAATAAACCTGACCCCCCCCCCCCCCCGGACGAAGTAAAAAAATCTAAAATTTCATGTAATCTGAAAAATAAAACTAAAACTTAATTACTTCGTTTGGGGTGTCATGTTTCTCTGCTGACTGTACATGTACGAATAATTTTTCTTGACTATTGTTACATAAACACTGCTTAATTACATAAAATATTTGATTTGTAACAAATTATTTGCCATAATATATGATATTTTTTTTAGTATGGCAAAACATTCCGATAGGTTATTTATAGCAACACTGTAAACCTTTGACGTAGGCACAAATCATGTCAGTTGTAAGGTTTAATGTAATAATTATTATTAAAATTTGTGTTTTTTATTACGTCTAATTATTTTTCGTTCTTTCTTTTATGACATCATGTAATAATAGTCCATAAAAGCTACTCAAACTAGTATACAGGACATCAGCCTACCTTTATCGTTCAGCCATCTTGCTATCCTGGCGTATACATCTTCTTCCACCGCTATGATGATGGCAAGCACCGCTCGAGGTATCCAAGTGAAATATACTATCCTCGAATCCCACCAGTCCTATAAAAAGGAATTTATGTTATATTACGTTGAATTATATCATCATCATCATACCAACCCATAATCATCCCACTGCTGGGATACGGGTCTCCCTTCAATCGAAGGTGATTAGAGCGTACTCTGCCACGCTGCTCCGATGCGGATTGGCAGAGGTCGGCGTTTTCAAACCGCCCTAAGGCCACCGACTTGGCTTAACGACTGACCATCGACAACAGTCGGGACCGACGGCTTCACGTTCCCTCCGAAGACGTCACTGAGAAGCTCGAGATAACGTCGACGTCGCTTAACTTGCGTGTTCATATTAGAGTGCGACACACAGCGACGCCATCGAGCCCCTCAAAATTAAAATTATATAGATGTTTGAATTGTGTTAAATTAATAATCTTGATAAGTTGTTTTACGAAAAATATCCAATATGGTCCAGAGGATCTGACATACAATAATAAACTTTATTGTAGGAATAAGATGTATTTCCGGGATAAAATTAAAGAGGGAAGTCCTTTCAATACTTACTGGATCTTTCTGATTAAACTCGTTGTGAGTTCCAAGACAGCTTCGTTTCTCCCCTGGGTCGTCAATACTTCAATGCTTATTGTTGTTGAACCTACCTATACAGGAGACACAGCGGTGGGAATGTGTGGTGGACTTGTCCCGTAGACAGGAACAAAGGAGGACCAGTTTGGCCCTTATGACCAATAACATGGAGCGATATATCGTTGGAAAGGGTTTTTCATAATCTACATCTTTTACTATGGCAGCATGTCTCGTATCGCTGTGGGAAAAAAGTTATCGCACATCAAACCGCGCGAGTTGAGATGCAACAGATGTATAGATTTTTGTAGATTTTTTGTAGATATTTTGCCATAGCTTTTTTCCCACCGCGATTCGAGATTTGCCACCATATTAAATGTTGTAGAGAATAAAAAAACCTTTACAACGGCATACCGCTTATTGTTCTAGGGCCAGGGTCCATACATTCCTGCCGGTCCTTCTTTGTCACAATTTTGCACAAAACTAATGTGTTCGACATAAAACCAGTTTACTTCTCACCTGTGCTCTTAGAAACGCCGTAGTGGCGCCAGCAGCTACACTGAGACAAACCAACATGACGGGCAGCGACACGCAGTGCCGCCACACACGCCGACGCCAAGCCGCGTATATTGGCTCGGGACGACCTGTCACTAGGCTTGTGCCCATTTCACCCTGCGAAGAAGTTTCCATAAACTTTAAAACTGTCGCTATTTAAAAAATTCTAGAACAATTTGCCAAAACTTTAAACTGTGGGTTCCAGATAAATTTTAATTAGTCTATCAATCAGGAGCAAGTCTACTAAATATTCTCGGTACCAGTAAACGCACATATTATCGATTATCATAAATCTGTAAATTGTATTGTAAGAGGAATGACGATTGATGAATAATTTATATAATTTAAATAATTTATTACAAATGACCTGTTGTCATAGCGACAATTTTATATTTTTTGACACTAATAATTTTATTAGTGATTTTTATTTAACTAAAGATAGATTATATCTATCTAATAAATCTAGACATAAGATTGCTAGTTTACTAGCTTTTACCATTAATACTTGTAAAACATCCTGTGAAGGAAATAATTGTAATATAGACATGACTGCAGATTTAAACTGCCAGTCAAGACAACGGGAAAGCATTCAGAACTGATTATTGTACACCAAAATATTCAAGGCTTTCCCGGCAGCGAGCTAATAGTACAGTTATTTCTTGACAAACATAATGTTGATATATTATGTTTAACTGAGCACTGGCTCAAGAGTTGTGAAATGGTATTTAATATACACAATTACAAAATAGTTAGCTGTTTCAACAGAGAATCCGCAATAAGGGGCGGCTCATTAATTCTTTTAAAACTATGTATCAAAGCTAAGGAACGGATGGACATCAGTGGACTCTCTGTTGAACGCACTATAGAGGTGTCCTGTGCTGAATTAAAAAATTGTATAGTAGTCTGTGTTTATAGACCCCCCAATGGTGACTTTTCACAATTTGAGATAGTAATGGAGAACATTTTGAAAATAGTTTTTAATTCCAATAAAGATATAATAGTTTGTGGTGATTTTAACATTGACATATTAGTGGATACTGTAATTAGTATAAGATTCTTAAATCTATTTAAATCATTTAATTTATCAAATGTTTTTCTGGAGCCCACCCGTATAACGGCTACGTCAGCCACTTGCCTTGACAATGTTTTTTGTAATTGTCGACATCTCAATGGTTCAATAGTGAATAACTTACCTTCCGACCACTGTGGTCAACTTGTAGTCTTTGAACAAGTCTCTGACAAAATTGTAAATCATACCTTTGTTTGCAGGCCCCTAACTTCCAATAAACTAAGTAAATTCAATAATATAATGAAGGAAAGGCTCTCACTCTTGGATTACTCTGTGGATGACCCTGACTTGCTATATAATAATTTATTTCTGCTCTTGCTTGAAGAATATGGGAAAATTTTTAAACAAAAATCTATTACAGTTTCAAATAAATTAAATTTTATTGATTGGGCAACTCCGGGTATTTTAATAAGCAGAAATAAATTATTTGATCTATATGCTCAAAAAACTTACAGACTTGAACCTGAATTTGTTAATTATGTTAGGAATTACTCAGGGATGTTCAAGACTGTTTGTCAAAAAGCAAAATCTTTGTATATTAAGAAAAAGATTTCGGATTCAGGCAATAAAATAAAAGCTGTTTGGGATGTTATTAATAAAGAGACAGGCAAAATAAAACCACGGGATTCGATCAACACCCTGAAACATAATGATCGCATCTTAACATCCACTGATCATATAGTCAACGCCTTTGAAAATTTATTTACTGATATCCCCATCACAGTTACTAGTTCTCTTAACTCCTCGCCTAGTAGTGCTAATAAACTGTTAATGGAAAATGTGGTGCCTAATGAAGAAGACTTTAAATTTAAATATATTTCTCCGTGTAAAATTATTAAGACCTTTAATCAACTCAATGTTAAAAACTCTGAGGATCATTGGGGAATTTCTATTAAAGCACTGTATGCCGTTATAGATGCCATTGCTCCACATTTGGCCATAATTTTTAATGTTTGTATAGATACTGGTCTGTTTCCTGATCTAATGAAGTACAGCAAGTTGATTCCTTTGTTTAAGTCTGGTGAAAAAACTGAACCTGGAAATTACAGACCAATATCTATTTTACCAGTTTTGAGCAAAATATTTGAAAAGGTTATGCTTGAGCAGATGCAGGAGCATTTTAAAAAGTTTAATATTATTCATAGTAAGCAATATGGTTTCACCGCCGGGATGTCCACTACTGATGCTGGAGTTGCGCTCATCAAGCATATCCTGAATGCATGGGAGGGATCGCAGGATGCCATCGGGGTATTTTGCGATCTCTCTAAAGCTTTTGATTGTGTAGATCACCAGACGCTTTTGCTCAAACTAAATCATTACGGAGTTAGAGATAATGCGCAAAATTTGATTGCGTCTTACTTAGCCAATAGATTGCAGACCGTTGATATCAACGGTGTGAAATCTAAGGGTGCAAATGTGAGAATTGGGGTGCCCCAAGGCTCGATCCTTGGTCCTTTCCTATTTTTAATTTATATAAATGACCTCCCTTTTATGGTCAAGAACATGACAGATATTGAAGCAGTGCTATTTGCTGACGACACTTCTTTGATTTTTAATTTTAATCGCCAGTGTCGCAACACTAGCAATGTAAATGGTGCACTCTCTGCTATTCAAAACTGGTTTACTTGCAACAATCTGTTATTAAACTCAAATAAAACTAAAGTAGTAAAATTCACTTTGCCAAATGTTCGTCAGGTAAATACTGACATTATTCTCGATGGTACTAAATTAGATTTTGTAAATGAGACGATATTTCTTGGTATTACCTTGGATTCAGGCTTGAAATGGGCTCCCCATATAAAAAAACTTGCCAGCAGACTCAGTTCTGCAGCGTACGCGGTCAGGAGAATTAGACGAATGACTGATGTAGCGACAGCGCGTCTAGTTTATTTTAGCTACTTTCATAGCATCATGTCATATGGCATATTGCTGTGGGGTAAGGCAGCCGATATTGAGGCAATATTTATTTTACAAAAAAGAGCTATCCGCTCCATTTATAATATGGGTTCCAGAGAATCATTACGGGAAGTTTTCAAAGAAATTAATGTTCTGACCGTTGCATCTCAATATATTTATGAAAATATAATGTATGTACGTAAAAATATAAGCACATTTGTAAAGTTTAGTGACTACTCGGATTTAAATCTTAGAAATAAACATAAATTAGTTATACCTAAGCACCGGCTCGCCAAGACCTCAAATAGTTTTGTTGTTAATAGTATTCGATTTTATAATAAACTGCCTGAAAACGTGCTGAATTTACCAGGAAAAAGGTTTAAATCCTACATTAAATATTCACTCAGCAGAAAGGCTTATTATAAAATTGAAGATTATCTAAATGATAAAAATAGCTGGAATGATAAACTCGGCACAGACACCAAACACAAGCCTACCTACTGCTAGGTACTTAATATATTGCGCATATATATATGCATATATTGTATATACACTTTCTACCTTTATTAAATTTTTTACACCTTTAAATGTAGGTATATATGTATACCAGTATATTAATACGCTTTTTTTTCTCTTCATTTATAGTGTTATTAATCTTTAATTATTTGCATTATTATTATTTTTTCATCGGAAATAACAGATATTTTGTGTTAATTTTATATTTTCTGTCACTGTAATTTGTATCTTAGTAATACCATTTTAAAAGAGCAAGTGCTAAGTTTCTTGCCAGCTTCTTCTTAGCACAAATCTGCCGTCTGAACTGGTGGTAGGAAAAAATTGTGACGATTCGAAAGAGCTTATATTAGGCCTATTTGAATAAAAATATTTTGAATTTGAATTTGAATTTGAATTTGACGACCTTCCCTCGTCGCGGGCAGCGGGATGTGGTCAGCTCACTAATTAGTACTTAAGTTAAATATATTAGTTAGGTGTAAGTACTTTTATATTTTTATAGTAATAAATTAGATTGATGTGCCTATATTTGTTTTTGTTAATATCACAGCTATCTATTGAAGGGGTATTTTAGTATAATAATTGTATTGTATTGTGTAACTTAGTGGACTAGATGGCGTTGTATGATTCGTCCAAGAATATTTGTACTTGAAATTGTAATATTTGTATTTTATTATTTCGTAACAAATAAACAGTTTTTCTTTCATCTTAAATATGAATACAGAACAATCTGATATGCCGCCTGAGTTTTGAGCACACGCTACCAGACTGTCAAACATTTGGCAAATTTATCAGACGGATAGCCACATACCTGAAATGAGGGTCTTGGCTCTACTAACAAATCGTCTCTCTGGTCGAGTGTTCCCCATTTATATGCCAATGCGTTGGAATATCTGAAATAGATAGAACGTTTATTTCATGCTTCAGACACACAGAGACGATAAAAAAGAATAAAAAAGAACACCAGAAATCATTGTTATGTTTTCTTAAAAAATACTTAAAAGCACCGGAAATTCCAACTGACATGCCTATCCTCACTCACTGGTAGGGGATACATATTTGGGTTTTTATTTTTACAATTATAAATTATCAAGAAATAAGGAGCAGTTAAAACAGTAAGTCATTTACCTTTTCCACGTCTCCAAATAAACACAAGCCCATAGTACGTTGAAGAGCGAAAACAGAACATAAGCTATATCCTTCCATGTTTCGTTTGCTGTGCCCAGCCAAATCTGAGAAAATGAACAGAAAAATTATCGAAGCCAATTTCAACATCCTAATTTATCAAGCAAACCATTTAACTTGCGTATCGCCTGCGCAGTAAGAAGGGGGGGGGGGGGGATGTTACCGAGTGGGTCCAAGGGGTGGGGCGGAGCAGAGAGCTTATAGTAAGCTGGCGGCTGGCTGACTTCGTGTGTAGCGTTACCCGCCCCCGCTCCCTTCTTACCGCGCAGGCGATACGCGAGTTAAATGGTTTACCTATAGTAGTACTATTTTCAGGTACAATTATTGAGAGCTTACATTTAAAAAAATGTTACATTATTTTCGATGTTTTACGAATCAAAAAATTAACGTTCAATTCAAATTTCGATTATTCAGTCAGCGACAATCTTTACTAATATTATAAAGAGGAAAGATTTGATTGTTTGTTTGTTTGAATTGAATAGGCTCCGAAACTACAAGACCGATTTCAAAAATTCTTTCTCCAGTAGAAAGCTACATTATCAGGGAGTGACATAGGCTATAGCTTTTCCCGAAATTCAATGTGGTTCTTACTGGAACGGGTCGGGAACTTCACGCGGACGAAGTCGCGGGCAAAAAAGCTAGTAAGTAATATGTGTATGTACACCTAGTGACAACATATGCCACGACTATTACAACCAACAACATGATGAACTGGTACCTATATGTGGTTACGCCAATCGTAAATTTAAAATCGACTCACCCAAAATATAAATCCAACGACTGCCGGTACGGTAAGCGACTGCGTGTAGTGTCCAAGCCAAGCGAAATACATTGCTATTTTAACACCGAAATATTCACTTATTTCATCTGAAATTTCAATAAAAATAACATAAAATTTGTTAATTTCGGATAACTGAAAAATCCATAAATATGATAATAATTATTAAATACCTCGATAACATTGTCAAGATTAAATGTCAGTTCATGCTAAATTACACTGTAACGGTTAAGATGAAACTCCAAATACATGTAAGTATATGTATTTTTTTTAAATAAAACGAAAATATTTTTATTATTACGTTTTCTTCTTCTTAAAAAAAAGAGTTTGTCAATAAAAGTAAAACCTCAAAGAAATATTTCTTTACATAATACATTTAAAGTCAGGGTAATACACCACTGCATTTTCTATTTCTTGGGTTCTGCCCTTCTAATTTATTCTTTTGGAAAAGGTTGGCAAATAAGCATGCCGGTCACGTGATGGTAAGTGATTTCATTGTACCATCGAGCACTGAGCTGTTGCAAAATTTAAATAGAAATTGGATAAGAAAATGGATAAGAGAGGACAAGCCCTTCTACTCATTCCCACCGCTGTCTCCTATAAAGCCAGGATCAATAATGGCAATCATATTATGTCCCGGGGGTGAAACTACAGCTGTCTCGGAACTCATAATTTTAACAGGCCTGGTGGTCGAGTGGCTAGCAATGGTCACTTTATCTCGAGGGCCGCGGGTTCGAATCCTGCGCAAGGCCAACATTTGTGTGCATGAACATGTCTGTTTGCCTTGGCCTGGATGTTTTCTATGTATAATAAGTATTTATTTACAATAAAGAAGTATTTAAGTATATTTATCAGCAATCTAGTACCCATAGTACAAGCTTAGTTGCTTAGTTTGGGACTAGATGGCGTTGTGCGATTCATCCAAGAATATTTATTTATAATGAATTTAATCAGAAAGGTATTCGTTGGAGTAGGAAGTATTGAAAGAACTTCCATCCTTAGCAAATACTTGAAAGACAGCAATTTCAAATAAAATTCTTCTTCTTCCTTTATTTTTTATTACAAACAAGCAAGCGGGCCACCTGATGGAAAGCGGTCACCGCCGCCTATGAACATCAGCAACACCAGGGGCACTACCAATGCGTTTGGCATGTTTTGGTTTTATGGCATATTAAGAGAGGTAGGGAACAGCGGATAATCCGCTCAAATCGGAGCAGCCCGTCTGGGGAAGGACCTCCACCTTACAGAAGACCGTAGCCAAATAGCATTGGTCTCGGCCATGTTGTGTTCCTACGGTGAGTAAGGTCTCCAGAGCTCCACTTGGGGGGGTTGGGAGGGTTGGCAACGCGTGAGTGATACCCCCGGTATTGCAAGCGTCTATACGGTGATGCTTACCATCAGGCGGGCCGTATGCTTGTTTGCCAACTTTGTGGTATATAAAAAAAAGAAAGAACATACCTATAGGTTGTGGTGAGAATAATGTTTTGACCCATTTCTTCCTAAGGCTCTCCAAGGCTGTCCTTTCGTGTAACGGGAACATACTGGCTATGACGCCTCTACTAAGACATGCTGGCACTGTAAAACAAAAGTATTTAATAGAACATTAATTTAAAATCGTGTTAACTATATTTAAAACTGAATGTAGACGTAAGTTAAGCAGCAATGATATTTTAATATTGTATTTTGTAAAAAAATTTTTTTTAAATATATGTATTTTTAAATGACAAAAAAGGCCGTAACTGGTTTTCTTTCGCCATTTCTTTTAGGTACAGGTGGTAATTTTGCTTTTGTTTCCGAAATGATAATAGCTTATAGAGTAATTAAACAAATCATTTATTATTGTTTCTACTCCGACTAGAGAAAGTGCTTATAAAGACCTCTGAATAATCGTTTGAATCTTTGAATGACCCCAGTCAGTATTTGGATGGGTTTAAATTTTTTATTTCATTGAAAAAAATATACGAATCCTCTGCTCCGGCCGAAGTGTGAGAGCAGGCTCGAGAGCATGCTCGTCTTCGGGCTCCGCGCGAGCAGATTCCAGCACATGTTTGACTAGGGAGGCACGCTCTTGAGAGTGAAACGGCAATTTAAGCAACGGTAACCACAACCAGTATTTGGATGGGTTTCAAAAATTGTATCATTATTATTAGCTTGTAATTTAATGGAACCCGTAATTGGCCTTTTAACTATGTACTATTACTCTTAAGTTATACTCTCTGTAACGCTGTTGGTTTCTTAGTAAATAAAAATCACATTGAAAGAAACATACGAATGCTCTGTCCGGGCCGGAGTGTGAGAGCAGGTTCGAGAGCGTGCTCGTCTCCGGGCTCCGCGCGAGCAGATTCCAGCACATGTTTAACCAGGGAGGCACGCTCTTGAGAGTTTAACAGCTCTGACGCTGATGAACCCTGTAACAAAAAAATTGTGACTTATCCAGCAAGTAAAATAAAAAAGATTATTGATAAAACTGAGATCTAAAATAAATTTATTGATAAAATTTACTAAGATAAAAATAAAACATGTGCCCGAGCTAGGGGAATTCAGTGTTTTGGGCGAAAAACACTTAATTTAACAAAAGAAGGTAATTAAATAATCACTACAATAATGGAATATAAAAACACAAAACTTTAATAATTTATTAATCGAATTAGGGTGGAGCATTTATGAAATAGGTTATGTCGACCGGGAAGTAGCACCCTCTCAAAGAATATCGGCGTAAAGTTTACTGATTGACGTTCGTATGCGGCAGTGACTACTTTCCATCAATTTGCCCGCTTAATTGTTTGAATGCCGTTTGACATTAAAAAAATCACACTGTAAGCATAAGTTCGCAGTCAGTCACTACACCCACAAATCCAAATTACGTCACAAATCACGTAAACAGCTAATTCTGACTCAGTTCTATTAATTTTTCACTCGACTTACGTCATCAATAATGCATGTGACCTTTCGTGAACCCAATATAATGACGTCATTAGTGACGCGACAGACTTCCACCCTCAAATCTGACGATTGTCTGTCGTTTGGAGTGGCCCCTTCCGATTTGCTTTTATACTAATATTACCTTTATTGTTCCCTATCCGTTTTAGCCAAATATGTTCAATGTACAGACATACCGGGGTCTACTGTTATATGTATAGACTAGTGAACCCGCGCCACTTTCAAACGACAAATTTCAAATTTCCTCTTTATAATCTACTAGTGAAAGGCACGCAACTTCGTTTATCGTGTATTTATTTATGCACAGCAGCGCCATCTATGTCAAACTTTTGGCCAAATCCTACAGGAATCGCGTACTTATCGGGATATAAAGTACCCTATGTGTTAATCCAAGGTATCAGCTACCTACATACCAAATATCATAAAAATTGGCCTAGCCATTTGAGCGTGAAGATGTAACAAACATACAAACTTTCGCCTTTATAATATTAGTAGGATTACAGACAGTTTACTTACCCTTTGGAAGCAATGCATATCACGAACAGTGAACTCCTTGTATCCACCACCAAATTCAGGTTTCAGGAGTTTAGGCAGATGGATTTCTTCAGCTGTTTGCAGCAATCTGTTTACAGAAGAAAAATTAGATTCAATGAAATCTTTTGTTCACATTAGAACTTCATAAGCACTTGAGAGTTATATTGCCCCTATAAGGTGGTCGTTCCCGCATGGGCCGCGAAATTAAAATTTTCTTACGTTTTTAACTAATTTTAGCTCAATCTGTAATTGCACATTCTTATGAATGCTATTGGCAACTATAAACACAATATTATCTTTATTATTTTATTACATTTACATTTGTATTTCTGACAAATGTAAGTTTATAGGAGAAAAAAGAAAATACATTATACTTACACGTCATCATCAGCTGTTATGTAGAAGGCAGAGCACTGTGAGGAAGCGTGCTGTCTTACAAACATACGCAGGCGAGGACGACTGCCTCGCAGCTTCTGTAGAAGCCATAGCAGCATGCTGTCTGGTAGAGCTGTTTACAAATACGAATATTTTTTTTATTTTTTACATACCGAAGACAAATTTAGATATATTTAGACGACCTCCGTGGCGTAATGGTTACCACCCCAGACCGCCACCCAGGAGGTCCCGGGTTCGATCCCCGATGGGGTCATGATCTTTTTCTGATTGGCCTCGGGTCTTGGATGTTTATCTATATATGTATTTGTTATAAAATATAATATCGTTGAGTTAGTATCCCATAACACAAATTTCGAACTTACTTTGGGGCTAGCTCAATCTGTATGAATGATCCCTATATATTTATTTTATTTATTATTTATAAACAAATGAAGGGGGAAGGGAAGTACTGTGGATATGCTTATTTAGTCTTTTATACAATACTAGCTGTTACCCGCAGCTTCGCCCGCGTAAAAATTAGCCTATGTTGGGTTCTGTACCACTGACAATATGTTTACAAATTTTCATAATGATCGGCTGCTTAGTCAAGCCGTGAAGGAATAACAACAAATTCACTTTCTCATATTTATAATATTATGTACAAGTCAAAACAAAGTAAGGGCCACAAATACGTGTCTTAGAAAAGGGTAAAAAAACGGTGGATCCTTTTTATACCAAAAAAGTGGTAAACAAGCATACGGCCGGCCTGATGGTAAGCCGTCACCGTAGCCTATAGACATAAATGCTTGCAATACCGGAGGTATAACTTACTTCAATTTCTTTATTTGCGAATATGGGTAGATAATACATAAGGTGGTTTATATAATGTGTACAGGTAGCTACGAGTGGCCCTTATTTTATTTTGAGTAGCATATTAACCCAAAAAAGCCCACGCAGGCGAAGCCACGGGCAACAACTAGTTTTACATATTTATATGAGCTAAAACTCTTTAACGTGACTCAAATGGCACAGCGATCGATAGTCCGCCGCCCATATAAATTTTCAAAATAAAAATCGTAGATTGTAGACACGCAACTAACTTCTTAAATAACGAATAGGAAAACACGAAGGACATGTGATTAAATTAACGCTGGAAGACTTAAATAAGATCGTTAAACAACACTGACGGAAATTAGCTTTACTTTTCATTCTTTTTTTTTTATGTAAGAGGTTGGCAGACGGGCATGCGGGTCACCTGATGTTAAGTGATCACCTTGACCCATGGAGCACAGAGACACCGGGGGAGTCCCTGAGCCGCTGCCGGCCTTTTGAGTGCATGTATGCTCGCTTCTCGAAGGTTCCCATGTCATAGTCATGTCAAATAATCTGTTTTATTATATAACCGCACAACTTTGTTTGCGTGTGTCACGCTTTCATATAAACCTTTCCCTTGAATCAAACTATATATTAAAAGAGACCGCACCAAAATTTGTTGCGTAGTTTTAAAGATCTAACAATACATAGGGACAGACAGTAAATAAATAAATATATAGGGACAATTCATTGAGCTGGCCCTAAAATAAGTTCGAAACTTGTGTTATGGGATACTAACTCAACGATATTATATTTTATAACAAATACATATATAGATAAACATCAAAGACCCGAGGCCAATCAGAAAAAGTTCGTTTTTCATCATGACCCGACCGGTGATCGAACCCGGGACCTCTTGGGTGGCGGCGGTCTGGCGTGGTAACCATTACGCCACGGAGGTCCTCAAAGACCAAGGTCAAGACAGTGGGAAGCGACTTTGTACTATGTAGTGATGATGTTATATAAAAAGAGCTAATATTATAATTTTCTTTACAGTGAAGAACTTTGCCAGAAAGAAAGGGGACAACTTAGAAAAGCTGCTGATAACAGGCAAGGTGAGTGGGAAGACCTAGAGGCAGAAGCCCGACGCCCTGGTCAGACCAGTACCGCTCTGCCCTAAACACCTCAGTCGGCGATGCCATCCACGCTGCCGAAGACAGAGCAAGCTGGAGCGAGATAGTCCACGAGAGAGTGATTCGGAGAGGCCACGACCCTCAGCATTGCGGACAAACGACGCAACGAGGAGGAGGTGAAGAACTTAAAAACAAACTACACTGGGCGTCAAAATAGTACAGTTTTAAAATGTCAATATCTCCTAAACTACAGAAGCTAGACCTTTGAAATAAAAAAAAAATTAAAAGACAATTTCATTTCATTTAATAAAAACTTTATGCATAATATCGTCTTATAAAGATTGATTTTTATTTCAAAACTCTAACTTCTATAGTTAAAGAGTAATTGCAATTTTAAAACTGTACTACTTATTTTTGACGCCCAGTGTAGTTTTAAACAATAATATTATCAAGAGTTTCATCTTTTTTAATCCATGAAAAAAAGAGTGATAGCAGACGGCGTATTTTTAAAGCGCAGATGACGCGCGTATCATCTGCGCGTTAAACTTACGTCTATTCTCAAACCAAAAAGTTTAAATCTCGTGTCAATCTCAAACGACGTCTCACTCACACAAAATAGGAATTGAACGGGACAAGCTTTTGTTACGGTTATCAGCGAGTTATCAATACATAATATTACAGTGCGTACTGTAATGTTTCAGATTCGATAAATGATATATTATAGGTACAAAGGAAATTTATGGTAAACATAAATACAACAAACATAAAAGAAAGGAAAACTATAAACGGTAAACATCTTGTTAAGTCAAGTGCTAACATTTCATAGGAAATGACCTATCATCACACACAACTACACAGGCTATTCAAACTTTTTCATTTTTATTACGTAAGGAACTATTCATATTACACGATGAATAAATACATTGTATGGTAACGACGATGTTTTTAGGGTTCCGTAGAAGAACCCTTATAGTTTCGCCATTTCGTCTGTCTGTCCGTCTGTCCGTCTGTTCGCGGTCTAGCGCCTAGCTAGACGCTGCTAGAAAGCTGTAATTTGGTTGGTACGTAATCAAATCAAATCAAATCAAATTTATTTGCAAAAAAAAGTGGTAGTGTACAATGGTATTACAAGTTTTTTCTTTCCGCACTCTTTTACCTATACAGGCATGCAAATATTTAGGTTTTTACAAATAATAAATTGTTAATAAAGGTAATAACAATGTTGGTAATTACAATGAAGTTAAATTATAATATAATAGCTAATTGTGTACAATATTATCCGTATACACATATATTAACAATGCTAGCAAAGTGTTGGAGCTAATTTTTGATTTTTTTTTGGGGGTGCCTCCCCTGCATGTAGGGAAATGTTTTTTTTCGCACCAACCCCATGTTGTGGGGTATCGTTAGATAAGTCTCTTCAAAACATCGAGGGTGGGCAGATCATTTTTCGATACAATGATCCGTTTCAGAATTATTTACATTTATAGTGTCAATTTACGTTTTGCACGGTCCCCCCGCTGCGCCCTCTTTCTCCAAAAGTCTTGTGTTTAGAAATTTAAAAAAAGTTATAGTAGTTGTCCATATGCTGAACCTTCAATGAATTACAGTTAAGTAGGCTCTACTAGTTACCGAGTAATAACCTTAACTTATAAAATAAAATTTCTTTCAAGAAAACATACAAATGTCATAGAATATGTCATTTGTAATGGTGTACCACACTATATTATAGGAAGTAGTTTGTATAACAAGGCGAGTTTCATTCAAATGCTGAGACTTATGGAATCTTGCCAACACAAGACATAAACTGTATGACTAATATCATATTTAAGTAGTCATAAAAACGGAGAATACTTTTGTTTCCTACATTTATTTATTTTATTTTATTACCTAGGTAATCTAGGTATACAAACAAAAGTATTAGATACTATACTACTACTAGATACTAGTATCTAGTGAGTTACACAAAGTTTTAAAATTAATGACGCATTATGGGACTATTGAGTTTTTGTGCAAAGAAAATGTTATGTTTCCTTTTCTTAAAAACAAAAAACTGAATATGTGTACAACCTAGTCTCCAGTCAAGACAACTTTTTACTTCCAATCTTTTTTTTTCAATGACAACATGAGATTTTATCTGTCACATGCAAATGACAAAAATATTTCTATTTCTTCATACTCAAAACACTCAACATTATAAAATACTTGTTTTTTTTTACTTTTTAAATATTATTTAATTCTTTGACACACTAGTAGCTTACAAAGCTGATGTGTGTGTCTTGATTGCTTAGAGATTTTATTGAGAAGAATTTTTGAAATATCAGACATCTTTCTTTTATACACACAATGTGTGTAGTTAGCTAGCTGGTACCTGCAGTTTTACCTACAATATTTCATTATTTCCACTAGCGTAATGATATAATAGCCTTCCTCTGTAAATAGGCTATTCAACACAAATAGAATTATTTGTGAGATAAGCTCCTTCAACATACAAACTATTCATTTATAAAATATATCTTTTTTTTTTTTTTTTTTTTCTATTTTTTTTTTAGTACATTTGCAATCAGTTAATACTATAAGCAAATGTGTTGCAGGACAGTTTTGCAGGATGAATAAAATATTATTAAAAATTTTGTTTTAATCTTTTGTATTGCGATTGAGTTGTTGCGATGAATATTATTGTTATTACTTAATAGGTTATAGACAAGCAGCATTATGTGTTGAAAAAGTTCACTATAGGTACTAGTCGCCAAAAAGACTAGATCACACTTAAATAAACAAAGTTCCAACTGACCCATTATTAAATAGTCTTAGTGCATACAACAATCAATTTTCAATTGTTTTATAAACCGTGAGTCGTCTTGTTGTCACGTACTATAGACTTCCATTACATCTATAATACAAAATGAATCGCTGAATGTGTTGCCAAGCGCAAATCTCGAGAACAGCTGAACCGAATTCCCAAATTATTTTCGTAGAATATTCCTTGAAGTTCGAGGATGGTTCTTACGGAGAAAAATTAAAAATTCCCATGGGAAAGCCGGATACACGCAAATGAAGTTACATGGGTTTCGCTAGTTACATAATAAGTGATAAATGAAATAATAAAAAAATATTTAATACAACTTACTTCGAGGAAATATCAGGACCACATCAGTAAGATGGGTTGGTGTGGAATGCAGGAGTAGACGTCTCGGATGCATGAGATGAGCACCAAGCTGCCCAGCCATCGGCAGACGCCTCCGCAGCTCTCGTCCCGCTGTTATGATAATGTATATTCTCGAAGTAACAATAAGAACCATCAGTGGACTGATATAGAAAGTTTTACAAACATTATTATCTAATATATAGATCAGTGATGTTACAAATGTATTAAGTTATGAATACAAATATAAAGATCTTACCAAATTATGCCATGTTAATTGTAATATTACACCCTTACTTTAGTAAATAACTGTAATTAAATATACACATATTGATTTTCTTTGCAATAAAATAAAACAATATACCTACATGTCTTTCATAGGTAGAAACACTAAATTGTATAGGTAAATAAATAAACAAATGTCTCCTTTTTTTCCAATGCTTGAATAAAATATTATTGTGTAAATGCCACATATAGTGGAATAATTTGTCCTCATCATCATCTCAGTCATAGTTTATGTATAAAAACAAACAAAATTCACTCAAGAAATTAAAAAAATATTTTTTAACTTACCGCTATCCAATTTATCTTTCGCAAATTCAGCAAAAGATTTGTGTTCTTGCGGCGTCGAATGAGAACTGCTTTCGTATTCGTCTTTCTCCATATTCCCTAGCCCTCCGTCTTCACCCTCCATCACGATACCACCCAAGAAAACAAAGTAAGTAGCTATACAAAGACTTGAGAGTCCTTCAAGCTGGTTCTTACATCATCAATCACAATAGAATCAAACAAAATGACCCACTCTACAATAAATAAACCACTACACATATATTTTTCAGAACAGAGAGCATATTACATATCGGTAATCGAGAATTTTAATGTTTTCAATTAAAAATATAAAATAAATTATTCGTGACAAAAATTGCGCGAGCCGCTGTCACAATTCAAAATTGATTTTTGGCCGCCATTTTTGCGGATCTGCTCAGTGTTGCATGCAAAAAAGTTTTTATGTCAAGTTGTTTAATTACTGCATGGTAATTTTACCTTAATTTGACTCAAATAGCTAAAACGTGAGCGTGAAATCAAAACAAGTAAATAATTTACTGTAATAATGTTCCAAGGAACTGTACGGGATAAATAAAAAGAATATATGGATCGCTCTTTTGACATTCAAATTTTGATTATGGCAATACAATTATGAAAACGACATTTCAAGATAAACGTTCGAATACACACAATGGGATAGTAAAGTGTTTAAGATTTTAATAATTTTTATTAAAGAATTGTCATTGTTTCAGATTTTTTGTTTAAAGTTAATGGATCAATAATAATTTTTTATTATTTAATAAGACTTCAAATATTCATAATTTAATCTTTTTCAAACTTCATAAACTCATACTTGGATGTTGAGCATCGTATCCGAACGGTCACGAATCATTCAATTTCGTTATTTTGCGCGATAATTTACTTGTGAGTTGAGTTGTGAGTGAAGTGACAATGGACGTATAAAATACAACACCAAGGCACTTTCTCTTTATTAAAATAGTGTCTTGGTATCGAAGCTTTTATCCGAGTACGAAAGAAAATCCTTGACGAACGACCAAGATCCGAACTGTTCAAGGTATGTTACGGGTATACGGGTGACCTTTCGTTGTACCTAGTATCGTCGCAATAACACGAATCTAAAGTCTTAAATATTAATTACGACCTGAATATTGCTAACTTGTTTGTAAAATAGTATCCTAAGCCTAGTATATGCTTTTTGGGTCTCTGTCACATTGTTATAAATGTTTTTCTAGTAACCCACTTTCTTGAATAACATATAACAGCTGTTTTTTCGTCACACCTTCACAGCTGTTTTAATGGTGAGTTTTTATTTTGATTTCATATTCAAAATATCATTCTCTTTTCGAATTCAGTTTGAATGTGAAAAGTTATCGATTAGCTTATATGAAAAGTTAATTATGATTTTATGATAATAATATTCATAATAAAGTTGTGTCCACGTATTTATTTTACGTGTAGACAAAATTCGATCAGAGATTCGCTTTACGGTAGAATTCTACTCGCCGCCCTTAAGGAGTTTCTGACCGTAAATTCCATTAGATCCAGTTTAATTTGTTAATTAATAGTATTTTTTTAAATCTAAAAATCTATTTGGAAAAAATCTTATAAGATTCCAATAAGAATACTCACTGTATCAGAAATGGCTCTTAATTTTATATTAGAACACTTTTTTTGTAAGGCCCACCTAAATTATGATGTGTTTTTAATGATTATATAACATGTAAAATGAAATACTGTAAACCGGAGACTTTAATAACATAAAGGTTTTACTAGCTGTTATCTAGAATAATAAAGAATCAGTTTCTGGTCAAGACATCTTCCAAACAAAAAAAAAACTGCATGAAATCAGATATTATGTTTTAGAGCTGTGCGTGCTGACACACAGATACACATATCGCCGCTTAAGTTGTACAAACTAAACAACCACCGCGGTAGTTAAAAATGACAACTTTTCAGGAGAGCAAAAAAACCGTGCCTTTTTGTGGATGGAGTCCCTATAAATATTGTTTCTGTTTTCAAAATAAAACGCTCTTATTGGTTGAAATAGCTGTTTCTGATTGGTGCTAGAGGCTTTCGATCCTCTATCGAATGGCATCCTAAAGTATAAATGCAATTTTTTGAACTTCCGCAATGTTGGAACTTGACCTGACGGACGAAATACATACTTATACCGTTTTGGGACTAGGTTTTAAAAGAGAAAATAAAAAATAATGTTTTTAGAAAATCAAAGAAAGTAAATGTTTTATTTATTATCTTACTAACTTATATTGGTGGTGAGACCCTGACACAATTGCCTGGTGTATCAGAAGAAAATGTTTTTCTTACACTTAAAACTGTTTGTATCAAATAGGAGAAAAAAACGAACTTTTATAAGAACTTAAAATATTCTAACATCAATAAAATAAACAACATAGATAAGACAACAAATAAGCATCTGTTCAGCATGAACCTGCCAGCCTAACATGCTTACACTCGAGCTAGTTTTTCGCACGGGACAAAGCTTCTTCGCCAATAGCAATGCCTGTTTTGTCTACTGTAGACATAACCGAGATACGCTATTGGCAGAGTGGAGCAAGAAAATTGTGTCGCGTTTGTCATGTTGGCCTGGCTGGGGTCATCGTTAAAGTTATTCTATTTTACAAAGCATTGGCTTTGACTGTGTCAGTCTCTCTAGGGAGATTTTAGTATCTGCATTCAGGGTACGGTCAGGACACATTCCGCTAAACAAATTTTATAAACTAATGGGCATGAAAACATCAGAAAAATGTGACGAATGTCAAGTTGTTGAGGATGTAACACATTTTTAGCGGAGTGTGGCCGACATGACGCGCTGAGGAACAGATTGTTTCCACAAATGAGGCTGGGTGGTGGGAACATTTTTTTTTTTTTTTCTTTTTCAATCTGCAATCGGTATTCTACCATAAGCAGATATTTTCTAGGAATAGGTGTGGTGGGAACATTAACGAAATATTAAGTAACCCTCTTTCGGGTGTTGCAAAGAAGTTGTACATCTTTGCAACACTTGCAATGAGGGACATGGAGTAGTTTGTCCAACGAACTTCCCTATGAGGCTGACATGGTCAGGCATGGCTAAAAGCCTCAAAGAAAAATAGAGAAAAAAAAAAAAGCATTGGCTATGAATGTTGTAAGGTGCATATTTTTTTGTGTGCGTGACCGATTTTACGAGTGTTTCGGAGGGGTACAGACACTAAAAACATTGTGCATGTGAACGTAATATTTATAGCTGAACGCTCTTCGTGAAATGTAATATCTGTACTTTTTTAATAATAATATATAAAATAATATACCACTAAGGTGGCAAACAAGCTGGCTTGCCTGATGGTTAGCAGTCACCGTAGCCTATGGACACTTGCAATGCCGATTGCCAGGTGTATCACTCGCATGATGCTTACTTAATTTTATTCTCAGATGACCCAAGGGTGGGACAGCCTGCCGCTACTTCCACTGAGGTGCATACTCGACCACCTGAGCCTGGAGGATGCATTGGCGGTCATGTCCACCTGTCGACACTGGCGGAATGCAGTACTGCTGTATGAAGGGCGCAAGTAAGTAATATCTGCTGTAAACTAAATTACTTGAATAAAGATTATGTTTATGTATGTTTATGTTTATGTAGATAGAATATATTTTTTTATGCCACAAAGGTGGCAAACTATCATACGGCCCGCCTGATGGTAAGCATCACCATAGCCTTTAGACGCTTGCAATACCGGGGGTATCACTCGCTCTTTATTTGCAAAACACAGAATAATAAATAGTACTATGTATACTTACATACTAGTGTATAATAATAAATATATTTATTTTATCTTCACAAGGTCTTACATACAAATTACAATGTTTAACTTAACTAGGAATACAAAGTTATGCTTATGTTTAGGTAATAATTGTAATAACATTTATTATAGGAAAAATACCATGTGAAGAGACTAGTCCCTGAAATAGGTTCCATGAGATCCTGTACTACAGGAGGTAACTAGTGTAATGCAACAAGGCAGCCTTATGGCTAAAAGCAATCTTTTATATGGAATTATACTGACTTAAAGTCTGTTTTTTTTTACAAACGAGTAGTAGTTTGTAGAGTTTTTCCGATATTGAGAGAGTGAGATGGGTCAATGTATCAACCTATATAATATAAAAAAAATATAAATAAATAAATATAAATAAATAAATAATAAATAAATATATAGGGACAAGTCATACAGATTGAGCTAGCCCCAAAGTAAGTTCGAAACTTGTGTTATGGGATACTAACTCAACAATATTATATTTTATAACAAATACATATATAGATAAACATCCAAGACCCGAGGCCAATCAGAAAAAGTTCGTTTTTCATCATGACTCGACCGGGAATCATCGAACCCGGGACCTCCTGGGTGGCGGTCTGGCGTGGTAACCATTACTCCACGGAGGTCGTCGATATAAAATATAAAATCAATAGCACTCTCAGAAAACAAAAATAAAATAATCTAAAATCTGAGTAGGTACCACGATCAAAATTAATCAGGCGAATAACAGATATAGAATTTTGAAATAAAAAAAATAAATGTTTTTTTGTTAACAGAGAAACACTAACACTCAGAGCAAGGAATTTAGACAGAAGTATTTTCCTGACAAGACTTTTCAGGAAGCATACAAGGAAATTGCATATTTACCTAGACTGTAATGGAGAACAGCTGGAGAAATTCGTCAACTATGTGCTGCCACAGTAAGTATTCTAGCTTTTTTTTTTTTTAGACTTTTATCCACGTTAGACTTTGTCAGCATAGCGAAGTTCGCTGGACAAACTACTCCATGTCCATCATTGCAACTGATGCAAAGATGTATAATTTCTTTGCATCATCCGAAAGAGGGTTACTTAATATTATTTTAATGTAACCCAGCCTCGTCTTTACTAGCTTGAACTTTGGTATATGAAATGGGCTTGCTCTACCGGGGAAGTACCATCCTCTTACAGAAGTTTGGTGTGAAGCAATGCGTTATGTTCGATGAGTTTTTGGAACATCTTTAAAATAGCATAAAATGAAGTTCCGCTGTCTGTTCGCCTATCTTTTAAAGTACTCAACGGATTATAATGTAGTTTTCAGCATTAGAGTGATTCATAACCCTCCCTTGCCTTGCGCAGTTGGGTGAAAAGGAAGATTTTTACCTATAATACATGCAAGAATTTCGAGTTTCCCACGGGAAAGCATGATACATGCAAACAAAGTTTCGCTAGTAATTTATAAAGCTACGTACGCCGAATTATCATTTCACGGAAACCTCAAGGCCTTAGACCTTGTCCAGAAAGAGATTCGCCGCGTGTTTTCATCTCGTTTCATAATCCATTGCGGAGTTGCAATGATTTCATCGTGAGGTCTATCATACAAAGAGCTCAATGTAGCACGAAATGCAACGCCAACTCGCGTTACAGGGTCTTAACGTAACGTTGACAAAAGATAATGTAAGTGTTTAATCAATATCGGTGCTTAGACAACTGTGATGAAGGCCGTTTTTTTTTACAAGAGGTTAGCAAACGAGCATGATGTTCTGATAATAATCAACACCACTCGTGCAGCATAGAGACACTAAGATCCTCATCATCATCTCAGCTACAAGGAGTCCACTGTGGACATAGGCCTCCCACGAAGGTTTCTAGTGCGTTTGGTTGGCAGTGACCTGCAAACCAGCGGCTTCCTGCGACTTTCCTTAGGTGGTTTGACCACCTTGCAGGCGTCCGTCTCACGCTGCACTTTCCGGTACGCGGTCGCCATTCCAGAACCTTCTTGCCTAGCCGGCCATCGGGCCACTTTAGATCCGTTGGGCTATGTCGGTCATTTTCGTTCTGCTACAGATCTTATTCCTAATTCGATCTCGTAGAGAAAACACCGTAATTAAAATTATAATTTGTAACATTTAAATTCGCTCCGCCATAAAACATTTTGATATTCCACTTTCTTTTTTTATTATGTAACCTTATTTACTCTGTGTATGTCATACATAAAAGGTATTTACATTTTTCCTATGTACACTGAATTTTAATTACTTATTTGTAATAAAGCGTTTCGTAATTATTCTTTAAGCGTTTGTAATTATGTAAATTCGTTTCGCGTATGTTTATTTATGCTACTGTTTTTTTTATGTTAGAGAAGGTAAACAAGATACGTCACCTGACGGTAACCATAAATTATTGCAGTTGATATAAAGTCTGGAATAAAATTCTGGAGTTGTAGAACATTTGTGAAATAAACTTAATTAGACAGCCGGGTAGTGACTATACTTTCGGCACCAAACGGTGCGGCTTCGATTCCCGCTCGAGGGAAACATGTGGTGGCGTTTGTGTTTCGAGTCTCGAGATCCGGAAGCTCAACTCCTCCCTTTCTACCCTTTTTGATATCCGTGTAGTTTGTCCGTCTGAGTCCGTCTGTCTGTCCGTCCGCAATCTAGCGCCTAGACGCGTAATGCTAGAAAGCTGTAATTTGGTATGTATAGGTACGTATAATAACAATGCTAACAGAGTAGTAGAGAAAATTTTGAAAAATATTTTTTTGGGGAGCATCCCCCCTACATGTAAAGAGAGAATGTTATTTGGTGTGAATGTTTTTGGGTGTCGTTAGATAGGTCTCTTAAAAACATCGAGGGTGTGGGAAGATCATTTTTCGATACAATGATCCGTTTCGGAATTATTTACATTTATCGTGTCAATCTTCGTTTTGCACGGTGGTAGTGAGTGGTATAAAATAAAATTTCTTTGAAGAAAACTTACAAACATGATAGAATTTGATATCGAACTCGTTTTCAGGCAAGCAAAGCGTAGCAAATACGGAACCCTACATTGTGCGTGGCAAGACACGTCCTTGCCCGGTTTTTCCTCCTTTCAAACGTCGGTGACGGTTCAGGAACTCGTGTCTCTTTGCTCCATGAGCGGTGATCACTTACCATCAAGTGCTTGCACGAGCACCAGCTTGCTTGTTTGCTAACTTCTTAATTTAATTTTTATATTTTTCTTTTAGGTTTTTTGATGCAGTGAAACTCCAGGAGATCATATTCATAGGGCCAAACTATATTCAGTTTAGTCATCCAGTGCCAGTTAAGTTAAAACGGTAAGTTAACTCGCAATTTATTTATGGCCATCATATTTGCACATTCACCAAGTCGCATTTTACATTTTAGACAAGCATGGTGGATTTTCATGTCGAAACACCTTCAGATTGTGGAAATGAAAAATTTCACCACTATTACTAACCTTCCCGGTAGCTCGGCGATAGGAGCACTCTGCCGGATATCGAGAGGACGTGGGTTGGAATCCTACCTGCCAGTCTAACATGCTTACACTCGAGATAGTTTCTCGCACGCGATAAAGCTTCTTCGCCAATAGCAATGCCTGTTTTGTCTACTGTAGACATAACCGAGATACGCTATTTGGCAGAGCGGAGCGAGAAAATTTTGTCGCGTTTGTCATGTTAGCCCGGCTGGGCTGGGGAGGTGGAATTTTTCTTTCAAAAATATTTTCAAAACACCAAATCCATAAATATAAGGAACTTATGTGCCAATAGCAACGCTCGCAATCGCAACACAACCAATAGAAATAACTACGTGGACCAATAGGAACACAAAAAAATAAATTACAAATACTTTTCATAACAAACTGTTTTTACACTGTTGACGAGTATATTAGATTTAAGTGGTGACTTGCATGTGGGTTTGATATGTTCGTCAGCAGTGGCGGTTGGTGCGTTTATTTATATTGATTTAATTATTATAATTATAAAAAAAAAATAGATGATTGTTTATTAATTAATTTAAATTTTGCTATGACATTGTAATCTATAAATCTTGTAATTAATTAAGTAATTAATCATAATAAATTTGCATGCCGATTGTGAGCGCAACACGCCTGCACTATTTATTTTATAAAATATGTATATGATTTGTTTTATACCGTGTTTGCAGCAAATAAATATATTTCATTTCTTTTCAAATTCGGTACTCATTAAAAAAAAAAACTATAGCGTGTTGAAGAATATTTCGCTCGAGAGTATCTAAACGTAACAGTTCAACGCTGATCGCTTAGGATTGGTTTCACGAGTAGCCTAGCAGGTGGCGTGATATGAATTTATTTATTATATTTCAGAATAATAACAGAGAGTTTAGTATTCAAACACTTGCAGAGTTTAAATAGGCTAGCGTTCATTGGATGCGAGATGGAAAGCGTGAAGAATGAAAACGAAAGATTTGAAGTAAGTATTACATAATTCAACAGCTATTAATTTATTGTTTAAGAGTGGTAGGGCACAGCGGATAATCCGCTCCGCATCTTTCGCAGCCCGTCTGGGGAAGGACCTCCACCTTACGGAAGATCGTAGCTAAATAGCATTGGTCTCGGCCATGTTGTGTTCCTACGGTGAGTAAGGTCTCTAGAGCTCCACTTAGGGGTGTTGGGAGGGTTGGCAACGCGTGAGTGATACCCCCGGTATTGCAAGCGTCTATAGGCTACGGTGATGCTTACTATCAGGCGGGCCGTATGCTTGTTTGCCAACTTAGTGGCATAATGTCGAAAACATTTCTAAAGCGCTGTCCACATAGGGAGCGGAACGTTTGTATCTCCTCAGTCGTTGACTCTTGTCAGAGTGGTCGTGGTTTCATGATGATGTGTTTGGATAAGGCAGCCCTCGCGATGCGCCTTCGTCTGTTGCGGTCTTCAGCGTTCCGGGAACATTGAACTATAGTATTTTGTGATTGTATATTCAATTCCAAAATACATAGCACAAGATTTCCACTGTAATTCAATGATTGTGTTTGAATTTTATCGCATTTAAATACCTAAATAAAATAAATAAATATAAATATTCTTGGACGAATCACACAACGCCATCTAGTCGCAAACTAAGCAACTAACCTTGTACTATGGGTACTAGATTGCTGATAAATATACTTAAATGCTTAATTTTTTTTTTGTAAATAAATACTTATTAAACATAGAAAACACCCAGACCAAGGCAAACAGACATGTTCATGCACACAAATGTTTGCCTTGCGCAGGATTCGAACCCGCGGCCCTTGGGATAAAGTGACCATTGGTACATACATAGCCACTCGACCATCGGGCCTGTCAATTTAATTGATTTTTAATCGATTCATATTTATTTCATATCGATATTTTAAAATAGACGATTGTTTTGAATTCCAAGTATAGTGGAATGTATATATTGTGTCTTTATATATTACGACACCATTGTTATAAAACATAACTAATAACAAAGGCATATAAAACATAATCCAAGTATACAAAATATCTAATACTTACGGTGAATATTTCAAAACCATTTTTAAAATTAATAACACATTATGTATATTCTTTTGAATGCCGAACTTGTTTATTGTGGCGATCAAAATACAGTTCTAACAGTCAGTTCCTGAAACTCATTTTAAGTTTAATTCCACATTACGTAAGCTCTTATTTTCTTCCTTAATTTCACAGCTATATTTTAGTCCATCTTTAACCTCAAAAATGCGTTTCAAATAATAGCGTTAAATACTGTCACTGTCAAACTGATGAAGGAAAACAGCTTGAAATTTAATATGAAAAATTGAGCTAGCCACAAAGTAAGTCTAAGACTTGTTTTATGGAATAATAACTCAACGATACTATATCTTATAACAAATATATAGATAAACATCCAAGACCCAGGCCAATCAGAAAAAGTTTGTTTTTCATCATGACCGGAATTCGAACCCGGGGCCTCCTGGGTGACAGGCCGGCATGATAACCATTACGCCACGGAGGTTGTCAAATTAAAATGCGTTAGAGCCACAGGTTAGAACTGTGTTTCGATCCCGACAATAAGCACATTCAAGGGTATTAAAAAAATACTAATAATAAAAAGAAATGATAAATAATTTCATTTCTTTTCTATATTTTTTCAGCATAGACACGTGGAATACTATTCCAAGCCCCTAGTATTTACCAATGCGTTGACGGCTGCAGACGCCGTGCTTTCCAGATGCAACGCCAGTATGATGGCGTTCTCTACATTGCAAGTGAGTTTTAAAAAACGACCAGAATATATAGGCTTCATTCCATTTTCCCAATTGTCATGAGCCATTGAAATAGTGGAATGTTTTAATAGATTATGGTCCCATTATTTCCATTAGTCATTTTGCGAAGTGATGTATGACGTGTTAACTATATGGCTCAAAATGTCTAATGATAGTACAAAAAAAAACAATATCCATTAGGGATTTACCGAAAATATCTATTTGTAGCGTCAAAATAACATTTGCTTTATGAGTGAAACGTCTGAAACGCATTATGACAAGTTACCAGATTGTCAGAAACGCATAATGTGTTGCAAAATGGCATGAACTCATAATGGCAGGTTCGCGTGATGACAGATTCTATTAATAAATGCGTGTTGACGTTATTTATACCAAAATTAAAATTAATGTAATAACTACATTAATCACAGAACATTAGGGTGGGTCCAGATCTGACGAATGCGCCAATCGAATGGGAAATGCGCGCCGCACGCGTACTTTGCGTGAGTTGCGCGTAAGAGGCGCAGCAAACAGCTGCAGTAACTGCACGCGCTCAGTTCGCGGGTGGCTCGCGAGCTGCACATTCGTCAGATCTGGACGCACCCTTAAATTGCAATATATTTTATACAACATTGGTAATTAGAGATTTTTATTCAGTCAAATAATTTTAGCAAAATGTTCTTTGGCATTGTAAAGTAGTCTATTGGATGTCCTGAAAGTATTTTTTAACTTTGTCCATTCTAGTATTACGCGACAGTTGATACACGACTCATTTTCTGTCAGATATGCACTGATCTTAGAATGTAAAGCTGTGAAAATATAATCATACAATTACAAATAATTTTAAAATTTCAGCACATAATCGTGGATTACGACCACATAAACACCGAAGCGTTAGAATCTTTAGCTCATTTGAGTGTGTTCTCACAACTGACGCTCAACATTTGCAACAAAAGGAATCTCGTGTTACATCCTATACAATGGCACCACCTTAACGCCCTCTACTCGGGGAGACTGCAAGTCACTGTCAATATTGTAAGTATAGTCTAAGTACTTATAGTCTAACTGTAATCTAAAGGGCATTGTTTTAGGTCCATGATTTTACAATGATGATTAAATTCTTTCTTCTTTCAGATTGGTTTGAAATATACGAAATTCGATGAGGTGATAGAAAATGTTCTAGTCGAAGATATGCCGTTGGCATCGCTAAAAGTTCTGTTTTGTAAAACGGTAAGTATGCAGAATTTGGAAGTTGGTTTGGAACCGATATTTAAAGAAAACAAGATAATTTCTTTTTTTTATACCACTAAGGTGGCAAACAAGCATACGGCCCGCCTGATGGTAAGCAGTTACCGTAGCCTATAGAGCGTCTATAGTATAGATAGACGCTTATTGCAAGCGCAATTGCAAGCACCGGGGCTATGATTCCACCATGTAAAAGGTCATCACCATGTTGTCTTCCTAGGTCAGAGCTCTGACCTAGGAAGACAACATGGCCGAGACCAATGATATTTGGCTACGATCTTATGAAATCACTGTCTACACTTTTCTAAATTTCAATATCAAATGTTAAACCGTGTATATTTTATTTAATGTTGTATCGTGCACATACACATTGTATTAGTGTGCGTAACCGAGATTACGAGCGCTCCCAAGGTACACTAAAACAATGTGTATGTGCACGGTACAACATTCATATCCAAAAGGACTTCGTGAAATGGAATATCTAAACTTGGAACTACTTGGAACTCAAAACGAATTTAATTAGAAAGAAAATTGACGGAGTAGGAAATGGGACTGTCTGGAATTTTCTGATATAGCTTATCTTATCTTATCTATATAATAAAACAGTAGACCCCGATATGTCTGTACTTTGAACATATTTGGCAAAAATGAGAGGGAACAGTTAGAGAAAGGTAATAAAAGCGAAAAATTTTTTTTTTCAATTGTCTGTCTGTTTGAACCCGCACATCTTCTAAGTTACTGAACGGATTTTAATCCTGTTTTCACAGGGAAATAGAGCTCGGTTTGGAGCAGAATATAGGCATATATTTCTTTTAAATCGCATGACAGGAAAAGGAGTTATCCTTATTTGAACATTTCACGCGGACGAAGTCGCGGGTAACAGCTCGTTCGTCAATAAACTGTTAGTTTTTTTGGCAGTTACATTTGATGTTTCTTAATTGGCAAATAGCCTATTTGTGTCTTTATTAGCAAGGTTAACTGGCGCTGGTTTTATTTTAATAGATATACCCGCCGCTGTTGGAGCATCTGTCGCGAACGCACAAAGAATCTTTGCGAGAGTTAGTTTGGGCGGACGCGCCGCACCACGCGCCCGTAAACGAGCGGCGCACACGCAGCGCACAGGCACGACACGTAAGCAAAAACAATATATTACTTATTTATCATTTTTCTGATTGGCCTCGGGTCTTGGATGTTTATCTATAAATGTATTTGTTATAAAATATAATATCGTTGAGTTAGTATCCCATAACGCAAGTTTCGAACTTACTTTGGGGCTAGCTCAATCTGTATGAATTGTCCCTATATGTTTATTTATTTATTATTTGTTGTTGGAGGGCTTTAGTACTGCTTCGATCAATGCTGGTCTTTTGTCCTTTATTTAAATTTTCCTGTACAGTCTGTGCTTCTAAAGGTGCTGATAGACTTGAGCATTCACTTGTAATGAGAATTACATCACAGAAAAATTACGAGAACATTTTAGCGAGCATTCTGGCGAGCATTCTAGGAATGGACAGTTTGCTAGAATGCTCGCCGCTCTGGAACTTTTTCTGATTGGCCTCGGGTCTTGGATGTTTATCTATATATGTATTTGTTATAAAATATAATATCGTTGAGTTAGTATCCCATAACACAAGTTTCGAACTTACTTTGGGGCTAGCTCAATCTGTATGAATTTTCCCTATATAATATACAAGAGCGCCTTAAAAATTATTTCATGTTTTCTTCTTTTTTTTTTTCAGTTTGCAACATGCCACGTGAACCCATTTATATTATTGTGCTGGCAATGCGTTCAGTTGGAGAGGCTGGTTATACACGGTAAGTTACGTGTTTTATGTTGTCAAAATTATATGAATAGGTACTTAATTTTAAACGGTTATTCAAAATGTGTGCTAAATATTTTTTACTTTACGTACTTATATCGTAAACTAATACTAATATTATAAAGATTTGATTTGTTTGTTTGCATTGAATAAGCTCCGAAACTACTGGACCGATTTCAAAAATTCTTTCACCAGAAGAAAGCTACATTATCAGGGAGTGACATAGGCTATAACTTCTCCCGAAATTCAATGTGGTTCCCACGGGAACGGGTCCGGAACTTCACGCGGACGCGGTAAATAACTTGGGAGTTTTGCAATTAGCATTTAACATTATGCATTTGTGCATCTCTGTCTATCTGTTGTTGTCGCCTTGTCGCATACAGGAGACACAGCGGTTAGAATGTGTGGTTGGCTTGTCCCGATATTTTTGTGCATTATACTGGTATCATATTGTGCTGTTAGACTCCTACCATTTAATTAATAAACAAAGAGCAGCCAAAGTTTAGCTAGAATTTGTTTTTGTCACTTTCACACTTCACAAAAAAAAATTTACTTCTCCCACAGAGCACCCCCAATAGAGTCCGCAATGCCCATTTATTGTTTGAACACGACATCGCCACAAGTGCGGGGTGCGGGGAGAACGAACTGTGTTCTGATTGGGCAGGTCAAGGACACGTCATGTCGTAAATCAAATTGGTGCAATTTGATTGGTGGGCGTGTCATCAATATTAGTAGTTGTACTGCATAAGCTTGGCAGAAGCGGGGGCCCTAATATGTGGTCTCTATTGGGGGTGCTCTGTGACTTCTCCCCAAGAAGGACAGTGACAAAACAGGTTTTAGGCAAAATGAAATATTAAACGAATAAAATGTTAGGCTACTGGGTGTGGCACTACGACGTAGTGGGCTTCGCGCGCCTGCGCCGCTCGCTGCGCGCGCTGGAAGTGTCGGCCGTGTACTCGCGGCGCCCGCGCAGCGGCCTGAACACGCCGCCGGCGCTGCGCCTGCGCGCCGGTGAGCGCCCTCAGCCGCCCATGGCCAAACATGTTCTTGTGAGTCAAACATAACCTTACTTTTTAACTAATAGTGTCGCCATGTCCGTCTGTCCGCGGTCTAGCGCCTAGACGCTTAGTGCTAGAAAGCTGTAATTTGGTATGTATAAACATATTAACAATGCTAACAAAGTGCTGGATACGGAACCCTACATTGTGCGTGGCCCGACACGTACTTGCCTGATTTTTTTTATGCCTTGAAATTAGCAAACAAGCATACGGCCCGCCTGATGGTAAGCATCACCATAGCCTATAGACTGATACCGGAGGTATCACTCACACGTTGCCAACCCGCCCAACCCTCCCAACCCCCCCAAATGGAGCTCTGGAGACCTTACTTGCCGCAGGAACACAGCATGGCCGAGACCAATGCTATTTGGCTACGATATTCTGTAAGGTGGAGGTCCTTCCCAGACGGGCTGCGAAAGATGCGACGATAAATAATTTATTAACAAGTGAAGTGTCAATACAGATCTTAAATTAGATATGCAATTTTAACTTAATCACCCTTTCCAGGTATTGCTAAAACTTGAGCGCGCGTACTTTACATAATATTAACGTAACAAATTATTAAAACCATTACTCTAAAATATATCCTTCATTTTCCAGCAAGTTAACGAATACACAGCATTCAAATGGCAACCGACGACTTGTAACGATCTGCACCCCGGACTGCAAGCAAGATCAACCCCAGACCAACGCATGGAGTATATATTACACGAAATAAGACGTCCCGTACCGTTAGGTGTCACGTAAGTGTCTTGTTTGGGAAGTTAGTATGTGTGATGTGAGATAAATGAATCATATAACTCGTTCCACTATACTTTTTGGCTAGTCACCTCCTTAGGTATGTGAGCGGCAGGGCGGGTATAACTAATTATGATAAATATAGTGTGTGTACTCCATATAGTTTGTTGCTCTTTGCGTCAAACTAAGCTAACGCACGAGGGATTCTATCGCCCCCCCCCCCTCCCCCCTCTACCAAAAGAGGTGACTAGCGCAAAAGCGCGCACTATAGTTCAAACACCATCATTGAATCTCACCGGAAATCTTGTGTCAAGTATATTGGAACGGAATAAACGAATGATTGTCGTTTGTGTCAAAATTGTTATATTGGAATCGGTTAATCGTCTCACTTTTCACCCCATTTATAGATTACATTAAATATTTACTGTTCCGACACATTTTACCTGAATCTGGCATGTAATAATAGAAAACACTTCAACCGTGTAAGCAGAATCATATACACAGTGTAATGTAACAAATTGTATGTTTCAATAAACTCGCAGTGCGTGTGTCCACTGTCAACGAGCTAACACAACTAATAAAAACAGTATTAGTTTAAATCTTTTGGTTAAAGAAACTATCGTAAATATTTTTTACCATTATGACACAAACATGTATAAGTATTTCACATCACACGAACTCAATTTTGTGAATTTGAAAGTGGTTTTTTCAATCAATTTTTAATGTTATTGATATTTGAATTGAATTCATTTTCACTGTAACTAGACCACTTTTACATTCGATATAATCTTCCATACATTTTGATTGTACTTCGTATAAATTAATTTAAGATGTATAACTCGTTTATTTGCTTGTAAACACACATTATGTGCAAAACTGTATGTGGATGTGTTTATTCATAATTGGCGTAAAATCTGAGTATGTGTGTTACATTTTTTTTTGTATTTTCCGACATGCCGATCTTGGCTATCGTCCAAACTTATTTTTTCGTACCAATCAATAAGGCCGTCTTATTGCAGTCTATAAGGTTTCCGTATAGTGTATTATTTAAAGATGTATATTACAAATAAAGTATATTTTCTCTCTCTCTCTCTCATACTTGGAAGACTGTAAGATTCATAGTCGTACTAGATTGCTAGCTAACTCAGCCAAGCAGGAAGCGTGTTGGTAAACCTGATCGTTCTTTTAAAACATAATGTCCAGAAATATATTTTGTCTCTTATTTTCAGTTTAGCCTCTCTTTCTCTGAATATCCATTTTCCTTCTTTCCATTTTCCAAGTGACGCTGTTTGAATATTGTATAATTTATATTTGCCTGCTGAATACAATAGGCTGTAGTAAGCGAGATTTAGCTGGGTAGAATGAAGTGGGGCTTTTGTAAGTCTACAAGGAGAACTATTGGTACGAAAAAGGGTGTTTGGACGCTAGTCTTCGGTCTTGCGACAATGAGCCAATTTTACTGAGCTGAGTTTTGTTATATCAACCAAAGAATTGATGATAAATAAACGAGTTATCTATCTATGTATATGACAATAGAATCTCAAGATTCGATATGAAAATTAGCATCATTTTCTATACTTTTTAATATTTCCAATTGAATCATTTAATGCTAAAACGAACTAACTCAAAATAACTCATGTAAGATTATAAAGTTGCAAAGAAAATAATGTATGCAGGGTAGAAAATTAAAAATAATAATTTTGTGCTGATAATATATCATCAAGCCTGGGCTACACGGTTTTAAATCCACATTGCCATGACAATTTTTCCTATATCTTATGGTACAAAAGAAGAACATTATGTTTTAAGAGAAGATATTTTGAATTAGATCGTGTTTGCGAAAAATGGTTCTCTTAAAAACTTTATTTATATTGATTTTAAATCGAATATGAACTGTATGAAATATGATTTCTAATTTGTAGTCCATAGTTAGAATTGAAATGATCAAATCATTACAAAATATAGAATCATAGAACCTCTTATTAGGAATTAATGCTAAACCGTGCTAAGACATTAATCACAACCAAATAAAATGTCTCGAGCTGTGCACGGGTTGAACTTGTCACGGTGTTGCATAAATCATCCTTTACCGTTCACAAACGACTGGTTGTTTTGTCGCAGTTCTTAATACGTAGATTTGTACAATAGGGTTGTTTCCAGGGTCAAAATAATTACATTATATTTAGTCCGTATTTTAGATTATAAAAAAATATTGGACACGTATTTTTTCTTTTTTCGATTAAACAAAAAGTAACAAAGATACAAGGCATAAAAATTTTGGAGTGGGGGCCTTTGACGTCACCCCGTGCGAAAAAATGCCACACGGCGTAACGCCACACGTAACTTTAATGGGCTATATCTTTGTCATTTTTGGTCTAATTTACAAATGGAAAAATGAGTGTCCCTCATTTTTGAATAATCTAAAAGACGGACTGATTTTTTACGACAACAAGCCTATTGCTACGGAGCAATCGGTTGCTTGAGAACAATGAGAAATAAACTACCTGAGTCCCAGCTGACGGGATAAACAAGGATGTCCTAATAAGAGATAGAAAGAGGGTTCCTGTTTGAAAGGAAGATTACAACTTTATAAAAGGATAGAAAGAAAGTTTTGCCCGACAGTGGACACTATTTTCAATTATAAGCAGTTTTTATTATGGAACTATTTAATATTGTTATTTTCACAAACAAAAATATAATTTCAAAAATATATTCTACTTACAAAATTATTATTATTATATATAATAATTAATATATATATTTAATGTTAGGAACAAATGTAATTAGTTTAATGTATAAAATAAATAATTGTTATCAGTGTTGAGTGTAAACAGGTTGTATTCAATATATTCAAAATTATCAAAAATACTTAATAATTATATATTCAATGGTAAATCTCATTATGTTTAGGGAGTATATAAACTGCCACCAGTGGTCATTTAATATAAAGAAATATATTAGTGCATTGTTAAATGAACTTTTTCTCTTTGCTTTAATATTCAAATGTTAATAGCTAATAATGTATTGTAAAATAAACCACATTATATAATTAGTGAAAGAAAATCACATGCTGTACTGACCACAGAGATGAGATGAGGGGAAAAAATGTACTGTACAGCTTGGCAAGAAAGAGTTTAAAGTGGTGACAGATGGAAATAAACAGATTTTTTAATGGCAACACTAGTTTGCTGTAAGTTGATCATCTCTCTCTTCTCAGTCATTCTCTACCAGTCTGGTGTAGGCCTCCTTCAGACTTCTCTATTATTCTCGGTCTTGCGCTACCTGCATCCAATTTGATCCAGCAATCTTCTTAATGTCGTCTTTCCACCTCATTTGTGGTCTACCTCTAGGGCGTTTTCACTCCAGGGCCTCTATCCAAGACCGCTCTACACCACGAACTTTGGTTACGGGCTAAGTGACCTGCCCACTTCCATTTAAGACTCGCTACTTGATCATCTCTTTGACAGGCCCAGTGGCCGAGTGGCTAGCAATGGCCACTTTATCCCAAGGGCCGCGGGTTCGAATCCTGTGCAAGGCAAACATTTGTGTGCATGAACATGTCTGTTTGGCAAGAAAGAGTTTAAAGTAGTGACAGATGGAAATAGACAGATTTTTTAATGGCAACACTAGTTTGCTGTAAATTGATCATCTCTCTCTTCTTCTCAGCCATTCTCTACCAGTCTGGTGTAGGCCTCCTTCAGACTTCTCTATTATTCTCGGTCTTGCGCTACCTGCATCCAATTTGATCCAGCAATCTTCTTAATGTCGTCTTTCCACCTCATTTGTGGTCTACCTCTAGGGCGTTTTCACCCCAAGGCCTCTATCCAAGACCGCTCTACACCACGAACTTTGGTTACGGGCTAAGTGACCTGCCCACTTTCATTTAAGACTCGCTACTTGATCATCTCTTTGACAGGCCCGGTGGCCGTGTGGCTAGCAATGGCCACTTTATCCTAAGGGCCGCGGGTTCGAATCCTGTGCAAGGCAAACATTTGTGTGCATAAACATGTCTGTTTGCCTTGGTCCGGGTGTTTTCTACGTATAATAAGTATTTATTTACAAAAAAAAAGTATTTAAGTATATTTATCAGCAATCTAGTACCCATAGTACAAGCTTAGTTGCTTAGTTTAGGACTAGATGGCGTTGTGTAATTCGTCCAAGAATATTTATTTATATTTATTTATCTCTATTCTAAATAAAAAAGGCGTCATAGTTATGAGGTGACCTGAAAGAAGTGAAAATCATCATCATCTTTTTTCAAACTATTTCTTGCCAAATTATACAATATTTATTTATATTGCTACTAGTGGCAGTATATTTGTTATTATTAAATGTCCGCTGGTGTTTGTCTAAATATTTCTTTATTTTTATTAGATGCATCTCGAATACACCTGTCTATATATTTTATTTTCATTAATCGTAACTTTAAAACATAATGTAAGGGAAATTTATCAATTAATTTACCATATATGTAATGTGAATCGAAGTTATCATTGTATTTAATGGTATTGGGTTTTTATAATTTAAATTAAGTAACCTTAGGTCAAATGTATCTAAAAAATATCATTCCATACAAAATTATATATTTAATGTTTAAAATTAAGCTATAGTTGAAGCTAAATCGATCGATTCATACATATTTCTTCCATATCGATCCATACAAACACGGCTTCATATAAATCAATACATCGGTACTGAATGGCCTAAAATCATAATTTCTATTTAAAATTCAAAATAATATTCCATTTATTAAAATAGTTCATCTCTTATTAACGTATATATAATCATGGAAAAGAGAAAATGACGAGGGAACTGATCGTCGTCTATAGTCGCGAAACTTTCAAGTATTAGTAAGCAGATTTATTACGATTTCCCCCCCCCCCTTTCACTAGCAATAAGCAAGCTATTAGCCCCCCCCCCCCCCATCAAAAATAAGTAAAGTTTTCAAATAATTTTTCTTTTGCTCTATTTTCTGTATGAATTACAGTTTATCTAGAAATTCATACGCAATTGTTAACACTTAACATTGCACATTGAAAAGCGAAAAGGCATTGGGGGAAATACAATTATTCAAATAACCTCGATCTACGAATTTTCATGTTTCTGTATTGATATTTTTTCATTATTTCGTCATTATTTCTTAACTATGTGTATAAAAGTAACATCTAGTCTGGAGATGAACTATAAATATAAATACATCATACTGGTAAAGTTCCTGAATGAAGTTTAAAAAACAACAAATATATTATAACAAAATATAAATACAAAAATAATGGTATTCACATACAATAATTTAACACTATATTATATTTAACAAAAACGTTTCAATCCAAAATGAGCTTATTTAGAAATAATTTCAATATACTACAGTTTACTCGAAGTCATTGTACCATGTACCAAATGGCTCAAGACCGTAGTACCAGTGAGTCGTTCGCAAAACGTGGTTTTATAAAAACTGACATAGTTAAAAGCGGTTACAGAACAGTAGTCACAAATATTAGTAAAAGAAATATTACTAAGTTACCGTTTTGTGAAGTTATAATGCTCTAAATGCATAGTCTAAATTTATCCACATTTTTAATAACATCTTTTCTATAGAAAATGTTGCTGAATTTTTATCTCACTTAGTGAATGAATAAAGTTACTTTTCCTGTATACAAGACGAAAATAGTAACATTGTGGGTTGAATCGTTTTTGCAGAAAATAGTCCAAATATAACTTAAGTTACATCGCTTGTATATAGCAAAAACAAAATCATTAAAAAAATATTAATTTGTATATGAAAAAATAAAAAAATTGTATAAAAATATGAAATGTAGGTTATACAAAGTGCACAGGAAGGGCAAATCAATGTAATATAGCTACTTACAACGCCTCACCCACCTTGATTTCGAATCTATACTTCAAGAATGGTGGCATTTTAGTCATAGTGCGATAATAACAATGAGAAAAGCCGAATGATATGTTTAATGGCAACATCTCTCTAATCGCGAATTTAAGTGTAGTTGTAATCATGCAATGTAAAATAATGTATCTAAAAGAGATGAATGCGGGTCGCACACAAAAAACAAACCTTACGTCACTGTCATTCTTGAGAAGAATTTTTACCTCTGACAGATGTAAACTCAGGTTTAAAGCCGGCTTTTCACTACGGGATATAATATAATATAATATATATTACATCTTGAGATATAATGTTTTATCGCTCGTCATACATTTTGTACGAGACCGTTCACACTGCGATATAATATATATTACATCCCATGGTGTGAACGTCAATCGCGGGATGTAATATATAGCTCTAGATGTAATATATATTACATCCCATAGTAAAAAGCCGGCTTAACACTCAAAATAAAAGCGGTTTTTGTATGTTGATGATTGGCTAACTGCTCGAGCAGTCCGTCTATGTTTGCTCACACATTATTTCCGCTACAAAATCATTCCTGTGACACTTATATTGAGTGTTTTAAACCATCTGTTAGAGGTAAAAAAACTGTGAATAGTGAGTAGTTACACCCTACGGATTTATAGATAAACCTGGGTACAACACTCGGTATTCGTAGTTTATGGCAAAATTTTATGCACGAACACATAAAATATTATATATTGGATGTGCGTTAACCTGGACATATGGAGAGTTTTTACATTCTTTTCATGTTTTGAAGTCAGAAAATATGACGCGAAATGAACCTGGCGCCGGTCTTCTCTTTCTAACTTAGTAAAAAAAGAGAGAGGTGCAGAAGTTTCCTCCGATGACTGAAATTTAAATTTTCAATGTCATATTTCTTGACTTCAAACTGGTATGCCAAGTGTTATATCCAGTTTTGAGAAATTTAAGTAAAAAAGCAAAACAGTATGCGGAGCTAAAACTTTTGACAAACACAAATTTGTTCGGGTACATAATTAGTTAAAATATAATTGCATTTTATATCTAAACCGTATACTGCTTTTATTGAATTTTTATTACTAAAATACTATATTGTATATCAGGAAGAGACTGTGGAGAGGGATTCGTTGAAAGATTAAACCTGCTTTTGCTCATTAGCGATAGTGGTGACAACAAATTAACGAAAACTAAGGTTCAAAAAATTTCTCAAAAAGATTCACAAATTCACTAAAACGATCTATATAATTCAGAGTCTAACAAAAGAGATGGTGCAATACTAAGAAGTGAGAAGTTGTAAGTGCTTCTCGCTTATTCGTATGGCACCATCTCTTTTGTTAGACTCTGAATTTAGCCAAATATAAAGGCCGTTTTACTTATTATCTAAACACATTTTGTCATCCACGTGATATATACGCGACTAGTAATGTACCCGAACTTACTTAAGTTTTTTTTTTGTGTGCGTACCCTGAACAACCATCTAGTCAGGCCCGTTAGGTATATGTAAATAAATACGCGGTAGAAGGGCCGTAATTACATTGCAGATACCAACGAAGTATTACAAATACATAATTTATATCAACTTATAGCTTTAAGGGAACAATCTCGCGATACTGTATGAAATACAGTCATAAAGTGCCACTCAAAGAGCGTGAGTACCAACGAATGATAATATTTATTGTAATGTGGAGTGAGAGAAGATCGATTTGTCTTGTTTTATGATCTATAGATCTTGTTGTGTTGTGTAGAATGGCTCTCAGACTATTTAGTAGCTTAGTCGGTAATCAGTGTCGGATAAAGCGAAGTCATCTGAAAAGCACGTTTGGTAGGAAATACGCGGTTTTGATGACGGTCTATAATGCAAATAACTCGATGATGAAACAAACGAAAGAACATAGACATGAGAGAGCGCCATCTAGTGGTATAAATGCCATTGTAAGTCGAGCAAATTTATCTTTGGAAACGCTAGTATTGTATGAAATAATCACTATATTTTTTTATTACCGATATAATTATCTGTGGTACTTATAAATTACATTGTCAGCGCTAATCTTCAAAATAGCTAGGTGTGGCTTATATATTTTGTGTTTGGTAGTTTATTTTAAGCCAAAAAAACATGCGAGAAGATATGAGTCTCATTTATGCTCAGGGCCCCTACCATGACCGCTTAAAACAAAACAAGAACGGCTGAGTAAGGGAGACAGCGCAATACATGATGTAAGGCGACGTCTCGTTTACACATTCGTATAAGGATAGTTATATAAGATCGTGGTACAGCCCCTGAACTGAAAGCGCTTTCTGCTATATAGTTAATCCGACACTGTATCTAAAATAGCATTATCTGAAATAAAAGCGATACGAAACGAACGACAATCAATTTCGTACGAAACTGTGATTTGCGTAACAAAAAGACGCGTTTTCGAAAACTCCAGACGAACGATGATAATAACGAGATATATTTTATTTTAAAATGTTATTCTTATTTTGAAATGTGGCAAACGGTCCGTCCCCAACGTACTCAATTGCATTTGATAATATAGACTGAAAAAGATCACTGCAAAAAAATATGATATCAAAAAAGATTTTAATTTTATTATTATACACGATTATTTTGGAAAATGCGAGATAATTATTAATAATTATGCTAATATAACAGCAGATAAATGAATCGTGAAAAAATATATTTAGCTCCAAACAATATTTAATTTTTAATTATTTGATACAATAATCATAACCTTAGAACTAAAGTGAGCTAATTCAAAATATCTCTATCAGTTTTGTCATAAATTCCTCATCATCATCATCATCATCTCAGCAGACAAGAAGTCTATTGCTGGACATAGGCCTCCCCCAAACGTCTCCAGTGCGACCTGCTGGCAGCGGCCTGCATCCAGCGGCTTCCTGCGACTTTCCTTAGGTCGTCTGACCACCTTGTAGGCTGTACGCTGCGCTTTCCGGTACGTGGTCGCCATTCCAGAACCCTTTTGTCCCATCGGCCAATCGGTTCTGCGCGCTATGTGCCCTGCCCACTGCCACTTCAGCTTGCTGATCCATTGTCATAACTTAACGTATTCTAATTGGTTAGTTTATGGGACAAAATTGGAATATTTTGTGTTATCCCACTTCAATTCTAGGAAGATAACAAAATGTATACTGGCAATCCTAGTATCGCAAATCATTGTCCGTTCAGTATTAGATTTTTTTTTGCAATCTCGCTATGACATATCAAATTAATTAAATCGTTGAAAAATTAACATGAAAAATCTAAAATTTGCCAACATTAGCACTATTCTATGGTACAATGTTAATCTCAAAATTAACACTACAAAGAAAAAAAAATTTGTTTCATTCATATAAAAATACGCTCACGCACAAAATATTGTGATCTGATACATTCAACTCAAGACATGCCTTCAAACTAAAGTTTTCAAAGTAGATCCAAAGTATTTTCAATATAATATATAACATAGTTACGGCTCGTGCAAAGCCAATAAAAATATAATTAATATATTGCTTGTAATCGTAAGTTAAGTACATTATTACTTACAGTGCGTAGCGTGGTATAATCTATGCGTGTGCGAGGCGAAAAACAAACGACCCCGAAGGAATCCATTTCACAACGTTTTTGTACTTTCCTGGTTTCCTTATGGTAGTCTCATGTATGATAAAGACCTCACTCGAGGCTCCCTTATATCATTTTGTAGTTCTTATGCGACCGGTCGTACAACATCTTCAGAAATAACGTCACTTAACCAAAATTGACGTTTGACGGATGTTGTATCAAACTACTAGTCGCTTGAGAACGGATAGACGAACGGAACGGAGCAGGATCGACTTCGCACACGCCACGCTTCGCCACTGACACACGACAAATATACATATTTAATGTAACATTAATAAAATCATTTCCTTAAATATTTTTTATAATGTTTAAACCAGCGACTGATACAGTTCAAATAATTGAATACTTTGATGCAAACCGCTAAAGTGAGAAGTTTTTGTTTGGTGTTGTGCTCAAAGACCTTATACTTAAGTACTTATAAGGTCTTTGGTCGTGCTACACAGGACTGTCAAAGAAATCGTAGGTAGTGAACCTTCCATCCGGTGCCAGAGGGCGGACTACAATGTTTTTCAGATAGCATGGGTACGGTGACATTTGGGATTTGAAGGTAATTTACAGGGAATTAAAAATAAATGTATCATTTATATCATTAATAATGCAAAGAATTTACTACTTTTTTGTAGTCGCTTATTCTTCACTCTTTTTCTATTTCTTTTTGTACTTCGCGGTTTTTTGTTTCGAATAAGCATGCGTGAAATGGAATAACTCAAACGTCACCGTAACCATTCTATCTATTACACAAGAGGAACATTTATGTTGTGAACATTGTATTTGGTGTTAAGAGTGATAACACAAGCAGGATTAAGTATAGTCAAATACTATAGAAATATAATACGCACAGCTCTTGACGTTTCTCATACAATGACTTGGCAACCTCCTCCTAGCGGCATGAGGTGATGCCGCTAGGGGCGCTAGTGTCGCGTTAACATTTTGCATACAAAACGCACAAAAGTTTTGAAAACGTTCACCTCATGCCGCCCTATTTCTATAGCAGCGCTAGTGTCGCGCGTCTTGCCCGAATTCTTCCGAAGCTGTGCGTATTAACTCGGTAGAGTTTCTATAGTATTTGGTATAGTTTATAGTTTACCCTGGGACCGGATGGCGCTATGTGTAGATACAATTTATTATTATAGTATTCATTTAAGTAGACCTGTATCTAACGCTGAATTAATGCTCGAATTGATTGATTACTATTTTGTAAGGCAACGAAGAGACTTTACCAACAAAACATTCCCTGAGACTGAAAGAGTAGAAGAGGCTAAGACGACAAAATATTGTTAAGAACCAACCGTGTCATAAAAAAGCTGTAGATTGGTTATTTACGTAATTTTCAAATTTCACAAGTGGCACACTAAAGACAAAAATGCAGACCAGAAAAAGATGACACGATCTTAGCTTTAAGTTCAATATCACTGAAACATTTTTATTCGTCTCATTTCAAAATACATGTCAAAGTTACAATCATGAGGCGTAGATCAAAACAATAAGTTAAGTGTACCAAACGCGAAAATAACGCAGTTCATCGCGAAACCTTATCCAGAAATGGCGAATTCGCTCGCTTTTCCGTCTCGTTTCACAATCCATCGCGGAGTTTGAATCACGTGACACATAGGTCTAACTCGCATAGAGCTCAATGTATAGTGTACAAGGTTTTAGTGTGCCATTATGAGACACCAATCTATATTTTTTATAACACAATTGCTAAGAACTAACATACAACATGAATATGTAAACATTATTATTTTTAATGTGATAAATGAATACAAAACATCATTAGGAAATAACTGAACATCATTCCCGCCTCTTTACTAATTGTCGCCATTTTTTTTTAAACTCTGTCCTATTGTTGTGAAATCTATAAATACATCTTATATGTTATTATAATATGTCCCTATAAGAATCAAGTATATTTATTATTTAAAAAGTCGAAATGCCGGTTTCGCTATTTGCTTCTAAAGTCCCAAATAGACTATTTGCCAATTAAGAAACGTGTAATGAATGCTAGAACTGTAAAATAACCAACCATTTGAATAATAAGCTATTCGGGATTTGTGAAACCGGCATATCTCCAGTTACTACTTTATTGAGGTAAAATAAATATAAAAAATATTATATATTATAACAATCGGTTGCTTGGTAATATGAAGTTGCTGGAAATAGATTTCAACTAACAAAAAAGCGTATTTTCAAAATAGGACAGAGTTAATAAGCAATTTTTAAACCACCTAAGACTTCAAATAAGGCTGTGAAACAACTTGAATTCGGTTCGGCGAGTGTAACATTTGAGTTTTTTTTTCTTAAGATATTTATGTAATTTTTCCTGGTCAATATTAATTTAAGCTGTTTTTGTATTTTGAAATTATAAAAAAATTTGTATTATAGAAACAATATTGCCACAATTTCAGCTTGTAAATAGGGAATAAAGTATGCAAATATGCTAGCGAAGCAAAAACGATGTAAAACAGATTGCTTTTTCACTAAAAGTGACAACTGTGGGCGTACTGCGAAACATGTGTAGAAAAAAAAAATTGCCAATTAAAATGGTGTTTCGAAGTAAGCCCACAGTTATGCTGAACCGAATTGCCTAGAATTAGACCAAAATCGTTGTACTTATCCATCTAATAGTGATAAAAAGGGAATGTAAGAAAGTGGAAGGAGTGAGAAAGAACAACTGTGTGAATAGAGGGTCCACAACATTTTCTATCTTTTATTTTTGTCTACTGATAAAGCGCGAATTACACAGGGCAGATGCGGGTTGGGTGAGCGGCTTTGAAAACTTATGTAAACGTCTGCGCACTCGTACTTTCCGTGTGTTGACGTTTGTACAACCAGAATAGTCACGCCCGCTTCGCACCCTACGCCTGTCCTATGTGTTTCACGCTCAAAGGTTAGTGTTAAGTGGACCTTAAATATTTTATATGAAATTTTTTGAGAGTTTATTTTCCTTTTTTAAAGATCTGAAAATTTTATTTTGAAATGTTATTACAATTTTTTTGAGTGTCGTGCCCAAAAAAATATTTAGTTTCAATATTTATACACACATTAATAAACGAAGATTAGCCAAGACTTAACTAAACCCTGTCATTATTTTTGAGAACAATTTAAAGAAAGTAACAAAAAAGGTTTTAATTAAACCTTGGCCACAGAATTTATAATAGTACTAACGTACAGAATGGCCACTCCCCGCCCCGCACCAATACGGGCGACCCCTCCCCTCCCGCAGCATTCGCCCACAACGAGTGGGGTACTTGAAAGGCACGGTGGTCACGCGTTACACGCACACACATGCGCGCAGTGTGTGCAGACGTTCTTCTGTTCATGTAATAGTAGTAGGTGATTATAACGAGACGTTTGTATGGAGTGTCCGGCGTGTTCCTTGGCTAATCTTAGTTTATTAAGGATCATAGAATATATATAATCAGTGTTGTAATTCAGTCGATTTTATGAAAGTATAATTGCATAGTAGCTTTTGCATAATAAATACATATTTGGCAGTATATGACAATCTTCATAATGTACAATATCTTGCCTTAAAGTGCTTTTACTGAAAGTAGATATATTTTATTCAGAGTTCGAAATATAGTATTATATGTGATCAAAATATACGATTAACTAATTGACACTTAAATTGATTATAAAAATTATTTTATTTTACAGGATTTGGAAAACTTAATACGTCAAAAAAAATATTTTATTATTTTAATGAGTAGTAAAAAGAAGGACAATTACAAGTTCTCAACTGTTTAATTATGTAATTGGTGTAAACAGTTTAGTTAAAGTAAATAAATATAAGAAAATCTACATATCTTTGAACTGGTAAAACTATTAAATTCCTTAATTAAAGCAACAACGTGTTAACTTGAAGACACCAACGTTTTAAGTTAACACGTTATTGCATAATGGTGTATCGACAGTATATTTCGCCCGTTTAGAACAAGGTATTAAGTTTATTACAATTTAGAAAGTGGCGCCTATCACTCAACTGACAAGTACTTTGTAGCAATTTGGTGGCATTAAAAAAAATATTATTTAATTAAATGGTACCTACCATGATGACACTGGTTTCCAATGTTAGACTGGATCGCGATTCGTCTTTTTGCGGGTCAAATCTTTTATAAATTTTTAATACACATTCTATTTTGGTGTCAAACCTAAAGAAGAAGAAAAGAGATAAGATTTAATGTGGAATTAAAATTAAAATTCGTTTACATTAATACTGAGTTTCATTAGTGACAAGGCGCAGTTTGTTCGTACCGTTTTCTTTTTTAATTATGGATCAAAGTTATATAACCTCACGATCATCGCGAAACAGCAATGTGGGAGTCGGTTTAGAAAAGTCTTATGAAACATGAAATAGGAATAATTTTAAGTGTCAATTAGTTCATTTCGTTCTAGTATGTAATTAATTATTAATAATTGTTCTATATTTAAATTGTCAGTTAAATCTTTATTCCTATAGAAACATTTCATGTAATTTGAAAATTATTCAATTTTTTTTTAATTTTCCAACCATTTGTAATGCGAAAATATTTAGGCCTGTACTTACTTTTTTTAATGATCCCTGTTTAGATTACTGTTTCTGGAATTTATCATTATATGTCATGATTAAATATACATATGTGTAGTAGTTGCAGTTGTTTTTATTTGAACCTATGACAAACAATATATTTTTACTAGCTAAATGCTTAATAGGGTGAAGCACCCAATTATCGGTAATATCTTAAATAGGTTAAAGGGTTAAGATGTTTTTATTACGAATAATGCTTATTTATAAAAAAGATAACGATATTAAATTCAAAAATATTTATCTCTAACAAATTAAGTAATAGATACATATGAATAGCAGCAATAGCATTGAACAAGTGTAACTTGTGGGAGATCTGCCCACTTACTCTTGAAGATAATTCCGCACGATCGCCATTGAATTGTTAATTTTAGGTACTCTTTACAGCTAAACTAGCGCTAACTAAATACTAAACTAAATGAAATCGGATTGTATGCTAACCAAATAGCTGGAAAGTATAAAATTTCAATGGTACGTTAATTTTGCATTTGAAATTATACAGAATTGAAATTAAAATCGCGATTGCTATGCTGAGTAACCTAGCTGGAGTTCTAAACTAAGCCAAGGCCTTCTTCCCCTATCTTTAGCAAATTTAATTTCGTTTTTACTATTTTTAATATTACTAACTATCTATTATAACAATATTTTAGTGAAGGTACATTAAACATTTCTAGGTACATATTGTATCAACTTGAAAATATAAAAATATCTAGCAAACAATAACTTAGTAAAAATAAAAAATCATAACTGATCAGCATGATAATATGAAATTCTTGGGTGAAAGACCCAAATACTGCTAGAATTTGGGCCTTTCACCTCTATGCTAAAAATTACCTTAAGGTTTAAGAAACTTTATTATCTCTTAAAGAATATATATAAAATTCACTTACTGAGATAAAAACTTAAATAACAAGACAGTGAGCGTATCCAAATACAAAATCAACAATGAAATATGTGTCGGGTAGTTCTCGCGTCTCTGAGCGCTCAAGTCACAACGACGAATTAAAGTTAAAAAAAATTTTTTATAACTTACTTACCAGACATCAACCATTACTTATATCAAGACATTTTACATGACGAATGTTCTCTGAGTCATGTGGGTAGGAGTGACAGGTGTACGTGCGGGTATGCACCCACCACACGGGTTAAGGTTAGACTTTCATTACTTAATAGTTGTGTGGATGGATGTACACTTTGATGATTCAATAAACATCTACCTAATGCACATTAAGAGAAGAAACTAAAAATAAATAGTTATTTTATTTAATGCCCGTTTTCAGCAACAGTATTCCTTAAAGACCGACCGGGTTGGCGACGCACTGTGGACGCCCTCTGTCCGTCTAGGGGACTTAGGACCTTAAACAACATTCCTAAAATTTAAAAATCTAACAGCGTTCTCGATTTAGAAAATCTAATTTTTTTTAATAATCGAGAAAGTGTTAGATTTTTAAAGGTGGAGGTCCGTCTGGGGAAGGACATCCATTTTTTGATTTTATACTATGCGAAGATTAATCACCAATCTAGTAACCATAGCTTTGCTCGGTTTGGAACTAGATGGCGTTGTATCACATAACGTCCAAGAATATATTTTTTGTAACAAAACACGACAATAAGATTCCGCAGCGTACCTACAAGCATCCACTAAAAAGAAATGATTGGGCAACTGACTCAATTCCCATTAACGAGTTGCCACAAACTAGTGCGAAGTATTGAAACATCCGTGGGAATGTCACGGTGGCATTACCCCATAATGACTGTCATTACACTGACCTCAGTAAGTTTTAACCAAATGTTAACACCATTTGAAACCATAATGCTTTGTTTGTAATTAGCAAATTATGGTACGTACGTACTACGGTGAGTAAGGTCTCCAGAGTGCTTAGTAGCTAGGAGTTTTTTTGTTCACGTTAGTTCATGTCGACTTATACAAACCGACAAAATAGAGAAGAACTTTCATGTTGCGAATTTATAAGACGCGTGTTACATATCAAAATTATGTGGCTTACTTGCTCACGTTTCGAAGTGAGTAACCCGGCTAATTTAGATATGTAACACGCGTCAGGTAAATTCACAATGTGAAAACTATTTTTCAATTTGGTCAGAAAATAAACGTTAACACGTTCGAATGTGATCAAAAAACTTGTACTAAGCAAGCGCGAGTGAAACCCCCGGTGTTGCATCCGCAATCCGCGCCACGAGAGATGAGACTTGGCGTATCACCTTTTTAATTTTTTTTTATTTTTATTTTATGCCACTAAGTTGGCAAACAAGCATACCTACGACCCGCCTGATGGCAAGCATCACCGTAGCCTATAAAGCCTGCAATACCGGGGGTATCACTCACGCGTTGCCAACCCGTGAGTGCACCCGTGAGAGCCAAATCAGCAATCAACCACAACCCTATTCTCGTAACAAAAACAGTTACAATCTCATGTCAATATCAAGCGCTGTCTTACTCATGGAAAATAACAAATTGAGATTGAAACTGTTTTATTATAAGAGTAGGGAGGCAAGTCTCATCTCTCGTGGCGCGGATTGTGCTCAATGGTTTATTTATAGTATCCCTTACGTATTCACAAATCGCTCACATAGATTCAACTCTGAAACTCAAAATCTTGAAAGGGCAAAAAATGCAGTTTTTTTTGTCTGCAGAACTACATTTTCCTTGACTTAGTCCAATAAATGGGCTTTATACATGTTGTACTAGTGAAATTTGCGCAACTTCGTTTGCATGAATTTATTTATACACAGCTGTCCTATTATTCCCGTTCCCGTGGGAATTTTGGGGTAAAAAGTACCCTATGTGTTATTCCATGTTATAGTCTATCGGTGTACCAAATTTCATTAAAATCCGTTCAGTAGTTTTTGCGTGAAAGAGAAACAAACATCCATACATCTCACAACGCCTTTATAATATTAGTAGGATAGTAGGAAGTAGGAAGGATAGGATGTTATGTATAACAAATTTTGAGTAAATTGTAAAACCAAAATATCCCTAGACGGTGTTGATGAGTGTATTTAAATATTTTACTGATTTATTATACTGACTGTACAACGAAATTACTAACAAAAGCGAAGATTGATGTTTTCCTTTAAAACATGACCGTTTTAAAGCCCCAAGGCTTTGCTAAGGCGTTTGTCTTGTCAATGCAAGTGAATCTTGTGTTGTCTCTTTCTAGTCATCACAAATAGAAAAGGAAGGAATATACATTGTTATAATAACGTGGGAAAACTAACGAGTCATTGCCACGTTCAGTATGTTTTGATGGAAAATTGTTTTTTTAGGGTTTCGAATGAAGTATGAAAATAACATAGTACTTACCTACTTAGGCATTCCTGCTCGAATTTGCTGCGTTCTATTATATTTTTTATTGTAATTAAGTATGAATTAAGTAAGTATTACTTTCCGTGGCGTAATGGTTACCACGCCAGACCGCCACCCAGGAGATCCCGGGTTCGATCCCCGGTTGGGTCATGATGAAAAACGAACTTTTTTTGATTGGCCTCAGGTCTTGGATGTTTATCTATATAATATGTACTAGCTGACCCGGCGAACTTCGTATCGCCTAAAGAACCTTCATGCTGAATTTCATTCGAATAACTTCAAAACGGCAAAGTTTCATACTAACTTTGCACCCCCGTTTAACCCCCTAAGGGATAATTTTTGAGAAAAATATTTTACTCGTGTTTCATGCCTTTCAATAAAGAACCTTAATGCTGAATTTCATTTAAATAACTTCAAAAACGGCAAAGTTTCATACTAACTTTGCACCCCCGTTTAACCCCCTAAGGGATGATTTTTGAAAAAAAACATTTTACTCGTGTTTCATGCCTTTCAATATAGAACCTTCATGCTGAATTTCATTCGAATAACTTCAAAAACGGCAATGTTTCATACTATCTTTGCACCCCCGTTTAACCCCCTAAGGGATGAATTTTTGGGAAAAATATTTTACTCGTGTTTCATGCCTTCAATAAAGAACCTTAATGCTGTATTACATTTGAATAACTTCAAAAACGGCAAAGTTTCATACTATCTTTGCACCCCCGTTTAACTCCCTAAGGGATGAATTTTGAGAAAAATATTTTACTCATGTTTCATGCTTTTCAGTAAAGAACCTTAATGCTGAATTTAATTTGAATAACTTTAAAAACGGCAAAGTTTCATACTTACTTTGCGCCCCCGTTTAACCCCATAGGGGATGTTTTTTGAGAAAAATATTTTACTCGTGTTTCATGCCTTTCAATAAAGAACCTTCATGCTGAATTTCATTCGAATAACTTTAAAAAACGGCAAAGTTTCATACTATCTTTGCACCCCCGTTTAACCCCCTAAGGGATGAATTTTTAAAAAAAATTTTACTCATGCTTCATGCTTTTCAGTAAAGAACCTTCTTGCTGAATTTAATTCGGATAACTTCAAAAACGGCAAAGTTTCATACTAACTTTGCACCCCCGTTTTACCCCCTTAGGGGATGAATTTCCAAAAATCCTTTCTTAGTGAGCACCTACGCCCCAAAAGGAACCCCCATGCAAAATTTGAGACTTCTGGCACTTGTGGTTTCGGAGATTTCGTGATGAATCAGTCAGTGATTTTCTCTTTTATATATATAGATTTGTTATCTATATATATAAAATGCTTTGTCCTGACTGACTGACTGACTGACTGACTGACTGACTGACTGACTGAGAATCAACGCACAGCCTAAACCGCTCATCGTAAAAATCAGAAACTTGGAGGGTGGATTGTTTGTATGACGTAGGCGTCCGATAAGAAAGGATTTTTCGAAATTCTAACTCTAAGGGGGTAAAAAAGGGGTGCAAAGTTACTATGGGACAACTTGATTCCTTGGTCCAATCTACTTCAAATTTTGCATAAAAATTGTTTAAGAGAATTGATGGAAGACGTGATTCTTATTTTATTGAAATTCTTGAAAAATATGTATTTTGTGGGTAATTTTCTTCGATTTGATATCAATACTCATACTCCTTAGTGCTTTTGATTTCAATCACATTTCATTTTGACACATTCGTGAAGTGAAGATGTCATCTGTCATGTAATATTTTTATAAATTGTGAATATTCAAACAAAATGATTTCATAATGTCGTCGTAGGTCATCGTACTATTTATTCTGTTTGTGATCTCGGAAAAACAGCTAAAATTCTAACTATGTATAAAGCGGACTGAATCATATTCATCGATAATAAACAGTAAGTAATTAAATATTAAATTTTATAATATTTGGCAGGGGTCAAGTTAAATTGGTCAATGGTTAAATGGCATATTGATATTGTCTCTTTCTTACTTATAGGAAATATCATTACGTCGACTCGCTCTATTATTTCGTAGTGTTGTAGGGATGGTTGTAGGCTGAGGTTGTAGGTATTGAAACACCCATATACTTATACATTTTTTTTACGGAAGTGGTTGGAAATCAAGCTCAGGAATATGGATCATTTGATATTAGGTGATTATCGTCGACTATGGAACACATAGATTCTAGGGTCCCTGACCTGTTGCCGACCTATAATAGGAAAAGACAGGATATATAGCGAGAAATAGTATAAGGAAGGAGATAGATATTTTTTTTATACCACAAAGGTTGCAAACAAGAATTTCGGATATTTCACTCTCCGAACGAAACGCATTGCTGCTTCACGTCAATATTCTGTAAAGTGGTACTTCACCGGTCGGGATAGCCTATTTCATAAACGCCCACTCCAAAGATTGTAATGAGAAGTATATAAATAGAAAAATAATCATGTATATGTCGGATGGACCGTATTTTTCGAGTTATTCGACATCACAAATAGTATCGAGGGTAGGTATACGTGGAATGAGAAAATACAACACGGTATTTAACAATCACTATACACTTTATTGTCAAATGAAATAAGTACTTGCACTTTACAGTTAATCAAGGATCACATTTAAACAAACTAATCACAATTAACGAATAACGAAACGGAGGAACAGTCCCGAGATGTCGTGTCGTCACTACGACCGCGCGCTAACTATCTCGCCGATCGCGTGTCTTCCCGCCATCTCGATTCTGTCAAGGCGCCAAACCGCAGTGGCGCCTGCGTTTCGTCTTCGATCCGTACTCATGACTTATCATCACCGGATGCGACACGGCCATCCTGCGTGACACGTGTCCACACGTGTTATTCTGAAACAAAATAAACCACGAACAGTCTTTGTTCGGCTAATCCTGACCTATCATAATCTAGGTCTATTTTGAAAATAGAACTTTAGTTCTATAATCATTTACTGGGTAAACTACTACTATTATAAACTACTGAGTTCAAGTACCATTGAGAATTTTTAAAGAATCAAACTAAGTATCACAACAATCATCAAAAACCAGGTATCTTATTCACGGCCAACAGTTATTCTCATAACTCTAAGCGAACTCATTCGCCGTTCATTCACATGCACTTTCCCACGTAAAGGCCAGAATCAACTCATGATTCTATGGTCTCTGCTACAAGGCAAGACCCGACTGTACCACCCAGAGCATGTGCCTACCGCGTACCCACGGACTACTCCAAGAGCAGACACCGATTTCTCTCAGGCTACGGCTACAACATCTCTGGTACAGTCTCCGACCCAATGAATCAAGAACCTGTATGTACTCAAATTAAACTGATACATTCTCAGTATCCTCATCATCTAACTCATTGTCACTTACTATCTCAATGGGTACTTGGCCCTCAGGCATTTTTATAACTCGATCATGAGCATACTTGTAAGTACGCTTGTTCACTAAAGATCGTAGCACATAACGATCACCATCTAAAATTTCAACAATTTGAAACGGGCCTCTATATTTAGCGTCTAGTTTTGTCTGATTACGCTCCTCATTCTCAATAAGAACAAATTCACCAACAGAAAATCTACTCACACTTGCCTTCGTACTATCAAAACGCTGTTTATCGTATTTTGCACATTTCTCAATATTCTCAGAAGCTATTTGTCTGACTTTATCAAGCTCTACGGGACTGTCATCGTCATTTGTCATTAAATCTAGAGGACGCGCTACCTTTCCTATAAGAAGCTCTAATGGACTAGCTTTCGTGACGCGATTTATCGTACAGTTTAGCGCAAGTTGGACCTGTCCTAAAGAATCCTGCCACGACCTATCCTTATCGGACTCTACCGCAGTTAACATGGATTTCAGTACGCTCATTATACGCTCTACCTGACCATTTGCGCGACATGATCCGGTAGCAATAAGATGAAGATTGATATTATTACCTTCACAAAACGTACGAAAGTCTTTGCTTGCAAAACAACGACCCTGGTCCGCGATTATCCGCGCGGGAGCACCGAAAAGTGCTACACTGTCAGTCACTGCCTTGATGCTGCTTTTAGAGTCAATGTTTTTGGAGTGATACAACAATACGTACTTGGTAAAAGCATCTATCATGACAAAGACGTACTCCTTGTTGTCGTTTTTCCCGCTCAATTTACCAGTAGCATCAATGTGTATTGTATGCCATGGAATAGCTGTCTTCGGTATGGGATGAAGTTCGGCTTGTACTTTACCTGAATGCGACTTTGAAACTTTGCAGGTTACACAGTTAGCTACAAACTTCTTCACATACCGACTCATACCGTCAAACCAGTAGTGGTTATACAGCTTCTCCAATGTCTTCTCCCATCCGAGATGAACAATAGACTGGTGTACATTATTAATAACAGACCATCGCATAGCACGAGGGACAATGGGTAAACATCGTGTCCGCCCATTCCGTTGTACTTTGCGATGTAGTATGCCTAACCTTACCTCATAGGTTTTCGCTACATCTTCGGAGAGTTGGCCTTGATCAAGATCTGAAATCAGCTTTTTAATCTCTTCATCACGCTGCTGCTCTGCGAGAAGCCAATTGTCTGCTAATTCCGTTATATTTACCTGCTTTTGCTCGACTCTAGAGATCAGTTGTTGTTCTGCCAGAGGAGGTAATAGGTTACGCGAAAAGAAATCAGCGTGTGCCATCTGCTTACCGACTCTATATTTCACGTCAAAGTCGAATGACTGAAGAAAGGCCCACCATCTGTGTACCCTCGGCGTCAAATCGACCTTGTTACGTGAGGATTTCAGCGAGTTGCAGTCTGTCACCACTGAGAACTTTCGCCCATGCAAGTATTGCCTAAAATGCCTTACCGCGTTGACAACAGCGAGTGTCTCCAGCTCGTACGAGTGGTAACGTGATTCCGCTGGTGTTGTGCGTTTACTATAGTAAGCAACAGGTTTTAGCTTACCATCAACCACCAGAAACAAAATTGCACCATACCCGTCGGCACTGGCGTCTGTATGGAGCTCTGCTGGATATTGCGGGTCATAGATCATAAGCACAGGAGCATTAGTTAAAACATCAATTACCTTTTGTCGTACTTCTTCACACTCAGAAGTCCAAGTAAATGAAATTTTATTTGAAGTCAACCTATAGAGCGGAGCCATTACACGTGAAAAATTTGGTACAAACTGTCGAAAATAAGACGCTAAACCAATAAATTGTCTGACTTGTGTAACTGACTGTGGTTCAGGTAACGATGAAAGCGCCTCTATCTTTCGCTTATTAGGTTTAATCTCTCCCGCCTCAACCTCGTATCCTAAGAATTCTACACGAGTCTTAAGAAAGGAACATTTCTTTAAATTTAAAGAAAAACCGGCTTTCGTTAATAGCTCTAAGACTTAGCGTAATCTAGTCAAACCTTGGTCAATAGAGTCTGACACAATCAAAATATCGTCCACGTAGACGACTACATACTTGTAGGAAAGACTACCTAGAGCATTGATGATAGCGCGTTGAAAAACAGAGATAGCATTTCGTAACCCGAAGGGCATAGTCAAAAATTCAAATTGCCCATCTGGCGTAATGAATGCTGTGCGCTCAATAGACTCTGCTTGAACTGGTATTAAATGGAATCCGCTAGCGCAGTCTAACTTAGTAAAGAAATTAGCACCATGAAGACGCGAGATTTGATCCGAAATTAATGGCAAAGGATAACGGTCAGCTACTGTATTCGAATTCAGCTCCCTATAGTCAATACACATACGATCTGATCCGTCATGCTTCTTAACTAAAAGAGCTGGGCTGGCGAAAGGTGAATTACTCGCTCTAATTATGTTAGCTTGTAATAATTCGTCAACTCTATCTCGCATGATCTGACGTTCGTCGGCTGATAACCTGTAAGGTCGCCTTTGTACAGTACGACTTGGGTCTACCAGTCTAATTTGTAACTCACCAGTATTAACACGAGTAGTTGGAAAACCATTAATGAAATAATCAGAGAAGTCAAGTAAAATATCAACTAGCTCATGTTTTTTATCAAAAGGAATATCCGTGTCAATCATGTCAAAATTATTCTTAGGTACTATCTTGTCAGAAATAAGCGTATTTACAGTTTTATTCGTTGTCAAGGTAAAATCAGTTGCAGTCATGCTTATACAAAAACCATTACTTAAAATCTCACGACCTATTAAAATGTCGCTACGTAAAAATGTATTCGGCAAAATGTGAAATAGAATCTCTGTTGAGAAGTTGTCAATATCCACTTGACACAACAATTGCATAGTACTGTTAACTCTACTATTGCCAATGCCTACTAAAGATATCACACTATTAATTCGTTTGCCTCTAAATTTATTCGAAATACTTTCTTTCATCAAAGAACATTCGGCACCCGAATCATAATCAAACTTAAAACACTCACCGCAATGTCTCAATGTCCCTGAAGGTGGCTCCACCTCACACAGGTCTACTCGCCTCTCTGACGGCGCTGCGGTGCTGGACTCGCTCGTAGTACAGCGGCTCGCGATGTGACCCGGCTTTCCGCACTTGTAGCACACCACCGAGCTGCCGGTAGATTGTTGACGTTGTCCACCACCACTCATCGTCACCACGGGTGACGGAAGCTTATTCGGTTCATGCTTCCTCGTACGAAAACAATTCGCTTGCTTATGCCCCACTTTTCCACAGCCATGGCACTTAATCTGTGAGAACTGTGTAAACTTGGGCCGTTTGTCGGTACCAACTCCTACTTCCATAGGGGCCTTCCTTTTCAGGTAAGAGAACGCTTGAAGTTCCTTCTGTAACTTGTGACGACTCGCTACCTCCGTCGTAAATGCAAGCCGTTGCAAACGAGTATCGATTTGAGCTAAATGAGCAATTACAGTTGACACTGCTATTTCTTCAACACTCAAATCCTTCCAACGGTTCATCAAGGACGTGATAAGGCGGCTAGCATAGGCGGCATAGTTCTCGTTTTCTTTCGGTTTATCCGCTTGCATATTAATTAAAGTAGCTGCGGGTGTCTCAGTACTAACGAACCTGGCCGCAAATAATTGTTTGAACTGGGCCCATGTCATACCTGGATAGGTTACTTGTGACAGCCACGTCGAGGCGGAACCCTTCAACGCCTTACTCAGTATCATAACAAGCTGGCCTCCTTCTACGAATTTTCCGTCAAAACACAGATCTGCAGTTGAACACCATGATTGTGCATCTAACTCACATGAATCTGGGTTGAATTCGGGCAGAATTATGTTACTATCCTGCAAACGAGGCGTACTCAGTGCGTGTATCAACGCTTGCATCTGCCGATTCTGGTTTTCAAATAACAACCGCCATTGTGAGTCATTATTATCCGCACTGCCACTATTAGTCATTGTCGCATTCTCATTGCCACGCTCAGATCCCACTTCTGATGTCGGATGGACCGTATTTTTCGAGTTATTCGACATCACAAATAGTATCGAGGGTAGGTATACGTGGAATGAGAAAATACAACACGGTATTTAACAATCACTATACACTTTATTGTCAAATGAAATAAGTACTTGCACTTTACAGTTAATCAAGGATCACATTTAAACAAACTAATCACAATTAACGAATAACGAAACGGAGGAACAGTCCCGAGATGTCGTGTCGTCACTACGACCGCGCGCTAACTATCTCGCCGATCGCGTGTCTTCCCGCCATCTCGATTCTGTCAAGGCGCCAAACCGCAGTGGCGCCTGCGTTTCGTCTTCGATCCGTACTCATGACTTATCATCACCGGATGCGACATATACATATGAAAATGTTTGTTCTTGACCGTAGAGACCTGAAATTTGGGTGTGTGATGTAGGCGACCGATAAGAAAGGATTTTTTTTAAATTCCCACGGGAAAGCGGGATAAACGCAAACGAAGTTGCGCGGGTTTCTCTAGTAAAATATAATATCGTTGAGTTAGTATCCCATAACACAAGTTTCGAGCTTACTTTGGGGCTAGCTCAATCTGTATGAATTGTCCCTTTAAATTTATTTATTAATAAAGAATATTTTTTCTGATTGAAAATGTTATATTATTTAGCTATTTTATAAGAGCAAGTTTAGTGCTGAGTTTCTTGTCAGTTCTTAGTACAAATCAATCTGACAGGATGGTAAGCAATCACCGCTGCCCATGGACATCCACGACTACAAGATCTTGGATGCGTTGCCCACCTCTGAAGGAATGAAAAAGGTAAGACCCGTCCCACCTTTTTCATTCCGGGATGGAAACTGAAAAAGAGTGTAGGAAGCGAGAAGCAAAAGTCCTTCAGGCTCTCTCACTCATCGTACGAAACACAGCGTCATATCACCGCTATTTCACGTCGATATTCTGAGGAGAGCTCCAATGCTTCAGGTGAATTAAATATATATTTTTTTACACTATCTGGGCTCTCACTGGGCTATCATTTCTCTATCGAATTGATTGAATTTTCTTCGTAAATATACGTTTATGTAAAGAATGAAGTGGATAGTGGTAGTAGTAGTGACGACCTCCGTGGCGTAATGGTTACCACGTCAGACCGCCACCCAGGAGGTCCCTCGTTCGAATCCCGAATCATGATGAAAAACGAACTTTTCCCGATTGTCCAGTGTCTTGGATGTTTATCTATGTATGTAATGTATTTGTTATAAAATATAGTATCGTTGAGTTAGTATCCCATAACACAAGTTTTGAACTTACTTTGGGGCTAGCTCAATCTGTGTGATTTGTCTCTATATATTATCTAGACACTTTCAGGGTGCCATCAGCTAGGACAAACATGTTAAAATTTGCGCCTTTGTCACGAGCCATAAAGTTACTAAATGTTTTGTCAAAAGAGGTTGACATATTTCATACCAGCCTAACAAAGGTAATTGAAGTATTACAAAAATATTTAGAAAATTATGAAAATGTAAAAGTTAATTGATTAAATACCTAGTTGTAGCATCGCTTTGGTTTTTAACTGTAAAGGTGTTATAATCTTGTCAAATAAATAAATAAATAAATATTTATATTTATTTAATGAAGTGGTTAGTAAATAGGTTTTATGAAACATATACTATACAATTAATTCATCATTGTGGCACGCACACAACCCGTATATAGAATGTTCCGTTGTCTGTATGCACAGTTGTTTAATATTCAGTTTTGTGAGTCAGAGAAACAATCGGTGTCCCGTTTATGATGTCACTTTACTGTTTTACACCTGGGGGCCTAGTTTTGGTACCTATCCTCGCAAGTTACTTGCGCAAATTAATTGAATACATAGTTTATTCGTTCAGGTACTATCGCCCCGCCAGGTAATGATGTAATGATGTAAACCCTGTTTTTCTTAACTTAACCAATGTAGTAAACAATCTTAGCACGTCTTTTTAACGAAAATAGGCAATTAAAATTATCATTCACACACACCCAAATAATATTAATATAGTTAGAAATGGCATCTAACAGAACACTCTTATTATTCTGGCGATTTATCGATTTTACATATGGATAATTGAATAAAAAGACACGCTAAGATTGTTTACTACATTGGTCAAGTTAAGAAAAACTGGGTTTATATAGTTAGGGACATGAGGACAAGCCCGCACATTCCCACCGCTGTGTCTCCTATGTTAGCTGAAGTGTCAAATATGATGTTATGTTTGAATGGAGGCCATAAAATACTAGATTCTGGGTAAATATAAAAAAACTTAAAACTGAAATAGATATCTTGAGAACCGCTGAACTTCGCCCATACATTGGGGTGGTTAGTTTTGTTGCCTTTCTCCAATAAGCACGTTTCGGATATACGTTGAGTTATAGGTAACCCTTTATATGAGGCAGCTGCAGGAATTCGTAAATTAGGTACCTACTTATAACTTTCGAACTATCGGTAAAGTGTGGTTATTTGGATAACACGGGTTATTTGGTATGAGTAAAAGATTTGGTTATATTTGTATTTTTTATCTGAGAATAGTAAGAATATTTTATTATAGTAACTGGGTCACGGAATAAATTCTTTGACTTAGGAGACTACTCACCCACCTCCTACTTTACGTATACCTATTTTTGATGGTTTCGTGTTGGAACTTGGAACATTAAGCAAATTGATTGTTCTTGACTCTATGTACCTACCTCTCGTAAGTGTGTGGGCGTGACTATTTATTATTCTTACATAATTATTACTTATTTTCCTATTTTAGAAATTAACCTCTATAATTACTGATAATGAAGTAACCTACTTTGGGTTACTTTACTTCACCAAAGTATTATGCAATAAGTGTACAAATTTTATGATAGCAGTGCTATGATATGAAGTCGGTAAAGAATAATTTCAAATCAATGTAAGTATACGAAATATTAAACGCTCTATTTGTATAAAAATCAGTTCAACATGCAACATTGCAGGTAATTTATCAAAGAAAATATTACGCCATCCGCATTATCATACAAAACCTACAAACAAAACCTGATTCTAGTAAACGTCACAATTGACATATGCATTCCCGCGTAATCGCGACCAATCAGAGTCCAGTGTTGCGCGGCAAGCGAGCGCAGGCGCGCGTGTTTTGCTTTCTAAAATATTTTTTTATTACCAGCCAGTGTTCATTCATTGTAGACATAGATTAAAAATATTGTGTTTTTGTTTTTTTAATAAGTGGCATTAGTGTTTGTGCAGCCAAGGAGTATTAATTGCTTTGAAGGTTTGTGAATGTTTTTCTTAGTGTGGCAACTTGTGCAAATAAATTTATTCCGATGTTCTTGCGAAATGTTTTTGTTGTGGTACCAGTCTGGCGCTGGGTGTGGACTAATTGAGACCTTCGCTTTTTGTTAAGTTAATTATATTGGTATTTATGGTTCGATTTGTAGCTACGTTTTTTCAAAATAAAAATTCTTGTTTGTCGTGCTCTAAGCAAATAAACAAAATATTATCCATTTCTATATTATTCTATTGAAATTAATAATTCTTCGTTAAAATATTGACATAACTAAATTTTAATTGATTGCGTTGTAACTTATTCACATTTCGGTAACGAAATTCTCATTACGTTGAGTTAGTAATTACAAGTTTGTTTATAGTATTCCATACCTGATATTAAAGTTTTAAATGTGATGAAACAGTACTTATTATAACATTAAAAAAGAACTAGATTATCATTTACAAACAAACAAAATATAATATTTTTTTGAATTAATATTCTGAATGTCATATTACGTAAGTAAATATTCCCTCAATAAAGACATCAACGCGCTACTGGATGGTACAGTGAGGTGCATGTCGAGTTTTACACTTGCAGGACAATTTGGCTCATAAGACATAGAACTTAAGAATGGCACAAAGTCCAATATGTAAAGGTCGACATGCTCTTGGCTGTACATGCAGTTAAAAACTTATAATTTTTTTCGAAGGTGTATTTTTCATTCTTTGAAGAAGTTTTTTACGCTGTAAAGTTATGTACGTCGTAAATAAGTATAAGTTAACAAGTTATCAGGCCAGCACTAACCCAGCAAACGAACGAGAACCTGTAAATTAAAAGCGAAGACGTGGAAAAATCTTTTTTTTTATTGAATAGAGTAGAATTGATTTTTTTAATATTTTAATTACCTTAGGGTAACGAAATATTTTATGGACCGGGCAGGGTTAGTAAGATAAGTACTCATGAATAAGAAATAAAATATAATAATAGTTTTTTATACAAAAATAATTAAGACATATGTACATATTGATACAATCTTAGATTATAAAATTAATTAAAACTAACCTAACAATAAAAATTAAAACTAAATAAAAACTAAAATTAAGCATTAAAAAGACATGGTCCCTGTGGCAGGGTGCTCAAAATGCTAGCAGCGTTACCTCGCTGAACGGCCATAGATCCGTTGAGCGAAGTAACTGCCAGTCTTTGGGTCACCAGTGGTTTGTCGTTTGTCGCAGCGTTTTTGCGATGTCCCTAAAAAAGGACAACGCACTGGAACCCCACGGACCTAATGTTTCTACACCAAAAGCCACAAAATCGTAGGAGCCAGTCAGCTGCTGATATTTTGAAAGACATATTATATTATGTGAAGCATTAAAATCGCATCGCAAAATAAGTAACTTAATTTTCTCTGCACTTTTTTGCAAAGGAGCAAATTATAGTGGCTACAATTTTATTATAAAGTACCTACAGAGGCACGCGCTCGAGTTACGGGACCACTCTCCGCACGCGAGTTCCCGTTATGTTATGTGATTAAGTTAATCTCATAGTTAAATTAGTGGCCAGTTAGTAAATTAATTGAGAGATTACTTGCCACAATGCCGCATGGAGAGACTTCTTTAATACGATATTTATGCAATTTCCTAACTATGTTTATTATTAATTTCGTTGACTGTTTGTTGGTCCTAATATAAATAATAATTTAATTTAGTAAAATATTATTTATTTATTATTATTATTATTTTCTGATGTAACTGGAAGAGGACACTAACCTCCTGTAACACAGGTATTATATACCTAGCACAGAGGTTAGGGACTTCATTATGAAAGTGTAAACCTTTGTTGTGGAAATAAATAAATTGAAATTGAAAATTGAATTTCACGATTGGGAGTACAATTGGCGGACTTAATACTTAAAGGCATTCTCTACCAGTCAACCATCGGGTAATGCAGAAATATTCTTGGCGGGACAAAAATTGAAAGCAAATATCTTCTATAATACTGGTTACCTAAGAACGAAACCTCCATATAAAATATGGGTATAATTTCCTGATTTTGAAGTGAAAACTTCTTTAGCGGCGCTTGGCACTTTTTTTAGATGGGTAATAAATGTTAAACTCGCGTCAGATCCGTAGCCTGATCGAAAAAGCGTAAGGTTCCCACGGGAACGGGTCCGGAACTTCACGCGGACGAAGTCGCGGTCAAAAAAACTAGTTATATATAATATATGTTACGAACTAGCCATCCGGCTCGAAGGACCAAAGTTACAGGTCTTTTCTGTCCTCTCCTCTTTTATTTATCCTGTTAACCGGTGATAGAAACGGGAATAATGGGTGACCAATTACCAAAGTTACAAATATTATTATCTTAAATAAAATATGTACCCGAAAATAAAACATATTATTTCGTTTTTCTTCTTGACAGGCCTGGTGGTCGAGTGGCTAGCCATGGTCACTTTATCCAAAGGGCCGCGGGTTCGAATTCTGCACAAGACAAACATTTGTGTGCATGAACACGTCTGTTTGCCTTGGTCTGGATGTTATTTTTGTAAATAAGTATTTATTTACAAAAAAAGTATTATTTACCAGTTTATAGCATTTAGCATAGTACAATCTTAGTTACTTAGTTTGGGACTAGATGGCGTTGCGTGATTCGTATAAGAATATTTTATTTATTCTTTCGGGTGCTAACATCAATTGTCAAATGCGGGTTTTAGGACACCTGACTCTCATGAGTTGCATATAATACGAAATAAAAATAAGAGATGATAAATTGACCGGTCATGATTCATTGATGACACTAACCTTGCCATATTAATAAATAATTTATGCATCAAATATCCATTGTTAAAATTATGAATAGTCACCATACCTATTATCTTTAATTATGACTAACTCATCATTTTTAATGACTTTCTTTTTTTTATAGTTTTTATTTTGCTATTTTTTTCTTTGCTTGGTAGAAGCCTCCTTTTGCTCAAATAGTCAGGATATCAGTGAATTTCACACCACTGCTTCTGTAGACTTATTCCCATCTTCCACCCTGGGTTGGAAGTTGGGAATTGTTTGTCCCATCTTCCAACCCATCGCAGGGTGGAAGATGGGAATATATTATCTAAATTATTTTTGTTTCCATCTTCCAACCTGACATAAATCAGGTACAGTCAATAAAATAATCGATCAGTCAGTATGTAATTTTGTATGAAAATGTTAGTATTTCTACAAAAATTTAAGTTGGGAAGTACATTACCCCTGGGCACAGACCCCGGGTAACATATGCTATACATATAACATTTTCAAAAAAGTTAGGGTTTCTTAGTAAAACCCGTACGAAGCCATTACTCCACTAGTCTTTAATATAACATTGGTCCACTGCCTCTTTTCTTACTCTATTTTTCTTATAAGTATGAAAACAATCTTCGTGTTGTGTTATTAAGGATGTAACACGCACACTACGTGGAAACAATAATTACACTTACGTTCATTAAATACAAAGCTAATGTAGTCTCTAGTGATTTACTTTCCAATCATTGTTTTTTTAAAATTAATAACCAACAATTTAATATTTTCTAACATTTTTTCAGTTACTTTGTTAAAGAAAATCATTGCATACGTGTAGGTACTGTAACATATGTAATGTGTTATACATATAAATGTCATGCAATAATGTGACTGAATTCTTTTTGAACTAATCTACGTCCGCGTGAAATGTTCAAATAAGGATAATTCCTTTTTCTGACATGCGATTTTAATAAAATAAAAAAGCCTATTTTCTGCTCCAAGCCCAGCCCGTCGTCGCCTAGCGCGTGCCGCTGCGCCGGCGCCGCCTAGTTTTATATAAAAGAAAAATTATCTTGTCTTGTCTCACTAAAATTATGTACTTGCTTAATAAAAAGCATATATATTATATTCATCTCGTGCACAACTCATTTGAACCCACCTTACCCCAGAATAAAATTGTATCTTTGTATGTTAGTAGAATTAACCAAGAAACACATTTAAAACAACACACATACATATGGAATGAAAATTGACTCATTGCGCCAAAGACATCAAGACATATTATATTAAGTGATTAAAAAACTGAATGTATGCCGTGCGATTTACTTGTGTTGTCGCCGCGCCGCGCGATGGTGGCGCCACTTGCAACTTTAACATTTTAACTTTTAATATGTATTAATTATTGCTAGCATGTATATATTTAAATTATAATTATAAAATAAGTAATTAATAATGAAATTTACAATGTATTGATCAGATCTAATATATTCTTTAGTAAATTGTAACATCACCGGATGTTGACGTCACTTTTATTAATTTAAAATTATATTATATAAATTTAAGGCATATTTAATAAAGTAATAATTAATGTGGCACATATCAGATTATATTACGATTTACTAAGCATAGGTAGTATTTTTCTAAATGTCTGTAACGTTTTAGTTGAATTTGGACGGAAGTACCCCTCTCTAATGATTGTTAAGAGATTATAAATAGGCTCCATTCTTTGTATTGAGTTGAGTTGTCGTTTATACTTTGAACGAGTAACATTAGCTTAGACTTTCATATATATTAAAGTGTAAAGTGTTATAAGTGTAAAGTGTATAACAGAAAAGTATAATTCATTTATTTACTGTATATGTGACTGATTTTAATTATGATTAAACTGTGGTAATAATTTCTACGTTTTATTTAGAGCCTTTTACATCAGAAGTGGGATATCGAAAAACACGCCCAATGCCGCGAGGTCGAAAAAGAACGCGAAAGGAGCGCAGTAGGCGACGGCGGTATTCTACGAGCTCCAGCTCCTCGACGAGCTCCAGTTCGAGCAGCTCCGATGAATGCAGCCGCAGGAAATCGAGACGCACCAGGCGTGCGTCTCCCGCAGTAAGCCAAAATATTATCCTCTCGTCAGTTATTCCTGAATTTGATCCTTTAGTTGATGATATTCGAATGTGGATTAATGTTGTAGAAGCAAATGCTCGAGCTTTTAACTGGTCTGATCGTGTTTTACAATACCAAGCGTTACAAAAATTGCGTAATACTGCTAAAACGTGGTATGACTCTTTTCAAAAAAACACGACACGTTGGACTACTTATAAATGGAATGATTGGCGAAATACATTGGTAGACACATTTCAAATAAAACGCAATATGTATAATTTATTAAAGGAATTGATTCAAACAAAACCTATAGATGGCCAATCTTTATACGAATTTTATTTTCAACAAAAAAGTAAAATTGACAAATTAAGATTATCTTTTTCTGATCAAGATATTATTTCTGTTATTGTTGGATCCATTGGAGATAAAAATATTAGTACAGCGGCAGATGCCGGTAATTTTACTTATTGCGATGACTTAGCTTCCTTTTTGCATGGAAAATATCATACAGAACCTGAACAAAAACATAGTCATAAACAAAGCCATTTGCAGAATAAAACTCGCTTTCCTTATAGTAATGCAGATAAAAAACCAGATTTTCCTAATATACCATTAACTAGTGCAAATATTACGTGTTTCCGGTGTGGTGAATCAGGCCATAAAAAGCCAAACTGCTCTCAAAAGGATAACGTAAAATGTAATTCTTGCAATAAATTTGGTCATCTGGAACTTGCATGTAGATTCAAAACTAAAACGGCTAAGCTAGAAAAAAAAGATGAGGTTAAATTAATTGTAGACCCAACATCAAAAGACAAGTTTTTTAAAGATGTTTATATAAATGGATATAAGCAACACGCCTTCATTGATATGGGGAGTAGTTGTTCTCTAATCACGAGTGATTTGGCTTGCAATTTAAACCTTGTACCATTTCAACTAGAAACACCTGTTGTATTGACTGGCTTTAAAGTTAATTCTTGTGCTCAAGTTACTGAAGGTATAAAAATAAACCTCAAGGTTGATACGGCAGAACTCAGTATTATATTGTACATATTTAACGAACTCTCTGGTTGTCCGATCTTAATAGGTAGAAATTTCACGGAGGATAAGGGAATTATGTATACGCGGATAGGGAATAGCTTATCATTTCATACATTAAACAAAGAACAGGTCACTTTAATAGACTCCTCTAAATACCATTTAGATTCAGCAAATCACATTCCCCTGTTAAATGAACTGTTTAAAAAATACCCTCGTGTAGTATCGACTGACTTACAAACTTTAGGACAAACTTCATGTATTCAATTAGACATTGAGTTAACTAGTAGTAAACCAGTGTGTCATCGACCATATCGAATGTCAGAATCTGAAAAGGCAACAACCCGAGACATAATCGATGACCTTTTAAAAAATGATATTATTCAAGAAAGTAATTCCCCTTACGCAAGTCCAATGCTGTTAGTTAATAAGCCATCTGGTGAAAAACGCATGTGTGTAGATTACCGATCTCTTAATAAAATTACAGTAAAAGAAAAATATCCCATGCCTCGTGTCGAGGATCTTATAGACAAATTAGCTGGTTTTCAATGTTATACATCTCTAGACCTGAAAAGTGGCTACCACCAAATTAATGTTTCTAAAGAGTCTATACCAAAAACTGCATTTATGACCCCTGAGGGCCACTATGAATTTAAAAGAATGCCCTTTGGTCTCTGCAATGCGCCATCCGTTTTTCAAAAACTTATGAATACTGTATTAGGTAAACTACGTTTTGATAAAGTAATTTGCTATATGGATGACCTTTTAATCGCTACAAATACAATAGAGGAGAACGTTGAACATTTAGATGAACTATTAAAAGTCTTACAGAATAATGGATTAACCATTAATCTGGATAAATGCCACTTCTTTCAGAGCTCTGTCAGTTTTTTGGGATATCATATTTCCAAGGACGGTGTTCGTCCTGGTAAAAAGAAATTAAAAGCTGTAGAAAATTACCCTGAGCCTAAAAATGTGCATCAGGTAAGGCAATTTCTAGGCCTTATTAATTATTTTCGTAAATTTATAAAAAATTGTGCACTCATAGCAAAACCGCTGACAGAGCTCTTAAAAAAGGACATGGAATGGATCTGGGATTTAAAACAAATTGATGCTTTTAATAAATTAAAAAATGAATTACTAAATAATGCTTTATTAACTATTTTTGATCCAAAATTGCCCACTATTTTGTACACTGATGCCAGTCGAGATGGGGTTGGTTGTATTTTAACACAAGTGACCAATGAGGGAGAAAAGCCAATACATTTCTATAGCCGGCAGACCTCTAATGAGGAAAAACGATACCACTCGTTTGAGCTGGAATTTTTGGCAATAGTGGTCGCCTTACAAAAATTTCGTCACTATTTATTAGGTTCCCTATTTAAAATCTACACCGATTGTAACGCTGTTAAATATACAATTAATAAACAAGAAATTAATTCTAGGATAGGTCGGTGGGTGTTATTAACACAAGAATTTACTTTTGAAATCGCACATAGACCAGGTACACAGATGCAACATGTGGACGCCTTGAGTAGGAATCCTATTGTTAATGATTCTAGTCCCATATGCATTGAAAGTGTCTTGGCTATTACAGAGGGTGATTGGTTGTTATCGGTACAATTACAAGATCCAAAAATTTGCGCAATTAGAGAGTTATTAGAATCAGGTGAGGCCGAGCTTAATAAAAAAGTATTTAATGATTACGAATTACTTGGTAACAAAGTATATCGTAGGACTGAATACGGTAGGCGATGGTTGGTTCCAAAAAGTTGTGTTTGGCAAATAATTAAATCAAATCATGATGACCTAGGCCACTTTGCTGTGGATAAAACAATAGAAAGAATAAAGTCGCATTATTGGTTCCCAAAAATTAAAAAAGTAGTGTCTAAGTATATAAAAAATTGTCTAAATTGTATCTATTATAAAAATGTCCATGGCAAAAAGGAAGGAATGCTATTTCCTATTCCTAAATATGCCAAACCTTTTCACACTTTGCATATAGACCACCTTGGCCCATTTGTTAAAACTACACGTAAAAACACTTATCTGCTAGTTACAGTAGATTCTTTCACAAAATTTGTGTTTATATCGGCAGTTCAAAATACAAAAACTAAGTTTGTAATTAACGAATTAGATAAAATATTTAACGTTTTCGGTAATCCTAGACGCATCATTTGCGATGCAGGTAGTTCATTCACTTCAAAATTATTTATTAAATACTGCCAAGACAAAAACATACGACGACGTGTCATTGCAACTGCTGTGCCTCGGTCAAATGGTCAAGTAGAACGCTATAATCGCACCATACTTGATGCGCTAAGGACCATGGGTGCCAATACTGACAACAATAAATGGGATATTCATATTGGAAATATCCAAAAAGGCATTAACAGCACCATTAACAAGACTACTTCAGCTATTCCCAGTGAAGTTTTCTTTGGGTATCGACTACTGACAGACTCGGATAAATTGACAAATGATGACGATGAACCTATAGATGTGACATCACTAAGGAATAAAATTAGCGACCGAATTCAAGTCAACGCCGACAAACAGAAGCAGCTGTTTGATGCTAAACGAAAGCCTGCACGGATTTACGATGTCAATGATTTAGTCGTAGTGAGAATTCCTAGTCAATCGAACGATGGACAAAGCACTAAACTATTACCTTTGTTTAAAGGACCTTTTCAGATAACTGAAGTTTTAGGTCACGATCGGTACAAGATTAAGGATATGCGAGGCGCTGAAAGGTCCAGCAAACGGTACGAGGGAACTACATGTGCCGAGAATATGAAGCCGTGGATCAAAGTGGCTGATTGGGTAGACGAGAACGAATGATGGCCAGTAATGTTGTCAGGTATAAATACTAATGATTGACTTGGTTTCAGATATAAGTTGCTCATAATACTCTGCTTATTTTGCTTTTGTTGTTGACTGTGTCTAGTGCATTTACTTCGAACCAATATATTAATATCCAGTTAATAGATATTACATATTTGTAACAGCATTTGTTCTTGTAAAATAAATCTGTTACAAAAGTTAGGAAATATAGCGATATGCAACTAGGGATCTGTGGCATCGCCTAGGGAAAGCTATAAGTACTAACTGTAACTGGCCGCTGATGGAATAGTTACCAAAGTCTGGATATCATTATATTGAGTGTCGAGGAGTACCCCAGTTATTGGTCACTGACTAAAACAGAACAATTAATACATTTATTTTTGTTTGTGTTCTCAGCAAATGCACCAGACTTGGACGCTGTCCGGGGACGAACGCGTAAGCAGGACGGCCGAATGTTGTCGCCGCGCCGCGCGATGGTGGCGCCACTTGCAACTTTAACATTTTAACTTTTAATATGTATTAATTATTGCTAGCATGTATATATTTAAATTATAATTATAAAATAAGTAATTAATAATGAAATTTACAATGTATTGATCAGATCTAATATATTCTTTAGTAAATTGTAACATCACCGGATGTTGACGTCACTTTTATTAATTTAAAATTATATTATATAAATTTAAGGCATATTTAATAAAGTAATAATTAATGTGGCACATATCAGATTATATTACGATTTACTAAGCATAGGTAGTATTTTTCTAAATGTCTGTAACGTTTTAGTTGAATTTGGACGGAAGTACCCCTCTCTAATGATTGTTAAGAGATTATAAATAGGCTCCATTCTTTGTATTGAGTTGAGTTGTCGTTTATACTTTGAACGAGTAACATTAGCTTAGACTTTCATATATATTAAAGTGTAAAGTGTTATAAGTGTAAAGTGTATAACAGAAAAGTATAATTCATTTATTTACTGTATATGTGACTGATTTTAATTATGATTAAACTGTGGTAATAATTTCTACGTTTTATTTAGAGCCTTTTACACTTGTTCTTGAATCTTGGTAGGAATCACATTTGGAATCCCAAACAAAGCGTTACATGCTTTATAACTGTTTCATAAATACCCGTAAATAAGACGCCCACTAACAACACAGTTATATTTTAATATATTAGAATACTATGAATTATTAACAGGATATATAGAAAACCATTCACAAATGCGTAGTATTCGGTATGCAAATTATGTTGACTCACTCGAATGTAATGTTGTAACTTGTGACTAACTCGTTTGTAAATAAACGGAATTTTCTCTGTAAAATCATGTACATTTACTTACTTATTTACTAGCGAAACCAGCGCAACTTCGTTTGCGTGTATCCTGCTTTCCCGTGGGAATTTAGGAAAACTCTTATCGGATGCGTATAAGCAACTTATATGTAAATAAATACAAAAAAAACCCACCTCTCACGAGCAAAGTGTCAGGTCACGAAACGTAAAACCGATACTTCGGCCGTAGTATCGGAAGAATTTTAACCACGAAATACAAGTACTTCATGGTCATTTTAGTGTTCGTTGAATTATAACCATAAAATACATTGTATTTCATGGTTAAAATTTACGTTTCGAAGTAGCCCTCCAGGTCTCCACGATCAGCGATTTAGGCTGTGTCATCTTGAGCACGGTTTTAAATCCGTGCGCTCAAACAGACGTTTTATTGTTTACTAGCTTTTTTCCCGCGACTTCGTTGGCGTGAAGTCCGGCCCCCTTCCCTTGGGAATCACATTGAATTTCTGGAAAAGCTATAGCCTATGTCACTCCCTGATAATGTAGCTTTATACTGGTGAAAGAATTTTTAAAATCGGTCCAGTAGTTTCGGAGCCCATTCAATGCAAACAAACAAACAAACAATCAAATCTTTCCTCTTTATAATATTTGTATAGATTCACAAAGTTTATTTCATAAAATTGGATGCGATATGGTTACTCCACCATGAAAATAACTGTGTTAATAGCAATGTGGGCGTTCTTATCGATTTTGTGTTTTTACCCTGTATTGTAAACCATATTTTTACATATACAAAAATATATATAGTCTTAGAGTGTTTGGTTACATGGTTCGGGATCTCTTCGGTTAAGTTGTGCAGCCAGGAGCACTTTACATTTGCAGTACAATTTTGGCTCTTATAACATAGAACTTAAGAATGCTCTTGCCTGTACTTCAGTGTAGTCATAATTTATTGAACCAAAGTATACCTATATAATAAATGATATGTTATTTCATTTTTTTATCTAGTGTATAGTATATAAGTAATGATGATTTGGCTTATAGATAACATTTTCACGTCATTTCGGGAATCGAGTATTAGCACAGAATAATAAATAGTACTACGTCGTATTAGGCTGCTTGTCCACCGCCACCGTCACCGAGACGTCGTCGTCACCGTGAACGAGATTGAAGTTGACGTGACGGCGATCGTTTGTCCACTGCGACGATCGATCTCTCCGTGACGTCAATTTCATCTCGGCCAGAAATAATCTCGTTCTCGGTGACGTCCCGGTGACGGTGGCGGTGGTCAAACGGACTGTAAATATTTTTAGACCTTGCTTAACTTGTGTGTTCGTTTTTGACAGCGACGTCATCGAGTTCCTTGGTTACTTTATATTTTTTTATCAGGCATGCGCTGTAGAAGTGAAATGTCTAATAAAACATCCGTTTGCTGGCCTTATGTTTACGACATGACTAAGATTAAGTTGATACAAAATAAGTATTTAGTTACATGAGTTACATAGTTGTTTGCTAACCCATGTTACAATCCGTTCGGACTAGAAACGGGATTCGCTAAGTGTTTCACCTGATAGCTAAATTCCATTCCAAGTCTCTGAACTGTAACTGACGCTTCCATATTCCTCTACTTGTGAATAACTTGTTGCTAATGTTTATAGGCGGTGTAAATAAAAAAGAGGCCGTAACTGGTTTTCTTTCGCCACATACAATAGACAAACAAGCAAGCGGGCCACCTGATGGAAAGCGGTTACCGCCGCCTATGGACATCAGTAACACCAGGGGCTCTACCAATGCGTTGTTCACCAAGGACGTTGGAGGAAGGGAAGGGAAAGAGGGGATAGGGAAGGCGTTGGGCTTCCGGACCTCTCACTCACCGAACGAAACGCACTGCTGCTACATGTCGATATTCTGTGAGAGGGTGGTACTTCCCCGGTCGAGCTAGTCCATTTCATAATAATTTCTCTATCACTCCAAAAATTTATTTAACTGGTGGCCACTCCAAAAATTTATTTATTTTGCTTGTCTCCGAAATGGTGGTAGGTTATAAAATTGTTTACATAATATTAATTGAATTATAAAAGTTGTAAATGACCAGAGAAAGTGCATCTAAGCGCTTATAAATATTTTTTTGAGTTTGAGTTTGGTTGTAACCATTCCATTAACCCAATTTGCTTGTTTGCCTGTTAAACGACACAAAAAAGTAATACAATAACCATAGTTAAGCATTCAAACCACGTTTGCCTTTAGGGACGAGTTCTATGACCCGTTTCAATTTCAAATCACGTAGCAAACCGTATAGCACTTCGACGGACGGAAGGTAACAGTATCACAGTAATATGTGTCCTATTTTACATGGAATTAGGTTAGTTTTTCAGTTTAATATGGTATAGTTTAAGATTATCGGTTAACGCTCTTTGAAATGATAAGGTGTGATAGCAGTGTTTTGTTTTATCCTAAACGATTGTAAGGACTGGTTTTAACGGTTTTTTGGAAGTGAAAAGTTCTTAGCGGCCAGAGCTTGGCACTTTTTTCAGATGGGTAAAAATTTTAAACTCGCGTCTTCCGGCACTCCTGGAGTGCAAACCGTCCTTTCTTTTAGTTTTCGCCGAGTATTTGTTGTTCCTCCCTCGTTGCGGGTGTAAAAACGATTAGACAAGTTAAGCAACAACAACCTCAGACAGTACTTAGATGGGCTTAAGAAAATACGAGGTCCTTCAGCGAAAACCGCATGAAATTCCGTTCAGTATTTTCGAAGATTAGCCATAGCAACTGCAACGGACGGCAGACAAACAAAATATTTTTAGAGTCGTTTTGTGTTATTATTAGTTTTCATAATTACTAAGAGAACTAACTAATTATTAAGAGAATACTCTTATGTGTACCTACATATATCGATTTCTTTTAAAAAAACTAGGTAAGCTTTTGTTACAAAAAACTCATCTGTATAAACACCCAGTATGGGATCACCTTAATTGATACTTGCATTTTGGAGAATTAGATTAGGTCAACCTGTACCTCCATATTGGTTTCGATAAAATGGCTACAGATATTTTATGTCACGAAGAGCATTTGGTTATAATGTTGTAACGTTCACATACACATTATTGTAGTGTGCGTAACTTCGGAAAACGCTCGTAAAATCGCTCACGCACACATTAATAATGTGCATGTGTACGCCGTACAACATTGGCCGAACGTTCTTCGTGAAATAGAATATTCTGTAATAAAATTTAAATAATATTGCACAGCACGTTCATATAACCGTATTTAAATGGCGGATATCCTTGCATTATCAAATTATATGTTGTTAGTTTGATAGGTTTCATTTACTGAAATTATATCCTGAGACAAATAGCGCCATCTAGTTTTTAATTAAGTGAAACTTACCTTGTAATTAATAACCCGTGGGGTTCCAGTGCGTTGTCCTTTTCTAAGGACATCGCAAAAAGGCTGCGAAAAACCACTGGTGACCCAAAGGCTGGCAGTTACTTCGCTCAACGGATATATCTATCGCCGTTCAGCGAGGTAACGCTGCTGCTAGCATTTTGGGCAGACATGGACAAGACATGGTCCCTGTGGCAGGGTGCCACAGGGACCATGTCTTTTTAATGCTTAATTTTAGTTTTTATTGTTAGTTTAGTTTTTAATTTTTATTGTTAGTTTAGTTTTAATTAATTTAATTTAATTTCATGTTATTTAGGCATGCATTTTATTCTTTCAATATATTTTATTTTAAATATAACCCTGTAATTATTTCACAAGATGCAAGAAATATGATTAATTTCTTACCTAAAATTAATAGCATACATCAAGGTACATTACATGTACCTCGATGTTTTTGGTTATGGGATATTATTTATATTTTTTTTCCCAAGGGGGGAATACTATGGGATCTTATTATAATCACAGTGTTTAACTACCTTTACTGGCAGACGTGCTATGCTGACTAGGCAATATAATTTCCGTCAACCTAGGGGTAATTCAGCGACTGACACCACGAGGGATTGGAACCATGGTGTCAGTCGCGGAAGGACCGGGGTCTGCCAGTAAAGGTAGTTATACACTATGATTATTATAAGATCCCATATTGGTTAACCATTTGCTGATCAGGCTAGGCTAGGTACTCTGAAATGAAATCGCACTTTCAATTCTGTATAATTTCAATCTAATTAGTATCCTTGAAATTTTTATTTACAAACTAGAGTCCTCATTTGGTTTGAGGCAGCAAGGGATACGTAGGTGCTCGATAGTTAGCGTATATTCCGATTTCATCTAGTTAAGTATCTATTTTTTTTTTTTTATACCACACAGGTGTCAAACAAGCATACGGTCGGCCTGATGGTAAGCCGTCACCGTAGCCTATAGACGTAAGCAATACCGGGGGTATCACTCACGCGTTGCCAACTCTCCCAACCCCCCCAAATGGAGCCTCACCGTAGGAACACAACATGGCCGAGACCAATGCTATTTGGCTACGATCTTCTGTAAGGTGGAGGTCCTTCCCCACACGGGCTGCTCCGATTTGAGCGGATTATCCGCTGTGCCCTACCTCTCTTAAATTTAGTTAGATCTGTAGTCTGCCTCCTGACACTGGTTGGTAATATTGTTCCTACTTTAACATAATAATCCAATGCCGATCGAGTGGAATCTTTTTCAAGAGTATTAGTATTACCCCTATACGTTTATAAATACGACTGTTAAATATTTAAATATACGACGTAAATGTTTTAAATAAACTTGAATACAAAGTTATATCATTACAGCCACAGGGCCATCTCGGACGTTCTCAAATTATACAGATAAACGATCTTTTACGGATATTATTTTGTAATAACACTTTATGACTTCATAAACGACTAGCCAATGCCCCCCGGCTACGCTTACCCCTGATTTTCTTGTAGTACACAACACGACACGACAAAAGGCGATGAATAGTTTAAAACAGTATTCTACAGAATATTAATAAATGAAAATTTTTCCTCCTCTCCTAGGTGGTTCATTCAAACATTTTTTTTTCACTCGCCACCATTTGGTCTCACAGTATGCTGGGCTTAACCTGAATGCGTTATGGGTACCCAGGCAACGGATATTAATTGTAAATGATATACTTAAGCTTACATAGAAAACAACCAGATTCGAGACAAACATCACTTATAACATAAATGTTTGCCCCTGTCGGAAATCGAACCCTCGCCCTCTGATGCCGAAGTTAGGGTCACCATCAACGTAAAACCACGCAACAACTTTACTGTCGTTTATAAAAATTTTGTATTTTAAAAAAATTGCAGTGGACGTGAATTTTTCATTGTCCTAGAATACGGGACGGGAAATGGTTTCATTTAAAAATATTTAATTGGAATGCTTAGTTGACCTGTTGAACAACTATTAAACAAAATCATACTGTAATGTTCTTTCATTTCTAAATCTACCTAATTAATTCCCCTTGTTAATCAAGTTATATAATTAGTTACACAATTTTAGTTGCTGCGTCATAATTAAATCATAGCGCAATTAATCTTAGTGTTAATTTCGTAATTACTAAAACTACGCGTGAAATTTATGCAAGCACCATGAATAGATAGCTATTTAATTAACACTGTATTTTTTAAACTAAATTAATAATAAAAATTCCGTCTTTTTTATACTTCGTGCCACTTAAGTGGTAAAAAAAACAAGCATATGGCCCGCCTGATGATAAGCATCACCGTAGCCTATAGACGCTTGCAATACCGGGGGTATCACTCACACGTTGCCAACCCTTCTCAACCCCCCCAAGTGGAGCTCTGGAGACCTTACTCACCGTAGGAGCACAGCATGGCCGAGACCAATGCTATTTGGCTACGGTCTTCTGTAAGGTGGAGGTCCTTCCCCAGACGGGCTGCTCCGATTTGAGCGGATTATCCGCTGTGCCCTACCTCTCTTAAAGCGTCTGGCAGTGATGTTACGATATGCTGTCAGGTCAAGCTTGAAAAATCTAATCTATCTAGCGGCACTGCGCCGCCACAGTCGACAACTACGGTCACAACTACTGTCACTGCCTACTACGGGAATGTTTATCCGTTGCTTCTATATGGTATAATATTTTGGGGAAACTCTGTAGATGCATCCAAAACATTCATCCTACAAAAAAGGTGTCTTAGGATTATGTACAGTATGCGCAGTGACGAATCACTTAGAACAGTCTTTAAAGACAAAGGTTTTCTGACACTCACTGCTCTGTACATTCTGGAGATCTGTGTCTTTGTGAGGACCCATATGACAGAATTCATAAAGGTGTCAGATGTTCACTCCAGAAATGTTAGAGATAAAAACCGTCTTATTCTTCCCAACATACACTGCCGAATATATGATAAGAGTACATATGTGAGTGCCATTCGTATTTATAACAGAATTCCTAATTCAATAAAAGTAGTTAATAATAATCAATTTAAAATTGTATTAAAAAAATGGCTAATTAATAATGTATTTTATGATCTTAAGGAATTTTTTAATGAAAACTGATAAAATTGAATGAAATGAAATGTGATGAGCTTTGAAATTTAATTTATATGTGTAAATAAGTATTGATCCACCTAATTATTATAATTATTTAATATTCAATTATGTTAAGGTAGATTTTAAGGTTTTATTGTATGCCTGACTATAAGGTACAAACTGTTTCTTATTTCCCAATGTTTACCATCTTGTGATTCCAGTTTGACAATAAATAATTCTGATTCTGATTCTGAACAAGATCCTTTTCTCAGAGCGTTTCAGGACATTTTCGAACCCTTGTAATTTTGTTGTGGGTAAATCTAGGACCTTGAAATTTGAGTGTTAAGGAGAACCGGGAGAACGTATACCATATGGTTATGGTTAGTATAGTTTACCAGCTATCTGCAAGCAAAGTTCTGAAATTTTGACATTCACACAGTCACCGATCATCAAAATTCTAAGGTACTTTAGCCGAAAATCGAGTACTTACCTACATCATACATGTATCCTTACTCGATGTAGCAGACATACAAAACGTTTTTTATTTGTTATCGAAGGCTACACACCTTATTATAAGTGTTGTTGCTGGAAAAACTGGCGTGTTTTATGCATTTTTAACATGCACAACAACTTAATCGCGCTCCTCAATTATTTTTATTGCAATCTGAATACTACTACTTGTATCGATAAAGAAATTATATTCATAATACGCGGAAGGATGTTATAACTTATTAAATAACAGCAATAACGTATTGTAACGTTTCACGTCACGGATCATCTCAGCTATTAAATAAGGGGGCGGAACGCATTTTAAATGTTAGTTTCTGTAACACTCTATATTTTGCATTTCATTGATTATTATGTTTATTAAATCTATTATTAATTCATGTTATTAATTATTTTTAAATTAATTTTCTAATTGTTATTTTCTATTGTACAGTGATTTGTATTTACTGTAATGTTGTAGGTAGGTACAATTGAAATTTAACAAATAAATATTTGTTTTATAGTTTACTAACGGCCCGCCAGGGTTTTTATTAGTAAGGATCTCAATAAAAAAAAAAATGATAACCACTGGAGATAGCTTCTCAACAATTAAATTATTTTTCAAATCCGTCCGTCAGTAGTTTCGGACCCTTTTTCCAGAGCCGTAGTTTTTTAGCGATGTCTATAAAAAGTTCATGCACTGGGACCCCACGTGCCTATTTTTCTACGCCAAAAGCCATAAAATAATAAGAGCCGGTTAGTTGTAAGTTTCCAATGGTTGACTGGTAGATAAAGCAATTTACCATTTAGTCCTCCATAATGGAATGGAATTGACACAAATAATGATACTGTACATTATTTGTGTCAATTCCATTCCACTTCCCACTAATATTATAAAGGCGAAAATTTGTAAGTATATTTATTTTGTTACTTCTTCACGCTCAAATGGCTGGGCCAATATTTATGATACCGATTTGGTATGCAGGTAGCTGATACCTTGGATTAACACATAGGGTACTTTTTATCCCGAATAGTACGCGATTCCCGTAGGATTTTGTCAAAAGTCTGATAGTCAATGGCACTTTATAAAGCAGATGGCGCTGCTGTATATATATACATGCATAGATTTATTATATACTAACGTTAGATTGGCAATGCAAAAGAAATAGAGCATAGCATACGCGTTTGTTAGAGCGAGATAGATAGGCGAGACCATTCTTTCTATACACGCTATCGGCCTGTATCGGCCTGACGTCAGTCGTGTTAAAAACAAATTCCACTTATTTTTACAAAATTTTCGGTTTTTAAGTGTAGTTTTGGTGTTAATTAGACGTGATTAAATATGGTTTTTTTAAGTGTAGTTTTGGTGTTAATTAGACGTGATTAAATATGGTTACCTATGCAGTTCCTGGATGTAACTCAAACAAAAAGGAAAATCCACAAAATTATATCTTGCTTGCACACATGTACATTACACGCACACTAGTGTATTTTGTTTTTGGTCTCGCCTTAATCAAACCATTGCCGATCTGTATAGATAATATATACTATCGTATGATAGTGTATACTATCATACGATAGTATATATTAATATATGTATCATATATTAAATCTATGAATACACGTAAAAAAGTTGCGCGGGTTTCGCTAGCAAGTTAAATAAACTTTCAATAACATTCTCCTCTGTAGGAATAGATCCCTACAATTAACATGCAACTGTAATATTGTTGTGTAAGTGCGGTTACGTTACGTTCAACATCTAACAATTTAATCTTTCAATACAATTTCTCGGTGCACACAGCCTTGGATAACCGGAAATTAAATAATTTTTGCAACTCAAAATTATTTAATAAATGATAATAAACGAAATAAGCTCTAGGATTAGTGGTTTTCAATTATGTGATGTGTCTTACAGTAAACAGTCATATTATGTATGTATGTACCTGCTAGTGCACCTAAAATTTAATTCAGAAGAACTTTTCGTGAATGGCTTCTCAAAAATACATTTTATTCGGGGGATGAATGTTTGAAAAACAAAATTTTCAATATTTTTGCGAATACTCGAAGATGTGTTTGAGGCTGCGCAGATTTTAATAATAATTTGGTTTGGTTTGGTTAGCATAAGTAATGAGATGATAGCAGTCAATTATGATGATAAAATAATTAAGGAATAGGGAAGAAGTAGTTCCATTAACAACATTTAATAATATATAAGGTTCAATGAACTAAATAAAAGACTTTCCCTGAGAAAAGCGAATCAAATTGATCTACACGGTAGTTGTCAGGCTGTCTTGTACGTGCCGTGTGTACGAGACGCAACTTTTATGGAGTTTTTCGAATTTACATAGGTGTTAGTTAGTTTAGAAGATTTTTTATTATTAGTAATTTTATTTTGTACTAGCTGTGCCCGCGGCTTCGCTCGCGTGGAATTGGACTTGTGACTAATTAAGTAGTATAGACGGATTTAACAGTCTCCTATTATTGTAGTTTTCCCCGAGACGTCAGTGTTCTTCATTGCTCATTGTCTATTTGCTCGCCGCTGTTAATCTTGGCTACCTACTGTGTACAAAATCCTGTTGTTTTATTATTTTAATAGCTGTTACCCGCGGCTCCACCAGCGTGGTCAAGCGAAAATGCCGATAATTTCGTTCCCGTGGGAATTTAAAAAAAACCCGACTTTATCCTTGTCAACATCATAAAGGGAATCTCTAGAAAAAAAAACAGCTTTTCAGGTCAAGCGCTTCCGATAATTCACGCGTAGTCTAATTATTCCGAATCCTGTGGGAATAAAAAAAAAATCCCGTCTTTATCCTTGTCTAAGTACTTTATAAAGGGAAGCTTAATACAAAATCTAGGCGTTCTAGGTTGAGCGCCCACAATAACACACGTGCAGTCCTATTTGTCCCGTTCCCGTGGGAATTAAAAAAATCCCGTGTTCATCCTTGTCAACATCATAAAAGGAACCTCTATACAAAATTTCAGCTTTCTAGGTTGAGCGCCTGCGATAATACACTTGCAGTCCTATTACTCCCTTTCCCGTGGGAATTTCGTAAAACTCCGTCTTTATCCTTGTCAACATTATAAAGGAAACCTCTAGGTATACGAAATTTCAGCTTTCTAGGTTGAGCGCCTGCGATAATACACTTGCAGTCTTATTACTCCCTTTCCCGTGGGAATTTAAAAAAATCCTTTCTTAGTGAGCACCTACGCCCCAAAAAGAATGGTCCCCGTCCACTCGGCGATCGCACCCACTGTGCCGACCGCCAGCCAACGGCCACACCACACTTATTCAGCGTGGCGCGGCCGTCAGCTCCGCTCGTGATTTTTATAGAGGTTGTCTTCCTCGCGGCCCGGGCGGTTAAGCCAAGGCCCCCGGCCCGTGGGTGGAGGACCCACGGCCCGTTTAACCCCCTAAGGGATGATTTTTGAGAAAAATATTTTACTCGTGTTTCATGCGTTTCAATAAAGAACCTTAATGCTGAATTTCATTCGAATAACTTCAAAAACGGCAAAGTATCATACTAACTTTGCACCCCCGTTTAACCCCCTAAGGTATGATTTTTGAGAAAAATATTTTACTCGTGTTTCATGCCTTTCAATAAAGAACCTTTATGCTGAATTTCATTTGAATAACTTCAAAAACGGCAAAGTTTCATACTAACTTTGCGCCCCCGCTTAACCCCCTAAGGGATGTTTTTTGAGAAAAATATTTTACTCGTGTTTCATACCTTTCAATAAAGAACCTTAATGCTGAATTTCATTCGAATAACTTCAAAAAACGGCAAAGTTTCATACTAACTTTGCACCCCCGTTTTACCCCCTTAGGGGATTAATTTCCAAAAATCCTTTCTTAGTGAGCACCTACGCACCAAAAGGAACCCCCATGCAAAATTTGGGACTCCTGGCACTTGTAGTTTCGGAGATTTCGTGATGAATCAGTCAGTGATTTTCTCTTTTATATATCTGCACAGTGCCATCTAGTTAATTTTTGAGGAACTAAATTTCAAAATGGTCAGCTCAAGTAAATAAAAAACTTTCATACACAGTGCTATTGAATATTATAAAATGGTCGTAATCAGGGGTCGGGCGATTCCGACTCTGCACAGTGACAATTTTAAAATTCTTTGGTTGTTGAAAATTTAAATGAGTGTAACTTCTTCTTTTTCTTCTCCTGACATCCGGTCCGGTCCGGTTCGGTCCGGTCCGGTCCGGTCCAGTCTGTTGTCGGTAGGTATGGTGTACCAAGTCTCAAGTTTGTAAGTGCGAGAATTTTTTTTTTCTCACATTGACAGGGAGGAGACCTTTAAATGAACATAACTTATTTTTCTGACATCCGATTTAAATGAAACAAAGCCTATATTCTGCTCCAAGCCGAGCTCTATCTTCCTGTGAAAACTGCATTAAAATCCGTTCAGTAACTTAGAAGATGTGCGCGTTCAAACAGACAGACAGACAGACAGACAGATAGACAGACAGACAAAAAAATAAAAAAAAATTTTTTTCGCTTTTATTACCTTTCTCTAGCTGTTCTCTCTCCATTTTTGCCAAATATGTTCAATGTACAGACATATCGGGGTCTACTGTTTTATTATATGTATAGATAATCCTGTCTCTCAATATATCTATTCTATATTATGTCACTGATCTGTAAAATAGATTCTTTAGAAATCTAATTGAGGCACAAAATAACCATTGGTATAGTATAGGTTCTGAACTCACCCCAAAACCATTTCAAACTCACTACAAAACCATTCCTAACTAACACCAAAAGCATTGCTAACTCACCCCAAAACCATTTCTAACTCATCCCAAAACCATTCCAAACTCATTTAATGACAATTATCTGGTTGTGCCATAGTTGTGCCAACAGGATTTTTTTTCCGAATTGTTCCTGTTGGACTAACTAGTTGGTACAATTTTAGTTGTGCCAAAATTAGTTGTACGTAGCAGTTGGTCCAACAGAAAACTGTGAGTTGAGGCGTCAGTTCTCTGCAACTTTATACCTTTTCCGTTCTTCGTAGGGCACGCTAAGTCATCTATCCCGGCTGTAATCGATGTATGACCGGGTTGAAAACACTGACCTCTGCTAATACGCATTGGAGCAGCGTGGCAAAGTACGCTCTAATCCCCTTCGATTGAAGGGAGAACCGTATCCTTGCAGTGTGATCATCATCATCTCAGCCACAAGAAGTCCACTGCTGGACATAGGCCTCCCCCAAACGCTTGATTGCAGTAGGATGATTATGCATATGGATGGACACATCTCAGTAACGAATACAGAGACAGTGTTGATTTGTTTGCTGGTGGAAAATCACCAAAAAATCATGTAGTTATGATGAACAGGCAGACAAAAGAATCGTTATTTACTGTATTGATGATAATCAATGTCACCAAGTGTGACAAATCCCGTAATTACCATTATCAACTGAACAATAGGTCACTTAGATTTATTTTACTGTGTGGATACAAAATTTGGAATGTTGACGGGGCGTTACAAACGAAGTTTTAAAAAAACTAAGTGAAATAGATTTGTACTCTAACAAAATATTTAGTAAAGTATAAAATTTAAGGGTACGATTATGCAGAATTGGAATTAAAATTGCAACTAGACTCAAGATCCTTACATGTTTGTTTTAGTGCGACACACAGCGACGCCATCGAGCTCCTCAGCCTACATAACGCCCTAGTACTTTTTAAACTGAAATTCAGCTTCAGATATAAAACAATTTTCAATGTTTCTTAATTAGTGAGTCATTCAATGACCTTTGCTATTACATAGATAGGTATATGCAGATACATTGATAACGAATTGCATAATAACAGGTCGGATCGAACTATAGGTAGGCGTGCTCCTCAATTAGACGAGGTTGGTCAAACCTTGGCCTACTTGAAGATAGCTACAATCATACGTGGAGCTAGATAGTATCCTTATTATAAAAAATACTAGTGAAACCCGCGCAACTTAGTTTGCGTTTATTTATTCATGCAAAACAGCGCCATCTATATCAGATTTTTGCTCAAATCCTACAGGAATCGCGTACTTTTCGGAATAAAAAGTACCCTATGTGTTAATCCAAGATATCAGCTACCTACATACCATATATCATGAAAATTGGCCCAGCCATTTGAGCGTGAAGAAGTAACAAACATACATATAACTTTCGCTTTTATAATATTAGTAGGATAGTAGGATAAAAAAAAACATATCCTACTTTTTTTTCTTTTTTATATGCTAGCGGGTCAATAACCGCTGCTCATAAACACCAACGACTACAGAACCTTGGACCTTTTGCCCACCTTTGTAGGAATAAAAAAGAAAAGTGAAAAAGGGAGTAGGAAGCAAAAGGGGTGAGGGGTATTAGTTTTCCGGGCCTCTCTCTCTTTCACTAATCGTATGAAAAACAGCGGCGTATCACTGGCTATTTCACGTCGATGTTCTGTAAGAGGGTGGTACTGCCCGGGTCGAGCCAGCCCATTTACGAGTCACTACCAGAGTGCTTAGTACGAGTTTTTTGATCACATTCGAACGTTTTAACGTTTACAAGCCGACTGAATGGAAAAAAAGTTTCATATTGTCAATTTACTAGACGCGTGTTACATATCCAAATTAACCGGGTTCAAAATGTGAGCAAGTAAGATATATGATTTTTATTCAATTCAATTCATTTATTCATTCATAACAATTTGCATTGTGTTGAATACATAACATAAAATAGTCAATATTATGTAACACGCGTCTTATAAATTCGCAACATGGAATTCTTCTCTATTTGGTCGGTTTATTTACGTTGACATGATCGAATGTCACCCAAAAACTTGTACTAAGCACTCTGTTCATGGTAAGCCGCCATTGCGCGTGCTTTGCCCTACACAATCATCAATAACACGAAACATTCAACAAAATCGTCTACACAAAACTTTGTTTTAAAACATAAACTTTGTTTTGTGCACATCAACAAAACATTGTTGATGTGCACAAAATACATAAAGGCAAGGCGGTACCCTCATCAGAATTATCCATCGTTGCGTGGGTATTCAGGGAAGAAATATGAAAATCAAACTGCAGGCTCGTAAATTATAATGTTATAATCACATAATCAATTTCAAGATACACTTTCACAGTAATTTAACTTAGATGTAAACAGATTTAACTATGGACCGAGACGATCCGTCGACTACGCGTTACAATAGCGCCTGCACACGCTCGAATGTGTCAGTGGCGTCAGTTTTTACACGTAGGTGACGTTCCGTCAGAGTAGTTCTTACTCTTGTCCACGACACTAGCGCTAAACGCTTAATTCGTAGGAAGGTTACGCATTACAAAACTAAATGGCGCCATCGGTTCGCCGTCATACACATGCACATCAACAATGTTTTGTTTCCATGCCCGATGGAAAACACGTACACAAAACACCCCCGCGCGGGTCGAGGGGCAGGGTACTGTCACATCATCCGCCATTTTTGTCGTGATTTTGACAACTCTCTCGCCTCGCTACAGTCGCTACACAATCGCTATGGACAGCGTGTGTAGAGAAACATGTTTCAAAAACAAAGTTTTGTGTATGTGTTTTTGTTGAATGTTTTCAAAAAACTTTCGCTATGGCAGCCGGGTGGCTTTAGTGGCTCTACCACTCTAAGTTGTCCGCTCGTTTGTTTAAATATAATAAAAAAAACGATGTAGGATTAAAATGAAATGACATCTCTCTTCATCAACGTGAAAGTTCTACCACAGAGTACAAGTAATGTTTTAAAACGACAGACTGGTCGAGTGGTTAGCAATGGTCACTTTATCTCGAGAGCTGCGGGTATCGAAACCTGCACAAGGCAAACATTTGTGTGCGTGAACTTGTCTGTTTGCCTTGGTCTGGATGTTTTCCATGTATGTATAATAAGTATTTATTTACAACAAAACAAGTAATTATATGTATGTATGTATCAGTAATCTAGGACCCACAGTACAAGCTAGTTGCTTAGTTTGAGACTAGATGGCGTTGTGTGATTGGTCCAAGAATATAAAAAAACACACACACCATAAAAAGTGGGGCTTGCTTGACAAACTAAATGTTGAACTTGTAATTTTCTCAACAAATTCGACAACCATTTATTATTATGTGGGTCAGTGTCGGCAGTTCAAAAAATTGTAGCGAATGTGTTGTTTAGTTCAATTTATTTTTAAACCACATAACGTATTTTAAATGTTTATTTGTTGATCTTTCAAAGACCATGCGCGTCCGTTACAAAAATGTACAAAAAGCGGTGGAAGCTGATTCCATAGTTGTACGTACGCGGTTTGAAATGTTGAAATGTAAAATGAATAACTAGCTGTTACCCGCGGCTTCGCCGGCGTGGTTCGTTGCATCTGACAAATATTGACAAACTTATTTTTTTTTTTTCGGGATTAAAAGTAGCCTATGTCACTCTTCAGACCTTAACTTATCCCAAAAAAAAATATCATGACAATCGGTTCGTTACTTTCGACATGAAAAGAAGAACAAACAAATAAAACGAGAGTAAGGTCTCCAGAGCTCCACTTGGGGGGTTTGGGAGTAATTGGGAGGGTTGGAAACGCGTGCGTGAGCGATACCCTCGGTACTGTTAAGTAAGTATTATAATATCTGTGCCCCCGGTATTGCGAGCGTATAAAGGCTACAGTAATGCTTACCATCAGGCGGGCCGTATGCTTGTTTGCCAACTTCGTGTTATAAATAAAACATTGATTTCTAATTTCTACATGTTACAAAAGATAGCCTGTGAAGGACTAGTCTTTAAATGAAGCTTAATGAATGGAATAAATGATTTCATTTTATTTAAATGATATATTATCAGTATATTATACTTATTCCAATATCTGACACTCTGTTTCCTATAAGATACTAAGGAATTGTAATTTGCCGTTACGTTCAGAGTGAACATTGAACGCGGTAGCAACTCGTGAAAGCGCTAAAACATTTCCTGGCACTTCCTTATAAGGCAAATAGCTATGTCGCTAATGTTTCTATTAGTGGAGGTATAATATAAATAGTCATTAATGTATTCATAAATACCTTATTATAACCTTATAATGATTAAACATAAACTATAATGAACCTAAAACTAAAACAAAAATTATTATTAAAAAGGCCCTTTAGGCATTTTTATTAAACCGCTGGTAAGACCATGGACAGACGGAACTATAAGGGTTCCTTTTTAGTTTACTATGGAATTAGTTTTAGATTTTTTAATGTTAAGTTAGTTTTTAGTTTAATCAATTTTTAAAGGACTGTAACTTGCAAAATAAACGTACATATTAATTATATTTTTTTATTACATTTTTGCCCAGGACACTGCGTAATTTTATTGTTATACAGGGAGGAAAAAAACGACGAACACAGCCGAAAGTTTGATGATATGTACCTTACATACATGCGTTTTGTGCAAGTTTAATTTAAAAATAGTTTATTGAAAAAAAAGGCACTGACCTGCTAATTTTCTACGTGTAGGTATCCCTAATACTACAACAACAGTGCATACGGCAAAAATACCTACACGGACAGAAACTACTACGCTACGGACAGTCCGTAGGCCACGACACACACATACCTGCCTACCTATTCATTGAAATTCTTATTATCACTTAAAAAATCAAAGTTTTTACATTAAAAACCGAAGTACGTACCGGAAAGTATCTACTACACACAATGCTCGATGTGTACGAGCGCCTCTTATGCCACACAACACTCAAAACCACTAAAGAACTCGTAAAACACTAAACACCATTCAAAACGCCTAATCCATTTAACAAATAACAAATAAAACTAGAAATTTTCATAATTTAGTTTTAGTATTTTACCTATTGACAGAAGTTTATTTATTTGTCACTATGGTAACCGTGACAATTACTATGCATAGCAGGTGCACGTCGAGCTTTATACAATTTTGGCTCCTATGTCATAGAACTTAAGAACGGTACAAAGTCCAATATGTAAAGGTCGACCTGCTCTTGCCTGTACGTAAGGAACAGCTGATTTAGGGATGAAAACACACAGTTATTCAAGGAATGTTTGTTAGTCAATTACTCCGAAACTATTACACTTAGAGAAAAAATCTTTCACGAGCATAAAGTAGATGTATAAACCTCTTAAGATATTTCGGGAGTGTCGGTCGCTCTCAGGGCACCCTGTATGTAATTTAAATTGTCAGCGCAATATCATAGTATGCCGGTTCACTTTTCACTTTGCATTCCAACAGTAGGCCATGACCCCGACCACAAGAACTCGGTAATGTTAGTGCGTATTTTGCACCGTAACTAAAAGTTATTTATGAATATCGTAAAAATGCACGAAGAAAAGAGGAATGCTAAAAAGGTTCTATTTCCATACCACACCATAGACATCAGCCATTCAGAATATTTTTTCATACGGCTATTGTCTACGATCGATGGACTAAATATTGTATAAGTATATTTTTTGTGGGAATTTCGAAAAATTCTGCTTTATTCCTTGTTGCTTCACTTGATCTGCTATCTTTCTAGCTCAGTTTTCATAAGATCCAAATTACTGTCTGTCAAATACTTCTGTATCGAAAGAACTTCTCTTCTTAGCAACTACGTAGTAAAAATACTCGTCTTTCTGATTAAACACATTGTGGGTTCTAAGACAGTTGTAGTTTCTTTGGAGTAATCGAGCTTCTCGATAATTTATTAGAAATATGAGTATAAAAACCGACAACTTTAATTTAGTATAGATTTGACCCAGGGACCATTTGGATTGCTGGTTCTTTTCTCATCTACTAGGCTTCTCTGGAGACACAGTAAAGCAGATTAAAAAATCGTGAGGAAGTATTTTGTAAGGTCCCAGTATCTAGGAGGTCAGTGATCGCGGTTTGCATATAAACATGTTGGCAACATGATCGTAAACAATGAGTTTTCTCAGCATTGAGACAATGTTCTCATGGGCCCCTCGTACCATGTTACGTGTGTGATTAAAGAATTAATTAATGATTGTATGATGAATGATATAGAGAGGTCTGCCTTGACATTTTATTACACGAGCGGAAGCAGCGCAGTCACTTTATTTTGATTACTGAGAATTCCAGAATAAAAACTATATATCCTTCTGATCTATCCCTACATAGGTGGACAACACATCCATCTGATCCATCTTGTTATACTTAGATGTGGATGTCCATGGGCAGCAGTGATTGCTTACCATCAGGTGGCCCGCTAGCGTTTCTCCTCCTCTGTCATCAAAAGGAATCTTGCAAAGTTCCTACATTTAGAATAGGATAAGGAGATATTTATGTACCTAGTTTATAGAGTAATCATACTTTTATCTTTACAGATTTAACTACAAAAGAAGTCTCCAGAAAACTAGCTTCTCGATACATTGAGAAGATGTAGTATTTCCAGCTTATTCAGCACGAAATTTCATATTACCATCACGAAATCAAGTCTTTTACTTGACTCAAATTATCTTTGCCAATAAATAGCCACGAATACCTAAAAATAATAAATAATGGTGCCGAAAAATGGTGAAAAACGTTATAAGTAAATGGCACCAAATAATGAGATTTATGGTGAAATATGATAGATTTATAACAAGAGATAAGATAAATGGTACCAAAAGATGCGATTTATGGTGAAATAAGATATAAGAATAATAGAGAAGGTTAAATGATACTAAATGATAAAAATGATAAAATAAAAATGATGTGAAAATATATTCAAATGTTACAAGTAAATGTTATTTAATTATAGTGAAAATGGTGAATTAAGTTAACCTATTTTAAAAATGTCTACTAGTAACGAGTTAAGTGAAGTCGAGTCTCCTCCTAAGATGCGAATGAAACCGGCTGTTAGTAGGATCTTCTGCTGCAGTGTGACTGCTGCATCAGGATTCATAGCTGCCTATGCATTGGTAAGTTGGAACTTATTTATCTGAGTATATTAACTTTATATTATGTACTTACCTAGTTCTTCCTACTAATATGAAGGAGAACTATTTACAAATAACTAAAACCAATATTTATGAGCTCTATTAAGACCCTTTTTAGGGTTCCGTAGTAAACTACAAGGAACCCTTATAGTTTCGCCGTGTCCGTCTGTCCGTCTGTCCGTCCGCGGTCTAGCGCTTAGACGCTCGAAAGCTGTAATTTGGTATGTATACTCATATTATACATACCAAACTACCAAACTTAATTAACAATGCTAACAAAGTGGTAGAACAAAATTTTGAAAAAAAAAATATTTTGGCATTGCCTCCCCCCCTACAGGTAAAGGGGGAATGAAAATTTTTTTTCGCACCTACCCCATTTTATGTGATATCGTTAGATAGCTCTCTTAAAAAACATTGAGGGTATGGAAAGATCATTTTCCGATACAATGATCCGTTTGCGAATTGTCAATTTTCGTTTTGCACGGTGATCCCCTCTATCTCCGAAAGTCTTCTATTTAGAAATTTGAAAAAAATCATGGTAGTAGTCCAAATAGTGAACCTACAAGGAAAACTATAACGGTTAAGTAGGCACTACTAGTTACCGAGTAATAGCCAACGAACTTATAAAGTAAAATTTCTTTGACGAAAACGTACAAATGTCATAGAATACGTATTGTACTCATCTGCAAGCAAGAAATGCGTAGCCAATACGTAACCCTACATTGTGCGTGGCCCGACACGTACTTGCCCGGTTTTTGACATAAGTTATCATTACAGTAAAGCTCAAATTAAATTGGTTTTCGTTTTAAGGCCATGCAGTTATGTCATTCATCTGACGAAACTGGGCACAAAACTGGGTGCCAAAGTGAGAGTTAAACATAATCTAGTGATCTATAGTCACGCATGGCTTGTAGGTACATTCAGCTTTAGAAGTAGAACATCGAGTATGGAGTAGAATAAACCTTTTCTTAATAAATGAATAAACAAATTAAAAATATTTTTATTAAAATAGGCCTAATGTAAGCTCTTTCGAATCGTCACATATTTTTCCTACTACCAGTTCAGATGGGAGATTTGTGCTAAGATGAACTGGCAAGAAACTTAGCACTTGCTCTTTTAAAATGGTACTAATACAGTCACAGAAAACATAAAAAAATATCTGCAATTTTATTATAGATAGATCATGAAAAAAAAATATAATTAAAGATTAATAACAAACAACAAAAAAAAATTAATCCTAAAAAATGTTATACCTACCGTTGGGTTTCTTCAATCGAAAGAGCATAGAGCATACTCTGCCACGCTGCCCCACTGACGATATTAAATGTAGGTATATCATTTAACATTTCAGGTGGCTTATGCAATCGCATTGATTTACGAGATTGTGTGGGTGGTGGAGTCGCAGAATGGACTGCCGATACCTTCGGTGCTACTCATGGTGTGCTACGTGATAGTTATTGCTGCCACAGTCATCTTGGTACATGGTCTCATCTCTGTAAGTATATCAGACAACAATAATTACAATACAATCAAATATGAACATTTCAACTGGCTAATTGTTTATTTGGTAAAATAAAATAAATGAACAACAAAAATCTTATTAGTGCAAGATTCTTCATCAGCCAAGGCTACTCAAATAATTACTTTGGAGATAACTCAATCTGTGTAAGTAATTGGTTTTAAAAAAATAGCTAAGTACAGGGCTACAACTGTCTTGTTAATGGTCATTCCGAAATGCTGGTAGCTATTGTAAAAGATACGCCCCCAAGACATGAACTATATTACTATAACCAATGTTTTCTTTTCATTACGTTATCAAATTAAACCTTGAAATAAGAACTAAAGTTCATAATCATAGCTATCAATTTGGTGTCAAAATTCCCACAGATATTAACTATTATTTTGTTTTGTTTTTCAGAAGAACAACAAGTATCTGTTGACGTGGCTGATTGCGGTGATATTGGTGCTGATACCGGAATGTGCTCTAGTCTTTTACATGTCCATTAGTCATTGGGTAAGTTACTATACTCAACGCCAAAGCTTCTGGCTCACAGTTTACGAAACCATTTGAAAATCGATTGTCGTTTCGATATGCACTGAGTAATAAGAGTTACGAACTTCGTTATATGACTGCACACGCCAGGAGAATTGGCGTTCAGTATATCAGGATCGTGCGCGGTGGCGTGCAGTTGGGGAGGCCTATGTCCAGCAGTGGACAAATGTAGGCTGATGATGATAAGATTGAGTTTCTAAAACGTATTTTAATTTTAATAATTCCACATTACATCTCACGCTATCTCTTTTTTAGTTTGTGAGTGATAGTCTGTGATAGCTATAATTTTCATGTGTTCATAAACATTTCAGCACTGGCTGTAAGATGCCATATCTATCCACTAACAATTTTTTAAAACGCGAAACTTTGTGAGGTATGTTTGTTACTCTTTCACTCTAGCTCAGCTGGACAGATTTTCTTGAAATTTGGTACACGTCTAGTTTTGTAATTGGATTAACACAGGTATGAATTGAATAATGTCCAGGGTCTCCAAGGCGTGTACGGCGGTGCTGAGCTGGCCTGCTACGTGGCTCGGCTACCCGCAATCGTGTGCGGCGTAGTATTAGTGCAATCTGCGTATGCGTTGAGGGAAACAAGGTAAATATGGTATATTTTAAAATGACAGGCCTAGCCTAGTGATCGTGGCTTAGATTTTTATCCAGGATCGCAAATAAAGAATACAGATTCCTATCCAGTGCATGTATGATAATTTAAGTACATTCTGTACACGTTATTTGCATAGGTTTGCTTATTTTGTTGGTTTTAATTGCTGTCTCTCACGTAGTTGATAAGGAGGGAAGTCCTTTCAATACTTCCTAGGTACCCTGACTATCTTCTTTCTGATTAAATTCGTTGTGAGTTCCAAGACAGTTGTAATCTTCTCCCCCGGGACGTCAATATGCTTCATCGCTTATTGTCAATCTGAGGTCGCTGTTGTTGATCCTGGCTTCACAGAAGTCACATCGGTGGGAATGTGTGGTGGGTTTGTCCGGTATTTGCATAGGTGCAGACATAAGGGTGCTGCTTTCCCCTTGTATGAAGAATTCCCGTCCGAATTAACGGAATCCCGGCTACGCAAATAGTTATCGCAACTTGTACTGGGTGTAGCTTACCATAATGTAAATGGATTTAAAATAAATAACGTTAAAACAACTACATACCTATAGATCGATGCGTTAGAATAATGAAAGGAAAAGGGCCAAGGCTTAAGTTTATTTTTAATAATTACAGGAAGGCAGGCTACGCGAATGGAGCAGCGGTCAGTGGCAGCGAATTCGACGCCAGCCATTTTGTTCCTGATGCACCGACTGCATTTGCAAATGATGGCTTTATGCCTGACTCTGGTAAGATGAAGTTTCATGTTCAATGTTAAAAGTTTGTTAAGTTTCTATTTTTTTAAATGAAAATATATATATATATCTTCAATAATTAACAGATTCAATTATTACCAGAACACTTCAAATATCTGTGAATCTCACATGTCGCTGTTTGTGAGATTTTTTTTTTGAAAGTTCTATGTAAAAATAAAGGTACCTAGTAGGTATGTGTACACAGAGTACAAATACTGTACCTACTTTGGATTTTTATTGTACCAATACATAATGAATGGGCAATAAATTAAATAGTAATAACTTTTAAAACGACGCAAAAAAAAGGTTGAATTCTCCTGTAATAAATAGGAAATTTAAGTTACTGGCTTTTGCCCGCGGCTTCGCTCGTGTAAAGCGCGTAAGCCATTAGGTACCCTCTATAGTAGAAAAAATATTTTCCCATTGGAATGACATACTTTCACGGGATAAAAAGTAGCCTATGTTGGGCTCTGTACCCCTGACAATATGTATACAAATTTTCATAATGATCGGTTGATTAGTCTAGCCGTGAAGGAATAAACTCACTTTCTCATTTACAATATTAGTATAGCATAAGGATTGTACTTTTTCCACGTACCGAAGCGACAGACTTCACCAACTGTTTAGTTCATTATAATAACTATAATAACTTTCATTATGTTTATTTTCAGGTAAATCTGGCTCAATGCCAGACCTCCGACGTCATCTAGCCAGTCGCCAATCAATGAACATGGCATACCCACCAATGGTTGGGGGTCCAATGATGCTCCCCCAACCGCCCCCAGCCTACTGGCATCATTTAGCCGAACGCCAATACGCAGCAACCATGAGGGGCTACCCTAAATCCTATCAAACTCCTCAAATGTATGGCACATGGGTAGGCCCAAGATCCGGCCCGCACGAGGCCCCATACAAACGACGACATTCAGTCGTCGGTGCCTTCAACACAGACGAATATCCAGCTAAATACGACGGCTATGAAGATAGAACGGACTGTAAGAGCGAGATGGCATATCCTTATTACAGGCCTTATCCTTACGACCAGAGAATGTATCCCCCAGATTATGATCCAAGATTTTATGATTACAAAAGAGAGGATGCGGCGTATGGTGTCAATTTACTAAGACATGAACCTTATCGTTTCAGTGGATCAAGAGAAAGAGTGTTTTACGGTCTTAGAAATAGTCACACGTCTGTTGGCAACGAATCTGATGATTTAGGGAAATATAAAGATGTTGCGTTATAATAATAATGATATTTTTAGTGTGGCAACATTTATGGAATTTGAATATAAGAAATTATAATGGTCTCATTACACTACTGCTGTAATTATTAGCATTATGTTATGATTTTTCGTATTTACTTACTACTCAGACTGTGTGCAGCGCGACGCTGATTTCGCACGTGGATTTCCGTGACGTATGGCAGAGACTCGTGACCCTAGGGTAGAGAGCTTAGTTGGTCCATTGTGATTTGGAGTCCACGGACATCCGTCGAAGACAGCGCAAAACCCCGTTGCACTGAAACAGATCTTACAGCCAGTTAAAAAAAAAAAAAAAATGACACATTATATTAAAATAGTCACTGTCACTGTCACTGTGTGAAAAAAAAAAATAGTAAAAAATGCGTTTCAGAATCTGGCTGTTACTAGAATATAACTTAAAAAATTATATGATCCTCAATGTAGTCAAGTATTTACTTTGTTTCAATATTTCTTGATCTATTCTAAACTTTTAAAGTAATAATAATTATAAAACAGTAACTAACTTTCCGAGTATTCTTACTCTGCTATTACACATTGATTTTGAAAGAATATTTAATGTATTTTTTATGTATATTTCGCATGGAAGTAATAAGTACTACGCTACATAATACTTCCATGATATTTCGTTAGTAACTTTATTAATTAAATTTCTGGCAACATTAATAGTTGTAGATTTTAAATAAATTGTGTATAATAAAATGGTGCTCCTTATTATATTTTAATGTTATAAATAATTAAGCAAGAGTAGCCATAAATATGTAAAACTGGCTTTAATATAAAGTTAAAATTTGTAATTTAGGTTACCTAATAACCAAAGGTGTATAAAATTATCGTTATTCTTTTAAATTGGAGTCAATATAATTTTAATTTTTGAATTATAAATAAAATATTTTATAAATACAAAATACAATCTTTTGTTTTATTTTACTAATAATTTTCTTATTTTTTATCGTCGTCAGAATATAAATTCTATATGGAAACCAACTATTCAGTTTGTGACAACTTCCGCGAGAATCCACAAAATTTGTAAAGTACGAAGTACTACCCGTCGGCCTCAAGTTTGCCGTTACCTCCCGCCGCGCCCACCCCATCGCACCTCAAGGCAGATCCGATATGCAAAGCAACTGCGGATCTGCCTAGAGGTGCGGTGGGGTGTGCGCGGCGGGAGGTAACGGCAAACTTGAGGCGGACGGGTAGTGTGTACGTCGTAATAAGTAGTCCAATAAGTAAAAGAAAGGTTTTTTCTATTTTGATTGTCATCGCTGTGGGCAGTACTACGGTTAGTCGGTTATCTATCACTTTGTCGGCTACGTTTGTAACTTGTGCATTCTAGAAACAAAATGCAACTATTGCTTGGTTTTGCAAGAATAAATAAATATTTTTAAAAAGGTATTTATTTAAAGCCTATGTTCATTTTCTGAATAATGATCATACATAGCTTATTAGCATACCGGGCTTCAGTCCTTACATGAAGACTCGAGTCAAGCGCTAAAATGGAACTCTCGAGTCTTAAAAAGAGCTCGCGTTTTAAAAGAGTTCGAGTCTTCTTCAACCCGGTGTACATAAGCCTTGATGACTTGAAGCTCGTTCTGGGAAGGAATTAAATGATCAGAAATATAATATAGGCTCGGGTTCTGAGTAAATACTGTTTATTTCATAATTGATTTATAACTTATTATGCTCCTTACATTACATACACTACAGCAAGCTCTTTTTCGCTACGCTAACTGTCTTCATCTAGTGCACTAGAAATTGCAAAGTGTAAAGGCCGTTTTGGGTAGAAATCTGGCATTGGCAATCGAATCGTGTCCCTCGAAAACAGCGGCGAATTCAAAAAATCTTGAGATGGCAACCCTTTTTTGAAATGATTAATGAAAAATCTTAACTTTCCTAATCTTAACCCTCTGAATACATGTTGAAAAACTACTTTTGATACTTGTATTTTTTCTATTAACTTATAAAATGATGTAAAGAAAAAGAACTCTAGAGTAGATAACATATATCATCTAATATGGCTTCCGCAGTGACAAAAAAACGTATTACCAACTTAGTTTGCTTTACTTTGCTGCGGTTGAATGATATCAGGATATTCACCTCACAGTTACATTGGCTAATTGCAACTAACAAGAATGCAGGAGCCACAACTCGAAGAAAAAAAAACTAGTTGAATCTATCTATCTTGCTGGCAACACCGAACGGTATCGTCGACATTATTTTATTTAGCAGCTAAATGAAGTTTTAAAGTTTTCGTTTTCTAAAAAAAGTTACTTTTAAGTTAATATTATGTATTTTCTTACTTTATCAAGTAAAATAAAGATGGATTGAATGTTTTACGACTATATAAAAGTTAGTTTTTGTGATATATCTTTATGAATAACTGTATTGTTTTGTGTAGGTGGCTACAGTCGCCGATGTGAAAGTATTACGACTGTGTTTCGCATAAAATTTAGACACTATTGTTCAGTTCGGTCTGTGTTAGTTGGGAAAACTGATAAATTGTTACTTGCGTAAGTTATTGTGCCTCAAGGCGATGGTTTGCTATGGGATTCGCCGTTTAATTACACGGTTGTAACTTTCATGTGAGTCTTTGATTTATAAGTTTATCTTGTTTTTGTATTGAGATTTGGAATATAGTGATTTTAATAACTATCTAATTGTAAAAACAGTTTATCTAATGATATATGGAAATAAAATAAAAATTGATAAGTGTAGAGGACCAGGAGGAGAGACCAAGAAAGAGATGGACAGACGAACTGACGGAATTTGGTACTGGAGAGAAAAGACAACAGAAAGGGATAGTTTGAGAAGGAGAGGAGAGGCTTTTGCCCAGCTGTGGGACTGATATAAAAGTGTAGATTGACACCCTTCATGTTATTAATTCATCAACATCATCATCATCTCAGCCACAAGAAGTTCATTACTAGACTTATGTGACTCTCTGACCCTCCTCCAATCGATATTGTTATAATATAAGAGATTATGATTATCGTTAATATGTGGAAGGTTAGAGTTCCAATTAATATAGGTTTTATAGTTTTATTTTGACAAAATTAAAAATCATGACCCGACTGGGACTTGAACCCGAGAACTCCTGGGTGGCGGGCTGACATGGTAACCACTACGCCCCGGAGGTCTTTAAACATTTTATGCTCACATAAAAAATTGTTTTGACCTATTTATTTGTCTCAATATCATTGTGTGGTGCAGCATAAAATTGATTTGTCACACAATAATCGGATGGAATAAATCAGACACAAGCATGAATATATTTGACGACCTCCGTGGCGTCATGGTTACCATGCCATTACCCAGGAGGTCCTGGGTTCCAATCCCGGTTGGGTCATGATGAAAAATGATCTTTTTTTGGGCTAGGCCTTGGGAAGTTTATCTATATGTATTTGTTATAAAATATAGGATTGTTGAGTTAGTATCCGATAACACAAGTCTTGAACTAACTTTGAGGCTATATTAATGGGTGTTTTGTCCCTAATATATTTATTTGATATTCAAAGTCCCAGTCATCCTAACTGGAACAAAGGGTTTCCTACTAGTAAAGTTTCATTTAACAGATAGTTGGTATTATCTTTTTTATCAGTTAATGTATTGCATTTACATGATGTAAGGGAGATTAGTTAATTTAATTATTTCATAGACTACTGATAAGTATATGCAATATACACACAATATTTTTATAAATGTGGTAATGACACAGGTAATGTTCTGCAATCAACTGAATGACAAAATTATTGTAAATGTGCATATGTGTTTGTCTCTTTCTCGTCAAAATAATGTATGGATTGTAATTTTTTTCTTTACGGAGATAATTTACATCCTGAAGAGTAATGTAGCCTTTTAAAAGCTCTCTGTGACAATTTATTCACAGTTCTTGTTTGTTTAGAAAACAACTGCTTAACAAATATAAATAACTAGATGTTAACTGCGGCTTCACCCGCGTAAAAATTAGGGCTCTGTACCCCTGACAATATGTATACAAATTTTCATAATGACTGCTTAGTCAAGTCGTGAAGGGATAACAAATAATGAAATGAAATGAAAATATTTATTTCAGACTGCACATTTTAAATACAAGTCCTTAAATAAACTTTCTCATTTATAATATTAGTATGATTAAATTAAATTATTTGACAAATAGTCTGTCCATATAAAATATCTAAGAGGTGAAATGAATCCTGAATCGATCTCTAGAAATACTGGATTTGTAAAATAGGCTTGTGTAAAAGAAATTATTAATTTCTTATAGAAACTACAAAGAAGTTTTATTAAAATTCAAACTTGTTATTTTTCTGGAGCATCTTGTATAATTTTCGATATTTGGTTTTTCTTTAAACTAGCGAAACCCGCGCAACTTATTTTGCCTGTATTTATGCACAGCATAGCCGTCTACTTTATAAAGCTCCATTATCCATCAGACATTTGACCAAATCCTACGGGAATCGCGTACTTTTCGGGTGAAAAAGGACCCTATGTGTTAATTCAAGGTATCAGCTACCTACATACCAAATATCATAAAAATTAACAAACTTTCACCTTTTATAATATTAGTGGGATAGTTCAATACTTCAGGAAGGTTAAAGTCTATTCATCGTTTTGCTATACTCTATTCAAAAGTTCAAATCCATACAATAAAAAAAAATCAGAAGTTTTTTCAAATATCAATGATGAATTGATCATATACTACTTTATGTATACTTAAAGTACTTAATTTCTGGATCTATTATATTTTATTAAAAAAATATTTTATTTAATAATAAAAATAAAAAAAACTAACTTCTTTCGCCATTTTTTTTTTATCAGCTTTCCGAAATGATAGTAGTTTATAGAGTAGATTAATTACATGAATAATTTATTACATACTGTAATTTCTTTGACGAGAGAATGTGTCTGTGAGGACCTACTCATATTTTGAATTTGAATTTTTATGTTTCAGTTGATCAACACAGCCAGCAACAATGAATGTGCCATCCAAGAATGTGGGGATCGTCCTGTCATCAGGTATTTATAAGTTTTCCATACTCAATACATATATATTTTTTGTGTAAGAGGTTGGCAACGAGCACGCGGATCACCTGATGTTAAGCAATCATTACCCATGGAGCACAGAGACACCGGGGGAGTCCCTGAGCCGCTGCTGGCCTTTTAAGTGCATGTATGCTCGCTTCTTGAAGTCATGTCAGAAACACAGCTGGCGGAAGTTGGTGTGTGGGTGATAGTGAGGAAAGATTGGTTTTTTGTTTGCATTGAATAGGCTTCGAAACTATTGGACCGATTTGGAAAACTTTCATCATTGGGAAGCTAAACTATCCCAGGGTAACATAGGCTGTATTATATTTCCGAGAATATAAAGAGATTCTTCCTAAAACCCATGCCAAGCCGGGGTGGGCCGTTAATCTATATATATAAAAATGAAACCGTTTTCCGTTGTCACGACATAACATGAAAACGGCTTGACCGATTTGGCTGATTTTTTTTTTGTAGTTTTCTAATACTCTGTACAAGGTTCTTACGGAAAAAAATTTGGGGTAGGGTAGGGGTAGGGTAGGGGTAGGGGTAGGGTAGGGTAGGGATACACGCAAACGAAGTTGCGCGGGTTTCGCTAGTTGATTATAATTTTGAACCCAAAAGTTTATTTTAGGGTCTTGTTGGATAATAAAATTAAACTTTCAATTTTCACTTAAAACACAAACAAGCATTTAACATTAGTACAAGTGATTTTGACAAAGAGGGAAAGTCTTATTTCCACGTAAAAAGCGAAAGAATAAACACGTAACTAACATTAGTGCGGTTGATTTTGACAAAGTAAAAAGGAACGTTTGACCTCGGATATATCCTCGCAAGGACAGGTAAAATCTTAATAGCTTGTATGAAAGGAATGATATGATCGAAGGAAAGAGAGGTGTTATGTCATAATTCTTTTCACGCGGGTTAATGCACGCGGTTTTCTCATTCATTTTTTCATACATTATTATTATTGTTATAAAATACTAGGCGTCCGCGACTTCGTTCGCTTGGTTGTCGAAAACACTATCGCGATATGATTAATTTTCCCAGTTTTTGCAACATTTTTCACTGATGCTTTGCTCCTTTTAGTCGCAGCGTAATGTTATATAGCCTTCCTCGACAAATGGACTATCTTAAACAAAAATATTTTTTCAATTCGAACCAGTAGTTTCTGCGATTAGCGCGTTCAAACAAACAAACTCTTCAGCTTTATATATTACTAGCTTTTTTGCCCGCGATTTCGTCCGCGTGAAGTTCCGGGCCTATTCCCGTGGGAACCACATTGAATTTCGGGAAAAGCTATAGCCTATGTCACTCCCTGATAATGTAGCTTTCTACTGGTGAAAGAATTTTTGAAATCGGTCCAGTAGTTTCGGAGCCTATTCAATGCAAACAAACAATCAAATCTTTCCTCTTTATAATATTAGTATAGATAGTATAGATTATTATATATAGATAGTATCGTTGAGTTAGTATCCCATACATAACACAAGTCTCGAACTTTCTTTGGGGAAATCTGTGTGATTTGTCTTCATACAAAATCCATTCTAGGGATGGCCAAAAGCTAAACAGCGGAATAAATGTACCTATAATAGTTACTTAATTCCCACTACATGGGAAATCCTAACTAATATTATAAATGAGAAAGTGAGTTTGTTTGTTATTCTTTCACGGTTTAACTAATCAGCCGATCATTATGAAAATTTGTATCATATTATCAGGGGTACAGAGCCCAACATAGCCTATCCCTTTTTATCCCGTGAAAGTATGTCATTCCAATGGGAAAATATTTTTTCTACTATAGAGGGCGCTGTATCGGTTAACAGATGACGCCACAAGTCGCGCCGTGGGTTTAGTTGTCAAACGAGATCTATGTCATAAAACTAACCGCAAGCGAAGCCGCGCCGAAAAGCTAGTTATTAATGTTAAAAATATTGTGGGCAATTGGTAGTGCCCCTGGTGTTTCTGATGTCCATAGGCGGCGGTGACCACTTCCCATCAGGTGGCCCGCTTGCCTGTTTGTCTGCCTTTTTTTAAACCAGAAAGTTGGCAAACAAGCTTATGGCACGCCTGATGGTAAGCATCACCGTAGCCTATAGAAATGTTTATAGCAATTTACACCCGCGTGACAGGAATATGGCTCTTAAGGATGCAAGTCGAGGTTAGTGACCTCTACCTACAGCACTGGGTAGAAAGGCGTGATTTTATGTTGTACAAAGTTAAGCAATTTTAAAGTACAAGTACATAATTACCATTATCATTTACGTACATATGTATTGTTCGGTCGACATAGTTCCCAAGGCGATTATTATCTTACGTTTATAGTGTACCATATTACACACGGAATAAAGACTATTATAGCTTAATTTGGATATGTTGTTGAAATGTTTTTGCTAAGATAAAAGAGGTATGTGGAGAATGCTTTTTCCTTTTGTTTCCTAACAATGGGAATGATCATATTTACAATAAACATTGAAGTTAGTACACAACAAATGAAAGAGATGAGCAGATTAGAGAAAAAAGAACAAATATTTTTATGCTAATAATGTAATAAGCATCGTTATGAAACATATAAATTACTACAAGAAACGATATAAGGAGAATAAGTATTAATGGATCTCGCATTCACCAATGAAACTCATGTTGCTTTACAACGATATTTTGTGAGAGGATAGTACTGGTCCGGTCGAGCTAGCCCACTCTATAAATGCTCTACGTAAAGTCGCCTATACGGTTCGTTTTAGAACCGCGCTGACTGTAGTATACTGGACCGGGCACTAGGCTGAATGGAGTTGTGATCTGTGCCAACCATAGTGCCCGGTCGCTCTAGAACGCCACCGTCTTTGGGTTATCTTACTGTTTTGTCTATCCCGTCTTCCGCGCTGACACCCAAATGTATGAAATGTCCTCGCTGATAAACGCTTCGACGACTTTCGACGACCTCCCTGGCGAAATGGTTACCACGTCGGAACGCCAGGAGATCCTGGGTTCGAAACCTGGTCGGGTCATGATGAAAAACTAACTTTTTCTGATTGGCCTGGGTCTTGGATGTTTATCTATATATGTATTTGTTATAAAATATGTATCGTTGAGTTAGTATCCCATTACACAAGTTTCGAACTTACTTTGGGGCTAGCTCAATTTGTGTGATTTGTCCCTATTTATTTAGAAGTTCATGCATTTTCGGTTATCAGCGCCGCGACATGGTCAGCGTAACTCTAAAAACCAACCTAAAGAAGAGGTTATTATTCCAATAGGTAATAATCGTTAACGTTTATCTAATATCCGTGTTCGATTTTCACTGCGGCCTTTCGTCACGACCTCCAAAATTAGCCACGGGCGATATCGCAAATGTAAATTGCATAAATTAGAACTCACAGCGGGTAATATTTTGCAGCTAAATTTTAATATCCCATGTTTACAGTTAAAAATACTGTTGTCGGTGGCTGGTTAGTGGAGTTCACGATGCTCCATGCGGATTGGCAGGGGTGTTTTCCAGCCACCTGAAGGCCACGACTGTCATCCATCGATATCAGCCGGGACCGACCCCTTAACGTGCCCTCCGAAGCATAATGAAGCTCGAGATAACGAAACCCATCCAAACACTGGCTAGGGTCGACGTTGCTTGACTTGCGTGTTCGTTTAAAACGCGACAAACACAGTCGAGCTACTCATAATTGCTCTATCACATTAACGGTCTGTTTTGCCTCTAGAGGAAATTTAGAAAATCTTTCAAATATAAAAAATGTTAACCGTCAAAAGAATTGCAACTCAAATTTTAAATTACTGTTTTTTTTAATTTCATTTGGAAAAAGAAACTTTAGATACCTATGCGAATATTGACTGCGGTCGTCGTTGTTTAACGTGCTCATGTTGACGCATGTAAACAACGCTATCGAGTACGTCAGACCAATGCTCTGCATCAAATGAACTTGTCATGTCAGCCTCCGTTAAGGGCTTCCTGCAGATCGATGACGCGTCTGCGCGGTACCCTCAGCCCGTACAAAGGCCAGGCAGCTCCCATACGGGCTGGCCCTGTCAAAATAATACGCGATTCCCACATATTTTACGCGAAAAAAGTGAAAAACGAAAAATAAACCGTAAAAAATGCTAACCCTTTCAAAAGAATCACATCTCTAATTTAAAAATTATTGTTTACTTTTTTTTCTTCTTTTATTTAGAAAGAACATGTTAATTTAAATGTGTTTGTGTTTTTGTGGCCAGTTTTATTTTCGATTTGTGTGAAAGATGTAGCGGCGCGGTTTTATATAAAGTAAGTATGTATGTAACTTGTAGCGTTCCCTTACTTGTTGCGTCTCGTTTTAATGGTCGTATTACGTAATGCCCACAAAAAGGTTTTAATGATTTTTTTATATCATTAAATTATTGCGCTTTAACACGATACACCCCATACATGGCCCATCCCATATATTACATGTTTTAGTTCGACGGTATTAGTTCTCCTAATAACACGTAGGTATTTTTTTTATATTTATTAGATATATCATTATGGATTTAAATGGTGAAAAATAAAAAAAAATTATGAATATGATATTGTAGTTATCTTTTTTAAACGAATAAATATCGAATAATAATCCATAAATATATTTAATAATGTAACAAAATAATAGTGTTATTATTGAGTTGATTGTTAATTGAAGTGTTTTTATTTTATTTCATAAAATAGAGTCCAAGTACCACGTCGGACGCCATTATTGTTGAACGGAATCTCTTATATTATGTAAAAAAATGTGTATATTAAATAATATTTGGCCAGGGTGTACGTATGTTAAATAATATTTCGACTGAGTGTTGCTATGGATGTAATGTATGTATATAATTTACTATGAATTTTAAAGGTTTTTTTTACGTGAAGCCACTGCAATCCATTTTACCGTTATCGAAAATTCTCGCTAGCATAAAAAAATATGAAAAACATTATGCGTAATTTTGTGGTCACATCTAGAGAAAAAAAAAATCATAGACATTTTTCGTTCGTATCGAAAATTCACACAACGCCGTCTGATCCCAAAGTAAACTAGGCTGTGTTATGAGTCCAGACAACGGATATAAATGTAAACTAGCGAAACCCACGCAACTTCGTTTGTGTGGATTTATGCACAGCAGCGTCATATAAAGCGCCGTTGACTATCAGACTTCTGACCAAATCCTACGGGAATCGCGTACTTTAAATTCTGGGTCTTGGATGTTTATATATCAATCAAATCAAATCAAATTACTTTTTGTTCAAATAGGCATATTACAAGTACTTTCGAATCGTCACTTTTTTTCCCCTACCACCAGTTCAGACGGCAGAACGTAAATGTATTTGATATAAATTATAGTTTCGTTGAGTTAGTATCCCATAACACAAGTCTCGAACTTACTTTGGGGTGGTTCAATCTGTGTGATTTGTCCCTATCATCATCATCATATCAACCCATAATCATCCCACTGCTGGGATACGGGTATCCCTTCAATCGAAGGTGATTAGAGCGTACTCTGCCACGCTGCTCCAATGCGGATTGGCAGAGGCCGGTGTTTTGAAACCGCCACCGATGTGACTTTAACGACTGTCATTCATCGATAAGTGACCGACGGCTTGACGTGCCCTCCGAAGCACGAAGAAGCTCGAGATAACGAAACCCATCCAAACGCTGGCTAGGGTCGACGTCGCTTAACTTGCGTGTTCATATTAGAGTGCGAGACACAGCGACGCCATCGAGCTCCTCGATTTGTCCCTACATATTTATATATTTATGACACTGTCAAAATCTTTGTCGTAAAATGATAACATGCTGTCACAACATTCAGCAGTGACTGGCAACAGCGACCTCAATCAAATATCACTTAGTTTTATATTTGGCACATAAAAGTTCACTTTGACCTTTTATATGGCACATAACGCTTTTACTGGCACATTTTATTACTATGATATTATACAATGTTTTACATTGCTTCTTGAAAACCTCTATGGTTAAGTGGTTAGAGTGGTCATAACAACCATCTTTAAATCAGATGATTCGAAAATTGTCTGGCATCTAACGAAAATATGGAGGACAAGCGAGCTAGCGAGTCACCTGATGGTAAGCAATCGCCGCTGATCATAGGCATCTACGACCCATGACTAATAGTTATTTGTTATACAAGGCTGCAAAGTTGTTTTTTGGCGCGAGTACATAAATTGAAACCTGAGCTAGCGAAGGATTCTAGGATTGAACCACGAGCGACGCGAGTGGTTCAAATATAGAATCCTGAGCGTAGCGAGGGTTTCAAAGGTACGAGACGCAGAATAACTTTGCTGCCGAGCGAAACACAAAATTTTTCACCTCACTACAGCGAGGAAAATCCTAGGTGCAAGAAAAACGCAAATAATAAATTAAATAAAGTGTTTATTTTTTTCATGCGGTGTCGTGCTGGCCATGGTTCGATTATTCTAAAAATAAGGTTGGCGCACTGGCATGAAATAAGTATTAATGCATTTTCAGAGGACTCGCGGTATAAAAAATTAAAGAATAGAAAAATTCGAATTTTAAAAATACTTTCCACGCTAGGGCACAAAATGCACTTTTGCGCTCAGATTTCGAATGACAAACAGATTCTTTCCGAGCTTGTGAGGTGAAATAGTTATTTGTTATGCAAGGCTGCAAAGTTGTTTTTTGGCGCGAGTACTTAAATTGAAACCTGAGCTAGCGAAGGATTCTAGGATTGAACCACGAGCGAAGCGAGTGGTTCAAATATAGAATCCTGAGCGTAGCGAGGGTTTCAAAGGTACGAGACGTAGAATAACTTTGCTGCCGAGCGAAACAGAAAATTTTTCACCTCACTACAGCGAGGAAAATCCTAGATGCAAGAAAAACGCAAATAATATATTAAATAAGTGTTTGTTTTTTTTCATGCGGTGTCGTGCTGGCCAGTTCGATTATTTTAAAAATAAGGTTGGCACACTCGCATGAAATAAGTATTAATGCATTTTCAGAGGACTTGCGGTATAAAAAATTAAAGAATAGAAAGGTTCGAATTTTAAAAATACTTTCCACGCTAGGGCACAAAATGCACTTTTGCGCTCAGATTTCGAATGACAAACAGATTCTTTCCGAGCTTGTGAGATGAAAAAGATATTGGTTGCCTACCTATGAAGGATTAACAAAGTAAGGATGGGGGAGGGAAAGTGAAAAACGGAGTAGGAAGCAGAAGGAATATTATGCTTCCGGTTCTTTCACTCGTCGTACGAAACAGCGGTATATCACCACTATTTCAGGTCGATTATGTACAACAAAACCTGCTGCTCAAATCTTGCAGAAGATCGTAGATAAATAGCATTGGTCTCCGTCATACTGCGTTCCTACAGTGAGTAAGGTCTCCAGAGCTCCACTTTCTACAAGCATCGCGCGAGTGATACACCCGGTATTGCAATCGTCCATAAGCTACGTGACTGCTTACCACCAGGTGGGCCGTATGGTTGTTTGCCACTTTAGTGGTAAAAAAAAGCTTTTCCCAAATGGGTTAATGTATTTCATATACGTTAATTAATAGTGACCGGTTCAATTTTAGATTAATTTGTGAGATTAATTGAACGTCGCGTTAATTGGACAGGCCTGATGGGGCGCGCTTAATTATGTATGACAAGGATCATTCTACATGAGACCTGGTGATAATATATGAGGTTTTCTTACTTTGTAAGGTACTTCCTTCCTACTCCGTCAAATTTCTTTCTGATTAAATTCGTTTTGAGTTCCGAAACAGTTGTAGTTTCTCCCCCGGACGTCAATAAGCTTCATTGCTTATTGTCAATTTGATGTCGCCGTTGTTAATCCTGTCTATGTATAGGAGACACAGCTGTGGGAATGTGGTGTGGGCTTGTCTCGGTTTGCATGGTTCGATAGGAGGAACTCATAGGAGTTATTCCTGGTTTTCATTTTAGCAAGACTAGCGTTAGCTTGTCTTTTACAGTTTCATAAAATTAAACATCTGCTTATTTGGCCACGTGTGACAAAGTGTTTTTTTCCTTTTGCTCATTCACTTATCAGCTATCTCCGCCTGCTTATCACCATAGAAATATTCTTTTCACCTCGCAAGCTCGGAAAGAATCTGTTTGTCATTCGAAATCTGAGCGCAAAAGTGCATTTTGTGCCCTAGCGTGGAAAGAATTTTTAAAATTCGAACCTTTCTATTCTATAATTTTTTATACCGCCAGTCCTCGCAGGTGGACCTTGGTCGTGGTCCACCTGCGAGGACCACGACGGGCGGACGGGCTCTGAAAATGCATTATACTTATTTCATGCCAGTGCGCCAACCTTATAGAATTAGAATAATCGAACTGGCCAGCACGACACCGCATGAAAAAAATAAACACTTATTTAATATATTATTTGCGTTTTTTGACGACCTCCGTGGCGTAATGGTTACCACACAAGACCGCCACCCAGGAGGTCCCGGGTTCGATCCCCGGTCGGGTCATGATGAAAACCGAACTTTTTCTGATTGGCCTCGGGTCTTGGATGTTTATCTATATATTTTTCTGTTATAAAATATAATATCGTTGAGTTAGTATCGCATAACACAAGTTTCGAACTTACTTTGGGGCTAGCTCAATCTGTATGAATTGTCCCTATATATTTATATTTATTTTCTTGCACCAAGTATTTTCCTCGCTGTAGTGAGGTGAAAAGTTGTGTGTTACGCTCGGCAGCAAAGTTATTCTGCGTCTCGTACCTTTGAAACCCTCGCTACGCTCAGGATTCTATATTTGAACCACTCGCTTCGCTCGTGGTTCAATCCTAGAATCCTTCGCTAGCTCGGGTTTCAATATAAGTACTCGCGCCAAAAAACAACTTTGCAGCCTTGCATAACAAATAACTATTATTGCATATAAACAACAAAAAAAAAGTAATATACAGTCTATAAAGGGAGCTTATCTCTTTAGAGATTCCTTCCTGCTCTCCCTAACGGGTGTAATATAGGGCGGTACAACAATAATGTGCCAACGATAATTACTTATCTGCTAACAATTTGCACTGCACCATACACAATACTGCAAAACGCAAAGCGAAATTAGATCAGTGGTTTCCCCGAATTGATTTCACAGAGGAACTACGCCACGGGAATACCTCAATATTTTTTGTATATCTACAGGCATGAAATTATAAATTCTGTTTGTGTGAGTTTTGGGCTGGGCGTTTGTCCATTGATTTCGTCTGCACTTTTTACCTATGTATATGTCGCAGGCGTTTTGCGTAACTCGACGTTATACAAAAAAAACTAGCCGTTTTCAAAAGCAGGGCCGTTTTGTATTACGGCTTGCTACGATAAGCCGGATTGTCATTACTATACGTTCTACAATTTGTCGGTGGCCGTTTAGCCGCATTGTTTGTAAAAAATAAATGTATTTAGACAAAAAAGACATTGTACTTATAATAAGACACAGTATGTAGTATTTGTAGTAGTTTGTATTTTTTTAAATAATAGGTTTATGAAATGCGTACGCACAGAATCATTTAGTTGCACATTAAGTTGTTGTACTTAATGTCACTACCTATTTTCACACACATTTGACACGTTTTCTTAATTGTAATCATTAATATATGCTGGAGTGGTAGAGCAATTATGTATTACGAAATGGGCTGGTTCGACTGGGGAAGTACCACCCTCTCATAGAATATCGACGTGAAGCAGCAATGCGTTTCGTTCGGTGAGTGAGATATCCGGAAGCCCAACTCCCTTCCCTATCCCCTCTTTCCCCCTCCTTCTTTCCCCTCCCCTTCCTCCAATCTCCTTGGTGGACAACGCATTGGTAGCGCCCCTGGTGTTACTGATGTCCATAGGCGGCGGTCGGCGGTGACCGCTTTCCATCAGGTGGCCCGCTTGCTTGTTTGTCTACTGTATGACATAAAACAAATAATAATTTTTTTGGGCCCACAAGTTCTATATAATCGACGCCATTGTTGTTGGTATGGCAGGTAGCGCCGCGAGTGTTGAAAATTAGTACCTACTAAAAAGTTAAGGGGGATTTTCCATGGCAAGTCGGAAAATTTCGAAAAAACCTAAAAACACCAATATCTCGGTAACCGGTCACTTTCGACCCCCTATTGATGGGGGCTTATTGCAAATGACCTCTAGTTTAACCACTTCGAAGGAATTGGACCAAAAACCTGTCACCCTGTAAAATTAAATGTAAATATTAAAGTTACAAGTGAACGCCCGTAAATTCGCCTGCGAATATTGTATAATTTCGAAAATAGTCCTTATATCGTTAGCCTACATAAATACATGTATGAAACGGTTTATCGGTATAGGCAATGTTGCTAGTACATTTTCTGCCTCATTTAGCCGGCATATGAAGCCATAGTAGGTATACCCATCCGGGGACTTTGTGAACGGCACAGAATGTATTGTAGATATAGGTACATAAATATTTTATTGTAAATACATGTACCTGTATGTCACCGTATAGTTATACATCTGGACAACCTCTCTCTTCCTTTTCAAAGAATTATGAATCGCACCAATAACTAGGTTTATGGCATATTCCGACGATAACAGATATAAGGTTTTATCTGCACCTCGTAAAATGGTTATAGAATATAAACAGCTGAATTACTAGAAATGAAACCTTTTTTTTGAGTCAGGAAAATTGAGTAGGTAGGTAGGTAAGTATACTTTAAAAATGTATACATTTAACTAATTAATTTAAATTTATTTCTGCATGTTCTGCTTATGAAAGGCGGGGTCTGTCGCCCCTCCAGCCACTAATACCGACTAAAAACTTGACTGCCTTTGTCGTGGAAACTTTGATATATCTGCAACCACGCCGGCGATTACAAATGAAACCTTTTTTTTTTTGTTTATAGTCGGGAAAATGTATTACTGCATGCCCCGCTGCTTGGGGAAGCGGCGGGGGTATGTCGGGCTCCCCCTCTTATGCCACTTGGGTATACCGACTAAAAACCTGACTGACTGCCACCTTATCCGCCTAGATGGGCGGGGCCACGGGAACTAAGATACTTCCGTGACCCCGCCGGCATTACAAATGAAACCTAGGTCAACCAGGATAAAAAGTCTAATAGCAGTCTAGTTTAGATATTACTAACGAAACCCGCGCAACTTCGTTTGCGTATATCCCGCTTTCCCGTGGAATTTATGGAAAGTATTATACATAATGTATTTCCTAAACCTTCCTCGTGAATCACTATCTATTAAAAACCGCATCAGTTTCTTAGTTTTAAAGATCTAAGCGTACATAGGGACAGACAGACAGGGAAGCGACTTCATTTTATATGTATTTTTTTTTATACTACTAAGGTGGCAAATTATCGGATTATCCGCTGTGCCCTAATCTATGTATTGATATTATTGGCACAGATCACTTGTAAACTGCGACTGCAAATCTCGTGTCAATCTTATCTCAATGGCTATCCCGCTCAATTCCTATTTTGAATGAGTGAGACAGAGATTGAGACGAGATTTGAATGTTTTTTGTTGCGAGTATAGAGATACTCGCAACAAAAAACATTCAAATTTCGTCTCAATCTCTGTTAGTAAATTCCAAGAAAATCTGTCAAGTCGGTTTTACGTGAAGCAAAAAAAAAAAAAACGTTTGTAATGTTTTGATGGTTCCTATCACACACGTCATAATAATTACATATTATTATTGGTTACAAAAATCGTGTATCTTGTAATCCCATATCTGTGAGGCTCGTTATCTGATATCCAGTTGCATGTTCCCACAGACGGGCATTTCGATACGCACGCCTTGTCGCATTCAACAGATTCTTCACGGAAAACCATGCTTTGGATTAAATTCACCGGATTTATATAGTTTCTTGCATACAAGAAAGCGGGGAAATAAATAGAGTTATAACTAACTAGCTTTTTTGCCGCGTGAAATTTCAGACCCGTTGCCGTGGGAACTACATTGAATTTCGTAAAAAACTATAGCTTTTCCCGAAATTCAAAATTCAATGTTATTCCCACGGGAACGGGTTAGGCTATAGCCTATGTCACTCCCTGATAATGTAGCTTTCTACTGAAGAAAGAATTTTTTAAATCGGTCCAGTAGTTTCGGACCCTATTCAATTTAAACAAACAATCAAATCTTTCCTCTTTATAATATTAGTATAGTATAGATGAGCCGATCATTATGAAAATTTGTTTATTGTCAGGGGTACAGAGCCCAAAAACCCGTGAAAGTATGTCATTCCAATGGGAAAATATTTGTTCTACGCTAAAGGGCGCTGTATGGGATTAGCTATCGGCCAACAGATGGCGCCACAAGTCGCGCTATGGCTTGTTTTGTTGTCAAACGAGATCTATAGCAAAAAATTTACCGCGAGCGAAGCGGCAACTAGTATTTATTATTAATTCGGGAGACTCATTTGGCGCGCTTTGACATTGACAACTACGGAGCGGTTCGGCTTTTGGTGCCACCAATTAATTCAAAACGGGTGCACGGACTATCCTTCTATATGTTTATTATTTTAAGGTGATGCTATTAGTGTCTAAACACACTATGCCGAAAATACGCGACCGAAGTTCCGCGGCTGATTTTACGTTCGGCTCTTATTCGGCGTATTTGGCTGATATGACACACCATAAGCGCCGAACTTACGCCCGACCGAAGTTCGGCTGTACGCTATAACGCGACGTAATTTCGGCATGGTGTGGTGTGTCAGTGCTTTAAAATACATTGCAGGCGTAGTCACGCCGAATTTCGGTCGCGTATTTTCGGCATAGTGTGTTTAGAGACTTACTTGTTATGTCCGATGAGAACTCCGTAGGGGTACAAAGGTTTAGTATGACGTTTCCTGGATATTGTACGCCGGAACTCCCGGAAACCCTTGAAGTTTACCTTGCTTTCCCTTTGTTAACAGTGTAGGAACAAAATGGATTCAATAGGATCGACTTGTAATAGATAAGTACCCATTTTAAATTAGAATAGGGATGAGAGGTAGAAAAGTACTTATTAATAATGTAATAGTAAAAAATATGTAACTTAACTATACATCGAAAAGAAAAGAACGGAACCCTTATTTATAGGATCACTTTTTTGTTCGCCTGTTAAAGTATAAAGACCTTGCAACTTCATTTGCGTGTATGCAAATGTTATCCCGGGGGATTTTCGGAAAATCCTTTCTTATCGGATGCCTACGTCATACAAACACACCTTCCAATTCAATCTTCAGGTCTCTACGATCAACGGTTTAGGATACGCCTTGATCGGTCAGTCAGTCAGTCATTTCATCATCATATCAACCCATAATCATCCCACTGCTGGGATACGGGTCTCTCTTCAATCGAAGGTGATTAGAGCGTACTCTGCCACGCCACCACCGATGTGACTTTCATCGATAACAGCCGTGACCGACGGCTTGACGTGCCCTCCGAAGCACGAAGAAGCTCGAGATAACGAAACCCATCCAAACGCTGGCTAGGGTCGACGTCGCTTAACTTGCGTGTTCATATTAGAGTGCGACACACAGCGACGCCACCGAGCTCCTCCGTCAGTCATTTAGGACAGAGTATTTTATTTTTGCATAGATAGGTGTTACTAGTTAAGATTTTTTTTTATTGAATTTATTTACCAAAACAAATAGGCAACATGCCTACGAGTAATTAGATTCTTTGCTTGTTTGCCGCCTTAATGATATACTAAAAAGCAATAAAAATGAGATCACTGTAACACAAAATCGTACGTTTATAACACACCTAATAGTAATTAGACTCTGTTTGTTTGCCGCATAAGGTAATAAAAAAACGCCCATTGTAACGCACCTACCTAACCTCTCATGTTTTATTACTGTAGGATTGGCATTCACTCGGCTCGAACCTTGACCCGATTTCAGATATAGGTCGTTTCGACCTCCGACTGTATGATTTTTACACGGGAGCTAGTCTGGCTCGCTATTTAAATAAAATATGATGGTTGGATTGCCTGGTCCCCTATAAGTTTCAGTTAGATTAACTGTCGAAGAAATACGGATTTAAATAAAATATCAATGCCTGCGGTCCCTGATAAGTTCCAATTAGATTATCTGTCCAAAGAGATGATTTTTTTCTCAACTTATTTGATAGTTAGATTAACTGGAATTTATCAATAACTTTTACTTTTGGGGCCGTATTTGACTACTCCCGAATAGCTTATTGACGTTTCCTATTTGAAATAACTACCCCTGCAACAACTGTTTCACTACAAGCTTCTAGTTACGAAGTAACGATTAAGTAATTTGTGCTACAAAATTAAAACAGGGAAAGAGTAAAGACGAAATATTACGAACAGCCCGTCCACACTCTTGCTTTCGCTCAATTTCATGAGGATGTAGAGCCCGCACAACTCTAGCTTACTTTGAGACCAGATGACACTGTGTGTGAATTTGGTACAATTTTATTTACCTAACTATTTTCCGTTCCATAACACTTAGGACCAAGCTCCAAACACACGTTTGATTTGAATTTAAAATCGGAGCAGCCCGTCTGTGGACCTCCACCTTACAGAAGATCGTAGCCAAATAGCATTGATCTCGGCCATGTTATGTTCCTACGGTGAGTAAGGTCTCCAGAGCTCCACTTTTTATAGGGTCGACAACGCGCGAGTCATACCCCTGGTATTGCATGTGTCTATAGGCTACGGTGACTGCTTACCATCAGGTGGGCCCGTATGTCTGTTTGCCATCTTAGTGGTATTAAAAAATGTGTATAATTTAGTAATGAAAACTCACCAATACGTTTTTATGGATTGATAAACGCTTTGGTACTAGTAAAAACTGCACTAGGTACTATGCTTTCGACCCAATTTCTCACTATATCCGGCGTAATCTGTCATATCTCCGGTGCTCATCCGATACGAGTCCCAGGTAATATCCGGTATCGACAGCGACTTTCCGATGGCCGGGTATTAGTTTCTGTGAACATTGACATTGTACGGTCAACAATAGAATTAAAAATCTTCTTATTTGTTCTAAAATAAAAAATAAAAATTCTTATCATTTATTTTGCAAGTCGATTTACAAGAAATACGTCACGTTAATATTTTTATCCTACTAGCACTTCAGACGTGAATGACCTGTTGAGAAGACCGCAAGAAACTCAACAGCACCAACAACTAACCTTTTTTCTTAAAAGTCTATTTAACATAAAACTGTTTAAAAAAAATTTATACATCGAAAGAATAATAATAAATCCATACTAATATTATAAATGTGAAAGTGTGTTTGTTTGTTTGTCCTCCCTTCACGTCGAAAGTAATAAACGGATTGAAATTTTTTATTGGGGATAGTTTAAGGTCTGGAGAGTGACATAGGCTACTTTTTATCCCGGAAAAACCTTATACCCATGGGAAAAAATAAAGTATATAATTTTTTGTTCTTCTTTCGCGTCGAAAGGAACCTTATCTAGTACCGACATGATTTTTTTAACGGAGATGATCTAAGGTCTGTAGAGTAACATAGGCTACTTTTTGACCCGGAAAAACATTTCATTCCCACGGGAAAAAGTATAACATTATATTTTCATATAAGGCAACTTTTTTCCCACGGGATAAAGAGATTCCCATGGGAAAAATTATTGACATTTTCCCTTGACCACGTGGGCGGAGCAGAGGAGCTTAAAAATCTAATAGTTTGTGAGGATGTATGGATTTTTGTTACTCTTTCACTCACAAACGGCTTGATAAATTTGCTTGAAATTTGGTACATACACAGGTAGACTTCAACCTAGATAGTTTTTATCGTGAATGTCAGCCCGGGAATAGGAATAACGGGTCAAGGGTAAAACCCCTGGCATCAGCTAGTTAAAGTCATAATTTTTTTACGCTCTCTCAGGAGCACTCTATTAGGAGCTATTTATTATTCAACTATTAGAATTTCTTGATTTTTTTCTTGAAACATATCGGAAGGTTGCACACACATAGTATTTTTTTCATCGACCAGAAAATTTTCCACGCGTTCTCTATTCTGCGGTTTTTACCGCTTAAATTGTATAATTATGTTTTTGTTGCAGACGATTCAGACCTCCGCTCCGACAGCAGCGAGGACGAGGTGACGGAGCACGTGACGCGCTCAACACCACCATCCAAGATGGCTGCCGCCAGGGCACAGGTATGCACACAAAGTACTAACATAAAATAACAAACATCCAGACATCCCTCCATATAGGGTTGACAGTTCGGCGAACCAATGCCGCACCTATGTCCGGCTTTATCGCTGGGCAATCATACCTCAATACAATCATTCTAGTCAATGAAATTAGTAGATTAAAATTAAGCTTGATTTTTTGAAGGTGCCGACTATCAGCGTAACCCCGCACAGTCCGGGCGTGCTGGATGACAGTTTACAGCAGCTGAGAAGGCTTCATCAGGCGGTGCAGCGGATGCGGGCAGCTCCACTTCCATTCCTGGTAATTAATAATTTTATAACAACCCTTCTAGTAGGTTTTAGGAGTACTTCATAGCATGACAAAGGGATTTCAAGAATTCACATTCCCTTTTATTCGCTCAATGTAATTAGCCCCCTGCAGGATTACTCGTCTCCTGTCAATTTGAAGACGCTGCTCCAATACGGATTGGCGAAGGCCAGTGTTTCCAAGTTGATTAAGGCCACTGACTAGGCGGGACGAACTTGGACGGCTTAAAGTACACGTCGAAGCACGGAGAAACTAGACAACGAAATCTATTCAAACGGTTGTTCGTTTGTCCACATGCAGTGACGCCATAGATTTTCTTAATATCTACCAATATGGTGGACATTAATCAAACATTCCAAAATCTATATAAGTAGATGTATTTGTTTTTTAATAATTAAACTTTTGAGTTGCTCTTTATTATTTTATTTGAGAAACATCAATTTAAGTTTAATAAATTAATTTTCACATATTTTATAAAAACACAAATAGACAATCACTTTTCAAAATAAAATCGTCATACGTCATCTTCTTCTTAAAACATAAAGTAAAACCTCGAAGAAGTATTTCTTTACATCTATTTATCTATTCACATCAAAGATCGTTATGAAGAAAAAAAAACATAAGTTTTTTTTTGAGTTAAATCACTTTATTTACTCATTAAATCATACAAAAATGTCACACACCTGAGTACATTAACAGAATAACAATTGTGTTGAATATACAGAATTTTAAACTGCATTTATCATTTTTAGATTGGGGTTAGAATAAATCTTTTTGTTTAAATTCTACGTTATTATATTTCCTTATTGAACAACAGCAGGCTACTGGCAACCCCAGACTGAGCACGTCATGCCCGTCGCTCTGCAAGAACGGCGCTCCGGAGGCGGACTGCGCCTCGCCGACGCACCTGGACTTCTACCCACAGAGCCGGAAGGGAAGCGGTGAGAGATTTTATTCTTCTTTTTCATAGAGTTACGTATTCTATTCGAATATACTTCGCACAAGTTTCCTAGTGAAATTAAATTAAATATATAGGGACAATTCATACAGATTGAGCTAGCCCCAAAGTAAGTTCGAAACTTGTATTATGGGATACTAACTCAACGATATTATATTTTATAACAAATACATGTATAGATAAACATCCAAGACCCGAGGCCAATCAGAAAAAGTTCGTTTTTCATCATGACCCGACCGGGGATCGAACCCGGGACCTCCTGGGTGGCGGTCTGGCGTGGTAACCTTTACGCCACGGAGGTCGTCAAAATTCAACAATTTGTGTTTGTATTAGCTTCATCATATCAACCCATAAACGTCCCACTGCTGGGATACGGGTCTCCCTTCAATCGAAGGTGATTAGAGCATACTCTGCCACGCTGCTCCAATGCGGATTGGCAGAGGCCGGTATTTTCAAACCGCCCTAAGGCCACCGTCTTGGCTTAATGACTGTCATTGATCGACAACAGCCGGGACCGACGGCTTAACGTGCCCTCCGAAGCACGGAGAAGCTCGAGATAACGAAACCCATCCAAACGCTGGCTATGGTCGACGTCGCTTAACTTGCGTGTTCATATTAGAGTGCGACACACAGCGACGCCATCGAGCTGTATTAGCTTGTTGTACCTTTTTGTGGTATCATAATGTTGTTCGCTTTATTGCAATAAAGATATTTATGATCGATTTATGTCAATTTCGATTTATATTTTAAACCAGGCGATTATTTCGAGTTTAAGTATAGTGAAATGGAATAGACGTTTAAAACTGACGTTACCTAAACCTAAGGTTTGACGAAGACATTGATATTTAACAATTTTACATGAAATGCTATCAAATCTCCACAGCCCAGAAGAGAATTCAATTAAAATTCTAGAAGCAATTGTCTCTAAAGTCAAATATTTCAACACGTTTGGCGTAATGTGTTTGTAATGTGTGTATTTTTCTTGAATTATTTTTGACATGTTGTTTTGACGGCATGGTGTTCCTTAGGCGAGTCCCGGCAGTGGGGCTTATGGGAGCGGCGCGACGAGGGCCGGCGCAGCTCGTGGGCGGCGCTGGAGCCGCAGGCCGCCAAGGACGCGCACAAGCACGCGCACACGCACAGCCACACGCATACGCCGCGCACGCGCAAGTAAGATGCTCACGCCTTGCCGAATTATCAGCGTTTTGCGATACACACACATAAGAGCCACAAATTTTTAAGTGTCTTAAAAAACGAGTAAAAAATGTTATGGTGGATCCTTTTGAATCAATTTCACACTAGAAACAGACATTTACATCAACCTGGAACTTCAAATCAAAACAAATCTTGTTATAAACACGGCCTATTGTTGAGTTACGATTTTTACTATAAATTGAGTTTGAAAAAAAAACTTGAAATTGTTATGGTAATTGATACGATTATTCTCAATTTTTGTTAAGACGATTTTAAAATTCATCCGCTGTAAAATCCTGTTTAATTATGTTTAACATTCCCATTTCATTTGCAGCACACTGAATGGACACAGTGCATCGCTGTCGTCGATGGAGTCGGAGGGCGAAGCGCCGCGGCCTGTACGGCACTCCACACATTCCCTCAACGACAACGACCTGGCGGTTCGTATATTTAGGAATTACTATTTGTACTTCACGAATTCACTCGCTCTAACAAAATGCATATATCTGTAGGACTAAAAAGAAAGTATCCGCTCTAAGTATTAAATCTGTTTTTAGAGATTACGTGCCTATCCCATTGTTAGGTTTCCAAACTATAAATTATATATTTTTCAAATTTCAGCTTCAGAGAACGTAGAAAATATTTCCAAAGGGGTAAACGCTATCTTAAAGCGTTTACCCCATAGTTTCCAATTCTATGAGCATTATGAAAAAATATTTGATGATTTCTATCTAAAATTTATCCACGTAGCTCTTCCATCTTCAAGAATTAAAATGTTTTCAGTTAATTTCTGCTACGCTCTCTGTAATTCTCTGTATACATTGTATCGTGTATAATACAGAAAGACTTCGAGAAAGTCACGGCGTCTCTGGCAGCGGCGTCGGGCGCCGGCCGCCTGGCGCCGCGGCTGCCTCTGCAGAAGTCGGTCTCCACGCCCAGCATCGTGGCCGCCGTCGCGCCGCCCCAGCCGCAGCCGCCGCCTAACGCGTTAGTATACATACATACAGACATACACACACACTTCGCTATGCTACATACATGCATATACGCAACAAAAGACAACACAGAGAGAAATGAAATGGGAAGAGGGACACGGACATAGTTACATACATGCATATACGCAATTGAAGATAGCCTAGAGAGAGATGAGAAAAAGAGATAGACAGAGAGAGAGACAAACACATGTATACACAAAAATATGCGCGAACCGCTCCAGAAGTTCATATCAGAATATTTCACGCACACGCTCAGATAATATGCAAGTAAAGGTTGCAACATTAAATACACCAAATAATACATGAACTGAAATACTATCTTTTTTTTTTACATTATAAAATTTTGCTTGATTAGTGAGCATCTTGAAGATGTAGAAGTGAAAATACTCAAATTACCTAACTTATACATACTTATTTTAATTGAAAATTAATCAAAATATGCATGGCAATCATAGAAGTAAAAAATATATTAAACGGAGCGTATAGAGTAGAACTAGCATATCTTTTGTGAAGTTTATCCGATACGATACTCGATTGAGCAATTAAAACTGGGTATTACAATTAACATAATAAGAAGTTCTTAAATACGTCATCATCAACATTTCTTACTTCTATGATGGCACTTGGACAATGTTTTACAAAAATAGATTCAATCCAAATTAATCCAGATTATCCACATTTTTGTCAGCATCTTTTATCAGTTAAAGTTCTTGAATTATGATATTTATTCGTGAAATAAAGTTACTTTTCCATACTGTCATCACATGAGTAAATAAACTGACGGACAGAGGCTTCACTTCCATACAATTCCATACAACGTCGCGCGCCGAGGACACGCACACAAGCATGAGGCGCGTGTATTGCGTGTCCTCAAAGCGCTCGTCACGTACACATGCTTGTGTGCGTGTCCTCGGCGCGCGCTATTGTATGGAGTGAAGTCTCTGTTCCGTCAGTTTATTTACTCATGTGCTGTCATGGTACAATTCGAAAATGGTTGTATTTTGAGTTGATTCGTTTTTGTAAAACATCCCACTTTATGGCATGTGTGAATTTTTTTTTAATGTGCACTCTTCGCTTTGCTCATGAAGTGTAATTTCACGAAAACCGGCCAAAACCGGAATGTTTTTTTTTAAATGTTTTTGCACTAATTTGTAGAACTGTCGTGATGCAAAAGAAGATATATCGAAATTGTATTATTTTACAGGTCATTTCAGTATCATTTTTTTTCTATTGATTTAAATAAAAAAAGAAAAGAAAAAAACCATAACAAATTATTTTAAAAAAAAAAGCGTGTAAAGAAAATGGTAATGTTTCTTGCATAAAATTGAGAATAACAGAAATATAACTTACGTGATTAAAATATTTTTTACAACAATTTAAATTATTTGACAAGAAATTTCATTTTTGATTGTTTTTAGTTGTTTCGGTCCAACGAACCATTCTTATTTTGAAGATATTTTTTTCTAAAATTTTTATTTCAAAAATAAGTTTTTTAAAAATTACATTGTCGAGTTGTCACGTTTTTTAAATAAAGCCGAGAATATAATTTTCCTTCACAATATTTCTTAATATTCAGCAACAAAGCTAAACAAATCCATAAAATCACATACTACGTTAACGTCGCAAAAGAATTGAACACCCTAAACATTTGAATCACGTCAGTCCTGCTTATTGTCGTCCCGCTCGATGTTAGCTTATCGACTGGTGGTGCGAGCGAGACGGAGAGCGATGAAGACGCCTCCGCTGCTACAGTGGGGGCTACAGCACAATTGCCTGGACGACGAAACAACGTACATCAAGAACACCTGGGGCTACATCGCTTGGCGTTTTTAGAACAGTGAGTGTCTTATTGCTTGGGTGGTAAAAGGTTCATTATTGGGGCAAGACTGCGGAGGTAAGGTTACGAGACATTTTGGAGAAAATAGTTAAAAGAAGTATTGAATAATGTTATTAGGTGCTGGAAGGCACTGCGTGTAAAACTCGATGAACAGACAAGTTAAGCATTGATTGTAGACAATATTTGGATGGGTGGCACGTTAAGCCGTAATATAACCTTCGTTTTAAAAATTACGAAACTGAATGACAAGGCTAGCAAATAAAAAATAGATACTATGTAACATGTTATAACCGATAACCGAGGTCAGAAACAATGTTTCCAAGATTACAATGTTTTGGAAGAGCGGGGCCTCCTGCCACAGGCTTTTTTTAAAATCGCCTACTAGTTTGGCCGCAATTCATTGTATACTAGCGAAACCCGCGCAACTTCGTTTGCGTGTATCCCGCTTTCCCGTGGGAATTTTTAAATTTTTCTCTCCGTAAGAACCATCCTCGTACATCAAGGAATATTCTAAAAAAAAAATCAGCCAAATCGGTCAAGCCGTTTTCATGTTATGTCGTGACAACGGAAAACGGGTTTCATTTTTATATATATAGATTATAAGTAACTTGGCATAAATTTTGAATTTGAATTTGAATTAAAGATACCTATCCAGATATTGTCTAGCGGTTTCGTTGCTTACTATGTGTGTTCGTCAACATCAAGTGAGTATGAACTTTTCAATAAAAAGGCTTATTATTGTTCAAAAATTTATTTCATGAATATAGATTGAGCACTTATTAAAAACTATGGCATGCGGCACATGCTTTGCTTAGATGTTTGTCAGTTTTGTTATCACGATATTAAAAAGGTTATGCATGGATAATAAAGAAAATGTTTCTTATACATGTGTAATTGGAGTTTGTTTTTCAGAGCGGCATTTGACCATCATGCTGAGAAGAGGCGAAAACGCGGTAGTTTATTCTTTAGGAAGAAAAAGGTGGGTGATATTTTTTTCTTATTGATAGGGTGAAACCAATTATCGGCAGTGATATTTTCAAGAGTTTAAACAGATAAAAAGATGTTCGATATTAAACGTTTCTAGGTACAGATATATTCAATTGAAAATATTATAATGGCAAACTTAGTTTTTTCATCACGCTGCTAATAAGATGGGACGCTGCCAATGGAATCTCTTTTTAATCTTAATTCTAAGTCTTAAGCTTTTTTTTCTTCCTTAGTTTGACATTTAATTACACACATTGAAAGTTATAATCAAAGATATTTCATAGTAATATTGTAATATAATTGGTCATAATTTAATGTCACACACAAATGAGCCATCTGCGCCACCAAGCTGTCGTTTCATTATTACCGTGCATCCACACCGCAGTTACTTTATGTGGAACAATATTACCAAGTGATAGTTTGAAAATTCGCAAATTTGAAGAATGTTACCTAATGTTATCACCTGTCGATTCGCCTCCCCCACTATTTCCCGATTCATACAATTTAGGGATTTTCATGGCAACCACCCTAAACCTCATCTCTGCTTAATATCAGGCAAGATTGTGATCAAACGCACTCAAATCTATTATATATTTAAAAAAAACTACGGTGTAGTAAGCTAGTTATATTATAACCGTGTATCCGGTTATAATATAACTAGCTTTTTTGTCCGCGACTTTGTCCGCGTGAAGTTCCGGACCCGTTTCCGTTTGAACCAAATTGAATTTCGGGAAAAGCTATAGCCCTGATAATGTAGCTTTCTACTGGTGAAAGAATTTTTTAATCTAGTAATATCGGAGCCTATTCAATGCAAATAAACAAACAAACAATCAAATCTTTCCTCTTTATAATATTAGTAAGTAATATAATATAATGAATAAACCTCTGTTGTGTTTCGTCAGGACAAGTCGCGCAAGGCCATGCATGCCTGGTCGGCCGCCAACGCTGGCGCCGACTGCGACTGGTGCGGGCGGGCGCTGAGCGACAAGCCGGCGCTCTACTGCGAAAGTAAGTAGCACTTTTATTTTACTTTAAGCATAATCTGGACAAACCCACAATACAATACAATACAATATTCTTTATTGCACCAAATAAACATAACAATAAAAAGTACAAGGTGGTAGGAAAAGTACAACAGGCGGTCTTATCGCTAAAGCAATCTCTTCCAGACAACCTTAGGATAGAGAGATAATAATATAGAATAAGTAGGAGGCGCAGAGTGTGTGTAAGGACTAACTTTAAATTTTAATAAGAAACAATATAAAGGCTTAGTCCATGAAGACGCATCCGCATAACACCAACAACTGCGTGTGCATCCCCATGGGCCCCAATCAGCGATAAATCATAAAAATAGTAAACAAATTATAATAAATACTATTATAAGGTTTATATATACCTAATATATAATTATATATACTAATATATACACAAATACTTATACATAAATATGTTATAACCAAAGAAGAGAAGTGAAGATAAGAAAGTGAAAACGGAATATATTAGAGAATAAAAGCAGTGTGATCAGGCGATTGATGAGAGATAATAGTTTTTGACCAAATTTTTGAAAGAGCAATGAGATTGTGCATTCCGAATATGTACGGGCAGAGCATTCCAAAGCCGCACAGCTTCGACTGAGAACGATTTGGAATAGACGTTTAAAGAATGTGAGGGGCCCACCACACATTCTCACCATTTTCTCCTGTAAACCCAGAATCAATAACTTCATTCATTGCTTATTGTCAATCTGAGATCGCCCTCAGATTGACAATAAATATATATAGGGACAATTCATACGAAAATTGTGTTAAGCGATACTAACCCAACGATATTATATTTTATAACAAATACATATATAGATAAACATCCAAGACCCGAGGCCAATCAGAAAAAGTTCGTTTTTCATCATGACCTGACCGGGGATCGAACCCGGGACCTCCTGGGTGGCGGTCTGGCGTTGTAACCATTACGCCACGGAGGTCGCCAGTAAGCAATCTTCTTGACGTCCCGGGGGAGACTCTTCAGTTTTCTTGAAAGTCATAACGAATTGAATCAGAAAGAAATTAGCCGAAGTAGGAAGTATTGAAAGGACTTATCCTTACCAATCACTTATCCATAAACTAATATTACATAGCCTACAGCGAGGAGGTAACCAATAGAGACGTAATGTTTGTAATTTTCTTCAAAAATAATTGTCCTTAAATCTCAGTTGTCAATTACTGCGCACGCAAACAAAATAGTGAGCGATTATATGTGCAAAATACCAACACATTTGGACAAACCCACCCAATGGACTTGAAGGCGCCTCCATTCCAAAGGAAGGGCTGCGTGCTCGATGATAACCTATGACACTCACAAATGATGTGGCTTTCTATTAATAAAAGAACTTTCAAAATCGGTTCAGTAGATTATAGAGGTTATTATTCGACTTGTTATTCCTTCCGAAGATGAAGAGTCCCACCCTACCCGGGGTAATTTTCAAGAAAATTACATAGACCCTATTTTGTAAAATCAAGAGTTTTTAGGCTTTGAACTTAATGACCACAGATTATAGAGACGGACGGAGCCTAGCGTAGAGGGTGCGTTCCGTTTTACCTTTAAACTTATATGTGATGCCAGCGAGTCATAAATCCGGGCTTATGACTTTATCTCTTTGTAATATTATTATAATTGATTTTATTCTATTTCAGATTGTACGATGACGGTACACCAGAACGTATGCAAGGACTACATTGTTGAATGTAACAAGCCTAAAACATCGAAGGTAATCTTTTTATTATACATTTCATGTGCTTCCTACAATTTGTAAATTAGTGCATTTGGGATCGATAGCAAACTCCAATCAGAATACCGACTGAGTTTATCATTGCTTAAGCGTTTGTGAAGTTTTAAACAACGATGACATCGGTCGCCTATATTGGTTGTGAGGAGATCACTTGTTGCCACTTCTTCAAGAGGTCATCCATTTTGATTTTACATCACTTTTATGTCTTAGCCACACATGTACGCGCCTTGCGTTTCGTGCTACGCTGCTCTTTGTGTGTTAGACCTCACGATGATGTGATTCAACAACTCCGCGATGAATACTGACCAAAACACGCGGAGAATTCGCCCTTTCGGGACAAGGTGTTAACAATTAATTCACTCCGCGAACGTATGCAAATATGATATTTTATTTATTTCCAACTTCTACAAGTATTACAGTATGGCATTTGTGAAGACATACAAATCAAACTTATTACTATTTTCAAAGTATTCTATTGTCTACGAAAAAAAAACAACAAAACAAATCTGAAGCATCAGTGCTGCCAGCCACCTATAGTTTCGAATCAGAGAACACGGAGGTTTTAAACAATAATTTATATTACAGACATCAGTCGGTAAATCACTGAGCGCAAGCAGCGGCAAAAGTAGTAAGCGGAGCTCAGTATCTGGCCAGTCACAAAACTCCAATAGGTAAGTACCACACAATACCGCCATTTTTATTAAAAAAAAATCCTAATTTAAATATTAAACAGAACGCTAGTTACTGGCACGTTCAAATAAAATAAAAAAACAATAAAATTTAGAATAAACAAATCGGGCGTAGAAGAATTTTGAATTTTGTATGGCATATATTTTGCTGCTTTTATTTTTTAATTGTCGCAAACCTCCAGGCAAGGGCACACCAATATAATGCCTATTGGATGAAGCAGTTTCGCTAATGCATTTTGGATTTGTTTTGCGTGCAAATGTGCGGAGTTATGTATGTATATGAGAAGGAGATTTTTTAATAATCGTCATGTAAAAAAGGTTTAGTTGTAGGTTTAGGTGTATCCCGGTTCAGTGTCATTAAGGTTTTTTATGATTTAATTATAAGAAGATACACAAGTATGTGACACTGTGATATAATACAACCTTTGATGAATTTGTACCAGAGCGTGCGCGGGAGCCGATTTACACGCAAAATAAATTATATTAATCTTTGTAAATATTTTTTCTTTCGCGTCCGTTGAGTATTCGTTGAATGACGCGGCATGGGAATATTTTTAAAAAATTTCACCTTCCTGCCCCCAGGTAGATGGCGCCACTGCAACTTAAGCAGTTTATAGATTTCGGGAGGACGTGGGTTTGAATCCCACATGGGGCGGGAAGGTGAAATTTTTCTTTCAAAAATATTTTTAAAATATAAATATTCAATTGAACGGAACAACTATAAAAACAATCATATAATTGAAAAAAAGCCCGGCTAAGAGTTAATGTTGTCGTGTATTCTTTACCATAAGGAGAGTTCCTCTCTCTCTGGCGTTACGCTCTGGTGACTATTCGTCGTTATGGCAACAAAATATTTTTGCTTTGTACCATTGCCAGTTACCATTTTTTTTTTCAACGGCTCGAACGCTTATTTGTAAACTATGTTTGTTTTTAACGCGATATGATTTCGGTATTGTCTTCTTATAAGAGAAATCATTGCGGACTTATTGATGTGACTTAAAATTTTGAAAAAGATTCACCTATATAAATTTCTTTTTTGTTTACATTATAGACGAAGTTTCGATTTGTTGAGATTTTGAGAGTACAATATTGCTAAAAATCTCCATTTAAAAAAAAACACTTAACGTGATATGCGGGCTGCAGCTTCTAATGAAATTGGGATTGGGATAATTGTACAATTACAACTGTCAAATATTAGATGTGACAACATACGACAAACGTCAAATTGTAATTGCACAATCACCAGTTACATTAGAACGGCAAGCTTATCAGTTTCTAATGTCAAATAAAAATTTGACTTTTATAATCGTAATTGCACAATTCACTCTAAGGCTAGTTTTAGAGTCGCGCTAATCGCACGCTGACCGTCATCGCTGACAGCAAAATGTGTGAACCGTCCACTCTTCGTAGAAGTTCATAAATTTTCGGCTGTCAGCGCCGACAGTCAGCGTGCCGTCAGCGCAACTCTAAAACCAGCCTTAAACATGCGGTTGGATCAGAACGGTCACGATAACCGTATGATTTTTAAGAATTACATCTAAAGTCTCTCAATTCGTCCGCTCGCGTCACATCGTTGCAAACAAGAAAAAAAAACCTTAAAATATTTACGCACGCACAATATACACGTGTGTTAATGTTCCGCGCGCACAGCAAGAAGCAGAGTGGATGCTATTCGCCATGGCGACGCGTCGCGACCAAGCTCGGCGTGCAGTAAGTTGCAGGAATGCTGCGATATACAGCTGCCTCTTTCTTACTATCTCATCATACATACATCACCGTCATCGTCTTGTCTCTCTCTCTATCTAAATGATATCTCCGACGCGATTCTGTACGCCTGGTAACTCGCGACTTATTCGTTCTACCCCCACTCCTAATCTATACGAAATCTTTCGGGACATTGAACTTCCGTCGATTTTCATAGTGATTTTTAGGATTAGGATTGCAAGATTTTTCAATTTTATTTTACAGTAATAAAATTTAAACCTTTGTTATTTTATTCGGTACGGTACATACGTACCTACTTATTTTTTTTAAACAGTCGCATATTACTTTTATTTATTACGTTTTGTTATTGTAAAGGTCCATATTTTAATGCGGTTGCGGTTTAAATGTCGGTTCTATTAAATAGTCAAGAGAACAATCGTCAGAAGTAACCTAAGTTTAGTTTTATATAATTAATATACTAGCTACTGCTCGCGGCTTCGCCCGCGTGTTCTACTAACAATTAGCATATTTTTCTTCAGAAACAAATTCCGGTCTGGTCCGGTTCGGTCCGGTCCGGCACGACCCGGTACGGTACGGTTCCATTCAGTCCGATCAGGTCTGATCCACTCCGGTCCGGTCCGATCCTTATAAGGAACCTATATGCCAAATTTAGAATCTCTAGACCCAGCGATTTGGACTGTGCGTTGATATACCCTCTCGCTTTCCCGTGGGAACTTTGAAAAATCCTTTCTTAGTACACCCCTAGACGTCGTCGTAAGGAACCGACATTTCAAATTTGAAATCTCTAAACCCAGCAAATTAGTAAAACCCTCGCAACTTCGTTTGCGTATATCTCGCTTTCCCGTGGGAATTTTGAAAAGTCCTTTCTTAGTACACCCCTAGACGTCGTCGTAAGGAAGCTACATTCCAAATTTGGAATCTCTAGACCCAGCGGTTTGGGCTGTGCGTTGATATATAGTTAAGTCAGTCAGGACTTTGAATTTTATATACATAGATAAATTTGACTACGCGTATTATAAATTATTTTTATTCAAATAGGCCTATTACAAGCTCTTTCAAATCGTCTTTCCTTATCCTACCACTTTCAGACGGCAGATTTATATTAACCTTATAAAGGTTAATATTTTAATACGTTTAGTGAAATTCATTTATAAAATCAATTAAAGCTGCATTCCAATTTATCTAGGTTACTTTTTACTTCACAAACATAAACATATCGCGTAAAATTTCTTCACCACGTCATCACACATCTACACAGAATCTTCTAGATCGTTCTCGATTCATCCACGACGCCTTACTTGTGTATCTTTCTATCTCTTTAAAGTAGGTAGTACTTTTTTTCTTCTGAAAAATTCGATGTTGTAGCGTTTCGTTTTTTTGTGATAAGTTTTTTCGCTGGATTAATTTTGTAAATTGTCTATTCAATTTTTATAATTACATTATATAGAGAATAATATATCTTATTACACATACATTACATTTTAAACTATCGCGTTTTGAACACATTATAACACTTTGTTAAAGTGGCTTGAACGCGCACATAAACATATTTTTACACCCGACGTTCCGACAGAGTCGCGCCTGCCGTGATCACGGGGAGATAAAACAAAACAAGTAAGTTTATATGCGCGTTCAGGCTCCGTTAATCGAATGTTATAGTAATATATTAGTACCAAGTATTTCTGTAGGCAATTTTGTCAAAGACGTTTCCTTTAATCGCCTCTTGCGGTCAACAAAAGTTTGAGAGCGTATTACCGCGTAAAGATGAACATACGTATTCATACGTTTGAATTGGTCGCCCGAACGTGATAGACAACGTCAGCATGTATAATGTGTAACAGATTTACGTTTTTTAACTATATTGAATAGACAATAATAATATATTTTAAATAATTATTTTTAAAAAGTATTTAGGTAAAATTTTTCGATCTGAAATTTTGGTTTTAGTACTTTCAGAATTGTATGTTTTTATTGAGTTACTTTTTATTAAAAATTTGCATGTCTTATAATACTGTGTAAGTGATTTTTTTTCTAAACAATTGCTTCTTATAATTATTTAGGCTTTGCTGAATTTAATTAAGTGTTCAATTGTGAATGTTTTATAGCAAGAATATTTAAAATGGCAGACGACGGATGTATGTCATAGGGCGCACAGAATAAAGTATTTTTGATTATGTATTTGGTGGTCTGAGTGCTTGTTTGCCCTTTTTACAATTAGTTACATCTTACAAAACAGTTTTTTGCTATGTTAATAGAGAAGTTATTTTTTTAAAGAAACATCCATCGTTTGCACATTCCTTGGCACGTTGACTGTGTTGCACGCATCAAGTGTAATGCGTGTATGAGTTACACGTGCTGCGTATGTTAGAAATGTACAGTGTACGTAGGTGTATAAAGAGAATGTCGTAAACCTTATACGCCTACTGTGTCACGTACACGCATCTTACACGGATAGCGTGTTATACGCAATCAACGTGTTAGAAGTTATTTATATAAAGTTGAGTAACCTGATGTATAATCAAATAATTTTGACGAATGAAAATTACCCTGTTTTATGTCCTATTTTATTGCAAGACTGATTATATAGCGCTATAAATTTTCAGAGATTTAACACGCAAGGTCTCTGAAGTTTCATTCACGAATAAGTGTCTGTAAAAGCGCCAGCGGTCATTGCGCAAAAATAGGTATTACACTACTGGTAACTTAAGACCAAGTATGTAAAGTTTAATCGCATAAAAGAATTTACAAACGTGCGTAAACAATATAATGGCCAAAGATGGGGGCCGTAGATATAATGTACCTAAATTTTCAAATTGGATCATTTACGCAAATGTTGAAGTTTACTTTGGATAAGCGACGTCAGAGGCCTTCGCACATATGACGACCTATTTCCACGTCAACAAGCGCTAAAATATTAATTACATTTTATATTTTTCTTCCAAAATGTGTTTTAATTAATATTTTTCTAATGTGGCAACAAAATTCTATTTTGTCTATGTAACATGCATCTTGATTTCTCTATGGACACCGACGGCATGGATTGACCTGTTCGTAATAAAAGTGTTTGGGATTAATATATATTCGGAATAACTAATACATTTGTTTTTTTACAGCACAAGTCACGTTTACAATGATGACAAAGATGGTTCCGATCACAAACATGATCAGAGCAAGTGAGTAATATTTACTTAAATAAATTTTCTATTGCAGCGGTTTCCTCTTTTCGGGAACAAGGCTGATTTCCAGGATAAAAACTATCCCTTGTATCCAGGTATTATACTACCCGTGTAATAAATTTCAAACAAATCGATGTAGCCCTTTTTGTGTCAAAGAGTAACAAACAATCCATACCTGCAAATTTTCACGTTTGTAATATTTCAAATTCAAAATATTTGCATTCAAATAGGCCTAGTATAACTGTATAAGCTCTTTCGAATCGTCACATTTTTTTTCCTACCACCAGACGGAAGATTTGTGCTAAGAAGAACTGGCAAGAAACTTAGCTTATTTGTAAGGATTCCTATACTGTTGTCTCATGTCCTTGGATTGGTGATACGCAGCACTCATCCCACAGCATATGCCAGTTGCTGTGGGAGGAGTGGTGTATACTTGCTATTCGTCTTACTATTTGTCCTCTGTCTTCTAACTCCGTGCCTAACTTCACTTCCATCAACTTCGCGTGATTGTAGAGCTAGCATTAATATTCCTGTTTAAATATTTTTATTGCAGTGCATCAGACGACGCGGGAGTGACGGAGTGGCCCGAAGTATACTTAACCCACGACCAGTTGGGCGACGAGGCCATCATGCTGGGCTTGGGGGCTTCTGAGCCCGATACTTGGGCCGCAGGGGCACCTAAGGGTCTAGCCAAGTGAGTATTATACTGTTTATTGATTACTTTTAGTTTAGATTTGATGACTTTTAGTTGTTCGAGGTCAAACTTTTGTTAATCATGGAAAGATCCGGTATTCAAAGGTTATAACTTACTATCTGTTCCCCGCGGCTTCGCCTGCGTAAAAATTTGCCTATGTTGGGCTCTGTACCCCTGAAAATACGTAAACAAATTTTCATAATGATCGGCTGCTTAGTCAAGCTGTGAAGGAATAACAAACAAACAAAGTCACTTTCTCATTTATAATATTAGTATGATAACTGACTCACAGCTAATAAAACAAATTGAAAATGGATTTCTATCATATGCACTAAGTAATAAGTGTCCGTTTCGAACTTCGTTAAACGTCAGCGCGAGTCAGCCTTGTTGGCGACTAGTATAGACACTACAAGCGAGCGCTTATGTTTCTTGCAAATGTTGCGACTTCTTATTTTATTTTATTTATTTATAAGGTTCACCAACATTTTTACACCGATGACTTTATGTAACAAAAAAAAAATTTATTACCTTTATGTAACAAGTTTAGTGTAAAAACAATAACAGGTAAACACAACATGCTAAACAATACTAGAAATGAATTAAACACTAGTTATGTTAGAAACTTAAAGGTGGTAATTATTTATTTACATTATTTGGTACATAAACATCTATCATGTGAAATGTATTTCACAAATTATTACAATACCCCATGTAATAAAACATAAAATTTTCTAAGTAAAATAATCTCTTATATGTTTAAAAAAAAAACAAAACTACAACATCGCGGAACATATTTGGTATTTTTGGGTACACTCAGATGTAGTCTATGAAAATAATTTAAAAGTCACTGTTTAGGCCAGCCTTTTTTTTCTTCAAGTTGTGGCTTCTGCATTCTCGTATATAGCCAGTACTTTGGCACCCTTGTTTCTAATCAGCCAGTATTTTGACGTGTCATTTATATTTCCAGATCGTTAGGAGAGAGGGAGACAAAACGTCAGGAACACATCTATGAATTGATACTGACAGAGAAACATCACTGCCTCACGATTCGACTTATGCAAAAGGTACATAATTTGTTTTGACGCATCAGCGATTTCTTTTTATATTACATAAGTTCATAAAGTTCATAGAGATAAACTATCTGATAGTAAAAATTCTATGAGTTTCGGTAGAGTCGTATTGGAATCCGGGACAAAATGACAGACAATTTTTTCTATAAAGTAAAGGACAATTTTTTTTTTCTATAAATAATGATTTTGTAACTTTATTATTTATTAGCGGATCGTCTCGGCTTCGCATGAGTTTTACTACCCCAATTTTTTTTGTAACTATATCATAGCCTATGTTACCCGAGGGTAATGTACGACCTTCCCAGCGGTGTAAGAATTTTTTAAATTGGTCTAATAGTTTTTGAGTTTATTCGTTACAAATCTTTCCTCTATGATATTAGTGTACCTGGCACCTGGCTGTAGTGAATGTTGTCCCCAGATGTTCTACGCGGGCATGGTGCGCCTGCCGGGCGTGTCGCCCGCGCAGGTGGCGCGCATGTTCCCCTGCGTGGACGAGCTGTGGGCGCTGCACGCGGCGCTGCTGGGCAGGCTGCGCGACCGCCAGAGGGCGCGCGCGCACATCGCCTCTGTCGCCGACATCCTGGCAGAGACCTTCGCGCCGCCCGCCATGAACAGGCTCAAGTCCGCTTACGGTAGGTCTAAAGGTAGTATGACCTAGAACATCTTGAAGGATTGATTTCAAAAAATTATTATTTAGGTGAATTCTGCGCCCGTCACCGCGACGCTGTGGAAGTATTCAAGGAGTGCTGCACGCGCGAGGCGCGTCTCGCGCGCTTCATACGCAAGTGCCAACAGAACCCTCTGCTCAGGAAGAAGGTAACATTATACAGTTTTAGTTGAAATATAATAATCTTCTATTTTATAGTCTAACCGCACTGCGAAATTTACCGCGCGGTTTTTTTTTGCCAATCAACTGTAACCGTGCATCCACACCGCAGTTTATTTTTTGTGGGGCAACATAATGCAACATGATAACATTGGGTAACATTCTTCAACTTTTGGGACTTTTCAACGACTTTTCATATAACTTTTTGTTATCGGATGTTGCCCACTAACACTTGGAAACGTTGCTCCACAAAAAGTAACTGCGGTGTGGATGCACGGTTATGGAAGTATCCGCACTACGATTTTTTTCGCATAGCGGACTATTGAGAGATATATTGATACTAGTGAAACTATTACTGAAACTATTTATGCACAGTAGCGCCATCTATATAAGACTTTTGATGAAATCCTACGGGAATTGCGTACTTTTCGAGATAAAAAGTACCCTATGTGTTAATTCCAGGTATCAGCTACCTACATAACACATTCACGCGGATATAAATGTGAAAACGCTGTAAAATTTCGCAGTGCGCATGCGCACGGGCCCAAAAATCAGCGTTGCTTTTTTAATTGGCATTGAGTAGTCCTTGAGGATTTGTTACGTATGAGAAAATAAATAAAACTGAGGATTTATTTTATGTCATACGAAATTTATATACACTTGCCGGGCTAACATGACAAACGCGACAAAATTTTCTCCTCCTCCACTCTGCCAATAGCGTATCTCGGTTATGTCTACAGTAGACAAAATAGGCATTGCTATTGCGAAGAAGCTTTGTCGCGTGCGAAAAACTATCTCGAGTGTAAGCATGTTAGGCCCGTTGGTCACTGTATTTGAATTTCTTGTTCTTGCAGGGTGTACCAGAGTGCGTGTTATTCGTAGCTCAGAGGCTGACGAAGTACCCGCTATTGTTGGAGCCTCTACTCAAGACGGCAGGAGATGATACCAACGAGAGAGAACTGCTTCAGAGGGCGCTTTGCGGAGTAAAGGTAAACGAGTTGTATCAGTACAGTCAGCGGCATAAATATGTTGTCACTTTAGTACTTTGTCACTATAATATGACATATCCACTCAAAAGTTTTCAGTAATCCAAATGACATACAAAAGTGACAATGACAAATAACTAACGTAAAATAAAAAATTCAATTAAATAATTAAAAAAATATAATTTTGAAATGCAATTTATGTAATACGTTAGGAATAATGTATAGTCGCCTCGAGGATAGCAGAACCATCTTTAGGATGATTTTTGGTTGCAACATCCAACATCATAGTGGACACATGTGGCTCTAATAAACAAAAACCCTATTTGGTAACAAAGAAAAGAACGGAGCTGACAAAAAATCCGCTTACAAGATGTGCAAGCGATTTTTTTCTAAAATGGTCCTCCTATCTTCGAGGCCACCATACACAATATATACTGTTTATGTAAAAAAAATGTTCAAAAAAAATTATTTGAATAATTTTTAGGTAAAATATAATATGTTCTTATTTCCAGGAAATATTAGTGGACGTTGACAATCAAGTTGCAGCTAAGGAACGCGAAGACCGCAAACTTGAGATTTATCATAGGATTGATGCTAAATCCTTCGCCATGTTCCGTGGACGCAAGTTCAAAAAGAGTGATATCTTGCAGGGGAATAGGAGTCTTATGTGGGTAACAATTGACTAATTTCATATTTCTGAATATCCCATAGGATCTTGGGAAACCCGTAATTTAATTAATATTAGTTTGTAAAAATGAATATTAATTTTGCTTGTTTGTTATTCCTTCGCGCTTTGTCTACAGTAAGTCGAAAATAAGCATATTTTTCTACTGTAGATGGCGTTGCGATAGGCAAATAAGAAAGAAAACTGTTCATTTGGTACACAGTAAAAATAAAAATATTTTAATTTCCACAAGTAAATTAACAATGTTTTTAACAATAATATGGATATTTGGTACTGTACCAAAAAGGTTTCCATTCAGCGTCCGAGCGTATTCTATGGATGCCTTTTATAAAATGAAAAAGATGTACAGCCAACAGATGGCGCTATAAATCATGCTAAAGTTTTATTACCCAGAGAGAAACTGCTGTCAACAGCTAGTTTGGTAATATATAAAAAAATATTATGTTAAAATGTGTTTCTGGCATGTGAATATTATTTAAGTGCGTATTTAAGTTGCATGCATAATTAAATGCATGCAACTTTCTCATAAAGTGAATTTGTAATTCATTTGAGAAATTAATAAATATTCTTCAAGCAATCTGTTTAATCTGTCTCTAGGTTTGAAGGAGTGGCCACGTTGATGCAAGGACGAAGCAAGATGCAGACCCTACTCGTAGTGGTGTTAACTGACCTGCTGTTCTTCTTACACGACAATAACAACAAGTATACGTTCTTCACACCAGACAATAAGGTATGATGTTCATCTTTTATTAAAGTCAAAAATATTTCATTCTATATGTTCCTCGCCATTTACAAGATATTATCATTCTGTATTAAATATAAGCTACTCTATAAACTACCACCATTTCGGAAACAAAGCAAAATGACCACAGATATATAAAAGACGCATGATAAATGGTGAAAGGAAACCTGTTACGGCCTTTTTTGGTAGTTTGATCCATAGTTATAAGAAACTATGTATAGACATGCAATGTGGGCGTGATCTTTCTGGTCACAACTTTGACACATCTATATATATAAAAATGAAACCCGTTTTCCGTTGTCACGACATAACATAAAAACGGCTTGACCGATTTGGCTGATTTTTTTTTTGTAGTTTTCTAATACTCTTTACAAGGTTCTTACGGAAAAAAATATTAAGAAAATCTCTCAGAAAGATTGAAAAAAAAACGAAACAGTACCCGGGCGAAGCCGGGCCGGGCAGCTAGTTTATTATAAAAGTTATCCTTCATTATAGCCTTAGGAAAAGAGGACTAAAAACCAACGTGCACGTTAACAATCTTCTATTCTAAATAAGAATAGGAACGAAAGGAAAAAATAAATATATTTATGTTGAAAACTGTCACTTTGACTTTGCGTTTCTGTTTAAAAATACACTGTCGATCAAAGGATACGGTTCTTTTGGGGGCGTGGTTCTTTGACGTTTAACTTACAGACGTGGTTCGCACACAATTTGTAGCCAACCGCATTTTTATTCGGGAGTATTACTCCCAGTTTTGTGGTTTGATCCTCTTTTATAATTTGGAAAGATATTTGGTCTTCTTAACGAAGTTCGAAACTGACACTTATTCCTTAGTGCATAACGAAATCGATTTTCAATTGTTTTATAAGCTGTGAGTGTACTGTAGTAACAAATGTATGCGTGTAGACGGGCGTGGTCCCGCTGGCGAAGCTGCTGGTGCGCGAGAAGGCGGGCGCGGAGGGCCGCGGGCTGTACCTGATCTGCAGCGGGCCGCAGGAGCCCGAGATGTTCGAGCTGCGCGTGCACCGCCCCAAGGACATCGCCGCCTGGATCGTCGCCGTCAGGTATGCCTTAAACACATTCATATAATCAAACTAGATTGTTTTATACGGCGGGCTTGATGGTAAGCCGTCACCGTAGCCTCAGAATACCGGAACCTAGCAATACCGGGGTATCGTATCACTTACGCGTTGCCAACCCTCCCATCCCCTCCAAATGGAGCTATGGAGACCTTACTCACCGTAGTATGTTGTGTTCCTACGGTGAGTAAGGTCTCCGAGGTTGGCCGAGATCAATGCTATTAGGCTTCGATCTTCTGTAATTTTATAAATTAAGATCAATTATTATAATAAACAAGTTATTATACATAAGGGACCATCGCTACGAACGAGAGAATCGCGAATATTGTATCATATTTATACAGGGTTACTTTTGGACACCCCGCCAATTTTTTTTAGGTGATTCTTTAGCAGCAGTACAATGAATTTATGAAATAAAAATAAATTATTTTATTGACTTTTTTTTTCCAAATTTTACTAACACAAATTAAAAGTTATGGTCACTCTTTTGTTTACCGCGCGTACGGCCTTCTCGCACGCAGCATAGCACTATGCGCATGCGTAGCTGATATCTTCCTTTCAACCAATGACAATGCGCCATCGTTGACTGGCGCGAGGGTGACCGAACGTTCCTAGAAATGTAAGATTTAAAAAAGTGACTGCAAAATGTGGATTTTAAAACTTTTTTTTTCACAAAATATTTTTTTATTCTTAAATCATGTCTATTTTTGGCGGGTGATCCAAAAGTAACCCTGTATACATTTTATCGCGGCGATGAAATCGCGTAACAAACACGTTCTAAGACTATGTATAGAATTTGGTGGAACGACGATATTATCGTCTCGATTCTCTCGCTCGTGGAGATGATACCTAAAGCGCGAGGCATAACTATATTTGTTTGCGATTATTTAAAACCATATCTTTTCTTTATTGTTAACACCGAAGCTGCTGTTTTGAACTTATTACGGATCAAAATAAAATCATTGTGTTCGTCAATGTCATCATTATCTTGTTCTATTAAACTGGTTATATTTTTCATTAACATAATAACATCAATCATATTATAATAATATAAAAATATCCAAAAGGCAACCAACAACACAAAATACAACAAATATCAACCACGAATAATCATCAAATATCATATCATATCAAATACGAATATCAACGCCATCTTTAAACTCAAAATAAAACTAATGTGCGCTTTGGTCTTGAACTTATGTATTTATCAATAAATCAATTACCATATACAGGGCAGCGGTCCAGCATTGTCCGTCAGAAGTGGAAGAGGCGGAGGCCGGAGCGATGCAAGTGTCCAGTGAGGAACGACAAAGGCAGATTGACGCGAGACACGAGAACATCACGCTTATCACTGGTATGTTACCAAAAGGGCTTATTACTGGTATGTTACAAAAAAAAGGGCTTATTACTGGTATGTTACAAAAACGGTTTATTACTGGTATGTTACAAAAACGGTTTATTACTGGTATGTTACAAAAACGGTTTATTACTGGTATGTTACAAAAACGGTTTATTACTGGTATGTTACAAAAAACGGTTTATTACTGGTATGTTACAAAAAGGGCTTATTACTGGTATGCTACAAAAACGGTTTATTACTGGTATGTTACAAAAACGGTTTATTACTGGTATGTTACAAAAACGGTTTATTACTGGTATGTTACAAAAACGGTTTATTACTGGTATGTTACAAAAACGGTTTATTACTGGTATGTTACAAAAACTGTTTATTACTGGTATGTTACAAAAAAGGGCTTATTACTGGTATGTTACAAAAAAATAAGTATTGGATTACAGTTTCACGATTGAAAAAGTATTGGTATGCAAAACATTACAGGCACAATGATATAAAAAAAAATGTACTAAAATAAATTAAAAATCTCAGTAAGAATATGAAAATGATGTATTTACTATGTGTATGATATGAAACGATGAAGTAGTTGTTTAAATTTTTTATAAAATAAATTCACATACCAAGACTGGTGGAATATGTTGAGGTTGATGTTACTTTTAAGACCACTGTAAACCATATTCAATGAATAAATCCATCATTCATTCATAGAGAGGGATTGCCCACTTGCCAGTAAGAATATGAAACATTTTGGCATTGATTTGGCATATCATTATACCATTGAAAATGACAACAAATAGTATTTTTAATACCAAACTAGCTGACCGTCTTAAAGGCACTACCCTACTCTACCCCTACCCTACCCTACCCTACCCTACCCTACCCTACCCTACCCCTACCCTAACGGTATAAAAAGTATCCTATGTCTGGCTCCTGGTTCTAAGGAGCCTCTCCACTAATTTTCAGCCAAATCGCTTCAGCCGATCTTGAGTTATAAATGGTGTAACTTAACACTTTTTTTATATATATAGATTAACAAAAGTATCGAAAGAATCGATCTCTCTTTTAGTGCAATACTATCAATACTATTGTGATAGTACCGTGTTGATCCTTGTCGAACAAAGTTACGATATTCGCCACTACAAAATTTTCGAGTGTTTCAAACAAAAATCGATTTATAGCATTTTTCGTTAAAAACTCGATTTTTCGGCAACGTACAAATAATGTGGTTGTAGTGGGAGCATATATAAGGCAGGCGTCCACATATCCGCATCATACGGGTCGCACGAATCTATAATAATCTAAGAATGCGATGCGTCCGATACGTACGATGCGCATATGTGGACGCCTTTAATCTCTACGCGTGGCTTTACAAGACGTCACAATCTTTCTACCAACTGACTAATTCTTCTACCAAATTTAAAATCTTATTCTACCAAATTTTAAAAACTATGTAGATTATTCATATACAAATTAGATTAATATTGCTGTTACTATTTATCGCAAACAGACGACACTCCTTGGTGGCAAATAGAAGGTGATTGACACAGTGCCTGCTTTAGATAAAAAATGCATGGTCGCATGAGCATTGTTTCTCATAAACTCTTTTATTAGGTAGCAATCTAGGTCTAGTCTAATCTATCAAATTTAAAGTCTATCCATCAAGGTCAAATTAGGTCTAATCTAGACTTCTGCTTCTTTCTTCCGTCCCTTTCTAAGACAGCTTTAGCTGCTTTAGAAATAGAATGCACGATTGCATGTGATGATTTAATTTATATAAGTTTTCTCTTAAGGTCGCTGTATACGTCACGTGTTTTTACACGGACGGGACGGGACGGGAAGTTAAATATAGTTTCATACAAAATGTATGTGAATATGCATATGTCGCGGATACACGGACGGGACGGGAACGTGGCCGTTTCAAACAAAAAGTCACGTCCCCGTCCCGTCCGAGGTATCATCCCGTTGCGTATGCAGAGGCCTTTAAACTCTTTTATTAGAAATTTAAGTTAGATAACCAAGACTTTACCTTTTTTCTTCTATCTCTTTCTACAGTAATACTTAATAGTAGTACATACTTATTTCGCTGATTGTATTTATTTTTATTTTAAACGGTTTACTATAATTTTAGAAAATAATATGCTTCTTAGATAAATAAATTAGTTTCATTGTAAGTACCTAATGTGAACATCTTTGATGTAGGTACAAAATGGTGTTAGACACAAACAGACAATTCATTTAATATAATATATGTATATTGTACCATTCTAAAAAGGTGTGGTTACAAATCAATCACAAGGCATGACTAATCCATCATCATATTTACAAATATAATATCTTCTTCAGATAAATAGATAAAATGTATGATAAAAGATTGTTTTCTTGACAGAGGCGCTAAGGGCCAAGGATAAAGAACACGCGACACTATTAGAAGAGAAAATGGCGTTGCACATGAAGCTTGTGGGACATACAGGGAATTATACACTCGACGTACCAAATACAGGTATGTTTGAATATAAAAAGTGATCCTTAGTAATAAATAAATAAATATTTAGGGACAATTCATACAGATTGAGCTAGCCCCAAAGTAAGTTCGAAACTTGTGTTATGGGATACTAACTTAACGGTATTATATTTTATAACAAATACATATATAGATAAACATCCAAGACCCGAGGCCAATCAGAAAAAGTTCGTTTTTCATCATGACCCGACCGGCAATCGAGCCCGGGACCTCCTGGGTGGCGGTCTGGCGTGGTAACCATTACGCCACGGAGGTCGTCAAAGAAAAAGAGATTCTTAATATTCCACTAATATAAACGAGTAGGTTAGTCGGTAGCTCGCGGTGTGAACCGAAGTATGTAAAGAGGAGAAATGATGTTAGCTTAGCTCGCTCGCCCGCCCGCTGGCGGTGTGGCCTGCGCTTTACAAAGGCGAAAGTTGTGAGTATGTTTGTCACTTCTTCACGCTCCAATGGATGGGACAATATTTATGTTATTTGGTATGTAAGTAGCTGATAACTTGGATTAACACATTGGGTAGTTATCCCGTAAAATACGCAATTCCCTTAGGATTTGGTGAAATGTCTAATATATATGGCGCTGCTGTGCATAAAATTTAATGCGGGTAACACCGCGGGCTGCAGCTAGTAAATTATAAATGTGACAGTTTATGAGAATGTATGAATGTTTTAGTTATTCTTTCAACGCAAAACCGGCTTAAAGATTTTCTTGAAATTTGTACACCGTACACAGATAGTTTTTTTATTTATATTTATGTCAAACAGTAGACAAACAAGCAAGCGGGCCACCTGATTGAAAGCGGTCCCCGCCGCCTATGGACATCAGTAGACATCGGATTATATGCATTTGCATGTTTGCATATGCAAATGCATATAATTCCATTTTTATAGCGTTATTGCATATTTTGGTACTTTTTCATTGATAGTGCATATTTCAGTAGTTATACGTGTTAGGCGGAACGAAAATTGACGCATTTATCAACGGCACCAAACAAACTCTGCCTGTAGAGGTCTCTGCAGAAATGGCGCCAAATTTCAAGTTCTGTCATGTAACGTCAGTTGACGTCGAAAGGTCATTTTCAGCCTATAAATTAATATTAAGTGACAAACGTCACAAGTTTTCCGTAGAAAACCTGGAAAAATATGTTATTGTTTATTGTCACAAGAATTATAACAATAACTAATATTATGAATATATGTATAACATATAAAAATAATGTTAAAATAAATGTAAATTGTAATAATAAATGGTTTTTTGATTGTGCATATTTTTTGCATATTTCGCACTTTTTTTGTGCATATTTGCATGCATATTTTGGCATTTTGATAGTGCATATAATCCGATGTCTAGACATCAGTAACACCAGGCTACCAATGCGTTGTCCACCAAGGAGGTTGGAGGAAAGGAAGGGAAGGGAAAGAAGGAGGGGGAAAGAGGGGATAGTTTATAGATTGGATTAACACATAGGATAGTTTTTATCACGGCTATCAGTCCGGAAACGGGAGCAACGAGATTTTACAGGCAAAACCGCGGGCAGCAGCTAGCAAAAAGATAATAGCTTTATTTACATCTCCAATCGTACAGATAATATTACAAGAAAAAAACAGAACATACAAAATTGGGTACACATTGTATATTTAACTTTCAATTTTGTGTATGCTGCACTAAAATGCAAAAAGGCCATGGCTCAGAGATAACATTGTTCATGGAAGAAACAAACGCACATCCTTTTCCTTTGGTGAATAATGTACTACCGTTTTTAGTTGTCTACCCTGGATATCCCTTTCATTAGTACTTACTTACTACAGACTTCGGACCCAGGTTGGCCGTTGTCGAGACAGTCTGTCCAAGTGGGGCTTCATTGATCCATCCGACATCAACTGCGACTGTGGAGCCCCCGTCCAAGATATGGCACATTGAATAGCTTGCCCAATGTGCTGCGCTGAGTGTACTCGGGAGGATCTTTATCTCATATTTTGAATAGGCGTGAACACCGTGTTTCCCGGTGGGCTGGTGTTCCCGGACTACGTGCGGCTGTCGGCGCCGTCGGCGGACACGCACGCGCTGTGGCAGGAGGTGTGCCGCGTGGTGAAGGCGGCGCTGGAGTGCGCCAAGGGCGGCTGGGGCCCCGGCCTCGGCCGCAGCACCAGCTCGGCCGGCGAGAGGCACTCCAGCGCCTACGAGAGCCCCGCCTTGCCGCGCAGGGCGGACACCTTCGCAGGGTTCGACGCCAACAAGCACAGGGGTAATAACTAACACTATGTATATAAATAGAATAAATAGAGGCGCGTGGGTATAGCGAATGAAATAAACAAATAAATTGTTAATTAATTTCAATTAAGTTTATACTTTCTTTTCTATATAACAGGCGTAACATTACGCATGTCAACGGACACGCCGACAGAAGCGTCAGCGGAGGCGGAAGCGGAAGCGGGAGACAACATTGGCGAACCGCGACTCCTGGAACAAGTCGGCGGCGACGCGGCCTTACGGCTCCAACACGCTATTTACACGCTAACTTGTATTGTGTGGCAACAACTTACTACTATACATAGGTGAGATTTTTTAACTGTATGGAATAAAATGGAAATTATTTATACGTAATAATCTTTAACACACAAGTGACATTTTTTTTTATACCACAAAGGTGGCAAACTAGTATACGGTCGGCCTGGTGGTAAGCCGTCACCGTAGCCTATAGACGCTTGCAATACTGGGAGTATCACTTACGCGTTGCCAACTCTCCCAACCCAACACATCAAGGTATAATATGTTTGGTTGCCAGCCTGGAGGCGCAAGTGACGGCGTGGCGCCTGGGCGGCGGCGGCCTGGTGCGCGCGCACGACGCGCAGCTGGAGGAGCTGCGGCACGCGCAGGCCAAGCTCACGGCAGAGCGCGCGGCTTGGGAGGCCACCAGGGCGGCCCACCAGGCTAACATCGACCAAGGTGCGTTTCTGGTCAATATATATTTCTCTATAATATAAATATAAATATATAGGGACAATTCATACAGATTGAGCTAGCCCCAAAGTAAGTTCGAAACTTGTGTTATGGGATACTAACTCAACGATATTATATTTTATAACAAATACATACATAGATAAACATCCAAGACCCGACGCCAATCAGAAAAGTTCGTTTTTCATCATGACCCGACCGGGGATCGAACCCGGGACCTCCTGGGTGGCGGTCTGGCGTGGTAACCATTACGCCACGGAGGTCGTCAATTTCACTAGTGTTCTATTAATATACGCGGATGATTTTCACAGAAAAACGTGAGTTAGAAGTTGCGCGCGAAGAAGTCATGGAGCTACAGAAGGACGTTGAGCAACAGCGAGACAGGTTGTACAGGAGGCTCGAACGACTACAGCAACATGGTAATTATCTTTACTGTCGTGTATACAACATATTATTATACTATTTTAAACAGACGAGTTCCAGAAATGTTTACTGCGTGCTATTGGTCTAAGTAAGCATTGATTTTGGTTGATATAATGTCAATGACTCTATCAATATCAGAAATGTACGAGAAATATAAATATAAATATATAGGGACAATTCACACAGATTGAGCTAGCCCCAAAGTAAGTTCGAAACTTGTGTTATGGGATACTGAACTCAACGATACTTTTTTATTATAACATATATAGATAAACATCCAAGACCCGGGGCCAATCAGAAAAAGTTCGCTTTTCATCATGACCCGACTATTCGGGACAAACCCACCACACTTTCCCACCACTGTGTCTCCTGTGTAGCCAGGATCAACAACGGCGAACTCAGATAGACAATAAGCAACGAAGCTTATTGACGTCCCGGGGAATAAACTACAGCTGTCTTGGAACTCACAACGAATTTAATCAGAAAGAAGATAGTCGGAGTAGGAAGTATTGAAAGGACATGACCCGACTAAATGGAACTACTCATATTACGAAACAAACACGCCTGCGAGTTGTTAGCGTTGACCCCAAGAAGAATACAACATCAACTTACTTTTAGACCACTTCCAAGTTGATTATTTAATCTTTGTTTATTCACGTGAGTTGAGTTTAGTATTTGTTCGTTGTCACAGGTGGCTCGCAAGAAGAAATAGCGACGCTGTCTCCCGACTCTAGTATTACGGATACTACGCGCCGGAAAGAACCGAAATGGCGGAGTGAGTATATGTTACAAATATCTATGTTACAGAATGATAAATCCAGATGTTATACATAATGTTTAGTTATTATTCATAATATCTACTCAATTGAGTCAAAGTGATAAATGACACATTAATCTCTTTTTCTTGATATAGTCGAATTTATTCTGTAAAGGATGGTACTTCCTAAGTTTGAGCTAACTTATTCCTTAAAATGTATCTGGGATTCGTAAATTGTATCGGTGTGTGTGTCTGTTAGGCAGCCGCGGCTCGTCGGGCTCCGAATGTTCGGCGCCGGTTCGCGCCGCTGCACTGCCTCCGCCGCAGCTGCTCTCGGCGCAGAACGAGAGCTGGGCCACGGCAAGGGCGCCCGCCATATCGGTCAGTATCATTCGCCTGTTCTCAGCTATCAATCCTAACTAATATTATAAATGAGAAAGTGAGTTTGTTTGTTTGTTTGTTAGTTATTCCTTCACGGCTTAACTAATCATCCGATCATTATGAAAATTTGTATACATATTGTCAGGGGGGTACAGAGCCCAACATAGGCTACTTTTTATCCCGTGAAATTATGTCATTCCAATGGGAAAATACTTTTTCTGCTATAGTTGGCGCTGCAATTCGCAATTGCCGACCAACAGATGGCGCCACAAGTCGCGCTATACGTGATCTTAATCATAAAATTAACCGCGAGCGAAGCCGCGTACAAAAGCTAGTTTCATTATAAATGTTGTAAATGTTACAATCATAGGCATTGAAAATATGTCCTTACCATCTGCTGCCCACGGTGTTGCCCGCGTTTAATTTTATGCACAGCAGCGCCATCTATATCTGATTTTTGACCTAATCCTACGGACATCGCGTACTTTTCGGGATAAAAAGTACCCTATGTGTTAATCCAATGTATCGGACACCTACATACCAAATATTATAAAAATTGGCCCAGCCATTTGAGCGAGAGGAAGTAACAAACATATCACATAATTTCGCCTTTATAATATTAGTAGGATTGATATTTGAAAGAAAAATCATTTCATACTACACCTGCTCGGAAAGTATCGTCTTTCTTTCTTCAAAAGTATGCGATTGCATCCCTACAATATGTGGAAAAATGTATGAAATTTCATTTCCCGACCGGCTGTTTTGTTTTTAAATTTTGCGTAATGTCAATCCGTCAATGGGGGTTTTCTGAAATGACACCTACTAGGCGGCAGCACTGAGACGCCAGGTCCAGAAACCTGTCAAAAGTGTCATAGCGCCTATATATTCGAGTGTCCGATTTTTTTGAAGTTGTCGCTTTTGACAGCATGGATTATGGGTGGGACCTCTTGCCAAAGTGGCGCCAACTAGTGGCGTGAATTCTCTTTTCTTTTTCTTTTTTCTCTGATGTAGTTTATAGCACCTACGCAACCTTCGAGAATAAAATGCGATTTCCAACTCGGAAGTATTATTGTATTTCTACCCTTAGTGAGAAATGAACTATTGTTTACTTACTATTTTAAATTATGACGTTTTCTTTACAGCAGATGGTCAAACAGCAGTTACCCCTGAAGCTGGCCAGCGGGAAGACCCAGCAGCAACCACCGCCCGGTTACCACCGTCTGCACGAGTCGCCTAGCGATGTGAGTTCAAGTTTAATAAAATTTTAATTTTAATTAATGTACTCAATAACCTGTTTTTTTATTTATGAAAAAGAAGTTATAGATGAGGGAAACTTCGACGAAATATGACTCAATAAGAGACACTTTTCCTTCGGTTGTATACTACTCAAAACAAAATAAGAGCACACACATAAAAACGTTTTTTTTGTTATGGTACAGTCCAGAGCAGGTCGACCTTTACACTTCGGACTTTGTACCATTCTTAAGTGCGTATTACACTACACGATAATTAGAGTCTAACAAAAGAGATGGTGCAATACGAATAAGCGAGAAGCACTTACAACTTCACACTTCTTAGTTTTGCACTATCTCTTTTGTTAGACTCTGAATATCGTGTAGTATAATACGGGCTTTAAGTTCTATGTCATAAGAGCCAAAATTGTACTGCAAGTGTAGCTCGACGTGCTCCTGACTGTACATCCGTTTAAATCAATTTCATGATACATTACAGACACTTACATCCTATAATTTCATATCCTATAATTTTACTTACAACCTGATGATTAGCGTTAACAATAATAGTAGGTACGAAATTACAAGTGACCCTTATTTTGTAAATGAAATGTTAAAAAATTAAATCATATGTTTATTTGCTAAAATTATACATGGTGTTTGTTTGTGTTTGCCAAGAGTTGGTACAATACGGTTGGCAGTATAATTTGCCTTAATAAAAATGTAGGCATGCAAAATATTCAAATTTAAATTGGTGTACAATACAATTGATAAATATTTATTACAATGACAATGTCAATTTGCACAATAATCAAAAAAATAAAACGTTTTCGTTTTGACTAATATCTATTTTTAAGATTTGTTTTTTTTTATTATTGTACTAGCTGTGCCCGGCAATCCGCGTGTATTTTCCCTATAGTCAAAATAAGTCATTTTCTCCCATCCATCCGTCTAACGTCAGTTTTCCATTTTCTGTAAGTGTTCCCCCACACCGGTGTTATATAACGTTATTGAACAAATTGTAACTATCAGTGGTTGGGCAAAAATCATATATTTTAAATGATTAGCTAGTCTGGCAATCGAATCGTGTCACTCAAAAACAGCGGCAAATTAAAAAAATCTTGATATGGCAACCCTTTTTTTCAAATGACTAATGAAATCTTACCTTGGCAACCCTCCGAATACATGTTGAAACCACTTTTGATACCTGTATTTTTTATTATTATCTAATAATAAAATGATGTAAAGAAAAATAACTCTATGGTAGATAAATCATATAATATGGCTTCCGCAGTAATCAAAAAACGTATACGAACTTAGTTTGCTTTTCATTGCTGCGGCATTTACGGACTCTTAATGTTGCTATTATTAACTTTGCTTTACATTGCTGGTGACACGATTCACTGGCCAAACTACAATGGTACAATTTGTTTGTTGATTACCACGTTAAGCAACCCTTAAAACAGATCAAATGGTTGATGTTTCAGGACGTCGAGTACCCGAACGTATTTTAATTGGCCAATTTTAGTATTATGTAAGTAATAGCTGTCGAGTAGCATTGTATGTGGGTTGCCAATTATTCATAATTATAATAATAAAACGTTTTATTGTATCAATAAAAATTACATTAATAAATAATAATTCTTAAAATAATGTTACAATAATAAAGATTAAGAAAATAAATTAGTTTGAATTTTAAAAAATGAATAAATATTTTATAAGAAATGAAAAAAGACAACTTGTAAAAGTTGCTGTAGAAACTCAATATAACGTAGCAACATTAAATATAAGCTAGGGCAGCTTAGAGATGCGCCCGTTACCGATCAGTTATAGGGAAATCCATTTCCCAGAAGTGGGATAATACAAGTTGTAATATAAAGAAAATTAATAACATGCAGTAAGTATATTTTAATGTAATCACGAAGTCATAATAGGGAGCAATCGTTTGCATTAAAAAAAATGATATTTAAAATAATACTACACTGTACATATTAAATATCTGTTAGTTGGCAACCCTAAATGTATCCAAATTCGCTGTTGTGCACTGAACACTGTACTTGACGCCCTATTAACATTGTTTGAACTGTACTTGTATTTAGTAAGATTTCCTTCAATGGCATGGTAACACTTCTCTGCCTTCTACGCTTAGGGCCTATGCAGTGCGATGCGGATATCCGCGACGAAAGGTCAAATGTATTAAGGTAGTACGTTTCGGTCCGCGCGGGAAATTCAATTTTTTGGGGGTTTTTTACAAATTGCATCTCAATCATTGATAGAATTTTCGTGAAAATTGATTTGGCGACAACAAATACAATATTTCTACTGAATAATTATCAAATAAATTGTAAATATTAGCTCTTCTTTTTATGAATGTCCACGATGCATCTTTTTCCCTATAAACGTGCATTATGCACATTCATAATGAGAAGAGCCGCGAATTTCCCGCGCGGACCGAAACGTACCACCTTTAAGCTTATAAAGTGCATTAGAACATTTGATTATCCGTCGCGGATCCATCCGCATCGCACTGCATATGCCCTTATGTAGTAATATAGGCGGGCTTACAAAAAGTATTTTTATGGATGGTGGTCTATACGGGCTTAAGCCCTTTGGCATTTATGACGACGCATTGTTTATCAAAATAGTCTTTAGGGTCACTTTTATTCACAATAGCTCAGAGTCGGAGCGCATCGAAGCATCAATCCGAAACTTAGCAAATTCTCCCTACTACGCAACGTAATGCTTTTATTTCTTCTTAGATGAAAAAGACGCGCGAATTCGTGCGTATTCGAGAGATCTCGCGCGTCTGCACGAGACCAACTCTGTTTTTTAAACCGTACATCCACACCGCAGTTACTTTTTGTGGAGCATCGTTTCCAAGTGTTAGTAACATCCTATAAGAAAAAGTTATTGAAAATTCTTAATTGGAAATTGAGAAGAAAATTATTGAAATATTGAAAGTTGAAGAATATTACCTAATGTTGTAAATTACATTTTTTTTAAATCGGATGTTGCCCATTTGGAAACATTGCTCCACAAAAAGTTACTGCGATGTTAATGCACGGTTAGAAGAAATATGCGCATTACGTTGTGGAGTTAAGTTTTGGAATTGACGCTTCAATGTGCTTCCACTCAGCGCTAGTATGAATGGACCTAAAGGCCGCCGGCACATACATGCATATGTGTATATTGGAATGAAATAAACGTGGAGATCACAGACTAAAATCATACTATGTAAGTAATTATTGTAATTTTTATATGTTACAGCAAAGCCAAGGCTTGGTGATACAACACACGCGTACAGGGAGCTCGCCCGCCCCGCTACCATCTCAACAACAGCAACAACTCAACAACAAAGCCACCAGGTATTTTATTATTGTTAGAACTAATCGAAAGAGATGAAGTAGATCTTTTAAACTTACCAACTACATACGTTTCAGTTATCTTTTCCTTTAGTATGACGTTCCTTTTCAAAATTGGAATAATAAAAGAGAAACTATTGATTGGTATACTTAAACAAAATGTTTTATATATTTAATAAATATTTTTTTAAAAATGACTTCGTTTTAAGAGAATTAATTTGTCAAAGATCTCACATTATTAAGGTGGGTATCACCATTCCCGAATACTTTATTCGTCAAATAAACTGATAGTTCTAGCAAATACTATAGACGAGTAATACGCACAGCTTCGGAAGAATTCGGGCAAGACCGCGACACTAGCGCCCCTACGGCATGAGGGCGGCATGAGGTAAACGATTTCAAAACTTTTGTATGCAAAATGTTATAGCGCCCCCTAGCGGCATAAGGTGAACGGAGGTTGCCAAGTCATTGTATGAGAAACGTCAAGAGCTGTGCGTATTACTGTCTTTACAATTATGATATTATTATTTCGCTATCTCTAATACCTAGTTTAGGATTAGTTTCACCCACAATTGGTTTGCAAATTGCAGAACCAACACGTACCCGAAGCTGCCCGACAAGTTCCGAGTGCGCTCCCCGGAGGCGGCGCCGCCCGCCGCGTCCGAAGAGGAAGTCATCTACTTCTGACGGGCAGCCGAAGCCAAGGCCTCGCGCTCCTGAGACTGCCGCCTCTCCTAAGCCCCGAAATAAAAGGAACTCATGTCAAATATTACATAATACTAGTCAAAACAATATAAGGGCCACTAATTTTAAGTGTCTTACTAAAAAATATGGTGGATCCTTTTGAATTAATCGAAACATTACAGACGCGTACATCAATGTGTAACATAAATAAATATTCTTATTATACATACAATTTATTATACATAGAAAAAACCAGACCAAGGCAAACAGACATGTTCATGCACACAAATGTTTGCCATGCGCAAGATTCGAACCCGCGGCCCTTGGGATAAAGTGACGATTGCTAGCCACTTGACCACCGGGCTGTCATCACAATGTTATTGTAAACGTTACATAAAAAATGTGGTTGTTTATAAGTAGGCACGAAATTACGACTGGCCCTTATTTTGTATTGAGTAGGTCATATTCAAGCCAATTTACGTCACAGAGAAACTAGAAATATAAATACTGGTTTTCACCACTCGTTAATATTAGAACGATGAGTTTATTGACATCTCTAAATATCACGATTCGTATACGCTTACTTATAATATGACATAAAACATGTAATTTACACATTTATTGTGGTAAATACGTTCGTACACGCGTTATACGCCTACCATGTAAGCGTACTATGTCGTTACGACAGATTAAACTCTAATCGGTGCGGCGTGCTCACGACTTGCGACTCGCGGCCTGTAAGTACGCAGAGGACAATCATTGCGAGTTGCGAACGAAGTGACGCGTCATCGGCGACACGCTGCACTAACATTTGAACACGCGCGGCGTATAGTTGAGGTACGCTCGTACTAAAAATCTCTTACACGCGCGGCGTACAGGCTAAAAAACTTGTACATGTGCTGCGTATTTGTGACAGTTAACGTGTTTTTTGTCTTATGATTATTATTACAAAGATATTTCCATTGAAAACTACAAATGGACTTTCATATTACATATTTTTTATCTCTTTAAATACATTCCTTGCATAAACACTTGTCTCCTATTTAATCGGGACCATTTTCGAATTAATTCTTGTAATTATTTTTTACGTATAGTACAAAATCTATACATTTCAATCTTATCTTTTATATTGACAATTTAAAAATGATCTCTATTACTCATATTTAAAGTATAGTTTAATATTTTCTTATGAACAGTATATTGATGGTAGCACGTATGTACTTAAGGCATCTGATTTTGTCCCTTTAGCTTTTATTAGTTAGAATAGGGCACGAATACCAACCTGCAGTGAAGTAGTGACTCACGAGTATGCTCTAAAATAATTTCAATGAACTTCAATCGATTATGAGGTAAACAAACAAATTGTTAAATCGATTTTTCGATTGAAATTGTAGGCATTAATATGTTCTAAGTTTTATTCTAACTAATCTAAGCATATTTTTATATTTTTAGTCTGAAATCTATGTCATAATACTTATATTTAAATAATTTGATCGTAAAAACATTTTGGTATTATTATTTTACAATATTTGTAACGAATTTTAATCAATCTTAATACATGAAATGAAAGCTAATTTTCCCACCCGATTTACACGCATTAAAACCCAATGTTACTCTACTCTATTACACGTTGACAGATTAAAATACGCCATACGTGAAAGGCGTATGCTGAGTACGCGATATTAAAACCAAATATTTTTATTCGAACAGTCCTATTATAAGCTCTATCGAATGGTCACATTTTTTCCTACCACCAGTTCAGACGGCAGATTTGTACTAAGAAGAACTGGCAAGGAACTTAGCACTTGCTTTTTCGTGTTACAATTATTATGGCCAAAAACATTTAAAAAAAATCTAATAAAAAAAGTCGTTTACACATATGGCGTATTTTTAACGGTCGTGTTAATACAATACTTATCAGCAGTCGGGTAAACCCTAAAAACAATATTTTAAGGTGGGCGATAGATATAAGATATGATAAGAATAACACGGTATGTCTATATAGCGGTCTAGAATAGTAATTGTTAAAACTAGTTCGGTACACAGTATCTTGTTGTTAACTTGTAAAGTGGTTGTCAACACTGTTGATTTTTACACTGTCTAATTGTTATCATCAGCTATTATGATTTATAATGAAAAATAAGACATATTTAATGAGTTGAGGTTATTGTTTGAAGTAATCTGTTTCGCATATCGTTACGCGTAACAATATTAATTAGAAAGAAAAAAATGTTTATATTTAGAATACTAAACATCAATTTTAACTTAAAAATTACTTATAGTTCTAATTCATCTCCACTTAACATAAATGCCGTAGCACTAGTACTAGTGGTTTTCTGTGGACACCGTATTGTTACAGAGGTGCCCGAAATCGAGTAACAATAACTCCTCGATTTCACTACTGTCTTCTGGCAGAATACATACGGTATTGCAGTTGTATAATTGATTTAAGAAGCAATAGAAAAAAAGTAAAAATGCAAGAGAGGCTCAACCCGTCAAAGCTAAGAAATAACTACGTAATTGACAACAGTGTAGACATCCTAATGTTTTCATATAGATTATTGTCAACTGTTTTAAATGGACTTGTTGTTAAAAACATTTTTATATATTACATTTCTTGACGTGTATATATTTTAGTTATAAGAATCTATTCTATATAACCCGCGAAGCGGCAACTAGATTACGTAAAAGCTACATGGTACCGTACCGTGATCTCTAATTAAAAACAAGGACAAGCCCACCACATATTCCCGCCGCTCTGGCTCTGTATAGCCAGGATCAACAACGGCGACCTCAGACTGACAATAAGCAATGCAGCTTGTTGACGTCCCGGGGGAGAAACTATCAGCCTTGGAACTCACAACTAATTTAATCAGAAAGCAGTTGGACGAAGTAGGAAGTAATTGAAAGGACAGTCTACAGTGAATATATGAAATGGATTGTTATAATTAATTAATATACACAACAATATTTACAACTCACAAGGCACGCTATTTTTTCAAGTAAACAATATAAGCTTCAATATTTTTATCGTCTCATTGTTGAAGAAAATTAATAAAATAATAAAAATACATTACAAATTTAAACTTTACACTATTTACAAGATGGAATTAACTTGAAACATTTAAATGGACAAATGGAAAAATCTTGTATAGTTTTTTCACTTTTACGTACACCTCGCACGTAAAAGTGAAAACTATACAGGATATGTACTTAAAGAAAACCTTATTAAAGTCTTTTAAAGTATAAAAGATATGGCACACTTAACAGCTTGCCCACTGCCCAACTGAGTGTACTCTGGAGGACCTCATGGCAACCAATAAGGGTGTTGCAGTTGTCACGTACTGGACTAATCTGATTTAAATCTGTATATGTCATTGACTTGAAAAGAAAAAGAAGTATATAAAATGAATACCCGAAGTATTCATACGTTTCAAGTTAATCTCGTCCTGTGATGTCTATTGGATCGCTATTAGTCGATTTATTAGTCGGTTTTTAACTGTTACTAGTGTAAATATGTTGAAATGTTTATTAAATGTAATAGGAATGTTATAATTGCGATTATAAAGCTATTTAAATAATAATTATAATGTGAATGGCAGTCGTCAATACGTTACATGTAACAAAGCCTCATTTAACATTCGATAATGTTGACAAAATCGATAAAATTAAAATAAAACTCAGATGGTCTACAGAACTATCGATACTGTAATCGATCATTATCGATAGATATATTTTTTGAATAAACCGTCAATAAAAAGCAGCAAGAATTTATGTTAAATACTCAAAAATTAGTTTCAGAACGCGCTCATAAAAAAAATTGATAATTCGTAAGGTAAATATAACAAGTGACGTTGCCATTCTAAGCCGAGACCACAAACACTGCTTCAAGGCTCATACAATCATGGATATATGTTAGAGCGATAGCACACGAGATATTTTTAACGCACAAACGACGCGCATTCGTCATATGCGCGTCGTCTGTGCGTTTAAAATAAGCGTGTGCTATCGCTCCTAGTGTTAAGAAGTATATCGCGAAATTACAGGCGCGTAGACAAAAAAGAAGTTTGAAATCCTATATCCATCGATTTCTATTATTTACTATGTGTTTGTGTTCTCGGCTATACATTTGATTCTAAGCTTGTGTGCAGGCATTTATGTGCAATATAAAAATTAAATTATATTTTCTAAAAAATAAGCGCTTTGGCAATATTTTATTTTCTACGATAACAAAATATTCTTAATTAATTAATCACGTATATTGGAATGAAATACTTGCACACAACAACTGTTGTTAAGATCGTTAGAATACTGTTGTTGACAAAAAAAAAAACTTATAAGACTATGTGACTATTTTTCGTGCATTTACTGTAATCCTTTTTACTATTTAGTCTTAGAGAAGTGATATTTTAAACTATTTCCTTGTTTAGGATACCTTTTCATACTATGTATATATATTGACGTTGACGTTTGAATATAATGTATATACTTTAAATTTAATCAGGTTTCTTGCGATAAAATATTGCAAATATTATAATGAAAATATAAAAAAATGGTATCATGGCAATCTAACAATTAGATTTTGAAGAATGTGTTTGGACGTCTACGATGTCCATTCATAATGACAATAATGGAGACATGCTCTGAAATCGTATTTTAAATAAATTAATATGCATTTTAAATAATTATTTTAATGTCTAATGTAAGATCATTGTTCGTATTATTAGTTTACACGTTGATTGTGGATAGTACGCCAATATTTTAAATAATACCGTTGCAGAATACGCTACTCGTGTACGGCGTACATTATTGGCGTTCTTTTCCGCATTCAACGCAAAACGCAATTTATGTAATATTAGTTACGATTCAGATTTCATGTTTACGCAATGGATGGCCAGAATGTTGCATTTAAAAATTGTTCCTTATTGTAATAATGTAAAATATTCTTATTCATTGGATATTTTGATATCGTAGGTGTAAGCTTCCCGCGTAATGCGACATCACAGTTTACAGATAGGTGTTAAAATTCCCTTTATTCTTATAACGCTTAAGTTGCTAATGAATATACGTTATACGCCATACGTGTATGTATTGCCCAAGAGGTGTAAAAGGTTTATGTTTCTTCTGGTAGACTTACGGCCGAACCTAATACGCGATCTCAATTCTCTATCGATAATTGTTCGTGATTGACGGAAGTATTTATTCGTAGTTTACCTCCATAGATTAAAAATACAATGCATCGATTGATTAAAGAGACGCGTAATGTGACTTTTTCAAAACAAGACAGAGAAAAAATTATTGAGATCGCTTACCCAATAAGCGATCTCAATAATTTTTTCTCTGCGTAAATCAAATAACCAATTAATACATTTTAACTGACATAACCAATAAAACCTTTATGACTTACCAATTGAGACTAGGATAGATACATGGAGCTTTTACGACTTTTTTCCATTCACAACTCGTGCGTTATGAGACTGAAGGTGCCTTTTGTGGTCTCGCTAGCAGACCGAATGAATAGCATTCAAAAAATTTCATATGGCCTGATAAAGAATGCAGCCACTTGCTTGTGTTAAATCTAGCTGTGCTTTACTTATTACGTGGACAGAGAAAAGACGTATAAAAATAGAAATTTTATTAAAATAATTATATCGTACGAATTGTCTTGTCATTATCGCCTATCAATATTATAAAAAGAATGGTCTAAACAAGTTAATGTCTTTCATCGTCCTTTCTAGCCAGCCTGTCAGAGAAAAAATTTTGTAACACTACACTAGCTCAGTGATCCAATGTGGATTTTGGCCTCTGCGACAAGGGAACATCACTGTCTTTCAAAATTATTACTTTAAGAAAGAAACAAAAAGGTTATTCGATGACAATATTGTACACACAAATACAAGTAATAGTTTATATCCGAGATTGCGGGAAACGGCCGATAGTCATATCACGTTTGCGTACATGTTACGTGTAGTGCGATAAGACTCATACTTAACGTGCCAATTTCGATTACACGCGTGGCGTATCTTTATACGCCAGCACACATCGCGTGTAATTGCAATACGCTCACCGCGTTCAGCTTCATTCATGATTACACTTATGACGTATAACATTTAATAATATAAAAAAACTACCAGTAGAGTTTCTTGTCAACAGGTCATTCACGTAGTAGTTCTAGTAGTATTAAATAATATTTCTTGTAAATCTACTTGCAAAAATTTTTTTTTTAGATCGTTTTATTCATATATTTACCAAGTAAAGCAGAGCTAGATTACTATTGAAGATGTGATATGTATGTGATAAAATGTGGCTACAATATGGATTTAGTGATACAATAGGGATTATAAACACTAAGAAACACTAAATAAGTCTAAAACACTATTTAAAGTTCTCTTTCCCTGATATGTTACTTGAGCCGACGATGCATACTCAGTGAGCATTTGTTTGAATTTGGTCAAAGTTTGTGAATTTTAACATTACTGCCTATTGGCGGGACACTAAATTTTAGGATGCGATTTTGTAGTTTTTATTAGAATATATTATCTTTAAAATAATATAATTACAAAATCGCATACTGTTCTTTTATCCAAAAGAAAATGAAGTGTACCAATACGCATGTCCCACGAGTTTTGGCAGTCTTCAAATAAATGTTCAATATATATTTACTCTAACACCGTTGTTAGAGCAGTTTTACCTTCGCGGAATTTAAAAGCGTTCGCCCGCAGTTACGTTAACGCGCGGTCGCACGCTTGTTTATATTTTTAGAATAAACGAAGCGAAGGTGTTTCTTAAATATTTGGCTATTCTGTTACGTTCCAGCCATAATAAATCCTATCCGTGCCTTCTAAAGTTACTGTTAATCACATAATTTTCTAACACGCAGAAATATCACGCGTCTCCAATGTTCGATGTAGGTATTAGTCAGATGTACTTAACGTAGCTTAATATAAGTTGTTCGTGGCAATATGTAAACGTTTATGTAAATTTAAGCTTTAATCAAAATATTTATATTCTTTTTTTTAGTGTAACTCGGCGAATTCCCTCCATTTTTTTATTTTTGATTAATTTTTTGTGGCAACGACAATACTATTGTGTATTGCTCAATTTTTAGCTCATTCTAATCCTATCGGCTGTGTTCTCAATAGGCGAATAATGAGCGTCTGTACGCCTAATTTAATTGAATTATCAAAACCCGCGTTCTGTAATTTTATCGATTTAGTCAGCGGTTCAATTTGCTCTAGTTTGTCAACATGGTATACTCGTAACTACATACAATCCGCGCGAGAGATAAGAGTAACAAAAACCGATTCTATTCCGATTCAAACACACTCGCTGTCCCGTTCAATTCCTATTTTGTATGAGTGAGACAGCGATTGAATTTGAATCGAAATAGAATCGGAAGAGAATAGGGGAGCTGGCGTGTCACGTGATCGACCTGTATACCATTTTAGGAAAAATCGTCTACCAATACCACTATAGTAGAAGTGTTTATACTCTTTATACAACGCCGAGCTTGTATCATTCTTCACCAGGTCCTATTAGCATTATACAATACCAGCTTTTTTGCCCGCGACTTCGTCCGCGTGAAGTTCCGGACCCGTTCCCGTGGAAACCACATTGAATTTCGGGAAAAGCTATAGCTTATGTCACTCCCTGATAATGTAGCTTTCTACTGGTGTAAGAATTTTTGAAATCGGTCCAGTAGTTTCGGAGTCTATGCAATTCGAACAAACAATCAGATCTTTCCTCTTTATAATATTAGTATAGACAATCTTTTACAATTTTATTTTCAGTGATTATGCCCCAGTAATAAAAAAATTCGCGTTAATCCGTCGTCGGTTAGACCGCACACTAATCGCCCAATGAGAACAACAGCCTTATTTCTAGTTTTTCAATGATATTAATTGTGTAAATTATGTTACTCGCATATCACTCGACTTCCATTCAGATGGTACATGTTTAATTTGTCGATTTGATTTGTGACGGTTGCAGGCAACGCCTGCTATATTTAGTAATAGAGAAATGAAATAAACATTTACTTAGTATCAACAAATTGTTTTTTAATTTTTAAACAATCTGCATGTAGGGTGAAGTGAAACTCCCAATTATCCGCACAATGGTACCAATCTCCTTGGTGATATTTATCAGCACTACGTTTTTTACACCACTAAGGTGGCAAACAAGCATACGGCCCGCCTGATGGTAAGCATCACCGTAGCCTATAGACGATTGCGATACCGGAGGTATCACTCATGCGTTGCCAACCCTCCCAACCCCCCAAGTGGAGCTCTGGAGACTTTACTCACCGTAGGAACACAACCACGATATTCTCCTTGCTATTTTAAGGCAGTGTAACATTTCATCTGGTGCTTTAGATTGGGTTTCGTCGTACCTGCGTGGTCGGCAACAAGCAGTGCGCATAGGGCGCGATTTGTCGGACTGGAAAGATCTGACTTCTGGCGTACCGCAGGGCGGAATCTTATCACCATTATTGTTTTCACTTTTTATAAACACCCTGTCCTCTTCGCTGTGCTGTTCTTACCATTTTTATGCTGACGATCTTCAGATATACATTCAAACGACTGCTGACAATATTCCTTATGCCATTGCTAAACTGAATAAGGATCTTAAGAGCATCAGCAACTGGTCTGACCAATTTGGGATTTCCGTCAACCCTGCTAAATGCCAAGCTATCGTTGTTGGCAGCAAACAGCAAATAGACAAGATCGACTTTGTTACCGTGCCGCCTGTTGTGTTTGAAGGCTCGGTTATTCCTTTTGCTCACTCTGTGAAAAACCTCGGTCTACATATCGACACAACTTTAAGTTGGACCACACAAATTACAGAAGTTAGCCGCGGAGTCATGTCTGCATTGCGGTTTCTTAATAGGTTTAGGAATTTTCTTCCCATTTCTACCAAGGTCACTCTCGTCAATTCACTTATTTTCCCACTCATTGATTATGCTGATGTCTGTTACTCTGATGCAAGTGAAGTGCACCTTAACAAGTTAGAGCGACTCGTGAACAATGCGATCCGGTTTGTTTTCTGTCTCTGCAAATACGATCACATATCGTCTTTCCGATCGCAACTTAAATGGCTCCCCATACGTTTGCGTAGACAACAAAGGTTGCTCTGTACTCTCCATACGGTACTCAAAAATCCTCTGAGTCCACAGTATTTAAAAGACAAGTTCCAATACATCTGCAACACACATGAGCTACACCTACGATCCCATAATTCACTCGCTCTGGCTACTCCTCGTCACCGCACTTGTTTTGTTTCCGAGTCCTTTTCACTTCAAGCTACTCGTCTCTGGAGAAAACTACCTGTGCCCTTGAGGACAATTTCTAATAAATTTAATTTTAAAAGGAAAGTTAAAGCTAGCCTTCTCTCGGCAATGCAGTAATTGTCGTCAACGTAGTCTATTATATAATATTTTGTATCTATAGTAAGTATTATATTAGTAATGTATTCTTATGTGATATTTTTTTATGTGTGTATTGTGTTTAGTTTATGTAATTATTAGTATTATGGAAAGACATTGTTTTTTTTTTCTTTTTTACATCTAAGATTTATTGTAAGTATGTCATATAATTTAAAACCGCATTCGCGAATATCTGCACTTCCCAAAGGTTGACTGGTAGATAATGCATTTAGCGTTAAGTCCGCCTTTGTACCCAAATATTGTGGTCAATAAAGTTTAAATAAATAAATAAATAAACATGGCCGAGACCAATGCTATTTGGCTACGATCTTCTGTAAGGTGGAGGTCCTTCCCTAGACGGGCTGCTCTGATTTATTACCGACTATTTTTTGCACGCGGCTTCGCTCGCGGTTAATTTTATGATTAAGATCACGTATAGCGCGACTTGTGGCGCCATCTGTTGGCAGGCAATTGCGAAATGCAGCGCCATCTATAGCAGAAAAAGTATTTTCCCATTGGAATAACATAATTTCACGGGATAAAAAGTCGCCTATGTTGGGCTCTGTACCCCTGACAATATGTATACAAATTTTCATAATGATCGGATGATTAGTTAAGTCATGAAGGAATAACAAACAAACAAACTCACTTTCTTATTTATAATATTAGCACAGGTGGCAGTGGCGGATTATCCTTAAGGCAAACTAGGCACGTGCCTAGGGGCGCGAGGTAACAAAGGGGCGCGCGGGCGCGTGGAATTTTTAAACGAATAAAAAAATTACATAAAATTTGATGGATTTCCACCTGTTCCGAAACTCGATTGAGGCCTTCGAGCATGGTGCTAAGTCCTCCAGCGACTATCCGCCATGATCACGATGTCGTCGGCAAATCGAAGGTGAGTGCTATACTTGACGTTGATGCCGAATCCTTTCCAGTCCAAAAGCTTAAAGGCATCTTCCAGAGCGGTCGTGAACAGTTTCAGAGATATGTCATCTCCCTGTCTCACTCCTCTGTGTAATGAGATTGCCATCGTGTTCTGTTCCTGTACTCGAACTGACATGGTGGGATTTTTGTATAAGCACGTCAACGCTTCGATATAACTTGCGAGCGAGACGATTCGTGTTGACCCTTGAGAACAGCTTGTAGACGTGGCTCAGAAGCGAGATAGGTCTATAGTTACTGTTCTTCAAGAGGGTTTCATCGCCCTTTTTAAAGAACAGAACCACCACTCTTCTGTTCCACGCCTCAGGCGTTTTGCCCTCGAATAACACGGAATTAAAGAGCTTCTGCAGGACTTTTAGTACCGGTGTACCACCCGCTGTCAGAAGCTCTGCCGTGATTCCGTCCTCGCCCAGCGCCTTGTTGCTCTAAAGCTGTTTAAGAGCCATCCTAATCTCGTACAAGCTGATGTCCGGGATGTCTTCGGTGTAATGTTGGGTTAGCGTGGCTCTTGGGTCCCTCGCAGTTCTGCTGCTGACGGGTTTGGTGAATGAGGCATCATAAAGCTGCCCGTCGAACCTCAACTTCCTTGAACACCTCTGCCGTCTTTTACGCCATGCTACCATCCTTCGTCTTAAGCTTAGTCAGCCGGCTCTACCCAATAATGTCTCTTGCGAACACTTTCGAACCTTTATTTCGCCCAATCGACTCCTTGATGCATTTAGCATTGAAGGAGCGAATATCGTGTCGCAAAGACTTTGACATGGGGTCTAAAAATGAATATGGACAAGACGAAGATCATGTCGAATGTCCATGTCACACCCGCCCCGGTCTCAGTTGGAAGCTCGATCCTCGAAGTTGTTGACGAGTACCTTGGACAAACCATCCAATTAGGTAGGTCTAACTTCGAGAAAGAGGTCAATCGACGAATCCGACTCGGGCAGCTTTCGGGAAATTACGGCATATCTTCTCGTCCAAAATTCCTCAATGCTTGAAACGAAGAACCTTCAAGCAATGTGTGTCGTATGGATTCGAGACGTGGTCGCTCACTATAGGCCTCATAAGAAGGCTAACGGTCACTCAGCGAACCATGGAATGAGCTATGCTTGTGGTTTCTCTACGAGATCGAATCAAAAATGAGGAGATCCGTAGCAGAACCGACATAGCCAAACGCATCAGCAAGCTGAAGTGGCAGTGGGCTGGGCATATAGCGCGCAGAACCGATGTCCGATGGGGCAAAAGGGTTCTGGAATGGCGACCACGTACCGGAAAGCGCAGCGTAGGACGGCCGCCTACGGTGGTCAGACGACCTAAGGCAAGTCGCAGGAAGCAGGCCAGCAGGTCGCACTGGAAACGTTTGGGGGAGGCCTATGTCCAGCAGTGGACAAATTGTGGCTGAGATGATGATGATGAGATGGATTTCCATGTTCGTTACTATTGTGTAATGTTGGAGTGATAAGAACAGCCTCGTCTTTAATATAAAGTGACAAGTTTGACAGACCCGGTGGTCGAGTGGCTAACAATGGTCACTTTATCTCTAGGGCCGCGGGTTCGAATCCTGCGCAAGGCAAAGATTTGTGTGCATGAACATGTCTGTTTGTCTTGGTCTGAGTGATTCCAAGTATAATAAGTATTATTTTATTAAAAAAAAGTATTTATATGTATTTATCAGCAATCTAGTACCTACCCATAACAGCTTAGTTGCTTTATTTGGGACTTGATGGCGTTTTGTGATTCGTCCAAAAATTTTTATTTTATTTATGTAGTATAGGTATATAAAACTTCCAGCTATGCAATGAGACAGATAAAATACAGCCATCTATGTTTACTATTACCCGTGGTATTTAGTAAAAATTTTGTAATATGGCCGCTAGGGGCGCCCATGCGGTGCTTGCCTAGGGCGCTCTCGACATTTAATCCGCCTCTGACAGGTGGTCAACTCCATATAAACTAAACGTAGTTCATCCTTAAATAATATAGATGGCGTTAAGAGTATCGATTGTAATTGAAGATTATGTAAATCCAAAATAAAGTAAAATTACGCACTGAAAACAATATTTTAATAGTTTTTATAATTTTATAATGAAATACAATCCTGAAAATAGCGAAGAATGTACTGTAAAATAGAATTGGTTAATTTTGTTTCGTAATTTATTACTAAATATTTTACTTGATGTCACAAACTCACAACAGATGTCGCTTTCTTTAAAACAAAAAGATAAAGATAGGTTTAATCAGCCACAGATAGATGGCGCTAAATTTAATTCTTGACAAGCAAATCAAATTATTATTTAAAATAAAATTTAAAAAAATCTTTAAGTACCTACCTATATATTTTTTCTTTTAATTTTTTATATTTGCATTGTATTAAACACTTGATTTACTAGTACTTTTCTTTTACAAAATTATCTCATACTTTTTATTGTTTTACAATTTGTAAGAGTTTTTTTATCTTTCAAAATTTCAATAATATTTTTAATTTTTCAAAGAAGACTTCTTTTTAATATAATTGTGTTAAATTCGTAAAAGTTGGTATGTATATATAAGCAGGTAAGTACCTAAGTAGTAAGCATTGAAGTATAATGTACTGACGTATTATAGCTCAATGGTAGTAAGGTATTTATTTAATTTACGGACATATTCCTGTATTATGCGTGTATGTATATTGTATATATATATGTATATACAATATACATACACGCATAATAGCGTATAGTCGTCCGCGGTGTGACGTAAAAAAAGCACAGTATGTATACATATTATAGAAAGCTTTTTAAATAATTATGTACCTACTAACAACGTCATAATCACGAGGCGCGTGCGCCGCGCCGTTGCCACACGGCCACAAGTGGCCACAACGTCATCATGGCGCGAAGCGCTTGCTACGCATCGTTGCCACACCGCCTGCTTCTGCGTTCGCGCGCTCGGTTTATCTCTGCGTGGAATGAATTGATGCGCGTAGCGTAGTTGCGCAACGCTGGTAGGTACAGTCACCTCCATAAATATGTAATCACTTTGATCCTGGAGAGCGAACAGTGAATCGATTTTGTCAGTTTTCACAACTTTTTCGAAGTTGCATATTTGAATTCAGACTACCCTAACTAACATTACCATACAACATACCAAAAACGCAGAACTACATCACGCTTAGCGAATTTAGCCTCGTTTTTTGTATAATTCCAACAGCCTAATGATGCTAAATAAATTTCTAATCCAATCTAAAAACAATCCAAGTCAGGTGCACGTCGAGCTTTATACTTGCAGTACCTACATTTACAGCTCATAGAACATAGAACTTAAGAACGGCACAAAATCCAATGTAAAGGTCGACCTGTTTTTTGTTATACCACTAAGGTGACAAACAAGCATACGGCCGCCTGATGTCTCTTGACGGTACGTGTACATAGATTCATACATCTTACTACTTTAAATTACAAAATCGTCCGAGTCGCATAAATCAAAATTTGAAAGTAGTAAACTCGGAAACGGATCAGTTTTTTGTATCCGAGTTGCCCCACTTGACTATTATAATAGAGTCGGCAACGCATCCATAGGAATCATGTGTGTGTTACATACCGTATGGTATGTAACCGTTTGCCACCTTAGTGGTATAAAAAATATTTTATTTTTAATTTACTTTCGCATTTATAATATTCGTAAGGATAAGGACTACTCAGATCTGCAGACTGCGCCTGCGCGGCTTTTGTGGTGCGGCATTTTTGTTTTTTACCTTGAATAAACGATTTAAAAAAAACGGGCAAGTACCTGCCGGGCCACGCACAAAGCAGGGTTCCGTATTGGCTACGCATTTCTTGCTTGCAGATGAGTACAATGCCATATAGGTACTATGACATTTATACGTTTTCGTCAAAGAAATTTTACTTCATAAGTTCCTCGGCTATTACTCGGTAACTAGTAGAGCTTACATAGCCGCTATAGTTTTCCTTGTAGGCCCAAAAAAAAATATTTTTCAAAATTTTGTTCTACCACTTTGTTAGCATTGTTAATATGAGTGTAGGACCGAGGACGGACAGATGGACATGGCGAAACTATAAGGGTTCCTTGTAGTTTACTTCGGAACCCTAAAAACTTATTTTTGAAATATCAAAAGTAGGTATTTACCTACATATAACTATTTGCAAAACGGCACGGCAATATTAGCTAAAGATTCAATCTACAAGCCGAATACGACGCGACGCGACGCGACGACGATGACGAGCGACGGCGCGATGCGGCGCCGTCGGCGGGGCGCGGCGTTCGCGCGGTTGTCTCCGTCGCGCGCCCTAAAGCGCATCCCTCGCCGCCGAAACGCATTTCATTCACCTTAATTTGCACTCGGTGTTCTAAGTAGGTAGATACATTATGGGTTAAATAGATAGGCAAAAAGCAGAAATAAAAACATTGTAAACGACAATAATAAAATTGACCATCAAGTAGATACTATACTACCTATTTACACTAACTTTTTAAAAATATGGCATTGCCCGTAATTAGGTAGGTATCTATACTTACTTTCTACTACTACTCGTACGATTACAAATGTGTAATTTATAGACGACCTCCGTGGCGTAATGGTTACCACGCCAGACCGCCACCCAGGAGGTCCCGGGTTCGATCCCCGGTCGGGTCATGATGAAAAACGAACTTTTTCGAATTTTACTATTTAAGTAATAAGTAAGTACATACCTATAATCTAATTTTGAAAAAAAACGGATTAGTGCTCTGATTATTTGACGGCACTACTGCCATCTATTGGTTCGACTGTAAGCGCAAAAGCATTTTAGTTGTCTGTGATGTTTTTTTCGGGCGACATCTAGTTTTCCATTTTGGTACTAAAAATTGCCCGAGCAATAAGCGCACTTAGAACGGCTACGTTTAATGTATGGAATGAGCTATCTGTACTGTTAAGTATTATAATATCTGTGATATTAGTTAGGATTATCAGCACTGTAACACCAAATTGTCATACCATGTAACGCGAGTGATACGCCCGGTGTTGCAAGCGTTCATAAACTAGGTATGGTGACTGCTTACCATCAGGCGAGCCGTATGCTTGTACCTTAGTGGTATAAAAAAAACAGTACCAATTAACAGCACTATTTGTACTATTTATCAGCACCGTAGTGCCGGTTATCAGCACCATGGTACCAAATTATCATCAGTAATATGTTAAAAAGGTGAAGCGCATGTGTTATTAATCACGAAAAATTCTTATTTATAAAAAAAGATAACGTTATTCAACATTTCTACATGCATACTTTTTGACTAGCTAAAGTCCCTATTGATGCCCTCTGAATAATGTTTTGAATTTAGAATCTAATCTGCCTAAAAGTAACTAAAGAATATTTAGGTACCTAGATATATCCCACAAATATTATACGGCGAAAGTTTGTGTTTCTTCTTCACGCTCAAATGGCTGGACCAATTTTTTATCCCGAAAAGTACGCTATTCCCGTAGGATTTGTTCAAAAGTTAGTCAATGGCTTTATAAAGTAGATGGCGCTGCTGTGCATAGATACAGATAAACGAAGTTGCGCGGGTTTCTCTAATAGGAAATATAAATGAAAAAAATATCATGAATATTAAATATTTTAATGGAAGTGAGTAGGCATGTAACAAATTTATGTTATTAAAATCAAATTAGGCTAAAAACTAGTGTAGTTTGATCATTACCGCTACATCGCGAGATAGATACGATCATTTGTATAAAAAAAACGTCACACCATAGGCAAACAAGCAAGCTACTTGTTAGATAGTAGTTACCGTCGTGAGTCGTCGCCTGTAAAGATCAGTATTACAGCTCTCCATCACAATCAACCACCAACACAATTTATACTAATATTATTAGAGAGAATTTGTGCGGTTGTAGGGTAATCTCTCCATTCTCAATCTAGCAACACTACGGGTGCCAGCAGATGCTTCTTTTCACATGGTCCGCTTTCCGCTTGCTTGTTTGCATGCAGTATGACATTAAAAAAAACGTGGATATTTATAAATTTTGAGCTATATTTAATGCGCTAAGCACAAATTTCGAGAATTACAGTAAAATATTCGTATTATTAAGTTAGTAGGTTCTATAAACAAAAATATAGGTAAGCATGGACACATTAAGCACAACTTCTGTAAATGATAGAAAGTGGAAGAAACCAAAGCTCAATATAAAATATTATAAAGAAATATAAGGGAGGCAGACAAAATATCAAGTCAAGAATCAAAGTTATACATAAGACATTATCAAAATGTAAAAAAATGATAAAAAATAATAATGTTATCAAAAAGGAGTTTTTACTTCCAGCCTGATGGCTAGATCGTAACAACTTCCTAAAATATTGATTCTTTGACATTCGCAAAAGCACTGGCTTGGCTGACATGATGTTAATCTATAGTGGGCAATCATCTAATAAATTCATATAAAAGTCAAGGTGCATACATTAAAGTTTTGTTTTATTTGTTTGGTACATCATAGGGTGCAGGCGTATCCGTGCTTAGCTATTGACGACTTTACCTGGTAACTAAATAAAATTACATTATCATAAAACGTACTACAAGTTATAACTTACCTACATAATAATAATATAACCAAGCAGTCTTATATTTGACGAAAATCGTTTTTAGAAACTAAAGAGAGAAGAATTATTACTATTTAGCCACCCTCATTCATTCAAGGCACAGCTTTCCAATATTTCTAATTCCCGATTCACATACATCTAATAATAAACCTATTTACAAAAAAAAAACCCTCCCTAATGTACACAAGGGATAGATTTTTAAAATTCTCACGAGATAGCGGGATATTTGCAACGTTTGATTTAACCCCATCTAGCGGCGAGTGGGTGAACCATTTAGCAATATTAAATATTTTGTTTACGTAACGAATAAACTTAGAAAGTACAAAAATTCTTTCACCATTGGGAAGGTACATACATTACTCCCAGGTAACATAGATTATATATTTTTTTTTAATTTGGGATTATTAATTAAACCCGTGCGAAGCTAGTATTAATTAAGTCATACAAAGTGCCTCACCATTGAGGCGACTTCGCGGGAGCACCAACACCATCCCGAGCGCATTACTTGAGTGGTACTGGTAGGTAGGACTCGTATTATTAGATGTAGGTGTAATCAACCATAACAATCAACAACCAAAATATTATCGGGATACAATTTCTAAATTTGATAAATAAATCAAAATTAATGCAACAATTTAATAAAATTACATTATTTATATTAATAATCTAAAATAAAGATTTTTACATATCATTCTAATTAGGACTATAGACCATTTATAAAATTCTATGGCAGATTTGTTTCTAACACACATCAATAAAAACGGGCTCTTTACGATACCTCTTAAAGAGAATAAACCAATTCTGTGTTGTAACAAATAAAGCTTGTGACTGTATTTAATAGTAGGTAAATGCTACTTATAATTTAAAAAAAAAAATTATAAGAAAATAGGTCACTTCAATAAATTTGGATTCACCATCACATTTAATAATTCTCCCGAATTTGGACTGGACATTATTTGAGAATAGTAAAATTATGATTGACTAGTAGGTAATATTTGTGTCACCTCTTAATATTTGTGTGGTAAAACAAAAAATCTTGGTGCACTGAACTGCAGACAATTTCACGTATTGACCATGTGCAGTGCAGTGCCATAAGCGTGCCACACCAGCTGGTCTATTCTTGTAACAAAAACAGTTTCACACGCACAAAGGGCACATCGGCTGCCTAATTGCAGAGAAGGCACGCAAGACAACAACAAAACAGTTTCAATCTCGTCTCGAACTCACGCGCTATCCCACTCAATTCCTATTTTGTATGAATGAGACAGCGCTTGAGATTGACAAGAGGTTTTAACTATTTTTGTTATGAGAATAGACTCTTAGTTATTGTACTCTGTTACTGATTTTAATAGATTTTTAACAAAAATAAACAACCTTATGCAATACTGTTTCAATCTGAATATAACATTACAACAATTTTGTGCCAAATTATAAAATATCACGTACATTCTCACTGGATGCTTTCTCCCAAATCTGGCCTGATGTGTACAATCTATAAATCTTGTTGCTGACCAAACTCTGTCCATATTTCAACATGGCCCCTTCAAATTTATGTTGAAACACCTGCATTTGCGTCTCATTGAATCCCATACCATTAGGATGTAATACTTTTGGGTCCCTACATTCTGTATACTTATGTGCACCTAGTATGTCTAACGGTACAAATTTACTGCTAGAATTAAGACTAAATATATCATCGAACGACGTCATAGAATCTAAATTTCTAACATAAACAGATTTCTGGTACTGAGGTAACATGTAATAGTGTGTCTTTTTCATAATATTCGGATACCCAGTTTCTGCGTTGTCATCATCATACTGATTTAAACAGAATAACAATGGTTTAACTTCAATCGTTCTTATTTTTCTAGTAGGATCAAAGTCATCGAGTATCGCTTTAATATTTGTGTGGACTCTAGGTACTAAAAATTCGTCCCAGGATAACACCATCGCATGACTTGCTTTGTTAGATTCATCCTTGTCTAATTGGAAGTGTCTAAATAAGCAGTCCAATTCAATAGCAATCCTTACTATTTCGTATGACTTTGAAAAAATAAACGGATAGTTTAAAGGGAAGAATTGTATGCTCCACTGTGTTATATCTGCTGGTAGCAAATTAAGCCTTCTAATAATATTTTCCGAGATCATACTATCATAAATAGTGAACGAGTTTACCCCCATCATGTGATGATAAACTAGAAACTCAATAAATGCATCCCTCGATACTATTGGAACTTGGTTTGGTATGACGCATACAGCGGGCTCTACGTTATTGACAAATCTAATACTGGACCTTTCACGAACTTTACGTTTCGTGTTCACTTGAATAAGCCTATTTATTGGTGCATGTATAGGATCAATATTATAATCGTTCATGTAAAAACTAACACCTTTTGGTTTTCCTAAGTTCTTGTTCAACGAACAGTGAAATATGTACAATCTATACTGATTTATAGGTTCAGATACAATTTTGTAAGTGAACCTGCCAGCTTTAGGTCTAGAATTATTTTCTAGCCAGATATTACAGCGGAAATTCGGTCGGACATGTGATTTTCCGATCACAATCGTATCGATGTTATGGACGTGAGTTTGAGTTAGTTTCTCGTATTTTTGATACGATCTGAGGAAAGAGGAGTATGAGTAGAAGTTCTCATCGATTTCTTGGAAGAGTGGAGGCGTCTCACGTACTTCTAATGATGAATTTCTTAATATTTCTGATAGCATAGTTGCGTTGAAACCAGGACCGCAGAACTCGATTTCTGACAACCCTGGCTTACCGAAGAAGTTGAGTACCTCCAATACGTACCGTAATCGGTAATATTCATGTCGGTAAATGAGTAACGTGACGATACTCACGAAACAAACGATTATTAATATCAGCTGATAGTATTTCCGCATGCTGCTCGATTTACGATGCGTCTTCATTTATTTGCCGGCCTCTGGAATAAGGTTAAACTTCAATTCATGTTGCGTATCATTGATAATATTATAGAATATAGTTTTGTACATACTTTATTCCTATTTCATTGCGGAATAGAAATATTTTAGTCCGCAATACGCAAAAAACTTTACTCACTCACAGCACAGCAACCACGGCACGGATCGACCGAGACGAGACGTCTGTCAAAGAGTATATAATCACTACGTTTTAACGTCTGTCCTTGTCATATCCGTCCTGTCAAACTGTCACTTCCTTAGAGAAAGGATAAAGTCACTTCACTGTTGTCTGTCGTGTCGTTGCAGGGTTGCCAGGTTGGGGGTTTTTTTCGCGATTTTGGGGAAAAATTTGACTCACGGCGAAAAACTGGGGAAATAGAATCTTTGGGGAAATAAAATACATGATGGGGAATTTTAGGGATTTTTTTTGCAATTTTAGAAACCAAAACTTAAAATAGAATGGAACGTACATACTTCCCTCTTTTTTGGACTAACATCCTGGCTAAAGTGCAACAATCAATCCAGAGCCATTTAAAAAGCAGCATACTACAAGAACTAATGTAAAACAGAAAAGTATGATGATGAATGGTTTATAAATTTTTCACCTTACGCCTATGTGGATGTAGCGAAATGGCCAAGCGGCTTGGCCATTTCGCTACATCCACATAGGCAAGCCACATATTTTGATTAAGGTGTAGAGTTTGTGAAGTTAGGCCTTGTAGAGGTAGGGCATGTAGAGTTAGAAGCTTGGCTCTACATGAGATCTAATAACTTTTTGACAGTGTGAGTCATATGGTCTCGTCTTGGCAACATTTTACATGAAAATGTTTTTGGTGGAATTTCATTTATTTTTGTACGTTGCTTATATTTTCATGTTTCATATATATTTTTGTTGTTTGTGTACTAATACTAGCATACATACCAAATTTCAGCTTTCTAGGACATTAGGAAGCGGAAATCTCATACAAATTTCCATCCCCTAAGTCAAAGGGTTGGGGGATGAAGGTCCAAGTTTTATGATTTTTTGTTGTCTTTGTAGTAATATTAGCGTACATACCAAATTTTGGCGTTCTGGGACTTCAGGAAGTACCTTAAGAATTTTGATGATCAGTGAGTCAGTGAGTGAATCAGTGACGAAATGGGGGGTTTTTAGACATTAATTAAATCTAAAGTATAATAGCTACGACATTCAAATTTTGAATGTTCAATGATTGTACTGGTGTCATTATATTTTGAAATTTTTTAACTATTTAGCATCATTCAAACCAAAGTTCAAAAAATCGACGAAACGTTTCGAGAAAAGGTAGGTATTGCCCTTGCGCTCCGCTTGGCTCGTCGTGGCGGGGGCACTGCCGTGCCCCCAGATTTACAAAAATAATATGGAAAATGACTGATAGCTGTCAAATGTGTAGAACAATAGACAAAAGCGACATCTGAAGTGAGGAAAAGGCAGTTTTTAACCCCTTTTTTTATTTGTAACAAAACTTATGGGGGTTTTCTGTTGAAAACGTATCATTTTGGGGAAAAATAAAAGCCAGTTTGGGGAAAATCATAAAATGCAATCTGGCAACCCTGTGTCGTTGTGTTTTTTTTTTTTCCTTTTGTTTGGCAATCAGACTTCAGACGAAGATTCCATTGTGCCATCTTCAAGTTATGCTTGTGTTGTGAATGTTTTCATTTTTCTTTCATGTTTTGCTCGTTTGGATAATAACGTCAAAACGTCAATGTTTTCTTTTTTTCTTTCGTCAATCAGACTTCAGACGAAGATTCCATTGTGCCATCTTCAAGTTATGCTTGTGTTGTGAATGTTTTCATTTTTCTTTCATGTTTTGCTCGTTTGGATAATAACGTCAAAACGTCAATGTTTTCTTTTTTTCTTTCGTCAATCAGACTTCAGACGAAGATTCCATTGTGCCATCTTCAAGTTATACTTGTACATACGTAAACTCAAAGCAGCGTATTCCTATAGGCTATCTCGAGTCTCGACTCAGTATGTACGTACGTATGTACAGTCTCTGAGTCAAGACGCCCAGGAAAAGGCGGATTTTGAAGTCAACACGGTTCCTGATCACAAACTTCAATCACTAGATATGCTGCACTCTATCCAATGTTTGCTTCACATTACTTATTACTATCAATATTATGAATCAAACTTGAAACACACAGGAATTAAATTTCTAATCACGTGCCCAGCCAGTCTCAAGTGGATGGACTGCTGCTGGACGCTACCTTACAAGTTGGTTGAACTTGGTTGGCGCCAAAATCCAGCGTTGCAATGTTTTTCTTATTCTTCTTTATTTGTTGGCAACCTACTCAAGATTTTCTCTATGCTTAGTTCTTGTTTTTGACTTGACAACACTTGACATGACGACTGACTGACAAAAACGATAAAAATCTTTACGTCAATGTCATATTAGTCTATGAAACAAAACGAAAAGCAAGCAAGTCATCGGTGTTCAAGCTTACGATTTGTATTTTATTGGTTTTATACATAGAAATAAATAAAAATAATTCTGAAAATGTCGTCTAATAAAGATGATACTCTGCGACAATTTTGTGATGTGACCGGCGCAGACGAGGGCCGGAGTAGATTCTTTTTGGAGTCTTCCAACTGGCAACTTGAAGTAAGTGATTTTCTCTGAATTTATTACTATTAGTTTACCCTAAAATTATTATTTGTTATTGATGTATTGTACAATTGCTAGAGAACCATACAAAATAACATTAAATTTGTAAGTGTAATATTTTTTATGAAATCTAATAAGAATGATTTTGTACACTTTGTTCACAATAACAATAAAACATTTGATTTAATTCTGTGACAGTATTAAATATTCACTAAGGTGGGTAGGCGACTCTCTTACCCTCTGTTAATGACATTAAACTTTATAGATTTAGCTTTCATAAACATGCAATGTCTTGCTGTGAATTCTTATTTTAGGACCCTAAGTCAAAAGTAAGTCAATGTCTCACTGTAGGGAAAAAGCTTCAATTTTTTTTATGTATTACTTAAAATATTTTCCTCACAATTTATGCCCTTTCCGAAAATCCTTTCATGCCTACATTGTCATACAAAGAAAACATTTTGGTGTAGGCTGTGCGTTGATTCATCAATCATTCATGACACATTTTATATGCACTAATTCCATGTGACAATACTTATTGCAACAATTTCAGGTAGCACTATCAAGTTTTTACGAACATGGCGGTAATGTAGATGAGGCACCGACAAACACTGCGGCAACGGCCTCAATGCCTACAGCAACACTATCTGATAGCGACATGGACTCTCCGCCTGCATCACCCGTCAAGCCACAGAAGAAAGATAAGAAAAAAGCACCGAGCTCCAAGTTTGCAACTTTAGATTCATTGCAACAAGAAAGCTCAAGTGAAGAGGAAGAAGGTTGGTATCACAATAAAAGTTTAAAGAGCTTATTACAGTTGTAAGTCCTGCCTTGAGTGCCTGGGTGTACCCATCTTCAGAACTGCAGCTTCACACATAATTTTGACTGCAGCTAGCAATCTATAAATCAAGCAGTCAAAATTATGTGTATGTGTCATCCAATTGGCAACTTGAATTAAGTGATTTTCTCTGAATTCACACATAATCTTGACAGCAGCTAGCCGCAGGCTAACCACATTATGGGTTTAGCTGCCGTGCTGACTTTGACTCGACCTTTCTGTCCAATTTCCAAAATGCCATAGAAGACTATTGTGTGTGCTTTTTTTTAAATCAACTTGTACATCTTTGCAATTTAATTTAACACTTGCAATGAGGGACATGGAGTTAGTTTGTCCAACGAACTTCCCTATGAGGCTGACATAGTCAAGCATGGCTAAAAGCCTCAAAGAAAAATAGAGAAAGAAAAATAAAAAGGAGCCAGACGTGGTATGCAACGACACTGGGCAATTACGTTACTGTTACCGCCATTTTAAGGCTCTCACCGCCAATTCTGTGTGCAGTATTGAGTTACGAATTTACAATGCATCATAAAGTAGGCTAAAATATCTTACCCCTTTAATAAACGTTGTTTACAATGTTTTGTCACTTTCACACTTCATTTAATTCTCATCAAGAAAGACAGTGACATAACAGTTTATACTATATAATCGTTCGTTACACTACGTTTATTAGCCTCCGTGGCGTAATGGTTACCACGCCAGACCGCCACCCAGGAGGTCCCAGGTTCGATCCCCGGTCGGGTCATGATGAAACGAACTTTTTCTGATTGGCCTCGGGTCGTGAGTGTTTATCTATATATGTATTTGTTATAAAATATAATATCGTTGAGTTAGTATCCCATAACAAAAGTTTCTAACTTACTTTGGGGCTAGCTCAATCTGTATGAATTGTCCCTATATATATATATATATATATATATATATCGGATAGCCTAGCGGTTATTCGATGTGCAATTCAACATCACAAGGGCGTAACGAGGGTAGTCGTGATATGAGAGAAACAACAGTTCGTTCTACATTAAAACATTTAATTAATCTTAGTCTAGGTCTTTATCAATCGTCGTTATAACACAGTTTAATTAGGTACAGTTTCTTAATATAACTCAACACAAAATAGACACTAGGTAAAACGCGACAGTTCCGTGACTACGAGTACAACTCTCGGTGGCGCCCGATAACGAAGTGTTCAGTCGAGCCCGCCTTCCGTATCACGACTCTGCCGGAGCGCGCCAAAAGCAACGTTTCCTCAACACGCCGCTAGATGGCGCACCCTCGTTTTGCTTAGTGTTCATGTCCATACTCATGACCGTATGCGACACGGCCATCCTGCGAGACACGCGTCCTCGCGTGTAACTGAAACAATCAATACTCACACAGCATCACAACGTTCGGTCACTCCTGACCACACATATAGGACTTGCTCTCTAACTCAAATCCAAAGTTTCAATATCAAATCCAAAGTTTCAATATCTAGTCCAATTTACTTCTATTCTAAGAACTTTCTCTCCAACTCAAATCCAAAGTTTCAATATAAAGTCCAATTTATTCTAAGTCACACTTAGCTTAACAAATCAAGCACCTAACCATTAAGTAACAATATAACAGAGTTCGTCAAAAGCAAGGTGCCATAACCATCCCCGAGGTTACAGCTGATCAGCCCTGTGACCCCACTCTTGGTCAGCCCTGTGACCACTCTCTGGTCATCCCTGTGACCGCACTCTAGTCATCCCTGTGACCGCACGCTGGTCATCCCTGTGACCGCACTCTTGTCATCCTTGTGACCTCACTCTGGTCATCCTCGTGACCTCACTCTGGTCATCCTTGTGACCAACCACCATGCCATCTCTGTGACCTTTATCACGACACGTATCATCCCTGTGACACTGTCTAATCAAACAAAAGTGACCATCCCTGTGGACACCCACATGATCATCCCTGTAACCATGTTCGGCAATCATCCCTGTGACTACCACAAAATCACACACGTGGTCCCTTGCTGTTGAGTATACTCTGTTACACATCAAACGTTTAATCGATCAACACTAAACATTTTGAACAATTACAAAATTCGTTATTACTCAAGTCAATAAAATTTGTACATAGTCTTCACGATTGTATTTTTCCAATACTGTCCACTCAGGTCTCTTGGCCTTATCACCAAAGAGTTCGCATAGAGTTATGAGAAAACTTTACTCAAAGAAACTTAATTTAACATAGGTACTACATACAATGCATTGTACTGCACCACTCTTCATACCAACACACAAACTCAAGCCTATCCATAGGCATCGAGTCACTATGGTAATGGGAATTATAAACAGACACTAATTTTAATTAGATCAAACTAAATATGACAAAAGCGGACACATAAAATTTACTATACTATAGCCAGAGCCACGCACGAGAGTCCATCGTATCTAATCTCAAAACAAGTCAGTAGACAGCTTACTACTAGCAAGGTACCATAAACGAGTAAGACATCTATCGCCATGGCTTACCAGCCGACCAGCAATCGCATTGCTCTCTCAAACACATCCACCATGTGGATTTCTGTATGCTTATTCATCGATTGGATCGCCTGTGTGTCACCCACTGACCACAGCACAGGACATAGTCTCTGCAGACCCCGACCTCCGCCATAGTCAAACTCGCACCGCCAACCCACGGACTACTTGAATTACCCCAAGAGACACCGATTTCTACCGGGCTACGGCTACTGGTACGGTCGAACTCACTGCGGCCGATAGAATCCTCTTACTCGATTTTCCATCACAAATTAAACTGGCAATTTCTCATTATCATTACTGTTTACTTTATCATCATCATTACCGACTCTTACGCGATTCGGTGGCATCTTTCTTAATTTATCGTGTGGGTATTTGTAAGTACGCTTCGAATTTAAAGCTTTCAATACGTAACTTACGTTAATTAAGTTAATTATGTTAGGAATTACTCAGGGATGTTCAAGACTGTTTGTCAAAAAGCAAAATCTTTGTATATTAAGAAAAAGATTTCTGATTCAGGCAATAAAATAAAAGCTGTTTGGGATGTTATTAATAAAGAGACAGGCAAAATAAAACCACGGGATTCGATCAACACCCTGAAACATAATGATCGCATCTTAACATCCACTGATCATATAGTCAACGCCTTTGAAAATTTCTTTACTGATATCCCCATCACAGTTACTAGTTCTCTTAACTCCTCGCCTAGTAGTGCTAATAAATTGTTAATGGAAAATGTGGTGCCTAATGAAGAAGACTTTAAATTTAAATATATTTCTCCGTGTAAAATTATTAAGACCTTTAAACAACTCAATGTTAAAAACTCTGAGGATCATTGGGGAATTTCTATTAAAGCACTGTATGCTGTTATAGATGCCATTGCTCCACATTTGGCCATAATTTTTAATGTTTGTATAGATACTGGTCTGTTTCCCGATCTAATGAAGTACAGCAAGTTGATTCCTTTGTTTAAGTCTGGTGAAAAAACTGAACCTGGAAATTACAGACCAATATCTATTTTACCAGTTTTGAGCAAAATATTTGAAAAGGTTATGCTTGAGCAGATGCAGGAGCATTTTAAAAAGTTTAATATTATTCATAGTAAGCAATATGGTTTCACCGCCGGGATGTCCACTACTGATGCTGGAGTTGCGCTCATCAAGCATATCCTGAATGCATGGGAGGGATCGCAGGATGCCATCGGGGTATTTTGCGATCTCTCTAAAGCTTTTGATTGTGTAGATCACCAGACGCTTTTGCTCAAACTAAATCATTACGGAGTTAGAGATAATGCGCAAAATTTGATTGCGTCTTACTTAGCCAATAGATTGCAGACCGTTGATATCAACGGTGTGAAATCTAAGGGTGCAAATGTGAGAATTGGGGTGCCCCAAGGCTCGATCCTAGGTCCTTTCCTATTTTTAATTTATATTAATGACCTCCCTTTTATGGTCAAGAACATGACAGATATTGAAGCAGTGCTATTTGCTGACGACACTTCTTTGATTTTTAATTTTAATCGCCAGTGTCGCAACACTAGCAATGTAAATGGTGCACTCTCTGCTATTCAAAACTGGTTTACTTGCAACAATCTGTTATTAAACTCAAATAAAACTAAAGTAGTAAAATTCACTTTGCCAAATGTTCGTCAGGTAAATACTGACATTATTCTCGATGGTACTAAATTAGATTTTGTAAATGAGACGATATTTCTTGGTATTACCTTGGATTCAGGCTTGAAATGGGCTCCCCATATAAAAAAACTTGCCAGCAGACTCAGTTCTGCAGCGTACGCGGTCAGGAGAATTAGACGAATGACTGATGTAGCGACAGCGCGTCTAGTTTATTTTAGCTACTTTCATAGCATCATGTCATATGGCATATTGCTGTGGGGTAAGGCAGCCGATATTGAGGCAATATTTATTTTACAAAAAAGAGCTATCCGCTCCATTTATAATATGGGTTCCAGAGAATCATTACGGGAAGTTTTCAAAGAAATTAATGTTCTGACCGTTGCATCTCAATATATTTATGAGAATATAATGTATGTACGTAAAAATATAAGCACATTTGTAAAGTTTAGTGACTACTCGGATTTAAATCTTAGAAATAAACATAAATTAGTTATACCTAAGCACCGGCTCGCCAAGACCTCAAATAGTTTTGTTGTTAATAGTATTCGATTTTATAATAAACTGCCTGAAAACGTGCTGAATTTACCAGGAAAAAGGTTTAAATCCTACATTAAATATTCACTCAGCAGAAAGGCTTATTATAAAATTGAAGATTATCTAAATGATAAAAATAGCTGGAATGATAAACTCGGCACAGACACCAAACACAAGCCTACCTACTGCTAGGTACTTAATATATTGCGCATATATATATGCATATATTGTATATACACTTTCTACCTTTATTTAATTTTTTACACCTTTAAATGTAGGTATATATGTATACCAGTATATTAATACGCTTTTTTTTTTCTCTTCATTTATAGTGTTATTAATCTTTAATTATTTGCATTATTTTTTTATTTTTTTTCTTCGTCATCAGAAATTACAGATATTTTGTGTTAATTTTATATTTTCTGTCATTGTAATTTGTATCATAGTAATACCATTTTAAAAGAGCAAGTGCTAAGTTTCTTGCCAGCTTCTTCTTAGCACAAATCTGCCGTCTGAACTGGTGGTAGGAAAAAATTGTGACGATTCGAAAGAGCTTATATTAGGCCTATTTGAATAAAAATATTTTGAATTTGAATTTTGAATTTGAATAACGATCGTCACTTAATACCTCTACTACTTTAAATAGTCCTTTAAACTTAGGATCTAATTTTGTCTGAATACGCTCTTACACAACCAACCGAAAGTGTTAAATTTTCGTCTTCGTTTATTAAAACTCTTTTAAGTAAAAATAACTCTATTTTGAATAACTCTACCTCGAATGGCTCTATGGCTCTATTTTGACTGGCTCTATGGCTCTATCCTGAATGGCTCTACTTTGAATAGCTCTATCTCAAATGGCTCTATCTCAAATACCTCTGTCTCAAATGGCTCTATCTCAAATAGCTCTGTCTTAAATTGCTCTATCTCAAATATGGCTCTACCTAGCCACATTATAATTTCAAATTATAACTTCAAAATTGTAACTAACAATAAAACTGAAATTTTAGTATGAAGTGTTATGAGAGTTAACTAAGGTCTACCAGAGAGAATCATGTACCATCACAGTTACAACAGACGGTGTTTAATTACTTGAAAAATAACTAGTTGAGTAAGTTCTCTATCTCCACGGCAACACCAGCCGACCGGCAAAATCACCATTGCCAACTCAACATTGACCAACAACTCCGTGTGGTATCTCACAGACCCACTGGTCTCTCGCTACATAGATTACTTACTCTACTCAATATTATAAATTGGTACGTTAACTTAAACTGGCACATTACTTTCTGAGCACAATTTGAACTAAACTTTAAATTATACTCCACCATCGAAACCATTGAGCAATTATTTCTCAACATTTCATTTAAAATGTCTCTCAATTTACATGAAAACAGAACTTTTAAAATTCTAAACAACATTATTGCTCAGTAGTCACTCCAGTATCATCAAACAATACTCTCCTGAAGATATCCCGGACACCTCGACTGCGCCGGTGGTCCCGCGAAGAGCAGTAACCTCGACAGCAAGCGCGATCACTGCTGTCCGCACTATGCCGCGCAGGTGGTCACATCTGCCTCGCCAGCTCACCACCAACACGAGCAGACCTGGTCCACTTCAGAGTCCGCACACCGCTGACCCGCTGATTCTCGTCTCGTTCCATTGTCCGGAAATCGAAAATAAAACAACTGTTAGAGTTCATTGAAGTTACTAACTAAAAATAATTTAAACAAAACGTTTATCTCGAAAACGGTGCGTCCTAGCGATAAAAGGATGAAAATTTTGAACCCCTTTTAAGAACCCCACTCTCCACGTGATACATTTGATTTTGACCTCCAAAGTCAAAAATCTCAAAGTCAAAGTTAAAGTGAAAAATACTTTATTCTGTGTGTGCATTAACCTTTAAATGACCTTGACCTCTAAATCATTGTGTGCATTAACCTTTTAATGACCTTGACCTCCATTGACCTTTAATGACCTTGACCTCTAAATCATTAATTTCAATGAATAGTGCTAAATGACCAATGAACTTCATACACAGTTTTAGCTTAAACTTACACAGTTTCAGCTTAAACTTACACAGTTGCAGCTTAAACTTACACAGTTGCAGCTTAAACTTACACAGTTTCAGTTTCAGCTTAACATTTTAAGCTTATACTTAGCATCATACGTAATCAACACTGACCTTTTTTTTTATAATATCGGAGGGTACACTCCACCAGTCCACCACGGGCACACACCCGTGTCACTCGGGACGCGTCGCTGCCTCGGTTGAACTGCGACTTGGGGCGCTTCGCTGCTTTGGTTGCACTGCGACTCGGGGCGCGTCGCTGCCTGGGTTGAACTCACTGTGACTCGGGGTGCGTCGCTGCTACGCTGCTGTTGTACCGCCACCGCTTCGTGCGCGTCGCGGCTCAGCCTCCGCTACCCATCACACATCGTCGAGTATCGCACGGTCATACACCTGAAATGACACTATTTTAGAATTTGGATTCGTTTTGAGGTTAAGTACCCACCATACGATACACTTTGCGCTACTAAATGCCGGTACTCGGTAGTCCGCAAAACTCCGCTACTCGTAGTCAACAACAGCAGACTGTCCGTCGTGTATCGAACACGCATTTTCTTAATTTGTCACGTTAGTTTGTCACGTTTTACATTAGTGAGACCAGACTGATCTGTTAAACTCTCAATACCACGACTTACATCCCAATTCTGATATCGGATAGCCTAGCGGTTATTCGATGTGCAATTCAACATCACAAGGGCGTAACGAGGGTAGTCGTGATATGAGAGAAACAACAGTTCGTTCTACATTAAAACATTTAATTAATCTTAGTCTAGGTCTTTATCAATCGTCGTTATAACACAGTTTAATTAGGTACAGTTTCTTAATATAACTCAACACAAAATAGACACTAGGTAAAACGCGACAGTTCCGTGACTACGAGTACAACTCTCGGTGGCGCCCGATAACGAAGTGTTCAGTCGAGCCCGCCTTCCGTATCACGACTCTGCCGGAGCGCGCCAAAAGCAACGTTTCCTCAACACGCCGCTAGATGGCGCACCCTCGTTTTGCTTAGTGTTCATGTCCATACTCATGACCGTATGCGACATATATATATATATATATATATATATATTAGTAAGGGGCTTAATAAATAAAAATAAAAAAAGTAAGCAACTTGTGTCTTTCTAGTACTGTGTAGCGTCTACTCTATGTTTCTGTTTATTCAAAGACAAGGCACAGGTCACAGGCACTTTCCCTTGTCGAATATAAATTTGTTCAGAATATCAATAAAAATATCTTAATTCGTTCTCAAGCTAAATCAAAGAGGATGAATGCCTCTCAAGAATTCTCTTGTGATACCTGTTGCATGAAAGATACTCAAACGAATGACGAAATATCCTCAGAAACTTTAGAGGATGAGATTGACAGGTTGAAGCGAGAAGTCGAGAGGTTGTTGTGTGAGAATAGTGAGTTGAGGAAAGAGATAGCAACAATGAAAAATGAAACAGATACAGGGGCAGGTCTGTGATTATAGTTTTATCATTATGTTTTTATTTATAATGTTAATGTCTTACAGACATTATATTTCGCAAAGTCCGTTTGGCTATAAATGTTGTAACGTGCACATGCACATTGTTTTAATGTGCGTAACTGAGACTACTCCCGAGGTTAATACATTAATGAATGATATACATATACCTTCCCCTTGAATCACGTCATCTTTGGTGATTCTGTAGTTTTAAAGTTTAAAAAAAAACAAAGTTTATAAAGTTTATGGCCGTACCCAATATGCGATCTCAATCCTCTATCGAAGATGGTTCGTGATTGACGGAAGTATTAATTCGTAGTTTACTTCCATTGATTAAAAATGGAATGCATCGATTGCGTGACTTTCAATCTGACATATGAAAGGGAGATTGCGATCGCATATTGGGTTCGAGCGTTTGGGACTTCATCTTATAATCTGTTAATGTTGTCCAGGATATGGGCTAGATTCTTTTTTAATTTTAAAGTATGTGTATATTTGTTACAGGGCAGGCCTTCTATGCTGGCGGTTCAGAACGTTCCGGACAACAGATCCTCGGTCCTGGCAAGGGACGCAAGGATATTGTTACTGAAATGTTCAAGAGTGTCAGAGAGTGAGTCTAGTTGTAATCCATATTCAAGAGAGGTAGGGCACAGCGGATAATCCGCTCAAATCGGAGTAGCCCGTCTACAGAAGGACCTCCACCGTACAGAAGATCGTAGCCAAATAGCATTGGTCTCGGCCATGTTGTGTTCTTACGGTGAGTAAGGTCTCCAGAGCTCCACTTGCGAGAGTTGGGAGGGTTGGCAACGCGTGAGTGATACCCCCCGGTATTGCAAGCGTCTATAGGCTACGGTGATGCTTACCATCAGGTGGGCCGTATGCTTGTCTGCCAACTTTGTGGTATACAAAATAAAAAATAAACTACAAATATTTTTTTTTTGTACTTTGTACGTAAAGCACTGTTCTTAAATTCTAATCGTGAATATGTTTTGCAGGCGTGGCGCGGTTGTGTTCGAAGACGAACCTTCGTCGACGAGCAGAGGGCGCGGCGGTCACTTCAGCGGCGTCGGCTACAGGCTTGGTACATTTATTAGAAATTTATTTTTCCAGCAAAGGTTCTATTGAAATGTTATTTTGGCTCATCTCTATAAATGCAACGCGGGCGAAGTCGGGGGCTGTAGTTAGTCGGGGGATGGCAAATTAGATTTTTTAAGCACTTAGTCAAATAAATAAACTTAAAGTACTTTATAACTATATATAGAATGGCTATTTCAAAAGTGACTTTCGAGGGTCTTCAGCAAGACGCTTGCAATGGCAAAACGTAATTTTCTTACCTTTTATCCTATTCAGTACTACTTATAGACCATTTCTTGCGTACATGGTATAGTTAGTAATTGTTTAATAACATTATCTCTTCAGTGTAAGGTTCACTATTAAATTATTACATTATGTATAGTTTCTTATAACAACTATTTGACTCATAGGTCAAACAGCAGATGATCATGAGCAAGTGACACCGCAAAACGCAGCAGCAGCAGCAGCAGCAGCACAGCAACAGGCAAGCTTTTATACGTATTTCAGTATTCACCAGAGCTCCACTTTCTAAAGGGCCATAGCGGCCATAGGCTACGGTGACAGCGTACCATCAGGCGGGCCGTATGCTTGTTTGCCACTTTAGTTGTATAAACTGTGCAAGTGTATGCTCAACTTTTTATTGACAACTTATCAACATTATTGTTGTATAAGAGTATTTTTTTTATTTTTTACCAAATTTGATTGATTATGATGAATTATTTAATATTAATATTAATTTATTGTGCTATATACATACTTAATTTCGATACAATGTAAATTGTTTTATGAAATAAATGAAATGAAATGAAATATAACTTGCACCTGACTGTACAAGTACGGAAATAACAAAGGTATTTTTGACATATCAATGAGATAAATAATAATATTGTTATTGTTTTGCTAGAAGGTAGGTTTATACTTCTTTTTCTTTTGCTCTCTTTTCTGTTGTGTCTTGAGTCCATATTCTATTCATGAAACAAAACAACATGACCTCACGTATTTATGCTTATGACAATACGCGGAAAACGCTGAGCGGAGACCTTTTTATTACAAAATGTTAATTACTTGTATATTTTGTGAATGTCATTTGTTTTCACTTCTCATGCTCTGAAATTGCTTATTTGCGCAGGATATAGGCTGCACGATTTTTGTGCACAAGGGCAAAAACGTATCTATATTAAGGCAAAGAAAATGAGCCATATACACTTCCGGACACATGAATCGAGCCACCCTACATTTTTATGTGTAATGACATAGAACATAAAAATATTCTTAAGTTAATCAAAAAGTTTTTATGCAGTTTTGATGCTTCTATATTCATAATGATTTTGAAGGGCTGTTGTTCCAATTTTGAATTTATCAAATGGAAAAACGAAACAAAATCCAAATTAGTGCATTCTTTTGAAAAGAAAAGTTGATCTAAATTAACATAATTTTTTTATTTAACTCCATAATTTTGAATTCACCGTAATTGTTTTGAAATTAAGACCTCGTAAAATTGTTGCTTTTTTTAATTTGAGCCATTTAAACGTTAAAATTATGGATACACCGCCTCTTCTAGCCGCGCAAGCTGTGGCGCTTCTACAGTCGGGCCGAAGTCAGCGCGATGTAGCATCACAGCTTGCTTTAAGCCGTTCTGCTGTGCAAAGAGTATACCATCGATACCTCGACACTGGTGGATACGTGCGCCGTCCAGGAAGACCGCGATTTCGGGTAACTTCAGAAAGACAGGATCGATTTATCGCGACAACCAGTTTACGAAATCGTCACCTCACCTCTGTACAGATCCAAGAACAGCTTCGAGACTTTCATGGAGTGGCTGTTTCCGCGCGAACAATTAGACGAAGACTTAAAGAACGTGGTCTGAGCCCACATAAGCCAGCCAACGGGCCGAAACTGACAAGAGCTCACCGAATGGCGCGCTTACAGTTTGCACGCGAACATTTGCATTGGACTCGACGCCAATGGAGCAAGGTACTCTTTACTGATGAGACTAAGATTATGCTTTATGGTAATGATGGAAGGAGGAAGGTCTACCGAAGGCTGGGAGAGCGCTTTGTTCAGTGTTGTATGGAAGAGAGAGTGAGTTATGGCGGGAGCTGGTGGATAGTCTGGGGAGGAATATCTGCCGATGGTAAAACTGGGCTAGAGGTTGTGACAGGACCACGTCTACCAACACTAAATGCCCGTCGATACATTAACCATTGCCTAGAGACTCATGTGATGCCATATGCTGGATTTGTAGGCCAAGGCTTCATCTTTATGCATGATAATGCAAGAGTGCACACTGCAGGAATCGTCAGGGCATACCTTCATGATGTTGGAATCACGACAATGGAATGGCCAGCAAGGAGCCCTGATATGAATCCCATCGAACGTCTATGGGACGAGTTAAAGAGGCGTGTTCGAGCTCACCAACCAGCACCACAAACTTTGGTAGAGCTGAGAGTTGCCATCAAGGAGGAATGGGAGAACATTCCACAACACTTCATAATGACGTTGATTAACTCCATGCCAAATCGCATGACTGCAATCATAAACGCTCTCGGAGGCAATACAAGTTACTGAATAATTTTTTTTTCCAATAATTCCTTTTTTTTTTCAAAAATTCAACCCGAGTCTTGTCTTTGAGAAAGGTTATACAGGACAAGTTTCACTTAAAATTGTAATTTTATCAAGTTACTAAAATTTAAATTTGGAATTAAGTATACCTTATTAATGTAAAGTGTAGCAGCTTCCAAATTGCATAAAAACTTTTTCGTTGATCATATACTTTTGTTAAGTTACCAGCAATCAAAGTTGAAACTGCTGGGTGGCTCAATTCAAGTGTCCGGAAGTGTAGCTAAACACAATAAAAAGTTCAGAGATAGAATTTGTTATTTTATAATATTTACTTTAATTTATTTGCCTTGCGTGTTTTTAAGAAATAAAAGATATTAAAATTAAAGTACGATAATTTAATTAATTTAAGAAAATTTATTATTACAAAATTAATTTAATAATAGGCTGTATAGGTCTGCAGCCCAAGCCTAATTTCAATGTCGTAAGATTTAAAAAAAAGCGACGCGAAACAGTTTTTTTTTTCGTGCGTTTATTAATTTATTTCCTCGCAATCGAAGTGAAAAGCAGAGTTTATAACTCGTCCACAAAACCATTTTTATCCTCGACATTACTATCAGCCCTCGCCTAAAGTCTCTGATAAAAATGGTTCGGTTTGTGCACTTGTTAGAATTCATTTCAATTCCATTCAATACTATCCATTTATTTTTTACCAAATAAATATAAAAAAATCTCTTTCTATTAAAAAAAACTGCATCAAAATCTGTCGCGTAGTTTTACATACATAGTGACAGACAGATAGCGGAAGCGACTTCATTTTATTATTTATTTTTATTTGATAATGTAGCGGGAGCGATGGCGATGTGCTCGACCGCCACAAAGGGAAGATCTTCCGGCCAGGCTGGGTGTCATGCCTGGGGAACCGCGGCTCCGACAATGTATGTGTCGGAGGTTGTATATATATCTCCATATCGTAGAAACTTCGATAGCGTGATTCAGGATTTCTAAGTGTCGTCGTATATGACGTCATGTGTTCGCATTGTGAACTTTTTCTTCACTCTGTAGTTCTTCTGTATGGCGATAGATGTCGCCACAATAATATTGAATATTTCTTGTTACAGGAATCGTCCCGGTCTGTGAGACTGCGGCTGTATCGCGAAGGCTTCACCGTCGACCAAGGCTCGTTGCGTCTGTACACAGATCCAGAAAACACGGAGTTCCTATTCTGCATAAGGAGGGGGTGAGCTATGTGTATCTATTACATAATATACCTATCGCATGTTGGCGATTGTCATTGGCAAAAAAAAATATATACCATGTTTTTTTTATTCGTATATTTTTATGATCGTAATGATTATTCTGTTTAGATTTTAATGAAGTACTAGCGAAACCTGCGTAACTTTATTTGCGTGTATCCCGTTTTAACATGGTAATATCGGAAAATGTCTGCCTACGTCATACAAAGAAAAAGCACTCCAAGTTTCAAGTCTCTAAGATCAGTGATTTAGGCAGTGCGTTTATACGACAGTCAGTCATTTCAGGACAAAGCATTTTATATATTCAGAGGCACAATTAACCGCCCATCCGCCTCACGTTTCTTAAGAGTATATCTGTTACTTAGTATATCTATAGGTACTTTTTAACTATATATATAATTTCTGCCATTCCAGTGAGATCCCACCAGAGTTGGCGGCGGCCGGCGGCGGGGAAGTGCGCGTGAGCTTGGAAGATAGAAGGCACGAGGACTGCCCCAAAACTGTAGCCAAGGCTCACGCCTTCAGCGGGAAGGGACAGATGTTGGGCAGGTAAATGTGCTTTCAAACATCCATTAATATTCAATGTTTAATTGAAAGAAATTGCATGACAGTAAGGATGCCTATTGCACTTTTAATATTAATTGTCCATGTAATTTTTGTTGGTTTTGTTGTTTGGTGCAATAAAGTGTTTTTTTTGTACCTATTATAAATGTTAAATTTAAAAAAGAAAAAAAAATCCGTACGCACATGAGAAGTATAATACGTATATTTGGCTTTCTTTCCCGTTGAAAGGAGTCATTAAATTGACATGACTTCATACGCAATAGCAGACCAGACCGACATAGGTTCTCACAGACCAATGTAAGACTAGCAGATCAACATTGAACTCCCAGACCAAATTAGCACTTCTAAACGAACATGGGACTCTCAGACCAACGTTGGTCTAACAGACCAATAATAAACATGATGTTTCCTTGCAGCCCCACGCCGCCGGTGGTGGGCGCGCCGGCGCCGCCCGTCTCGGCGCCGTCTTCGCCTGCTGACCGCGAGGCCAGCCAGCGCGAGGCGCAGGCGGCGCTGCAGCTGCAGGAGAACCAGCCCATTACCACCATACAGGTTAATCTCTTTCTCTCGCCTTACTATAGACACCTTTCAATTAAAGGCTTATGCTACTGACATGCGCGAGTTGCCAACCCTTCCAACCACCCCAAGTGGAACTCTGGAGACCTTACTCGCCGTAGGAACACAACTTGGCCGAGACCAATGCTATTTGGCTACGATACGATGTAAGGTGAAGGTCCTTCCCCAGACGGGCTGCGAAAGATGCGGACGGACTATCCGCTTTGCCCTACCTCTCTTTAAAAAAAAGCTGATTACGAATTAGAAATAGATTTAGTTATATCAAAATAAATTATAGCTAGATGTACACTAGCGGTAAATTACAATATCCACCAGGAAAATTTTTTTTTAATAACAGCCTGAATACTTCTTGTATTGTTTCCTACTCTCGGTTTTACCTTCAATCCTTTTTCATCAGGTGATCCGTTAGCTTGATTGTCATTTAAGAAAATAATTATGATCTTCCTTCCTTTTTCATTACGTCAGAGATCGCATCCAAAATTTTCGTATTCGTGGATGTCTATGGGCAGCGGTGATTGATTGATTATCTGTCATAAAAGAAAATAAAATTGCCGCCTTGTGAACGAAGGTCGTCAAGATGGCGACCTCGGATCCTCACCGTACCATGCTGCCCTTTTAAAAGTGTACTTTTTCGTTAAAAAGTGTTCATTTAAAATACTCGACATTGGCGAAATTGTCTGTGTCGTGCCACTAATTAAGAAATCCATTATGTCCGCAGTTCCGCCTAGCAGACGGCAGTCGTCTGACAGGGCGGTTCAACCATTCGCACACGGTGGGCGACGTCCGCCGCTACGTGGCGGCCTTCCTGCCCGCCGGCCGCGCCTTCGCGCTGCTCACGGCCTTCCCGAGCGCCGAGCTGGCGGACGACAGCGCGACCGTGACGCAGGCCAACCTGCTCAACGCCACGCTGCTGCAAAGGCTCAAGTAGAATAGACCATGTTCAGCAACTTAAGTTTTATAATGTACACCGTTGTAGGAACATTTCCGTAGTGCGTACAGACTGTTGTAACATAACATGCGACGTAAAAAAATGTGGACGTATTGTGCGCACGTACAGTGCACGCTACGCGCGTAAATAGAGCATTATTGACGGCCTCCGTGGCGTAATGGTTACCACGCCGGACTGCCCAGGAGGTCTCTGATTCGAATCCCAGTCGGGTCATGATGAAAAACTTTTTATGATTGGCCTCGGGTCTATATAAGTACACCATAACACAAGTTTCGAACTTTGGGGCTCGCTCAATCTGTGTGATTTGTCTCTATATATTTATTTATTTATTAAATGTGCGGGAAATTCTTTAATTGCATGTTACATTGCAGCAGTGGGTACCCGCCTTATCAGTATAAACCGTGGTAAGATACTACATTTCCGTAATAATCCTATTTGAGATTAAAATATTCGGAATTGTTTGCTGTGTTTAAATATTTTTCATGTCATTACAAAACCGAATGATTTAATGTTAAGATTTGTACAGTCAAGAGCAGGTCGACCTTTACATATTGGACTTTCTTAAGTGCTGTGTCATAAGAGCCAAAATTGTACTGCAAGTGTAAAGCTCGACGTGCACCTGACTGTACGTATTTGTTTTCTACAACGGTCTATAAGTACAGTCAACTAAAGAGGTATGCAAGGAGAACTAAGAACAAATTTATGCTAACACAAGCATCGTTATGAAATACTAGCCCCCGACCCAGCTTCACAAGGGTTTTTGTATAGATCCCTATTAAAAAAAAAAATAGTTCATGTCACGCGCAGATAGTGTAGCCAACGGTGAAAGAATTTCTCAAATCGGTCCAGGGGCCGTACCACGTCCTTTTATAGCTATCCTCAACCGATTGTGTAAACGAGACGTCGCCTTACATCATGTATTGCGCTGTTTCTCTTACTCAGCCGTTCTTGTTTTGTTTTAAGCGATCATGGTAGTCAACCAGTAGTTTTTGAGTTTATTCGTTACAAACATAAATACAAATCTGTCCTCTTTATAATATTAGTATACTAGCGAAACCCGCGCAACTTTTTGCGTGATTCCGACTTTCCCGTGGGAATTTTGGAATATATTATACCTAAATACCTCCCCTTGAATCACTCTTCTTCTTCTTTGTCCATCCCTGGTCCCTTTATTTGGGGTCGGGTCTCCTTCACGGCGCCAGGCGAGTCCTGGGTTGTCGGCTCCGGCAATTGGGCTTTCCTAAGGTCTCTTTCTATATTTGACCACCAGCTTTGCGGCGGGCGGCCTCTACCTCTCCGTTGTTCTGGCATGGCTAGCGCGATTTTTCCCCTTGAATCATATCCGTTGCGTAGTTTTAAAGATTTAAGCATACATAGGGACACACAGACGCAAAAGCGACTTCATTTTATATTATGTAAAGATATAATTACATAGTGCAATATGAAATTGATAATCCGAGTAAATCCCTTCAAGCAATATTTACAAGTTTAGTCGAATAGCCCTGGATACCTCTTTCATTTGACTGTACGATGTTCTATTATATCAATAAGAAATTTTTGTTGCTGACCTCACGATGCGATTTCATACTCAATCTGATTCAATTATGCTAGTTTTACACACTCGCGAAGTTGAGCGAAAACGAGTGTGGACGGTCTTTGCATCCACCTTCCTCATTACTTTTCTTTCTTCTAACTTCGTGACTAACTTCACTTTACTTCGCTCAACTCTCCAAGAATGTAGAGATAGCATTAGAGTTATGAATACAGTAGATGACTCATAAAATAAAAGTAGCGTTAGACGCGTAATATATTTTTTTAAACAAATAAATAATAAGATTGCCTGCGTCTGGATTGCGTTTGATGCGCGTACACGCACGACATCTGCGCATTGACGGCGCCGTGTGAATAGGCCTTAATAAATTTGCTGGCCATATATCCTCCATAAATTGAACCTTATGCTACAGAGATAAGGTTCAAAAACAGTGAATTAATTATATTACCAATTAAAGGATTACGATAGATATATATTAAAACGAATTGATTGAACGTGAAATTGCATCGTCTGTAGACACTTTTAGTGTATTATGAGAGAAACCTCTGTATTACTTTTCTTTACAGAGGTTTCTTTCAAAATATAGCTATTGAGGCTTATCGTGACACTATGGTACTGACCAATAGCTTTTGTCTTAACTAGTGGCCTTTACTGGTACAGGATACGTATAGGAAGCGCTTTGCACCGTTCGAGTATGAACCTTGTTTTAACCAATCAGCACTAATGTGGGTATTCCCTTACTCATGCTAAGCCCTGCGCGGCTTTTGCAGTGCGTTCCTTATTTATTGTTTGCCTTAAATAAACTATTATAAAAAATATATTAGGTATCACCACCTATGTCGATATGCATGTATTTTCGTGTTGTGTATGTATAAAATGTAGTTTTAACAGAATAAAGATTTCCGAAAGTAACGGATTTTGTTTCGAAGAAAATTAAAAACAAAAGATTTTGATTAGTGCCGCTATAAATAGATAAATAACGTACTAATGTTAAAGTCTCTTTAAATACAAGTTGCGTAAACGAACTTAAACGGTCTATAATAGTGTCACGATGTCTTATACAATATTCTAGAGTTATTGCAGTATATTTATAGTTAATTGCGAAGTTTCGTTGAATAAGCACCTTTGTACCTAGCGCGCCATTCTGCTAGATTTTGTACATGATTAAAATAATAATGAAAATGATATAATAGTTTTATTATGAACTGGCGAAACCCGCGCAATTTCGTTTGCGTGTATTGCGCTTTCCCGTGGGAATTTCGAAAAATCCTTTCTTTTTAGATCCCTTTTATACATGACGTAAGCGTAGCGTAGGCGTTCGATGAGCGTATACGCAGCGCAGACGCTGTGATAACGCGACGCACGCCTACGTTGTCTCGACGTCATTACAGTGAACAGAGACATCATCGAACGCCTACGCTACGCCTATGCCACGTGTGAAGGTGCTCTCATCGGATGCCTACGTCATACAAAGAAGACACCCTCGCATGTTTTAAGTCTCTACAATCAAGGCTGTACGAACGAATGCGCGCGGATGTCCAAAAGGTGTGCGCTACCGCCCGGCTCCAACGCTAATGGGTCTTCTACACCTAACGAGTACTGCACGATTACTATTCGCTTACTTTACGAAAGTGTTCGTCTTACCGAATTTAGTTACTTTTTTGTCCGGCAGAGGCGCTGTTCAAGTTAACATACAAATTGCTCACGAATACGGTTACTTTACCTAGACATCGAAAAGTCGCTGCTTGGGCTACAGTCACAGAGTAATACAGAGGGTTGACTCCCGACTAAATGAAAAATTTACACCTATTCTCATAGGGTTGACACTTTTGGCACGGTATTAAATTCATATTAATATAAAAATAAAAACAACGTTTATAATAAAATGTTTTATTTAATAATCAAATTTACAATGTAGAACCATTCAAAATATATTTTTTTTTAAACATAAAGGAATTATGAAAATTATTATAATTAAAAACTTTATCAAATGTTTGCCTTGCGCAGGATTTGAACCCGCGGCCCTTGGGATAAAGTGACCATTGCTAGCCACTCTACTACCGGGCCTGTCTATAAATAAGTGACCCGAAAATATTTTATTTTATTGTTTCGTTTTAATTCCTTATTATTTCTGGTTTATAATACTAACATTTGTAATAAACATTATATTGTTTAAACATTTGGTTCTATGTAATTTATATAAGTATACAATAATACTTATTAAAAATAGGTAATAGCTGTGATAGTAAGGTACTTACAACAATATTCAAAAATAATAAATTTTCGTAAATCGTAGGTACCTACTTACTTCACATCATTTTTAGGGTACAAAAAAAAGAAATGTCCTTGTCCTTTTTTGAATTGGCCATACAAACACTACACGAACTTGGCATGTCACAGAACGTGCGGCGCGGCGCGCGAGCGGCCGGCGTCCCTGGCGTTAATACGGAAACTGAGCCGGTTCAAACCAGTTCTTACCGCGGTCGGAGCGTACGAGACCTCGTCGGTGAGAGCTCACGCACACATCGCCGTTCTTTGCATGCGTATACCTATTCTGGACGGTTGTTTGAAGCCAACCTTCTGTAGTATTCTGTGCTACAGTGGCGAGACAGTAAAACGATACTAGGCCGAGAGAGTGGGGTAAGTGTTTATATGTATTTTTATTCGTGGCGAGTTAGTTTCCTTTAATCCCAGTAGTTCCATGTAGCTAGTTCCACATGGAACTTCTGCTACTCACTTGTTCCATGCGACTAAAATGGATCGCAAAATAAAAACAAATTGCATTCACTACTGGCGAACGAGTGGCGAGTAACGGCAGAGTGCATGTTCATACGTGTCGAGCGTGATAGCAGCGCGACGCTGCGGGGGCGGAGAAACGAAGCGGGGAGGTAAACAAATAGTAGTCTCGTTACTGCTTGGCCGAGACAATGTTCATATGTATTGTAGGCCAGCTGCTACCTAGGCGAGTTTCAAATGCAACGATTTCATTAGTAGACCAGTTACTACATAGGCGAGCTATAACAAAGGCGAGTTACAAATGCACCGATATGATACTAAGTCGTATAGAGTATATGTAGGTACTTATGTTTTATTTTGTTGTTGTCTTTAATAATATACAGTTAAGTTATTATACCTTTTTATATTAGTTGGCTAAGGCCCGCCGCTCATTGTGACTTTTTGTCACGGTAACTTTTTGTCACCGAGTCGAGTGCTATGAAGATATATGGAGTACGCTGACTATGGTGACGTGACATTACGGTGATTGTGACGTCACACGTATATATTGTGAAGCGACAAAAAGTCACCGTGACAAAAAGTCGCAAATAAGCGGCGGGCTTTATACTAAATTCAGAGACCACGGGTAAAATAATTCCCGTGGTACCTTCCAGGAACTATCACATACCATGGGCAAAAAAGGGTACCGGGTATAGGGTAGCACTCGGCCAAGAGCACTGTCTCGCCACTGTACTCGTTAGGTGTATAAGACCCATTAGGTCTTGGAAAGCTGAATTTTGAAGCAATGCAATTTCATATAGTTATAATGTAACGGATCGTACTTATTTGCTGTCAAATAAAGTAAAACCCATAGATAAATCTTAAAAAAACTTTATTAGTAAATTAAATTACAAAAATAATTTACATGTCATAGAATAATACAAAATACGTTACGTTAGAAATAAGTAATATAGGTACGTAAATATTTTACAATATTCTACTTAACCGATTTCCGATATTTCTCTAAATAGACATAGATACGTAGACATAGACACACATTTAACAACACAATTTCAAACATTCGAAATTTCGAATCTGTAACGAGACGAAAAAAACTTTGTAAACGTACACTGTACGACTTTAAATTTCGATTCGACTCATTCGAAATTCTTTTATTTGGATTCGACTCATTCGAAATTTCAAATCTGCAATGAGGCTTTTTAAGATACATTCGAAATTTCGATCATAAAAAAAAGTTTCAATATCATTACGAAACTTTTGAATTTAGAACCATGAAAACGCGAAATGGCGTCTGATGACATCTGCTAACTGCAACAGGCCGCTTTTGGGAAGTTGCAAGCACAAGGATCGGTTGCTATGCACTCGGCGGGGCATATGCAGTCGCAAGCTGGAAAAGAAAAATAGAAATTAGGAAAGATTTGATGCGTTTTTTCGTACCTTTCTTTTTAGTTAAGAACTATGGTTCAAGAAATTACGTTCAGCCATTTGATGATCGACAGTTGTTGGTTGCCTAAGTTCTTGGGTGTTAACGCATAATACCTCGATATACCCGTTTACATCTCATCGAAAGTTCAGTTGACTGGCAGTTCGACTGACCGAAAAAAGTTATTAATCCGTTGATACATTTAGCGCTATTACGCACTGTCGACTGGTCGCCGACTAGTCGACAGCGACTGTGACTTTCATAAAGTTCAATAGGTGTTTACGCACTTATGGTCGCCGGTCGCTTGCCTATGTTTTGGTCGCTGAGAGACTGAGTCGCCGGCGACTAGTCGACAGTGCGTAATGGCATTTAGTTTACATGAAATAATTCTTTTAGTTTTTGACGACAGTTCGATCGACGCGTCGTCGGTCAGTTGAACATTCGGTCAATTGAGCTTCGGCCATCCGTCCATAGGTATTATAAACTTTGGTATTTCGACTTTCGGTATTGTGATACCCGCTTTTCATCATTGGATAATACATACGCTTGCAGTCGCCGTAAGAGCAGGGATCCATATACTCCGTGCAGTCCTCTCCGGGAGGCAGGAACGAAGAACGATAAATGGTCGTGGCTTCCAGCTAAAAAAAAATCACGTAATCTTAGAATTATTGTCTGAAACCGATTTGAATGTGAATTTTACTAATACGTTGCGGTTTGCTCCACTTCACATTTAGTGTTGTTTCATTATAATTGGTTTCTAAATAAAAATGTTTTATCAATCACATATAAAAGTCACACCGATACATAACCAACTGGCCGCTAAAGATAGTGTAATATATAATTTCAAGCAAGCAAGGTTTCAGGCAAGAAAGTCCGATTGGTGTGAAAAATGATGTTTGAAAAAATTATGTTGGTGACGAAGAAGGTACCTTTTGGCATGGTTTTTGGTACTGTCCCTTGCAGGCCCAGGGTGGGCGCTGCGGCGACGGCACACAAACAGGCTGGTAGGACATCTTCTGTGTAGTTGAGCAGTCCATCTTGGCTGAAATTGACATACATGGTCGGCTTCGTCGTGATAATAAACCGTAATAGGTACCGTATTAACAATGACTATTTTACACATTTGACTTTTTTTGGTAGAAGAGTCTACCAGAAGACATTTTGTGATGAAAGATCTTATGATTAAGTAGCTATTGCTTGCCACTTGACAAGCCCTCCGATCCATCGCAGCCTTGGAGCACTTATTACACGAATGGACAAAAATAATGTCGGTGTGCCGACGATTGCGGGACCTACTTTTATAATCAAATAAGTTTTTTTATACCACTAATGTGGCAAACAAGCATACGGCCCGCCGGGTGGTAAGCAGGCACCGTAGCCTATGGACGCTTGCAATATCGGGTAAAATATTTTTTTTTTCCTGTTCTATTTAACTATAATAATTTCCATTTTGATGTTACAAAATTGATATGCTTACATAAATACTTATGCTTTGTCTAAATTGATGTAAACTGTTTAATTAAAGTAAGAATTGATTAATTGACACTACCATACCTGCAGGTTTCTCGTAGCATCTGTTGGGGGCATACGACTCCAATGGAGGTGCCCTACCAGGGTCTATATATGACATACGATTGATAGTGCGATCTGAAAATAAAAATATTCAAAGCCATTTTATAATAAATTAGTAAAATACTCGCAACTTCGTTTGCGTATATCTCGCTTTCCCGTGGGATTTTTGAAAAATCCTGTCTTAGTACACCCCTAGACGTCGTAAGGAACCTACATTCTAAATTTGGAATCTCTAGACCTAGCGGTTTGGGCAGTGCGTTGATATATAGTTAAGTCAGTAAGGACTTTGATATATACCTAGTTATGTAATACTTCTCTGTGTCAACTCTTTACTTCGACAGAACATAATATTTCTAAACTTCGACATTCGAAATTCAGAAATAGGTAGGTACTTTTGTTTTGTCGAAGCGTTTCGAACTTCTGTGTTTCGAAATTTTGCTTCAGTCGGAATAATTTGATTGTTGAAATTCAGAGTGACATCTATTTTGTATAATTTTGTAACGTTAATGATGTAGATTGGCTAAAGTACGATCCGATCAATTTGCTTTTCGTTCAATAATATTTTGTTTATTAAATGTGAAATTCTGTGTAACTAAAACGGCCTTTACACTTGGCGAAATTCAGAGTCTAACAAAAGAGATGGAGCCATACGAATAAGCGAGAAGCACTTACAACTTCTCACTTCTTAGTATTGTACCATCTCTTTTGTTAGACTCTGAATTTAGCCAAGTATAATGCGGGTTGCATGTTGCGGGATTGTTCAAGAGCTAAGCTAAGATAAGTTAGTTTCCAATTAGTTTAACATAACTACATTACGCGTTGTGTTCTGCGCTTAATTATGTAAAATCATATCAGCTATGCATACTAAGCTGAACTAAGTCATCAATGACTTAGTTTAGCTCTTGGTCTGCAACCCGCTTGAAGGCCGTTTAAATGTCAGATAAAGAACGATTTTGTTCCGTACCTATCATGAAATTACTCAGAAAATCGTTATCATAGCGATTGTACAATAACAATGAAATTTTATGAATGAGAGTGTAAACTGTGCCAATACTGTAAAGGTGCTCCCACACCGTTGTTATGCATTTAATGTTATTTGACAAATAACATTCAGTGTGGGAGCAGAAAATAAAATGTTTGCTAACATTCATCAACATTCGAGATACAAATTGTGACATTGATATTGTTCTTTAAGAGCTCATTTAGACGACGCCAGTTTCTTGCACATTCAAGAGCAATAATTGCATGCTGTCTGCGCCCACCACAGGCAACGCGGACGGCAGCGGCGACGGCAGCGGCGACGGCAAACGGTGGGGGAACCACCGTATATAAGCGCGGCGCGACGGCCCGCGCTCCTCATTCGTGCTCGCGACGCCGTCCGAGTCACACGTCCGGTGCCCGCCGCCCGCGCTACGCTACCGCCGCTCCGACACACGTGTCTCCTTGCCTTTTTTAAGACAAGGAGGCATTATCGTGATTTTTAGAGTTTTTCGCGCGTTTTTGCCGATTAAAACCACAGTTTCGTGGTCTGGCTGTGTGATACCTCACGGTGCCAACTTTGCACAGCCAGGAGTGCGACCCGGGCACTCGCCGATCCCCTTCAGGACACTAGCTATCGCCCCCTCCCGCCCACCCCTTCCTCCTTCCTATCCTTAGGGAACGGCTTGGGCGCCTAGGGCTCCGGCTCGAAGCTACCCTCCGAACCTTAAGCAGTTAGGGACCCTCTGACACATTAAGATTGGTCAGAGGCATACAAGCTTAGGGCACACCCTAGAAGCACCCCCCTCGCCTCACCCGGCGCGGGGGACTAGGACTACACACCTCGGGTTCTCCCCCCGAGCGCTCCCAAATTAGGCACGACTGCCGCAAGGTTTCTTCGCAGCTCTTCCTTGCGGAACGTGACGCGACGAACTGCGATAATTTCGTTTAGCTGTAGGTTCCCTTACTAGGCCGGTCGCCATGGCGACCGACCCGAAAAATCGCGCCCTCGAAGAGGTCTTGTCGCCCCTAGTCAACTTTGCTAGGGAAAATCCGGACCTCGTGCCCGCAATTGGCCTTCACCTGAAGGCAATTTTCTCCCCCACGGCCCCTCAGGCCGCAGCCCCCTCGGCCCCTCAGGCCCCAGCCCGCCCGGCCCCTCAGGCCACCAAACCCTTGGCCCCTCAGGTCGCAGCACCCTCGGCCCCTCAGGCCGCAGCCCACCCGGCCCAGGCTCAGGCTCAGGCCACCAAGCCCTCCGCCGCCGCGACTTCCATCGCCGCGCCCTCCGCCACCGTTGCGCCCGCCGTCGCGTCCCCCGTTGCCGCGCCCCCCGCCACCGTGCACCCCGCCGTAGCGACCTCCGCCGCCGCGCCCTCCGCCACCGCACCCTCCTCCTCGATCTCCGATGACGAGATGGAGGTCATCTCCGAATCTTCGGATTCGAGTTCCGCCCCCTCGTCCGACTCGGACGATTTCATTGTGGCCTCAGGCCGCAAGCGCACAAGGCGCAACAAGGGCGCTGCCAATAAGGCCGCCAAATTAGCCGCCGAATCTATTCCGGCCGCCGCCACCTCTCTCTCCGACTCGCCCGCTTCACCACCCGCGGCCGAACAGGGTGCCGAGGAAGTTTCACTTCCCACCCCTCCCAGACGCTCCCAGCGACCGCCTGCGGTGGTTATCACTAACCGCCACAAGTGGATGGCCATCAAGGCCCGCTGCGATGCCAATGGCATCTTCTTTGTTGCGGAGACCCGAACTGAGGGTATCCGACTCAAAACGGAGTCCATCACGGACTACCGAAACCTGACCCGCCTTCTCGACGCTATGTCGATAACTTTCCATACGTGGAGCTTGGAGGAGGACCGGCGCCTCCGCGTAGTCATTCGGGGGGTCCCCAAGGAAATCGGGTGCGAAGACGTGCTCGAGGACCTAAAGGCCCAAAAATTCCCAGTTTTAGAGGTGCACCGCATGCACCGTGGGCATGCAGTCCCTTTCAACATGGTCCTTGTCATTTTAGACAGGACTAACCTTAAAGAGGCGAAAGCCATCTTTAATATCAAAAAAGTCTGCGGACTTTCTGGGGTCGTAGCAGAGCCCCCACACCAAAAAGGCACTGTGGGTCAATGCCACAGATGCCAATTATACGGGCATTCCTCCCGGAACTGTCATAACACACCGCGTTGTGTTAAATGCCTAGAGTCCCATGCGACACCGGAGTGTCAGCGACCAAAAGACCGCGCGCTATGCTCGGAACCTCCGAGCTGCGTAAATTGCGGGGAGGTGGGGCACCCGGCAAACTACAGAGGGTGCCCAAAAGCACCCAAAGTAAAGAGCCGGAGGCCTGCTCCCTCCTCATCTAGGACCCAAGTCCTCTCTACTCCTCCTCAGTCCCAAACTGCCGAGGCCGCCCCGGCAACAGCTAAGGCACCGGTGCCACCACTCAATCTGTCGCCCTCGTGGCGCTACAAGACCAACAAGGTCCCACCCCCACAGGCCAGCCCCTCAGGCACGCCTGTGTTAGCTAAGCTAACTCCTGCACCCGCGGCGGTGGAAGTAGCAACACCTCCACCTCCAGTAAAGGCACCGCTGCCACAAAACGGGACCGAAGGGCTCTTCAAGCTCGCCGGTGTGCTTAAAATAGATAGGTTCCTTGCTATGGCCGCCATAGTAAATAATCACACGGGTGATACAAACTCCCTCATAATGGCCATCTGCCAATACGCGGATGTGTTCGTTGCCCTCGATAAATTTAGGAATTAATTATGGACTTACACCATACGAGTAGAGTCAAACCGACCTCCCTTAAAATCGGCTACTTCAACGCAAATGGGCTTCGCACCCAGAGGTCTGAGGTAGCCGACTTCCTCTACACCCATCAGTTGGACGTCCTCCTCATCCAGGAGACGTTCCTTAAACCATCAATTCGCGACCCCAAAATCGCGAATTATAAAATCATTCGTAATGATCGCACAGTCTCTGCCCTCGGTGGCACTCTCATCTACTACAAAGCGACATTACACTGCACGCCTGTGGATACACCCAATCTCGTGCACATTGAGGCCTCTGTCTGTAGATTAGGAATGACAGGTCACCAATCCATATTTTTAGTGTCAGCTTATCTAGCTCCCACTAACTCCAACTCCTCAAACCCCAGATCACTACTTGATAGTGACATACAAAACCTTCTAGATCTTGGCCCGACTGTTATCATAGCGGGTGATCTAAACGCCAAGCACCCTGCCTGGTGTAGCCTAACCACAAACCAACGTGGTAGACAGCTCGAGCGACTCTCAGAGAGCCTCAATTTCGACATAGTAGCACCCATGTCCCCTACTCATTACCCGGACAATGTTGATCATCGTCCGGACGTCCTAGACGTAGCCCTCCTAAAGAACATCAATCTTAGATTGAGTTCAATAGAAGTGCACTCCGAACTCACCTCAGACCATAGGCCTGTCATCATTGCTCTCTCACCCAGAGTGAGTATTCCCAATGTGGCAGCCACAGATCCCACTATGATCAAGACCGACTGGGTCAGGTTAGGCGAAAGCCTCAAATCCATTTCGTCCCCCTTGTTAGATCCAATTCCAGACGAAATTGTCTCAATTCCCGATGCAATAGGTGCTATTGACTCGTTAACAGCGCACGTGCAGAAAGTCGTTAGCGACTGCTCGCGGCGTGTCCCAGTGAACGCTCATCGTCGCTGGACACTTCCGCCGGATGCGCGTGCTCTGTTAACAGAGAAAAACCGAGCCCAAAGGGCCTACTTCTCCACTCCCACTGAGCCTAACCGCGCCCGCATGCGCGCTGCTCAATCAGCGGTTAAGCGTCGTATCAGACAGCTTAGAAACGACCAGTGGGACGAGACCCTCTCAAACTTGGTCCCATCTCACCAAGCCTTCTGGAAACTTGCCAGAGCCCTTAAGGCAGATACAGTGGCTGCCACTCCCCCGTTAGTACAGTCAGACCAACTTTACTGTCGTTTAGATTGATGCATGTCAATTATTGCTTTGACATTATTGTATGCCACAGGCAATAAACTGTTATGGGCCTTTAATTTTCAAAACAGAAGGGGACTAGAGCGTACTCTGCCACGCTGCTCCAATGCGGATTGGCAGAGGCCGGTGTTTTCAAGCCGCCCGAAGGCCACCGACTTGGCTTAACGACTGTCATCTACCGTTAACAGCCGGCACCGACGGCTTAATGTGCACAGAAGCACGGAGAAGCTCGAGATAACGAAACCCATCCAAACACTAGCTAGGGTCATCGTCGCTTGACTTGTTCATATTAGAATGCTAACTAACGGCCTTTACACTTGCCTAAATTCAGAGTCTAACAAAAGAGATGGTGCCATACGAATAAGCGAGAAGCACTCACAACTTCTCACTTCTTAGTATTGCACCATCTCTTATGTTACGCAGCGACGCCATCGAGCTCCTCATACTTCGGTGTGGGAGCACCTATACAAGAGTACCTATTGACATTAAATAGATAACTTATCTGATATCACAATCACACACAACACAGTAACATGAAATTGTTTGTTGTTACCGTGCATCCACATCGCAGTTACTAAGAAACTGGCAAAAGTTGAAGAATGTTACCTAACGTTACCGTGTTGAATTGTGTTGCTCTACAAAAGTCAAAACTGCGGTGTGGATGCACGGGTATATTGCATTGGGAATGAAAATAAAAATGAAACTGTCTGGCACACAAACCAATACTATTTGTTGTTGTGAGTTGTGATCCTGGCTACACAGGAAACACATCGGTGGGAATGTGTGGTGGGCTTGTCCCGATCATTCGTCAGCCACCGTCTTGGCTTGACTGTCATCCGTCGACGACAGCTCGATGGCAACGTTACAAGCAATGAGAAGCTTGAAATAAATTGCTTGTGTGTTCGTTTGAGTGTGATACCGACGAGGTTCACTTGACGACGACGACGTACGGTAACCTTAAAATATAGTCCCAACCACAAGCCCTATCTCGCTTGCTTTAAGTATGTGCGTTTGAGATAGACTAGATTTTAATTGCTTTTATAACGAGAACTGAACCCCTACCATGACCGCTTAAAACGAAACAAGAACGGCTGAGTAAGGGAGACAGCGCAATACGTGATGTAAGGCGAATTCTCGTTTACACAATCGCTTAAGAATAGTTATAAAAGGTGGTGGTACGGCCCCGCAGTTCACAGCGGAAGCTAATAATTCTAATTTTACTATAAATTTATAAAAACACTGACTTTCAAACGGCTGTTCTACGTTGTGGAATTTAGCTGGTGGCTTGAATGACTCCCGGATTGCAGAGGGCTTGGGCACATAGTCGTGTCGCTGCGTGGTGAGGTTCTGCATGGGTCCTTGGCCCCACATGTCGTGGTGGCAGGGTCTGATCGCCTGAGTTATGCATACAGGGTTCGGCAGGAACGAGAGCTGTTGATCAGATATTTCGACATATAAAATTTCTGAACGGAATGGGTTTACTTTTTTTTAGACACTTTGTTCCACTATAATATCTTGCAGCCGGCAGGAAAATATGACATTGTTGACTCGTTACCAAAAGAAGCTTTTGCTAGCGAGATGGAGTAAAATTATCTATGAAAAATTTACAGCGCCCCGTAGCGGTCACTTCAAGTACTACACTTTCTCAACATTTTTACGCTGTCGCCAGCGACAGTTTTTCGATACCAACTCATCGGGTACAATACTTAATTTAAAATGACGTATATAAAAAGTGATCTCATATTTATGACATACGCCTGGTAGACAGATTGATGTTTACCAAAAAGTATATTCACCTTATGCACTGTATCTCCTTCCATTTGTGCTGTGGACGGGACGAGGTTGGGAAGAGGCTTTACCGGTTGTGGAATGGCAGCGGTAGCGGGTATATAACTGAAAATTATTAAGTATGTCTCATAATTAATATGTATATATATTATTAAGATAGATTTATTATATACTAGCGTAAGATTGGCAATGCAAAAGAGATAGATCACATACACGTTGGTTAGAGCGACATAGATAGGCGAGACCACAGATATTATAATACTTAACAGTAGGCAAGACCATTTTCCTATACACGCCATCGGACTGTATCGGCCTGAGGCCTGACGTCAGTCGTGTTATAAACAAATCCTACTTATTTTTACAAAATTTATGGTTTTTAGTGTAGTTTTGATGTTAATTAGACGTGATTAAATATGGTTACCTGTGCCCGAGTGCCTGGATGTAACTCAAACAAAAAGGAAAATCCACAAAATTATATATCTTGCTTGCACACATGTACATTCCACGCACACAGTGTATTTTGTTTTTGGTCTCTCCTTAATCAAACCAAAGCCGATCTATAGGTACGCTAGTATATACAAAATCTATGATTATTAATGAAGAGCGATGTTTGCGCATATGTCGACCAGGACCAGTCATGTCTTGTATAGGCCGCGTTTACACCTGCAATAAATTGTTTGGAAATACGCTCGCGGCCAGTTCACCAGATGGTACTTGCAAGTTGTCGTGCAAGCGATGAATAACACGTCTTGACGTATTTGTATTCCGTTCAAATTATACTTGGCACAAATTTCCAGTGAAATTCAATGCTTCGACGTTGTTACTACATAAAGATCGATGATTCAATGGTGATGTTTGAACTAGTAATGTTATACTTACATAGTAATACTACTGTGTATTATAATATCTGTGGTAATACTATCATTATGTTGTGTGTTTGGAGTAATGTGTGATTGATTCATGTCTATTTCACGTCGGTGTATAATTTAAATCAGACAATTTGTTTGAGGATTTCGTGCAAGTATTTTGGGAACAGATCAACAGATTCCTATACAATAACTTATTTTCCTAGATAAACGGTTGCGTTTCGTATATATTTATAGTACTTATTACCTGTTTTTGTAGATTGTTTGCGTTTCAAATCTCTTGGAGGCAGTGACAGGGTTCGTGCATGAATCAGGAAGGATCGCACGCCGCCGACAGTCGCTCTTCGCATCCAGAAAGCTGACAATCACAGAAACTGTTGGTAAAATTTACTTTTTATTTTCACCTATTATGAAAAAATATATCAATTTATTATCCAATAATTTTCAAGCTTTTTTCACACAACGACGTTCGGAGGAAATTCTCATTTATTTTCTTAGCACTAGGAACTTTTTGAAACCGTATCGAAGTAGAGACATAAAATTTAAGTACAATTTTGTTAGATTAGCATTTAAAATGTACAACACTGACATCGGGAGCAAGTCGGGAGCGGCACAAGAGCATCTGTATTCAATATATTAGTATGAATGACATCACACTAAGGGTCCCCCACAGGTGGGTCCCCTCTTGAAGCCAGGATTATCAACGGCGACAACAGAATAATAAAGCTTATTGACGTCCCCGATGAGTATTTACAGCTGTATTGGAACTAAACGAATTTACGAGAAAGTACGTTTATTTGGACGTGATAAACTCAAAAATAACCTCATAGTGTATGTTGTGTTCACGTCCAAGTTCTGACACGGTCTCTGGTACTGTCCCTTGCAAGCCCAGGGTATGGGTTCCTTCGGCAGTATCTAAAATGAAAAATAAAAGAAACAAATAGTTTATGGGTTCGACAAATAAACACTTTCGATCTTTAAATTTTGAACTGCAACAGAAATGAGAATTTTTTTATTTTTATGGTTTGACTGGAAATATCACACAAAATTTTGGCGTGAAGCAACAATGAGTTTCGTTCTGTAAGTAAGAGAGATCTGGAAGATCAATTTTTATGTTCCTTATGTCCTATTTCTACTTTCCTTGTAGCGGGCACCCAAATGGTAGCAAACCGCGTAGCGATACCCGCGTAACTGCTTTCCCGTAGGAATTTAGAAAAATAGGAAGGTTCTTTTAAATTCAAACGGGAAAGCGGGATCGGATGGCTTCACTACGTCATACAAAGCCCACTCATGTTTCAGGTCTCTACGATCAGCGGTTTATGCTGTGCGTTGTCCCGTCAGTCAAGAGGCCGATTCTTGTAACAAAAACCGATTCTATTCCAATTCAAACACACTTGCTGTCCCGTTCAATTCATATTTTGTATGAGTGAGACAGCGATTGAATTTGAATTAAAAAAAAATCTAGTTTTGTTACGAGAATAGGGGGGGTCTGGACAAAGCATTTTGTAAATATATGGGGACAATTCATACAGATTGAGCTAGCCCCAAAGTAAGTTCGAAACTTGTGTTATGGGATACTAACTCAACGATGTTATATTTTTATAACAAATATATAGATAAACATCCAAGACCCGAGGCCAATCAGAAAAAGTTCGTTTTTCATCATGACCCGACCGGGGATCGAACCCGGGACCTCCTGGGTGGCGGTCTGGCGTGGTAACCATTACGCCACGGAGGTCGTCATTTTGTATGTATAGAATCTCCTACCTGATTGGGCATATAACTCATTTTTTGAGTGGTGTTCCCGTCCATCTTAGCAGTAGGTTTCTCATAGCATCGCTCAGGCGCGTAAGATTTCGTAATTTCCATCCTTTCCGGCGCAATGTAGGATAACTTGTTGGTAGTGCGATCTACAAAGGAAAATAAATTATACAACACAATTCATGCAGCGCGTCCCCTGGTCTCAAAGTAAGCTAGTTACCTGTTTGTGTTATGGGTATTAGATAAAGGACATATTATTGTAAATATATACTTACTAATTTTTTATTTTTATTTAAAAAAAAAATACTTACTTATACCTAATATTTATTTAACTTTATTGACCACAATACACTAAATACTGATACAACAGGCGGACTTAATGCTAAATGCATTCTTCGCAATGGTTGACTGGTAGAGTCAACCATTGCGAGTGCAAAAATTTACGAACGCGGCTTGTTATAATAAAATATTATTCTTAAATAAATATAATATATACGTACATATGTAATAGATTAGATACAATATTTTATTTATTTATTTATTTATTTATTTATTTGACAAGATTATAACACCTTTACAGTTAAAAACCAAAGCGATGCTACAACTAGGTATTTAATCAATTATCTTTTACATTTTCATAATTTTCTAAATATTTTTGTAATACTTCAATTACCTTTGTTAGGCTGGTATGAAATATGTCAACCTCTTTTGACAAAACATTTAGTAACTTTATGGCTCGTGACAAAGGCGCAAATTTTAACATGTTTGTCCTAGCTGATGGTACCCTGAAAGTGTCTGGTTGACGGCGCGCGCCCAGCGTCGGCACTTGCAGCTGCATCATCTCCAGCACCTCTGGAAGATGCACGCGCCCACGAAAAATACTCAGCACGAATTTCACCAATGCAACGTCCCTCCTCACTGCCAACCTATTATACCCAACCATGCCTATCACAAATAAGCTCGGGTACATAAGAGGATAAAAAGGATAGACTCCGTACTCCTTCCGATATAAAAATCGCGTAAATTTATTTTGAATTTTTTCAACCATATGATTATATTTATTCTCATACGGAGTCCATATAATGGCACTGGTTTCTAAGTGACTTCGCACTAACGCATTGTACAGAATTTTTATTGTATAATTACTACGAAAATCCTTACACTGCCTTAAAATAAAACCAAGGCGTTTGAAGGACCTACTACATATTTCCACGATGTGTTTACGAAAAGATAAATCCGGGACCATCTCCACACCAAGATCGCGTACTCGCTCCACGCGCGGTATACTAACTGCGTCCATCTCGTATGGGTATTGTATTGGGAAATGGGCTCGGCTGTAAGTCATCACTGAACATTTGTCCACATTGAAATAAAGTTTATTAGCCTTACTCCACAATAGGACTTTCTCAATGTCATTCTGAAGCCTCTCGCAATCTCTTGTACTTTCTACAGCTAAAAACAATTTGAGATCATCCGCAAAAAGCAAACACCTGGTCTCGTCCACCACCGCTGGGAGGTCGTTGACCATTATGAGGAACTCTAATGGCCCGAGATTACTACCCTGACTTACGCCCGAAAACGTGTAATATGGCCGAGACTCGAACCCCGCATACTCCACATACTGTCTACGCTCCGCCAGGTAACTCGCAAAAAATTTTAATAAGTGTGGCGTGAAGCCAATAGCCGCAAATTTACTCAGAAGTATGTCATTATCCACAGTGTCAAATGCTTTTCGAAAGTCAAAATACGCCACGTCTACTTGACCCCCGGCATCTATATTTGGCGACAAATATGACACCAAAGAAAGCAAATTACTACCCGTACTCCGACCCGGCCTAAAACCATGCTGGGCATTGGACAATTGAGCTCTCACTTGAGCGTAAATACCCCTATGCAACACCGACTCGAATACCTTGGCAAACGCAGACAGTACCGCCACTGGTCGGTATCCCCCCACCTCAGTATTTGACCCTGCCTTTGGAACCGGGATTACTCGTGTTATCTTCCATAAGTCAGGGTAGTAACCATCCCTAAGACATAAATTAAATATATGTAATAACGGTCCTTCAAAAACCGAACCACAATCCTTAACAACAAAAGATGGTACCCCGTCAGGACCCGCCGAAAGTTTAGGCTTTAAACGTCGGAGTGCTCCACGCAGGTCGCACACACTCAGCTTATCGACATGAACGCGCGCCGCCCCTCCGCTCGAACCCGCCGACCTCTCAGCCTCAGCAGGGTTTAACTCAGGCCTCGTACTACTATAAACCGAGTGAAAATACGAAGCAAAACACTGCGAACACTCGGACTCACTCAATACCTGTCCATCCTTTGTAATACGCGCCCTTTTATTTTTGGATCGTTTCGACTTTATAAAGATACATAGATAATGTATAATACATATAGATGATTCAGCAACAAAACCATCAAAGGAGGAAAATAGTAATAATACGTCTCAATTAAACAAGTACGTATATAAAAGTAACAATTACACGAAGAAATGATAACGATTACTTATTATACAAATTCAAGAAATGAGCACTGACTTTCTTTTTAAAAATAAAGGCATTTTTGGTGTCTCTGAGAGGGTCCGGCATTCAAGAGTCGAGAAAAGACCGGGCGGCCCTCAGCTAGAAGGATATCAAAAAATCTTACTTTCAAAAGGCTGCTCTACGGCGTGAAACTTCGCAGCCGGCTTAAAGCTCTCCCGAAGGACACAGGGCTTGGGAACATAGTCGTGTCTCTGCGTAGTGAGGTTCTGCATAGGCCCCTGACCCCACATGTCGTGGTGGCAGGGTCTAATCGCCTGGGTTATGCATACAGGGTTCGGTAGGAACGACATCTGCAAAAGATAAAATAATAATAAAATCGTCCTCCATTTTTTTATACCACTAAGAAAACAAGCATAGGTACGGCTCGCCTGATTGTAAGCAGTAGTAGCCTATAGACGCTTGCAACTCCAGCCGGGCTAACATGACAAACGCGACAAATATTTCTCGCTCCGCTCTGCCAATAGCGTATCTCGGTTATGTCTACAGTAGACAAAACAGGCATTGCTATTGGCGAAGAAGTTTTGTCGCGTGCGAGAAACTATCTCGAGTGTAAGCATGTTAGACTGGCTGGAGTATCACTACTCGCGCGTTGCCGACCCTGTAAAAAGTTGAGCCCTGGAGACCTTACTCACCATAGGAACACAACATGGCCGAGACTAATGCTATTTGGCTACGATCTTCTGTAAGGTTTCCTTCCCCAGACGGGCTGATCCGATTTCAGCGGATTATCCGCTGTGCCCCACCTCTCATCAAATGTAAAAAACTGTCGTACACTCTTTTGTGAGATGGTCCATTCAGAGTGGTTTTTTTGTTTGCATTCGATTATGTCCACGTAAACAAAGCGACCAAATAGAGAAGAACTGTCATGTTGTGAACTTATTAGACGCGTGTTACATTTCAAAATTATCTGACTTAGGTACTTTATATTTTGAAGTGAGCAACCCGGCTAATTTGGATAAGTGACACGAGCCTGGTAAATTCACAATGTGAACTTTTTTCAATTTGGTCTAGGTACTTGTAAACCTTAACACGTTAAATTGGACATCGTAAGCCAACCATCGATCGTAGATCGTGAAGCCAACTGTTGGTCGCTCCAAAAGAAACAACGCGTTTAACACACTTCATAAATCAACACTTTCATAGTTTATATTTACCCACTGTGGTGGAGTATGCATTACATTACAGGCGTGAAGTATTAAAGAATCAACGACCTTGTTTAAACCGATTAATAGTTTAACAAATAGCAGATGTGATGGGAAATTCCTAGTCTTATAGAAACAAACGCTGAGATTTGAAAACATTTGATCAAATATTAGTATTGCAAGGCCAATATTGGATGGCGGTGTGCTATCAATTTGAACTGTATAGACAGCTGGGCCAAACGCATTTCCTGTTACCAAGGGCGTTTGAAAGCCAAGCGTTATTATTAATATTATTTCTGCCAACATTTTTACACCACAATTTATATTATGTTATACATTAGTTATAAGTAAGTACATGATGATGACAGATGTTTGCAAAAACTTCTAATCCGAGAAAAAAGTCACTCGAATTTAAAATGTATGAAAAAAGAGATTAAAATATCGTCTTCAATGTGCTAGTAACGTAATTGGTATGAAACCAGCTACAGTGTTTTAAACTTGTGTCCAAACGAATGAAGATCATTCTTTACTTAATATCCTTTAATCATGCATCGTCGGCCAAACAGCACTTAACACTCGTGCACATTTTCAAGTTACCAAATTGGTCTTAACTTGGTGAAAATGCGCTGAAGGATTCCGTTTGAAACAGGTTAATAACAAAGACAATAAGTCAAACATTAATGTACACTTGCATACAGGCGTTAAAAAACAGCACATATGTATTATGTTAGACATTTGGGTCCCATCCTGTTTTCAATGTCTAGACCGCATAACAATGAAATTGGTGACTCAGTATTTCAGCGCGTGTGGTCTACACAAATTTGACATTGAAATGTAAACAAAATGAACATGATTTGAATTGGAATTACCCATAACTAATATTGGTTATGAGTTTAATAACATCTTTTATACATATAAGTAATAAGAAAGTAGAAGCTATCTGTACATAGATACATTGAATATATTTTACAAAACCGGTAGGGGCGATATAGGAAATGTAATAGAACATAATAACCACTATTTATTTTTGTCTGTCACGTTATGGCTAGTTTTCGAAAGTTTTGGACGGATTTTCATGATCAAAATCTGGTATCTGGTGAACGGTAACAACTTTCCATCAGGTGGTGTGCTTGTTTGCCATAAAAAAATGTACTATACTAGTCGCCCACAAGGCTAAGCGTTGACGTAAACCGAAGTTCCAACTAACACTTACTTAGTGCATACGACAATCGATTTCAATTGTTTTAGAATTAGCGGACATTACCTTCTGCACAGTACAGCATTCCATTGGAGCACAGCTTGGCACCAGATTTGGAGCTGGTTTCCTTGGTATACCCCTCAGGTTAGCGCACCCGTCAACTGGCAGGTATGACATGTTGTAAGTGGTTCCATTCTCCACCTTCGCATTTGGCTTCATGTAACATCTTCTTGGGGCATATGAGTCGGGAATTTTCGGTTGCTTGTAACACTGAAAGGATTCAAGTTATAGTTACGAGAAGCTCAACAGCAGCGAAACATAAAAAGAGAAATAATAAAAGATAAACACAATATAAAAAGAGAAAAGACGATTCGGAAGAGCTTGTAACAGGCATATTTGAAACAGTTTTGTTTGTCTCATTGTCTCTGTCCAGTCCAGTTGCTTCTAGGGACTTCCAAATACTGAGACTGAGAGATTTTTTATTTCGTCCGGAGTATTTTGTATTCCGGACGAAACTAAAAAAGCTAGATAAAGGATGCTACAAATGACCAGCACTTCCACAAGCCGTCTCCACAGACAGCTGTACATCCACATGCCAAGTCCAGAAAAGTAATAATAAATCCGTACATGACAACAATAGCGTAAAACATTCGAACTATTAAAGTATACCGGTTTAACAATCGGTGGTTTCCCGCAGCAGCAAGACCGGCATACACACGGCTGCTCCTGTTTCCCATCCAACGGTTTCCCATCTTGCAGACCACTCTTGATTCCTGCAGAGAGGGCACAAGGTGCCGCTGCAGGGCAGGGCACGCAACGAGGCTGCAAGTTGCCTCCTGAAAAGTCAAACATAATGTTATTTTCATAAAAATGGCCGAGTGGCTGATAACGCATCATTCTTGATCATCATTGTGTACTTTGAATTCTATTGTAAAATGTATCCAAATAAATCGATGGCCAAATAAACATTTCTTCTTTCTTTCTTTCATCTGCTTTGCAAATTCAATTATTTTATTGTTTCCATGGTATTTACAGCTCTTATAATAATAATAGTTTTTACAAACTCGCAGAGAACCCCGTTAGGGCACGAGGTATTACAATTACTATATCTTAAATAATTAATTTCAATAGTGATAAAAATCAGACATCTAGATAACAATCTCAAACAATTCAAATAATATTGTCAAACTTTGATTCTTCTATGTCTGCCTGCTCGTTTACCTAAAATTAAACTGAACTGGGCAGAAGTTCTGATGTTAAATTGTGAAGTCGTTCAACACCTAAATTAGTAGCAGCTTTAGCTGGTAGGATGACGTCTCTCAGTAGTCGGTTCCTCATGACTGAGGATCGTGATCTGATGAGGACATTTTAGAGGGCACGAAGTGCCTCCAGCAGCTTCTATCCATTGCCAGTCTCACCGCATCGCAGAATCTGTTGGATGGCGCCAACTTAGGATGACGTAACCAATCTGAAAAGCTCAGATACTAGCCTACAGTCTGGCCCATCGGTGGGTTTCCACAAACGCAGCTCGGGCAGGGACACGGTGGGTCCTGCTTCCCAGTCCTCGGTTCCCCATCCTGGAGACCGCTCTTGACCCCGGCCGAGTGAGCACACGCAGCCGCTGCTGGACACCTAAAATGAGAAAGCGATAGTGTAAAAAATTTCACAAAATGCAAATTATACCCACCTGCAATAAAATAAACAAAATACATGTGAGATATGAGATCCTTTCGCCTATTACGGTGCCCAACAGGGTCCTCAAATACCTGTTGTTTGGTATGTACTGTTATACTAGCGATAAGTATTGAGTATTTTCACCGAATCTTATCACCGGAGTTCCAGTTAGCTGCTAATTAAATTATGGAACTAACATACAAAAACTAACAGATAAACTCCGATAGATAGGTTGGACCTTATCAATAATCTGTGAAACGGGACCCCAGGAGTCTTATAGCTAGAGGCAGAGTGATGCTGATTTTCACGCTACCTAATAATTTTTGTTATTTAGGCCCGTTCTTTTTGGGTAGGTAGGACAAATCTTGGTGAATAATTTGTGTAATAAAAAATAAATAAAATAAAAATAAATGAATGACTTTTTATTTCGGACTTTAAATTATCCATAGAGGGGTTAGTAACATCGAAATCTTAAAAAACTATGTTATTCGAATAAAATTAGATAAGTTAAATTATTATAAAATTACATCACCCTTCTCTGCCAATGGCCGGTAGGTCCCATTTGTTCTATGGAACATGACGTAATAGAACAATTTTAGAAAATATTGTACATATTTGTACTACAGAACTACATACTAGCTTTTGTTCCTGTTTTTGTTTATGAATGCACAGAATTAAATGGGAATCTCTTTTCCCAAATTCTTCCATGATGAGATATATAAGACGTATATATGTAGCAAATCATTCTCGAGTGGCCAGTTTACATATCAACTTATTTTTATAAAATTATTAATTATTAATTTATTTTAGTAATTTAAAAAATATTTTCTAAAATTGTTCTATTACGTCATGTTCCATAGAACAAATGGGACCTACCCCCAATGGCGACTGCAATCCAGTGAGCCTGGATGGGACAGTCATAATAGTAATATTGACCTGGTCTTTAGGTACCTACTAAATTTTGTTCCCGTAACCCCTCTATATAGAGCTATACAACTTTTTAGGTCTTACCTAGTTACAAGCCCTCCTAGACCGAGCCAAATGCCCCCTTCCCAACATAGGGTCTGGGGTCTATATAGTGTTGATAAACAGGTATTTTAGTCGGTATGCTCCTAATTAGGAGGGCTTAGACTGGTTCAATCCAGATTCTGGTTTGACAAATTTAGTCACTCTTGGAAAACGTAAAATAGCAAAACTGCCGATGTTTACTTACTCAGGCATAATTTAGTCGTTTACACCTAAATTCTAATAGGAATAATAATAATAAAAATCTAAAACTATTTAAAAAAAACTGAATATAATTTATAAAACCATCTCTCGAAATTTTTTTCGTAGAAAAAATGACAGATTTCAAAACGTCTCAATTGTTTAATGATATTTTTTTTTACATCGAGTTGGTCGATTCGTGGTTTGAAAAATTGTAATTACGCCTTTTTAGTCGACTCGTCATATTGGTGCATTTTTAGAGCCCCTTCACACATGGCGGCTTAGCCGTAGCGTAGGCGTCTTTACTGTATGCAGAGACAACGCTAATCGTACATACGTCTAGCGTCTGCGCTGTGTATATGTCACATTAAAAACCGTAACATGGTATACTGCTAACCTGCAACCGTAACATCATAGTGTGACAATAGGTTCGTTAAGGTTTACCTTGTGGCCCCAAACCCAGAAATAGGAGCCCTGCTGGGCTACAGGGCTACGTCGACTTGCTGTAATTACAATTTTATGCTGACAATTTTCCTTCAATTATAATCAAACGGATTTTACAATTTTACGGTGACATACATTTAACGAACGTCTACGCAACATCTACGCCGTGTGTGAAGGGGATCTTTAGGGACCTCCACGAGCAAGAGAATCGCGACGAGCCCGAATGAAAATCCCGTCATGAAATCGTCGAGTGGAGACACGTTCTAAGACAATGTATGTATAGTATTTAGGCACACCACGATGACATTATCGTCGCGATTCTCTTATCTCTTGCTCGTAGAGATGGTCCCAGAGCGACAGAGCGATAGCACACGGCGTATTTTAAACGCGCAGATACGCGTTTTCGTCTAGATCTACATAGCATAGAAATTTTTATTACTTTTTCCACTCCGGCCAACTGAACCAAATAACTAGAACGGATCAACAGATGTAAGATAAAACTACCACATACAATTTTTTTGAGTCGCTTTTATTGATTGTAAATACATGTGTACATCATAAAAAAACGCATGAACCTTTTTAGGCACAGGCACAGCAATACAGAAGAGAGAGAGAGAGACAAAGTTCTTATAATGATTTATCTTCCAAATATTCCATAAGACTTTCGTATGAATTTTTTTTTTGATTAGGAAAGGCCTTAAATGTGAGCATCATTTTATTTTATGGCACCAACACGGAGAGTTGTGCAGCGAAAGAACTGATTCTTCGAATCTTTCAAAAGTTTATGTGAAAAAAAAAAAAACTAAGGATTTATTACTTCTTCTCAGTGTTGGTGACATACAATAAAATTATACTCCCATTAAGACATTTAAATGACTATGTCTCAACTTGAAAAACCTTTGGAGACGGAGCTCATAGTATTACGCCCAATAGCCGGATCCAGACCAGATGATCCTACGTGATCGATCCAATAGACGCTCCATAGAATAGAGATCCTGATGCGCGCATTTGGATCGCTTTGGATCGTCTGGTGTGGATCCAGCTATTCTCCTTTACCAAATTATTTTACAGATTTTGATGTTTTCAGGTAGGTTGTTTTTGTTTTTGGGTTCTTGATCCAAACTATCACCATACAGTAGCGTTAACACCAGAAACATCCTGTACAATATGTTGGTGAGCAAGAGCACGGGTAACACGGAGGGTCCTGCCTCCCAGTCCTCGGTTCACCATCCTGGAGACCGCTCTTAACCCCGGCCGAGTGAGCATAGGGAGCTGCAGCTGGACACCTAATAGAATAAAGAAGCGCAAAAAATAATCAATTTTTATTTGCTTACTATGTGGTAACGATAACCATGTGGTTATACTATGGTCTTACAACAGTATTATAACTAGTTGAAGTATAGCAAACGACAATGAAATTTTTTGGAGACGTAGTTTTGATGTAATAGAATTACCTAGTAAAAATATAATTTTTAAAAACAAAATAAGTATACGTAGTTAATAAAATTTTACACAAACAGCAAATTAAACATTAAACTTAGTGCCGACTTTTCAGCGGAGTTCCAGTTGGCTATCAATAAAGAACATGCAAAAACTATGATACTATACCTGACAGATAGGCTAAAAGAACCTTATAAGGAACAGTTCGTATGCGTCTGATAGCTAGAGAGGCAAACTGACCTGGGCTTAGTTCGATTGCATGTAGATTCTGGGATGATTGAAGTCACTCCTATAAAACTTAGAAATTAATGTTAAAAGACGATTACTTACCCAGGCATAATTTAGTCGTTTGCAGCTAAATTATAACAGGAATAATAATAAAATAAAGAGCCCCTAAGGCGACTCGACCATCTGTAACTATTTTAAAAGAATTTAATATAATTTATGAAACCATTTCTATTGAAATTTTTTTTTGTGGATAAAATGACAGAATTCAAAACGTCACGTCTAATTTGTTTAAAGTTTTTTTTTATATCGATACATTGTCAAATTACGAAAGGAGAAATCGCCAGACACATAATGTGGCATTAAGTTTTAACTTTATTAAATTGTGCAATTCGTAAGAGTGTTAGAGCAAATTTGAAATGGGCTAGCTGTGGTAGAGAATTTAATAAGCCCAATACTTTTCCCTTCTACTTTTCCTTATACCTTCTCTCTTTCATCATTATCATCATCATCTCAGCCACAAGAAGTCCACTGCTGGGCATAGGCCAAACGCCTCCTCCTCCACCTCCTTCTCTCTTTATTTCTTTCCTTTTATGCAACGCATTGGTATCGCGTCTGGTATTCGGTACTGATGTTCATAGACCGCGGTGTCCACATTCCATCAGGTTGCTTGTTTGCTTGTGTTATGTAAAAAAATCGAACGATAATTATAGACTTTCGAGCTTCGTGCACGTTACGCGCGTCGGTACCAACTGTTGTCAATGGATGGTCGTTAACACGCATAGGAGCAGCGTGGCAGAGTACGCTTTAACCCTTTCGATTGAGTGGTAAGATTATGGATTGGTATGATAGAAGATTAAAATGTTTAAATTGATCGAATTCGATCTAATAATGTCTTAGTGATAACCATAATGACAAAATGTTAACATTTATATCTTTTTGCAGTTTGTGATTCATTTTAGTGCGTCATGGCTACTGATATGAAAAGTTTGTACATATGTGTAATTTTTAGGGATACGTGCTAGCTTTTCAAGTGAAGCAAAAACCGTTTTTAACATAATTCATGCAGCGCCAGTATCAAGGTAAGCATGGATTAAATCTGTATACATATAAAATCTTTGTCTTGAATGTCTGACAAATCAACGCATAGCATAAACTGATAATTGTAGAGACCTGATAATTGAAGTATTCTTTGAATGGCGTAGGCATCCAATAAGGATTTTTAGATTTTTTACGGGAAAGCGGGATTCAAGTAAATGCAGTTTTTTTTATACCACAAAGGTGGCAAACAAGCTTGCGGTCCGCCTGATGGTGAGCGGTCACCGTAGCCGGATCACTCGCGCGTTGCCGACCCTGTAAAAAAATTTAATGCCCCTTTTGAAGAACGCCATGTTATAATCTAAAGGAAAGACCTCGGGGGGATCTCATTCCACAGCCTCAGCGTTCGCGGGAGGAAACTCCTCTGAAACCGCGCAGTTGCACGGATTTCGCTAGTTTCTGATGAGGAAGGCCTATGTCCAGCAGTGAACTTTTTGTGGCTGAGATGATGATGAGGGAAGAGTACATACTACAATTTAGTATAGATATAATAAGTGATTGTTTATGTTTTTAAGCTATTGCATAGCTTTTATCGCGGGCTTTGAGCGCGGCGACCGAATCAAGAAATTCCGTAACGAAAATAAAACGGGCGGCGTTGAAAGCCGTGGATCGTCTAAAGTCGATTCAGTTCGGCAGACTTCGGCACGGTGTTTGTGTGCGTGCGACTAGACGTGTGCGTGTAGACTAGCTGCTAACTGCTCATAACTGATTCTATCTCTTTTAGACACGATGCTAGGTGAGACAGCGTGCTTTTTGGCCGCGTCCGCGACTATGCAATAGCTTTACCGCGGCTGTCCCTGTGTGCTACACGTTTTTTTTTAATGGATTTTTTCTGTTGTATCATTACCGATAATACTGGACGCATTTTCTATCTAATGTGTACCAAAGTCAAATTCAAAGCATTTATTTCAACCAAAACGTACAAAAAAGTATTATTTATAACATTTAGTCTCATTTTTGGACCCTGACGGGCGCCGCAATTTCAAAAGTCGAACGGACGGATAACCGAACATATGGCTGACCGAACGGACTGATAGAAACGGAACCCAGGCGAAATAACCACTACACCATTGGCCCTAATTCAAGGATAATTGATAAAGCAAGTGCAGTACCTAACATTATGTGGGTTGCGATTGAGTTAGTCTGATCTAGTCCGGATCGAAGTGAAGTACTGCCCTGTCCTGGTTAAGTCCAAAATTAATTGCGTTTAGTGCAATTTTTGATATTTATTTATGTAAGTAATTAATACTTTAATTTTATTATTTATTATTTATAGTAGAAATTAAACATAGGAAGTGTGATTTTCAAAAATATTTTTTTACTACCTACTTACTCATTCGAACGTTTTTTAATTATCATATTTTTTATTTTAATTGTAATAATTTTACATACTGTAAGTACAAATATTTTTTAACAAAATCTTTTTTCAGAAACTGGCTATTAGTTTGTTTGTGTATGTTTTTCTGCCACATAAACATTTTTTCTTTCTATAGTTTTACAAAAAAGTAAAATAATTAAATACTTGAAGTCAGTATGCAATATGTTGATGGGATATTATGTATACCACTGTCATAGTTCCGGTAACATATTCGTTATTGTTGGTTTGGAACTTATGTTCCACGATGATAAATGCGATAAAGATTTATTTTTGTTTAAAATAATTGATAAACGCTACGAGAGTTCAATATGTATTTAATCTGAAATATGATAAGAAATATAAAAAATAGTTTATTTAGATTAGTTTTATTAAATTAAATTTCGTCATTACTTTGTTTTTGTATTGTATAAACATACACCTAATATTAGTTATTGCTAGGTAGGCACCTAATATTAATTAGGCTAGGTTATTGCTCGCACTTTCTGGAGGTGTTTGAATCAGTATAATGATAATAATACAGGGCCTACCTAGATTGGTGTTTCTGTATTATACTTTTATTTCGGACAATTAAAATACAATCCATTTAATGTTAGTAATGCTTATTCTATGTTAGTACCTACTAGTTATTTTTAAAACGAAATTCACGTAAACCACATGTGAATTCCGATCCGACCCACTTCATCATTGGACAGTAAACTCTAGCCGCCATCACGTTCAGAATGCTGTTGCCGCTACTTCTCAATTAGCTGCTAGCTGCTGTTTTTATATAGCTAATATTGTAATTCAAAATAATATTATTTGTTCCACAATCACATACAGTTTAGTTTACACATAAAGCTACTACTTAAAAACTAAAATATATGTACAAAGTATATGGTTCTGCAGCTGTGGTAGGTTTTATTCTGCAGCTAACAGTGCTCATCCCCTGTCCCCTGTGATCCGAGTTTTTTAGGTATATTATTGTAAATAAAAAACGAATTTAATTTAATTCTTTCACGTTATTCCGTTTCCAATTGGCGGGGCACATCCGACTGGCGATGGCGGGGTTCACTCTACATTTTTTTTATATACCACAGGCAAGCAAGCAAGTCTTTGATGGAAAGTGACACCTGATAGAAGCTGATAGAACATGATCAGTAATACCAATGCCCGCTATAAGGAAGCTACTCATAGGTGGCCTCGAAGATAGGAGGACCATTTTAGAAAAATATCGCTTACACATCTTGTAAGCGGATTTTTTGTAAGCTCCGTCCTTTTCATTGATACCAAACAGGGTTTTTGTTTATTAGAGCCACATGTGTCCACTAGGATGTTGGATGTTGCAACCAAAAATCATCCTAAAGATGGTCCTGCTATCCTCGAGGCGACTGCACATGGAACTTATATTATAAAATTTTCTAAATGAGTTATATAATTAAATGGTTGAAGGATAACTGTTTTTATGATGCAAAATATTTTTTGAGACTTATGAAACTGAGTTTTTAATTTCCATGCTACATGTGTTTGTGAAACACGAATGCATAATGTGTAACACCTTTTATACCGTGATTTCATGGAAATAAAGACGTTTGATAATAAGATTTAGTTTTAAAATATTTATTGTCAGACGCGAAGTGAAGATATAAGATGGCTTGCACTTGCGACAATATATTGGCACAAGGGAGTGTTCAAGAGAAACATTATAGCAATTGTAAGATTGTGTGGGATCAAGAAAATCCAGAAAAGCCTACTCTGAGGTCAGTTTTACACAGCACCACCTGCTAGGTTACTCTACAACGAAATCTCCATTTTAATTTGAATTCTGTGTAATTAAAAATTAACAACTAATCCTAATTAGTTCTCTTGAACTTTATACTTACCTATAAGGTAAGTAAAAGATTTAGCAGTTGACAGCTTAGCACATTTTGTCATTTTTTACTGAACATTTTGTTAATATATAGCTAAACAGTTTGGCTTTTGCAACTAAATTACAGCTAAACTACCCAAATACTTAGCGACTGACAGATTAACATATTAGTAAGAACAGCTAAACTTTGTATGTGCAACTATTTTAAATATTTCCACTAAACAAAAATCTACTGAAATAGTTTAGCCATAGTAACCAAAGAGTTTAGTAGTCACCAATCACCATAGTTACTAAATTGTTTTGTAACTAATTTTAAAAAGTTTAAATTTTGTTGCGTGTATACTTTATTAACAATTTGTTAGTGTACAATCCGATTTCATTTAGTTTAATATTTAGTTAAAGCTAGCATAGTCTCTCAAGAGTACCTACACGTAACAATCGAATACCGATCGTTCAGGATTGGTTTCAGAGGAGTTCCGAGTTAGCTGGTCCCAAAGAACTTTTAAGAGACTTATCATTTTCGTGTTGTGGGTTGTTTGTACCAGATAACGGATAATTATTATAAATAACTTATTATGCATAGAAAACACCCATACTCGAGAACAAACACAAATCACCATCACCTAAAAGTTTGCCCTAAACCTGTGATGTGTCAATATGGTAAACAACAGCTCATAGCATTAGGTCCCAATTGTAATGTAACAATAGACCGTGGTGCTCGGCAATCGAGCCTCACTTGATTTACTATCTCTCTAGGGTATAATGCCTTTTGCTTCGGGAAGTCCTTTCAATACTTCCTACTCCGACTATCTTCTTTCTGATTAAATTCGTTGTGAGTTCCAGTGAGTTCCAAGATAGCTGTAGTTTTCTCCTCCGGGACGTCAATAAGCTTCATTGCTTAATGTCTATCTGAGGCCGCCGTTGTTGATCCTGGCTACACAGGAGACACAGTGGTGGGAATGTGTGGTGGGCTTGTCCCGATAACCTGTGATGTGATCGATTTCATGATACAATTATCCGCATGACGTGAAAGCGTTCTATCTCATCACGGTTCACAACACAGATTACAATGTAATCTGTGTTATTAACGTAATTAGAATTACATAATGTCATTAAGTAATTCTAACCATACTAAAGGTATGAATAATAAGTAATAATAATAAATTCATTAACTTCTCCCACATTCGTGAGCGTACTCTGTGACGCTGCTTCTTTTCAAGGCCTTAAGGCCTTCGACTTGGCTTCACTGCTATCGTCGGTCGGACAGTAGCCGTGTCGACGGCTTAACGTGCCCTCCGAAGCACTGTAAACGGTAATTCTGTCTTAACCCAAATGAAATAAATCCTCCCCTAAGAGCGTATGTATGCGTTGGCGTCGCGTCTTGTGCAGAGCTCATTGTATGTCGGACCTCACGATTAAATACCTCATTAAATGTTTGCAACTCAGCAATGGATAATGAATTTCTGGACAACGTCTTATTCACATACTGGTTATGTGTGTTGCTCTTTGACGTTCATGTTAATGGTTCCAGAAATGATGATGGCAGTATACGTCTCAACAACAAACACCTTAAAGATATTAAAGTGGATTATTTGTATCACTTGAATTTTAACACCAAAGATCAAAACCTGCCTGAAATGTTCGGAGATGTTAAGGTAAGTTAAATTTTCAAGTCTATAATAAGCTCTTTCGAGTCGCATCCTATTCCCTACAGTTAATTCTAAGGCAGATTTCATTCACCATCATCTACAATTATTGTAACTTAACCACAGATTACTTAATTTTAGTTACTTTGTAAACTTAGCACTTTCTCTTTTGAAATGGCGATAATATACTTATTATGTATTTTCATATTTAAGTATCATTAAATGGCGAGCGATATATCCGTATGTAGATGCTATAACATTTCATTTTAAGATATCTTGAGATATCATTAACATTTTTATCCACCAGAAGATAACATATCTTAAGATATTTCAAATGAAATATTTTAACGTCTCCATCTAGGACCACCTGTTTAGACACTAGGGCGATTCTCTATTTATAGATAACTAGCTTTTTGACCGCGATTTCGACCGCGTGAAGTTCCGGACCCGTTCCCGTGGGAACCACATTGAATTTCGGGAAAAGCTATAGCCTATGTCACTCCCTGAAAATGTAGTTTTCTTCTGGTGAAAGAATTTTTGAAATCGGTCCAGTAGTTTCGGAGCCTATTCAATGCTAACGAACAAAAAATCAAATCAAAAAAAATATTAGTATAGATTTATACAGGTATTTATTATTATTATTATTTACTTTTCAGTTTGTCTGTACGGGCGGTACCGAGTATAGGATGAAAGAGTTTGCAGAATACATGGCCAAGCGTCTTGGTTTGCCGTGTGGCGTGAATTTGACTGAATCATCGAATAGATACGCTATGTACAAAGTAGGACCCGTTTTGGCTTTCAGCGTAAGTATTCATAATAAAATCAACTTGGTCAAACGACAACCTGTTACCCATAACACAGAATAAATAATAATACTACGTACCCATAATAATCTAGTTAATTATGTTTTTTTAAGTTCTCATGTACTTAAAAATGAACAGTACATGTTCTCATGTACTGAAAATAAAGTGTTCTTTATAATGCAACAAATTTTTATAATGATCGGAACATAAGTTAAGTAAGCCGTGAAGGAATAACAAACAAACATACTTACTTTCTCATTTATAATATTAGTTATGATTGAGAAACTTGATTTTTGGACGCAAAGTACCAGTGAAGAAAGATGTATTTTGCCCTTTATCGGTACTTATGTTATTTACAGTAAATTTTTCGAAATGGCTGAACCGATTCAGATGAGTATGTAATAGCAGTTTTTATTCTCTTCTATGGTAGGTAACATCCGCTAGATGGCGCCTGTTAGCCAAAGAAGTCATCATTATAATTTTTTTATCAAGCGAATTTTAAAGCGAATATAAAACCACGACTACGTACAGCTGTAGCGTGGCCCACCACGGCGCACGGAGAGGCTACGCATTGATTGTCATAGTTTTTGGTTTGTAATGTGCCACGTGGCCCACGTGTTCGTGCACAGCGTGCGCAGCGATGTGCAGAAATTCACGATTGCGGCATAATTAGAATACCTGTTTCTATAGTAGTTCTAGTTTATTAAGATATTTTGTAATTGCTCAAAACAGAAAATTTTTACGATACTGCAAGTTGAAAGTAGAAATTGTGTATTCAGTTTCCTTAAATATTATTATATTTTCAGCATGGAATAGGTATACCTTCAATGACCACGATCCTTCAGGAGGTAATCAAAATGTTGGCATATGCCAAAGCCAAGGATCCCATCATTATCAGACTTGGCACATGCGGTGGGCTGGGCGTGGAAGCCGGATGCGTGGTTGTATCATCTTTTGGACTCAATGGTCTTTTAGAGAAGAGTTATAATGCGGTAATTTTATTTCTATTCTTCCTCATTTATTTATTACTAGCCTTTCCCCGCGGCTTCGCTTGCGTAAATTTTATGACATAGATCTCGTTTGACAACAAAACAACCCATAGCGCGACTTGTGGCGCCATCTGTTGGCCGATACAGCGCCCTTTATAGTAGAAAAATTATTTTCCCATCCTAGAAAACACCCCCGGTATTGAAAGCGTCCAGGTTGACTGCTTACCATCAGGCGGACCGTATGCTTGTTTGCCACCTTAGTTATATAAAAAAAGACATTTAATTGAATTTCATTATTTTTAGATGATTTTAGGGGAGATACGCAAATATCCAGCAACTTTAGATCAGAGGTTGGCACAAGAAATAGAGTCTTTAGCGTCGGAAAAAGATGGATTCAAAACTTATATTGGCGGGACAATGGCCTCCGATGACTTCTATCGTGGTTGGTATTGATAGAGTTCCTTAAGAAACAAAGAACCCTTTATAATCTTTCTTAAAATTGAGTTCCAAGACAGCCTGTTGTTTCTCCCCAGGACTTCAATAAGCTTAGATCTTCAGGTTCTCAATTCATTCGAACAGTGAAACAAACGTCTAAGTTGAAGCAGATAATAGAAATTAACTAAAGTTCCGTTTTTGAACAAAGAAAAAATATATTAATTTAAAATTGTTGTTTAGTTAGCCCCTTCGCACACAAGGCGACGCAAGTCTCCGATACTCGGCGATTTTAGCATCCAACGACGCGAGTGTACGTACGAACCTCAATGGACTTGTATGGCGGTAGTCACTTGGATACTAAAATCGCCGAGTATCGGAGACTTGCGTCGCCTTGTGTGCGAAGGGGCTTAGTGTTCCAAATAAACATTTTTTCTGTATTAACATAAATTCAGAAAAAAATGTGTTCTCGGCAGGTCAAGCACGTCTGGATGGTCCCTTCTGTGACTATACGAATGATGATAAGATGAAGTTTTTGAAGAAAGTCCACGAAAAAGGAGTAAGGAATATTGAGATGGAGGCCACTGCGTTTGCTGCCTTTACAAATGAGGCTGGTGTGAGAAGCGCCATATGCTGTGTACCGTTCCTGAATAGACTTCATGGAGATCAGGTTAGTTTATAATCTTCATATTACTGCCCACTACCCAATGTCCGGGTCTCCCTTCAATCGAAGGTGATTAGAGCGTACTCTGCCACGCTGCTCCAATCCGGAATGGCAGAGGCCACAGGCTCCCGAAGGCCACCGACTTGGCTTAATCACTGTCATCCATCAACAACCGGGACCGACGGCTTAACGTGTCCTCCGAAGCAAGGAGAAGCTTGAGATAACTAAACCCATCCAAACCCTGGCTAGGGTCGACTTCACTTAACTTGCGTGTTCACATTAGAGTGCGACACACAGCGACGCCATCGAGCTCCTCGCCCGCTAATAAGAAGCCCCAGCATAAGAATTAGATTCGATTTTGTAGCCAACCCTAAAACTAAGGTTAATGTTACAGGTGGATACTAAAAAAGAAGATTTAAAAAAGTGGGAAGTTCATCCAATGATTGTGGTCGGAAGATTTATTGAGACTTATCTCAATCGTAAAAACTAAAATCTCAAAGAGATGACTACAGGATATCGAAGGCTCCGAAGGCTCAGAATGTATTTGTGATCTTCGGACGATAGTATGGTTATCTCACTCACTCAAATGTAATCCCTTTACACACATTATATTTGCTACTGCTTAGTAAGTTGTTTTATACATTCTTTACTGTATGTTAACCAATCATAATAATCTTTTAATAATTTACTGAAATAAAATTTTATTAATATTGTAGCTGTTTTTATTTTGTCATAAAAAATGACCTTTTTATTTTTTTATACCGAGATTGAGCTAGCCCCAAAGTAAGTTCGAAACTTGTGTTATGGGATACTAACGCAACGATACTATATTTTATAACAAATACCTACGTAATATAATATATATATTTATATATATTACGTAGTAGTACGTATATATATAGATAATAAACATCCAAGACCCGAGGCCAATCAGAAAAAGTTCGTTTTTTATCATAGCCCGACCGGGATTCGAACCCGGGACCTCCTGGGTGGCGGTCCGGCGTGGTAACCATTACGCCACGGAGGTCGTCAAATATGAGTGTACTTCAGTAAGTAACGCAGTGGGAATCAAACCCGCACCCTCTGGTGATGTCACTGATCTGGTGAAGGTAGGGACTACTCAGGTCACTACCAAATGCACCACCGAGCTGCTATCTAAGATGAATTTGTATTAATAGCATATTAAAAAACAAAGAGTTAACGGTTATAGTGATGATTGAATTTTGAGTGCCGTTCTCGGAATTATATCTATCTATACTAGTTGGATAGTCCATTTGTCGAGGAAGGCTTTAAGCTATATGACATTACGCTGCGACCAATAGGAGCGAAGCATTAGTGAAAAATGTTGCAAAAAACGTGGAAAATTATTCATATCGCATTAGTGTTTTCGACAACCACGCGAAAGAAGTCGCGGGCACAGCTAGTCCGGGATAAAAACTATGCTTTGTGTTCAGCTTATAATTTGTGTACTAAACCCCAAGCAAATCTATCAAGCGTTTTTGAGTAAATAACAAACATCTACAGATCAAACCATCCATATAAACTTTCGTATTTATAATATTAGTAGGATGTAAAGTTAAATTTACATTGCGCAAGGTTCGTTCTGCGCAAAGCCTCGACGTTTTCCCTCCAAACGCTTGCTACGTCAGTCGGTTTTCATTCACCCACCGGGAGGGTCCTATTCAGCCTAAAAAAATATCCTATTGTTACAAATTACCAGAAATTCTTTAATAAAAACCCCACCCGGTGGTTGCCAAAAATAAATTACACTTCGAAATTGGAATGTAACGTTGTTTTCTTTTTAAATTTTTCGCATTTAGATGTGTGTGTTCTGTGAATGACTTGAGGTGATTAGCTAAATTTCGTGTTTGTGATTATTTTGGTGCAGTGTACTTTGTGGTTTTTTCGTGGTTTTGACCAATGGAATGAGATTAAAGTGTAAGTATTTTAATTGTGGTTTATTATAAGATTTTATCAAATAATACTTGAACAGTTTTTCTGTATCAAAGGAGATATTTTTATGGAGATATTTTTTTTTTATCAAAGAAGGATTGGTAGAGTATTTTAATTTGTAATGTACTTAGTTGTAAATTCGTTTTTCTTTTCAGTCTATGACTGTGCCTCGTGAGATCTAGGTGAAAATATTAATAATTTTTTAATAAAGTATTCACTTATCTATATTACTTATTAAATGTGGACTGTAATACGTTAGGGGATAGGCTGAATATCATGGACAACGGTTTAATTTAACCTTTAGTTAAAGGTATTGAATATATATTTTTTCAATAATTATTATACCTACTTAGTAGTTTTTATTCAATCATTTATTTAGAGACTAGGCCTTCACACTCAATTTATCTGGTCATTACAACTTGTATACTTTATTAAATTATTATAGAATAAAATATACTACTTTAAAAACTAGCTACCACCATTTTGGAAACAAGCAAAAATGTCCACCTGTAAAAGAAATGGCCATGGGAAATCGATTTTTTGCATTAAAAAAAAAATACGTCAAATAGTTATAAAAAGAATTTTTTATAATGTACTTCGGCTTGTGAGAGCGGGAACGTTGACATATGACGTCACACAGAAGCCTCGGAGCCCGGGCATTTACGGGAGTTTTTAAATGTGTGTAAATTTTATACACACCAACTCGGTACTTTTGAATGAAACTTTTTACAATGTAGAGCCATTATGAATTGGCCATTTTGTTACTGCTTTTTTTATTACAAACGAGTGGGTTACCTGATGGTAAGCAATTGCTATCCATGGACATTCATAATTGAAAACATTGTTGATGCGTTTCCCACTTATAAATGATGGAACGAAAAAGGAAGGAAGGGGGAAGGAAACAGGGAGTAGGAAGCAGGATAGTTATTAGATACAAATATTCTTTACTATCTATTCCCCGCGGCTTCGCTCGCGGTTAATTTTACGACATAGATCTCATTTGTCAACAAAACAACCCATAGCGCGACTTGTGGCGCCATCTGTTGGCCGAGACATCGCAATTGCAGCGCCACCATTAATAGAAAAATAAACTCACTTTCTCATTTATATTACTTATTAGTATGATTCGTGGACATCAAGTAATGGCTTCCTTATTAAAATTTGTATATTAATGGTAATTGTATGTACCTACCTACAATAAATAGTTTCATTATATCCTGCTGTTTTATGTATTAAACTTTCATAATAAAATTTGAATGCCGATGCCTGGACAAAATATGTGTACTAGAAATTAATGATAGGAACTTTCTATGAACCACATAGATTTAGTTTATACTAGCGTACCTATAGATCGGCTTTGGTTTGATTAAGGTGAGACCAAAAACAAAATACACTAGTGTGCGTGGAATCATGTGTGTAAGCAAGATATATAATTTTATGGATTTTCCTTTTTGTTTGAGTTACATCCAGGCACTGCACAGGTACCTAACCATATTTAATCACGTCTAATTAACATCAAAACTAAACCATAATTTTTGTAAAAATAAGTAGCATTTGTTTTTAACACGACTGACGTCAGGCTGATACAATCCGAAAGCGTGCATAGGAAAATGATCTCGCCTTTCTATCTCGCTCTAACCAACGAGTATTCTATGATCTATCTCTTTTGCATTGCCAATACGCTAGTATATAATAAATCTATGATTAACCATATTTTAAGCAAATAAACATATAATTATTTTATTCCGACTATCTCACTCATACATATATTATAATCTCGTTATGTCAACATAGTTATTTCAACACAGTATTTATTTTAGTACCTAGGGAATAGGAGTATTCTGAACCATGTATTTATCTTGTACACAGAGATATTGTGTTTCTTATATACCTACTTGTATATTCAGGATATTGAGTCAATATGATCGAATATCATTCTATTTACTAAGTTCAATGGAAACTATTTGATTTCGCGAGTGAAATAATAAAAGCCTTCTAGGTTCACTGTTTGGCTCTTTTTTGACATTTTATGAAAATTCACGAGGACAGGCTTGCCGAAATAAAATACGTCTTTTTTTATGCATACAGCAAGCAAACAAGCAAGCGATGGAAAGTGGTTACAGCTGCCTATAAATATCAGCAATGCCAGGGTCGTTACGTCTTCATCCGCTACATGGAAAATGGGTATATGGAGAAAAGTGATAGGTAAAAAGTTGGGCTTCCGAATCCCACTCTCTGAACAAAACGAATTGCTGCTTTGCGCCGATATTTTGTGAGAGGATGGTACCTACTTCCCCGGTTGAGCTAGTCCATTAAAACCATTATAAATAGAAAAACAAAGAAACAAATAAGTACTTATCTTAGTAGAGGAGCCGACGAATTTGTAGTCACTCGAGCGCTCTGGAAACCTATATATTCAATTTCGAAAATTAGGGGTTGTTATTTGGTGTTTTTCCGTTCATCGGTGGGGGGAGCGTCGACAGGCTTTCAAACATTTAAAAAAGTCAGTGACAAATAAAAGTACTTCTTCTTGTCGAAATTTGCAGATTATTATATTTCCCGTTATCCTTGAACTATTTACGTTTACGTGAAAATAACAATACCGCACTTGAAAATGCCAAAGTGTTTCATTTTGCAAATTCATAACTCCCCCACTCCTTTGCATCTCATTAAAATCGGAAATTTTTTACACATTCATATAGTCAGCATGTAAATTAACTTAAGCTTAAGCTATAAGAGCTTAATCTGACGTTCTTGAGTATTTCTAGATATCGATTTTTTTGAACTACGGAACCCCTCCATTTGTAGAGTTGAAAATATGGTGTTTACTTAACTGGGTATCAGATATTTCCTATATCTTAGTCTGACGCTGTCGAGTAACTAAAATCACTCCTCTTAGTCTCCCCTACTATTAATAATAGGAAATAGTAACATTTCATTCAGTAGATTCTGATTTTTAAATACATAATAAATTGTATCTACATTCACGCTCCCGCTCTCACAAGCTACACATTTTATAAAATTCTTTTTTAATAACTATAAAACGTAATATTTACAAAGATATGTAATCCATTATAACGAAAGTCCTCGTGGTAATCAGAAATTCATAAACACTAGTAGGTGTTTGTCACGCAGAGCAGTAATAGCCAAGGTATAATATAACGTAATACACTATAGAATATTGTAGATTAGAAGGTGGACAGAAATCCTTATATTGTTAGCTTCACTGGACTATACTGGTTTTTTCTGACTTTTCCTTTTCAGGGTTCTGTAGTAAACGATTCTGCAACCGTTCCCCTAAAGCCTATTTTCAAAAAATTAAAAAAAAAATCAAAATTCAAAACTTTTATTCAGAGAATAGGTTTTCACAAACACGTTCTCTTGTCAGAGTATACAGTAATAAATGATTTGTATAAATTAATCTACTCTATAAACTACTACCATTTCGGAAACAAAAGCAAAATGACCACTGGTAAAAAGAAATGGCGAAAGAAAACCAGTTACGGCCTTTTTTGTCATTTAAAAATATATCGTACTTTTCTTTTTTCTTTTCTTTTTCAACATAGAATTTAAAACTAGGTACATACATACAACATTACGTACGCGGAATGTCAATAAATAGTGCCATTAATTTGTCTCAACATAAAATTAAATCTAAAATATAAAATGCTAAATCGGTGTTAAAGATAGGAGCAGACCGCCCGCAAGGCAGCAACCGTTCTCGTGTATTTTCGAGTTGACGTGAGAGTCGGCCTTCCAGCCTCCATTACTGGGCTCACCATCACGATATTATGAACAATATTGTAGGGAACAACAGTAACCCGACCCCCAACGCCACCACCAGTTTGGACAATTTGCGAACATGACATGCACGTACACATTAACATCCTTGTCATATATTAATTATATTAAAATGTAAATAATAAGAAAAACAGCACTACTTAGATGACACTACGACGTACATGTTACAATATTGAACACAAATTTTATTCATGTAGTTTATTGAACATTGACTGGCTTTTCACGACAAGTTTTAGCATTTCACCTTCACAAGAGGGCCAGGGATTCCTTTCATTTAGATACTCGTTGATAGTATAGTACGCTTTGCTGGTTAAGAATTTTTTTACATTTAATTTAAATCTAATTGGGCAAGTTTTTAATATATTCTGGAATTTTATTATACATATGCAAACTTTGGATCATAAATGACTTGCCCGCTTTCCTAAGCCTGAATTTAGGAACAGCTAATTTATTTCTATTACGCGTATTAAAATTATGAATATCGGACACCTGGTTATAGTCATTAATGTTTTTACGAACAAACATAATGCTGTCAAGAATGCACTGTGATGCCACCGTGAGAATATTAGTGCTTTTGAAGAACTCGCGAAGTGATTCACGGTAACCTAATTTATAAATAAAACGCACTACACGCTTTTGCAGCACGAAAATCGTCTCTATATCCGCTGCTTTACCCCAGAGTAAAATGCCGTACGATAGCAAACTATGAAAATAACTGAAATAAACTAGTCGTGCCGTGTCGACATTGGTGAACTGTCGAACTTTCCTAACAGCGAAAGCAGCAGCACTTAGTCTACCTGCTAGTGTTCTAATATGAGGATGCCATTGTAGTTTGCTATCAAGTACAATGCCCCGAAAAGTGGTAGTTTCGACCAATTCTAAGTTTTCATCGTTAAGAATGACTGATGTAATAGATTGGGATACATTCGGGAGTGAGAAAGCTATGCATTTGGTTTTGCTGGCGTTAAGCACCAAATTATTTACTGTGAATCATTGATGTAGTTGAGATAACGTTTTGTTAATAGTATCTACATTAGGATTTTTTCTGTCTACCTTGAAAATTAAAGAAGTGTCATCTGCAAACAAAATAATGTCGCATAAATGTTCAGTTAAGTACGGCAAATCATTTATATATACTAAAAAAAGAAAAGGGCCCAATATTAAGCCTTGAGGAACGCCTATAGTAGCAGGACAACCTACAGAGGTCGCTTCATTTACTCTCACTTTCATAATTCTGGCATTAAGGTAAGAGGACATAAGATTGATTGAGGAACTGTCCAAGCCATAGAATTTTAACTTATTTACTAAGGTCTTATGATCGACACAGTCAAAAGATTTGGAAAGGTCGCAAAATACACCAACAGCGTTCTTGCTGTCCTCCCAGGCCTCCATTATAACTTTAAATAACATGGCAGCGGCGTCTGTAGTGGATCTACCTTTAGTGAAACCGTATTGACGCGGGTGAAGCAATCGATTACTTTGGAAATAGGATAGTAGTTGGTCCAGAATTATCTTTTCAAAAATTTTGCTAATCGCTATTCGCCATTGGACTGTTCGCCGACAGGACGATTCCTAACAAAGAACCCTAATAGTTTTTAACAAATGCTAACAGCAAAATCTTGAAAAAGAAATCAGGGCTGCTCGTATATTTATTTAAATACTTAATTGCAATTAATTATTTAATGTTAAAGATGTACAGTGCAAAAATGAGATAAGTAACCATTTTTGCACTTACCTACAGTGCAAAAATGGTTACTTATCTCATTTTTGCACTGTACATGTAGAGAAAGTGCCTAGTCTCTGATTAAAATATTTTGATTCTTTGAAAGTCAGATTTTTTTTTTCACGACTCTATATTATTTATGGAGTGGGTTTCATCGGTTAGGGGCCTTTATTCGTAGACGGCCGAAGCGCTTTAAAGAAGATGAATGATGCGTGATATATCAGAGGTCAGTCACATGCGTTTCAGAAAGTTTCAGTTACTGAAACGCATTTTTCTTTAGTTTGTCATTAACTTCAAGAATACGTTTCATGTGGCTATAAGTATATCGTGACTAAGAACAAGAATAATGTATTTAAACTCTTTGGTAGTATAAATGGGGCTAATCACTTTACACGTTAATTCAACCCTTAAATTGAAGCCCGAGGGTCACTGCGTCATAGTCACTAATTGGATCTGTGGAGATGTATCTACAATGTACAGTCGTCCATTGGTTTACTCCACTATCTTCACCTGGGTGAATAAAGTGGAATTTTTAGTGTTTACATATCACCTTGGAATCATTTCCTTTGTTCACCTTGCAAATAATTCCCGCAGGTGAACTGAAGCGATTTTTCGTTTTAACCTTATCTACTTTTACCACCAACACAAATCATGCTAGCAACTTTTATGCTATGGTCTCCAGAGCTCCACTTTTTACAGGGTCTGCAACGGCGAGTGATACCCCTCCGGCAAGAATCCATCCTTAGGCTACGTGGTGACTGCTTACCATCAAAGCATGCTTGCCACCTTATGTGGAATAATAAAAAAACTCATTTTTTGTGACTGTCATCGGGCTGTCGTCACATTGTGTAAAATATCGTAAACATAGATTTATTATATAGGGTGTTCTGAAATTATATGTTGCATAATGAAGTGGGACATAGTATCCGTTTCATAGATTTTATTTATCCAGCAATTATCAATTTTTAAGCTCATACAATTTTCCATACACACAAAAATAATATTCGTGTTCTGCCTCTAAAGAACATAACTTTTAAGCGGCATTCACATTATGACCGGAGCACGCCGCGTCTTAGCCGTAATTCAAAAACCGCGCGAGAACCGTTGTACTGTTTAGCATTATTAGGCTCGCGTGGCTTTTGAATACAGACAAAAGTTCGCTTCGCTTGTAAATTTAACTTTAAGTGGTAGAAAACATGGCTGCAGGTACTAAATCTGGCATTAAAACAGGCTAAAAACGGGCGGATTTCCGTCGACAAACGGCGTCATATGTAGATGCATCTTTACCGCATAGCCACATCTATCTTTCTCTGTCACTCATTCGATCTCTGTCTTTCATTCAATAAAATGTAAAGTTATGAATGAAGCGGGGAAACGACTTACCTATCATATGCATTTACTTACCTTTACCTACTAATTACTATCAATCAAGCTAAATTTAACAAAAAATAAATCGAAATGTTCACAGCTGATAGTATTAGTAGATAGATAAGTACCTACTAGATTTCAAATAACTATCGTACAGTAATTTGGCGTTTAAAAGTTCATTAAATACATTTACAAAATGGTACCTAGGCATAAAATGTCAAGGTTACTTACAAAAAAAGTATCTTCCTCCGTTGTTCTTCACCGAACACGCCGACTTAACGTGCCAACAAGCACTCACTGCACTCACTATGACCACTGCTGTCAAGTCAAGAGCACCCATCAGTCCATCGACTACACTCGTCACGCAAAGCCTTTATCACTCCATCCTCAGTGCTCGCATTCTCTCAAAGAAATCCAGCAAATCCTAAATCCAACTGTAGGTATTCGAAAGCGGGAGTTCTCCGCGTCTCCAGTGACCCAATGCCGCTCCAAGAATACTCTCTGTACACAACATTGACACTATGTTCAAACACTCATCATTCATTTGTTTACGTACGGCAAGATGATAAATGACCACAACACAACACAACACAAAACAACACAACCGTTTACTCTGTCTGACGTAAGTAAGAACGAGAGAAAAAAGCAAAAAGAATGAAATAATATTTTTTGCGAAAAATCGTTGTCGCCGCGGTCAAAGGTGCCGCTCGTTTGAGTTGAGTTTGACCACGCCGCCACCGCCCCCTCGTCCCGCCCGCGACCCCGCGTGCTGCCCGCGACGCCCCTTTCCCTTATTAGTCTTATTACTAAGTAAGTGTTACCTATTTAGACCAGTCAATCGCGTGATTCGGTTCGGTTAAAATACAAGTTAAATAAAAGCTTTTAATAATGCTATTTCGATACACAAATCAGTACCTGCACTACGAGGCAAGCAGTGTTTATGTCCAACTAGTTACATCAATGTAACTACATGGTAACTACAATGTAACTAGGTAAAATAGAGGTGAAGAACGGGCCTCTTTTTCTCTTTTAGTTAGACGTTGGGAGCCCTGTTTTAAGGTGCCATTATTACTTTAAAATGTGTTCGTGCAACTCACAATAAGAGATTGTTTTGATAATGTAATAGTGAAATTTGTAATACCTGTAATTGGTGTACACGTGAGAATAATACTGTATCATTAATTAAATGTACGTAATTGTGATGTGTACGTACACTGTTTATTGGTATATCTGAATGAATAAAATAAAAATCTATGCATTTCTTTGTCGAGTCTGATCAAAGAGTAACGCGACCCGACCGTGGTGACGGCATCAAATACAGGCTACGTATGTACGTACGCAGTTGTAAAATCATCTATCAAATCAACCATCATCCCACTGCATGGATATGGGTCTTTCTTCAATAGAATAAGAGCTTACTCTGCCACGCCCTTTCACTACGGATTGGCAGAGGTCAGTGACCGTGTTTGATATACGCCATCGCGGGTGCGCGGGCGCGGGCGGCGGTGCGGGGTATGGATATGGGTCTTCCTTCAATAGAATAAGAGCGTACTCTGCCACGCCCTTTCACTACGGATTGGCAGAGGTCAGTGACCGTGTTTGATATACGCCATCGCGGGTGCGCGGGCGCGGGCGGCGGTGCGGGGTATGGATATGGGTCTTCCTTCAATAGCATAAGAGCGTACTCTGCCACGCCCTTTCACTACGGATTGGCAGAGGTCAGTGACCGTGTTTGATATACGCCATCGCGGGTGCGCGGGCGCGGGCGGCGGTGCGGGGTATCAGGCGCGGGAACGCCGCCGCCGCCGCCCGCCGGCCGCCCTCGACGCCGACACAGACAAGGACGGGGCGTATAGCTCGCGTAGTAACAGCTGTTATAATGAATGAACGCGGTGCCCCCACGCGGCACCCCGGGTTTGTTACAAAGGCAGAACATGAATATTATTTTTGTGTGTATGGAAAAATGTATGAGCTTAAAAATTGATAATTGCTGGATAAATAAAATCTATGAAACGGATACTATGTCCCACTTCATTATGCAACATATAATTTCAGAACACCCTATATACCTACTTATATACTAAATCTATGATCGTAAACTTGGTGAACGAAGTCGCGGGCAAAAGCACGTTGTCCTTTTATGAAAATAAATATATCTTAATACTATTTCATACGAGACAGAAAAAATTCCTAACACTCGTAATGAATTCTCGAGGAAAGCTTTCTTATGTGTTCGAAGTGGAGCACAAATATTTTTTGTCTTGTATTAGTCATGATTAATAATCTCTAGAGATTTCTAATTTTATCCTAATTCGTATTCGAGTAGAGCTCATTTTTATTTATCTCAGTTCTTTGTGGTCTTCGAAAATACTTTTCCCGAGTTTATTCAAGATTGGTGCTTGATTTAAGTATAAAACTAGTTACTAGTTCTGACGAAACTTCTGGAATCTAGGAATCTCGTTTGTCGTCTCGTTTTGTATGCTCAATGAATTATATAAAATTATGATCAAGCCGGGTACAGATTGCTGTGACGTAACATGTAATTGACCGTACATATAACGCTCTGTTCGTGCGCGTAATGTTTTTTTTTTCATACCACAAAGGTGGCAAAACAAGCATACGGCCCGCCTGATGGTAAGCATCACCGTAGCCTATAGACGCTTGCAATACCAGGGGTACCACTCACGCGTAGCCAACCCTCCCAACCCCCCCAAGCGGAGCTCTGGAGACCTTACTCACCGTAGGAACACAACATGGCCGAGACCAATGCTAATGGGGAAGAAAACTAAAAACTATTCCGGTAGAGATCGCTGTGAGTTTGTTTTATTCAGACAAACGTCAAAAGCGTTCGTGATTACATTGGGTTTTTATGGCGTTTTGTTCCTATTAGTCCCATTTTTAATGGTAAAAATTAGTTATTCGACATGTATTCTAACCTGGAGAAAATGCAGATTTAAAAAGAGAATTGAAAAGAAGGTGGTGCCTCGCAACAGAAAAAGAAAGTTGACTTGGTAGCGAGGTAAGCTAAACTACTCATTTCTGGCCTTTCCCCAGCTTCCAGTAACCTTCTAATTTAAACATATAGATTATTTCACACTTGCATTAAATAAAATGAGCAAGCAAAATATCTTTGAAGTATTTTAGGCAGTTACGAAAAAAATAACCTCACTTTTTGAACAAAAGATTGAACATTTTATCATTTGTTACAGATTAGAGGACTACAACAGACATTTTTGAAAACATTATTAGTGGACAAAATAGCTAGAAGCGACAGATGGAGTTACTTAATGAAATATTACCAAATTCAGCGACAATTATTATTTGTTACTGATAAATTTGTTTGTAATTTAATTATTTATACATAAAGGACACAAAAGTTATTTTTATTAACAGAGATGATGAATTTACCAATAAGTATTACAAGGAAACTATTTTCAATAAGTATATTTACAAAAATTATGAATTAAAATGTAATTAAACCATTTTTTATATATCATATTTTTATTTTATTTACAATACCTTCCCTAAAATTACATAGCATTATACAAACTTATGTGAACGTATTTCTTCACATCCAAAAGCCATACACCGACCCATTTTTCATTAAAATAAAGAAATCGGAAATATTTATCTTTTTTGTATGAAGTTTGACAGCTTCCTTGTAACAAGCAAGGGGCGCCCTCTGCAATGAACTATTTGACAGTTTTCTTTCCCATTGGCTACGATCTTCTGTAAGGTGGAGGTCCTACCCCAGACGGGTTGCTCCGATTTGAGCGGATTATCCGCAGTGCCCTACCTCTCTTGTGTGCTTTTAATGTGCACGGTTCGTGCGCACAAAAGCGTTCACACTATGGGAATCTTAGTTCATTGCTTGTTACATTACATCTGGAGCCCGATTCTACAAACACAAATGCACCAATGGACTCTCAATGGTGTCTCAAAAGAATGCCGATAGTGTATCAGTGACAATAAGTTAAACATTATGTTAATATAAGTCCATAACAAATGTCAAAAACTATTACATTTTGCATTTATGTTAGTAGAATCGGGCCCCTGTACGCAGTATTACATGACGTCACAAACTTGGTAGTTAGCTGAATCGAAATAGGGTGTACGAATTTCCGACCGTGTCCGGCTTTTCAAATGCAAACTTGACACTGCAAACGTGGCAGTAAACTTCTTGTATAGTATGAAAGTTGAGCTTCTGGTTCTCTCATTTATAGCGCATTAATGAATCACACCGATATTCTGTGATAGGGTATATTCTCCTATCGAGCTAGTCCATAAATTATTAATATAATTACTTTAGAAACATGGACCTAGAAAAAAAGGCGAACGGAATCTTGCTAAGAAAGAATTGAAGCACCCTAATGGCGGCCGCGTAACTATGTGCGAGTGTGAAATGGCTGGCCGGCACGGACACATTCACACCATAGTAAGCCGGCCGGTTCGTACGTATACGCGAGGTTGGCTTACTATGGGTGGTTCACTTTTTAGTTTCAGTGATGGTGTCCGCTTTTTTTTTAGGTCCACGTTCAGAAATTCTAAATAAAATAATATTGGGACAAGCCTACCACACATTACCGTGTTGTGTCTCCCGTTAATCTCTCCTTAGCAACTACGTGAGAGATAGCAATTTTCAACATGGCAAAACAAGTGAAGCTCGACTGCCGAACACCAGTCTCTTTTATGTTACTATTTTGGCACACAATGTAATCTGAGTTCTTATTAAAGTTGTATATTAATATGTATTAAAATAACAAAAACCAATGGAGCTTTAGGTGGAAGCTTAATAGTTCAAGTGTAAAATTGTTTTCTCTTCCATACTAACCACTGCTTTTGATCTCACTAAGTAAATTATAAATAGTTGCACGCGACGTCGCGTGAAGGTCTATTAGTTTTGGTGAAAAATAACTATATTTCATTCCACTAAACTTGGCACAAAATTAGTAAAATTAAAAAATTATTGGCATTATCAAGTTTTTACACTACAGAAATTGTTAATTTTTTTTTGTTTTAGGTCAGGAAAATGCATTACGCATGCCCAAGCGGCGGGGCATGCAGTAATGCTAAGCTACAGTAATGAAACTAGCCAGAAAGAGATTGCACGAGTAAAACCTCAGAGAGTATGGAAAATTTCAGCTCAAATAAATACCGGAAAGTGGTATCAATATGGACTGCAATGGCTGAAAATACGGATTAATATAATACTGAAACTTTTATGAAATTCGCAACAGAATACAAAAGTGAAATTACATTTTTTTTGAACTGCGTTAGAAAGGTTAGTTGTGAAGTTGCGCGGGGGTTCATCAGTCTAAGTATAATATAATGCATTTCACTAATACTTGGCACAAGTTGTCCAGTGAAATTCAACAAGTTTCTTTTATTGTGGTAACATAAAATTACTTATAGTAATAAAGCGATTTGTCATTGATTGATTGATGATGTAAATGAAATGAATGATATTTCATATCGATTTATTTTTAAATAAGATATTTTTTGGAGCATTCGTGCCAAGTAGGTAGGTATATGGAACGTAATATAGATTATACTACGCTAAGCGCTATTTGCTTTTTAATCTTCCTAGACGTAAACTTTGAAGATTTGGCAAAAATCCTGATGAAACCCTAACACGCTTATCCAATTTTATTTTATCTCCAAAACGATACTTTAAGTGTACAATACATCTGCATCGTATTATCATCTTTTTCCCTCATATGAGTATTACTATCATTTATCTCTTTCCAGCTGTAGGGCTTTATTATTACATTTGTAGGCAGAACACGCTTGCCAAAATATCCAGGTCAACAGCCTAGTTTTGTAGCGTTTGTAGCAAAAGTAATGAAATAATGTTTGTCTGTCTGAGTTATCGAGTACATGGCCCTTTTGGACTGAGTTCAATACATAAATACTGTGATCACAATCACACAGCTCTGTCCGACAGCAATTTAAAAATAAAATTTCGAATAACATAGACCAATTTAAAATGTAAACTACATAGCAAGTTTTTCGTAATTATGAACTATCTATGAAACCTATGAACGGTGAACCATTGAACGGTGGAACAAGCTGCCCTACGATGTGTTCCCTGGGCCATTGCCTTTTCTAATATAAATAAATGACCTGCCTAAACATGTAGGACAAAAGATGGTATTATTTGCTGATGATAGCTCAGCCATAATCAAATGTAACAAGTTGAACAAATACGAATCTGACATAAATAACGTTTTAATTGATATAATCGAATGGCTTAATAAAAATAATTTAAAGATTAATTTGGAAAAAACTAAAATTATGCACTTTTATATAAAAAAATTACCTCCCTTGCTCAATATTCACTATTGTGATCAAAAAATAGAAGAAGTGCAAGTAACGAAATTTCTTGGCCTTAATATAGATAGTAATTTAACTTGGTCATCACATGTCGAGCAAATTTGTAGTAAATTAAGTAAATCTGCATATGCCTTATTTAAATTAAAGAATAAAGTGAAATTGGAAGTAGCTCTGGTTGCCTATCATGGTTTAGTAACATCTCATTTAAATTATGGTGTGATATTTTGACCCCAGTGACCTGCGGCCCATCTGGCAGGCGCTGGCGTCACATGCCGTGTCCCAATATTTGAAAAAATAAAATCTACAGTGATGACACAGATCTGTTCGACAGCAATTTGCAAACGTACACTACATAGCAAGTTACTCGTAATTATGAGGCCTATCTCTATCTAACAACACACCACACCTTAGAATGAGGGAAGGTGTCTCCCCTACATATAAAGTGAATGATATTTTTCGTGCTCATGCAGTCACCCCAAAATAATATTTTATTTCGAGAGTTCTATCATTTTGTTAGCATAGTAAAAAAAATTTGTTGTATAAACATGCCAAATTCGCATCTATGAGACCTATCTGACAACACACCACACCATGGGATGAGCGCGAGAAAAATCACTCCCACAGTTCCCATTTTATATGTAGGAATTGTAGGAGAATCAGTCCAAAAAAATATACTAAACATTTTGTTCTAATTTGTTAGCATAATATGTGTAAACATGCCAAATACAGCTTTCTAGTATCTAACCGTCTCGGAGTTAGACCGCAGACAGACGTACAAACAAATATGGCGAAACTATTTCTAAACTTCTTATTTACTGAAGAAACCTAAAAATTTAATTAATTTTACATTTTCATTGCGTTTGCATGCATAATATATGAACAGCCCTTCAACGTGTAGCCTGATGCACAACGACTGAAAAACCTTTGAAGCTTTTGTTTTACTTAATGAATATAACCTTTTTCATAGAGTTCTAAGTATAGAACGCTGCTTTTCAATGCAGCCTTTCCTCAGCTTTCAAGGCACACAAGCTTTTGAAAGTTGAATCCATGTCTTTGATTTCTGAAGCCGGTGAATCAGAAGAAATCGTTTTTATGCTGTTCGGTGGATTTATAATCCGTAATTTAATATTGAAATAGAATTGGAAACTTAACAGAAAATATATTTTTATAGAAAAAGTTAGTTAATATTATGTTACTAGTCAAATCCATCCAACATCGTTGGAGTGTATCCCGCTTTTCAATGGAAATTAAAAAAAAACCTTTCATATAGTTTTCTACGTTATACACCACACTTCACACAACACACCCAAGTTTCAGGTCTCTACGGTCAAGACAATTTTTTTATGTACCTATAGATTTTTTTTATTATATTATGTGAGAGAGTGGCATTTCTCTGGTTAGCCCATTTCACAAATGCTCACTCCAACAAGTCTTATAAGTTTGAAAATCAAAAAATTCGTAATAAAATTCAAAGTGTAATTTTATTTCAATGTTTAATCTCAATTCATCACAAGTTGGTACAAGTTAAGTAAACCGGCGCGGCGTAGTCGTTAACTCGAATTAAAAGTTGTGTACTTGGAGTTAAAAAATTGTTCTGGAACCATTGATATAAAATTAAATAGATGATCCGAATCACGGTTACCTATATCCCGGTATACTTCGCACAAAAGCTTCAAACAGTCATCTATTTATGTATATTTTAAAGAGGAAACATTATTTTTGTTTGTAACGAATAAACTCAAAATCGATTGTACCGATTTCAAAAATTCTTTCACTGTTGGGAATGTTCATTACATCCGGGTAACATAATCTATATAAAAAAAGGATTTCTTAGTAAAACTTGTGAAAACCTGGGGCAGTCCGCTAGAAAAATATAAAGTGACTAGAGAAACCCGCGCGACTTCGTTTGCATGTAATTATGCACAGTAGCGCCATATAATACTCCAGATACTTTTCACCAAATCCTATGGGAATCGCGCACTTTTCGAAATAAAAAGTACCCTATGTGTTAATCCAAGGTATCAGCTATCCACATACCAAATATCATAAAAACTGGCCCAGCCATTTGAGCTTGGACAAGTAACAAACAAATTCACAAACACACCCAAATTTGTGGGATATGAAATAAATATGAATCGATTACAAATCACTTTACCGTCTGAATGGTAGGATAAGAAAAGACGATGCGAAAGACCTTGTAATAGGTCTATTTGAATAAAAAAATATTTTATCGCTTTTGCTCAATTCGGTGACCGTATTGAGCCGGCATTATAATAAAATTTAGACAACCTATAAATAAGGCGATCTTCAGGTAGATAAAGACATACAAAGAGATTTACATCATCTATATACCCTGATTTATATCTCTCTGAAACCGCTCGAGGGGGAGAAAGTACGTAGAACGTCTGAAATGGTATAATTTACTCTTGAAATTAACATATTTTGGGAATAATGAAGCCAGTGGAAGTACAATTTAAAATAATTCACATAAATAAAATTATAATGAAGATTTTTTTGAAAATGCGAAATTACTTCTTTTTATCCGACTGCGCTAGTAGGAGGCTAGGAGGGTAGAAGAAACTCTTCTATTGAATAGTACACTTATTGATAAGAAGCTTATGGCGGTCTTTTTTTGTATTTTCTGCTACCCGGAGTTGTTTTGCAATTTATTAAATAGGGTCCATATTGGCTCACCTAAAGTTGTTCTTCCGAAATTGTTCTTCCTACCGATTTGTAGTCCGAAGTCCGAATGATCACTTCTCCTAAAAACTTCTCCTACAAATGGCTCAGATGCATCTTGTTTTGGATTTAAATCGAATCCTAGTTCTTTTAAAATCCGAAAGAAAATGAAAATGTGCTACCACTAGGCAGGCATGTCCCACACCCTACTTCGATTTTTATTAACATTTAGTTATAAAAACATTTGCTTTAATTACTTAGTAATACAGCATATTATATAATACCCAATTCTCATTACTTGGAGAATGGTGTAATTTTCAATATTTAATTACTTTTGTCGAACGACCATACCGTTCACTGAGAGAGAATCTGTTAATTAGTAAAATTGGCCCTTTGTTACAATTTTATTGTTGGAATTTATTTTGTTTTACCATCGAGAACGTATCCTTTATACATAGTTGGCAGAAATATTTAAACTACATGGCAGCGGAAGGATGATAGTTCCCGCAACCTCGCCCATCTAGGCGGATGAGGTGGCAGTCAGTCAGGTTTTTAGTCGGTATAACCCTCAATGGTTATAAAAGGGAGCTCCCGACAGGCGTGGCGTGGCGTGGTGTGGCTTGGCGTGGTGTGGCGTGGCAGCTTTTTGGGACCGACAATTCTGTGCGGGCTGTGCCGTTTGTCTTTATCGGAAGCCTGTTTCTTTATGTAAGCACCCTAATACATACTCGATGCCGTCATTGGGTAATTAACATTGATTGAATATAATATAATCTGATGTAATTAATTATTAACCACTAATAAAGTAATTTGCCTTTGTCTGACATGACAAACGCAAGGGAGAGGAAGTTATGGAAGAACCTAGGGGAGGCCTACGCCCCTGAGGCGACTACTACATTAGCACAAAACTAAAACGAAGGAAAAGAACAAGAGAAAGATTTATAGTAATACTTAGTTTAAAATATAAGATTAATATTAAAATTAAAAATAGTTAATATGCTAAATTTAAGTCTAATAGTAAGTAAGCAACACTGTAGAATTTAGTAGAATAAAGGCTTTTTTATTTTATTTATTTTATTTAATAAGTAATTTGTAACTATTAAAATAAACGCAATATAAAATGGCGCAGCCGGTAGGAATGCAATTAAGGGAGTAGTTAAAAACCTATTAATTTCCCAATAAACCTTTGAATCGGTGTTTGTTACCGATTACTTCAATTCACAATAGGTTTTACAAACGTTTAATTAAATTCCAGTGGACACATACAACAGACTATTAATCTGTGTGTCATCCATATTGGAAAACACAAGGTTCTTATTTTCATAGCTCTAAGGTCCATTATGCAATAACTTCAAAGGTTCTGATTTTTGTGGCAACAAAATTGGACTCTACCTCTTTGAAAAAGAGTTTAAATTTAAAAACGATTTATGAATGAAAAGAGGTGTAGTTTTCATGTGACAGCCTCGGTTGAATTTATCTATATATATAAAAGAAAGTCGTGTTTGTTACAACACTTATAACTCGAGAACGGCTGGACCGATTGCCATGGTTTTTGATTTGTTGGATTTGTTTCCGTCCCGAATAGCAGAATACATCTTAAAAACAATGAAAACTCGATTAGGGGTAGGGTAGGGGTAGGGTAGGGGTAGGGTAGGGGTTGGGTAGGGGTAGGGTAGGGGTAGGGTAGAGGTAGGGTAGGGGTAGGGTAGGGGTAGGGTAGGGGTAGGGTAGGGTTAGGGTAGGGGTAGTGTAAATGATGAGAATTTGACGGGGCAAAAATAAAAGAAAAGGTTGAAATTACTAAGTTTTAATTAATATAAGTAGTGTGCAAGGATAATCCTCCAAAATACAGCTTCAAGGAATTAATTTTTAATAATTATATTTGTTTTGACAGATTGGGCAAAACAGAAAATTATGTTAAATACAATTCGGAACTGGCGTTTCGTTCCACACAATTCGGTCATTCTTCTAGAAAGTTCTTAATCAAATTCAATTAAAATATAAAAGAATTTTTATCTCTTTTATTTACTAAATTATAGAAAAAGATAATAGGAGTAATCCGAATCAAAGTTAAATAGTCTAATAATTTTAATGCTAAAAATACGGACTCCCGTAAATGTTCTCATTTGGCAACCTTGCCGTTTCACTGAGAGTAATATATCCAAACGCAGATATGTCATCTGTCAAAAGTGACATTGATGATTCGAGGTTAAGATTTAGTTGCTTAACAAAACAATGAAGCTAAATTTAATCAAATGACACCGAATTATATCAAAATCTCCACCGAAAGAGTGAAAATGCGAAAAAGGAAATACAGTACTACGAGTGTATGCGACCTTCCGGTCAGAGGGAATGTTTTTTTAGGATTACTAATAGGAATCGGTAAGGTATAATGTTCATCAACAAAAAAGGTGTTACAGTACCCCTTTACCCACCAGAATTTTGCGAGGAAACGAGAAAAATTCACGCTGGCCCTCCAGCATTATCCTAACTAGCGTAAACTACACCACCACAATACAAAACAAAAGAATTACAATCCAACGAAACTTCAATCCAAACACTTTATGTCCTTCACATGACATTCACTGCTCCTACCATTCTCATCTTCCAGCAGGTACACCAGCCTAGACAACTTTTTAACAATTCTACACTTTTCAAATCTGGGTGCTAATTTATAAGAAAAATGTTTAGCAGCGTCACTCCGGACATGCGTGCGCCGCCAAACGACATCATTCTCCTTAAACTCTACATCCCTTCGACGCCTATTATAATACTTAGCGTTTCTGGAGTGAGATTTCTTTAATTGTTTATCCACTTTAACAAATACCTCTTTCAACACACCTATCTTGTCAACATAGTCTGCACGAGAAGCAACCACAATGTCATCCATATCTTCACTATCTCCATAGACATTTCCATCAACAATAGCCTCACGCCCATGCACAAGCAAGAAAGGAGTAAAACCTGTTGTATCATTAACGGCAGTGTTAATAGAAAATTGAATCTCACAGAGATGAGAATCCCAACTACGCTGATCAGAACCAACAAGCGCTGCTACAGCTGTGACAATGGTTCGGTTATACCGTTCCACTGTATTTACCTGTGGGCAATAAGTGGGAGTATAGTGTACTTGGGGTACCCTATACTTTTCAAACAAAGCCTTCACATCACGGCCTATGAACTGTGGTCCATTATCAACAATGACCGTTTGGGGAATACCATGAGCTAGAAAGACATGATCTTCCAAACGTTGAGCCACCACTCTACCAGTCGCACGTCTAAGAGGAAATATCAAAACATATTTAGAAAAACAGCAAACCACCACAAGAAGATATTCATTCTGCTGCCGAGACCTGGGCAGTGGACCAACCAAATCAACGCTGATACACTGGAAGGGTCTACGACACACCTTCGGGTTCCCAAACAAACCAGGAGTAGTTTGGTTTGGGTGTTTATAAGCTTTACACGTCTCACATTTCGACACAAAATCTTCTACATCCTTATACATCTCAGGCCAATAAAAATGGAGACGCAATCTTTTATACGTTTTTTCAATCCCCAAATGAGCACCTAAAGGAGAATCATGATTTTCCTTAATCAAACGCTGTCTGTCATTCGAAGGAACTACCTCCTTCCAATCAAAATCCCCTGTCAACGATGACTTAATTTTGGTGTAACGGTAAAGCTTACCGTCAACTATTTGATAATTAAGACAGGTTTTTGGCCTACTATGACACCGCGAATAAAGATTCTGAAACCAAGGATCAACCGACACAGTATTTATAACAGACACAGGCACACTACGGGATAAAGAATCCGGGATCACATTTTTCACCTCATCCACACCATCATTCACAGAACCACCAATAATTGAATTTTCCGCTCCCGAATCTAATAATCCAGAATACGGAACACCACCAATCTCTACATTTAAATAAGGACGCGCATCCTTACAACCATTTGAGCGGACCATCGACACATTAGCTTTATCATTTTTCAAAAATACACGCACATACTCACACCATGCACGCCACTCGCTAACAGGTGTAAAACTAAACCGACAGCCCTTCCTTACGCGTTTTTTGTCTGGGGTGGAGCATCCTTCTTGTGCGCGCACTTTGGACAATCGACCACGGTCACGCCCTTCTCACCACATCGATAACAAATGATAACACGAGGTGCGGTACACTCAAGAAGTGTATGATCACTGACACGACACCGTACACAGAACTTATCTATACCTACAACTCTATTAACGGCTTCACATTTAGGACGGTTAGTCCTTCCTTTATAAGCCAGATCAGGGGCAACAGTATTTGGCACGCTCCGCGGTGGTTCCGTAAAAGACTCCGCTCTCTGCTTCGCTGCCTCCAACTGCCTGCACTGCTTCTTAAGGTCGGCCCATGACTTGATCTCTATGTTAGCCAAAGGAATAGAATAGGATGGCCTAATATTAAATTTAACAATGCTAAGTTTTTCATCCTCGTCTAAAGGTTTGCGTAACCTTGAAAAATAGTTAAGCATAATACTCAAATAACTACCAATGGATTCATCGGGACCTTGAGTCCTTGACCGGATCTCCTGAAGTAAACGATGATCATAATCATAAGGAAGATATTCTTCCAATAAGGAAACTTTTAATTCGTCCCAATTGTTCAATTGGTCCCGTACACCACGATACCAATACAAAGCCTCATCTGTGAACAACTCAGCCGCTGAACTAAACAATTTTTCACTACTAATGTTTCGCGATTGACACAACTCCTCAATCCGCACAATAAAAGCCTGCACACTATCCTTACCATTATACTTTAAATTGAGTGAGTGAACATAAGAAGCACGATCACAGGTGACTACAGGTTTGACCACCACTGACCCACTCGCAGCCGAATCTTGAGGCACCTCCTCCTCCGCTGGTTGAAAATCATAACTACTAACAAAAGTGTGAGACATGTGATCAATCCTCTTTAAAAGTGGAATCAGACGTTCATCCAGTTGTCTTTTTAAAGACTTCTCCTGTTCTTCATCCGGATCCACGCGACTCAACCTGTGGAAAATATGGTTACCTAACGACTGTATACGATTAAGCTTTTTTAATAAAAAGGGTTTCTTATCACAGAGCTCCTCAAGCTCAATGATTTTGGAAGAGATAACACCCAACTCTGCCACCACATCACCTCCAAACACACTCACCTCATCACTGGGTATATCACGAACTAAATGTCTAATTTGAGAGCGCAATAACTCAACCGTATTTTCAGGCACAGCATCACGAATGGCAACTTCATAAAGCAACTCGTCCTTGTTTAAGATATTAAAGCGAATTGGGCGCTCCTCCTTCATGATGATTACAAAAATATGCAATACTCACTAATGAAAAGTATGTTCTAATAAATTACAGTATCTTCACCTAATGTAACGTTTATTACACAACTAAACCAGTATAATTATACACTAACACAGTATCCGTCTTACACTAACATGACAAATAAGTTGAAAAATTTTAAGGTAACCAGCCAATCCGTCCCTGAGCAATAGACCAGTGGCAGGGAGAATCTCCACGAAACCAACAACGTCCCTGTTCGGGCGCCATGTAAATGATGAGAATTTGCCGGGGCAAAAATAAAAGAAAAGGTTGAAATTACTAAGTTTTAATTAATATAAGTAGTGTGCAAGGATAATCCTCCACCGTAAAGTTATAAAGTAAATTAATATTAAAGGGATGGGCCGTTGGATCGTTTGGCTGGTACCGTTAGAAAAAAAAATAAAGTTTATTAATTCTAAGTTAAGGTCAGGCCATACATCAGCAATAAAGGACACTGACAAAATATTATATTAATACTACAAAACTATAATAATACTAAAAAACTCGAGGGTTCAAGTGAGACCAGCAATAGGGGCCACTTGCCAATCCCTGCCGACGATCCCCGGCTCTCTCCATACACAGCCAGTACGGGGTACGAGTCTCACACTTGTCAAGGCCCATACCAAACTCGTCTCAGGCGCAGCCAGTACCGAACACGTCTCGGTCACAGCCCGTACTGAACACGTCTCAGTCACGTCCCGTACCAAACACCTCCTATGGAGTAGGAGCGCCCATATCCAAGGCGGGCGGTCTCGGTATTGCATCCACCGACCAGACATGGTCGACGAAGGCTTCACAGCGCTCATCGTCACCTGTAAGGGAGGCAGGAAGGAGAAACAGGAAACCACGTGGAAGTTCAAGCAGAAGCTCAATTGATCCTGTGACTGCAGAGGAGACACCTTGATGCACGTGGCCGACCAATACTTAATTATCCACCAATGTGCAGTGTACTGACTACACACGTTGGAACGGAAACAATTACACTCCTTTCAGATCAATAATCAATCAGATGCACGTCAGCACAGAAACAATCTCTGAGTTTTGAGCCCACCAAAGTTCAGCTCCTCACTCCAGTTCACTCCACCACATCTCAACCGGAAAAGACCTTAGCAGCTCGGGGCATTCACCCCGCTCCCGACGCGACGTTCCGAATCTTCACTTAACATCACAACATTCGAAACATTATTCTTATACCAAATTATTATTTTTATATTTTAGGAAAGACATTAGGAAAAATCCTTCCAAGGAATACTTAGTAGGTTTCTATGAAGAAACTCACAAAATACAGCTTCAAGGAATTAATTTTTAATAATTATATTTGTTTTGACAGATTGGGCAAAACAGAAAATTATGTTAAATACAATTCGGAACTGGCGTTTCGTTCCACACAATTCGGTCATTCTTCTAGAAAGTTCTTAATCAAATTCAATTAAAATATAAAAGAATTTTTATCTCTTTTATTTACTAAATTATAGAAAAAGATAATAGGAGTAATCCGAATCAAAGTTAAATAGTCTAATAATTTTAATGCTAAAAATACGGACTCCCGTAAATGTTCTCATTTGGCAACCTTGCCGTTTCACTGAGAGTAATATATCCAAACGCAGATATGTCATCTGTCAAAAGTGACATTGATGATTCGAGGTTAAGATTTAGTTGCTTAACAAAACAATGAAGCTAAATTTAATCAAATGACACCGAATTATATCAAAATCTCCACCGAAAGAGTGAAAATGCGAAAAAGGAAATACAGTACTACGAGTGTATGCGACCTTCCGGTCAGAGGGAATGTTTTTTTAGGATTACTAATAGGAATCGGTAAGGTATAATGTTCATCAACAAAAAAGGTGTTACAGTAGGGTAGGGGTAGGGTAGGGGTAGGGTAGGGTAGGGTAGGGGTAGGGGTAGGGGTAGGGTAGGGGTAGGGTAGGGTAGGGGTTGGGTAGGGGTAGGGTAGGAGTAGGGTAGGGGTAGGGTAGGGGTAGGGTATGGGTAGGGTAGGGGTAGGGTAGGGGTAGGGGTAGGGGTAGGGTAGGGGTAGGGTAGGGTAGTGCCTCTAAGGCAGAACAAAGTTTGCCGGGTCAGCTAGTATTATATAAAAGCTTTTCAGTAAAAAAATAAATATTATTTTGTAAGTAAATTACAAGTACATACTCGGACATAATAAAATGCTTTGTTCTGAATTACAGATGGATAAACGTACGGTCTAAACAGTTGATCATAGAGACCTTTAGAGGGTGTGTTTTTTGTATAACGTTGGTATAAAAAAGGTCTTTAGTCTAAATATAGATTATCTGGTAGACTGAGACGATGAATCTGCGAGTACTATCGCAAGTCATTACATATACGAGTATTCTTGTTGAAAATCGCTTGCGTTACCACTCTCGTTAACTTGTGAGTTGTAGCGGGAGCGATAGCAATATGCTTGACCGCCACAAAGGGAAGACCTTACGGTCAGGCTGGGTGTTGTGACTGGGGAACCGCGGCCTCGACAATGTCTGTGTCGGAGGTTGTATAATATCTCCATATCGTAGAAACTTCATTAGCGCGATTCAGGATTCTAGTGGCGCCACCTTGTGTTCGCATTGTGAACTTTTTCGTCACTCAGTGGTTCTTCTATATGGCGATAGGTGTTAGCACAAACTATCTGGCAAGCTGTCGCGAGCGTACTTGTAGAAAATTTTAGCAGATGTAAGCGTGGCGTGAAAATGATTTTTTTTATTCGTGTACGTTCCCTAATTATAAGTAACTAATTTATATGTCGTTTCAATGTCTATTATAACATCCATACTACTAATATTATAAAATGTGAAAGTGTGTTTGTTTGTTTGTCCTCCCTTCACGTCGAAAGTAAACGGATTGATATGAATTTTTTATCCAGGATAGTTTAAGGTCTGGAGAGTGACATAGGCTACTTTTTATCCCGGAAAAACATCTTATTACCACGGGAAAAAATAAAGTATACAATTTTTTGTTCTACTTTCACGACGAAACGAACCTAAGTACCGACATGATTTTTTTAACAGAGATGATGTGTAAGGTCTGGAGAAAGACATAGGCTACTTTTTATCCCGGAAAAACATCTCATTCCCACAGGGAAAGAAGGATAACATTATTTTTTCATACTTTTTTAACGGGAATAATTTAAGATCTGGAGAGTGACATAAGGCTACTTTATTCCCACGGGATAAAGAAATTCCCGTGGGAAAAATATTTAAATTTTCTCTTGACCACGCGGGAAGAGCCGCGGGTATCAGCTAGTATTAAATAAATAAAACTACCACCATTTCGAATACAAAGCAAAATTAATGACTACGAGGAAAAGTAACGTAAACGCTCTCAGACACATTATGCTTGCCCGAAATTAGCATTCATTATCATTTAAAATAATAATGTTAATTTAACCATATTGACCTACTTTTACAGAAAAACACTCAATGTTTTTCAGTAGCAGTGAACGGGTTAAACCAATCAGTTTTTCTTTGATTTTTTTGGTGTGGAGCAATAACGAGCGCTGGCCCCTGACTCGATCTGGCAAACTGAAATAAAAAAACAGAATTGCAAAAACCTTTGCTTGATTTATTTATTGACTTGTACTTTATGCTTCGTTCGTGTGGTCAAAGGAATACCAATGAGTTGGGTATCTTATTATTGTTTTTCTCGTGGGAATGAGAAGATTTACTTGGATGAAAATCTTATGTCCTTTCTCGCGTAAAAGATAGTTTTTACCTTGTTTAAGGTTCTATCTAGGTTAAGCCAGCTTAAACTCACGGAATCGTAATGTTTATATCAATGATCAAATACTAGGTTTTGCACGCGGCTTCGCTCGCGGTTAATTTTATGATTAAGATCAGGTATAGCGCGACTTGTGGCGCCATCTGTTGGCCGGCAATTGTGAATTGCAGCGCCATCTATAGTAGAAAAAGTATTTTCCATTAGAATGACATACTTTCACGTTATAAAAAGTAGCCTATGTTGAGCTCTGTACCCCTGATTACAAATTTTATTTAAATATTGTTTACAAATTTTCATAATGATCGAATGATTAGTTAAGCCGTGAAGGAATAACAAACAAACAAACTCACTTTCTCATTTATAATATTAGTTAGGATTTTTTCGATCTATATTTTATAAATAAATAAAGTAAGCTCTGCTACACATAGTTACCGAGTAAGTAGCCGACGAACTTATGAAATAAAATTTCTTTCTCGAAAATACACAAACGTCATAGGATATGGTTTTGCAGTCATCTGCAAGAAACCAAAGCGTAGCAAATACGAAACCCTATGTATTTATTATATATTAGTTTTATTTTGTACATTATACTATTTTTAGTTTTTACGTACGTATGTATTTTTTTTATACAACCATAGCCGCATTCGTTTTTCGCACTTTTAAAGGTTAACTGGTAGAGAGTCCGCCTATTTGTCATCTTCACTTTGTATTGTGGTCAATAAAGATAAATAAATATAACCTACTAAGTAATACTTGTAATAATTTTGTCTACTACATTAGTTTGTGATCTGGATAACAAATCAAGGTTGGCAGACAAAAGGCGGCTGACTGGAGGCTTATCCGTCGCAGACAGGCGACGAGATAAATGCCCATTGTCGCTTTATGTCAACTTTCTATGTAAAACCATTTACTAAGTTATTCTGTACTTTGTATAATGTTTGAGAAGTTTGATGGCATGGCGTCGCTAATGTGTCTCTTAAACGAACGCTCAAGTTAATCAACGTCTACCCTAGCCAGTAGTAGCCAGTGTTTGGATGGGTTTCGTTATCTCTGTTCATACTCGCGATTCCACTGTCCAACTTTTTTGTCCATGTGGCCGAGCCTTCAAGGCAAAGTTCGGTTTTGCAAGCCACATTAGAGCCCACCACAGCAACCCCGGGATGGACACGTAGGAGTCGCCGTCGTCGGATAGGGCTTGGACGACATGATGGTGCGAAGCACACCATAGCTGCACGTTAAGCCGTCCCTCCCGCGCCCCGCGTGTTGTCTATAACAATACATTTATTTGTTATATAACAAAAAAGGCTGCAACTGGTTTTCTTTCGCCATTTCTTATACCAGTGGTCATTTTGCTTTTCTTTCCGAAATGGTAGTAGTTAATAGAGTAAATTAATTACACAAATAATTTATTACTGTAATGTAATCATTGACGAGAGAAAGTATCTGTGAGTGAGGACCTGCTTCTCTGAATAAATATTTTGAATTTTAAAGGGTGGCCTTAGGCGGCTGGACGACACGTCGCTCGCTGACTTCAATCCGCTGTTACTACATTTTACAGATTCCATAATTCTATCTCTTCTTTTGTTTCAGTCGGAGTCGAAGTTCGTACAGCTTGTGCTGTATGCTGTGTCACTGCAACGGGAAAACAACAGCTTAAATGATCACTTGCGTTCGCTGCGACAGCTGACATGAGCTGAATCAAGTCATGTCCACTAAGAAACACTCGCCGCAACCTAGTAAGTGAACATTTATATCTCTAATATTTTTGAAAGAAAAATTTCACCTCCCCCAGCCCTAGGTGGGATTTGAACCCACGTCCTCTCGATATCCGGCCGAGTGCTCTTACCAATGAGCTACCGGGAAGGTTAGTAATGGTGGTGAAGTTTTTCATTCCTTTAATCTACGTGAATCGTAGTGCACGCCATTTACTTGTTTTTTTTTACAACCTGCAGTTTATGTGAAAAACAAACCTGAATATGTATTCAATAAAATAAAAAAGTCTACATAGACATAGTTATAAAATAAATTTAAAGAATGCTCTCCATTTTAACGGTGCCCACTCACGTCCGACATTCCGAGCAATTTTTTATTCCTATCCTTTTCAATTTCAATATTTATTGCGTTCCATACTGTATGTAAGTTGTTACAGAAATGATTTAAAAGTACACATTATGGGCCCTTGTCGGGCATAGCAATTAGGAGAGAGGAAGGCGATTTAAATTAAATAGAGATTTTAAATTTTAATATTTGTTTATTTCATTATATTATTGTGCATACTATTTTTTTTTTTTTTTTTTTAAATCCTTATCCTCTAAATATTCCTGTATACTATAATATGACTTTTTATATAATAATTTTTTTAATTCTTTTTTAAATCTTTTTTCACTGGTTTCGTTTATTAGTGTTTTTGGTAATTTGTTATAGATATTTATCGACATTGCAAATGTGCTTGATGAGTGGATTTTAAGTCGGGATGTCGCTGGCATAAGCATTTTCTTTGGCCTTAAGCTGTATTTTGTAGGCACGTCCTCTCGTTTTGTGCACTCATTCCACTTGAATCCATTATTTGATCCATCAATGGATCCTAGGCGACTTTTTTTTCCACTTGGATCCAAAATTCTTTAGGGTTATAACTCAATCATAAGGGTTTTCAAAAGTTTTTCTGATAGTTTTCAAATGATTTTTGGATGGTTTAGGGGTACCCAGGTTTAGGGATGGTTTAGGGATGGTTTTTGGATGGTTTTTGGATGGTTTAGGGATGGTTTAGGGATGGTTTAGGGATGGGTTTTGGATGGTTTAGGGATGGTTTAGAGATGGTTTTTGGATGGCTTAGGGATGGCTTAGGGATGGTTTGGGGATGGTTTAGGGATGGCTTAGGGGATGGTTTAGGGATGGTTTAAGGTTGGTTTAGGGACAGTTTAGGGATGGCTTAGGGATGGCTTAGGGATGGTTTAGGGATGGCTTAGGGACAGTTTAGGGATGGTTTAGGGATGGCTTAGGGATGGTTTAGGGATGGCTTAGGGGATGGTTTAGGGATGGTTTAGGGATGGTTTTTGGATGGTTTAGGGATGGCTTAGGGATGGTTTGGGGATGGTTTTTGGATGGTTTAGGGATGGTTTAGGGATGGTTTTTGGATGGCTTAGGGATGGTTTAGGGATGGCTTAGGGGATGGTTTAGGGATGGTTTAAGGTTGGTTTAGGGACAGTTTAGGGATGGTTTAGGGATGGCTTAGGGGATGGTTTAGGGATGGTTTAGGGATGGTTTAGGGATGGCTTAGTGGATGGTTTAGGGATGGTTTAAGGTTGGTTTAGGGACAGTTTAGGGATGGTTTAGGGATGGCTTAGGCGATGGTTTAGGGATGGTTTAGGGATACTATATTAAAATAAATAACTACTGTACTTAATCATTTATTTACATTTAACAAAATATATATAGATACAGACTCTTTTGAAAATTTAAAAGTTATTTAAAAATAACAACTGTTTAAAAAAATCAAGAGAGTAGGTTCTTTCTTATCCTATGGCAGGTACCCAAAAGTCGTTCTTAAACCAAAAGCTATCTATATATTTTTGAAAATCTGAGAATTTTTTCTCATTACTTTTTAAGATTTCCGTGCATATATATGGCCAACCATCTTTTATACATGATCTTGGGACTAGTGGCAAGGCAGCACAAAGCGAGACAATTTGTTTGCCACGTTTTGTTTTGTCTAGCCCCATATCCTTTCCTTTTTTCCAGACATTTTTTTTGAAGTGATAAAAACAGCCTTTTATTTCTGCCTTCGGAAAGGTTTCACGAAGAGCAGCAATGGCTGCCTGTTCAAAGTCCAAAGTAAATTTGTTTGGATAAAATTGTGGAATTTGGCTCTTAATCATTTCGTACATAGCTATGTACGAGCTCTTTTTCCTATCTGTCATCAAAACAAACAACAAAGGAATAACATTGTTTGTGTCACTTGTACTTCCTGCATCTCCACATATTAGGTATAACTGCTCAAATGGCGGAGGGCAACTATTAAAAGTGCCATCACAAAACATATGTGAGATGTTACTAAGAACTGAGACGGTTTCCGCCAAACAAAAAATAATTATACGGTTGCCGTTATATGAATAATCGGCAAGCATAAAATTATTCATTGATGGCGGTATCTCCACTTCTGAAACCTCTCTAAAGGTAGTTTTCGTCACCGACATTTTTTTATTTCTGGCTTTATATAAGCCACTTTTAATTGATGAGAATTTAGGCAAGGAGCACACTAAATTGGTGCCTAGATTTTTGGCATTTACAATGCACTCCTCATAGAGTCCGGATACCGGTCGACATTCTTCTTTTAGCACCTTCTCTTTTACATCGTTTACTAAAAGTTTTGTTTCTGCCATTTCCAAGTTTGGTTTGCATTGTCCGGTATGGTTTTTTTCACTTACAATAAGATCACTCTGTAAACAGACAAAACAGAGTTGAACTAGTTAATATCGATACATTCACGCATACAAAACTTGTATCGAACACTACTATTAAAAATTGAATCTTGATAGAAATGAGAATAAATTGTTAGTTGTAAAATTTTATATATTATGATAATTATTATTAAATGGTAATGTAAAATTATGCGTTAATAAATTTACATACCTTAATGGTTACTGTGCCTTTGCATGTTAGCTTTCGCCAGTTTGTGCAGCGCCACAGAACCCCTCCACTTTTATACGTCGTTTTTTTGTGATATTCGTACCCCTTAGACAACATTACCACACCCCTATTATTTATATATTGAATATCGTCCATTATAAAACCTTTGATTAGGTACTTTATCTAAGTTGAAAACAGATGTGAAAAATAAATTCTTACAACAGTATGTCTAGCCCTCATGTCAAAAAAATGTGCAATAAACAAACAACGGCCAGTGCTCAAGTAAATAGGTCATAGTCATATAGGCTTTATGATTTCACTATTCAATCAATATGATTTATTACTATAAACTGAATTATTATATGTAAATGTTTACTTGTATCATTGTGCCTCAGTTATGCAAAAAAAATAATTGACGAGCCTTGATGTTACAATTTACAAAACTGTTTCAAAATTATCTCAAAACCATCCCTAAACCATCCCTAAACCGTCCCTAAACCATCCCTATACCATCCCTATACCCAACTACAACGCATACCAAAACAATCCTAAAGCAATCCTAGATAATACCAAATAATGGATTCAAGTGGAATTTTAAAAGTCGCCTAGGATCCATTGATGGATTCAAGTGGAATTAAAAAGTCGCCTAGGATCCATTGATGGATTCAAGTGGAAAAAATAGTCGCCTAGGATCCATTGATGGATCAAATAATGGATTCAAGTGGAATGAGTGGTTTTGTGTAGTACTCGGGGTATTTGCGCACAAATTTACATATCTCCAAGATGTATATGCAAGAGAGAGTGAGTATGTTATATGTTTGAAAGTATGGTCTACAACTGTCGGTCTGTTGGATATTAAATATTATTCGGATTAGGGCCTTTTGTAATATAAAAAGTGTAGGTGCGTCTGTGCTGTTTCCCCACAGAATAATGCCGTAACTCAACCAGGCGTACGCATATGCGTAGTATGTGGTTAATGCGGTTTCCATGCTGGCTTTTCTCTCATCAATGAGGAACAAAGGCCAAATCACCTACTTTGACAGATGACAGATAATTACGTATGTGTGAAAGATTGGTGAAAGATAAGCTGACAAGGGGGAACATGACGGCTCAAGTTAGAATGGTCGAAAACCGCTTGTATTTAGTATTTCCCTTATATTATTCAAACAAAAATAAATTTAGAAAATGTAAATCGAATTTCTTAAAGATAACATGTATACCTATCTGTTATTATTCAAAAACAACAAAAGTTCAAGGAAAAAACGAATTTAGTCGTAAGTAGATTGCGCCATGTGCGAATACAGACAAAATGAGTGTTGTGTGAAAGTGAAAGAAGAATTATTTCTTCTTTCAAAACTAATTACGTAACACTGGTTAAAAAGTTTCATACTTTGGTAATGAAAATGGAATAAGGGGTAGTGAGTGACGCAGTTGTGTCGCTTTTGGGTAGCGTCGTGGTAGAATGGTCTTACAATACCACACATACCCCAAACAATTTTTTAGGTCGGCGGCATTTTAAAAACGTAATGACTTCCTAAAATCGTGTAAGTACATAATTAATTTGAAACAACACGAAACGGGTGTGTGTTAGACTTTAGTGTCATGACCTCTTTAAGCATATTTAGAAAGGGACAATTTTCACGCACATAACCCTACGGTCGTATTTACCTTGGAATACTTTATAGCCCTTCAGAAATACAGCATTTAAGGGATAAGAACTCATAAATTTATTTGAAGCGTCATAACTTAGGAATATTGTACTTGTGTAAGATTAAAAATTGGCTTTTATTATGTAATTGAATTACAAAATAGAATATGAAGAGCTCTCTCTGTTTGACCTTTGGTTTCGGTATATTTTTTTGACAACGGACACAACTGGAATAAGTAAGTAGTTATTTTCTAATTTTATAAAAATTTTCATTAGCATGATGAGCCTGCCAGTCTGACCATCGCATTCAGAAAATTATTTCTCTCGCTACAAATCTTGTAATATCATACTAATATTATAAATGAGAAAGTGAGTTTGTTTGTTATTCCTTCACGGCTTGACTAAGCAACCGATCATTATGAAAATTTGAATGCATATTGTCAGGGGTACAGAGACCAACATAGGCTACTTTTTATTCCATGAAAGTATGTCATTCCAATAGAAAATATTTTTTCTACCATAGAGGGTGCTTTATGGGATGGACTATCGGCCAACAGGTGGCGCTACAAGTCGCGCTATGGGTTGTTTTATGTCATAAAATTAAACGCGAGCGAAGCCGCGGGGATAAGCTAGTATTCTATATAATATCTATAAGATTAAATTCGTTATGAGTTTCAAGACAGCTGTAGTTTCTCTACTTTTTCTCCCCCGGGACGTCATTATGCTTCATTGCTTATTGTCAATCTGAGGTCGCAGTTGTTGACCCTGGCTATAGCCTGTTCCTGTATACAGGAGACATAGCGATGGGTATGTGTGGTGGGCTTGTTCTCTCGCAGTTGACACTTGACATCAATTGCTGGAAGCTCACGATATTAATATTTGTATTTCTATACATTTTATATGCATTTAACTGAGGGTCAATGTACTATTCATACCTAATTGTTTTTAACACGCTATATACCGTGTTAGGTCTTACTTACGTTGAGTACTTGTTACATTATTCTGTTCTGGTATTTAAAATGAAAAATCAACTGAAAAATAATACTGTTTCAAAGAAAGACAACACGTTTATTTGTGTATATTTAAAACTTTGTGGAGCTCGATGGCGCGGCGGCGTCGCTGTTTGTTTGTGGTACTCTAAATGAATACGGAAGTTAAGCAATGTCAACCCTAACCAATGTTTGGATGAGTTTCGTAGATAGAGAGTTTTAAAATCTATAACCATGTCAAGTATTATAAATTTTTATACAAAATAGTAATAAATATATCAGATAATATTAAAATCAAAATCTAGTGTCTTGATCTTAGAGTGAGTGAAGCAAGCTATCTTCAAACTATAGAGCGCGCGCATCGCTCTCTGGTTGGCCAATGTGCAAAGCGTAAGCAGATGTCTTGTCTATAGTTCTACGTTCTTATTTTGCTTCCGTTAAAAGTTTTTACAGCTCTGCACTGCACATTTCACCATGATTCCATAAAATACGAATAAATAACATCGAGAGAAACAATCAGCGTGCGTGACTAATAGCTAGGTCGTTGCTTTTTCGAGTTGGTCTGTTCGTTCATACTCGTGATTACTGCTTACCGTTCATACTTGAGCTTGCTTATCTATACTCGATCTTGATATGTTTTTCTATAAAGAAAATGACGAGGATTTTTTTTTGGTCATCATCATCATCATCATGTTTTATAACGACACAGAATTGATCAATAATAACATTTTCATATACAATTTTTGTTTCGCTGATATATCTTGTATTTTAACTTTTTTTTTTAATAAAAAATCTCACATTCTCACATCTATTTATTAAATTCTAATAATTTTTTATCATGTCTTTTTTTGCATCTACATCCTAACTTTTATTATAATAAATAAATATATAGGGACAAATCACACAGATTGGGCTAGCCCCAAAGTAAGTCCGAAACTTGTGTTTTGGGAGATACTAACTCAACTTCAACGATACTATATTTTATAACAAATACATTATATAGATAAACATCCAAGACCCGAGGCCAATCAGAAAAAGTTCGTTTTTCATCATGACCCGACCGGGGATCGAACCCGGGACCTCTTGGGTGGCGGTCTGGCGCGTGGTAACCATTACGCCACCGAAGTCGTCAAATATATTTTCTTATTGTGTTTTGATCAATGATGTATAGGTATTAGGTATGTTGTTTGCATACCTTAATAAAGAAATTAATTAATACGAATACCACCTTAATGAAAACATAGATTTAAATAAATACTAAGGCCAGTGCAATTATTTACCTTCCTGTAATGTTCTCGGTAAGGCGTAACTTGGTAATTGCCGTAATTAAGCAGAATTGTCGTTTCAGTTCAGACATTCTCTGTTAACTTTAGGGCGGGATACGAGCTGAATGTACATTTTATGGGGTCATTGAAGGGATACGTTTAACCTTATACACTTTTTCCTTTATCCGATATATCGTTTTCTCTCTGTAGAAACCGCAAAGAGAAAAACGGTAGAACATTTACGAAATGAGAAAGTACAATTTATGATTTTTATTTATAGTTGTTAGGCAACTAGCCATTCATATTTCTTGAATTGATTTTTTTTTTTTTTTTTGAAAGAAAAAAAAATCAATTCAAGAAATGAGAAAGTACAAGTGTGAGGGGCACCACCCTTGTACTACTTATTTTGATTTTCATATTATGTTATGTTATTTAGTTTTTGTGTTTTGCCCACAGATGGCATTGTTAGGTTTTTGTTATTTTCTGAAACACGGCTATGGTTTCGTTTTTAATATGTAAAATTTGTATGAAGCATTGTCTATACGTTCCGGGAAATTTGTGAGATCATTTTCCCTGGCTCTGGGGTCCTCCTCTTTTAAACTATCGGAGTGAATCTACCACAGGAATCAACAATGAATTTCGTTCGATAAGTCAAAGATAGAATTAGAATCGATGTTTAAACATCTTAAAGAGAGATAAGCCCAACTTATCTTCTATATTTTCTGTTTATTTATTTTTATTTATCTTTTCTGTCCATATGTTCCTTGGTTCCTTTAAAAAATCGTCAACGGTTTGGAGATTCTTCTATGACTGGCAGTGATCACTTACCGTCACGTCAGGTGACCCGCATGCCATCTATAGTACAAAATATTTTTTTTCAATTCCTGTTTAAATTCAAGTATGGTATGGAGACAATTATGTATTTACACAAATTTTCATAATGTTTGCGTTGAAATGTGGAGAAATATAAGATAAACAAAAAAATTATAAAAATAGTTAGGATAGTGTCTCAAAGTCTCAACCCAGGAAGAAAGTAAGAAAAAAACACTTCTTTGAAGAATTTTTTTCTTCAAATTTGACGCAGACTTCCCTCATATGGTAGGTACTTCAATGATCTTCGAACGATGCTGAAATTTTATGAACATGTGAAGATTTTTTACTTTGTTTCAAATTGTTGATAGTTAATCTACAATCTATGTTTGTTACAACACTTATAACTCGAGAACGACTGGACCGATTGCCATGGTTTTTGATTTGTTGGATTTGTTTCCGTCCCGAATAGCAGAATACATCTTAAAAACAATGAAAACTAGGGTAGGGGTAGGGTAGGGGTAGGGTAGCGGTAGGGTAGCGGTAGGGTAGCGGTAGGGTAGGGTAGGGGTAGGGTAGGGGTAGGGTAGGGGTAGGGGTAGGGTAGGGGTAGGGGTAGGGTAGGGCTAGGGTAGGGGTAGGGTAGGGGTAGGGTAGGGGTAGGGTAGGGGTAGGGTAGGGGTAGGGTAGGGTAGGGTAGCGGTATGGTAGTGGTAGGGTAGCGGTAGGGTAGGGGTAGGGTAGTGCCTCTAAGGCGGAACAAAGTTTGCCGGGTCAGCTAGCTTGAAATAAAGTAAAAAATCTTCACATGTTTATAAAATTTCAGCATCGTTTAAGGCTAAAGTCGAAGTCGAGATCATTGAAGTACCACTTCTAACTTCCAACCCTTTGACGCGCTAACAACGACCGACAACAATAGCTTTCAAGTTTTATTCTCGTGCTTTTCATTCTAACAAAAACGCTATTATGTTCAACTTGATGAAGAATTCATATTCAAATTATTCAGGAAAATAATTTACAAGCAATTTATTTAAATATTCATATAAGGTTAAGGCGGTTAAGCCTGTCTCGTCGAAACTATATTTAGACAGGGTGATTGTTTCAAGCGTCGAGGAAATACGAGTTAGCATCATATCGGTGCATTTGTAACTCGCCTATGTGTAGCAACTGGTCTCCAAATGAAATCGTCGCATTTGAAATCTCTGTGGTTTAAGTATGGTAAAGTAATGGAAATCTACATCTGTGGAAATAGAGAAAAGTTCTCAAAATTTTCTATAAGTTGATTTTCACAGCATCGTTTTTAATGATTCAAAAACTTATTCTCAGCCCAAGTGGCATTCTTTTTATCGATAATTTGAATATAATTTACACAACTGTCATTTAGTGACCATCTCCGTCGTAGCCATCTCTACGAGCGAGAATCGCGACGAGTCCAAATGAAATTCGCCGCTATGAAATCGCCGTAATCGCCTTATCGCAAGTGGTGAAACCTAATGTGGTTTACAGCTACTGAATAATAAATTCTAGTAAGTATTTGATGATAGAAACAGTGTAATTACTAGAGTTAGTGGCATTAACATCTTTACAATTTAATGTTTTCATTTGTGTTAAGTTACGAGTGAGCATTTTGTAGTTACCGTTTACGTTCACGTAACTAATTATGGAGCACGAATTATATCAGTTAATGTGTGCATAAACTGTGTTTCTAATTCTGTGTCCTAATTACCAAATTTATATACAATGTTTATAAGTACCCAAATGATCACTACATTTTTTTTCCTATACGGGGAACGATCGCAAGCTCCTGGTCCTAGACGCGGAGGTTAGGGCTGGACCAACGCCCTGGAACTTTTCATAGTGATGCTTACACTATTAGCAAAAAAAAGTCTAATAATAAAAAGTAACCTACATGCTTATTCCCTATTCTTTAGTCTGTATTTTTATTATAAGTTATAAGATATGTGTTGTACTTACAGACACTTGTCTCACAACTCGATACACGATACAATGACTTCGTTAAGCCCCACTTCGTGTCAGTAATGGCGTCACGCTGTCACATAATCGGCTTGTAACATTTTTTCCTCTCATTTTTCCATGTGGCGACAATCTATAAATGCAAATATGAAGTAAAATTGTAAGAGTTTTTTTTATGACAGAGGAGGACAAACATGATGGTAAGCAATCACCCCTGCCCATGGACATCCACGAGTACTAGATCTTGGTTGCTTGTTACCCACCTATGAAGAAATGGAAAGAGGAAGGAAAATGAAAAAGGGAATAGAAAGCAGGATTAGGCTCCCAGCTCTCGCACAGCGGCTTATAACCGCTATTCCACGTCTGTATTATAGTACTGCCCCGGTCGAATTGGTCGCTGTTCGTGAGTCGACCGACAGTACGTAGGTAGGCTCCTTTCATTCTGCAGCGTGTCGCCGGTCGCGACCGGTTGGGCCGGTCGGGGCGTGTCGAAAACACACCGCCGGTCGCAACCGGCCGCACGCGGCACTATGAAAGCCTCTATAAACCTTCATACAAATTGCGCCGGTCGCGTGAACATGCAACCGGCGACACGCTGCAAAATGAAAGGAGCCGTAGGCAGTCGACGCGAATTGGTCGCTGTTCGTGCGTCGACACTCGACAGTACGTAGTCGTCGCACGAACAGCAACGAATTCTATGAAACGTGTTGTTTACCCAAGAACTGTCGACGCACGAACAGCAACTAATTCGTCGTCACACGAACAGCGACGAATTCTATCAAACGTGTTGTTTACCCAAAAACTGTCGACGCACGAACAGCGACTAATTCGTCGACGTACGAACAGCGACGAATTCTATGAAACGTGTTGTTTACCAAAATCTGTCGACGCACGAACAGTGACTACACTTCCGGACACTTGAATCGAGCCACCCAGCAGTTTCAACTTTGATTGCTGGTAACTTAACAAAAGTATATGATCAACGAAAAAGTTTTTATGCAATTTGGAAGCTGCTACACTTTACATTAATAAGGTATACTTAATTCCAAATTTAAATTTCAATAACTTGATAAAATTACAATTTTAAGTGAAACTTGTCCTGTATAACCTTTCTCAAAGACAAGACTCGGGTTGAATTTTTGCAAAAAAAAAAAGGAATTATTGGAAAAAAAAAATATGCAGTAACTTGTATTGCCTCCGAGAGCGTTTATGATTGCAGTCATGCGATTTGGCATGGAGTTAATCAACGTCATTATGAAGTGTTGTGGAATGTTCTCCCATTCCTCCTCGATGGCAACTCTCAGCTCTTCCAAAGTTTGTGGTGCTGGTTGGTGAGCTCGAACACGCCTCTTTAATTCGTCCCATAGACGTTCGATGGGATTCATATCAGGGCTCCTTGCTGGCCATTCCATTGTCGTGATTCCAACATCATGAAGGTATGCCCTGACGATTCCTGCAGTGTACGCTCTTGCATTATCATGCATAAAGATGAAGCCTTGGCCTACAAATCCAGCATATGGCATCACATGAGTCTCTAGGCAATGGTTAATGTATCGACGGGCATTTAGTGTTGGTAGACGTGGTCCTGTCACAACCTCTAGCCCAGTTTTACCATCGGCAGATATTCCTCCCCAGACTATCCACGAGCTCCCGCCATAACTCACTCTCTCTTCAATACAACACTGAACAAAGCGCTCTCCCCGCCTTCGGTAGACCTTCCTCCTTCCATCATTACCATAAAGCATAATCTTAGTCTCATCAGTAAAGAGTACCTTGCTCCATTGGCGTTGAGTCCAATGCAAATGTTCGCGTGCAAACTGTAAGCGCGCCATTCGGTGAGCTCTTGTCAGTTTCGGCCCGTTGGCTGGCTTATTTGGGCTCAGACCACGTTCTTTAAGTCTTCGTCTAATTGTTCGCGCGGAAACAGCCACTCCATGAAAGTCTCGAAGCTGTTCTTGGATCTGTACAGAGGTGAGGTGACGATTTCGTAAACTGGTTGTCGCGATAAATCGATCCTGTCTTTCTGAAGTTACCCGAAATCGCGGTCTTCCTGGACGGCGCACGTATCCACCAGTGTTGAGGTATCGATGGTATACCCTTTGCACAGCAGAACGGCTTAAAGCAAGCTGTGATGCTACATCGCGCTGACTTCGGCCCGACTGTAGAAGCGCCACAGTTTGCGCGGCTAGAAGAGGCGGTGTATCCATAATTTTAACGTTTAAATGGCTCAAATTAAAAAAACAACAATTTTACGATGTCTTAATTTCAAAACAATTACGGTGAATTCAAAATTATGGAGTTAAATAAAAAAATTATGTTAATTTAGATCAACTTTTCTTTTCAAAAGAATGCACTAATTTGGATTTTGTTTCGTTTTTCCATTTGATAAATTCAAAATTGGAACAACAGCACTTCAAAATCATTATGAATATACCAGCATCAAAACTGCATAAAAACTTTTTGATTAACTTAAGAATATTTTTATGTTCTATGTCATTACACATAAAAATGTAGGGTGGCTCGATTCATGTGTCCGGAAGTGTATATATAATTCCCCTGGTCTAGCCAGCCCATTTACGTGCCACTCACTACCAGTTTATAGAAGTGTCTAGGCTCGACCACTCTACTAAAATACTACGGAAATATTAATAAAAAATTTCAAGAAATACACATAAATATGAGAACGTTTGATAGAATTCCACGCACGACCAATTCCATCAAATAATTAATACATACGTTTTATTTCATTAAATATAGTCCAATAAATGTGTTATTTAGATCTACAAATAGTAATAAAATATATTATGTACCCAAAATACTGTAATGAAACTACATATTTTATGTTAATAGTAATAAAGTTGAAAATCCAGTGAAATATAACGTAACAAGCAATGTTACGAGATAAAGGTACATCTGGGAATATGGGGATAACGAAAACGGCTCCTTTTGGTACCTGAAGGTTTTTTAACATTGATTTTCTTTTAGGCTCTGGAATGCTAGTGTAATTTTCAGCGAAATTTCTTTTTAGCACTTCCACCAAACGCGTTGTACGTACATAGCGTTAAAGATCTGCATGCCTATTGTCGTAACTTAAAACTTGCCTAATCGACTGACTCGACTGTCATCCGTACGACCTCCGTGGCGTAATGGTTACCACGCCGGACCATCAGCGCCACCCAGGAGGTCCCGGGTTCGATTCCCGGTCGGGTCATGATGAGAAATGATTTTTTTCTGATTGGCCTTGGGTCTTGGATGTTTATCTATATTTGTATTTGTTATAAAATATAATATCGTTGAGTTAGTATCCCATAACACAAGTTTCGAACTTACTTTGGGGCTAGCTCAATCTATGTGAATTGTCCCTATAAGTATATTTATATTTATTTATTTAATCTATCGACAACAGCATGGTTAACGTGCCCTCCGAAGCACAAGATAACGAAACCCACCCAAAAGCCCCGCGCTGGCCCTCACAGCGTAGGGGAGCGTCCCCAAGGTGGCGGATAGGGGAATGGTCGGTAGTACAGCCTAGGTACAACCGGCTAAGTCCGATGGACTCGCTGACCAACGACGGGTGTGGTCCTCCAGCATTTCGGGGGTTGTGCGGCGGGTTGACACCTCGCCCACGTAAAACCAATGTTGCTGGTGAAGCGTATCCCGTTAGCGCTTCACTAGCTTGCACAACATAGTCAAGAAAAAAAAAAAAAACCCACCCAAATACTGACTAGGTTTGACTTGCAAGTTCGTTTAGAGTGCGACACATGCACACAATGAAACGTGAAGCATGTTACATCTATTTTACTGACATATTGCAAAATAAAATAAATTAAAATTGATACACAGGCCGTTGTCCACCGCCACCGTCAACGGGACGTGACGTCACGTCACCGAGATCGACATGACGTATGATGGCGCTGCGCCGAAGTAGCGATGCATTACATGTATACATCACTACATAGTATACAACAAAGTCGCTTTTTCTGTCCCTATGTCCCTATGTCCCTTTGTATGCTTAAATCTTTAAAACTACGCAACGGATTTTGATGCGGTTTTTTTTAATTGATAGAGTGATTCAAGGGGAAGGTTTTAAAGTATCATACATTCCAAAATTCCCACGGGAAAGCGGGATACACGCAAACGAAGTTGCGCGGGTTTCGCTAGTTTACTATATAGTATAGCCCTGTGTTTGTTCGCCGCATGCCACGTGACTGTCCGTTGACGATGGCGGCGGCGCGGTGCGGTGAACAAACGGCCTAAAGTGCACAACGTCAAGATCAGCGTTCATCCAAGTGACAGCTGACGTCACTCGCATTCGAATGAATAGGAAAGTCATTTGAGTGAATCTCCCACATTTATTTTACGGAGAAATATATGAAACACGGAACTCTGAAAACTAATCAGATAGGGCTTCGGGTGGGAAAAGGATGACGTACTCTGCTATAAATAAAACGATTACCATGCCAGCCCTCTTTACACACATGAATAAAAGATATAGTATTATGCTGTCCCTTTCTTACAGCCCTTCGGAGTAAACAAAATAGTGACAAACTATCACCATTTAATTAGTATATTTCAGATATAGTGAGTGAGAAACACGATAAGTGCGAAAGTGAAAAAACATGTTTTAGTTTGACCTTTCCTTGTCATCATTTATCAACCCATGCTCATCCCATTGCAGGGATACGGGTCTCCCTTCAATTGAAGGAGATTAGAGCTTACTCTGTAACGCTGCTTCCAATTAGGATTGGCGGAGGCCAGTCTTTTCAAGCCGCCTGATAATCACCGACTTTGCTTAACGAGTCATCCATCGATAGCAGCTAAGACCAACAGTTTACACACATGTCGCGGCACATCTTTGAAGATTGCTTTATAAAAGGGTGTCTTTTAGGAAGTTCTTTATTAAACAAAATTAAACCTATAAACACATCACTCTCCTTACACGGTAGGGAAAAGGAATTATATCATTGTTACATTTAAAAAGAATAATTTGCGGAGTTTTGTATCGCTGCATGCAATATAGCGTGACAGAGGCTTAATAATGTTTTTTTTATATTATTTTAAAAAGAGAGGCTCTGTAGTGGAGCGGCTAGCAATGGTTTCTTGGCCGCGGGTTCGAATACCGCTCGAGACAAAATGTGTGCAGTGCATCCCCCAATCAGAGAGAGAGGTAGGGTACAACGGATAATCCGCTAAAATTGGAGCAGCCCGTCTGGGGAAGGATCTCCAGTAGCCATATAGCATTGGTCTTGGCCATGCTGTGTTTCTGCGGTGAGTAAGGTCTCCAAAGCTCTACTAAGGAGAAGGGGGGGGGGGGGGGGGGGAGAGTCTGCATCGCGTGAGTGATACCCCCGGCATTGCAAGCGTCTATAGGCTACGGTAATGCTTACCATCAGGCGGACCCTATGCTAGTTTGCCACCTCCGTGGCATAAAAAAACACACCGTTTTAGAGATAAGCAAAAATAACGGTAGCTTATACCTTGGATTAACACATAACGTACTCTTTATCACAAAAAGTACGCGGTTCCCGTAGGATTTGGTCCAAAGTCTATGGCGCTTTAAAAAGTAAATGGCGCTGCATGAAATTAAACGCGCGTAACACCGCGGGCAGCAGCTAGTGACAAATATGTCACATCATGATAGTCAATTGTGTAAAGCGTATGCGATAAGAATACACTTGTTGGCCACCTCTGTGTCATGCGACACGCAATATAGCGTGATGTAGGCTTCGTTTTAATATTTTTTTTCTGTCATAATGACTAATTCCTTACCTCATTTGCATAAAGAGAGTTTCAGGATCCCTTATCTGCTGTAAAGCGATTGGATTAGCGATTTCATTTAGATTTTAAACAGTTGAAATTGCTTTAGGGTATATTGAAAGTCTGTAATGTACCTTACGTGATATAAATGCTTAAAAAAGTCTAAACGTTGTGGTATGTTCTGTTCACCGCTTTTTATGACAAAGGAGGATTAACATGCCATGGGGTCACCTGGGGCCCAAGTCTGCACAAATGCACCAATAAATAGAGTGTCGATAGTGTCTCACTTGAATAGTTTTTGACATTTGGTATTCTCATATTTGTTTAAGTCCGAGGCCATTTCATTGACACACTATCGAACTACTATTGATCTTTTCGGTAATATCTTTCACATAAAAGCGAACTGAAATAGTAGTTCATGGTAGAATTTAACTGTCGACCATTCCGTTCATATTTAATTAACAGAGAGTCAATACATTGAGATACTAGTTAACTTTTAGCTTTGACACTATGAAAATATAATGACAGGGTGGTGATGGTATGGAAATAGTTGGTCGCCTAATTTAAAATAGCAGACTTGGGCCCCTGATAGCCGGACTCTTTAAATAAATAATAAATATAAATATATAGGGACAATTCATACAGATTGAGCTAGCCCCAAAGTAAGTTCGAAACTTGTGTTATGGGATACTAACTCAACGATATTATATTTTATAACAAATACATATATAGATAAACATCCAAGACCCGAGGCCAATCAGAAAAAGACCGTTTTTCATCATGACCCGACCGGGGATCGAACCCGGGACCTCCTGGGTGGCGGTCTGGCGTGGTAACCATTACGCCACGGAGGTCGTCAAGAGGTCTTTGTTCATCGTACGAATAAATTAAACCCAAAAAGACGCCGCGGGCAACAGATACTTATAAGGAGTGAAACATATGACGTTGCAGGGAAAAAACTGCCCCTATTTTGAAACTTATAAGACTTGTGTGTGAGTGTGAAATTTCCTCGTGATCTCTGGTTGAATATAGGTAACCCGTGACTAAGATAGTATCAGTTTAAAATATACGCCCTACTTTCCTTTGACACATTTTGTATTCAGCACAATGAGGGGAGACCTTGACGGGGCCATAAAGTAGACAAAGGGTCTGAGACTATTCGCGGATTACGATGAGATTTTATGGGTCTCGCTTCAGCATACGTGAGGCATTACCTGGTTTCTTTTCACACTAAATTAAGGAGGATTGCGAGATCCCAGAGAAGATACAGATCAGTAAAACAAATCATCAGTTCAATATCCGCTGTTCACATTTTGTTCATTATCTGATTTCATGATCATGCCTGAGATACAGGAGCAATCCTAGTTCAGGTGTCAATCTGTCATATTCTTCATTTATTGTTGATCACACTTTTACAATATAAAGACAAAATTCTTGTATATTTACAATTAGATTTAGGTTACATATGTATACTTGTGATTTTAATGAGCAATAAACGTTATTACTATTATTAGCTCATCCACAAGAAGTCCACCGCTGGACTTAGGCCTCCCCTAACTCTTCCAGCATGTTGGGTTCCTGCGACTTTCTTTAAGTCGTCTGACCACCTTGCCTAACCAACCTGCTTTCCGGTAGGCAGTCGCCGCTCCAGAACCTTACTGACCCAGCGGTTGGTTCTGCGCGCTATGCGCTCTGCCCACTGCCACTTCAGCTTGCTAATCCGTTGAGCTATGTCAGTTACTTTCATTTTGCTTCGGATATCCTCATTCCTGATTCGATCCACCATCCGCTTACTTGTTTGTCTGCGGTATGAAATCAAACTGAATTATACATGCATACCTAATTTTAACTCAATCAAACACTGGAAAGTGAGTTAGATTTAACGTGCAAAATTTGATTACCCACAATCGGACACCGGGAGAATGATACAACGATAGATAAAGTACCAAATTCGCAGTCGTGGGTTATTTTTGGAAATATTTGTCTACTTCTGCATGTTAATGGTAGCGACACAGTGAATAAGTATACCTATAGATAACTGAAGAGAGAAGAGATCTATTAGTTTTTCGATAATTAACGTATTGGTAGTGCCCCTGGTGTTGCTGATGTCCATAGGCGGCTGTGACCACTTTCCATCAGGTGGCTTGTCTGTTTGTCCGCCGTATAACATTAAAAAAAAACCGGGCAAGTACGTGTCGGACCACGCACATTAGTAGTAGGGTTCCGTATCGGCTACGCATTTCTTGCTTGCAAATGAGTACAATGCCATATTCTTGACATTTGTACGTTTTTGTCAAAGAAATTTTACTTCATAAGTTCGTCGGCTATTACTCTGTAACTAGTAGTGCCTACTTAACCGTTATAGTTTTCCTTGTTGGTTCACTATATGGACTACTACCATGAATTTTTTCAAATTTCTAAACTCAAGACTTTCGGAGATAGAGGGGGAGGACCGCCGTGAAAAATGAAAATTGACACGTTAAATGTAAATAATTCACGAACGGATCATTGTATCGGAAAAAGATCTTCCCACACCCTCGATGTTTTTAAGAGACCTATCTAACGATACACAACATGTTACGATACACACAATTTTTTTTTATTCCCACTTAACATCTACATGTTAAGTGGGAATAAAAAAAAATTGTGTGTATCGTAACATAAAATTTGAATTTTGTGTCCTCCCCTACGGGAGGACACAAAATTCAAATTTTTATTCTACCACTTTGTTAGCATTGTTAATATGAGTATACATACCAAATTACAGCTTTCTAGCATCAAGCGTCTAGGCGCTAAACCGCGGACGGACAGACGGACATGGCGAAACTATAAGGGTTCCTTGTAGTTTACTACGGAACCCTAAAATAAGCACTTAATTCGGCATAAATAATTTTTATATATTTTTTTAGAAAAGAGTTCTAAATATATATACAGGCAACTTCGCCAGCTATTAGCAAGTTAATGTCCCACGACTGTGTATTACGATATAATATCTTTTTCAACATAACATTTTATGTAACCAATGTAATATAGAAAATCTTACAAGTCTCACAAAACTGTATATTACCATCTCAATTATGTAAATTGAGTGCTTTATAAAGCTTTACTCTGTCAAAAATGTTAAAGCTATCTGAAAGCTTATCCGGATGACAAACAGATAAAGCTCTTTAAAGGAGGGTTGTAATAACATATTTTGTTTGTATTTTATTTCGGGAGTTTATGCTTAATTTACATCAAAGGAGTTTTTCTGATAAGCTTGAAATTAAGTTTATGATGCCGCGAACTTTGTTACGTGTTTCCTGCATAGGGAACAGAGATTTCAGGGATATCTATACGGATATGAAAGGAGGAAATAAGAAGACATGAGAGGATTTAGATTTCATCGAATACGTCATTCATCAGGTCATAAATGTATTATAAATAGGTACAGTTTGTTAGGGTGTAGCTGGTAACCTCTGGATCCACTGAACCAATTCAATCCAATGAAAGGTCTTTTACCGATCACGATATTTGTGAGTGTCTTAAGATATACATTTTTAATTTTGTGACGTCTTTTTTCATTATTTCAACCAAAAAGATATGCAAAAACATACGTAAATGTAAATTTCTCGAGAACCCGAGAAGACCCGAGAAATTAGCATCGATAATTCTCGAGACCCGAGAACTGATAAGCTCGAGAAATCATGAACCCTAGTGTCAATGTATTAACCCAAAAGAGTCAACAAAGTAATCGTTATCTACGAGGACGTGGCGCGCTACAGTCGCTGAGGTTGAGAGCTTGTGACTGTGGTCAATAGCTTGTTTGACCAAACCCTAAAGCTCAAATTACTGCCGCGGAATGGAATGGAAGCGAAGGCATAGCATAATTAACTTGTCAATTGTATAACATCAACAGTAGAGACATTAGCTAGGGGAATTCTCGAGAATGCGCGAGAATTCCCCGGAAGACGCGCGTCCATTTTTGGGCTCGCATTTATTTAATTAAACAATTGATGTAAAGTTCATTTTGAACAATTTTGTTGTCGCTTCCATTCAATACCGCGGCAGAGTAAATTGGGCCTAAGTTTTTGATTAATAGAGTCAATCGTAAAAACAACAAAACAAAAAGTAGGTAGGTAACATTAGTTGTTTCCAATTCAATTTCTTCAGCACAAACTAAAGTGCCACACTCCGCCACAGTCGTTGTCAATACTTCCCAAGTTAGTAATTGGATCGGATAGGAGTCCGCACTTCAGGAGGAAAAATTCTGGAAATAAAATACCTATACGCTTATTTCCTGAACGCCAAGTAGTTTTTGTATTGTAAATTTTAGTAGAAGTTACAGATAATTTTTATTTTATTATTTTCACCCTCTTTAATTTATTTATTATTTACAAAAATCTTACAAAGTAACAGATTCTGACCCTATAAGCGCAATAAAAGATTATTCTACTAAAACAGCAAAGAAGGCAATCAATACAGTAAAAATATGTATTGTATAAAATAACAATAATGAAAAAAATATGCTTGTCAAATTAATACAATTACAATAAAATTAATATAATTATTAAAAGAAAAAAAACCTTAAGTTTAAAATCCTAATTGCATCCTTAAATTTCAGATATTTATAACATTGAAGGTGATTTCCAAGATAAAAATCTATATTAAGGATCCTATGTATAATTTTCTCGAATCTCAAATTACCCCCAATCCGAATGCTGCATTTTAAGTAATACCACAGAATAGATAATAGTTGGTAATACCAAACATCTCATTCGGTTCATCGGTTTTAAAAAGACAGACAGTGGTGCTAATTCTGTTGTACATTTAACTAGACTAAACTAATTTTAACAGGACTAGAAGTGTTGCTATCCTTGTCACCAATTGCAAACCAAGGAAGGACAACAACACCTTTGGTCCTGTCAAAATTTGATTAGTCTAGTTTAATGTACAACAGAATTAGCATCATTTACTTTCGTATTAATAACTTTGATTTGTGGAAAGTTAATTGTAACATGGTGAAACATAAATTACAAATAGCAATTAGCAATGATGCCAAATAGCGACAACCTCCCTGTTCTCGTAGCAACAACAGTTTCAATCTTATGTAGATGTGCTCCTTCACCGGGAGTAATGTAATGTAACGTTACAGATTCGAGCATTACATCAGTGAGGGAGAAAAACAGCGCGCACCTTGTAATGATACAAAACGACTTCACATCAGTGAAGAAGGAGAACCGAGCATTACAATGCGCACCCTGTAATGATACAACGTGTAATATCTTGATACAACTTGTAACATCAATGCGCTTTTTAGGGTTCCGTGGTAAACTACAAGGAACCCTTATAGTTTCGCCATGTCCGTCTGTTTGTCTGTCTGTCCGCCTAGCTTTATGCTAGAAAGCTGTAATTTGGTATGTATACGCATATTAACAATGCCAACAAAGTGCTGGGACAAAATTTTGAAAAATATTTTTTTTGGGGTGCCTTCACTACATGTAAAGTAGAAATCAATTTTTTTTTTGCGCCCACCCCATGTTGTGGGTTATCGTTAGATAGGTCTTTTCAAAACATTGAGGGTGTGGAAAGATCATTTTTCGATACAATGATCCGTTTCGAAACATTTACATAACATCGTTTATTTACATTTATCGTGTCAATTTTCGTTTTGAACGGTGTTCCCCCACCCTCTATCTCCGAAAGTCTTATGTTTAGAAATTTGAAAAAAATCATGGCAGTAATCCATATGCTGAACCTTCAATAAAAACTATAAGGGTTAAGCAGGCTCTACTAGTTACCGAGTAATAGCCGACGAACTGATAAAATAAAATTTCTTTGATGAAAACTTACAAATGTGATAGAATTTGATATTGGACTCAACGGAAAGCAAGCAAAGCACAGCAAATACGGAACCCTACATTGTGTATTTCCCCTGTTTAAATCGGTTCTTTTGTTTTTTTTTTGCGTAAATAACAATGTCGAATTAATATTGCTGCACTCAGCACAATGGCCGCTTCGTCTGACATTATGGAAGCAACTAAATCAAAAGTGAATGCTCGCAAATTCAAATCTATACTAAATGTATACGCGAATGCTCGTCAGTCAGGGAGATAGTATTGTAATGTTGGTAATGTAATGCTCATAGTAGAATCTATAATAAATAAATAAATATATAGGGACAATTCATACAGATTGAGCTAGCCCCAAAGTAAGTTCGAAACTTGTATTATGAGATACTAACTCAACGATATTATATTTTATAACAAATACATATATAGATAAACATCCAAGACCCAAAACCAATCAGAAAAAGTTAGTTTTTCATCATGACCCGACCGGGGATCGATTCCGGGACCTCCTTGGTGGCGGTCTGGCGTGGTAACCATTACGACACGAAGGTTGTCAAATTATGTATAATGTTACATTACACGCGATTTCTCCCGGTGAAGGAGCACCTTTAAAGTCACGCTATATCTCTCAATTACTATTTTGGATGAGTGAGAATAGGGTACAGGAGAGTTATTCTCGTAACAAAAAAATATTATATATAAAATCCACTCTCAATAGCATTTCGATCTCACTAAAGTCATTAATGGTATTCTCCAAGCATTTTACCATTTTGAATGACTTTAATAGAAGGAATAAGAGGTTCAATAGCTATATTTTTTCTCCTTAAAAGTTTACAACTTTTTTATTTAGGAAATAAAAAGTTTTCAAACAAAAATTGGAGTTGTGTTCTCGCCTTGTAACTCCGATGTTTCTTGTAAATCTGTAGCTCTGTGAAAAGGTCGTTCGAAATATTTCTATAGTAGTACTTTGTTTTTTTTTATACCACAATGTTGACAAACAAGCATATTGCCCGCCTGATGGTAAACATCACCGTAGCCTATAGACGCTTGCAATACCGGGGGTATCACTCACGTGTTGCTTGCTAACTCCCCCAAGTGGAGCACTGGAGACCTTACTCACCGTAGGAACACAACATGGCCAAGACCTATCTGTTTGGCTACGATCTTCTGTAAGGTGGAGGTCCTTCCCCAGACGGAGTGCTAGTTGACAAACAAGATGGCTGATGGTAAGCAGTTACAGGCAGTCACAGCAGCCTATGGTTGTTTGCAATACTAGTGCATATTCTATCAACCACGTATTTTTGCGTGGTTGTTTTTGTGTTGTCGTTGTGATCCGTGTGAAAAGACGCAATATGTAAAAAGAAATAATATTATTCTAGGTATAGAACCTATAAGATTGTCGGCTTATAGGAAAAGGGATAATCTTATGTGGAAACTGATTTGGAATATTATTTTCCAATAAGGTCGAAAGGGATTTATGTAAGACTTATCAAAAGTTTTAGCGGATAGTGGTAGTTGGGTAGTATAATTGGTATTCCCATAGGAATTTCGGGAAACTTGGTACCGTACATGTATCGATCATCGTCATCGTCATCCACAAGAAGTCCTAACGGAACAATGCACAGTCTAAAGACCTGAAACTTGGTGGTACAGACCTGAAACTTGGTTGTTGTATGACGTAGGTATCCGATAAGAAAGGATTTAGCGAAATTCCCACGGGAAAGCGGGATATACGCATACGAAGCCAGGTTTCGCTTATAAAACAAAGGTTAAATGACAAAAAAGGCCGGTAACCGGTGGCCATTTTGCTTGTTTCCGAAATAGTGATCTAATTAAGTAGGTATACAAGTTGTAAATGATCAAAAAAAGCGCCTGTAAATATTCTTGGACGAATCACACAACGCCATCTAGTCCCAAACTAAGCAACTAAGCTTGTACTATGGGTACCAAATTGCTGATAAATGTACTTAAATACTTTTTTTTTGTAAATAAATACTTGTTATACATAGAAAACACCCAGACTAAGGCAAACAGACATGTTCATGCACACAAATGTTTGCCTTGCGCAGGATTCGAACCCGCGGCCCTTTGGTATAAAGTGGCCATTGCTTGCCACTCGACCACCGGGCCTGTCATGCCTGTAAAGGCCTAATTTCAGAAATAAATAATTTCATTTCATTTCATAACGATACAACCTTGTGATCTATTCCCTATAAACAAATGTCTTTCTTTGTTTCAGAGCGGTCAGAGGCACTCAGTGGTCGGCTATCCAAATCGGCATCAGAGCTATCCTGTGCACCCACAGTGAAGGGCTCGCCACCACCGCGTGCGAGATCAGCTCATCATCACACACCACTTTCGGTGGTACACAGAACTCAGCACTTCTTCACAAATTTAAAGGTGAGTTCATATAACAAAACTAACAGCCAGTTTCTGTAAAGCATTTTTAAAGTTAGAATAGAATAGAAAAAAAATTTAAGAAAATAAATATGCCAGCATTTTTAAAGTTAAGAGGGCGTCCACTAGCGCCACCATTTGAACGATAGCTGGTAAACGTAGATGAAAAGTAAAATAATGTTCTATTAGATACGCATTAGAATAGACAATGAAGTATATTTATATCGCTTTGTTAACATTTCAAATGTAACTGTCACATCGATGTTCATCGTCCAATGATGGCGCTAGTGGACGGAATGCGCGCTCTTAATGATACATTAAAATTATAGATCTCACTGTCAAACTAAAGAAGAAGAAAAGAGATAGCTTGAGACTTAATCTATATATATAAAATTCAAAGTCCTGACTGACTTAACTATATATCAACGCACAGCCCAAACCGGTGGGTCTAGAGATTCCAAATTTGGACTGTAGGTTCCTTGCGACGTCTAGGGGTGTACTAAAAAAGGATTTTTCAAAATTCCTACGGGAAACCGAGATTTACGCAAACGAAGTTGCGAGGGTATATCAACGCACATCCCAAACCGCTGGGTCTAGAGATTCCAAATTTGGCATGTAGGTTTCTTACGACGTCTAGGGATGTACTAAGAAAGGATTTTCCAAAATTCCCACGAGAAAGCGAGATATATGCATACGAAGTTGCGAGGGGACGCACAGCCCAAACCGCTAGGTCTAGAGATGCCAAATTTGACATGTAGGGTCCTTATAAGGTCCAGACCGACCGGACCGGACCGGACCGTAACGGACCGGAACGGACCGGACCGGACCGGAACGGCTCAGACCTGATCGGTCTGGAAGGAACCGTACCGGACCGGATTTTTTTTCATAGATAAAATTCAAAGTCCTGACTGACTGACTGACTTAACTATATATCAACGCACAGCCCAAACCAATGGGTCTAGAGATTCCAAATTTGGACTGTAGGTTCCTTACGACGTCTAGGGGTGTACTTAGAAAGGATTTTTTAAAATTCCCACGGGAAACCGAGATATACGCAAACAAAGTTGCGAGGGTATATCAACGCACAGCCCAAACCGCTGGGTCTAGAGATTCCAAATTTGACATGTAGGTTCCTTACGACGTCTAGGGATGTACTAAGAAAGGATTTTACAAAATTCCCACGGGAAAGCGAGATATACGCATACGAATTTGCGAGGGGACGCACAGCCCAAACCGCTGGGTCTAGAGATGCCAAATTTGACATGTAGGATCCTTATAAGGTCCAGACCGACCGGACCGGACCGGACCGGACCGGATTTTTTTTCATAGATAAAATTCAAAGTCCCGACTGACTGACTTAACTATATATCAACGCACAGCCCAAACCAATGGGTCTAGAGATTCCAAATTTGGACTGTAGGTTCCTTACGACGTCTAGGGGCGTACTAAGAAAGGATTTTTTAAAATTCCCACGGGAAACTGAGATATAAGCAAACAAAGTTGCGACTGTATATTAAATTTGACATGTAGGTTCCTTACGACGACGTCTGGGGATGTACTAAGAAAGGATTTTTCAAAATTCCCAAGCGAAAAGAAAGCGAGATAATAATATACGCAAACGAAGTTGCGAGGGGACGCACAGTCCAAACCGCTGGGTCTAGAGATTCCAAATTTGGCATGCAGGGTCCTTATAAGGTCCGAACCGACCGGAACGGACCGGACCGGATCGACCGGACCTGATCGGACCGGATGGAACCGTACTGTACCGGGCCGTGCCGGACCGGAATTTGTTTCTGAAGAAAGATATGCTAATTATTACTAGGCCACGCGGGCGAAGCCGCGGGCGGAAGCTAGTATGGAAATAAAATGCGTTTCGGAAACTGGCTGTAAACTCATTTGCAGTGTTTGAATCTATTATTCATTCCGAATAAGAATAGAAATTAGTGAAACAAAGTGTCAAAATATCAATATTACAACAGGATACAGTGTAGAGCATTTTCTCGGGAATTTCTATGTAATGTGATACCTACCCCCCAGGCATTGCAAGCGAACTATATATTGCGCATATATATATATATATGTTATATACACACACTGTTTACACCTTTTTTTTTACACCTTAAAATGTATATATGTATACCAGTATATTGATACGCCTTTTTTTTTCTATTAATTTTACTTTATTATTTAAAAAAATTGCAGTTTTTATTTTATTTTGTTATTCTTGTTTGAATGTTTACTTTTATTTATCGTAATTGTAACTTATGTCATTACCATTTTAAAAGAGCAACTGCTAAGTTTCTTGCCGGTTCTTCTTAGCACAAATCTGCCGTCTGAACTGGTTGTAGGGAAAAAAAGTGAAGATTCGAAAGTGCTTGTAATATGCCTATTTGAATAAAAATATTTTGATTTGATTTGAACCCTAAAAACTTGTCATGTTATAAGTCAACTCATGTCACTTGATTGAGGTAAAACTTAATTTGGGTTAAAGTTAACTATAGCGTAGAGGGTAATAGTTATTTCATAATTACAACCCGCTTTTATTAGTTCAGGACAAAATCAACAATCCTTCATTACGGGTTTTATTTCAACTTGTTCGTTAATTAACGTCAGAAGCGCTATTAAAATACATTTTATATATTACTAGTGGAACCGGCGCAACTTCGTTTGCGTGTATTTATTTATGCACAGTAGCGCCATCTATATATTAGAGTTTTGATGAAATCCTACGGGAATCGCGTACTTTTCGGGATAAAGAGAGTACCCTATATATTAATCCAAGTTACAGCTACCTACATACCAAATATCATAAATCTTGACCCATCTATTTGAGCGTGAAGAAGTAACAAACATACACATAACTTTCGCCTAACTAAAATATTAGTAAGATTACTGTTAAGTGTGAATACAAGGTGTGTCCGTGACATTGCTCGCGTGTATTTCTTGTGTTAGCTTAGACCGTATTCAGAAAGAAAGTTGGGAGCCTACCAGCAGCGCTTATAGGAGCCGATCCGCGCAGGTAACCAGTAGGCGCAGGCAGTCTCTATGAACCAGCCCCGATAAGCGCCGACAAGTTTCGACAATCTTCGACACGCGCTTGTCAGCGCTGGCTCCGCCATACATATTTTCTATAGTCTCTGCTTCATTCTGCTTGCTTTCTGTAGCAGTTACCTGCGCGGATCGGCGCGCCTATAGCCGCTGGTAGGCTTCCAGCTTTCTTTCTGCATACGGCCTTAAGGGTGCTAAGTTTAGCCTGCTTGTGTTAGGGATACCAAACAACGGATGTTATTATTGCAAATATTGTAGTTATACATACATTTAAAAAATCCAGACTCGAGACAAACACTAATACATCACATATATTTGCACCGTGCGGGACGAACGAAACTCTTCACTCTCTGGTACCGAAGGTAGGGTCATTGGCCATTACTAACTGAGCCACCGCATCGGGCTGTCATATAATTAATTAATATATTTCGTAAAAGTTAGGTTTTATTTACAACTTTCAATTTACATGAGTGATGGATGTTTTAAAATAAAATCATTTTAATCTCGCAAATTTTAGGCTAGGACTACACTTCAATTTTGCGGAGGTATTTTTATACGAGTCCGGACTTTCGGCAAACAAAATAAGTCCCCGATCCCTAGAACATAACAATTATAACCAAGTTTCAAAACTCACAAATAAGATTAAATTTAAAAAAAATCTGTAATGTCATCGAATTCAATAAAGAATAATAAAAAAATTGTACAAACTCGTATTTGGGAGAGTATAACTTACACCACACTTGTCAGAGTTTCCGCAAACATATGGGTATTGCGTGTTGTGTTGTCGGTTGTCGCAAATTATTCACAGCGGAAATTCTTTGAAATGTAGCCTTTAGCCTTGCGCTAGTAGACACAGAACACGCAATAGTACCTAGATGAGCAAATCCAGTGATTTGTTATTTACTATATAAAATCTCATTGAGCAAATCTGTCAAATTGTTTTTGCATCCATACAATTTTCGCGTTTATAAAATAACTAGCGAAACCCGCGCAACTTCGTTTGCGTGTATTCCGCTTTCCCATGGGAATTTTGGTATGTATTATACTTATAAACCTTCCCCTTGAATCACTCTATCTATTAAAATAAAACCACATCAAAATCCTTTGCTTAGTTTTAAAGACGGCGCTGTCCCACTGCTGCGCACGAAGAGGCTACGCTCGTGTGTTAAGCTTTGCTTTGCAAGAGGATGTACGTGATTGTGTCCACTGCAACCCACGGACACGTTAACCATCAAGTGACGTCATTGATACACGCGTGGCTTGCTCAACATAGCTCAACGCTGTCAACGCCATGCACGCAGTGAATGCAGTACACAGCTTGTTCCACAAAGCGTGCACATCGGTTGTACTGCAGTGGAAACGTAGACCCACGTATTCATCCACGCAGCTGTAATGTGCCACGTGGCCCATGTGTTCGTGCGCAGCAGAGGGACAGCGCCTTAAGCATACATAGGGAAGAGACACACAGACGCACAGGCAGACAGCAAAAGCGACTTATTTTATACTATTTAAAGAAGCCACGGTACACGGTTTAAAACATTGGTTTGAAACAGTGTAGACAAGAAGTTTCATACTAATTACTAACATCTTCAAACGCCCTTGGTAGCACGGCATACGTTTGATGGAGTGTCTATACATTCAGAAAACATCTGTAGTTCGGTAAAACCGTGCAGACGGCAACGCACAACTCGCTGTGACCTTTGTTTCAAACTGCTGACATTACAAATAGCTGCGGGTCTAAAAAGGCCACATTGAGCATTTCCTCTGAAATGAATTCATTTCTCGAATTCAAAGCAGATTCTTAGCAATTCCTCTAATTTTTTTCGTAAAATGGTCGTGTTTTTGTGACGTACGTTTGACGTTTGTGAAGTTTGAAGAAAAAGTTGGAGTAAATTTCAACCTTATTTCAAGAGCTAGTGGAACTACGTAAATTAATAATACCTAATCATTGGAAAAATATGAATTGCAAATGAATCATATTGCGATTGTGAATGGTAGATAAAGTTATTTGAAATTGAAAAGCGATTTGAAAGTGATTTCAATTAGGAATCTATTTATGATTCATCTAAAGTGGCTGTGGCAATCCGAACTCTTTTTAAAAACCTTTTTTGTAAATAGTTATGTTTCCTTTTTCTCTATGGTTTTTATATTCTATTTTACTGTCACTTCACTTCACTTTTTCACCTTCTCGCCAACAATTCATATTTTCTTTATTATAAGTTCTTCATTCCTTCCTCTTTTCCTAATCTTTCCATCCTTAATAGTGGCCTTTTTAGGTCTCCAGGGGCCCGATTCTACTAACACAAATGCACCAATAGACTCTCAATAGTGTCTCAATCGTGTCTCAAAAGAATGCCGATTGTGTATCAGTGGAATAGTTTTTGACATTTGGACTTAAACAATAAGTTATTGTTTTACCATTGAGAGTCCATTGGTGCATTTGTGTTAGTAGAATCGGGCCCCTGGTATATCGCATTGCATCTCATGCTGTCTCTTATTTTCTTTTTTTTATGTTTGACAGTGACAGTTTAATTAACTTTAAAAATGCGTCTAAGAAACTGGATGATAACATAATATATTTGTTGTTATCTAAATATTAGTACAATATTGATTGGATTGTGTATCTATTCGGTCCAAAGCTCACATTGACAATTATTAACAACGGAGTGTAACTTCAACCTAACAATCTAATTATTCAAATTGTATTCGCACCACCTCGTACCACGCAACATTGTTTAATTTATTGATCGCACAAGTGCGTAGTACGGGAAATGGTAGTGGAAACGTAAAAAATACTATAATTTTGTGGCAGTGAAATGTAGATTTATACTTAATTAAAAAGATAATAAAACAGTAAACGAAATTATTTAACAAGTAGGCGCTATTTATATAGTTAACTTACTTTTTACTTTTGTATAAAAAAAGTAACTCTACTATAAGATACTGCAAAATTACTAGTTTGAAAAAAAAACACTAACATCAATTAGTAGCCAAAATAGTGAACCTACAAGGAAAACTATCACAGTTAAGTAGGCTCTACTAGATACCGAATTATAACCGACGTACCTTAAAGTTTTTTCTTTGAATATTAAAACGTACAAATGTCATGGAAATTGCGTAACAAATACGGAACCCTACACTGTGCGTGGCCCAATACGCACTCCAAAATAATAAAATAAAATCATTTACCTTTACATAACCCATTGGGCATGCAAATACAGTTACAATGTTTTCACAGTTGCATTAAAATCATTACGTAAGGCAAACATCACAAAAAACCATGTTAATAAATACATTAGTCGCAGAATAATAAATTTTAATTAATACATTTTTACACGATATGATTTGAATTCTTCTTATTCTAAAATGGTCTATTTAAAACTTTGTTTGTAAAGGATCTTATATTGTGTGTTTTAGGCACTTAGAGGTTTTACATAAGTGGTAAAACAGGCCTGCCGTCATAGAATAAGTAATAACCCGAGGTAGAATGGCCACTCTTTGCCGCGCACCGAATCGCGTTAACTTACCCCAGGCGGGTATCCCGAGGCGAGGCGGGTGCAGTCGCAAAGGTGTGCGTTTAGTGAACGAATGTGTATACGTGTGCGCATGTACAGACGACATTGGCCTATGTAGTAGAAATAGGTGATCATTTCGTGCGCGTGCCGTGCACGTTTGCCGTCAAACAATTTTTGAACAATAAGCTCGTGAAGCTTGGAAGTTCCATTGAAAATATATTTCCGATTTTCATTAGCGAGCAAAAAGTTTTAATTAAGTAGGTCAATCCACTTTCAACTTTAATATTGAAAGGATTATATAACTTTATGTTGAGAATAGTTCAGAAAACCAATGAAAGGGATTTGATGGAAAGTTCTTCAATGGATGCTGGTATCAATTTATGTGTCCGCCATTTTGTTTTTGTTAAAATTTTCTCGCAGACAGCGCGTAATAAAATAATAAAACAGTTAAAATTCAGACCTAATCATGCACCATCTCGCTCCTTTCATCCCACATAATATTATAAAGGCGAAAGTTTGTAATATGTTTGTAACTTCTTCACGCTTAAATGGCTGGGCCAATTTACATGATACCTTGGATTAACACATAGGGTACTTTTTATTCAGAAAAGTACGCGATTCCCGTAGGATTTGATCAAAAGTCTGATATAAATTTCTATAAAATAGTCCTAAAGGTATACAGTTCATCCCCCTCCTGGACTCCATCCCCGAACCACAGAACATAAGATGTAACTCCGCAATGTAAAAAAACGCGACGAAAACTTTAAACAATTTTGATATTTATTTTTCATATCTAAAACTAGTCTTTATGTCGTTGGTTTCAGAGTCGATGGCAGCGAAGCAGGAGTCGGGAAAGATGTCCAGCCGGTACCATGTTCTCGTTGGCTCCAGGCCATGACAGCAGTGGTAATGAATACGCGGCAGACCAGAGTTCAGAACATAGCACACCAGCCAACTCACCTAGACATAAGGGAAGAAGAGGTGAGTGTTTAACAAAATTTTATTGATTGATTTAGGAATTTAGTAATCACGAAAATCTATATAACTTAAATATTTACACTGATGGATGGCCAATAATTTTTAAATATATCATACAGCAAGTTACAAGCAGACAATTAGGGGCCAGAATATTGAGACACAATACAAAAAGATACAACTTCTGTGAATGTGTATGTGTACATAGATATTGTGCGTGTGAAGTGAAGGGTAAGGCTGAGTTCATGTAAATGTTCAGGAAGCATTTTTATGTATATTTTTATCATTATTTTTGGTTAAGTCAGGAACATGCATTGCTGCATGTCTCGCCGTTTGGTTTAGCGATGGGGCTCTGTCGGGCTCTCCGCCTAGTGATAATAAAAAAGTGAGGACATACCGACTAAAAACCTGATTCTCTACCACCCACCGCGTGTGGCAGGGATGCGGGAACTTCTACAGCACTCAGATTTATAACCCGGATTAACAGATAAGATACATTATCCCAGAGACTACTGTGGCTCCCATGGGATAAGCATTAATGCTCAAAACTTTGTGTGAAACTTTTATTGCGTCTTTCCATTTCGTGAACACGTACCAAGGCCAACTAGTCAGCTAAGTGTTTTTAAGACACCTGCTGAAGTCACCTCAAAAAAACATTCATTTATTTCGTGTTCCTGAAATTGACGTAAACAGGTCTGGCTTCATTAAAAAATAATAAAAAAAAATGCAAGTAAATACTTTTTTATCCTACTAGCACTTGAGACGTAAGTAATGTTGACAAGAAGTGCCGCAAGAAACTCAACGTTTAACCTTTTTCTAAAAGGCATTTTATCATAAGGGTTTTAAAAAAAAGTAGGTACTTAGCTACATTGAAAAAATATTTTGAGACTTAATAAATTCTGTTTTATAAATAGATCTTACCAATTCATGAGTTTGCCAAGAGATGGCGCTGATAAATTTTTAAATCGCGCTATTGTTTGATTTCTCACATATTTACCGCGAAGCAACGCAAAATCAAAATCAAGGCAAAATCTTGTTTAGTGTAATCTACTTCGTATCCCTTTTGAGTGTAATATTCGCAGTGACAATCGAGCCCCTCTAAGTAAATAACTCTATGAATTTATACATTTTAATATCTTCCACTTGAAAGTTCATGCTTGCTAATTAAATCTTCAGAGTTCCAAGTTACACAGCTAAAACTTAACTGGAATGTTAAAATGAACGGGCAAGCCATTAAACCACGCTGTAACTGTTTGTTTGGTGTACACAAAGATAAAATACATCCTTGTAATAATAAATATGTGTTTATTCTGTGGAACCTCCTCTTCGGCATTTACTCTGCCATTTTCCGAAGTGCATTTTAGTTTTAATTCCCCATTTAGTGTCAATTTCAAGCGCAAGTCGTTGTTCTATGTTCGAACCTCTGCTAAACATCCTGTATAGTAAATAATATGTACACCCATAATTATAAAACAATTTTGTTAAATATGTATATACCTACAAGCTCTTCCCCGCGGCTTCGTTCGCGTTAATTTTATGACAGATCTCGTTTGACAACAAAACAACCCATAGCGCGAGTTGTGGCGCCATCTGTTGGTCGATAGCATCCCATACAGCGCCCTCTATAGTAGAAAAAATATTTTCCCACTGGAATGACATACTTTCACGCGATAAAAAGGAGCCTATGTTGGGCACTGTACCCCTGACATATACAAATTTTCATAATGATCGGTTGATTAGTCAAGCAGTGAAGGAATAACAAACAAACAAACAAACTCACTTTCTCATTTATAATATTAGTATCATAGTAAGTATGTAAATATAGTGGAAATAATACTTATTATAATTAAAACTAGGTTCTGCCCGTGGCTTCGCCCGCGTGGCCTACCTACTATAAATTGGCATATTTTTTCTTCAGTAACAAATTCCGGTCCGATCCGATCTGTTCCGGTCCGGTCGGTCCGGTCCTTATAAGACCTACATACCAAATTTGGAATCACTAGACCCAGCGGTGTGGGCGATGCGTTGATATACCCTTGCAACTTCGTTTGCGTATATCTCGCTTTCCCGTGGGAATTTTGAAAAATCCTTATCGGTACGTAGACGTCGTAAGTAATCTATATTAAAAAATTGGAATCTCTAGACCCAGCGGTTTGGGGTGTGCGTTGTTATATAGTTAAGTCAGTCAGTCAAACAGTCAGTCAGGACTTTGAATTTTATATATATATTTAAAATAGATAACATAGTATGGATAGTGTAACAATAAGGTGGCCCACCGATTGCAGTTACACTATCTTATTCAAGGTTCATATTAGAATAATTAGATTTAGCTGTAAATGTGCAATAAAAAAGATATAAAAGCCATAAATTCATTAAAATTACTTGGCATTAACTACTGTTAGGTATTATAATATCTGTGGCATTAACTTTATAGCGTTTCAGAAGCTTTAAGAAAAAAATATCTAATTCACTGCATAGTTTCGAAGTTTGATGGCGAGAAACATTTTTGTGTCCCTTCTACAGACAGAAGTTATTTTCTCAACGATCTAACAAAATGACTTTTGGAATTATGCCATTACATTCCATAAACGTTTTAACAAAATTATATCGGCGTAGAGATAATGGTTGTATTAAAGGATCGATCGATACATTTTACGAACAATGTCATTCTAAGAGATAAAGTCTTATGACTATCTTAAGATAAAATATTATATACTTACAGCCAGTTTCTGTGAATAATAAAAGAGATAGCTTAAGATTGAAAGTGTATGATTATGTATGTAGGTATATGATATGAATAAGACTACTCTTTGACTATAGAAAGTGCTTTTTAATCTTTAAGCAGTATAATCCAAGAATGACCTATAACGCGAAGAACTAAAGTTTCGTTTGAACTGTTAAATACGGAGAACGTACTAATCATTGTGTGGAAACTTCGAAGCGTTTAAACGCCCTATTAAAAATACATACTTTAATGGATAAGTATGTATCAATACTAAGGCCGCATTCAGACTTACAAAAATTCGCGGAAGAAGTCGCTGTAGTTGCATGAATTTATTGCAAGACATCACTAGGTACTTTTTATTAAGTTTAAATAAATTATTATTAATTTGTGTATTTGTTTGTATGTTTTATTATTTTTTGTTTGTGTGCTTAATTTTATTACTTTATATCATTTTTACCGTCTGTGTGAAAATTAATGAATTATGTATGTGGGTGATTATCCCAGGACAAAAAATTGCGTGGCATCAATGAAATCGGTACTAAAAAACATAGTTATGATGTTCTAACCTTTTTTTCTGGTTAGGTGAAATGGAAATCTATGTGTAGCACAAAATATTTTGTTTTTAGGATTAATAGGAACTCCAAAAAAATTTATTAAACCTCGAAAATTTTCATCGCCGTGTTTGTCCACACGTCACCTTGGTGTATTATTTCATTGATAAAAATCTATTGGTTATATTTATATAAAAAACCTAGTTATTATTTGAAACGTGAATAGTTAAAGTATTGTTATGGAATACATTTATTCAAATATTTAAACAATACAACGAATGATTAATAAAAAATTCATTTGTCCCAGAACTACCTTTAATCGCCGTGGCCTAAACATTTTTGAAAATTTGGTCTATCTAACGACTTGCGGTCCCATCCCCCAGTGCACCAAACGTTGCATATTAGGGCCGCCTAAGTGCACCACGTGCTGCGTTTTCGCGCCGTAAATGTAAGTATTCCATTTTATGAACTGTGGACATTTTTTCTTTCATTGCCGTGGATAGGTATAACTTCTATTTGAATAAGTTTGTCCTCTAAATTAGGCATTCGATAGAACGCCATTTATTTTATCTTTATTTGTACAGTGTATCAGAGTGTCAAACGGAACGCGCCCGCGTCAGTTTAACTTTCCCGGAAATTAAACTAAAATTTCGCGATTTTTTTATTAATAACATCTTGTTTTGTGTTAATTGGACTCCTAGAGTGTTAATCCTTTGGACCTACTATTATTTTACTTTAAATGTAGTGTTATTGAAGTGAAATCAGTGCACAAAATACCTAACCGAAACCTAACCTCAAAATTAAATAAATTCTTTTTCATACTGTGTAAAAAACAAAATTAAAGTTTTTTCATAACTATGTTTGGCAAAAATAAGTTTGAATACGGTTAATTATAATAATAAAATAAAAAACAATGACTAAAAACGGCACGAATGAGCAACAAAGTCATGAAGTGCCTAAACCAGTGAATGTAAACAAACCACTTGTTCAACAAGTATTTCACAAAGGGCTGTTCAATGCAGCCTCTCGACATAGAAGTCAATCAACTGGAGATATACAAATGACCACAGCGCAAGAAATAATAATCATTTCTGATAATATACCCTCGAGTAACCAAACAAACATGGCACATAATAAAGAAAAAGATACAGATGAGTCCACTAATCAGCCTCTTAGCAGCGAAATGCCAAACAAGCCGAACCAGGTCTCTTGGCAAAGAGTTCCAGGTGCAAACCAAAAAAGAAACCGCTCCCCAGAACAAATTAAAACTACCCACAAATTTCAAAAAAGGAATGAGGAAAGACAAAAATTATTCTATAAGAACCGTGCCACAGAGGTAGGTGCAGAAACAATAGAAACCAGTAATAGCTTCTCACTACTCAGCGAAGAAGAACAGGAAAGTGATCAGATTAACTCAACATTTGTATCAAAGCCCAAAAAAATATCAAAACCACCCCCAATTATTTTATATGGTATTGAGGATGTCAAAAAACTGACCGACTGCATTCAGGAGGCAATAAAAAAAGAGGAATACTCATATAAAATAATATCCAGAGACCAGCTAAGCATCTCCTCAAAATCTGTAGAAAGTTATAAAATCCTCATAGAACACATAAGGTCTAAAGGTTTGATAGGATATACATTCACTAGAAAAGATGAACGATGTCAAAAAATTGTAATAAAAAACCTGCATCATACAACTCCTAAAGAAGCAATTGTGGAAGCAATTGAAGCAACTGGAAATAAGGTAAGAGGAGAGATTGTCAAAGCCCGCAAGAAAGGTACAAAGGAACCATACAATGTATTCTTTGTAAACATAGAACCAAGCGATAGTCTATCTCGGATTAAAACAATAGAATACATATACCACCAAAAAGTCAAAATAGAAGATCCCAGAAGAAGCAACACTGTTGCTCAATGCACACGCTGTCAGCAATATGGCCATACTAAGAATTATTGCATGAGACCTTTTAGATGTGTCAAATGTGGGGGTTCTCATAACACGACAACCTGCACAAAAGACAAGAACACCCCGGCTACATGTGCACTCTGCCAGGGGAGTCACCCTGCAAACTATAAAGGCTGCTTAGTATACCGTGAAATCTATGCTAGAAAACTGAATACAAAACAAAGGCCTGAACCTAGAAAACTTGAGCAAACAAAAACTCCTAAAACGGATGCAGATAAATGGATCCCTTCAGTAAAAGAACCACAACAGCAAACTCCCAACATCAACACAGAAAAGAAAAATTATAGCGAAGCATTGAAAAGACAAAGGAAAGACCAGTTGCAAGAAAAACCTAGTAATAGCGAGAACTCAGAATTCTATACAGCCAAACCAGCACAAGCTGCCAACCAAACCTATAGGGAATATGAACACATCCTACTAGATATAGTCAGCAAGCAAGCACAAAAAATTGATATATTAATACAACAGATGGGAACATTAATGAATCTCATAACCACACTGATTAGCAAGAAATGATGACATCCATGAGAATAGGAACATGGAATGCAAACGGGATAACACCTATCAAGAATGAATTAAAAGTTATGCTGGAAGTTAATAAAATCGACATCATGCTTATCTCAGAGACCCATCTAAACAACAGGAAAACATTCAAACTTGAGGGATATAATATGTATCACACCAACCATCCAGATGGCACCTGTCATGGTGGAACAGCTGTGCTGGTGAAGAATAATATAAAACACTACGCACATAGTCAGGTCAGAGAGGACTACTTGCAAGCAACTACTATCACCATTGAAGATCGAGACAGGCCTCTTAATGTTAGTGCCATTTATTGCCCACCACGATATGCTATTAAAGAAGATATGTTCAAAAAATATTTTAAAGAATTGGGAAACACATACATCTGCGGAGGAGACTGGAACAGTAAACACACGCACTGGGGATCTCGACTAACATCAACAAGAGGAAGAGAACTGAAGAAATGCATAGATAACCTAAGTTTGATTACCCTCTCAACTGGTTCACCTACCTATTGGCCTACAGATCCCAACAAGCAACCTGATCTACTCGACTTTTTTATTGTTAAGGGGCTCTCAGATGCTTACCTTGATATAGAAAGTTGCTTAGATACAACTTCTGATCACACACCAATTATAGGCACTATCAGCAGATCCATAATCCACAAGGAACCACAATTAACCATATATAACCGTAAAACTGACTGGATAGCCTTTGCTGAATATGTTGAACAAAAAATTGAATTAAACATAAAACTTAAAACAGAAACCGACATAGATAAAGCAACTTTTTATATAACTAACTTGATACAGGAAGCAGGCTGGCGTAGCACCCCATACATAACACCAACTAATAAGGCCACAAATACCTCTTTGACGATACGCGAAAAACTTGCTGAAAAAAGAAGGCTGAGAAGAGTCTGGCAACTGAGTAGGCATTCAGAAGATAAAAGACGGTACAACAAAGCAGCGAGAGAACTAAAAGAAATGATAAATGAGAATGAAAACTATACTTTCCAACAGAAGCTGTCTTCTCTATCTGCCAAGAGATGCGATAATTATTCATTGTGGAAACTTACAAAGCAGTTTAAGCGACCGCAACAGGCCAATCCACCATTGAGATCGCAGACGGATACTTGGATTAAAAGACCCAAGGAAAAAGCCGAACTCTTTGCTCGGCACCTCAACGAGGTGTTTCAGCCTAATATATCGACAATGAGTGACTTTGATAATGAAGTAAACGCCTTCCTGAAAAGTGACCAACAACTGTCGCCCCCAATAAAGCCTGTAACACCGAGGGAGGTGCAAAGTTTGATTAGATCATCAAGCAATAGAAAAGCTCCTGGTTTCGACCTAATTACTAGTGAGGTCCTGAAGCATCTACCTAGGAAACCCATCGTTTTTTTGACCATGCTATTTAACGCTATAATGAGAGTACACTATTATCCTAGATTATGGAGAACCTCCCAGATATGTATGATACCCAAACCTGGAAAGGCACCCACAGAACCAAGCTCATATAGGCCGGTCAGCCTTCTTCCCACAATGTCCAAACTATTTGAGAAAATATTCTTGAGAAGGCTTAAGCCAATTATAGAAGAAAATACTATAATACCGAACCACCAATTTGGATTCCGGGAAAAGCATTCCACAGTGGAACAAGTTCATCGTGTAGTGAATAAGATAAGACAATCTCTGGAAAAGAAAGAGTACTGTGCTGCAGTGTTCCTGGACATTCAACAAGCCTTCGACAGAGTCTGGCATGAAGGATTACTATTCAAGCTCAAAACTTTACTACCAAACTCATACTACATGATACTGAAATCATACTTGATGGGCAGAACATTTCAAGTCAAATTTGATGACGAAGTCTCTAACGTATACAACATTGGGGCATCCGTACCTCAGGGCTCTGTGCTTGGCCCTGTTCTTTATTCAATACACACATCTGATTTACCTTGTAGTGATGATATAGTGACTGCAACATATGCAGACGACACTGCCTGCTTAGCAAGTCACAAAGATCCAACTATAGCGGCTGGTATGTTGCAAACATACTTGTACAAGGTAGATGAATGGCTTGAGAAATGGAGAATTAAACCAAGTGTTTCCAAATGCGTACAAATCACATTCACACTTCGTAGAGGAGATTGTCCGGCAGTGACGTTACGGGGTGAACAACTAGCACAGGAAACATGTGTGAAATATTTGGGACTCCATCTGGATCGAAGACTAACATGGACAAACCATATAAAGGCAAAAAGAAGGGAAGCTGATCTCAACTACAAGCATTTGTATTGGCTAACGGGGCGGAAGTCACCATTGACACTTTCCAATAAGCTGTTGGTGTATAAATGTATTATAAAACCCATATGGACATATGGAATCCAACTCTGGGGATCTGCCAGTAACTCAAACCTTGAAATCCTGCAAAGATTCCAGAACAATGTCTTGAGAGCAATGACAAATGCACCGTGGTTTGCAAGAAATGTGGAGATACATGAATATCTAAATATGCCAACAGTCAAAGATGAGATAAATAAATACTGCGTAAAATACAAAGAAAGACTCCAGAAGCACACAAATCAACTCGCCAGGGACCTAGTTAATCCTAACAATGACACCACTAGGCTGAAACGATGGCAAATATTGCAACTGGATCAGAGGCACTGATATGACGGTGGACTCTTTTAATGAGTGGGGAGAGTATCTGCTGAGATACCCCTCGAAAAAATACATCAACACATATAATCTGATTATGGCTAAGTAGCCGATGGCAGATAATAAAATAAAATAAAAAATAAAAAAAAAATAAAAAAAAAAATTGTACAGTGTTCATTACTTCGAATAATTAGTAAATTTTTGTTATTTTATATTTTTTGCCTTGATTTTCATCGCCGTGCTTTCATTTCCGTGGTTTCCGTGGCCAAAAATTGCTATGGCGATGAAAAAAAAACCACGGCAATGAAAAAAATTTCATCGCCATGCCTTGTAAAATAATTTAGTGTCATTGCCGTGGGCAAGTGTTTCATTTCCGTGACTTATGTTTTCATCGCCATGGTATGATTAGGCAAAGAAAATTATGTTTTGATTCTAATAACATTTTGTTTAATTTTACTCCTTTTGCAGATTTTTAATCTACATTTTTATTATATTTAATGGTTTGAAAGCAGATAGATAACAAATAGTTACCTACTTAGTTTCGCATAATTTATGATGATATCATGTCATTCATATATGTCTGACAGCGGATGTAGTTAGTGGCCGATGCTAAAAAACAGAATATTAGGAGGATAGTAAACATTGAGAATCGAATGAATGAGGTCCTGCATTATTTTAATGACAAGCAAGAAGTTGTCTTGGTGAGGTCTTGATAAAGTAAAGATAGGTAAATAAAGAGGTCTTGGTGGTAAAAGTAAATAGAATAAGTAAATAAAGACTGGACTGTAGGTAGACTCGCAACACTTCTTAGAGACCTCAATACTACAGTCTTTCTTTCGTAATTCTACTCCGATTCTTCCTTTGTCTGGGAGTAAGATTTGGATAGATATTACCAAATCTTACTCCCAAACATAAACTTTGAATGGAACCAAGCCATTGTTTGTGGTATGGGAGGAATTTGTAGGATCCGTTGGAGAAACACAGTCTGGGTATACCTTTCCCTCTCGGGACAGGCGTGTATCTATTGTATATAAGTATAATACTCAGGTAAGTACCTATATAAAATAGGTATTATGTTTTTGGATTTTTTCATTTCCGTGGATTGATTCTTTCATTCCCGTGGCACAGTTGTTTCATTGCCGTGCCTGCACGTTTCATTGCCGTGCACGCATGTTTCATCGCCGTGGTACGAATTTTTTAACGTTGTATATCTCGTTAGTTTTTTACGTTATCTGCTAGATATTAAGTAAGAATACATACATTATCAAAAACTTTAATAAACGCGAATAAAAAAATAAAAAAACGTAAACATAAAAAAAAACCACGGAATGAAGATTTTAAAGGACCTGTTGAAATTCACCCATGTACATGCAAATACTGACGGGTATCTAAACACTGGCTAGGATCGTCGTTGCTTAACATAGAGAAAAGTTTGTAACAAAAGTTTCTTAGTTATCTTGTTAATGAAATGGTTTATGGGAAGTTATTAATTGTATTTGTTATTTAATTAAAATTGACTGAGTCCATCAAAAGTTAGGACCAAGTTAAACCAAGTTAATTTTCTCCGATCTGTGTCGACTCAGTCCGGATGTCAGTTAAATTTTAACAAGAAAATTAACTAAAATATTGGGCACCTTGCCACAGGGACCATGTCTTTTTATGCTTAATTTTAGTTTTTAATGTTAGTTTAGTTTTTATTTAGTTTTTAATTTTTATTGTTAGTTTAGTTTTAATTTATTTTATTTTATTTCATGTTATTTAGTTATGTATTTTACCAATATTGTTATGTTTACTTTTATTTATCGTAATTGTAACTTATGTCATTACCATTTTAAAAGAGCAAGTGCTAAGTTTCTTGCCGGTTCTTCTTAGCACAAATCTGCCGTCTGAACTGGTGGTAGGGAATAAAAAGTGACGATTCGAAAGTGCTTGTAATATGCCTATTTGAAAAAAATATTTTTGATTTGATTTGATTTATTTTTATTTTTATTTTATTTATTTAGCAAACACAACAGTTAACAATCGAATACAGTATCTTAACATAATGTATGCATCTTAATATAATAAACTTACAAGTCTAGATCGCTAACCTAAAACATGAATGCACTGCATGTATATCTACTTTTATATAATTATTACAAGCACTACCAATAATCTAGGCGTAAAACAAAATCGTGGTATCATTTAATAAACGAAAACTGGAAAACTTAAAAATAAATTTGCTAACCCACTTGACGGTTAGAACTCATTGGAGAACACTTTTGACTTGTCTTTTAAATTTAATGTGTTTAGATTCAAAAAGATCTAAACTGTTAATGCCATCCGACTTCAAGATTTCATTACAAGACCTACACATTCTTACAATTGGGTTAAAGTAAGAGGTGTTATTAATATAAACATTTAAACAAAAAGGTACAGGGCGACGTGGATTAATACGGATATTAAAATTTAGTGAGAATAGCAAGCGAGGAGAATCAATAATCGAATGTACAATTTTGTGTAGAATTAATAAATCTTGTTGCTTTCTACGTGTATCAAGCCTGGCAACACTAAACCTCTCCAATCTCTCCTCATACGAAGGCATTGACCTCCCATGTCCAGATCTATAACATAAAAGTCTCAAAGCTCTTTTCTGCACTCTTTCAATATTTTCAGAGTGCACTTCATAATACGGAGACCATACCACAGATCCATATTCCAAGGTAGTTCGCACGAGACTATTGAATAAGCAGATAAAGCTTGTTGCCTTTTTAAAATCTACAGTTGATCTATAAACGAAGCCAAGCGTCTGATTTGCTTTATTGACAATACACTGGTAGTGATCACGAAACGTTAGTTTTTCATCAAACATGACCCCCAGGTCTTTAACTACTGATTTACGTTCCAGAGTGCAATCTCCTATCTTATATTGGAAGTAAAACCGGTTACGCTTATTAGTAAACGCAATGCAGAAACATTTATCTATGTTAAGGGACATATTATTAAAACTACACCAATCATAAACTACGTTTAAGTCATTTTGGAGTGCCAAACAATCATCCACAGTTTCGATTCGATTAAACACTTTGAGATCATCAGCATAAAGCAGACATCGACATGACAGTTTTTCTGCCAGGTCGTTTATAAAAATGAGGAAGAATAATGGACCCAAATGCGAGCCCATGCGAGCCAAATGCGAGCGAATTTGAATAAATGATTCGAAGTTAACTAAAATATTAAATTATTTTGATATTTTAGTTCTAGGACATACAAAGTTTTTTGAAACGTGTTTGATAAACTTTAGTTATGAAGACAGTTTTTGTTTTTATCGAAATCTTTAAGTATTTTTCGCAATTTCTTATAATTTTGCATCTAACTATCGACGCTACGCGCACTTGAATAAAACATATTTACTTATTAGTTCGTAACAAATTACTTACCAATTACCATTAGATAACCAGTATGCTCGTTTGCGGAATTCTTCTTTATGTAAAATCCATATAAAACCGTTTTTTAGCATAGATTAATTTCTCTTTTAAATACCAACAAAAAGGTTCAACCTTTTTATCCTTTACGAATATAAATCAATATTTTATTTTTACTTGAGGCTTTTAATATACTTGCCATATTAAAAAAATTTGGTCGTTTTAAGAACATGATCCAAATGTTTTAAATTAGGAATTAATAATAAAAATTAATGATAATTTGACAATATAAATTCTTAAATCTGATCTGGAAATGTTATCAATAATTTTTTCGTTAATATTTTTTTTAATATTTTATTTTATTTAACACGAAAGACCAACAAGACTGGCAACTTTCTATAATGCACATAGACTGTCAACTTTCTATCAAGTGGCCCATTTGCTTGTTTGCCTGTGGTATAAAAAAACCATAGTCCACATAAGTATAGGTAGAGTTTTACCTTTATTTATTAGGGCACGTCACGATTAGGCCCAGGAGACGTGGGCAAACATCCCCATTTATATGGCGGAAATTATTACAAATGACAAATACAACCCCCTAAGGCTTGTCTCAATAGACACCCTTGCAAGGGTTCATTCAGTTCCATAATTGTATCAACTTTGAAACATTTTGGAGGTATGCTGTGAAATTAATTTACGTACATATCCTACTTCCTACTATTATATAGGCGAAAGCTTGTGAGTATGTATGTTTGTTGCTCTTTCACGCAAAAAACGGATTAATGAAATTTGGTACACGGGTAGACTATAACCTGGAATAACACATAGGGTACTTTTTATCCCGAAATTCCCACGGCAACGGGAATAATAGGACTTCGCGCAAAAGAAGTTACGCGGGTTTCACTAGCTATATATATGACGGACGTGTGTGTCTAGTTTGTGTCGCGGAATCTAATTGTTTTTACGCCTCGATGGCGACTGTAATGGAGTCGTCCGGGTCGTTGAGGACGTGCCGCGGACGACGTTTGGACCTGCTGGTGCCAGCCGGAGCGGAATAATCCCCCTTTCACCAACGGATTGGGGTGATGATTGAGAGAGTCGAAGAATTTGACAGAGCATTGCTTTAGGTGGTGCGAGATAAGTCAATGTGGAGGTTTTTGTTCCTAACGAACCAAAGCCCACCGATGGCTTTGCGCAAAAACCTATTCTGAATGGTTTGCAGCCTGTGGATATGAGCGGGCGCGACGTGAGCGAAAACTGGACTTGCGTATGTCATTATCGGTCTGATGCACGTTGTGTAAACTCTCACCTTATTTCTAAGAGAGAGTTTACTGCGCCCATTAAGCAGATAATGTAAGCGGCCTAGCGCGACAATCTTTATGTGATGACGGAAGGTGAGTCCCCCTATCGAGTGTGACACCTAAGTAACGGACTTTCTTTTCCCAAGGGATCGGTCGTCCGAACATCTTGACTTTAGTGAAGGGATTTGGCGTGGTACCTCTGGAGAATAGGATAGCGGCGCTTTTATCTGGATTAACTTCTATGCACCATTTCCTAAACCAGTTGCCAAGGGAGTTGGCGGCGGCTTGGAGGGATTTAACTATGGCGGGTGTACTAGAAGCCGAACAATAGATGGCTGTATCATCTGCGCAAAGGGCAGTATGAGCCACAAATGGATTGGGTCTAAATTGAGGGAAGTCGCTTGTGTAGAGCGTGTATAGGAGGGGGGGGGGGGGGGGGGCACTAGTATCTTATATGGCGTACTTATATAGCTTCATTCGCTCGACTACCACCTGATTTCGAGCAGGGGGTATGCTGAAAATCAGCCCTGCTTAGACATGGCCTTGTCTATGCAGTACGTGCTGAGCACACTCCTTTTGCCATAGGCGCACACCTCATTAGTGTTAGTAATTTAGAATTTGTTATTTCAGATTTTTTTTGGCAAACAAGCATACGGCCCGCCTGATGGTTGTAACGTTATACGTACGTACATGTTTACTATAAATAAATTTAAATTTACAATAAATAACATTTTTTTAAACAAATCAGTAAAATAATTAAAACTAAAAATTAAAAAGGTTTATTAAAAAAAGATTTAACTAAAAAAAAAGATTACACTATATTTACAAATTTTAAAATTGTGCAAATTAAACATAAATACTAATTAACTAAATTGCGTCATACATGCGGTTTATATATTAAACTTAAATAAAATAATACTAATAAATAAAAGAATAAAAAACTTAATAGGTACTAATAAATAAAATGTAAGTGCGCGGATCCCTAAATGCATTTTTTGCAATCGGTTGCATGGCGTGATGTGCGGTGGCGTGGTGAAGCAGCCGTCCATTGTCCAGAGCGGATCGTCGTCGCCGCGTTGAACTTTACCACGGCTTACCAAAAATTTGACTGCGAGGCGAGAGGACGTTATCTCCTAATCTCCTCATTTTATTAAAGTCTTGTATAATAACATACTTTAGTCACGTCTTGACTATATGAAATACGAACCACATAATAATATAATAAAATTGTGTTGTGCCAATAATAAATCCTATACGTAATTTAGGATTAGATATTTCCCTAATTAGGGAACGAAGTTCGGGAAAGAAGTCCGGGATAAAGAAGTCCGGGATAACAAAGTCCGTCCGGGATAACACGGGACGCGTCCAGCCCAACCATATTTGCTACCAGCCTCATACCGCTGTCCACTTCACCGCCAGGCCACCATCAACTTCGGCCGGCCCTCCTGCAGGGAAGTACGGAACCGCGGAAGTGAATAACCAGTCGGGATTCGAACTCACTACCCGAATACTGTTCTGTGGGTAAATAAATAAACATTTTGTGCACGCTGGGTCTTCATTTTTTTATTCCCACCCACGCGACATGGTAAGCTTCACCGTAGCCTATAGACGTTTAATACCGGGGTATCACTCACGCGTTGCCAACCCTTTTGTACGCATCTTGATTGTCTAAATCTTATAATGGCAATAAATGTTGAGTTTTTATTTATTTTATATGTTATTAGCTGATGTCTACTGTTTTACCCGCGAATCCTGTTATTCCTGGACTACTTTTCGGGATAAAAACTGTCCTACTATGTGTTAATTAATCCAGTTTGTAAACTATCCATAGACAAGAAAAGCTATCAAGCCGTTATTGCGTAAAAGAGTAACAAACATAACATAGTACATCACAAACTTTCACTATTATTAGTAAGGATTATTACATTGAAAAACATTGAATGGTGTAATTTGTCACGTTGCGTTATTCAATTCAATTTCTTTATTTCTGATATTATAACTGACTAGCTTTTCCCCGTGGCTTCGCTCGAGTTAATTTTATGATATATATCTCGTTTGACAACGAAACAACCCATAGCGCGACTTGCGGCGCCATCTATTGGCCGATAGCATCCCATACAGCGCCCTCTATAGTTGAAAAAATATTTTCCTATTGCAATGACATACTTTCAAGGAATAAAAAAACCTATGTTGGACTCTGTACCCCTGACAATATACAATATGTGGTTTTGTACAGTTGCAATATTTTTGGAGGCGTATCTACTGCTGATACTGAACACGAATATGTGAAAAAAACATTATTTAAAACTTACATTTAAATTCCAAGTTTTTGACAAAAATCCAAATTCGCCCGCATCGCACACCATACATTTTATGTTATGAAATCACCCCGTACGAGAGGGCGCCGACACCCGTCTCAGTATGCGGTGGTGAATGCAGCTTCAAAGAAACGCCGCAGAAAAATAAGGAAAATTTGTTAGTTAAGTTAACATTATACTTATAAACTTAAGTTGTTAGTACTTGAGAGAAAAAATCAAATTTGTACAGAGGCCTGGTGTGACACGCTTGATCGCTACTGTTATGTAATACCTGTCCTAATGTGTTACTGGAAATAAATGAAATTTGAATTTTAAATTTGAAAATGGCCACTGCTATGCCACTGCTGAAGCCCACTCAGATCTCATTTCATTGTAATATAGAATTTATTTCATCACACACAAAACGGTACAGTCAGCACGGTTAAAATCTTGTTAAAATACATGGAAATAACTTATTATAACAGTTCCGATTGTGCGATCTAGAGCCTAAACTAGGGTGACCCTGGTGGGATAAAAAACGTGAAATTTATGTGACGTGATTTTATAGATGGCCCTTCACGGAAGCTGGATTTCGATTTATCAAATCCAATGTAATGCGATGTAATATAAAATGTGAATCTACAGTATGCCGTAGCACCGTAGAGGTTCGTAGCACTCGTAGCACCATCTGTGCTCGTAGCGGGAAACTCTTATTCAAATAAGCGACATCTATGCAACAAGTTTAGAACTAAATAGTAAACACGTGGTGGCTTTTTGTTTTGATGTACGAAGTTTGAATAGATGTCATTTTGTACATTTTGATTTTCTAATATCACGCCATCTATGTTGTTGTGACAGTACTAAATACAAGAATGTTACGAGATGCCAGCGTTTATACTATAGACTAGGGTTTTAGGGTATACACGATCGTTATGTAAGTACTTACTTATATCTAGTATACATCTCATCTAAATCAACTCAATATACAAATATTTTATATAACTTACAGTCAAGGCCATAGGAATGTTTAATATTACATCGCAGTCAAAATAAGCGAAATATCTACTGATTTCGCATTCATTTCGTGATTTTTTGTTTGGGTATTAATTTCTCGATTACAAAATGCCTTTATAATCCCAGAAGGTTATCTATCAATACATATAAAATGCTTTCTGGAAAACTGACTATAGAATAGAATAGAAAAACATTTATTTGTGTAAACTTTAGTATTTTTGTTTGACTGACTGATTAATCAACACACAGCCTAACCGCCAACCGCTCATTTCATTGTAGACTTGAAACTTAGAAGGTGTGCTCTTTGTATGACGTAGGCATCCGAAAAGGAACCATTTGCCAAAATTCCCACTGGAAAGCATGATACACACAAAGTTGCACGGGTTTCGCTTGTTCTTCATAATAAACAAATAAGTATGGGTGATTCCTGAGAATGGGATTATTCGGTTGATTCCACTGGCTAGTTTTTATTTTCAAAATATAATGAAACCTGATACTACACATAAAAATAGGCTAAACCTGAAGTATAAATTTCGAATAGGCACTCATTTTGAACCTATAATTCCCAAGATATTAGACATTAAAAATATCATGACCAGGGGAATCAATTAATAGTTACAGGGGAATCAAAAATCATCAACTCTGTACTTTTTAAAGAAATTGTAAGTTTTTACATATCAAAAATTACAAAATTAAACATTAGAATATATAATCTCAGTATACATATCTAAATAAAATTAACAAATGTGAACATGTATTCTTCAATTTTCAGATATTATTATCTACTTTTGTAAACAATCGTCTGACATAGGTACATAAATATCTAATAATCTATTGGTGTCGTAATCACATTCGTATTCCTTGAGAGCACCCCATTTGTACAACATTATTGTCATATTCCTGCAATAAAAAAAGGAAAATTGCGAAATTTTAGAAATGTTTTACAAAAATAAAGTTTTAAAAAATGTTACTTAATCCAGCATAAGAACAACAAGGCGCCAGGCGAGGACGGAATCACAGCAGAGCTTCTGATAACGGGTGGTACACCGGCGCTTAAAGTACTGCAGAAGCTCTTTAATTCCGTGTTGGTCGAGGGCAAAACACTTGAGGCGTGGAACAGAAGCGTGGTGGTTCTGTTCTTTAAAAAGGGCGATAAAACCTTCTTTGCCTGGTCCTTTTCCCAATTTATTTGGGGTCGGCCCTCCGTACCATGCGTCTCCAGGCAGCTCGGTCCTGGGTCGTCTCTTTGCTGACTTGGATTTCCTTGAGGTTCTTATTTACTACGGATATCCATGTGATTCGGGGTCTTCCTCGTCCTCGGGGTTTGGTTTCTACATCCATACACTGCCGCAGATTGTACAGAAGACCGAAGAGTACAATCTGCTATTATGCTTAGCGTTTGTGGACTATGAGAAAGCCTTCGATTCGATCGAGACATGGGCCGTGTTACAGTCTCTCCAGCGATGCTGCATAGACTGCAGGTATATCGAACCTTTGACGTACTTATACAAAAACGCCCTCATGTCAGTCCGAGTACAGGAACAAAACACGAAGGCAATCTCATTACACAGAGGCGTGAGACTGGGAGATGTCATATCTCTGAAACTGTTCACGACCGCTCTAGAAGATGCCTTCAACTTTTGGACGAGAAAGGATGCGGCATCAACGTCAACGGCGAGTATATAGCTCACCTTCGATTTGCCGATGACATCGTGGTCGCTGGAGGACCTCAGCACCATGCTCGAAGGCCTCAATCGAGTTTCCCAACAGGTGGGTCTAAAAATGAGCATGGTCAAGACGAAAATCATGTCGAATGTCCATGTCGCACCCGCTCCGGTCTCAGTTTGGAGCTCGATCCTCGAAGTTGTTGACGAGTACGTATACCTTGGACAAACCATCCAATTAGGTAGGTCCATCTTCGAGAAAGAGGTCAATCGACGAATCCGACTTGGCTGGGCAGCTTTCGGGAAATTACGGCATATCTTCTCGTCCAAAATTTCTCAGTGCTTGAAACGAAGAACCTTCGAGCAATGTGTGTTGTCTATGGATCCGAAACGTGGTCGCTCACTATAAGCCTCATAAGAAGGCTATGGGTCACTCAGCGAGCCATGGAAAAAGCTATGCTCGGGGAGATCGAATCAGAAATGAGGAGATCCGTAGCAGAACCAAAATAACCGACATAGCCAAACACTGAAGTGACAGTGGGTAGATCACATAGCGCGCAGAACCGAAGACCGATGGGGCAAAAGGGTTCTGGAATGGCGACCACGTACCGGAAAGCGCAGCGTAGGACACTCGCCTACAAGGTGGTCAGACGACCTAAGGAAAGTCGCAGGAAGCCGCTGGATGCAGGCCGCTGCCAGCAGGTCGCACTGGAGACGTTTGGGGGAGGCCTAGTTGACTTCTTGTGGCTGAGATGATGATGATGAAATAATTTTTCAGTCAAAAACTATATCACATTTTGATTTCACTGACCTTAGAAACAGAGTAATCAATGTCAGGGAAATCAAAAAATGTAGCAAAATTATCGATTGTCGCTAAATGACTGTATCTAGTACAATGACCTTTACACCCTAGGTAGTCATTAGAGTGGCGATAGTGCATAATTTTTTTTAGTCGTTTAATAAAATTAATTGATGGTAAAATTGAGGTCAAAGTAATCAACGATGTACCAAACCAAACCCAGTGGAATCAGATACTTACCTTTATATTTCTGGAATGCAGCAAGCAGCCGCGCATCTCTTCCCTCGACACTCTAAACATGACTGACGGTTAACGCTCGGGGGGTACACATTGCTTCCAAATTGTGTCACTAAGGACGTACGCACATTTTATTGATGTACCAGTGGAATCACTGCTAAGGCCCGGACAACATTTAAAAAATTCATATAATTAAATGTACTAAAAATACGTGGTTCATCTATTTTATTTATTAATCCTTATCAATTTGGGATCTAATTTAAAATATTGAAATATCTATGAACTGAATGGAAAAAATGATATGGATGATATTGTGTACAAATTTGGAGTACGGACACGCCAGTGGAATCAATTTTTAACACTTCAGATTTTTTTTTTACTTACTTGGTTTTATATTTTTCTTAATTATCGTAGTGACCCAGTTAGATTACAGTTTAAATTTTAATAAAAAAAATACTTCATACGTTTATTTCAATTATACGTACACTTTTTACTTCCGGACAACGAAAATCCAGGTTCTCAAGAAACACCCGTATGATGTCATTATGATGTAATGGTCGATTTGGACAACTCATAGACTAATTGACCCCACACCTCTTTTAACTGGCTGAATCGAATTCAGATTTAAGGGCCTACGTCGTAAAATAATTGCGGCCGACTGAGCCCGCCCCGCCCGATATCAATCCCTGCTACGAGAGACAGAGATGGGACACCGTGAACCCGGCGAATTTTTAACACCATAAGGGCCAAACCACATTTAGGCTTATTTAAAATTCATTAATTGAGTTTTTTAATATTTGTTTTTACAATATCTAGAAATCATTAATGTCTTTCTTTATATGAAGTTTAAAATTTATATTATTTACCGTTTAGAAGTTACAAGAGTTCTGAAAAAAAAAACAGACGTTACTTCGGATTTTTTTTCTATCGAGGAAATGTGTCACAATCGTGTTTTGGCTCTTTCCAAAATTTCGATTATATGATGAATTAATACATATCCAAAAATCTAAGTCTAAATTTTAGTAGTTTATAAGATATTTGGTTTTTAAGGACCCTTCTTTTTTTCACATAGCCCCTTAAGTTAAAACATTTGTTATTTAGTTTTATTCAAAGAAGTTCTTTACGAATGCTCCTCGAAATTAGTGTCAACTGCGGATTAGTTGGTGTCAGGGTCTACTTAGTTACTGACTTAGCGTAACGACTGTCAGTTATCGACAATGTAAGGATAGCTCTATACTACTGATATTATTTAATGGCTACTTCGTCTACACTCTTAAGAAGTTAACCGAAAACGAGATTGTGGTTTTTCATCCTACTTCCTCTTCACTTTTTCTATGTCTTCTTACTTCGTGCATAACTTCATTTCACTTCGCTCAACTTCCCGAGAGAGCTGGCAGTAGAAATGAAACATTTTATTTAGATGATATAGGCCTTCACAGGAACGTTCTTTCGTCACAACTCACAATGTACACATTATTAATCTTTATTAAATCCTAATCCTAACTAATATTATAAATGAGAAAGTGAATTTGTTTGTTTGTTTGTTTGTTTGTTTGTTATTCCTTCACGGCTTAACTAATCATCCGATCATTCTGAAAATTTGTATATATATTGTCAGGGGTACAGAGCCCAACAAAGGGTCCTTTTTATTCCCTTGAAAGTATGTCATTCCAATGGGAAAATACTTTTTCTACTATAGATGGCGCTGCAATTCACAATTACCGGCCAACAGATGGCGCCACTAGTCGCGCTATACGTGATCTTAATCATAAAATTAACCGCGAGCGAAGCCGCGTGCAAAAGCTAGTATTTAATAAATAAGCTACTCTATCTGAAGTACGTAGGAGCTCCATAGCTACTGAATAGTCGTTGTTTACTTTGAGTTTCATTTAATTTTGACCAAGACACTATTTGACTCAATTCCAGACGAGAAGTGAGACACATACGCCTTGATTGAATGAATTAACATTATTTCGCTTCGCGTCATTGCATGAAGGTCGTCTTTCATTTTGTAGTGTTACATAGATGGGTAATTCAGCGACTGACACCACGAGGGATTGGAACCATGGTGTCAGTCGCGGAAGGACTCTTTTTGAATTGACTGATTGACACCATGGTGTCAGTCGAGTAACATATAATTGGGACGTCGTTGATTGACACCATGGTGTCAATCACGGCAGGCGTTTATTGACTTCCTTGATTGGAACCACGATTTTTTTTATTTTAAATAATGGGTTTTTTGTACAGTCGGATAGAAAATACTTATTGAAATAAAACAAAATTACTGGTACTCAATATTAGTATAATTAAATTATGTACAATTGAATGAGATTTATATTTACTAAAATGATTAAATATTATTCAAACAAATTAAGTCATATACAGTCAATCAGGGGAAATAATTCGTGTAGTTTTTACACAGTTATACCTACGTGAGCTGTATGCCTGTTTTCCAACCTTTTCCATTTAAAAAAAAATTTATATCGGAATTTCAGTACGAAAAAATAGAGATTGAGACGAAAGATATAATGAGGTTGCCCTTAAGTGAATAAGAAACAATATCAATATTGCCATTTTCACCAATTTAACTTGACAAATAACAATATTTAATTACTAACTATTATTATCGATGAAATAGCGTAGTCCAGTCCGTTTTGTAGTTCAAATTTTAGCTGTTTTTCCGAGATCACGAACAGAATAGTACGATATTTTGAAACCATTCGTTTGAATATTCTCAAAAAATATATATATTTGACATGACAGATGTCAAAATAAAATTTAAATCAAAAGCACCAAGGAGTGTTGATATCAACTTTGAAGAAAATTACCCACACAATACCTTACTTTCGATAATTTTAATAAAATCCGAGGTCTTTCATCAGTCTTCTTAAAGAATTTTATGCAAATAAGAAATCACGTCCCATACGAACTTTGTCCCCCTTTTTACTCCCGAGAGGTAGAATTTCGGAAAACCCTTCCTTATCGGATGCCTATATCATAGCAAAGAACACACCTTTCAAGTATCTATTTTTACGATCAGCGATTTGGGCTGTGCGTTGATTCTTAGTCAGTCAGTCGTTCAGGACAAAAAAAAATATGCATAGGTTTAAAAACGTAAGTAGGATATACATAATTTGTTTAGAAGTTAAAACTATTAAAAAAAGCGTGCACTTTGACACTAACCGATTATTCAAAGTATGTCACTACGGTACTGATGGGTTTATTTAAAAAAAATATATATTTTTTGGAGGTAACACCATTAGAAATAAATTCTTTTTAAATTGCGATACTTATAGGTAATTTAAAAAGGCATGTTAGCACTTTTTTACATAACTGTTTAGTTTCAATAAAATGTACTTGGTTCCAATCGAGCAAGTCAAAAAACGCCTGCCGTGATTGACACCATGGTGTCAATCAACGACGTCCCAATTATATGTTACTCGACTGACACCATGGTGTCAATCAGTCAATTCAAAAACAGTCCTTCCGCGACTGACACCATGGTTCCAATCCCTCGTGGTGTCAGTCGCTGAATTACCCACATAGATATAGTCCGCACGTTCTTTTTGACGTCTAAACGTGTTCAAGCGTAATCACGCGAACGTGTCTCATTTACATTAATATTATTATCTTGTACAGAAACGAATTCACCGTGTGTTTTCGTCGCGTATGATCTTTCATCGCGGAGTTGCAATCATTTCAACGTGAGTTCTAACATACAAAGAGTTCAATGTAGCATGAAACGCGACGCCAACGAGCGTACATGTGTACAGAGTCTACGAATATTGCACGTTCTGTTTTTTTTATATTTGTTTCGGGACTAACGATATCAGCTGTTGTGGGAGCGTGATCACGTTATGTAATTATGCGATAATTTCGCATAAAGCATTAACATAACTAAACTGTATCCCGTGTGGAATTGAAACAATCGATAGTGTTAACATTATTTTCGACTTATGAAGGAATTAACAATGAAGCTGTTGAAAATAATACAAAATATTACAGGTAAGTTTCCTAGGTACTAATTGTCATCTTATTTTAATTCCGTTTTTCCCGATCACAGAGTTAATTTTTGGGATAAAAATTCTTTAAGACTGTTGTTATAATGTGTATCGAATATTTTTCTTTCGTCTAAAAAATAATTAGACTGAACCAAAAACCGCTCGTAGCGCGATCTACTTTGCTGTTAGTGTAACTCATGAAAAGAACTATGGATATCATACAAAATGTATGCAAATCGAAGGTTCTAAGCTTCAAGTCGCGTCGAGTTAATAACACACCCGGCAAATGATGCAAAAGCTCAAAAACATTTTAAAGTTAATGACACATCATATATTGCCACTATAAAGCCCACCATTCACTACACGAACCCGGACCCGACTCGCAACTCGGACCCGACCGCGGACCAATCCGGCGTTGTCCATACACTGCACGAACCCTCCACGAACCCTCCACTCGAAGTATGGCATGTGGGGTTCAACAGGCGCTCGCGGCTCGCAACCTCAGACCTGCGAGCCCGACGCCAACCCATTTGACAGTCTGGCGTACCGGTTCGTCGCTTCCATACACAGGCGGATTAGTCCGATGGCCGACCAATCCGCCGGACCAATCCGCGTGTGAATGGTGGGCTTAAAACTAAAAAAGAGATAGCTTGATCATTAATGTGGATGATCTTAAAGCCTCTACCACACAGGCGCGTTTTTAACTGTCATTATTATCGCATGCGTTATTGCGATAATGCGTCCCGATTCCTTGCACACAGTTGCGTTTTTATCGTCCGATATTTCTTCGACAGAGCTAACGTTATTATTGCAGGTGTGTGTACAATCCTTTACGTCCTGATACAAAAACATTCAAGATCTCATATCGGAATATCGCAGGACGGAGAAACGCAGCGTCTTACTTCCATTGCGGCGTCATTATCGCAGCAGTGTGTTACTCCATGGCCATCCTAATACAAAATGTACTGAAAACAGATATCGCAATAACGCATGCGATATTATCGACCGTTTAGTTAAAAACGCGCCTGTGTGGTAGTTAGTGGCTTAATTTGCAATACCTACATAAAAAGGGTGATTAAGTTGTAAGTGCATATTTCGGTATATTATAAGACCATTGGACACCTAATCAGCAAATAAACATTTTCAATTTGAATTTAAGTAATGCATTTCTATAAATGAATGTTAGGATAATTTATACTTTTAATTTTTTAAGAAACTGGCTTTAAAAGCATCCTAAATAGCTTTATTTAAAGATTACAGGATTAGAAGGAAAAGGGAGTGATGTAATTTCATGGGAATTCGTCGTAAATTTAATTTGGTACGGCCATTCGTAGAATTTCAAATGAGTTTTATAAACCCGTTTTGAATTACAATGTATTTTTAGTTTTAACATAATAAACAGGCTTATATGCGGGAATTTAAATTAGTAGACACGTATATAACCTTTTCCTTTATTTACTTTTCTTTTTTATTTATTTATAACACTAAGGTGGCAAATAAGCTTACTCGCTTGATGACAAGCGGTTACCGACGCCTATGGACGCTTGCAACACCGTGAACTCACTCGCGCGCCCCTTTTGAAGAACCCCATATTACTTATAGTCTAAAGAAATTTCGTAGCATGACATCCTTAATGAAAACTTTCATAAATGCTCTTTCCTTCATGACATAACACATATACTACTACGTAAAACACGCTGGCTGGCAGCGGGAGCGGGTCGGCAGCGAGACGGGTGCGGGCGCAGGTAGTTTTTACTAGTCGCCAATAGGACTGGCTCGTGTTGACGTAAAACGAAGTTCGAAATGACACAAATTACTTGGTAGATAACGACATTTTCAATTGTTTTATAAACTGTGAGTCGGGTTGTTGGCGCGTACTAATGTCAAGCTTTTAGTCTATAATTACAATTAGTTTCTAAGTAAACAACAGCCACGCTTTTAAGTTTTGTATAACAACTAAAACAATGTTTAACTTGCTTGTGCTTTGGAGATATATTCTCTGTAAACTTGCTTGATGAATAAATAAAATATGTAGGTAAGCGTAGGATTTTTGGATGACACTCGCAAATAATGTGGCTTTCTATTGGTAAAAAAATCGGTTCAGTAGAACCCTTCAACGTCACAAAATTTACCTCTTCATAATATTAGTTTGTATAAGAGGAGCTCGATGGCGTCGGCTGTATGTCGCACTCTACTAATATGAACACACAAGTCAAGCGATGTCGACCCTAGCCAGTGTTTGGATGGGTTTCGTTATCTCGAGCTTCTCCGTGCTTTGGAGGGCACGTTAAGCCGTCGGTCCCGGCTGTTTTCGGTAGATGACAGTCGTTAAGCCAACTCGGTGGCCTTCGGGCGGCTTGAAACCACCGGCCTCTGCCAATCCGCATTGGAGCAGCGTGGCAGAGTACGCTCTAGTCCCCTTCGATTGAAGGGAGACCCGTATCCCTGCAGTGGGATGATTATGGGTTGATATGATGAATATTAGTATGCGGGGATCGAAACGAAGCTAGTGCTCTTATCATACCTAAATCTACGAATTCGGCTTATCAGAATAGTATAATGGCTATATTAGAAAATATAATGTGAGTGTGGCATATTTTGATGAAAATGTATTTTTTTATTACACCATCACTAAAAGTTCGGAAACTCTTATCTCTGGCGCAATAAAAAAGTAGGACTCGTTTCCCGCACATGTTCCTAAGCCTCTCATGGCGTCCGATACGATAAAACGAGATGATCCGCGTTCTGTGCATACCAACACCGTAAAGCCGGCACTACACCCTCGGCGGTGTTAGGCACGGAGTGAGAAGACAAAGAATGACGATATGACGAAGTGGGTAGAAGAGGCCGTCCAACCTATCGTTTTCGCTCACCTTCGCGAGAGTGTACAGCCGGCAGTACATGCTTCATGCGTGCATTTGATTGATCGCGTACCTCACGAAAGAGAATACATCTCAAAAGCACTTGCGCTATGTATAAAATAGCTACTCATATCACACTGTTCATTTCTATCAAAAGTATTTTTTTTCCCTGAACATTCCATGTAAACGTAATTTTATTTAAAACTAGCCAAACCCGCGCAACTTCATTCGTGTGTCCCGCTTTTCCCATAGAAATTTTTAATTTTATCTCTCCGTAAGAACCGTCCTCGTACTTAAAGGATTTTTTTTAAAAGAATTAGCGAAATCGGCTCAGCTGTTCTCGAGATTTGCGTTTAGCAACACATTCAGCGATTTATTTTTATATTATAGATAGAAGATTACACGTTCTGCGTATGCGTAAATCACGTAAATCTATACTCTATACTAATATTATAAAGAGGTAAAGTTTGTGTGTTTGTATATTTGTTAAATTGTAAGGGGTAATCTCGGGATCTACTGAACCGATTTTAAAAATTCTTTCACCAATAGAAAGCCACATTATTGCTGAGTGTCATAGGTTATATAAAAAACCAAAAAATAAAAATGTTTTTATGTGGTAGTCGGTTTTGCAAAGTAAATCGGAGAAAAAACGGTTGAATGAAAGCGTTTCTTACGAACGCCTGTACTAAAAAGGGATTATTAACATTATGCCCAACGAAGTGGGCACGGGTCAGCTAGTGTGTTATAGAATTGGATCGTTTCGATCGTATCGGATGGTGTGATACAGATTACTAAAGAGTAAACTGCGGGCAGAGGCTCAACATTCCCTTCAAGCGGGTTCTCTATTTATTTTTCTTCTTTCACTATGCGAGACAAATAATAATGTGTTTTGTTTCGCACAAACAAACTACATGAGGGAACTATTTGTAAATAACAAACAAATATACATGAATTATTAACCTATTTTCTTTGTTTCTAATAATACTAGGTGTCAAATATCTATAAAATAGCGAAGCACGCGCATCTTTGTTTGGGTTTATCGCTTTCCCGTGAGAATTTTGGAAAATCCATTCTATGTATTATGAACATGAACCTTCCTTCCTCTTGAATCACTCTATCTGTTGATGCTAAATCTATTGAGTAGTTTAAAAGGTCTAAGCGAACAGACAGCGAAAACGTCTTCATTTTATACGACGTAAAGATAGTAAAAACCATTACCGACAGACCTACTGGTCGCTGGCGACCAGTAGTTTACGCATTATTGGTCCTTTTTTTATGACGTAGGAGGACAAACAAGCTGGTGGGTCACCTGATGGTAAGCAATCACCGCTGCCCATGGACATCCACTACTACAAGATCTTGGATGCGTTGACTACCTATGAAGAAATGAAAAAGGGAAGGAAATTAAAAAAGGGAGTAAAAAGCAGGATTACGCTTCCGACACTCTCACTGATCGTACGAAACACAGCAGCATGTCACCATTGTTTCACGTCGATATTCTGTGAGAGGGTGGTACTGCCCCGGTCGAGCCAGCCCATTTACGAGCCACTACTTTTAGAGCTCCACTTGGGGGGGTTGGGAGGGTTGGCAACGCGTGAGTGATACCCCCGGTATTGCAAGCGTCTGTAGGCTACGGACACGGCTTACCATCAGGCCGACCGTATGCTTGTTTGCCACCTTTGTGGTTTATAAAAAAAAAATGACCAGATCATAGTTAGCTGCGGCAATACCATTCTGAAGTCGCCTTCTAAAGTATATTATTATTTAACATTTCTTTTAAATTTTTATAATTTCTGCATAATAAAAGTTGTGGTTGTGGACAAATGTTAATGACTACCTTAACAAATGTTTATGGAAGTTTTATTATTTTAATTTTGTCTTTATAAAAAGTTGAGCAAAGACGGTGACTTCAATTTGTTCTTCCAAATTACTTTCACGAATTCCCTAAGGTTGTTTCATTTCATGAAACTCGTTTTTTGAAATTGAAATTGACAAAGTTTTAAATAGGTTGACATTCGTTGAGATCTCTTCTAAAGCCATCTAAATACAGACATCGCTTATCAGTATCTATATATATAAAATGTGTGTTTATCTCTATATATAAAATTCTAAGTCCTGACTGACTGACTGACTTAGCTATATATCAACGCACAGCCCAAACAGCTGGGTCTAGAGATTCCAAATTTGGAATGTAGTTTCCTTACGACGTCTAGGGGTGTAATAAGAAAGGATTTTCTTTTAAATTCCCACGGGAAAGCGAGATATATGCAAACGAAATTGCAGGTATTTTACTAGGTAAGTATAAAACAATTTATTTTGCAAGTAGTTGTATGAAAGAGTTTATCTAAAATAATATTTTTTGGAGTAGTAGAGTGACAGTTACCCTCTCATAGAATATCGGCGTGAAACAGCAATGCGTTTCAATGAATGACAAAAAATGAAACCCAACTTTTTAACTATCTATACCTTTTCTCCCTATGTCCTTCCTTATAGCAACGCATTAGCACCCTTGGTGTTGCTTGTCTGTCTTCTGTGAATCATAAAAACAATATTTAGAACAACAACACTATGGGGGACAAAACGGAGATCTCAAACAATGAACTAGAAGGCCGGAGAGATAGCTCACAGTGATTTGAAGGTCGTAATAAAATCATGTAGGTACAATTCACATAAAGATATAGGTATTTTTGTTTTATTCTGATTAAAGTTAGACGTGGGAAGTATCCCCGGTCGTGAATAAAACCTAACATTATGATGATTAAATTTTATCTGGTAGGTAGTGTACCTTTTAGGCTGGATTTAGAGTCGAGCTGACAGAACTCTGACTCTGTGGTATATAAAAAAAGGACATTAATTTATTGGTAAAAGTCAAAAGACAAAAATAGTTTCCTATCTACTAAAAATACACTCAATATTTTTACATTCAATCGATAAGGTGGTGGCCATCCCCTAATTTTGTAATTACCTCATCCATAATAAATGAACTAGAACATATCGATTCCAGATAATCATGGCTATCAAAAATTATCGGGAACATCCCGAAGGAAAGGATATCTGAACGACAGTACCTATTCGATAACTCGCTTTAGCAAGCGACTAACTTCAGTATGCTGCGGGTTCTTGAAGGGGGAGGTTGCGTACATTTCTAATTTTTCCCGCCTCGCTAAAATAGTGCCGCGCTATTTATTATTTTTTTATTTCGTCGCTTATAATATTTGCCTTTTGGCCAGGATGCAGTGTTGGATTTGAGTGAAGTGATTTGTGCAAACAGTTTGTATTTAGTGTTATAATTTATGTTACTCTAGGGTATTCAGCGGTGGCTTTTGTAATTTATTATCTTACTCGACCAATCGTAAATGTTGATGGTTTGAAATAACAATCTCATGACCAGTATAGTAATAAAAAACACATAAATACTACCTAGATATATCCGTGCCTTCTAAGCGACTCTCTGACCGTTTCAGCTTTCATTCTTTACTAAATTATGCTAACAGTTTATCATTGACGTGGTGTGTCGTGTCGCAAATGTCGCGATAGATGGATATACAAATAACGGTGTCTGACTTGTCTCAACGACTGTCATCTATTGACAGTATGACAGACCGATGCGTAATAGTCTAATAGACGAAGTATGATAATGATAGTCAGATAGACAACATGATAGACTGATGCCTTAACTTCCCTTCTACGAACGGAAACCTTCGAGAATATTAAACCTATCCGAATACTGGCTACGGCTCACCTTGCTTTACTTACTAAAAAATATTATAATTTATAAAAACAATAGTAAAAAATAATTACAAAGATTTGTTTAAAGTAAAACAATAAAAACTTAAAATAAATAAAAATAACTCTATTTAATAGCGCAAAAAGGCCACCACAAAGCTCACCCAACTCGAACGTACCCATCACGTAGGCAGTTCGGGCAGTTCCCTCGTTGAATTTCCAGTGAGATTATGCTGTACAAGGAATGACCCAGAACGGGGGTCACAACCACGCTCTCTCAGACGCCGGCAATAAATATCAGAATGGTGGGTACTTCTCCTCTCCGATTCGAACGAAAAATATTTTAAACTAGTGCCCCCACCCCGTCTTCGCAAGGGCTTTAGTAGGATCCCTAATAAAATAATAAAATATAACCTATGTCACCCGAGTTTGCGTAGCTTGCCAACGGTGAAAGAATTTTTGAAATCGGTCCAGTAAATTTTGAATTTATTCGCTGCAAACAAAAATGCAAATCTTTCCTCTTTATAATATTAATATTGATGGTGGCTTATGCTATGAAATGAAATAGAGCATAAATAAAGATATACGCCATTCTGACGTCAGGATGTACTTTCTTCTGGTATATTTTTATTTACAGAAGGATACACGGAAATTCCTTTATAGGTAGTACACAGGGTATAGTATACAGCATGTCACGGAAGTATCTTAGTTCCTGTGGCCCCGCTCATCTAGGCGGATAAGGTGGTAGTGAGTAAGAGTTTTAGTCGGTATACCCAAGTGGCATAAGAGGGGGAGCCCGACATACCCCCGCCGCTTCCCCAAGCGACGGGGCATGCAGTAATGCATTTCTCTCACACCAATAAAAAAAAAAGGGTACACAGCATAAGCCACTATTTGAAATTTTGCAATTGCAATTCACCATTTCCTGTTGGACCTTGTTGGACACAGGAACAATCCGCAAAAAAAAATCCTGTTCGCACAACTAAGTTGTGCTTAGTTGTGCTATCTATCCAAAAAAGTATATTCCTGTTGGACCAACTATTTTTTTTTCGCTGTTCGTAATGGTTTTCAGATAGTTTTCAGATGGTTTTTGGATGGTTTTCAGATGGTTTTTGGGTGGTTTTCAGATCAGGTTTCGGGATGGTTTGCAATCACCATTTCCTGTTATATGTATTCGTAATAATTGCAAACTATTTAGATTTCCAATTCAACTACCAACCTCCCCAAAAAGTTTGAATCAGATAATAGCATAACCTTTGGTCTTTGGTAGTTCTGATAGTTTTTAGTAGATATTTCTGGTGGCAAACATATACCCCATTCACAAATATTTTACCTCTGACAGATGGATTAAAATACTCAGAATAAGTGTCACAGGAATAATTCTGTATCATAAATAATGTGTGAGCAGACTTAGACGGACCGGCTCGAGCAGTTAGCAATTGATCTCTGCTCTTATTTTAAAGTGTTTTAAACCTGTTTTTACAACTGTCAGATGTAAAATAACTGTGAACGATCTATAGAATACTATATAGGTACTTAATATTATAAATGAGAAAGTGAGTTTGTTTGTTTGTTATTCCTTCACGGCTTGATTAAGCAGCCGATCGTCATGAAAATTTGTATATATATTGTGAGGGGTACAGAGCCCAACATATGCTACTTTTTATCCCGTGAAAGTATGTCATTCCAATGGGAAAATATTTTTTCTACTATAGAGGGCGCTGTATCGGCCAACAGATGGCGCCACAAGTCGCGCCATGGGTTTTGTTGTCAAACGAGATCTATGTCATAAAATTAACGCGAGCGAAGCCGCGCGGAAAAGCAAGTAGACTAATAAAATTGATTTCGACCTCAGCTTGACAATAGTCAGATATTGCCAATCTGAGGTCGTCATCAATTTTATTAATATTAATAGGTAATTAAAAAAATTAACATTGCTTATTTATTAGTAATGTAGCTTATTGACATCCCGGGGGAGAAACAGCTATCTCGGAACTCACAACGAATTTAATCAGAAAGTCATTAGATGAAGTAGGAAGTATTAAAAGGACACAATTATGTAGATCCAGTTTATAAATTATATTAACTACACAAGATTTTAATAAAATGTCAGCCAAATTATGGCGTTATTCGGTGAAATTCCGCTTCGTTCCGACTCGACGCTAATGTAATGGCCGGAATTGTATCTCGAGTTTTATAATACAGAAAAGATATCGTATAGCAACTAACATTTCAAAATATCAGTCTTTTTACATTATTAAGTTATCTATTGTACCCGGATCACCCAGCTCTACTTCTATACATCATCATCATCTCAGCCTGTCGCCCACTGCTGAGCATCCTCTCTTTTTGTACGCCAACCAACTCGGTTCTGTGCTATTCTCATCCAGGTACGATCTGCGACTTTAGCTATATCGTCCGCCCATCTCGTCACTGGACGTCCGACACCTCTTTCTCCAGTTCTAAGCCACCATTCAGTCAAGGCCTTACTCCTTCTTTTCATAGTATAAAATAAAATGGCTCTGTCTGTCTGTATGCTTAAATCTTTCAAGAAAGGGTGTAGTAAGGATCCTAATAATTTTAGGCCAATATCTATTTTGCCAGCCCTCAGTAAAATTTTTGAAAAAATAATACTTGACCAACTACTACCCTATTTTCAAAATAATCGGTTGCTTCACCCGCGTCAGTATGGTTTCACTAAAGGTAAATCCACAACGGATGCAGCTGCCATGTTATTTAAAGTTATCGTGGAAGCTTGGGAGGAAAGCATGAACGCTGTTGGTGTTTTCTGCGATCTTTCCAAGGCTTTTGACTGCGTTGATCACAAGACCTTAGTTAAGAAGTTAAAATTCTATGGCTTGGACAGTTATTCAATCAGTGTCATGTCCTCCTACCTTAACGCCAGAATTCAGAAAGTGAGAGTAAATGAAGCGACCTCTGCAGGCTGTCCTACTAGTATAGGCGTTCCCCAGGGCTCAATTCTGGGCCCTTTTCTCTTTTTAGTCTATATTAATGACTTGCCTTATGTAACTCATAATTTATGCGACACTATTTTATTTGCAGACGACACTTCTTTGATTTTTAAAGTAGACAGAAAAAATTCTAATGTCGATAACATTAACAAGACGCTGTCTCTTCTACTACAATGGTTCACTGTAAATAATCTGGTACTGAACGCCAATAAAACCAAATGCATAGCCTTTACACTCCCGAATGCAACCCAAGCTATTAGTCAGTCATCAGTCGTTATTAACGATGAAAAGTTAGAAATGGTTGAAACGACTACTTTTCTGGGCATTGTACTTGACAGTAAACTACAATGGCATCATCATATAAAAACCCTAGCAGGTAAACTTAGTGCGGCTGCTTTCGCTGTTAGGAAAATTCGACTGTTCACCAATGTCGACACGGCACGACTAGTTTATTTTAGTTATTTTCATAGTTTGCTGTCGTACGGCATTCTACTCTGGGGTAAAGCAGCGGAAATCGATTCGATTTTCGTGCTGCAGAAACGTGCAGTGCGTTCTATTTATAAACTTGGTTACCGGGTGTTTTAAAGCCACCAATATCCTCACGGTGGCATCACAGTGCATTTTTGACAGCATCATGTTTGTTCGTAAAAACATTCATGATTATAACCAGGTGTGCGATGTTCATAGTTTTAATACGCGTAATAAGAACAAATTAGCTGTTCCTAAATTTAGGCTGAGAAAAGCGGGAAAGTCTTTTATTATTCAAGGCTTGCGTATGTATAATAAAATTCCCGATTACATTAAAAACCTCTCCAATAATAGCTTCAAATTAAATGTTAAAAAATTCTTAATCAGTAAAGCCTATTACACTATTAATGAGTATTTAAATGAAAAGTCTCCATGGCCCCTATGCGAAAATGAAATGCTCAAACTTGTCATTAAAAGCCAGTCAATGTTCGATAAACTCCATAAATAATAAATGTTCGTTATCATATTTTTTCTCATAATATCAATGGACACACGTCGTGGTGTCATCTAAATAGTGCTGCATTTTCATTATACTACTTTTAATTCTTTTTGACGGGGTTGTTTTTGTGAATGGGCTCTTCCAGGATTACGGTCGCATCGGGAGTCGGGTCGCTGTGTTCCCTCCAATATTGTTCATAATATTGTTGATGGTGAGCTCAGTGATGGAGGCTGGCGGGCCGACTCTCAGTTGTGGTTGTCATCTTGGGGGACTGGTCTGCTCGCTTTATTAACATCTACATATTCGACATATTTAGGATTTGACCATAGCGCTATTTGGATCGACATCCCGCGTTTTTAGCTTGATTTCTGTATGTACCTGGATCTGTATTTTATTTATTCTTATAAATGTACTTATACATTGTAACAAAAGAGTGAAAGGAAAAAAAATATTGCTAAATGACAAAAAAGGCCGTAACCGGGTTTCTTTCGCCATTTCTTTTACCGGTGGCCATTTTGCTTGTGTCCGAAATGGTGGTAGTATATAACGTAGTATATTCTCTTTATACATATATACAAATTGTAAATGACAAGAAAAAGTGCCTGTGAAGGTCTAATTTCTGAAATAAACGATTTCATTTCATTTCATTTCATTTCATTTCATTTCATTTCATTTCATTTCATTTCATTTCATTTCTTTAAAACTGCGCAACGGATTCATATGCGTTTTTTAAAATTAAACGACCTCCGTGGCGTAATAATAATGAAAAACGAACTTTTTCTGATTGGCCTCGGGTCTTGGATGTTTATCTATATATGTATTTGTTATAAAATATAATATCGTTGAGTTAGTATCCCATAACACAAGTTTCGAACTCACTTGGGGCTAGCTCAATCTGTATGAATTGTCCCTATATATTTATTATATTTAAAAAACATATATATTAATATTCTATAGTAATTACAACATTTTTTTTAAAATAGATAGAGTGATTCAAGAGGTATGTTTTTAGGTATAATACATTCCAAAATTTCCACGGGAAAGCGGGATACATTGATACACACATAGTTCAGAAATAAATTAATCACAAAATATTACTTTCTTGTATTTTTTTATATGGTTACAAAAATAATGAATATAACAAACGACTGAGGGATAAATCTAATATAATAAAGTGAGTACTGATAAGATGAGCCGGCGAGTCCCCCAGACGGTAGTTTAGGAATAAACGCGAGGGCTATCTGTGTTCAACCCATAACCACACCGCGAACGAAAGGAAGCAAAACAAGTGTTCAATTTATAGTGTGGTTTCACATCTTTTCAGGCTTCTGCTGGCCTAGTCTATTAAGGCTGCATAGGCCTTAAAATTGCATATTTTAATAAGACATAGTATTAAAAATATACCCCGAAAAATTTACTCCGAAATTGGAAATTCCGATGTTTAAAATTACATTTTATTTATTTTTTATTTATTTATTTCACTTATTTTTATATCTTCGGAACCTTGCCTAAAAGGAGTCCCTTTCGGCAAGTCCCTTTTAATAATATATTTTAGTTATTTTATTATATTTGTTAAGGTTTTTAGTTTTAGGTTCATTATATTTTATGTTTATAATAATATGTTTAGTTTAGTTTCAAATTTTATTAGAAATAAAATTATGACTAATAAAAACGATATTTTTCCTTCCGATTTCCATACGAAAAATTGGATATGTACGGCACCAATAACGTTTAAGCCAAGGATTCGAAAAAAATAATTAAGATTCTTAATAGAAAATTATCCAAAGTCATTTCCAAATCACATAAAATCTGGATCAAATACTAGCTACATATAACAGCAATCATTACATAGAATAGGCCCACATTTCACCAACTGTAAACTGTGTCTGCAAGTTCTGCAACCGACTTTGGCGACATTACAGGGACGTATTTCCGAGTTTCTTTCTTGCTTTTGTAAAGAATATGCAAAAAGGAAATGGTACAAATAAAACATATTCTATCCATTGTGCTGACGATGTAAAAGAAAGTCACGTTCCTTATCGAGAAAAAGCCACGAAAATGTAAAAAAAACTTAAATTTTTTCGTTGTTTCATCTGAAGGGAAACCTTTTATGGCGATTTCTTTGTATTCTTGACTAGCGCCCCGTCCCAGCAGCGCACGTTTTACTAAATTAAATTAAACATATCCTATGTTACTCGGGGTAATGTACTAACTTTTGAATTCGGTCTAGTAGTATTTGACTTTATTCGTTACAAACAAAGAAAGTTGTCTTTACAGTTGCTCTGCTAAGAACCTTTACTTTTAAGTTCTGTAGAGCACGATTGTAGAATATAACTTGAAACTTCTAGACGCCATTTTGTTCAAAACTCGAAACAGTTACTTGGAAGACGTTTGTGTTAAAGTTAATATCGTCGTTCCACTTAATTCTATAGCGTGTGCTCTCGGCGCCATGTAAATTAATATGTTGCGATACGTGATATTAATATACACTACTCGTGAAGTTATCAAAGTTAGACGAAATTGCCTTCTTCTTGTGTTTTTTTTATACCATTAAGGCAGCAAACAAGCATACGGTCCGCCTAATGGTAAGCAGTTACCGAAACCTATAAACGCTTACAATGCCAAGGATAACACGCGCGCGTTACCGACCCTGTGGAGTTCTGGAGACCTTACTCACCGTAGGAACACAACATGGCCGAGACCAATGCTATTTGGCTACGATTTTCTGTAAGATGGAAGTCCTTCCCCAGACGGGCTGCTCCGATTTGAGCAGATTATCCGCTGTGCCCTACCTCTCTTAAATGATTTTTCGGACGAACGCTCTCCTCTACATCCTCTACATTCGGTCCTCTGCAGAATGCTTGCGTCGGAAAAGTTGGTGTTAGTGCCTTCACGAATCTAAATAATCAATGGAAATAAATTGACGTAGTGCCCCTTCCATACTCTAGTATTTGCCTATCTTTGATCAACTTCGCCAGTAGTGTAGAGTAGACCCAGGTATAGAAACACTTCTGTCTACTTTGTTCTTCGGAGTCGTGTTGCGTTGTGTTGTGACGCGTTATAAGCACATCGGTTTCATTGTTTGCGGCAAAGATCCTGGGTTTGAAGTTCGTGACTGAATTCGATCTGATCTCAATGGACATTTGACTGTAGTCGTTAATCCTGGTCATATTCTGTACTCCAAAGTCGAAATTCCCGCGGGAACAGTAAAAGTTTGTGCAATATCGGATACTTCAAAAAAAGTTTGATCTAAAATATTTCTCAAATGACTGAGACTCGTTGCAAATTCAAGGAATCCTCTCAAGTTTCGTTTTGAAATGTTTACCAAGTTTTAATAATATCGCTATCTGTCTTCGCAACGAGCAAGTTGTCCCCTAAAGTTCCTTAATTATGTCTTTATAACTTCATATCCTGCTTATTATGTCAAAATTACATGAATATTATGTTGACTAACACAGATTAATTTGAAACGCGCCCCAACGTTTGGGCCAATGCCATTTTCTAGATCCACGAGTTGGATGAGTTGGGACCAATGTTGGAGCCAACGTGTTTAGGTGGCCTAAATTAACGATACCTATTGATAATTCCGATGTAAATTGACTATTTGACAGCCTTTGGCACTAGAGAGCGCGGATTCGATTTCCGCTCGTGGCAAACTTTAATGCGATGGCGTTTGTAATGTTCTTGAATGTGACTATTTACAATGTATTATAAGTATATATTTACAATAATATATCAGTTGTCTGTATTCATAACTCAAGCAGGTAAAGCCAAGCTTACTTTGGGACCAGTTGTCGTTGTGTGAATTGTGTAGAATTCATTAATTTATTAGTCAATCCAGTCAACTCTCTACACAACTCTACTAGTTTAAATACGAAATGTTTTACCTTAACATAAAAAAAAAACGTGCCAACTGTGCAATTTTCCTGACGTGCCGTAAAAGAATATTAATGGTGATATTGATTTTCACGATTTACAGTCGAAACCAAAATTGTCGAAACGTAGTCGGAGTTTTTCGCTGCTATTTGTAAATACGAGTATATTCTGCTTTGTAGTCGTTTAAAATTTAAGGTTCAAAAATGTGTTAATTTGTGAAACCAATTAACGTTTTTTTTTTGTTAGGATAATAAACGACTACTCGAAACCATGGGTTATAGTACAGAGCAGGGATGACATCAGCAGCGTAGTCTTAAATTTCGCCTCTCAAAACTTCTTACATTTTATGAGACAAAGACTTGGGCTCATTGTCCACGTAACCGCACGTCATACGCACGCCTTCGTCAATTGACGATTGCAAGACGAATGCTTGCATCTTGCGTAGAAACAATGAAATCTGAGGCAACGTCGCGTCAACCGTATGACGTGCGGTTACGTGGACAATGAGCCTTATGCTTCTTAAAACTTCTTGTTCTAATTTCGGCCAACTTTCTCGAAATTCACACTTTTTACACATTTTTCCGGACAAATACATTAAGTTGATGCTAGCATTTACTTGTACTTAATGAAAATTATAACGAATGTTACCAAAAGGAGTTACGAAAACTGGAACGAACTTGTTTGAATGCCGGACATTTTCTTTCTTTCTACTTTGACTTTGATTTCGTTCTCTATTCAGTTCAACTAATTGAAACTTTGAAACGGCGAAGACTCGATTCTTTTATTCATTCAAAACAATTGAATAGGTTAGTTGCTGAAATGAAATTGTATATATTGTTTGTGATTATGTTTTATATTTAACTAGCTATTATCCGCGGCTAGCACGCGTGGTCAAGGGAAAATATCAATAATTTTCCCATGGAAATCTCTTTATCCCGTGGGAAAAAAGTAGCCTTATGTCACTATCCAGACCTTAAATTATCCCCAATAAAAAAATCGTATCAATCGGTTCATTACTTTCGACGTGAAGTGGGGAACAACTTAGATCTTTAAAACTACGCAATGGATTTTAATGCGTTTTTTAATAGAGAGAGTGATTCAAGAGGAAGATTATGTATACATTTCGAAATTCCCATGGGAAAGCGGGATACACGCAAACAAAGTTTCGCTAGTTACCGATTAGACCGCCTGTTGTACTTTTCTTGACACTATGTTTAATGCTATAAATAAAAAGCTTCAACGAGAGCAATATAATGGACTGTATTTATGTATAGCAATAAAATCAATGGCGAAAAATAGAAGAATGACAAATAAAGCAAAGACAAAAACAAGGAAAAACTATCAAAATACAAATATAGAATATAAAAAGTTAAAACTATCAAAAGAGGTCCACCGGTCGTGGACACTATGTACTTATTGTTATATTTATTTTGGTACAATAAAAAGTATTGTATTATGTGCCAAGTGCAGATTAAGGTTGGCAGCCGTTTTAGAAATGAATGGTCAAGTTTAGCACCACCTGTAAACCTTTTCATGCCTCTTGGTATTCCAGCCTTAACGCAATAGAGCTATATATGTAAATTATACTCATTTATTACAAGGAATATATAACTTAATCTCCAATTAACCGTTAACCTTTTAACTCTAAAATCAGGTTAATTTTGTAGGATTTGCTTTAATAAATGACGGTAAGAGGCTTTACGTTAACATTGTTGATACTGTAAACTGAGGTAACATTTGGAGGAAAAGGCTAGAGTCGAAAAAAACAATTTTTCTCTTTTTCGCTGTTGTTTTGCTATTAATCACCTCTTAAAGTTTGAATGATCTTTGTTGCAGTTCTCCTCATAAAAGAAAAACTAATATTATGAATTAATTTGAACCTTTTACATCATTTTATGGGAAAAACATGCAAGCAGTTATCGCGTCTACGAGAGCATGAAAATGACATACTATTGTAGTCGCGGTAACTGCTGCCCAGACACCGACCCGCGCCGCGTTTAGTGTGATGTCGTTCACACAAATATATAAAACACAGATGCACCCGCGCCGCTCCCGACCCGCTGCCGCTGGCACTCTGGCAGTGTGTTTTCCCAAGTTCGTTGAACTAACTTAACTAATTTCTTCGTTACGTAACCATGACTTAGCAAATTCTATTACAACACAAACAATATAGGATCATTACAGTCAGTTTTTCTACGTATTTTTTTAAAACTGAAATAGTTAACGGATAGAAATAATTTGTTATGACAACAAAATGACATGATAATGTATGTTGTTTGCCCCTAAAGACAACTCGTAAAAAATTCTTGTTCAAGTCAGACATTATGGTCGGTCGCGTGTCGAAGAATAACTAGTCTGTCGCTAAATAAAAGATGTGTATGGGTTTTCAGTAATAATCAGAAATGTTTTTTTTTTATACCACAAAGGTGGCAAACAAACAGACGGTCGGCCTGATGGTAGGCCGTCACCGTAGCCTATAGACGCTTGCAATACCGGGGACCGGGGGTATCAATCATGCGTTGGCAACCCTCCCAACCCAAGGCAAGTGGAGCTCTGGAGACCTTACTCACCGAGGAACACAACATGGCCGAGACCAATGACGACCTCCGTGGCGTAATGGTTACCACGCCAGACCGCCACCCAGGAGGTCCCGGGTTCGATCCCCGGTCGGGTCATGATGAAAAACGATCTTTTTCTGATTGGCCTCGGGTCTTGGATGTTTATCTATATATGTATTTGTTATAAAATATAATATCGTTGAGTTAGTATCCCATAACACAAGTTTCGAACTAACTTTGGGGCTAGCTTAATCTGTATGAATTGTCCCTATAAATAAATAAAAAAAAATGCTATTTGGCTATGATCTTCTATAAGGTGGAGGTCCTTCCTCAGGCGGGCTGCTCAGATTTAAGAGGATTATCCGCTGTGCCCTTCCTCTCTTATACATACAGATAGGTTTCTTAGTTTCGAACACAAATATAGACTACATACTACCAATCTTTTGGAAGTGGTTAGCATTTATGTAATGGGTTAGCTCGACTTAGCCTCACGACGACACTCTGTGAGAGTATCGGCGCGGCGTGAAGCAGCAATCCGTTTCGTTTGGCGAGTGAAGTGATTCCGTGTTTGCACCCATGATTGAACTGCAGGATTATCCGGGATGAAATTTTTAATTTATGTTGGAGTGGTAAAGCATTTATGCAATCGGCCAGCTCGACCGGGGATGTGTCGCTCTCTGACATAGTATCGGCTCTCTATTACCAAGAGTTTGGTATGCCGAGATACAAGCTCACGCTTAGTTCAGCCACCAGTCTCTCATAATCTTAGATTTCACACACCTTGTTATTATAGTATAATGTAAACTTAAAGATTTTGAGAGAAATAAATCATTTATCATTATTGTGTACTTACTAGGTTTTCCCCGCGGCTTCGCTCGCGTTAACTTTCTGACAAAGATCTCGTTTGACAACAAAACAACCCATAGCGCGACTTGTGGCGCCATCTGTTGGCCGATACAGCGCCCTCTATAGTAGAAAAATTATTTTCCCATTGGTACGACATACTTTCACGGTATAAAAAGTAGCCCTGTACCCCTAATAATATGTATGCAAATTTTCATAATGATCGGCTGTTTAGTCAAGCCGTGAAGGAATAACAAACAAACAAACTCACTTTCTCATTTATAATATTAGGTATTATTTATTTTTATATAATTTAAAATAACATTTTGCTTACTTTTCAGTTAGTAAAACTATTTACATAGATATACCGCTAAAAGTAAAAAAACTGTTGATAGACAGATATTTGCCACTAAAATATAACTTTCCTGTTACGAAGTTACGTAGAATGGCTACGCCGCCGCTACGTGGATGCTACGCAGGTACTTTCCGTAACAAGTTTCGAACGCAAATAGCATAACGTATTCATGAAAAGGTAACATTGTGATGTAACGAAATCAGATAACAATTATGTACGATAATGCTTAATTTTAGTTTTTATTGTTAGTTTAGTTTTTATTTAGTTTTTAATTTTTATTGTTAGTTTAGTTTTGATTTATTTTATTTTATTTTAATGTTATTTAGTTATGTATTTTACAAATAAATGCTCGTTTTAGTACGGTAGTAGATAGTAGTTATAATTTATCGAGTTTATTGAGAGAGATAAAAAGACAAGTATTGACTATAGGTACTTTTGCCTAATGTACGATTTTTGTTAATTTTGATCTAAAAAATAGTAGTAATCGTATTAAAACTAAGTGACAAAACCAAACAATGGTACTATAATTTTTTTATGTGAAAATAACTTAATGATCTTTTCTTTTGTTCTTATACTATTGTTCGTATGTATGGTAGCCATAAGTTACCTTATCTATTACTAATCTATACTAATATATAAAGCTGAAGGGTTTGTTTGTTTTGTTTGTGTGTTTGAACGCGCTAATCTCAGGAGATACTGGTTAGAATGGAAAAATTCTTTTTGTGTTGGATAGTCCATTTTCGAGGAAGGCTTTAAGCTATATAACATTACGCTGCGACCAATAGGAGCGAAGTATCAGTGAAAAATGTTGCAAAAAAGGGGATTATTATTCATATCGCGATAGTATTTTCGACATCCACGCGAACGAAGTCGCGGGAACAGCTAGTTAGATAATAAAATAAAATTCAAAAGAAATACATTTAGTTGTACCTGTACCTATCAACGTCTGCGGTTCTGAACTTGTGAGTGATTCAAACATTTAATTTTTTTCGGCCACCGTCTTTATCCATATATTGGTGCTAATTCTGTTGTTACATTTACCTGACTAAACTAATTTTGACAGGACTAGATGCTATTGATTATATGATTGTTATGATTATTATATGATTGTTGCTATCCTTGTCACTAATTGTAAACCAAGGAAGGACAACATCTTTGGTCCTGTCAAAATTAGTTTAGTTAAATGTACAACAGAATTAGCACCATTGTTTACTCACGCTCATAATGGGATATATTTCGTAATTGATTAATTGTTATGTTCTCATGAGTCGTGCTCGCGACGCGCCCCGAGCCACACGTTCCCGCTGTCTCCGCGCCACGCTGCACGCCCCGCTCCCAACGGCCGTTTACGTATTACGTAACTGCCACTCCGAATTACGTTGAAAACAAAGAAACATTATCAGCTTTTTAGAAGTTTCTTTTTAACTTTCGCGCGATTTCTGATTAAAACCACAGTTTCGTGGTCTGGTTTTGCGCGTAACTTACGGTGCCAACCGCGCGCAAACACCAGGAGTGCGACCCGGGCACTCGCTGATCCCCTTCTGGGTGAAGCAAGTTACCCGGACGGGGCTAGCACCACCGGCCTAGGGGGCTCCCCTGACCGACGCTAGCTGTCGCCCCCTCCCACCTACCTATTCCCCTTCCTATTCTTAGTGAACGGTTTGGGCGCCTAGGGCTTCGGCTCACAGCTACCCTCCGAGCACTAAGCAGCCAGGGCCCTCTGACACATTGAGACTGGTCAGAGGATAACAAGCTTAGGGCTCACCCAGCTACACCCCCCCCGCCTCACCCGGCGCGGGGGACTAGGCATACACACCTCGGGTGTTTCCCCCGAGTTCGCCATGGCGACCGACCCGCGCGAAAACGCCATTATAAACGGCCTCATCGCTCTAATTTTAGAGCAAGATCCCCGATTGTTGCCTCGTATTGAGGAAATTAAGAGAGTTGCCTCTCTCTCCCCGGCCCCTCTGGCCGCCACTCCGGCCCCTCAGGCCACCGAGCCCTCCGCCGCCGTCGCGCCTCTTGCAAACGCCGCGCGCGACGCCCCCGCCTCCTCGCGCCCCGCAGCGCCCTCCGAAATCGCCGCGCGCGACGCACCCGCTGCGCGCGCCGCCTCCGCCGCGACCTCGCCCCTTGCGAATGCCTCGCGCCCCGCCGCGCGCTCTGAGAACGACGCGCGCGCCGCCGCGCGCGACGCTCCCGCGATGCGCGCCGCCCCCGCCTCGACCTCCTCGCACCTTGCGAACGCCGCGCGCACCACCGCGCGCTCCAAAACCCCCGCGCGCGACGCGCCCTCCGCTGATTCGTCTCCGGCCCGGAACGAGGAAATGGAGGTTGTTTCCGAGTCCTCGGAATCCTCCTCCGAGCCCACGTCCGACTCTGACGAATTTGTAATGGCCTCAGGCCGAAAGCGCACCAGGCGCAACAAAGGCGCCGCTAAGAAGGCCGCTAAATTAGCCGACGGCATTTCTCCCGCCGCGGTTTCTGACTCCCCTGCTTCGCCCCCCGCGGCTGAACAGGGTGCCGAGGGAGCTTCTCTCCCCACCCCTCCTAAGCGCTCCCAGCGCCCACCGGCGGTCGTTATCACGAACCGCCATAGGTGGATGGCCATCAAGGCCCGATGTGATGCCAATGGCATCTTTTTCATTGCTGAAACCCGCACTGAGGGTATCAGGCTCAAAACGGAGACTATCTCCGACTATCGCAATTTAACGCGACTTCTCGACGGTATGTCGATATCATTCCACACGTGGAGTGTGGAGGAAGACCGGCGCCTCCGCGTCGTCATTCGGGGGGTCCCAAAGGAAATCGGGTGCGAAGACGTACTCGAGGACCTAAAGGCCCAAAAACTACCCGTCATAGAGGTGCACCGTATGCACCGTGGGCCTTCCGCCCCATTCAACATGGTCCTGGCCATTCTGGACAGGACAAATTTAAAAGAGGCCAAATCCATTTTTAATACATCCAAAGTTTGTGGACTGTCTGGGATCGTCGTCGAGGCCCCACACCACAAAGGCACTGTGGGTCAATGCCACAGATGCCAGTTATACGGCCACTCCGCAAGAAATTGCCATAACACACCGCGCTGTGTGAAATGCCCAGGAGCACACTCGACACTAGAGTGTCCGCGCCCTAAAGACCGCGCGCTATGCTCGGAACCTCCGAGCTGCGTGAACTGCGGGGAGGTGGGGCACCCGGCGAACTACCGAGGGTGCCCAAAAGCACCCAAGGTGAAGAGCCGGAGGCCCGCTCCCTCCCCACCTAAAACTCAAGCCGCCCCTAAGGCGGCCAATGTTAGCCCCCCCCAGCCTCAGACTGCCGAGGCCGCCCCGGCATCAACAAAGGCATCGGTGCCCCCACCAGTTGTGTCGCATTCGTGGCGATACAGAACTAATAAGGTTCTCCCCCCGCAGGGCAGCCCCTCAGGCCAACCTGCACCCGCGGTGGTGATTGCGACCCCTCCACCTTCTCCAAAAGTGGCACCGCTGCCACCAACCCCATTCGTGAATGATGAGATCGAAGGTCTTTTTAAACTTGCAGCCGTTATAGACATCGATAGGATTTTAAGTATGGCCGCCTTGGTCAAACAACACGAGGGCAACGCAAATGCTCTCTTAATGGCCTTCTGCCAATATAGTGATGTACTCACTATCCTCAAAAATTTTAGGTTTTAGTTATGGATCTACACCATAACACGAGTAGAGTCAAACCGACCTCCCTAAAAATCGGCTACTTCAACGCCAATGGGCTTCGTACCCAGAGGTCTGAGGTAGCCGATTTTCTCTACACCCATCAATTGGACGTTCTCCTCATCCAGGAGACGTTCCTCAAGCCGTCAATTCGCGATCCCAAAATCGCGAATTACAAAATCATTCGTAATGATCGCACAGTCTCTGCCTTCGGTGGCACTCTCATTTACTACAAAGCGACATTACACTGCACGCCTGTGGATACACCAAATCTCGTGCACATCGAAGCCTCTGTCTGTAGATTAGGAATGACAGGTCATCAATCCATATATTTAGTGTCAGCCTATCTAGCTCCCACTAACAATAGCTCCTCAAGCCCTAGATCACTACTTGACAGTGATATACAAAACCTTCTAGATCTTGGTCCGTCTGTTATCATAGCGGGCGATCTAAATGCCAAGCACCTTGCTTGGTGTAGCCAAACCACAAACCAACGTGGTAGACAACTCGAGCGACTCTCAGAGAGCCTCAACTTCGACGTAGTAGCACCTATGTCACCTACTCACTATCCAGACAATGTTAATCATCGTCCGGACGTCCTAGACGTAGCCCTCCTAAAGAACATCAATCTTAGATTGAGTTCTATAGAAGTGCACTCTGCACTCACTTCAGATCATAGGCCTGTCATTATTGCCCTCTCGCCCAGAGTGAGCATTCCTAACGTGGCAGCCTCAGACCCCACAAGAGTCAAGACTGACTGGTTCAGCCTAGGAGAAGGCCTTAAGTCTATCTCATCTCCTTTGTTAGACCCGATTCCAGACGAGATAGTCTCAATTCCCGACGCAATAGGTGCAATTGACTCATTAACAGCGCACGTGCAGAAGGTGGTTAGCGATTGCTCGCGCCGCGTCCCAGTGAACGCTCATCGTCGCTGGGAACTGCCGCCAGATGCCCGTGCTCTGTTAACTGAGAAAAACGCAGCTCAAAGGGCTTACTTCTCTTTTCCCTCTGAGCAGAACCGTGTCCGCATGCGCGCTGCCCAATCAGCGGTTAAGCGTCGCATTAGACAGCTTAGGAACGATCAGTGGGACGAGACACTTACAAATATGGTCCCCTCTCAACAAGCCTTCTGGAACCTCACCAGAGCCCTTAAGGCAGATACAGTGGCTGCCACCCCCCCGTTAGTACAGTCAGATCCCTCCCTCCCCCTCGCCTTCGAGGACGAGGAAAAAGCTGAATGCTTAGCATCCAGTCTTGAGGCACAATGTGCACCTAGCACACTCCCCGTTGATCCAGATCACCTACTCGAGGTCGATACTGAGGTTTTCAACAATCTCGCGAGCCCTCTCACAGATGCCGACCCGCCGATAGAGCCGGTAACCCCCGATGAGGTAGAGTCCCTTATCATAGATTTACATAATAGGAAGGCCCCGGGGCCTGACGGGATTTCTAATAGAGTCGTCAAGCTCTTCCCCGCGCACCTTATTCTTCTTCTGACCGCCATTTTCAATGCGGCATTAAAAAACAGTATTTTCCCCAAATCTTGGAAGGAAGCCACCGTCATTGGCATTCCAAAACCCGGCAAGCCCAAGGATCAGCCCTCGAGCTATCGCCCAATCAGTCTCCTTAGTTCGATAGGAAAGATCTATGAGCGCATTATTCTCGCTTGTCTCAAAGATTTTTCCCTTGCTAATATTCTTTTACCTGACGCACAGTTTGGTTTTAGAGCCAAACACTCTTGTGTCCAACAAGTGCATCGCATAGTCGAACACGTGTTGGACCGGAGAGCGAACAGATCCCGCCCGCACAAAACGGGCGCTCTCTTTTTCGACGTGGCAAAGGCGTTCGACAAAGTATGGCACAACGGGCTTATCTATAAGCTCTACAAACTTAATGTGCCAAACCGTCTCGTGCTCATCATACGAGACTACTTGTCGAATCGCTCTTTCCGCTACAGGGTGGATGGGGCACTATCCCCCCCTCACACCATTAGAGCCGGAGTACCACAAGGATCCGTGCTCTCCCCCCTCCTATACACGCTTTACACAAGCGACTTCCCTCAATTTAGACCCAGTCCACTTGTGACTCATACTGCCCTTTTCGCAGATGATACAGCCATCTATTGTTCGGCTTCTAGTACACCCGCCATAGTAAAGTCCCTCCAAGCCGCCGCCAACTCCCTTGGCGACTGGTTTAGGAAATGGCGCATAGAAGTTAATCCAGATAAAAGCGCCGCTATCCTCTTCTCCAGAGGTACTACGCCAAATCCCTCCACTAAAGTCAAGATGTTCGGACAACCGATCCCTTGGGAAAAGAAAGTCCGTTATTTAGAAATGAAATGAAATGAAATGAAATGAAATGAAAGATTTATTCACGGAATATGGTTTTACAGAGGTCTTGAAGCATTATTTTGTTCTTAACATACTCCACCAGATTTGGTATGTGAATTTATACAATAATAAGGTTATAATTATAATTATTGGAATAAAATTTAAATTGCATAAAAAATTGTAGAATTAATTTGATTATCATTGATAATTTAGAATTTATAATTTAGGAAATCGTTAATAGTGTAAAAACAATTAGATATTAAAAAATGTATTAAATTCTTTTTAAATTGATTAAAAGGCAAACATTTTAGGGAGTCCGGCAGCTTGTTAAATATTTTAACGCACATACAATATGAGCTTTTGCTTCTAATACATAAATTAGATTTAGGTACAACCAAATTAAATTTACGTCTGTTCGATCTTTGTATAACATTATCCAGTTTTTCAAATAGACTGGGATGACGCTTAACAAATAGAGCCGACTCAAATATATACAATGATGGCACTGTTAAAAGACGAAGTTCTTTGAACAAAGGTACACAAGTGTCGCGGTAACCAGCGCTGCACATTGCACGAATGCATTTTTTCTGAGCTCTGAAAGCTCTATCGGAGTCGACGGAGTTGCCCCACAAAATTATACCATACCTAAGATTTGAACTGACATAGCCATGATATGCCAGAAGAGCAGCTTTTCGTGAGACTGTTTTGTTTAGTCTCCAAAGAGCGAAGACAAATTTGTTGAATTTTTTACATAGCTCTGAAATGTGTTCTTTCCAATTGCAATTGGAATCCAGTGTTATGCCCAAGAATTTCGTTTTTGTCACTTCTTGTATTTTTATGTTATTGTAGTTTATTTTTAGTTGCAGAGGAGTTGCTTGGTATGGTTGGAATTGCATGAATTGTGTTTTCGATAAATTAATTTTTAAATTATTATTATGTAGCCAAGTTATAATGTCGTTAAGTGCTGTATTAATTTCATTTTCAAATATGTCAGTGTTGTTTTTGTTGTCCTTGATAATAACTGTTGTGTCATCAGCGAATAAAATGCATTGATGCTTTGTGATTTCAGGAAGGTCGTTAATGTACACTAAGAATAGGAGTGGACCCAATATGCTCCCAATGATGGCACTGTTAAAAGACGAAGTTCTTTGAACAAAGGTACACAAGTGTCGCGGTAACCAGCGCTGCACATTGCACGAATGCATTTTTTCTGAGCTCTGAAAGCTCTATCGGAGTCGACGGAGTTGCCCCACAAAATTATACCATACCTAAGATTTGAACTGACATAGCCATGATATGCCAGAAGAGCAGCTTTTCGTGAGACTGTTTTGTTTAGTCTCCAAAGAGCGAAGACAAATTTGTTGAATTTTTTACATAGCTCTGAAATGTGTTCTTTCCAATTGCAATTGGAATCCAGTGTTATGCCCAAGAATTTCGTTTTTGTCACTTCTTGTATTTTTATGTTATTGTAGTTTATTTTTAGTTGCAGAGGAGTTGCTTGGTATGGTTGGAATTGCATGAATTGTGTTTTCGATAAATTAATTTTTAAATTATTATTATGTAGCCAAGTTATAATGTCGTTAAGTGCTGTATTAATTTCATTTTCAAATATGTCAGTGTTGTTTTTGTTGTCCTTGATAATAACTGTTGTGTCATCAGCGAATAAAATGCATTGATGCTTTGTGATTTCAGGAAGGTCGTTAATGTACACTAAGAATAGGAGTGGACCCAATATGCTCCCCTGCGGTACACCGAATGCATTCACTTTATAGGTTGATTCATAACTATTTTGAACAGCTTTCTCAATGCAATTGATTTGAACACATTGCAAACGGTTCTCTAAATAACTCTCGACCCAGGACAATGCAACGCCTCTAACACCAGAACTTTCCAGTTTATGTAGAAGTATTTTATGATCGACCGTGTCGAAGGCCTTACTCATATCTAAAAACAAAATACCCACGCGAGTTCTTTTATTGGCACATTTAGTTATTAAGTCGTTCAATTGAAAAGATGCCAAGGTCGTAGATTTGTGTTTTCTAAATCCATGTTGCTCAGATTTGAAAAACGACATTTTGGATAAAAAGCCTTCTAGACGACTATGCATAGCCTTTTCAAATATTTTAGAAAGCACCGGAATGAGAGTGATTGGTCTGTAATTGTTTAAGTCACATTTTTTCCCTTTTTTGAACAATGGCCTAACAATTGATTTTTTTAATTTGCTAGGGAATATGCCTTGCTCAAAAGATAAATTTATTATATAGCTTAGCGGATGACAAAGAATATGGGCAGTCTCCTTTAGTAACATCGTCGAGATGTTATCATACCCAGTAGCTTTTGTGTTCTTCAATGATAATATAATATAATAAATTTCTCTAGGTGTAGTTGGTGAAAGAAATATGCTTTGCTTATTAGAATTATCCCTGATCATGGATGAACAATTAGGTTGGATAGTTGTTTTACATATTGATTTATTGTTATTGACATTAATAAAATATTTATTGAATTCGTTGGCAATTTCCATGGGATTATTTATAGTTTTTTCGTCATTTATGGATTTAATCGATTTTATTTCCTTTTGTGATGCTGAATTAAAATTGTTTTTTATTATTTCCCAACTAGCTTTACATTTATTTGTTGCCTTTGATAGATATTCCAAATTATTATTTTTTTGCGCCTGATACATACATTTCTTTAATATTCTATTATACTTGCAATAAATGTCCTCGTTATATTTTTTGTCGGGTGTCGATTTAAGACGTTTAAAGTACAGTACTCTTTTGGTTTTACAGCATTTCTTTATCGATTTTGATATCCAATTGGTATTTTTTGAACTAGTAATTTTTACTTTAACAATAGGAAAACATTGATCGTTAAACAGACTTAGAGTGTCATGAAAGAAAGTAAATGCGTATTCTGCACATGTTTCTGCATATATTTCGGAGAATGTGAGCTGACTAAGGTAGTATTTTATTTTTTGTATGTTTTCATTGTGAAAATCTCTCTTTTTTATGAACCAATGATGTGAGCAGTTATCTATTTTAATTTCAAATTCAATCGTTTGTCCTGTATCATGATCTGAGAGACCTAGTTGATGTGTCTCACCTAGGACTTTATCAAGATTACTAATGATGTGGTCTATACATTTGAGTTTACGCGTTGGATTGTTGATAAAGTGCTTCATATTATAATTGTCTAATATATCATTGTATTCTTGAGACCATTTGTTGGAATCTAATATGTCTATATTGAAGTCACCTGCTAAAATTATGTTTTTATTATTTTTTGAAGATAGTATTTTTAAAAGAGTGTTTAATTTTTCAAAAAAAATGGATTTATCTGAATCGGGTGTTCTATAAATACATGCAATTATTAAATTGTACTTTAAAACTTAGGTGTCACACTCGATAGGGGACTCACCTTCGAACATCATATAAAGATTGTCCGCGACCGCGCTGCTTTCGCGCTAGGCCGCTTACATTGTCTGCTTAATGGGCGCAGTAAACTCTCTCTTAGAAATAAGGTGAGAGTTTACACAACGTGCATTAGGCCGATAATGACATACGCAAGTCCAGTTTTCGCTCACGCCGCGCCCTCTCATATCCACAGGCTGCAAACCATTCAGAATAGGTTTTTGCGCAAAGCCATCGGTGGGCTTTGGTTCGTTAGGAACAAAAACCTCCACATTGACTTAGGTGTGCCGACCATCTCGCACCACCTAAAGCAATGCTCTGTCAAATACTTCGACTCGCTCAATCATCACCCAAATCCGTTGGTGAAAGCCGCAGGGGATTATTCCGCTCCGGCTGGCACCAGCAGGTCCAAACGTCGTCCGCGGCACGTCCTCAACGACCCGGACGACTCCATTACAGTCGCCATCGAGGCGTATAAACAATTAGATTCCGCGACACAAACTAGACACACACGTCCGTCATATCGGCCCCGCCGGCGGGGCCGCGCGTCGCGCCACCTTCCTGTAGGGACTCGGTTTTCGCGGTACCGGCACGTGCCCGGCCGCTTCTCTCCAATCCGTTCGCCTTCCCCCAGTGTCGCCATAGGCCGAGGTTCGAGCCCCCCTCTGGGGCGCCCCTAGGCAGACACTGTAAAATTTTTGGCGGTGAGAGCCCTACGCTCCCGCAACAGTCCGGTGTCTCAGAAGAGGGTGTTAGTACACCCAAACTGAAATTTTCAATTAATAAAAAAAAAAAAAAATAAAAAAAAAAAAAAAAATAAAAAAAAAAAAATAATAAAAAAAAAAAAAAGTTATGTTCTCATAGTAAGTGAAAATAAACTATAGCTGCTATTTCTGGAATAAGATTTTTTGTATCGTTTTCGGAATTGAGTAGGTAACTAAAGGTCAGGCAGGACCTTTGTTTGACAGACGGATGGATAACAAAGAACTTATTATGGTTTTTGTTTTCCTTTGAAGTACGGAACCAAAAGAGATCATTTGGATCACATTACGCCTTTTATTCTCAATTCCCAGTGGTACGAATGTGCGGCCTTCGTTCCCTCACAGTTCACTAAACATGATAATGGTTTGGCTACATTAGCGGGCGAATATTCGTGTTGACGCGTAGTGTGGCCGGTTAGATCGTTGCAACGCGTAGTATTGCTTACTCGCTCGAACTTTTGCAACACCCCAAGTGTTGTTAAAGAAAGACAAAAACTTCTTCATCTTCTTATGGTGCCGTCTTCTTACGAAGGTTGGCGATCATAACGACGATTTCAACTTTAGATACTGCCTCTTGGAATAACAAACGAGCACTCTTGTTATATCATTGACGTAAGTTCTGCAGCCATGATATTCTTAGTCAACCTGGAGGTCTTTTACAACAAGAACAATTGCTATTAATACCTACTTTAGTATACAATATAATTGAAACTTTTAATAGTACCATTTTAAAAGAGCAAGTGCTAAGTTTTTTACCAGTTTTTCTTAGCACAAATCTGCAGTCTGGTGGTAGGAAAAATTGTGACGATTCGAAAGAGCTTGTAATACATAGGTCTGTTTGATTAAAAATATTTTATTTGACTTGACATCGCGTTAACACGAATATTCGCCGTAGCCCGCGAATGTAACCCTAACATTACAAAACATTCGACGCACAAAGACTATTGTTATTGGAAAACTAATGGAATGAAACTTTTACTTGAATACATTATTATAAAACTGATCAAGTCAATCTTTTTATTGTTGGTAATCGAGAATGCGGAAGACCTGGGGCTCTACCCTTCAGATAATAGCGATTTTAAACCAATTTCAATACCGTTCCAATGATCGTAAATGTAAATTTTTATTAGGGTACTGATAATTGGGCGTTTCACGCTATTTTTTTTATGACAGAGGAAGACTAACGAGCTGGCGGGTCACCACCTGATGGTAAACAAATACCGCCTGTCATGAACATCCACGACAACAAGATCTTGGATGCGTTTCCCATCTATGAAGAATAGAAAGGACGGGGGGGGGAGGAAAGTGAACAAGGGCGTAGAGAAAGCATTTCTCACTCATCGTACGAAACACAGAATCATATCACCGCTATTTCAAGTCGATATTCTGTGAGAGGGTGGTACTGCTCCGGTCGAGTCTAGTTTTATGAGCCACTACCAGTTCAAAGTAGTAGCCCTACCACTCTCCCTATTTTTGGAACCACTTTTCAAAGTGCCCGTTTCCCGTTTGATGAGGAACGAAGTAATCTAAATCGGTTAGTCGTTTTTATGTAAGCAATAAACAATTCAAACTCGTATATAAGTAGGATACAACTTGGTAACTTGCGTTTGTCGTAAAACTCGACAATTTGAAACACGTAGCATTAAACGACTTTATTTTATGTCTATGCTTTGTTTGTGTTTGTAAAAGAAAATCTTTGAAAATGTATGGATTCATTAATAAATGGAGGAATTATCTTCTGGGTAGGTTATATGTTAATTTCGTATGCTTCACATAATGTATGTCAATTGCCGGCTTCGAATATATAAATCTGATTAAGGCGAAAGTCTGTCCAATTCCAATTTCAAATTAAAAAATATGTTAACAAATATAAAAAATATTGCCGCGACACATATTCAAGTGTAATTTTATGTATGATCGAAGTGTCATCTTCGTATGGTTAAAGTGTCATTTTCGTATGATCGTATCATTGTCATTTCCGTATGTTTAAAGTGTCTTTGCCCTCTAGTTTAGTCTAGGATCCACGAGGCTTCACGTCAACGTTCGAGATTTGTTATTCTTTAGCTAGGTAGTTATTCAATTCAAATTCCTTTCATCTTAAGTTGGCAGTGACCTTTTAGTTAGCTTGAATCTGACTTAACTCAAAATTCCAGTACATCCCAAATATTCAAATTTCACTATTAAACTTGTTGATTAGTTAGAACTTAGAACTACTTTAGTTTAAGGCAACTGAGACACAGGAATTTGAGTTAGATCGCTTTCCTTCGAATGGAATATCTTCTACGAACAAAGATGGGTAACAATATGTTAAAAATCTATTTAAGCTTTTAATCAATAACATTGATGGTTTTTGTGCAAATTGCCATTGTAAGCCATTCCATAAGAACCATGCTATAAATAAGCCAATTTAAAACTTGACTGACCACCTTTTTTTCTTTAATAATGTAATAAAAAAACTTTATTCAGTAACAAAGTTTTACATTACTTAGATCTGGGTTGAGGCCTCCTTTTAAGTATATACTTGTGTTAGGAAACCTCGCTCCTCTATAACGAAAATTACATTTTATTTTATTTTTCACTGTAAATTTTTATTTTTCAGTGTAAAAAAATCTGTTAACGAGAATTTGTTGTACTTCTGTCACCCTACCCTTCGGTTATACGTAGGGTACGGCTCTATAGCAGCATGTTCAGGAACTTGACGCGCTGGGGTTTCGGGAACCCCCTGGATCATGGACAAACTCCACCTACTTCGAACCATTGTCAGAGAAACTTTTATGAAATGTATTCGGCATTTTAAAAATCAATTATTTTTTAATGGGTGACCATCGATATATTCAAAATCTTGATAAAATATTTCGGTGTATTGTAGTGTACCCATGTACTTCAACAGTAAAACAGTACATCATTCCTACCCGAATCTTTACTTAGTATAAAATGAAATCGCTTTCACTGTCTATCTGTCCGTATGTATGCTTAGATCTTTAAAACTACGCAACGGATTATGATGCGATTTAAAAAAAAAAAAAGTGATTCCAAAATTCCCACGGGAAAGTGGGACATACGCAAATGAAGTTGCGCGGGTTTCGCTAGTTTATTTATAAACGGCAAAAGGTCTTACAAAACAATCAGAAGGCTGCGTGTTGTAAATTTTCGATTACACCCTTTTATGTTACAAATTCACGCACGAGTAAGCCACGCGTGCGAATTTGACCTCGGAACACAGTGTAAACTAAACAGTAAGGTCTAGTTACCCTAGGGAGCAACAAATCTTTTCTTTCTTTTTATACAAGGTTCACTTTCGACGAGTTCTGTTTTTAAATTTTACTTTTTTATTCATAATTTTTGATTGTCTTTTTTATCTTACATTTCACATTCTTATGTCATTAGCTTCATAATTATATGACAAAAAAAGAGTCCATAACTGGTTCTCTTTCGCAATTTCTTTTACCAGTGGTCATTTTGCTTTTTTTTTTGCGAAATAGTTAGTAGTTTATAGAGTAATTTAATATTAATTACATAAATAATTTATTATTGTAATGTAATCATTGAGAGAAAGTGTCTGTGATCCAGGACCTACTCTCTGAACAAATATTTTGAATTTAATTTAATTTTGAGCTCAAAGTTCGTTTTTTTTTTTTTTTTTTTTTTTTTTTTTTTTACCACACAGGTGGCAAACAAGCATACGGTCGGCCTGATGGTAAGCCGTCACCGTAGCCTATAGACATAAGCAATACCGGGGGTATCACTCACGCGTTGCCAACCCTCCCAACCCCCCCAAGTGGAGCTCTGGAGACCTTACTCACCGTAGGAACACAACATGGCCGAGACCAATGCTATTTGGCTACGATCTTCTGTAAGGTGGAGGTTTCTGTGGGATGGAATAGTTCAGTCCATTTTTAACCAGATCAACAGTTTATTTAGTCTTTGTCCAAGATCAATCACAGTATGTCTACTAATCTAAACCCCGTTTTTCTTAACTTGACTTTAGTAAACAATCTTAGCACGTCTTTTTAACGAAAATAGACAATTAAAATTATCATTCACACCCAAATAAGAATAATAATATAGTTAGAAATGGCATTTAACACAACACTCTTATTATTCTGGCGATTTATCGATTTTACACGTGGATAATTGAATAAAAAGACACGCTAAGATTGTTTGCTACATTGGTCAAGTTAAGAAAAACAGGTTTTAATACCCTAGGGAGCAACAAACCTTTCCTTTGTTTTTATAAGTACTTACAAGGTAAGGTTCTCTGTAATTTATATTTGTTCCTTTGTGGCTTCATTCGCTAGAGAATTGGTGCGCCTTCGTAAATTAGATTTTTCCTCTCGATTTTCTCCTTACTAATATTATAAGCAGTAACTCAATTTTCGTGTCGCTGTGCAAAAAATATGTGGTTTGATAAAGCAAACAATCTCACTGAGTTACAGCCATTATAAAACTCTGGCGCACATGATAATTTTAATGGGGTTGTTGTGTACAAAATAAACACGTCATTATTGTACACTTCATACTTTAAAAGCAATTAGTCAGAATTTTTTATAGTTTACTCCGTGACGAATTTACCTTGTGACCAATTTATAACAACTCTTTAAATGGACCCTTTAAATGTTATAAAATATTTGTTACAAATTAAGATTTTATATCAATCTTTCTAACTCTGTCTGTCTTCTTCACGTTAAAATGACTGAACTGATGAATATTTTTAAGTGGGGATAGTTTGAACTAGAACAGTTTCAGTGCGAGAAATATTTCTACCAACAGACTGGCAGAAGAGTAACTGTCACATAAAATATTATTTTTCTTTGCATTTCAAATTAGTATTGGTACAAAATGTATCTACTGTTTTGTTTCACACTATGTCAGACCTGGGATTTGGGATACCTATTTCTGAACAGGGAACAGGGTTTGAAAAAATAATTCGAAACCTGTCCTGAATGTCCGACCTTTTTGAAGTACATGTTTATAGGGGATGATTGTCGTTTGTCCGAAAAAGGTTTAAGGTATGTTCTGTATATACAGATAAGATCGATATATCTTTTTGTTTCGGGTATACCATTTATTTGTCTATCTGGCTTTTATATCTCCTAAACTCTTGGGCCGATTTTGATCACCTGAGTATTTAAAAAGTGGTGCCACATATAGCGATCTCTATAGTAGGACGTCTATATATGTAGTAGCCAGGCCAAGGGAATATGGCGCTTGACGCCCTCCATTCTCCCCAGTACAGTCAGGTGCACGTTTAGCTTTACACTTGCAGTAAAATTTTGACTCTTATGACTTAGAACTAATGAATGGTACAATGTCCGAAATGTAAAGGTCGACATGCTCTTGACTGTACGGACGGCGAGTTACAACATTTTGAAGCGCAGCGCAAACGGCGGTTACACGGACTTTTTTGTGTATGAAAATAGAAACAATGCAAATACGCAGTAACGCATACGACGCGCAAAAAGTCCATGCCAAAATTAACGAATCGAATTGTAACATTTATTTTATTTATTGCATTGTCAGTCATGTATAACGTTCTTCTTCTTTCTTAATTAATGGCGTTTCTGTCGTGTCTAAACGACACATAGACAATTTCGCCAATGTCGAGTATTTTTTTACCAAAAAAGTACATTTTAAAAGGGCAACGTGGTACGGTGAGGATCCGAGGTCGCCATCTTGACGACCTTCGTTGACAAGGCGGCGATCCCGAATCTAACGTTATTTTTTTTCGTCAATTTGACAATGACAGCGTCATGAATAACGATCTTTACCTTTCAATATAATTTCTGCAAATCACCGTTTGTCAGGCTAGAACAAAAATCATATAGAATAAGATTAAATAAATTCAGCTTTCTTGTTATTATTTATCATTGGTCCTTGGAAACAACATTAAAATTTGGCAATGTTTCAATGTTCTTCCCACCACGGGGCAGTTGGTAGATTGTTGCGAAAATCTCGTGTTATTGAGAACGATTTATATTTCAATAACGTTTATGGTTTTAAAATGTTTTTGGCTAAAGACTGCAGTAGCAATTGAATTAAAATCTATCTATTTGCGAGGCTTTTCTGGCATTGACAGTTCATGCAATTATTATATTTATTAACCACTGGCGATTCCAATCAATGTCTCGTTGGTTTCTTTTACGTGTATCCCGCTTTCCCGTGGGAATATCAGAAAATCCTTTTACATATTATACATTTTACCCTTCCTATAGAATCATTCAATTGATTGCTGGCATTATTATCAATGGATAATCTTGAGTTGATCGATGTAATTTAAAAATCTAAGCGAGCAGACTGCAGAAGTGACTTCATATTTATACACTAAACCTTAAGAACTATACTAAGTAAAGATAATTTATAATACGAGTATGTAGTACTTATTTTAAATGTGCATATTCCGATGCCGTTATTAAATGTGTGATAAAAAGAAGGGTCCTTAAAAACCCAATATCTTCTAAACTACTAAAATTTAGTCTTAGATTTTTGGATATGTATTAATTCATCATATAATCGAAATTTTGGAAAGAGCCAAAACACGATTGTGATACATTTCCAAAAAAAAAATCCGAAGTTACCTCTGTTTTTTTTCAGAACTCTTGTAACTTCTAAACGGTAAATGATATAAATTTTAAACTTCATATAGAGAAAGACATTAATGTTTTCTAGATATTGTGAAAACAAATATTAAAAAACTCAATTAATGAATTTTATATAAGCCTAAATGGGTTTTGTCGCTTACGGTGTTAAAAATTCGCCGGGTTCACGGTGTCCCATCTCTAAGCTGTTTCTCGAAACAGGGATTGATATATGCGTTGCGAGCGGGGCGGGCTCAGTCGGCCGCAATTATTTTACGACGTAGGCCCTTAAGCATTTAAGATCTTTCGACCAAATACTATAGAAGACTAATACCCACAGCTCTTGACGTTTCTTATATCTTAATGACTTGGCAACCTCCGTTCACCTCATGCCGCTAGGGGCGCTATAACATTTTGCATACAAAACGCACAGTTCACCTCATGCCGCTAGGGGCGCTATAACATTTTGCATACAAAAGTTTTGAAATCGTTCACCTCATGCCGCCCTCATGCCGTAGGGGCGCTAGTGTCGCGTCTTGCCCGAATTCTTCCGAAGCTGTGGGTATTACTCGTCTATAGTATTTGTTTCGACAGACAAATATTTCCGTTCACTAAAAGATCGCGACATTTGACAAAACACTTGCCGAGCATCTAACACAAATTCTATCTTGCTAAACAGTCGTCAGTCGGACTGGCGCCTAATATAATGTTATTTGTTGATTGTGGTATTGTTCCCTAGTGCTTGTTTTGCTAACTATTACTGGTCAGAGATAATTGTATCCGGTTATGAATTATGTGACAAAGATTAGATTAGTTTGCTGGTGTATAATTAACGCAACACAAAACTAACAAAACGTCTCAAATTGATTCAATGCTTGCTAAATAAGTAGATACTCCCTTGTCACATTCACTATTCCTTAACTTCATCATCATCATCATCTCAGCCACAAGAAGTCCACTGCTGGTCATAGGCCTCTCCCAAACATTTTCAGCGCAACCGATTGGCAACGGCTTCCTGCGACTTTCCTGGCCGTCTGACCACCTTGCAGGCCTACCCTACGCTTTCCGGTACGCGGTCGCCATTCCAAAACCTTCCTGCCCCATTGGCCATCAGTTCTGCGTGCTATGTCCTGCCCAATGTCACTTCAGCTTGCTGTTCAGTTGAACTATGCCGGTGATTTTCGTTCTGCTAAGAAATTTCCTCATTTCTGATTCGATCGTAGAGAAACACCGAGCATAGCTCAAAATAATAGTGTCAATTTCAGTAATGGAAAGTGCCAAAAGAACTAAAGACAGTTGTAGATAAATGTGTTCAGTATGGCGTCAAAGAATCGTGAGTGCATTACTAAACTGTGTTCTGATGAAGAAACTTAAGACCGCTGTCAAAAAGTGGCGAAGAATGCGATTATTCCGAAAGAGGGATGGTAAGTCTACTTTAATGGGTTACAAAGCCAATTGTTTATGGTTTATTGAGTGTATTTTTAATAAGAACCTATAACTAATTTGTATGTAGAGAAGAGACTTTTAAATTTTAGGCACTAGTTACGACCTCCGTGGCGTAATGGTTACCACGCCAGACCGCCACCCAGGAGGTCCCGGGTTCGATCCCCGGTCGGGTCATGATGAAAAACGAACTTTTTCTGATTGGCCTCGGGTCTTGGATGTTTATCTATTTATGTATTTGTTATAAAATATAATATCGTTGAGTTAGTATCCCATAACACAAGTTTCGAACTTACTTTGGGGCTAGCTCAATCTGTATGAATTGTCCCTATACATTTATGCTCTAACTTGGTCGCTATGATGGCAAAGATAAAAAAATATATTAGTTTCTCAGTACGTGAACTTTGTGGACATCCACATCCTTGTATTTAGTACGTACGTATAAAGCATTTTTAAAAATCGATAATTTTATATTCACATTATAGCACTTAATTTATTGATCTGATCAGATCACACCATCCAAATCACTAGGAACAAAGCTATGGAATATTTTTAACACATTCAAATTATAATAAAAATATCATAAACGCGATTTAGAAACCATTTTAATCGTTCCTGACACGTTTTTCATATAAATATAGGTATTTTATTTAAGAGTAGTTCCTGTATTACCTCATTTTTCATATACGTTATTGGAGAGACCTAGGTATTCTACGAATTTGATTGATGTCCCTAAATATTGGCGTCGGCCGACCTAAACGGAAAACCAAATCATGACAAAAATCGTCTGACTTCGGGCTTATTCAGACTAACTATTTTTAGTCGCCGCGATTGGCCATTTTGTATTTTGATTTGATCTAAAAGTACCTAGTCTGATTAAGCCTTATTGGATTCACTTGCTTCTTGTTTTATAAAGCTAACATCCAGTTTTTGAAAAGCATTTTTAAATTTAATGACACATTAAATTTATCTGTATATAAACTGTCACTGTCAAACTTAAGATCAAGAAAAAAAGTTAAATGACTGAGAGACTCAATGTGAAAATAAAATTATAATGCGTTTCAGAAACTATTAGGCTATTTAATTTTATAAAGTCGCATTAAGCAATCTAATAAAGTATTATTATTTTACTAGCTTTTTTGCCCGCGACTTCGTCCGCGTGAAGTTCCGGACCCGTTCCCGTGGGAACCACATTGAATTTCGGGAAAAGCTATAGCCTATGTCACTCCCTGATAATGTAGCTTTCTACTGGTGAAAAAAATTTTGAAATCGGTCCAGTAGTCTCGGAGCCTATTCAATTCAAACAAACAATCTTTCCTTTTTATAATATTACTATAGATTAAAACTATGTATTCAGTTTTGATAATATTAGACTGCGTATATTTACATTTTGCCTCTTTCCAATCTCAATAGAGTAGCTGTGTCTAAAATATATGTCACAGAAACAACGCGTTGGATAACCAACAAAAGTCTGGCATTGGAAGGAAAATAGAAAACCGCAAATGGAAACTCTTTCATACAGATACTGCCATTCGGTAATGCGCACTGTATGAGATGTGATATTACGTAAGATGACATGTGATCCTTAGTAAATTAAAAAATGCCAAAGTCAGTTTCTTGGCTTTCTCGCCTTTTAAGACGTTAAAAACACCTTTCAATTTCATAGTTTAGAATGCGTTACATGTCTCTTCGTTATGTATATTGAACATACGACTCTTTTTAACAAACAAGATCAGCCAAGGATCACCTTTTTTTTGTCACAGTCGCACTTTAAGTACTTATTTAATTATCTTCCAGATTGACAGTATCAGAAGTTTTAGGTACACCATGACTGTTCTTTGTCTATTAATATTGTTGGGCACAATGACAAAAGACGTCTAACAAAATCCTGTTTTATTCAGTGAGAAGTAATTAATACTTTTGTCTCATAGTCATTCTAGAAGAGAATCAAAGTGCGAAAATGACAAAAAAAATTAGATAGATCATGACTGATTTGTCTCCTAATAGCCTATGTATAAAATTTTTCAATGTTATAAAGAGTATCTAAAAATAAATGTGTCTTTGTCCGCAGACCTGTCAATGACGAGACAAGTGTCCACCGACCCCACCCCGTCCACTTCGGGCACTCCAGCCCACCACCCGCGACCTCCGCCCGCTGAGTTACTACAACTGGTGAGATGAAACCTTTTCTGTATTTAGCGATAAACAGCAGACTGCCCTGATGATTGACTCTGAGCAAAGCTGACAGCAGTCTGCTGCGACTCCGCGGCTCTGAGTGACAAGTGGAACGGCAACGCAAACTGCGTACTAAATATAATGTAGCGACAGCAGGGAAATGAGGAAATCTGATATCCTCATTTACCTGCGACATATTTAAGGAGAAATAAAGACAAAGGCCGCTCGCTGTGAGTCTAATGGGGGTGAGTATAATCTCTTTTTAGGGTTCCGTAGTAAACTACAAGGAACCCTTATAGTTTCGCCATTTCCGTCTGTCCGTCCTGGGTCTAGCGCCTAGACGCTTGATGCTCTAAAGCTGTAATTTGGTATGTATACGCATATTAACAATGCTAACAAAGTAGCAAGTAGATAAAAAACGGTTATGTAGGCTCTACTAGTTACCGAGTAATAAATAGTCGATGAACTTATGAAGTAAAATTTCTTTGACGAAAACGTACATTGTCATAGAATATGGCATTGTACTCATCTGTAAGCAAGAAATGCGTAGCCAATACGGAACCCTACATTGTGCGTGGCCCGACACGTACTTGCCCGTTTTTTTTCTTATTTATTTACAGTTACAACCATAATTTAATGTTTCCCATTTTACAATGTTTCTGTACGAGTCACGGTTACATTGTAAAATAACTACAGTGTTAAGCGACCTTACTGTACGAACTACGAATTGATCGGCAAAGTTAACCCCATTTTAGGGCGGTCTGACCTTGCGGTTACGTAATCTGAACAAAATCATAATATTAGACCTATTAATATATTATCAAAGGATCAATTTCCGCCTAATTAGATTTTGATTGCAATGTAGAGTTCCGGGTAATGGTAATAAATATTTACTCTACTTGCGCGTAAGTGCTTAATGTAGGTACTATGCTAATTGGCGCTTTCGTTTGATTGTTATTGAAATTTTGACATTGGGTTACTTTTAAAATGTTACATAACGCGAATTGTTTGAAATTACATCCTTTTATAAAAATTAAAAATAAAACTTTTATTCAGAGAATACATTTTTACAAACACGTTCTCTTGTCAGACAGAGTACGTAAATAAATGATTAATCTATAATAAACGAAATGAAATAGCATATTATTTACACTAATTTATATAATTAGGTACTTATTAAATTTTAATTGAGACAAGAATTGAATTAAATTAAAATGATGAATTAATTCCAGAGTGAGGACCGATAGGTTTTTGAACGCCTGTTAAAATTAAGATAGCAAATACGATGAAATAATATATTGCCGACATAGTGCTACGAAGGAGAGTATAATTAATTTTGCGAGAAGTGAGCCGTGTTATTTATTTGAGTCTTGCAAATTTGATTTTGTAATGTAATAAAAGATTCTCTTGAGCGACCCACAAATATAATGAGTTTTTCAAATGACTTAACACTCGCGGGAGTCGCGGGTCACAACACAACTCACAAAAAATTTATTTCAAACAATTCTCTGATTTAAAATATAAGACATGAAAGAACGTTTCTCGCTCGCATTATACGGATGTGGAATGAGCTCCAAGCCTCTGTTTTTCCTTCGGACTATGACATGTGGCTATTTAAGAGCTACGTTAGAGGTCTCGTCAGAGGTGGACAACGCATTGGCAGTGCCCATGGTGTTGCTGATGTCCATGGGCGGCGATGACCACTGTCCATCATGTAGCCCGCTTGCCTGTTTGCCTGCTGTTATAACATAAAAAAATAATCGATCAAAAAATGACTGGATTGCGGTAAAATACACAACATTACGTTAATACAAGGTATGACAAAGTAGAACAAAACAAACACTCATTGAATTTCACGTCAAATCTTGTGCCAATGTAGTGGAATGAGATATAGGTACGTAGGTTTGCCTTCATTCTTTATTCTTCAGCACACATACAAAAGGAATACGACTCTCGGCTCCATTCCGTTTTGGTTTACATGAATGTCAATATGCGAGACGCGTGCGGATCAGACGTGGGTTCATATTGACATGTCTCGACCGTGTTCAGTGCCACAAACTTATCTGTGCCGATGGCCCGGGGCCCGGGCGCTAGGATCGAAGCTATTGAAGACTATTCAAGTCATAGATTTAGTAGGAGTAGGTAAGTATTGGGCTTTTCAGACCACCTAAAATTAAAATCCAGCATATAGAGCTCATTTCATTCGCTCTACATTCTGGATTTTAATTTTAGGTGGTCTGAAAAGCCCAATACTAAATTTGGATCGAGAATCATCATATTTTTTTTTAAACAAAGGGCTCCCTGTCTCTTTGGAAAGAATAATGAAACACTTACCAATATTTATTGTTCAACCCGACTCAGAAGCTCTACACTCACACGCATTGTAACACTGCACTAGGAGTACATAATATTAAGTGCATACATACATACAAGTTTGTTTAAAGTAGATATAGAATCAGATAACGCCTGGTAACCGACACATAAGAACTCTCACAACAGACTAGGCGGATTGCTCATGCAAATCACCATAACTGAGAAATAATACAACGATGAAGACCGTCGCATGCGATTATGGGATGATGAGTTCAGTTAACATCAGTAACCGATGCTAAGGATATTATCGAACCAAGCCGTTTGCTCGTGCCCTTCATCGTTTGCAGTTTTGGGCACTTGGATACGATAAATTTTATCGAACCAAGCCGTTTGCTCGTACCCATTTGCAGTTTTGGCACTTGGAAACGATAATTCCGTCGCAATGGTATTGAGTTACTAAAACATCAGTCAAGCCCAATGGTCCACGCTAAGGATATTCGTCATAATTTACCCTCAGCTTCAAACTTAACTGGTGATTGCATCTAGAATTAGTGAAGAGATTCCGTAATGAAGGTCGTGGTGACGCACAAACCGTCTTCATCATAACTTTAACTAAACTTGTAGTACCGCACCATACTTTCACACAAACTAAAACTGCTTCAACCACGTTTTGCTGTTTCAGCAGTGACTCGGCGGCGCGGCGTCGCGCCGCCGGTGTTCGGCCCGGGCCTGGCGACAATGTGCGCGCAGTAACGACTGAACTGAGTACTAATTCCAGAAACGTATGACAATGCAAAAAATATATAGGGCTATACTCACACTGCGTTTTATGTTAGTTTCCTATTGAAATATATTTTATGTATTAATATAAAATAATTTTAATTATTTATTTTTTATTAAAAAACAAGCTCTTTTATGTTCGGGTAAAACAGAATTAAAAGTATCAGCTATAATTGTTATTTTAAATAAAATCAAAAATAAATATTTAGGGACAATCACATTTATTGAAATAACCCCAAAATAAGTTTGAAACGTGTGTTATGGGATACTAACTCAATGATACTATATTTTATAATAAATACATACGCACATAAAAAAACATCTAAGACTTAGGCCAACCATCATTTTTCCTGACCTGACCTGAAATCGAACCCAGGACCTCTTAAATGGCGTCATATATAAAAAAATGTTTCTATAATAATTACTTAATTTTAATTCAAAAATGTGGGTACAGCCTTAGTGGGTTATTCCACTACTTTGTTTAATTCATTTACGAATTTTAATAAAGATTATACATTGTCATTGTCTTATATTAGTTTGTTCTACGGCTAACTATTCACAATTCTAGAGTAAAATATTATGTAAATGGACTAAAAAATTGAAAATTATTGCTAATAATTTATAAATAGAAACCAAACCTCATGTCACCATCCATCGAATTGATTATAAAATATCTGATTGAATTGATTTGGGACTGAGATTTGTATGGTAAAGATAAAACAAATGTTTGAATGAAAAGAATCACTTAAAAATTTTGCTCTAATAACCGTATGGAATAACCCTACTAACACGTAAGCGTATTGCAAATTGTAATAAACTGTAGAAATTACGAAATACGCGGTGCGGAAATCTTTGATTATCAAATATCAAGGAACCATTTGTAACAATTGTAACACTAAACTTTTGTTTTCGTGTTAAAGTTCCAAATTTCGTAATGAATTTACGAATATGCTGACGTTTATTTTATGTAGTGGTCGTCAACCTACATTTGCTTTAAAATTTTAATAATAATGTTTTTTTAAATAAATAACATTAGTGTAGTAATTATAATTTCATTGTTTGCAAATTGTTGACAAGACCTGGAATTTATGATGTATCAGCTAGAAATTACCAATAAATGCTTTGATTTTCGTTGTTTTTAAAATTTTTGGTAAATTTGTTCGAGACCTCGGTGAGACTAGTTCTCTGTATCGCACGTGTGTGACAGTGCACTACCCGTGACCACCATCTTCGTGACCCGCTGGTTCTGATTTTAACATAACACCATACAAAACGAGGATTCCCTGCATCGCAATAATGTTCGTAAGTTTTTAAACTAATTATATTATTTTTTTCAGTTTGTTTTATGTTATACAGCAGACAAACAGGCAAGCGACATCAGCAACACCAGGGGCATAACCAATGCTGCTAATTTACTTGAGAAATGTTATTTTATTTTATTTGGTTAATATATTTTGAATAATTGTTTTTCATCAAGCTTTGACTGAAGTTATTAATTTATAATAACATATCTTTGTTATGTTTCTCAGGTCGGACTCTGAATATTCCGAATACAACAAAAAAACAAAAGTTGCAAAACGATCAGCAGCGGCAGACTTTGGAGATTCGGACGGCGGCGAGGAGATTGCTCCAGAAAAGAAGTATGTATTTATACCTGCTTATATGTACTCTATACTTTTTTTATAAATCACTAAGGTGGCAAACAAGCGTTTTCATAATTCATTAATTAATACAATTAATAGACCTGGTAGTCGAGTGGTTAGCAATGGTTACTTCTACCCGAGGGCCGCGGGTTCGAATCCAGCGCAAGGTAAACATTTGTGTGCATGAACATGACTGTTTGCCTTAGTCTCAATGTTTTCTTTGTATTATAGACAAGTACTTATTTACAAAAAAAAAGTTTATACGTATATTTATCTTAAATATATTTATATATATATATATATATATATACTTAGTTTGGAACTAGATGGTGTTGTGTCCAAAAATATGTTTTCGTAATGTTTTTTATTTTCTTGCAGCTAGGACAGAAAATAAATGTTAACTGTGAAAAAATATATTTAATCGTATTTTTCTTTTTTTACAGTAGTCAAAAACGGAAACTGACTGCCGTCAAAGGCAGAAAGAAGGCTAGCGTGCCGAAACCAACAGCAACAGGTTGGACTCTGGATTTGGATAGCGACGACGAGCGCCGCCCTCCGCCAAAGAGTCCTTTGGTGTCAGCCCTTACCAGGCGTGTTGCGGACGGGGTATTACGGCGTACGGTAGACCTTAAAGGGGATGTATTTGTAGAGTTGAAGGTGTATAATGTTAAAGATATAGAAGGAGTTGCCCCAAAAGATCGTTGGGAACGAGCTATTGTCTCTTTAAAATATCAAGGTGAATCGGATTCACCAGAGTTTAATACCTTAAAAAAGGTAATTAAATTGTGTAGAGCTCAATTTACGGACGAAGGAACATTCTTCGCCGACAAAAAATCTAAATGAAATAGACTCATTTCCAGCGATGTTTTGGGGCAATTCCTTCCAATTTGATTTTCATTTTAATATTTTAAATTTATTACTTTTTTAATATAGTAATTAATTTTTAGTAAAAAAATATATTTCTATAATATGCACTACATTACTATTTTAATGTTTTAATTTTATTTTAAAATATTAGCTTAGATTTGCATTAATAAATCAGCGTTTACCTCCTAGGGGTTTAAACATTCTTTCAACAATTTAAGCTTCATTAATAGTAACATAATTAACTATCTTATTACCCAGTTATAAATTAAATTCAGTTTAATTATGTCGAACAAATCTGTATATTGCACAGTATGTGATATATCAATAAAAAATAGAGCATTTTCAGCGCATTTGCGAAGTAATTCTCATAAAAATAATAGCTCTATACAAATTAGTGATGATATTGAGAAAATTAGTAGTGCGTTTCGAAGTCGCATTGCTTCGTATAGAGTACGTGATGTAACATTTAAAGACTCTGACACTAGACCACCCGTTGATTTTCTTAATAGAATAAAACCTCGAGTGCGTGAATTACTTCTTGCTAGATTATCGACTTACATTTCTATAAAAACTAATTTTGAGTTTTTTGCTGAATTCACTCTTCCAAATACTGATACTTCTGAAATAAAATCTTTTAGTACTGAAAACATCGTATTACATAAGAATTTTGATTTTGGTGAGTTATATTCAGAAATAACCAATACCATAGCATCAAATATAGATGACTTTCAGCAAAAAGACAGTGGATGGACTTTTCTGAGGAATTTATACTTGGAAGTGAATATTAACAAGTACAATCCTATCAGAGCATCAAGATATATTGAATTACCTAAATGTATTAAAAATAAACGAGCATGCGTTAATTTAAAAAATAATGATTCTTTCTGTTTTTTGTGGTGCATCGTAGCAGCATTGTTCCCAGCTAAGAAACATGCTCAAAGAGTATCTTCATATCCGCATTTAAAAAATGTACTCAATACTGATAATATGACATTTCCTGTAGGGATTCCTGATATCAAAATATTTGAGAAAAATAATTGTGATATCAGCGTTAATGTTTATGGTCTATCAAAAAATTCTGATATTGTAGGGCCTTTATATAAAACGGGACGTAAAAAGAAACACCATGTCAATTTGTTAGTGATAGGAAAAAAAGAGTGTAAGCATTTTTGTTTAGTGAAAGATCTAGGTAAACTACTCAAAAAGCAATTAACAAAGCATCATGACAAAGTTTTCTTTTGTGATGATTGCCTTAACTTTTTTCACAGTGAAATTAAATTAAACGATCATATTTGTGGTGGAGTAAAAACTGTGCTTCCTGATCCTGGAAGCATTATCCAATTTAAACATTATGAGAGAATGCAATATGTGCCTTTTGTTGTATACGCAGATTTTGAATCTTTACTAGAACCAGCTCCAAGCACGATGAGGTCTAATTCTACTTGCACAACTATACTACAAAAACACTTACCTTCTGCGTTTGCATATTACATTGTTTGTTCATATGATGCTTCACTTAATAAATATGTCTCATATCGTGGGCAAGATTGTGTCGAAAATTTTTTGGAAAATCTTCGTAAAGATACTATCAATATTTATAAGATTCTGAAGAAAACTATTCCAATGAAACAATTAACAAAAGAGGAACAGAACACATTCAGTAAATCAAAGTACTGTTTTCTTTGCGATGGGTTATTGTTTGATGATAAAGTTAGGGATCACTGTCATTTAACAGGACAATACCGAGGAGCAGCTCATTCCTATTGCAACTTAAAATATCGTTTACCAAAATTCGTTCCAGTATTTTTTCACAATTTGTCTGGTTATGATAGTCACTTGTTTATACGCCTTTTGGGAGAATCACCGGGTAATATACGCGTAATAGCAAAAACTAAAGAAAATTATGTATCATTCACCAAATTTTTTCAAGTAAGTGAAAAAGAATTTGTACCAGTTCGATTTGTAGACTCTTTTAAATTTTTAAGTACCAGCTTAGAAAAACTTGCGGAGACTTTAAATATCAATGATTTTATTCATTTATCAATTTTTTTTCCTACAAAAGACCATTTTAACCTTCTAACGCGGAAAGGTCTGTACCCTTATGAGTACATGACTAATTGGGATTGTTATGAAGAAAAAAAGCTACCTCCTCGTGATTGTTTTTATAGTACTATGTATGACAGCATTATATCAGAATCAGAATATTCTCACGCACAAAAAATTTGGAGCGTTTTTCGTTTAAAAAATATGGGTGAGTATACTGATTTATATCTGAAGACAGATGTGCTTTTACTCACCGATATTTTTGAAAAATTTCGTAAGATGTGCAGATACACATATCAACTAGACAGTGCTTTTTATCTAACTTCACCATCGCTATCCTTTGATGCAATGTTACTTAAAACAAAAGTCAAATTGGAACTTATGGAAGACTTAGAAATGATTAGAATGATTCAGAAAGGCATTCGTGGTGGTGTTTGCCTTTGCTCTAATAGATACTGCGAGGCTAACAATAAATATGTACCAAACTACGACTCATCTATACCTAATAATTATTTATTATATATTGATTGTAATAATTTATATGGTTATGCAATGTGTTCATATTTACCGCATTCCGATTTTGAGTTTATGGATGATACGGAAATCAGTAATTTAAATATTCTTGAAGTCCCTAATGATTCGGTGTACGGGTATATCTTAGAAGTCGACTTATATTATCCCGAATATCTTCACGATCTTCACAACGATCTTCCATTCTGTCCTCAAAAGTTCGCACCACCTGGATCTAAGATACCCAAATTAATTCCTAATTTGTATGACAAATTTAAGTATGTGATTCATTATGTCCATTTAAAAACTTGCATACGACATGGTTTGATATTAAAAAAAATTCATAGAGTAATTAAGTTTAAACAAAGTCCATTTTTAAAACAGTACATTGATTTAAATACCAAGTTACGACAACAAGCACAATCAACATTCGAGCAAGATTTTTTTAAATTATTAAATAATAGTATTTTTGGAAAGACTTTAGAAAACACAGAAAATAGATTAGATGTTTATTTAGTCAACCAATGGCGCGATACGAATAACGTAACAAAAAAACAACATACAGCAGAACAACTGATATCCAGCCTTAATTTTCACAGTTTTACTGCTTTTACAGAAAATTTTGTTGCTATTCAAATGAAGCGAGATTCAGTGCTGTTAGATAAGCCCATCTATATAGGATTTACAGTTTTAGAAATATCTAAAAATCATATGTATGATTTTCATTACTCCGTAATGAAACCTAAATACGATTCTCATTTGAAATTATGTTACACTGACACGGATAGTTTCCTATATTCAATAGAAACTGATGATGTGTACGAAGATATAAAAGATCATTTCCAGATTTATTTTGATACCAGTAATTATGATAGAGATAATAAATACGGCATTATTCCCAAAAATAAAAAGATTCCTGGTCTGATGAAGGATGAATTTTCAGGAGTTGTGATAACGGCCTTCGTCGGGTTACGGTCTAAGCTGTATTGTATAAAAACTGAAAATTGTGAACTCAAAAAGGCTAAAGGTATTAGAAAACCTGTTATTGGAAAGCTTTGTATGAAAGACTATAATGAGGTGTTATTGCGTAATAAATTACTAAGACGCAAAAACATAATTTTTAAATCTTTGAGACATGAGGTCTTCACTCAAGCTGTTAATAAGATTGCATTATCTTCTAATGACGATAAACGAATTGTTCTCAAAGATAAAATATCAACACTATCTTGGGGGCATCAATCAAGCCTATTTTAATATTAATAATATTAATGTTATAATTATAATAATTTTAATTCCTAGGTATATATTATATTTTTTTATAATAATGATTTATTAATGCAAATAAAAGCTATGGTCCAAATGTAAGATTCCGTTAAAGGTGTTTTCCAACAATTTTTTTCACTTGTAATCTTTTTATTATTCTGTATTTTAAATTTAGGGGGTTTATGGTAAATAAATGTTTAAGCAATAATTTTTTGTTTCAATAATCGTCTGTTCAACCTAGTCAGCAAATTCAAAGGCAACGTGCGTCTGACGCAATGCATTGCTACTCGGTCTTGTTCCGACCTGATCATCTGTTCAACCTAGTCAGCAAATTCAAAGGCAACGTGCGTCTGACGCAATGCATTGCTACTCGGTCTTGTTCCGACCTGATCATCTGTTCAACCTAGTCAGCAAATTCAAAGGCAACGTGCGTCTGACGCAATGCATTGCTACTCGGTCTTGTTCCGACCTGATCATCTGTTTAACCTAGTCAGCATTGTAATGAGACATCAAATAATAAAATTATTTTCAATCGATATTTTTTCGTCAGTCGCATTGTTGCAGCCCGTCCGGTGCCTAATATTTTACAGGTCTCATATAATTATAAAGCAGCTGACTTTTTCGTGAGTATATATTTTTTTATATTATGTATTTACTAATATTATTATAATGGTTTTAATAATTTAAACAATTTATACATATATATTTTTTTTTTACAGATGATGTCGGATTCTCAAGAAACTATCCATATCTATTCCCAAGATGCGCAAGATCCTTATGCGGGTGTTGATGAGTCTTATGAGGAGTTATTAAGAATTAGAGCTAGTATTGCGGCGGAGAAAACGAAACGTGAAAAGTCGAAGAAACATGGTGAATTGTCATCTTCATCATATGTTATAAGAAAAGAACGGAATAAGCCGAAGAAAGTGATAAAAATTCAAGTGTATGATTTAGAAGACGCCAACTCCAGCCATAGTGACAGACAAAGTGAAATATCAGAAAAAATGGTGTTTAATGTGCAGTACGTTTTAAAAGACTCGATCGATGAGATAATGGACCTTACTGAAAATGTGATAAATAAAATATCAAAAAAAATTGCCAACGATTATTTTTAGTTTTATGTGGTAGGTTATTTAGTTTTTATGATTTGTGTTTTTTAATTATGTATATTTTAAAAGTACAATTTATTTAATAAATAACATAGGAATAGGTAATCATATTTTAAGTTTATAGTATAAAGATAATAAATAAATGTCAGTTTAAAATAAATTTGTTTTATTATTAGTAAATACATCCAATATTTAATACACAATTCACATAATTTATTTAATTTTCTAACAGCTATTTCTTGATAGGTATATAAAACATTTTTTAACGCACACGTTAACTGCCTCTGTGGTCTAGGGGTTTAGGCATTTGCTATGTGACCCGGAGGTCGTGGGTTCGATTCCCACGGGGAGCGTACTTTGTAAAGTTGTTCCCAGTTTGGTTAGGACATTGCAGGATTGTTTATTAATAAGATGATTCCATGATTTTAGCGATCGTTAATTACGTTATTTATGAATAATAAGTTATACTTGTTTGTTTTAATCTAACCATCAAACATTATTAAGCATTATACTTGAATAACATTCTGAAAAAGTGTGCTAAGGTCAAAAGTTTACTTTTTGTCCAACTCATCCGTATTAATTTGGTAAGTATTATTAAATTTCAGTCTACATGAAACGGAAGCTCATTTTGATTTAACTCACGGAGTACTTCAGTCGAGTACAATAGGTATTTTATCATGAAATTTGTAAAACAAAACGAAACACTTAAATTAGATTGTGTTTGTCCCGTATCATCACAGGAACCAAAACGACACGGTAACTTACTGCCCAACACTATACGTTGTCTCGTTTGTGGTCCATCGAACTGCGGCAAAACCAATTTAGTAATAAGTTTATTGTTACATAAAGATGGTCCGCGTTTTGCCAACTTGTATATTTATTCAAAATCTTTATACCAAGCTAAATATTTATTTCTGGAGAAAGTTTTGAGCATGGTAGCTGGTACAACTCTTAATAAATACAATCACAATAGTGAAATTTTAAGTCCTCATGAAGCCTCACCTGATTCTATTATTATTTTTGACGACGTGGCTTGTGAGAAACAAAACAACATCAGAGATTATTTTGCCATGGGTCGTCATAAAAATATTGATTGCTTTTATATCAATCAGACGTATACAAAAATACCTAAACAACTAGTAAGAGACAATTCAAATCTGATAATATTGTTCAAACAAGATGACATTAATTTGAAACACGTATACGATGAACACGTTGGATCCGATATGTCATGGTCTCAATTTCGTGAAATGTGTTCAGCTGTTTGGAAAAAACCTTTTAGCTACCTTGTTATTAATAAGGATTGTGAAAAAAATAAAGGATGTTATAGATCAGCATTTGACACTTTTATAATTTTGGACTAACATACTTATTAGAGTGTTTCGTTTATAATGGATCATTTTGAATTGTAATTTCCACAAGAACATACCATCTATTACTAAAATGGAAAAAGCATATAAAGAACAAATAGTGAAATCTGCAGCAGCTGTTAAAAGAAAAGTGGAAATGATTAAAGATGCAAAAAACGTAAACAATATGGCGTTAGAGACAATATTTAAGCCTATAGTTGATCCTCTTAATTTGATAGCCAATAAAAGTAATGAAAAGAGCGTTGTGAAAGAAACTCAAACACCTGTTGTGAAAAAGTATAAAGATAATGACAGCGCGTCGTCCTATTCCTACGACGAGGATTCTGATGACCCCGTCAGCGATGAACATAGTGTGTCCGATAGCGAAAGTCCTCAACAATATAATAAAACTTTGGTTTTATCACCTTCCGAAAATTTCACTGAAGAATCGTTTGGATCTGCTACGTCCTCACCAGATAAAAATCAGTCATTATCTTGGTCTACATCATCTGAAGTAATAGATGCTATACCGTTTGGAGTTAGAAATGAGCGCGGAAAGCTAATGCTTGGTAAGATACGCGTTTTTAACGGTGATAATATTTTAAAAATAGGAACTTACACTCTTAATAAGACAAACGGTCTAAAAGAGTTACTATTTAAAAAGAAACCTGATTTAGACGAAGTTACATCGGAAGACTTGCAAAACTACCGTTTATTATTAATTTATACCAACGCACATAGACGTAATTATGACTCATCCAAACCTATAAACAGTAACAAAGGTTTTAAATACATTAATGTTATTAAACCCTTATTTAAATTCTCAAAAAATTCAACTACAAGTTTAGAAAGTCTTACTCATGGAAAAGGGATTTCACTTTTGAAGAAAGTGAAAAGAGACACTGATTACATTTATTGGGATGATCCCAACGAGTTGGTAGAACGACTGAAATTACTGTTGGGATCACGAACGGCTGGCAACACTGGAGTAGACAATGAAATTATTGCAATCATAGCAGAATTACAAGAAGCTGGGATTGTAAACGTAGAACTTAAAGAGTATTCGCCGGAAAAATTTAGCAGTATTATTACAGTTCTCAACACATCTAGACAGCAATGAATATAGACAAGTTTGGTCATCACGTCCATAAACGCTTGCGGTTATCGGAATTAATTCATACTGTAAACGATACATTAGTGAAAACAGATGCTGGTCACTATGATTTGAAAGCATCTAAATTAAAAGGTCTTTCATCTCCAAACGAAAGCGATGAAGCAGTGAACAAAGCTTATCTGGATAACATAGTTCAAGAGCTAAGAAAAGAAATTAAAAAAGTTGAAAATAATCAAAAAATATATTTAAAAAATTTAGAAAACGCTACATCAGTCTACCTGTCAAGATCATTTTATTCAAAACAAGACGTAGATAATTTGATTGAACTTAAATTGAACAAACAAAATGAGCAAAAAAAATATAGTTGATGAAATTCATAAAGCAGCAAGAAGAAATTTTCCTCGACGAAATACAATTATAAAAGGAATAGATGACTTATGGCAAGCTGATCTGATGGATTTCCAGAAATATTCTAACTTTAACAAGGGATATAAATATGTCTTAGTCGTAATAGATACGTTATCAAAATATGTATGGACAAGTCCTTTAAAATCAAAAGACAAAAAATGTGTGACAGAAGCAATGACTCAAATGTTGTCTTGTTCATCACGAAAACCAATCAATTTACAAACTGATTTAGGCAAAGAGTTTTATAATGACGATTTTGATAAATTGTGTAAAAAATTTAATATTAATCATTATTCAACCCACTCGGTTAAAAAAGCTTCTATAGTTGAACGAGTCATACGGACCATAAAATACCACCTATACAAACTTTTTAGTTTGAACGGTCATTATCAATGGCTTGGGTCAAATATGAACTCAGTTATAAAAAAATATAACAATACTACTCATCGTTCTACTAAATATAAGCCCGTTGATGTAAATAAGGTAAATCAATTGGATGTTGTATCTAACATTTTGCACTCACAGAAACAAACTGTATATAGAAAACCTAAGTTTCGTGTTGGTGATAGTGTTCGAATAAGCAAATACAAAGCTGATTTTTATAAAGGCTACACTCCTAACTGGTCTACGGAAATATTTGTCATAATAAAAGTAAATAATACAAATCCACCAACATACCTATTGGAAGATAAGCACAAACAAACAATTCTAGGATCTTTCTATGAATATGAACTACAAAGAACAAAATTTCCTGATCATTATCTTATTGAAAAAGTTATTAGAAGAAAAGGTAATAAACTTTTTGTAAAGTGGTTAGGTCTTAGTGAAAATGAAAACAGTTGGGTGGACAAGAGTGCATTACTTTTGTAATATAAAGCAAGCGTTATAAAAAGTTTGTTCATTATAAAAATATCTATGAAGGAGGGAAGTGGTATTTTAAATAACGTCATAAATAATTTACCGTTTGAACTACATATTCCTGGATATCAATTTTGTGGACCAGGTACTAAACTGCAAAAACGGTTACTAAGAGGAGACCGAGGTATAAATAAATTGGATGAAGCTTGCATGTACCACGATATTGCATACGACAATAAAGATTTAAACGTTCGACAAAAAGCAGATTTACAACTTTTAAATATGGCTAAGAAAAGATTAAAATCTAAAGATGCTGGAAAAGGTGAGAAGGTAGCTTCATGGATTGTTAAAAATGCAATGAAAGCAAAACTCAGAGCTGGTGCTGGAATTCGTTCGTTCATGACTGCAGTGAAAAAAATACAATCTAAGCTGAAAAAAATAAAATCCAAGGACAGTCGTTCAGCTATAAATTATGCATATACTGCTGCGAAAAAACTATTTCAAAACAATAAAGGAATACGGACACCACGGTGTATTCCTATTCCTAAATGCGGAGGCTTCTTACCGCTTATTCCGATTTTCGCAGGCCTATCAGCTCTAGGTTCGCTTGCTGGTGGTGCTGCAGGTATAGCTAAGGCTGTTAACGATTACAAGGTTGCTCAGAAAAACTTTAAAGAGTCTGAACGGCATAACAAGATGATGGAATCTGTTGCTTTAGGAAAAGGGTTGTATATAAGGCCATATAAAAAAGGAGCCGGTTTATACTTAAGTCCTCCAAAAAACTAAATAAACGGCTACCCAAGCGAGCACTAACCAATTTAGATATACTGGAGCATGCTACGGACATTCCTTACTTTCGCGGAGTGTATATGAGAGATTCTCTCCCGCGAAGACCAAGAAAAATAGAGTGCGCTATAATAAACTTAGATAGTTCTAACAATCCTGGAACACACTGGGTAGCCTATGTAAAACAAAATAATTACTGTGAATATTTTGATAGTTTTGGTGATTTAAAACCTCCATTAGAATTAATCAATTATTTAAGTCCTTTGGATATAAGTTATAATTATGTACAGTATCAAACCTACGGTACTACAAACTGTGGACATCATTGTTTACATTTTTTACAAAATTATTGGAAAAATAAGTTATATAAGTAACATGATAAATAAATATATATCAGTATAACGATGTCTTTTACTGTGTCAATAACCGGCAGAGGAGAATCTTTAACAACAAATTATTCCCCTACTCTGCAGCTGTACGAAGAGTACGAATGCGGGCTTTTGTATTTTTCCACATTTAATTCTATACCTAATATAGACGAACGAAATAACAAATTTTATTATGGTAAAGAAGTTATCGAAATACCTGAAGGATCATATGAGCTTCAAGACATTTGTGATTATCTTAAAAGCAACATTAAGAACGCAGCCTTACAATTGACTTCTAATAATAATACATTAAAAACAAGTATTTTTTGTTCTGAAGACGTTCACTTTTATAAAAATGCCTCGATCGGAAAAATATTAGGATTCGGTACAGAATCAATTAAAGCTAACATAAATACAGAATCTAGGCATCCTGTCAGCATTTTACCAACAACTATCGTACGCATCGAATGTGATGTTATTAGTGGATCATATGTGAACGGCAAAGCAAGTCATATAATTTACGAATTTGTGCCTAACGTACCCCCTGGTTATAGAATTATTGAAATACCTAAAAATTTAATTTACTTTCCCGTCAACCAGAGTTCGATCAATTCTATTAATATACGGCTGTTAGACGCAGAAAACAAGCAAATCAACTTACGTGGTGAAGAAGTACAGCTGTATTTACACTTTAGAAAAAAATGCTAAATTTCAATAAAAACACCTCTACTTCTAATATCAGACTCAGTTCTAAGGGAACGCTTCATAAAGGAACACCGCTTCGATCAAAAAAGCGACTAACTAAAATCAATAAAGAGTTTTTAAAGCTACTTGGTTTGCTAAAATGAATATTTTAAATATATGTCAACCAGCATCATACGACAACAGCATAGAAAGTTTTGAATATCATTCGTATAAGCCGTATGTATCAAGTTTTAATAAAAATGATGAAATACGGATACCGATTAATCAGCAGGATTTATACGTAGTGCCTGCACTCAGTAATTTGTATATCGAAGGCAGAGTCCATGTGTATAAGCAAGATGGCACTAGTAAAGCAAAAGAGAGCGTATCGAATGTGCATTTTGTGAACAACCCTGTCCTATTTCTATTTCAAGACATCAGATATGAACTAAATGGGATAGAAATAGATAAGATTAAAAATGCTGGTGTTACTACTACAATAAAATCCTATCTTTCATTGAATGAAAACGAATCCAGAAGCGCAAAAGTTTGGGGTTGGTCCCCGACAGGTATAACCACCGATGGAGTGTTTTCTGTATCTATACCGTTAAATAAAATATTGGGTTTCGCTGAAGATTATGAAAAAATTATAATAAATTGTAAACATGAATTAGTACTTTTGAGAAGTAATACAAATATCAATTCCCTACTATTAAATACCGGAGAGGTTGTGGAAGATATAATTATAAATAAAATAGTTTGGCGAGTTCCTCACGTTAGAGTGTCAGACCGTGAAAGAATCAATTTACTAAAACATTTAGAAAAAGATCGAGCGATAACTGTTGCGTTTCGCAACTGGGATTTGTACGAGTATCCATTATTACCCAAAACCCGGAAGCATACTTGGTCTATTAAAACTTCATCGCAGATAGAGAAACCGAGATTTGTTATTATCGCTTTACAAACCAACCGTAAAAACAATGCCACAATGTCGATGGCAGAATTCGACCATTGTCATATTCGTGATGTGAGAGTATTCCTGAATTCTTCTTATTACCCATATGAAGGTTTAAATATTAGCTTCTCGGACAACAAATATACATTAATATATGAGCAATACGCAAGATTTCACCAGTCTTATCACGGGCGCCGAGCAGAACCGTTGATGGGGTTAAAAGAATTTAAAGACATAGCTCCATTATTTGTTATCGACTGTTCTCGGCAGCATGAAATGTTAAAAGGATCAATCGATGTAAGAGTCGAAATCGAATCCGATCAAGACATACCAGATAATACGGCTGCATACTGTCTTATTCTAAACGATTGCATATTTGAGTACAAACCTTTGAGCAATATTGTAAGGAAGCTATCATGAATTCTAACACCATAATCGTGGACTTGCAAGGGTTTAAGGATTTGAAAAATCAATTTATTATCAAAGAATTATCAATTGCAACAAAAGACTATACACAAACCTTTTTGATTAAAGCACCATATTCTTTTAAAACTCTATCTAATGAAGAAAAAAAACAAGTACGATGGCTAGAAAACAATAGGGGGCTTAATTGGCAGGAAGGTTTCATAGATTATCGAGAATTTCGAAGAGTTATAATTCCATACTTGTATGGTAAAAATATCTTGACAAAGGGATTGGAGAAGATAGTGTGGATTCAAGAATTATGTAAAGATTGCGAAATAATAGAATTGGGTGAAAAAGGTTGTCCTAAATTATTAAAATTATATGAAGATTACTGTAAGCAGAATGATACAGGGCTTAATTGTATTTATCATAAAAAAATATGTGCTTTGAAAAATGTGCTTTGTTTAAAAAAGTGGTGTCAAGAAAATTCCTTGTTAAATTAAGATTAGTGTAAGATTTTTTAAATAAAAAAAAATATTGATGTACTTATTAACTTTTATTTATCACTTCAATGATGAGAAGATTGAATATACCAGCTGGTATATTCAATGTTTTCTATCCATTGACCATGACCATGACATTGACCATGACCCACCCCTCAACAAGCATGATTGAACAATCAATGTTGGTAAGATCATTCTTTCCAAGTGGAAACGGAACCCTTTGCTTTTTAAAAAAATATGACGATTCTCGATCCAAATTTAGTATTGGGCTTTTCAGACCACCTAAAATTAAAAACCAGAATATAGAGCGAATGAAATGAGCTCTATATGCTGGGTTTTAATTTTAGGTGGTCTGAAAAGCCCAATACTTACCTACTAGTAGGTATATACTAGCGTACCTATAAATCGGCATTGTTTGATTGAGGCGAGACCAAAAACAAAATACACTACTGTGCATGGAATGTACATGTATGCAAGCAAGATATATAATTTTGTGGATTTTCCTTTTAGTTTGAGTTACATCCAGGCACTGCACAGGTAACCATATTTAATCACGTCGAATTAACACCAAAACTACACTTAAAAACCATAAATTTTGTAAAAATAAGTGGGATTTGTTTTAACATGACTGACGTTAGGGCGATACAAGCCCATAGCGTGTATAGAAAAATGGTCTCGTCTATCTATCTCGCTCTAACAAACGCGTATACTATGACCTATCTCTTTTGCATTTCCAATTTTCTTACGCTAGTAAGTTATAATAAATCTATGATTCAAGGCGTATTCATTATTGGCGGTGAGAGCCCTACGCTCCCGCAACAGTCCGGTGTCTCAGTAAAGGGTGTCAGTACACCCGAACTGATTAGTCCATACAAAAAAAAAAAAAAAAAAGCGTATTCATTAGTTCTAGTTTTGGCCACCGGCACAAATAAGTTTGTGGCACAGCCGTTGTCGTGTTTGACGTTTCTATTTGTATTTCACGTATTCCGTAAACCAAATAATCGCTGTTTTTTTTTTCTAGGACCAGGATGAAGGGCAAAGGTTGAGGGAGCAGCAACTTAGACAATATGCGTTCTTCCAATTGAGGGTACATCTCAAGAGAGGTCAAAACTTAGTAGCTATGGACAAGAACGGTAAGATTATCACCATCGAATATTCGATGGATATCACAGACACTATGAAAACACGAACACTTAAAACATTGTGCACAGGCAAATAAGAATTTAATAAGGTTTCGTATCATTAAACAGACAAACAGACAGACGGGTAAAAAAACGATTATAGAGATCTTAAAAGGGCCGAACCCGAACCACAGGCCAAACTGCGCTGCGTACGCGCGCGGACGCGACCCACCACGAGTTCATACAAAATACACCGCGCTAAACTTTTGTTTTTGGTGGATTTTGCATGAGCACGGCCTATTCATACAAAATAGACCAAAACCAAAAACACGCGGCTGGTCCCGCGTGACGCAGTTTCGGCCCTAGGGTTCCATTTATATATAGAGAAACAGTCAACATAGTGATAAGGGGAAAAATAAGAAAACGTTACCTACTTATGAATACTAAATTACAACCATGAATATTTTAAATATTTTTGCATTATTTGATAATTAATTTGTCGGTCGTTCATAGTGTAATTTTACGAAATCTATCAGAAAAAAGTATTGGAGAAAATCTTAGTACAGCCCTTGGCTTCGCTTGACGAGGTTTCTGCCCGTCAATAATGACTGATAGTAAGCAATTATCGTCATATACCTTTTATATGACTACATTTTTTTAGAATGAATTAAGGTGAATGTCTAGTGGCGGGACCCTACATTTTCTTTTGGATTTTAAAAGAACCAGGATGCGATTTTGTAATTAAATTATTTAAAAATCTGTTAGGATATTATTATCTTTATAATCTAAAAGAAAACGAATTGTCCCACCCACCACGAATTGATCTAGGTACTTTCTTTGATTGAATGATTTTTATTGAATGGTTGTAATTCCAGTACAGAACCTAATAAACATTTTTTCAAAAGCAAACACCGCTTTTTTATATGATGAAAAAAAATCGCATTGTATTTTCATGATATTACAACGATCACAGTCACAGACCACGCTATTTTTTCCAAATTATTTTCAAATCAAATTATTCATAATTATGTAATTTTATGGCTAATTATTAAAATACAAAACCACTTTTCACACACACACACTCACAAATACTTTATGATATTATTATTCTTTTTAATTTGCATGTTTTTTTATTTTATTGCGAAGCTTATTGATTTTGCTTTTAAAAAAATCTACGTCACTTAGTTATTTTATCATTAACACAGAATTAATTATAAATAATTATCTTTTTCCTATCACCCTATGACGTAAGTACACAATTATTTTAATAAATGTATAAAAGTAGATCTTCATAGGTAAAAAAAAAAAACGTAAATACACTAAAATAAAAGCTTTGGAACAGGACGGCGCGGAGTTGGCAACGTGTGCTATGGTCGTATGGATACTATTGACACATTTTATGGAATTCCAGAAAAGAAATTAAAAATCATTAATACGTTTTTTTTTAAATGAAAACTAAAAAGTTGCATAGCATAGCAGACTATATTTAACGACGTATTCTTCAAAAATAAACTATGAACTGACCAAAGCCAGTTTTTGTGGCCAGTCAATGGTGAGTTTACCCTACTTCTACGTAGCTTTCAAATGTAAAAGTGTATTGGTAAATACTGTAAGTAATTACTATCCACGGTAATATATTATGATAATATTACCACTATTACCGTGCTATAACTAACAAAATAATCAGTCTAAGTAATAAAAAACATTTTTTTTTGTAGTTTAAATTTTTTATTATTTTTGCTTCTTATAATACTAACTTGGTCGTTTTGTGGGGTCCAAAACCAGGTTTGTTGTCAGGCACCAGTGACCCCTACGTGAAGTTCAAGTCTGGCGGGAGACTGCTGCACAAGTCCCGTATCGTGTATCGAGACCTTAATCCCGTTTGGGATGAGTGTTTTACTGTACCGATTGAAGATCCGTTCCTGCCAGTACAAATTAAGGTACGTTACGGTACGTTTTATTTATATTTTTAATTTATATTTTAGAGAAGAAAGATTTTATTGTTTGTATGTATTGAATCTAAAACTAGGTACTGGACAGATTTAAAAAAAACTTTCACCATTGGCAAGCCACTCTATCTCCGAGTGATAAGGCTGTATTATATTTTTTTTTTTAAATAGAGATCCTTACTTAGTCTCCTGCGAAGTGGGGCGGGGTGCTAATAAAAATTTATTTTTATTACCAGTTATCCGGTCACTTTTAGGTTACTAAAACTTTTAGGCAGTAACATAAAAGTGGAGAATTATATCAAAATTCATATCAACCCATAATCATTAATCGAAGTGGATCACCCTACCGTACTCCGCCATGCTCCAACGCAGATTGACAGAGGCCTGCGATTTCATTCCGCCTGAACGGCACAGACTTGGCTTGGCTGTCATTATCCATCAATAGCGGCCCTCCGAAGCAAGGAGTAGTTCTAGATTACAAAACCCATCCAAATATTGGCTATGGTCGACGTTGCTTGACTTGCGTGTTTGTTTTAGAATGCGACACACAGCGACACCATTGAGCTCCTAATCCTTTCCACCAGTCATGCTGTGAACAAAATAATTATCTACAAGTCTAGTAATTGTTTGAAACTACCAGTAGGTGACCTATTACGTTACCTAGGTCACATTTTAATTGTCATAATAACATTTAACACGTAATGACTTCATTGCATGACTGTCACTATTGCAATTTAATCTAAGTCAACAAAGTGGTTTGTCAATTTTGTTAAAACCATAGCGCGATTATCCCCACCCACTAAAGAACGAATGCTTAGTGCCTCTGACTGGCTCTGACCTTTCTAGACAATTTTGTTTTAAAAAAGTATATGGATAGGTTTTAGGTTAGCTAGTGGCCTTTTTTGACTATGGCTACATACATACAGCCTAGGAGCAGTCTGGAAATTTAGTGTTTATATTGTTCTATGTATGCCGAGACGACTTTTGACATTGGAGCTACTAACGCGTGTTTGGAAACCCTTACAGCATCCCCCCCCTAGTTCTGAATAGCGAAAGGGTTTTCAGGCATGAATTCACAGAAAACTGCTGGAAACTCTCCCGCTATTCAGAGTTGCGAACGATCTGGGGCCCGATTCTACTAACACAAATGCACCAATGGACTCTCCATGGTGTCTAAATCGTGTCTCAAAAGAATGCCTATAGTGTATCAGTGGAATTAGTTTTTAACATTTGTTATGGACTTCAACAATAAGTTAAACATTATGTTCTTGTTTAAGTCCATGACAAATGTCTAAAACTATTCCACTGATACACTATCGGCATTCTTTTGAGACACGATTGAGACACCATTGATAGTCCATTGGTGCATTTGTGTTAGTAGAATCGGGCCCCTGAATTCGGGTATTGTTTTCGGTTCAGTGTTCATAACGCAACGCGACCGCTCAGTCGAATTGGTCGCTGTTCCTGCCTCGACAGTTTTTGGTAAATAACACTTTTGAGAGAATTCGTCGCTGTTCGTCGGTCGACTACGTAATAATAATAATAATAATAATCAAGCCACTAGCCGCAATGCATGAAAAAAGTTGCTGTTAAAAGAAATGTTAGTGACTACTGACTTGTATGTAATACAATTCTCATCGTAAAAATATTTTCAGAAATATTTCTCAAGTATACCCATTTGTTAGTCGAGTGACTCTAGAGAAATATCCAATTTGTTAAGGCTTTCACGAGAAAGCTCCGCAAAGGCTGTCAAACTCAGTTTAGGTACCATTTTACTTCATGACTTCCATGAGAGTAAACCTTTTGTTTTAAATAATATATTACATTATCTTATTCAAGTCTTATGACTACACTGCATAGCTTCTTAGCGACGACTGCGCCAATTAGATAATTCTTTTTTTGTTTGTTATTGTCAAGAAAATTCTTAAAAGTATGAAAAAAATGAAAGTAATTTAAGTGAGTGAGTGAAACAGAATAAAAAGAATATAGGCAGAATAGTGCAGACTGAAGAAGTGAGAGGTTGGAGGAAAATGGGATTGGAGGAAATGGGATGGTGTGGGTGGAATATTTTTTTCACTTCTCATGCTCTGAAAATGCTCATTTGCGCAGGATATAGGCTGCACAAAATCGAATTTTGTGAAGAGATAGAATTTGTTATTTTATAATATTTACTTTAATTTATTTGCCTTATGTGTTTTTTAAGTCATAAAAGATATTAAAATTTAAATTACAGTACGGTAGGTTATTTAAATAATTTAAGAAAATTATTTTATTACAAAATTAATTTAATAGTAGGCTGTATAGGTCTGCAGCCCAAGCCTAATTTCAATGTCGTAAGATTTAAAAAAAAAAGCGGCGGGAAAGGGGAAACAGGTCTTGTTTTTCGTGCGTTTATTTATTTCCTCGCAATCGAAGTGAAAAGCAGAGTTTATAACTCGTCCACAAAACCATTTCTATCCTCGACATTACTACCAGCCCTCGCCTTCGGCTCGGGCTGCTAAAAGTCTCGGATAGAAATGATTCGTTTTGTGCACTTGTTGTAAAATCTACTATTTTCACTTCTCATGCTCTGAAAATGCTTATTTGCGCAGGATATAGGCTGCACAAAATCGAATTTTGTGCACAAGGGCAAAAACGTATCTACTCATAAATGTATCTATATTAAGGCAAAGGAAATGAGCCATACTGCCAAACACAATAAAAAGTTCAGAGATAGAATTTATTATTTTATAATATTTACTTTAATTTATTTGCCTTATGTGTTTTTTTAAGTCATAAAAGATATTAAAATTTAAATTAAAGTACGGTAGGTTATTTAATTAATTTAAGAAAATTATTTTATTACAAAATTAATTGAATAGTAGGCTGTATAGGTCTGCAGCCCAAGCCTAATATCAATGTCGTAAGATTTAAAAAAAAAGCGGCGGGAAACAGGTCTTTTTTTTCGTGCGTTTATTAATTTATTTCCTCGCAATCGAAGTGAAAAGCAGAGTTTATAACTCGTCCACAAAACCATTTTTATCCTCGACATTACTATCAGCCCTCGCCTTCGGCTCGGGCTGCTAAAAGTCTCGGATAGAAATGATTCGTTTTGTGCACTTGTTGTAAAATCTACTATTTTTTTTGGCAAAAACGGAGAATCGTAGAGACGTGGACGAAGCGGGTCTAGTCAGACAGAATATAAAGGAAACAAGTTTGACTGTGTAATTTTTTTATTTAACTGACTAACAGGCAGTTTCTGAAAAGTATTTCATTTTTAATTCCACATAATTCCGTTCTATTTCTTTTTTTTTCCTTTAGTTTGACAGTGCATCTAAAATTTAATGTGTCATTAACTTTAAAAACGCGTTTCGGAAACTGGCTGTGAAACACCAAGAATTTATCATAAACTTCTTAAAGTATTTCAGTAATTTTTGGATTATCTTTATAGGTGTTTGATTATGATTGGGGTCTCCAAGACGACTTTATGGGTTCCTGCCAACTAGACCTCACGGCTTTGGAGCTTGGCCGCACTCAGGATCTGGTGCTATGCTTGCATGATCAGAACAAGGCCAACCAGGATATGGGGGAGATTGTAATTAACGTTACTCTGTGGCCTAAATCGCAGGAGGATAAAGAACAGGTCAGTCTTAGATTTACAGCAATGCAATGAGCTATCGTTCGTGTAATGCAAGGTCTACATTTTCGCGAAGTTGAGCGAAAACGAGAGTGGAGTACGGGCTCTCCTTCCTACTTCGGCTTCACTTTTCCTTTGTCTTCTAACTTGGTGCCTAACTTCACTTTACTTCGCCTAAATTCTCGAGAGTATAGAGCTAGCATAACTGTTGGTAATACAGCTGTTTGATGACGGCAACGCCCGGTGTGCGGTTACATTCAGCTTTTGTTGTTTTCTCATTTAGTTACTAGGTATAACCTAACCTAACCCAACCTGTGGACCCTTGAAGGTTGAAAGGTTACTGACCGCTGATCTACACGATAGCGGCGATATTCAGTTTTCAGATAAAAATCGAGAACTAGGTAGCGTTTCGTCACAGGTAGCGTGCTAAGTAGGTACACCTCCTCTTGTTAACGTAGATAGATACTGAGTTTGACATGTGTGAAATGCCATCAGACTTCCCAAACAACTAATCGACAAAATACAACAACAGTGATTATGTACATAAATCTTTATTATAAAAAATACTGTTCACTAAACCACCGATTAAATGCTTACTAAATACATAGTTACAAAACCCTGTTTATCTGTCACTTACGCAAAAAGAGATACATAAGTTACGTACGTACATAGGTACTCGATGCTTGCTTACGCATTACTACGACAAGTCATTGCTCCTTCCTACCTTATGAGTTGCATCGTAAAATTTAAATGAACGTAACTTTTGCATTGAAAAATAATTCACATCAATTTATACGTAAAGTGTATTTTAACAGTGTATAAATTAAAATAATCTAAACAATTGTATACAGTTATACTGTAATGGCCTTGCAAAAGAAAAACAATCCTAACTTAAAAAGACAATTAAATTATATTTGTTTGTAGTTGTAATTAAGATAATAATTTAAAACAATAATGAACAATTTCTTAGATTTACTCAACACTAACGAACAACAAACATTAGTTACCTATTTATGTTAATTTGTGATAATTTGTATTGTACAAGTTTTCGCGCCATATGTACACAAAACAAACTCCATTCGTTCATTCGCCATTTTGAATTTTTAGTTGTCGAACGCGCATGGTTGTAATCGCGCGTATTGTTCGCGTTTCCACAGATTATAATAAATCAAATAAACAAATCGTGTTGTGATACTGTGCAAAGGATTAACACTGGCAGTTTTGTGTTTGTTAAAAAAGTGATTTATTATTTTTAAATGTTATAGTGCATCTGGTTTTCTGAGAATTCAGCCGGGATTTGCTTAAATTCATTGTCAGAAGTTTAGCAATACAGCTATTGGTTTGCAATTTACAAGTTGTACCTTACCGATTTTATTATCTGTGTTTATGTTTATTGTTATAATGCCTACGCATTATGAGATTTTTATTTCTTTACGGCCAGCCATAAATGTAATTACGTACATTTTTATCATAAACATTAAGCTTAAACATTATTTTAATTAATGAAATTTTGTAAACACTAGCAGGTTTTGCGTAATTTAGACTTATTTAACTTTTTTAATTACTTAGGTACCTAATCTAGAAAGCTGTATCTCCACCGACCACTAAAAGTGAATTTATACGATTTTTAATTAACAGAATAGTACCATTTTTTACATAGGTAGGTACCTATTTGTTGTACCTAGATATTAAAATTGTTGTGACTTAATTTACAGTTAGGTAATTTAAAAAATCACATAAAAGTAAATTTATGTTAACAAACATTATAGTTCCAAATAGAGATGAACAGCTAGTAAATGTAATAAAAATATAATTAACAGCTTTCGCATTTGGCCGACTTTTGGAGACGAATATTAACTGTATAACAGCCAGTTTCTGAAATACATTTAAAAAGTTAAAGAAACAAAAACCATAAACTGTCACTGTCACTGTCGAATTAAAGAAGAAAAAAAGAGACAGCTAGAGACTGACTTAATGTACCTAATTAGAATTAAAATACATTTCGGAAACGTCACAGTTGTCAATTCTATTTTCATTAGATTTTCGAACTGTTCGTTCAACTCAATCGTAATCGTATTTAAAATTATTACAAAACCTTTGTAAACATTTTTCTCTTCGTATCTTCTAGTTTATAATTTTATATTACAATATATTTTTATTGTCACAAAGATTTTATTTATATTATTATCTGTGTATTTATATTATCGTAAAATTGGGACAAAACAAGTGAAATAGGTTTACGTTGCTCCCTGCGTGTTCATTAATCCACGCTCAACAACACCATCGAGCTGTTTATGCATCCTTTAGTCAGCCTCAGCTATCGTCTACCTAAGTACTTATTATTACTGTGACCTTTAAACCTAACCAAACCCCACGGATATTTATCGATTTCAGAGCTCCTTACAAGCACTAAAGTCGTTGACTTTTCCTAGAATTATTTACTTCTAAAGTTTCCAAGGTTATCAAGGGATAAGGGTAACTTTACTAGTAAATAATTCGGTGAAAAGAAGAAGTAAAAAAAGTCTTGAAACATTGCATTGTAAAATTAAATGAACGTAACTTTTGCATTGAAAACATAATCCTTTTTTATACCAAACAACAATGTGGCAAACAAGCATACGGCCCGCCTGATGGTAAGCAGTCACCGTAACCTATCGACACTTGCAGTTGCAGTACCACTCGTTCGTTCATTGCCGATTTAGTAAGAAGTGGAGCTCTGGAGACCTTATAATACTCACCGTAGGAACACATGGCCGAGACCAATGGCTTTTGGCTACGATCTTCTGTAAGGTGGAGGTCCTTCCCAGACGGGCTACTCAGATTTATCTTCTTATTTCTTCCTGCTAAGGGTTGGTTATAGCTCAGGAATGTAGTCTCTCTTTGCTCCGTGGGCAGCTGTGATCATTAGCCGGATCCACATCAGACGATCTAATTTCAACGCGATCCAGAAGCGCGCGACAGGATGTCGATTCAATAAGACACGTATTGATCGAAATCCTGTCGCGCGCATTAGGATCGCGCTGGATCGTCTGGTGTGGAACCGGCTATATTATGCCGTCAATTAAAAAATATTAAGTCCAAAAAGATACTAAACTAATGGTACTGATCCATCGGGAGATTAAAGTGGAATTAATAGTATCCTCTTAAGTTGTCTGCTTTTCTCATATCAAAGTTGAAACGGATAATACAGGAAAGCAAGAAATATACTAGGTTTCTACATATTTATTTGCCATAATAACAAGGTAAACATTATTAGAGAATCAATAAGGCAAATAATAAACTTAAATCTATTGTAATAGTACTTTTTTAAAACAATCAAATGACAATAATTTTTAAAGTACTACCTATAATTCAATATCGACTAACAGCCGGGACTGGCGGCTTAGCGTGCCCACCGAAGCACGTAGAAGTTGGAGATAACGAAACCCAGCCAAAACTGACTATGGTCCACGTTGTTTAACTTGTGTGTTCATTTAGAGTGCGACCCACAGCGACGCCATCGAGCTCCTCAATACAATGATTTTGACATTAGGAAAGATATGGCGATAGAAAGAAACCCATTTACGGCCTTTTTTAGCATATTTAAAAAAAAAAAAACGACACGTAATCGTGTTCTCAAGGTTACCTTGTATACAACAAAAAAAAACAAAAGTAACAATAGTTCACGAATATGGGCTGACGTGATAATTGAGAGAGCAGGAAGTCTATTACCGGGTCCTGCTTCCTTCTCCCTTTTTCACCTTCCTTCCTCCTCTTTTTCATTCCTTCATAGGTGGGCAACGGGCAACGCATCCAAGATCTTATTGTCGTGGATGTCCTTTGGCAGCGGTTATTGTTTACCATCAGGTGTCCTGCTAGCTCGTTTGTCCTCTTTAATATTTTTTTATACCACTACGTGGCAAACAAGCATACGGCCCGCCTGATGGTAAGCAGTCACCTCTGACTTTGTAAATAGTGGAGCTCTGGAGACCTTACTCACCGCAAGAACACAACATGGCCGAGCCCAATTTCTATTTGGCTGCGCTGCGATCTTTTGTAAGGTGGAGGTCCTTCCCCAGGCGGGCTGCCCTACCTCTCTTAAAATATCTCGTTTGTCCTCCTCTGTCATAAAAAAATACAATATACATTGACAACTCTTGACCCGTGTCTAAATGAGTCACTTCCACACATTTACGGTCTGCCGGACCAAGATAAAAGCGCAGATAAAAATATTCTAGAACAAACAAAGTATTGTGTCGGAACCAACACGACTGTGTAAGCGCTAGACGGGATAAATATTGTTATCGCCATTTCGTATGAGATTTACAGTAAGATTTTAGATTCGCGCTGACCGCACGCCGACCGTCAGCGCTGACAGTAAAATGCATCGAGATATAAGTACTTGACAAAATGTATGAACCGTCCGCGCTTATAACTATTAAAAACGTTACCAAGAAGTTCATTTTCATATTATGTCAATGCAGACGATTAGCGTGCTGTTAGCGCAAATATAAAACCGTGGCTTTACCGACCTCGCGGGATTAGGTTTTGTCCAATCAGATTTCAACGAAATTTCCATAGAATATTAGACGCAATTAAAATGTACTTTTTTAAATTAATTTTCGTACAAATAGGTACATAGAGAATTACTTACATGAGGAAACTTAATTCTTACTTCGTTTGGGGGGGGGGGGGGGGGGGGGGGGTTATTATACATATTAACATATTCTATTCTAAATACTTATAAATTCATTTTTATTAATGTCTCATTACTTTTCATGAGAACATTTCAAGTCACATCATATTTTAATAAGCGTTTAAGCTACTGACGTCATTATTTACGTAAAGTGTTTGTGGTTATCTAAAGGTCAGCTAGTAATGACGACATAGTAGATAATCCTGGGACTTAGACTTTATGGAACTGTAAAAGGGGATTTGTATAAAACGGGTACAGTCAGACAATGAAAGAGAGGAGCATCCTTAAATATGATACAACATTTTCAAACATTACGTAAAGGGATTTCGAATTTTTATTTATCAACTAGCTTCTGCCCGCGGCTTCGCCCGCATGGCCTATTAACAATTAGCATATTTTTCTTCAGAAACAAATTCTGGTCTGGTCTGGTCCGGCACGGCCCGGTACGGAACGTTTCCATTCGGTCCGATCAGGTCCGATCCGTTCAGTTCCGGTCCGGTCGGTCCGGTCCTTATAAGGAACCTACATGCCAAATTTGGAATCTCTAGACCCAGCGGTTTGGGCTGTGCGTTGATATACCCTCGCAACTTCGTTTGCGTATATCTCGCTTTCCCGTGGGAATTTTGAAAAATACTACCACTTCAAAAAAAATTGTTTTGTTAAGTTACCTGATGTTCTGTTTAGCAATATAACGGTTTTAGTTCAGTAGGATCCAGATTAGCATACCAATTCCCACCTCTGCTTCATGTTCCTGAAATAACGTCAGTGAAGCCAATTTGATAAAGAAATCCTATGGGAACAGACAGATAGTACAGCTATTGGTAATACAAACTGTACTAGGCGGAATAAAGCTTTAAAATACTTTTTGTGATATTGGCTTTCAAAAAAGGCTATTTGTTAAGATTCTTGCGGAAATTCTTCTCAACAGGCCTTATAACACGTGCTGGTAAGATTAAAAAAATTGACGTGCAAAAGTATTTCTTGTAAATCTACTTGCAATAAGTGATTTATTTCAAACAAAATTAGATTCTGAGTAGTTTAGCATAGCATTTTTTTTTTGGGCAAAATAAAATTCTCTACCACTCAAGATCGAGGTTTGATGGTTTTGCACATTTTTTTAATGCTAAATTATCAAACCTAGGTTATACAATAAGTCTTCTGTACAAGCAAGTCGTTCGTTACGAAAAAACAATATATGTGTTCCCTCTGGTAAAGTTTGCAGATTTTATGTTGCTCCGCTTCCACTCGGCACCTAAAAATACCTTTATTGACGGCTCAGTATCTTTATAGGTTACTTGCAACGTTATCGTGAATAATGCAACAGCTCCAGAGTTAGTAAACCTGTGGCCCGCGGTGTATAATAAAATAATCATTCAAATATATTTTCATTTCTCTTGATGGAAATTTCGAGTGACTACTCGCAGTCAAAAATTCTATACCGTAAGATTTTACGGGGAAAGTTTAAGGTCTGTAGAGTGACATAGGCTACTTTATATCTCATGGAAAAATAGATATCTATTGGAAAAAAATATATCTAACTCACTGGCATTACGCAGGCGAAGCGGCGGATATAGTTATAGGGTTATCATAATTTCAACCACAAGAAATATAATACTGGACATAGGCCTTGACCAAACGTTTCAAGCATCAAGTACCCATGTGGTTTGCAGTATGACCGGTATACGTATCAAATGCATTGTCCTGACTGACTGGCAGATCATCGCATAGCCTAAACGGCCGATCGTAGAGAATTCAAATTCAAAATATTTTTATTCAAATAGGCCTAATATAAGCTCTTTTGAATCGTCACAATTTTTTCCTACCACCAGTTCAGACGGCAGATTTGTGCTAAGAAGAAACTGGCAAGAAACTTAGCACTTGCTCTTTTAAAATGGTATTAATAAGATACAAGTTACAATGACAGAAAATATAAAATTAACACAAAATATCTGTAATTTCTGATGACGAAAAAAATAATATAAATAATTAAAGATTAATAACACTATAAATGAAGAGAAAAAAAAAAGCGTATTAATATACTGGTATACTTAAATACGTACATTTAAACTTGGAAGGTGTGTTCTTTGTATGACGTGGGCGTCCAATAAGAAAGCATGTTCCGAAGATCCCACGGGAAAACGGGATACACGTAGTCAAAGTCAAAGTCAAAAATACTTTATTCTCTCGTGGGCCCTCGCGGGCACTTAGCGTAAAAGGATTCGCGCGATTTTCGCGAGTATATGTACAGGTCCGGTGGTCTTGTGGCTAGCAATGGTCACTTTATCCCAAGGGCCGCGGGTTCGAATCCTGCGCAAAGCAAACATTTGTGTGTATGAACATGTCTGTTTGCCTTGAATTTCACGTACTTACACAGTTACCTATGTAGATAGTAACTTTGAACAAAGTTTCCATCATTAATTACAGCCGAAGCCCTAAGTTTGAAATACCTGCCTCCTATGTAGGTAATAAATCATTATTGATCTCTCAATTTGTATGTTAGGAACATCAGATAGATATCCAGGGTAATTTCTTAGAACATAGACCATAAAAGTAGGTCACACGTCTGTTGAAATATGAAATCTTGGTGAAATATGAAAATTTCGAGTATCTTCATTACTTCATATCAAGTATCAACCCATAATCATCCCATTGCAGGGATACGGGTCTCCCTTCAATCGAAAGGAATTAGAATGTACTCTGCCACGTTGCTCCAATGCGGACCTGCAGAGATTGCTATATCACAGTATTCACAGTGCCAATGAAATAAATAAATTGGAAATCCATCCTTATGTTATTAATTTAAAAATGTCTTTGTTTGGACTTCTTTCAAGGTGAAAGAAGAGAATGAGTTGTCATGATTTATCTTAAAATATATCTTATCCCGAAAAAAAAAGAAAGTTCTGTAGGGGAAAGGTAATACACAATTGACGCACTTTGATACACTGACACAGGTAGTCTTGCCCCGGTGGTAGTCTTACACCATCTGACCGTAATGGTATATTTTTGTACTACTAATAATACTAGTAAAACTGTTCTGAGGACCGAAGACGATAGCACCGTAAAACTAGATTTTTAAACCAGTCCAAATACTGAAGTTTATTATGCTGGTTCATTACCCCCTGCAGATGGAACAATCAAGAATCTACTCAGTACAGAAGCTATTCTTATAATGATACGAATCTCGATTCCACCTTGATGTATTTCTGTAGGTACGTGGAATTAAATTGCTACCTTCTACGATGAAACATTACTGAAGATAAATGTTTTATTAATAAACAAACAAGAATAGCTAGAAGCCGTTTTACTACAGGAAAATGGATTTATTCCACTAACTATTGAAGTTAAAAATAATGTTCAATTTAATTTGTTAATATGTTAAAATGATAGACCAACTTCTAAGCAGAAAAGTGGTATCTGGGAAGTTTCGAGAAAATTAAGATTTTGATTTTGAAATTACAAGGATTCATTTATCTTTTCAAAAACCTGTTAATTCGTGGTTGGAATGCAAACCATCATCATCATCCCAGCCACAAAAAGCCCGCTGCTGGACATTTCCATTGTGAGATAGATCTAATCTTTACATTTTTTGTGGAGTTTTTGGGAATATGATAGAAATGTAGCTGCACGGGGTCCACAGGAAACCGCTAAATTTTAAATGTGGTCTACGAGAAAAAAATCTGTAAACCTTTGTCATAGAATATGGACATATCTTTTTTCCTAGGTCAGATTTAAAGGTCACATTACGCGTCTCTAACTAAACGATGCATTGTATTTGTAATCTATGGAAGTAAACTGCGAATCAATTACTTCTGTCAATCGATAGAGGAGATCGCATCTTGGGTTCGACCGTTAACTGGCTACGTGCAAAAGAAACCACAGACATTGATTGTAATGAATGTGTACGCATTGTTTTACCTGCATCTTATTCTAATTGCAACTGTGCCAACAATACCTGATGCGTGAGTCTTCCCAAAATAACTTTGATTATGAACTCATTATGTACAACAAAAATTTGGCACCTAATTTAAGACATTACCATCCATTTACAAACATAATTCCTCGTTAACTAATACTCAAGGTTAGAGTTATATTAAACTAGCGAACCCCATTGTTCCTGAGTGCTTAGTGCGATTTTTTTTTGGTCACATTAACGTATACAAGCGTTACAAGCCGACCAAATTGAAGAAATATTTCATAATATTGTTATTATCACACGCGTCTTACGTATCAAAATTTGCCGGGTTGCTCACTTCAAAATGTGAGCAAGTAAGTATCATAATTTTGATATTAACACGCGTTTTATAAATTCAAAACATGAGGGTTCTTCTCTTTTCAACCGACTTCAAAAAAGGAGGAGGTTCTCTTTTTTTTTTTTTTTTTTTTTTTTTTTTTCTATGTTTGTTACGCGATAACTCCGCCAGTTATGAACGATTTGAACAAATCTTTTTTCGGCTTATAGGTAATACCTCAAGGGTGGTCCCATTTAAATTTAATAATAAAAAAAACATTTGAAGTCGGTTTTATTTAAAAAAAAAGTTAATTATTGGTGGGTTTGTTTACATCGACATGATCGAACGCGAACAAAAACACTTGTACTGAGCAGTACCACAGTATAATAAATAGTACTAGCGTAGCAGTACTAAGCACTCTGTTCTGGGGATGATAAAAATTCTACGTTTTTTCCTGGGACTCAAACTTTATCGATACCAAAATTCGTCTAAATTGGTTCAACGACTGAATGGTGAAAATATATTGGCTACGGCGCTTAGTATGCGTCGTGCATATGTACAAGCTTTCATTGTGATTGTGAAGCTGAAGAAATATATTAAATGTAAACGTTAGCCAATCAGCGTATCCGTCACTGATGAACGTTAATTCTGCCAATCAGCAAACTCTTATTTGGGAAACGTTTTTGCGACTAACAAAATAGTTAGGATTTTTGCAATGTTCCTGAAAATACCTCGTAAGTTTGCAAAATTCTTTGTGATTTCTATTATCTGGTCATTTGCAATCGTCTTAGGATTACCTGAAACATCCATTTTCTGTCATTATTCTGCGATACATACACTAACGACCATGTCTGCACAACGTAAAAAGCCTAACAAAGTTACTCATGCAGTTGTAATATAAGTTTTAAAGAGAACATTAAAATTTAAACTAAAAACTAAACTAACATTAAAATGAAACTTAGTTTGAACGATCTATTTTTTTTCTGATATTAGTATGAATGTTAGAGACGATGTAGTTTCTATTGTAACAAATAAGAATTCATGGATATTCACGGAATTTACTACTCCCAAATTCCCAATAGTGTTTACAAAATTGTGTTGTAGATCAGAAATAACTTTAGCTTTTTTGTGTTCACCTTCGATCTCGGTTATACAAACATATACCGTCTTACAAACTTCTTTTTTGTTCCAATTGTATTTTTCTCGGGAGACTAATAAAATATAACAGTCAAAATTACATTATTAATAAGGGCTTCAAATAAAGGGTCTTAGACCTACTTTAAAAAAAAATTGTGAATTCTTTTGAATCAATTTCTCACTAGAAAAATTACAGACATCAATCTGTAACAGGACATTTCAATATTATTTTAAACGTTAAACACAAATTTTTATTGACTGTCTCGATTCCTGATTCCTTGAGTCTTGACTGAAAACGATATTTAGCATCAACTAAGTACGAATAGAATTATCAATCTCTTCCAAGAAAATACTCTTGTTACAAAAACCTGGGTTTGGACGACCGTCTAACTAAAAGATCGATGTGTTCCTATTTCCCTGTTTAATCCCGCACTATACAATACCGAATATACGGCTGTATTCTCAGAATGGTAATTCAACTTCAAGAGCTATGCACTTGTGGTTTTTAGTTGGCCGACAGTGTCTACATGGCATGCCTACGACGATTTAATCCTTTCAATGCTTCCTACTCCGTCTAATTTATTTCTGATTAAATTCGTTGTGAGTTTCAACTGTAGTTCCGGGACGTCATTAAGCTTTATTGCTTTTTGACAATCTGAGTCGCCCTTGATAAGCCCACCACACGTCTTCTGCTTAGCCAGGATGCAGGAAACGAGTGGTGGGCTTATCACGATTAGAAGTCTATCGGTCGTGATCAGTCATGCCATCATCATGACCGTCGGAATTTTATTCATCAAATGCATCCATTATTTCATCACACTACGTCTCTTCCTCCTTTCCTCGCTACTTCCCAAATTAATCGCCGAGTGTGTGCCAGACCCAATCAATCCCGATTCTCAGAACAATCAAACTATCGGCCAACAAAAAATCATGAGTGTACGCTGACTCTAAAACAAACTTGTTTAAATGAACTATCATATTCAGTTAAAGTTTATAGTCTAATGTGCACGAACGTCTGCAAAAATGGAGAAAGAAAACAAAATGGACAGAATAAAGAACCGCTTTATAAAACTGCAAGGGAAAATTCAAGATCAAATAGAAGATTTGCAAGACCATATGCAGACCAAAATGGAGAAGTCTCGGTTATCAAAGTTTATCTCACATTTGTCAGAAGATAGAAGCTCGTTTGATAGCAGCGAAGATGGTAGAAGTTATGCTGATAAAATCTCTGTCAACTCATCAGAATCAGAAAAATTATCAATACCAATTTTCGTTCTTGAGAATTCAGATGGTGTTATAGATAATCGTGATATCTGTGAAGATTTTATTAATGTTGAGAAGAATGGTGGGCTTGGTATTAGAAAATGTGTGTCAGTTACTAACTTGGCGTTTCCAGACAAAGGGCATAGTCGTCATAGTTCTAGTGAGTCTTGTAACTCTTGTGCGACATCTAGTGATGAAAGGTAATTTCTTTTTATTATTTTCATTTTTTCTATTCTATCAAAGGTATGAATAATCTTAAATCCCTTCTTGCATTTAGCCAAATTAGTATTTTTTCCCCATATTCTGTCAAATTGACGAATAATGTGAAATCCTCTCGTAAGTTAAATTAGGAAATATCTTTTTTCGATATTTTTGCCTTTGGGTTATTTGATGATTTCTTAAGTCTGTTTTATATTGTATTTTTAATAAATACTCACTCAGTTCTCATTCTTTGATGTTGAAATGTTCAACCCTTCAACCTCCCATTGTCTACCTGGATAATATTTTTACACTTCATTAACAATTTCATTGAGAATTGCCAGATGGCATCAAAAGCTGCTCACCGGTGTTCTAAGACGTTATCGAACAAATTGTGACATCCAGTGTGGGAGAAAAATCATGTTTCAAAATGTTTGCTAATGTTACAATTTGTTCAATAACGTTATATGTATAACACTGGTATGGGAGCACCTATATCGTCGAAAAATCCTATAGAAACTTTTAATGTAACTGACAAATACACCCTGGAACTTACCAAATCGACTGAGTAATGAGACCTTATAAACTTTTATCATTACGTACTTTTTCTTCTTTAAAAAAGTTGCAATGTTTTTCTTTGCAGGTATCGATTTTATAATGTAAATTAATAACACGAAGTTAGTTGCAAAAATACATTAAAAAATTAGGAGAAAAAAATACTTAATGTCTTTTTTTATTGTTTGTTTATCTTTTTCTTATTTTATTTCACACAGAACATCAGAAATCAGGCCAAGAGCTGGTAGTCTTCCACCAGAGAACCGTAGTATGGATTTGCCAACAGCTATTTTGACATGCACCGATATTATCGAGAAACTTGGAAACCGTTTTCCGGGCCTGAAGAGTGGAAGTGACAGAATACATAGGGTATTTTGGTTTCTGATTGGTGATGGATTTTTGCATGGATGTAATTAAATTAATAAATAACAGCAGATTTTCTTCTTTTCGTCTGATTTCAATAAGGCTTTTCTAAAAATAAGAACTGGTGCCATTAAAATAGATGTTCTAACAATATGTTGTTTTATTAATTTTGGTGACATTTATAATGATTAATATGATTGTTGTAAATAACATAGTATGTAATGATAATAATTTAATGAATATGTAATAATAAATTTGTAATGGCGGCGATTGTATCTCGTTCTCGTAAGATTGCTATAACGCAGCCACAGGATATTTGAGACCGGTGGTGCAAACGCTGAGTCGCGCTGACCGCACGCTGACGCACGCTGGCACTGACAGCAAAACGTATGAACCGTCCGCGCTGATAACTACGCGTTATTCAAAAACGCTTCCTAGAAGTACATTTTCGGCTGTCAGCGCCGACCTCAGGGTTACGTACTCGATGGCACCAACAGTCAGCGCGACTCTAAAACTCATCGCTACATCAAGGAAATATTCTGACAATATTTCTTTCTTTCTTCCAGTATTTACTTAAGAACACGAGGTTAAGTGATGTGAATAAACGCTTGAAGGCACAAATTTGGAGTTCGGTGGTGACGATAGTGTTGGTGGAAGCCAAGAACTTGCCAGCAATGGATATGGACACGAGGTCCAGTGACCCTTATTGTAAGTTTAGGTAAGTTAGACATCATCATATCAAGCCATAACCATCCCAACGGGGCAGGGACGGGCTTCCTTCAATCGGATGGAGATTAGAGCCTATTCTGCGACGCTGCTCCAATTATGGATTGGCAAAGGTTATCAAGCAGTTGAAGTCCTCGGCTTAACGACTGTCCATCGACAATTTGTTTTGTACGTATTGAGAATTTTTGAGGGCAGGCCATGCCGTCAGCTAGCGAGCGAGCGAACGCGTGGCTGGGCGAGCTTTTTTGGTATGGTCCGTTTCCACCTCATTTTATACTTCGTGCCATATAGCGAACTAGAGAAACACACCACGGTCCGATGTGTCTTGCCCTTAATTACAATCTCGCGAACGCAAACGAATTCTTCGTCCCAGATCTTTATCACTTTTCCTTTGTCTTCTAACTTCCTGCCTAACTTCACTTAGCTCAACTTAATTAGGCTTATAAGAATAATAACAGAACTATGACTCAAAATGTGGCATGTCCATTACTACATAAAAACTGCAGCCCGCATATTCATTTGCTTATCTTTCACATATTTTGCTGAACGAAATAATCTTGACATTCGTTTCAGTGCCGTTACCTGATAAGTTTCAGATAACCTATCCGTAAAATAAACTGACAGTTCTGACAAAAAAAAATCTGGTTAGTTAAAACTGGTGAAACAGAAAACCTATGTGGAAGTCATTTATGTAATTTATTAGTTTACTTATATACCGTTCCTACATTAAGCACATCATTTAGAATGAAAATCAACGATTGTGTTTGGAATCAGCCTAACATACCTAATACCTTAATGTGGTAACCAAATTTATCACAATGAAGTAATTTGTAATCGATTCATGTTTATTTCATGTCGATTTATATTTTAAATCAGACGATTTGTTTAGAGCTACTACTGCCAAGTATGTGTGGAACATATCTATGTTCTTTCATTACTAGTTTATTTAGACGTCTTGTTCTTCTCATTCCAAATTCTTATATGGAATGGACAGTACAGTCAAGAGCAGGTCGACCTTTACATATTGGACTTTGTACCATTCTTAAGTTCTATGTCATAAGAGCCAAAATTGTCTGCAAGTGTAAAGCTCGACGTGCTCCTGACTGTACAAGCTTGTGTTTAAAAGCGTATGATATTAGTATTATAAATAGTGTATTAATTATTTATTTATAGATTAGGCAACGAAAAATACAAAAGCAAAGTTGTATGGAAGAGTTTGCATCCCTCCTGGCTGGAACAGTTCGATCTGCATTTATATGATGACCAGGAACAAACCCTGGAAGTCACCGTTTGGGATAAGGATAAACAGACGAAAGACGACTTTTTGGGCAGGTAAGAGTATATTCATTTGTATTGCTTTTATTTTAATTTTATATTTTAATGTAATATGGACTAATATTGTCTGAAATTAAACGATTTGAATTTATAGATCTTTTCTACAGTCAAGGACGTAAATCTTAATTAATTATATTTAAAAATAGTTGTAATATTTAAAAAATAAAATCCTTTTTATAGTATACTATTAAACTATTAACTCTGGGAAGAAGTTCCATTTCTTGTTTCTAGAAAGAAAGTGGTAGAAACCACCACACCGATACTTTTCTGTATATTATCTGTGGTCATCGGAATTGGTGGCACGATATTTGTGCAATTTATAGCTATGTTTGTTATTGTAATTTCGTGTACACTGTTTTGTTGATCCTAAAATAAATAAATAAACAAATAAATAGGTATGCAGGGCAGATAAATTAAAGATTTATGCTAATAAATAATATAAATAGGCATTTTACAGTTGATCAAAATTCTAATCGATGTATGGTGTGAATCACAGAACAATGAAACGAATTGTATGTGAACCATGTCTAAGTTAAACGTCAAAGAAACACGCCCTCAAAGAACCTTACTTTGATTGGCAGTGTATTTTTAAATACGTATGTATAAGTATGGACACGCGAAGTCGTAAGTGATTTGCAAATAAATTAAATTGAATTGAATTGTTTTTTTTTTTTCAAATAAGACGTTTTATTCAGCGAAATGTTCAGATTTAACAATTTATTTATATAGTCAATCTTATCTTATTATTATATACTTATATGTAATAAGTTATTCGTCAAGTCGCGCGTATGAAACTCGCGCACGCTCATGAGTTTCATCCGCGCGACCTGACGAATAACTCTTTTATAGACGTTTTTATCCAGAAATAGTGACCCCGGCTGGACGCAAATTCCACTCCCTCCCTAGTGCTTTAGTTAGACATGTATGGCTAAAATAGAACAGCTGTATACTATATATCGACAAAAGGTTAAACCATATAAATTTAGAAGCATAACACGTCGAACGCCGCTGTGGTTCAAACGTGACACAGAACTTTTCGTTTGATCTGGGTAATCGATTGATCTTGAAATAATTTAGTCTCGAAATCGATTGTTTTTCGTTTGAATGAGAGTTATGCACGTTTTCGCCAACGCCTCCTAGGCCGTCAGGTTATTCCTACCGAATAACCTAACTGACAAATGGTATGACATTTTTATGATATAAGATTGTTCCTACGCTAAATATTATATACAAGGTACAGTCAAGAAAGGAATGGGCTGATCCCCCCCCCCCCCCCCCCTTTATTATACATAATATGATTAAAGATAAGATTTCTAAATATTGTGTCAAGGGATTTTACCTACTTGAAAATTTGTTTGTCAATAGTATTCATATTGTACTTATTACAACTTTTCCAGTAAATAAAAAAAATAAAAAATACGGATTCTTACCAAAACCGGCTCTAATCAATATTTTGTGTTTTAGATGTACAATAGACCTCTCGAAACTAGAAAGAGAGATAACACACAGCATATGGCAGGACCTCGAAGAAGGAAATGGACAAATATTTCTACTATTAACTATAAGTGGTACAACACAATCAGAAACTATTACCGATCTAACTAGCTATAAAGAAAATCCTAGGGATATTGAAATTATTGAAAAGAGATATGTGAGTATAAAATTTGTTTTATGTATAATAATTAAGCCAAAGTAGCGCACAAGCCGTACCATTCTTTTCTGAAAGCGTTCAGGCCTTGACACCATGTAACTTTGGATAAAAGTCATTGCCCGCGGCAGCGGAATACGCACGGTATCGTTGTGATGACAGCAGCGCCGCGCCGCCGCCACCGATCCGCGCCGCGCTTAGTGTGATGTCGTTCACACAAATATATGAAATACAGACGCTCCCGACCGACCCTTATGAACGACTAAGAATGCTACCTTAACCCTTATCCATGACCCTTACCATGACGTCTTATAGCACTCCAAAGACGAGTGAGTAAGCGAGATCACGCAATACATGATGTAAGGCGACATCTCATTTGCTTGATAGTTTATAAATTGTTAAAATATGTCGTGGTAACCCCCCAGGCTGTGTACTCAGTACCACATTAATTTCAAAAGTTCAAACTTTTGCTGCAGTGATTCGATTCTAGATTCTGAAAAATTGTAGTTGTGTCCAGTTCCGGTTAAGTGTTTAAGTACTGGCTAAATGATCCTCATTTCTCAAAAACCTCATTGTTTTCATGATTAATAGATGACTAAGCAAGTATGAAAATTGTACTTCGCAGAACATTTCCTCACCTTTGCCTTACCTTTTGAATTTAATATAAATGGTACTATGGTATTGTTATGTAAGATAATGGGTTCTATCTTCAAGATATACTTTAATACGTGTTGTTTTCAAGGCCCCATATTTCATAAAGTCACATTACGCTCCGAAAAACACCTCGACTTGTTATCAGGGGTACCAGGGCCTCAAGATGTTGTGAGGGTCAATTTATTTAAACAGTTTAAAATCAAATTTCTATTCACACATTATAGTTTGGTAATGAACGATTTAACATGCATTATAAAATAACGTTATTTTGTTCTGGTCTATTTATTTAAGCGTGAAACTGCTAATTTAGTAAGAAAACTAAATGGAACACAAGGCAACAACACGCGGCTTCGCTCGCGGTAAAATTTGAACCTAAACCCTGTTTTTCTTAACTTGGCAAATGTAGTTAACCATCTTAGCGTGTCTTTTTATTCAATTATCCATGTGTAAAATCGACAAATGTTGTGTTAAATGCCATTTCTAACTATATTATTATTATTTGGGTGTGTACGATAATTTTAATTGCCTATTTTCGTTAAAAAAATGTGCCCCATATTTCATAAAGTCACATTACGCTCCGAAAAACACCTCGACTTGTTATCAGGGGTACCAGGGCCTCAAGATGTTGTGAGGGTCAATTTATTTAAACAGTATAAAATCAAATTTCTATTCACACATTATAGTTTGGTAACGAACGATTTAACATGCATTATAAAATAACGTTATTTTGTTCTGGTCTATTTATTTAAGCGTGAAACTGCTAACTTAGTAAGAAAACTAAATGGAACACAAGGCAACAACACGCGGCTTCGCTCGCGGTAAAATTTGAACCTAAACCCTGTTTTTCTTAACTTGGCAAATGTAGTTAACCATCTTAGCGTGTCTTTTTATTCAATTATCCATGTGTAAAATCGACAAATGTTGTGTTAAATGCCATTTCTAACTATATTATTATTATTTGGGTGTGTACGATAATTTTAATTGCCTATTTTCGTTAAAAAAAATGTGCTAATATGGTTTACTACATTTGCCAAGTTAAGAAAAACAGGGTTTACGTAGAATAGACATTGTTTCACCGAGTTGACTTTAAAAAAAAATATATATATAACGCGATTAGACGATGGTGATGTACGCGCGTTGGCATTGTGTTTCGTGTTACATTGAGCTTTTTGCATGTTAGACCTCATGATGAAATGATTGTAACTCCGCGATGGATAAATGATTGGCTATAATTCTGGACAACGGCTTATTCTACCCTCAGATTATTTGTTCAGCCGCCTTTGCACGCAATAAGTCACAATGCGTAGGTACTCTGAATCGCGGCATTATTTTGTTCGTTATCAACGTAAATAATCAAACGCTTTGATTTCCGATTTGAAAGTAAAACTTTGTTAGATACAAACAGTTTTTCAGTGTTTTTTTTTAAAAGTATTGATTAAAAGAAGTTAATAGATATTTGTATTGAATCTTCGAAAACTTCAAATTAAGCGACGATTTGTTTATAAATGTGTTTATTGTTTTATAGACTTGGTACCATTTTAACGAACAGTCAAGTGGAGTTGGTTGGCTATGTGTTAAGGTTTATGGTGCTAAAGGGTTGGCCGCAGCAGACCTAGGCGGAAAGTCAGATCCATTTTGTGTGTTAGAATTAGGAAATGCTAGATTACAAACGCACACAGAATATAAAACGTTGTCGCCTAATTGGATGAAGATTTTTACATTGTAAGTATATTTCTCACTATATCTTAATTTCTTTTATGGAAAAGGTAGGCAAACAAGCATCCGGGCTACCAGATAGCAAGTGATGACCGCCCACAGCCCACAGAGACACCAGGAGAGAAAATAAAAAGAAAAGAGATAGAAAAAGAGTTTTCTCTCAGAAAACACTATAATTTGTGAACAGAATGATAGAATAAAATGTTAAAATATTTTTTTACTTTGTAGGAACGCAGACAGGTTTAATTTCTTCTGGTTTATTCTATAATTTTATTATAATGGATACAGGCCACAAATATAACTGAATATGAATTTCTTTAAAATAATTGTCTTTAGAATAAACTTTTTTTTACAATTCACGTTTGTGGCCAGTGCGCTGATTATTTAAAAAAATAATTTCGAACTTATTTTTTCTGTTACAAATTATACTAATGTTTGTGGCCAGTACGTACGATAATAATTTTAATGTTCCTCTTTTGTTTATTAATTTTTTTTTTCAATAATACTATAACCACAGAATAATAAATAGTACTACGTACTACAGCAAAGTAACTTTCAAATTTCAGTACAATCAAAGATATATGTTCGTATTTAGAAGTGACGGTATACGACGAAGACCATGATCACAAAGTGGAATTCTTAGGAAAATTGTCAATACCACTGACTAATATAAGGAACGGGGAGAAGAGGTGGTTTGCGCTTAAGGACAAGAAAATGAGAGCACGGGCTAAGGGGAACTACCCGCAGATATTGTTGGAAATGAATGTTATATGGAATCCAGTGAGTATAAATTCAATTCCAATACAACACAAGATTTCCAGAGAAATTCAACTATTTTTTGAATTAGCTCGTAATACTTTTTTTTATTTTTTATTTTTTTTATTGTGGTATTACAAGCTAATACAATCACACATCTAGTACTCATGCTCAAGCTTAGTTTGCAACTAGATGGCGTTGTGCGATTCGTCCAAGAATATTTATTTATTTATTCTGCCACGCTGCTCCAATGCGGTCAGTAGTGATTTCAAGCAACCTGAAGGTTCAATGACCTTCAGTCTAAGTCAGCACTTAGTTTAACGAATTTCATTCATCTACAACAGCCGGTATCGATTTTTTTATAGTTTTATCTTCCAAAAAGTATTTTTCTTTACAGTTGAAAGCAGCAATACGGGCGGTGAATCCGAAAGAGCCGAAATATATGCACCAAGAAGCTAAGTTCAAAAGGCAATTGTTTATACGAAACGTAATGAGACTGAAGGCTATCATAATGTGGTTTATTGAAGTTGGGAAAATTTTACAGTAAGTAATGAACTACTTCGATAGCCCGGTGGTGTGTTGGTACTTGGTAGTGATTTTAAAAAAAGAAAGAAAAAGAAAAATTAATAATAAATCTGATGGACAAAAAAGGTCGTAACCGGTTTTCTTTCACCATTTCTTTTACCGGTGGTCATTTTGATTTTTTTCCGAAATGATGGTAGTTTTTTTATTTTATTTTTTATTTATGTACAAATCACACAGATTGAGCTAGCCCCAAAGTAAGTTCGAAATTTGTGTTATGGGATACTAACTCAACGATACTATATTTTATAACAAATACATATCTATATAGATAAACATCCAAGACCCGAGGCCAATCAGAAAAAGTTCTTTTTTCATCAATCCCGGTCCGATTCGAACCCGGGACCTCCTGGGTGGCGGTCTGGCGTGGTAACCATTTCGCCACGGAGGTAGTTTATAGAGTAGCTTATTTTATTTAATACAGAATAATAATTATGTTGTACACAACGTGTATAAGTTCCCGCGACGGTCCACAGAATTATATATGTGGTTATAGAAAAGAGACTTATTTTTTCTAAATATTGCGTGAAGACTCGAATTTTTATTTATCAAAAGTTTTCATATTATTATATTTATGAATCTTTGCTCTTAGTTCTCTACCCTGGTTACCTCTTTCATTGGTTGACTATACTAATATTTCGTTTTTGTAATTCTTCCAAATAAATATAATTTACTTATTATATATTAATTTTTTATTTCCAGAGACTGTTTTGAATGGGAATCCAGACTACTATCGTTCACGGGACTGTTGATTTGGCTGGCGTTTTGTTATTACTATGATATGTGGATGCTACCGTTTTTACTACTCGTGTTTTTTACAAGGAACTGGCTCATTTATAGATTAACAGGTATTTATTTATTTAATATTATATGGCAGACAAGCAGGCAAGCGGGAAACTTGATGGCAAGTGGTCATCACCGCCTATGGACATCAACAATACCAGGGGCACTGCCAATGCATTGCCCACCTCTGACGACACCTCTAATGTACCTCTTAAATAGTCCATGTCCCAGTCCGAAGGAAACAGGCTGGGTAATTAATTTATATTTATTTTTACATGTGAAAACTGATCAATCAATCAATGAAATTATTTATTTTTCTCTCCAATCTCAATTACATAGTTCTTTCAATTTATACATTAAATTAAAAAAACGATTTATTTATTTACTTATGTAAATGAAACAGCACATTGTAACAATATAGAATCATAATTAAAATTATGACAACCATGTAAGGTAGGCAGATAAATAGAGTGGCGCGATGAGATCTTATACAACTTAATAACATAGGTATGTAGGTAGGTACTTAATTTAATAAACTCAACAATATTATTCACATAATAAAATTTTTGGAGTGGTAGAGCAATTATTATGAAATGGGCTAGCTCGACCGGGGAAGTACCACCCTCTCACAGAATATCAACGGGAAGCAGCAATGCGTTTCGTTCGGTGAGTAAGAGATCCTTCCCTATCCCCTCTTTCCCCCTCCTTCTTTCCCTTGCCGTCCTCCTTCCTTTCCTCCAACTTCCTTGGTGGACAACGCATTGGTAGCGCCCCTGGTGTTACTGATGTCCATAGGCGGCGGTGACCCCTTTCCACCAGGGGGCCCGCTTGCTTGTTTGTCTACTGTATGACAACTCTTTTATTGAGTAATAATATTTTCCTTCTAAAATGGTTTAGAGTTGTCTTTTGAATAGATTGCATTTTTGTTCTTTTTTATATTAGTGGGTATTTTATTATAAATTAAAATGGATCTATAATATGGGCCTGATTTATTATATGATATTGATTAAGATTGTGAGAGACTGGTTATTCTCAGTACACCAGTAGAATATTTTATTTAATGTTCTTTATACCCTTTGGGATCATTCTAAAGAATGGTATTGTCAGTATTGTTCTATTTTTCATGCTTTATCGAACTAAATAATTTAAAATTTGCAAAAATAACGTATCTGCAAATTTTAAATATACTTTCGCTGCAATGAAGTTCCAATATGCGTAGGCCTTTTAGGCAGGAGTAGATTTGTATTTAGAATGTTTGAATTTGGTAAAAAAAATGTTTTTAATTTATTTTTTAGTTCGTTTAAAACCTTCATACCGATTATTTCGAAGTAATCCATGGGGATATTTATATCAAATATTTCGTAGTAAGTTGGTATATGTTGTGGTAAATGGCATGGAATTAATTTGTCCTGCATGTCATGTCTAATGCCGGGTACAGACTGTTGTGACATAACATGTACTGTAACAGGATTCCCATAGTGTGCACGTCACGTGCGTGTCACGCCTAGCGCGCACGAACCGAGCTTCAACTCGTGTGCTCGCCGCGATCGATGGAAGAAACACAGCACTGAGTCCACACTATGAAATGCTCCTTTCATGTTACTTTACAGCAGTCTGTACCCTACCTTAAATCGTTTTATTTTCTTTATATGTTTATATTATTTTTTGTATATAATATGTATGTATTGGAAGACTCGCTATAGACTGAGTTTGTTTACAGGGACACTTCCTATGGAGGGCTAGTCAGTCTCTGAAATCTGAATAATAGATTTCTTTCATTTTATTTTGCGTATCATATGATACGTGTGTGTTAATGATTAAAAAAATATGTGTACCCAACCCAAGTATAATGTATAAACTTTATGTATTTTTAAGCACGCCAGTGAACGAAAAAAACATAGAAGCATTCCTAGCGCCCGAAAATGACCCAACGCGGATTGAGCCGCGGTAGGCGGGGCTTATAAATTGTGATACGAAGTAGTTTAGCAGAGAGAAAAATAAGACATATAGAAATAGTTTAGTTAGGCTGTGACGGCACATGTCGTTGTTCGTATTTTTGTCTAGTTTATAAGTGTAAATTATGCCTTCTTGTGCGGTGAAATCGTGCATAAATCGATCTCATCTACATAATAAAAATACTGGAATTAGTTATCACGTGTAACTAGCCTCGTAAACTTGAACATTATTTTTATATTCATTAAAAACATGGATCATTTGTCTTCTATGGGGATGGTGTTATGCCCGATGAACTAAGTAAATTAATATTGAACGTTTACAGTTTGAAGTAAAATATGTTTGTGTTGTCTTTATGCTACATTAAAAAATACTCGGCGCCTTTGATAGATTTCCACAAGACCCGAGTAAGAAAGAACAATGGACGAAAGCAGTTCGCTTGGAAAGACAGGAAAACCACCAAAACTAAAATTTCCAACACTTTTAGCTTGCTCTAAAACGAATTATTATTTTTAAAACAAAAGTACCTAAGTACTTAAATGTTGATCATATTCAGTGCAAATTTATCTCAATTGCTAGAAATTAATTAAAGTAAACCGTGGTAAACGGTGCTGGTGAGTGGTGACACAGTTATAACGTCTTAATGTAAAACTATATATTTCATGTATTGTGACTTTGTTTCACTGTTATTACCCCAATAAATAAATAAAAAGTTTTTGGAATTTGAAATTAACTTTATTTCTTACCCAGACTCTTTATTAAGTGCGTGCGAGTAACATAGTTGGGCTAACAAACCACCCAGGAGCCCAGGAGGTCACGGGTTCGAATCCTGGTCGGATCATGATGGAAAACAAACTTTTTCTGATTGGCCCCGGGTCTTGTATATCACGTTTATCTATATATGTATTTGTTATAAAATATAGTAACGTGACGTTGAGTTAGCATCCCTTACCACAATTTTTGATTTGGGGCTAGCTCAATCTGTGTGATTTTTCCCTATATACATATTTATTAAAAAAAGAAATAAAAATACATAAAAACATATTCAAATCTTTAATTGCTACCTTTTTACATTACTCGTCCACTACCACCACGACAATTTTTGCCGCCCCTTAAAAATGTCACATGCGTTCATTTCCAGCGCCAATGATGTCATTGTTACTATGCGTTGCTTAGCCAATTAGCGATGAGCGTTGACAACCTACCCAATCATTACATGATCAATACTTAGTGATGTTAATAGAAAACAAACTAACTGTTCAAAGAAAACAAACGTCGTGGGGCCGTCTATCAAAAAGATTTTGTTTGAAGTTACTCTTCTATGTTCTTTTCATTCACTGACGCACTCCGATCAAAAAATAATGATGATACTTGACAGTATGCAAAAACGTAACCACAGCGTGATTTAATTTGACTACAACACCATCTGTTGATAATTTATGACACTATACTATACTATACAATTTTTTATTATTTGTATTTTTTCTAGGAGGCAATCCTCTATTAGTGCCTGTAGGTGATGAGGATTTATTGGCTGAAGAAGATGACGAAGAAGAAGTTCAGGTCAGATATATTCAAAATAGTTTATGATTTAATTTATGTCAATCTACAAATCATTGTCTTCAATAATTTCATAGAAAAACACAAAGTAAAATGATAACTTTGTGTTTTTCTATGCTCAATTAGAAGCTCTGTTTTTATCTAGAATATCTAGATTAAACTTTTTGTTTCAACTTGTTCATTCGTCTCGTAATTTTCTCATAAGTGTCACATATTTCAGAATTATGTTCTGTATGGGCTTGCAGTAATAAAACAATTGAAAATCGATTGTTGTTATGCACTGAGTAATAAGTATGAGATTGCGCGAGTCAGCCGTGTTGGCGACTATTATAGTGATACGTATACCCGTTTTCACAAACGCCTCCTAGCGTACCTAACTGGAACAAAATTGTTTGAGCTTGGGAGGCGTTAGTGAAAACAGATTTAGGATATTACTTAGTCTAAAAAAATATTTTTTACTATTTCAGGAGGAAAAAAAATCATTGAAAGAAAGGTTGCAGGCGATACAAGAAGTTACTCAGACTGTCCAAAACGCTATTGGTTATGTAGCATCATTAGGAGAAGCAGTTAAAAAGTAAGTACCTATATTATCATCGTACCTTGTTACGTGATCGCCCAAAACAGACTTGGCGGCGGACTGTCGCTGCAGAAGCGAACTCAATAGGGAAGACCTGGAACGAAATAAAGCGCGAAGCTTAAATCGATCGGGTTGGCAACGCACTGTGGACGCCCTCTTCACCGTCTAGGGGATTTAGGACCATAAGTCAATTATATTATCGTCATTTTTTTTCAAGTTATGACTTCGTCATTTTTGTAATATGATATTTTATCATTCAAACTACCACTCTATACTTTACTTTTGTTTCCAAATAGTAGTAGCATCATAGGTAGCATATAGATTTTGAAAAAAAAAGGAAAGTAACCACTGGTAACAGAAGTGAAGCGAAAGAATACCAAATTTGCAAATTTTTTCATTTAACAATGCTTAAGCATTGTTGAATGACAAAAGGGCACACATGTACAAAAAAAGATATCCTATTTTTCATATAAAAAATAGAATACAAAAGTTAGGTACTTTACGTGGAAACTATCAGAACCTTAGAGTATAGATAACCAAGCTATAGAGCGCATGCATCGCTCTTTGACCATTGTGCCAAGCGTAAGCAGATGTTCTATAGTGCTGATTTTTAGTTTGCTTCCATTTCGTCGTTTTAGCTTGCTTATCTATTCTCTAAGGTTATAACCCTAAAGAATTTTGGATTCAAGTGGAAAAAAAGTCGCCTAGGATCCATTCAGTGATAAAGCAATGGAGCCAAGTGGAATGATGGAATCCAAATAGCGCTGGACAGCTACAACATTATATTTTAATATAATGTTGTAGGTGTGTAAGCATGAGTCACTAGACAAATCTTGTACGATTATTATAGCTTTAGGTAACTCTTGTAATACATCTAAACAAGATCTCATAGATGGCTTCAGACAAATTGTTGAGCTTGGGGCAGGTAAAATAATTATTTGTGCTCTGCCATATATAAACAACAACAAATATAATTTATTAAATAAAAACATATATAATTTGAACTTGCATATATATAATATGACTTATACTGATAGTAGGATGCTATATCTAGACACTAATAAATTTATTAGTTATTGTTTTTCGACTGGAGGCAATTTACACCTCCATTATAGATTTAGGATGAGTATTGCTAAATTGTTAGCATATAATATACAATTTACAAATTATTTTACAAATACAGTCATTAGTATAAGTACTAATGACTTAAAAAACTAGGTTGTAGGACAATGGTAAAACCTTTATCACAATTACATCTTGTTCATCAGAACATACAAGGTTTAACCAGCAAACAACTAGAAATAGAATTGTTTTTAGAATCAAATTATATAGATATTCTATGCGTCACTGAGCATTGGCTTAATAAAAATCAATTAATTAATATGAGCAATCACGTTCTAGCTAGTGCGTTCATCAGGAAAAGGGCTATACACGGAGGATCTTGCATTTTACTAAAAAATAATATTTCATATAAGGAACGTAAAGATATTGCCTCTCTTTCTATTGAGCGCATTATTGAAATATCATGTGTCGATCTTGCTGAATATATAATTATATGTGTATATCGACCGCCATCTGCGAATTATGATGAATTTGAAAATTGCATGGAAGAGGCTTTAAAGCGTGCTACTAAGGTTAGCAAACCTGTAGTGGTATGTGGTGACTTTAATGTAGATATTTTGGTTTCGTCAACGAACAGCATGAGGCTCTTAAACTTGTTTAAATCGTTTAATTTGAAAAATGTATTCCTTGAGCCAACTAGAATATCGCCCACTTCTGCCACCTGTCTTGATAACATCTTTTGTAACTGTGCAGTCACTGGTGAGAAAATAATAAACTGTTTGGGATCGGACCATTGTGGTCAACAAATCTCTTTATTTGACAAATGTATTACTGAAAATAAGATTGTATCTTTTAGAATAATTTCTCAATCACGCAAAGATAAGTTCAGAAGTAACGTTAAAGAAAAAACTGATATTCCTTCGGTAACTTCAAATGATCCTAACCATTTATTTAAAAATTTATTCGATCTTATCAGTAGGGAATTTAATGATACATTCCCAATTAAAAAAGTTATAATTCGCGATAAAATGAAATTTTGTGACTGGGCAACGACGGGTATATATATTAGTAGAAGAAATCTTTATGATTTATACGATCAGCGTCAATATAATCCTAGTCCACAATTTGATAAATATGTGAAGGATTATTCTAAAACATTTAAACTCGTGTGTACGGCCGCTAAGGCGCTTCATTTAAGTAAAAAGATCAAAAACTCCACTAACAAAACAAAAACTACGTGGAATATTATTAACAACGAAACCGGCAAGTCAAAGCGGAGCACTAATAAGTACTCGCTCCTTATAAATAACCATATTGTTTCCGCTGATGATGAGGTAGCTGATGCTTTTCAGGACTTTTTTGCAGATATTCCTATACAAACGACTAAATTCTTGAACTCTTCCCACACACTTGCGGATGAAATTCTTAGGTCGAACGTTCCCGAGCCTACAACAAGTTTTTCGTTTAATTTTATAAATGCTGATACAATCCTCAAAACTTTTAAATCTCTGAACATCAAAAAGTCAGAGGATATATGGGGAATATCTGTAGCTATCTTAAGTAATATTATAGATATCATAGCACCACATTTGGCTTTAATTTTCAATGAATGTTGCAGCTGGCATTTTTCCTGATTTAATGAAAGTTAGTAAAATCATACCACTTTTCAAGAAAGGGTGTAGTAAGGATCCTAATAATTTTAGGCCAATATCTATTTTGCCAGCCCTCAGTAAAATTTTTGAAAAAATAATACTTGACCAACTACTACCCTATTTTCAAAATAATCGGTTGCTTCACCCGCGTCAGTATGGTTTCACTAAAGGTAAATCCACAACGGATGCAGCTGCCATGTTATTTAAAGTTATCGTGGAAGCTTGGGAGGAAAGCATGAACGCTGTTGGTGTTTTCTGCGATCTTTCCAAGGCTTTTGACTGCGTTGATCACAAGACCTTAGTTAAGAAGTTAAAATTCTATGGCTTGGACAGTTATTCAATCAGTGTCATGTCCTCCTACCTTAACGCCAGAATTCAGAAAGTGAGAGTAAATGAAGCGACCTCTGCAGGCTGTCCTACTAGTATAGGCGTTCCCCAGGGCTCAATTCTGGGCCCTTTTCTCTTTTTAGTCTATATTAATGACTTGCCTTATGTAATTCATAATTTATGCGACACTATTTTATTTGCAGACGACACTTCTTTGATTTTTAAAGTAGACAGAAAAAATTCTAATGTCGATAACATTAACAAGACGCTGTCTCTTCTACTACAATGGTTCACTGTAAATAATCTGGTACTGAACTCCAATAAAACCAAATGCATAGCCTTTACACTCCCGAATGCAACTCAAGCTATTAGTCAGTCATCAGTCGTTATTAACGATGAAAAGTTAGAAATGGTTGAAACGACTACTTTTCTGGGCATTGTACTTGACAGTAAACTACAATGGCATCATCATATAAAAACCCTAGCAGGTAAACTTAGTGCGGCTGCTTTCGCTGTTAGGAAAATTCGACTGTTCACCAATGTCGACACGGCACGACTAGTTTATTTTAGTTATTTTCATAGTTTGCTGTCGTACGGCATTCTACTCTGGGGTAAAGCAGCGAAAATCGATTCGATTTTCGTGCTGCAGAAACGTGCAGTGCGTTCTATTTATAAACTTGGTTACCGGGTGTCTCTACGCGAGTTTTTTAAAGCCACCAATATCCTCACGGTGGCATCACAGTGCATTTTTGACAGCATCATGTTTGTTCGTAAAAACATTCATGATTATAACCAGGTGTGCGATGTTCATAGTTTTAATACGCGTAATAAGAACAAATTAGCTGTTCCTAAATTTAGGCTCAGAAAAGCGGGAAAGTCTTTTATTATTCAAGGCTTGCGTATGTATAATAAAATTCCCGATTACATTAAAAACCTCTCCAATAATAGCTTCAAATTAAATGTTAAAAAATTCTTAATCAGTAAAGCCTATTACACTATTAATGAGTATTTAAATGAAAAGTCTCCATGGGCCCTATGCGAAAATGAAATGCTCAAACTTGTCATTAAAAGCCAGTCAATGTTCGATAAACTCCATAAATAATAAATGTTCGTTATCATATTTTTTCTCATAATATCAATGGACACACGTCGTGGTGTCATCTAAATAGTGCTGCATTTTCATTATACTACTTTTAATTCTTTTTGACGGGGTTGTTTTTGTGAATGGGCTCCTCCGGGATTACGGTCGCATCGGGAGTCGGGTCGCTGTGTTCCCTCCAATATTGTTCATAATATTGTTGATGGTGAGCTCAGTGATGGAGGCTGGCGGGCCGACTCTCAGTTGTGGTTGTCATCTTGGGGGACTGGTCTGCTCGCTTTATTAACATCTACATATTCGACATATTTAGGATTTGACCATAGCGCTATTTGGATCGACATCCCGCGTTTTTAGCTTGATTTCTGTATGTACCTGGATCTGTATTTTATTTATTCTTATAAATGTACTTATACATTGTAACAAAAGAGTGAAAGGAAAAAAAAATTGCTAAATGACAAAAAAGGCCGTAACCGGGTTTCTTTCGCCATTTCTTTTACCGGTGGCCATTTTGCTTGTGTCCGAAATGGTGGTAGTATATAACGTAGTATATTCTCTTTATACATATATACAAATTGTAAATGACAAGAAAAAGTGCCTGTGAAGGTCTAATTTCTGAAATAAACGATTTCATTTCATTTCATTTCATTATTTAACATTCTTTTTGTTTCAGCTTAATGAATTTCACAGTGCCATATCTTAGTTACCTGGCTATCATAATGTGTTTTGGTGCGATGTTAGTGTTGTATGTAATACCTCTAAGATATCTACTAATGGCTTGGGGTAAGTTAATTTGAGATTTTTTTATTATTTTGTCTAAACAAGATCATTTACTTCGACGAAAAGATTGACACAGTATAATTTAATATCTAATAATCTATTATTGCAAAATTACCTCCGGGAAATATGCACGGGGTTGGGTGGCTTTGGTGGCTAGGATCGCTTTCAAAAACAGCTTTATAATAAAGAGAATACAAGTTATAATAATAATCCTTCCTTACTAATATTATAAATAAGAAAGTGAGTTTGTTTGTTTGTTATTCCTTCACGGCTTGACTAAGCAGCCGATTATTATGAAAATTTGCATAAATATTGTTAGCGGTACAGAGCCCAACATAGGCTAGGCTTTTTATCCCGTGAAAGTATGTCGTTCCATTGGGAAAATATTTTTTCTACTGTAGAGGGCGCTGTATCGGCCAACAGATGGCGCCACAAGTCGCGCCGTGGATTTTGTTGTCAAACGAGATCTATGTTATAAAATTAACCGCGAGCGACGCCGCGCGGAAATGCTAGTATCTAATAATCTATTATTGCAATATTACCTCTGGGAAATGTGCACGGGGACGTTGCATGGCTTTGGTAGCTAGGATCGGTTGTAAAAACAGCTGTAAAGAGAATACAAGTTATAATAATAATTTACATTAAAATTATGTTATGATTTTCAGGTGTCAATAAATTTACAAGAAAAATTCTGAGGCCACACACTATACCTAACAATGAAGTATTAGACTTGTTATCTAGAGTTCCAGATGATGAGATATTGGTAAGTATTCTATTACACTTCCAAATAGAAGCTAATTTAAAATAATAATAAAAAAACAATTTATTTTTAGAACATTTTTCTGAAATCTAGGACTGACCAGCACCTTAGTAGGACTTGGTAGCAACTTGTTCGTTTTACTGGAACGCCTTGGTTTTTATTTTATTATTAATGACATTAATTTGTCATAAAAACATGAATAAATAGATCCTTCTTTTGATAAATCTAGCAATTGTCATACATCATTCCACTAATAATATTTAATATTAATTCAACTTCACAGTTGGACTGCAGAGAACTGAAACCACATTCGTCAACTGAACACCGGAGAGACGCAAGGAAAAAGCACAAAGCATCGTAACACAATTACAGCGAGATCCGTCAACGGGTCAAATATTGCGTTAATAAAATAATGAAACGAAGTTAGCCAAACACCAAATTGAATTCCTTTAAAGTCAGGAAAATGCATAAAAGTCAGAAACTATCCCGCGGTTGAAGCGATGGGGGCTTGTCGGGTTCTCACTTCTCAAACCTGACCGAGGTTGGTCGTTGTCGGGACGGTCTGGTCAAATGGGCTTAATTTGGGTTTAGTCAGGCGCATCTAAGTGCGACGTGACAATTGATCCGTCCCAGATCAATTGCGACTGTGGACCCCAGTCCAAAACAGCACACTTAACAGCTTGCCCACTGTGTCCAACTGAGTGTACTCGGCAGGACCTCCTCATGGTTAATAAAGGCGTTCGTTGGCAGGTACTGCTCCCCTATTCTCAAAACAAAAACAGATTCAATCTCACGCGCCGTCCCGTTCAATTCCTATTTTGTATGAGTGAGACAGCAATTGAGATTGAATCGAGATTGAAACTGTTTTTGTTACAGGATTCTATAATCCTGTAACAAAAACAGTTTACATGCAATGCAGATCTCATTCCAGCAATCTTGCTGAAAATGAGATTCGACTATAAATAAAAGTGGTTTTATTCTTGGCTTATAATGTGCATCCCTTTACATGTAAGAGCCGAGCTCTTGTTGTACTGGCCTCTAGCTAGTGTTGACTATTATGAATCTTACGACATCATTGCAATTATTTTTTTATAAACCACCCCACCTCGATACCACTACATAGTAGTAGAGATTATTACAAAAGTTGGTGTCACATCAAACTACATGATGGTGACTCTTTAACGTATCGACTGTCATATCTATCTGATTTAGCTGACACTAAAATTATGTGGTTTTAAACTATTTCTTTTAATTTATGAAAATATCTACCTTTCTCTACCTCTACCTATCTTCCCTAGGTAACGTTTTACCATAAATATTTTTTCTCATTTTTATTCAATTTTTTTATTTAACTTAAAATATATGATTTATAAAAGGTTATATTAGAAGACAAATATATTAAGAGCGACTTTATATGGACACGATTGCTTATGATTTTTTGATGTTAATGTATTTTATTTTACGTAATCAGTGTAAAAATATAGATAAAGCCAAAAGGCACTGTAACAAATGAATTTGTTAGCACAAAAACATAATTATTGCATTTATATTACAACAAAATAATAATATTTTCACTTGATAATAACCAATTTCCACTTCCATTCTTTTTTTTTATCTTTCCACTTAATATCATGTTGTCGCACCCTTAAAATAAAAGTGATCGAATTCAAATACTGTCAAATCAAATTTTCTTCAACTGATCTACCTAGTTCAAAATAAATAACTAATTTATAATTTAATTTAGAGTAAAGACTTCCACATTACAGAAGATCGTAGCTAAATAGCATTGGTCTCGGCCATGTTGTGTTCCTACGGTGAGTAAGGTGTCCAGAGCTCCACTTGGGGGAGTTGGGAGGGTTGGCAGCGCGTGAGTGATACTCCCGGTATTGCAAGCGTCTATAGGCTGCGGTGATGCTTACCATCAGGCGGGCCGTATGCTTGTTTGCCAACCTTAGAGCTCTCTCTCTTTTCTGACCTCACTTAATACAGTAACTTTTTGTTTGTAAAATTTCATTTCAACCATGTAGCTTTATTGTTTTGTGTGCTGATAGATCAGTCATTCAGCCTTTTATACATTGCCTACCTTTTTTTTAACCTTTATTCAAATATTTGAATTAGATCACTATCATTAATACCATTACGGGCGGACCGCGCTTCAACAAAAAATGCTGCATACGAAAGTGACGATGTATGAATAAAATTTTAATATGCGATGCGCTCGCAATGTTAGTTATTAAGGGTGCGTTGTAAATATTAAATTTAGACTTATTATACGTGCTTTAGGAAGGTTAGTTCGCCGATCGGGTGGTATAATATCTGTGATTTTTGAAAGATCTTAAAAAAATATAGTTTAAAGCATTGTAAAGTATTATGACACCAAAAATTATAAAATATTAATATTAATGTATTATAATCACTTCCACAGTTCTCTTTTGTTGTAGCAAAAATTACTCTATTTAAATAAAATTGTTCGGAGTACCGAAAAGTCTCCCACTACTACTGCTTGACATTATGTATAGTAAAGTCATATTGTCGGGCTAAAGTGTATCAGGCGTTAGCTTAAATTATTTGATATCTTTAGGACCGATTTCACACTGATATGTTTCAGATAGCTTACGTATCAGATTATCTATCGAAATATCTATCTGATAATTTATCTAACAGGGCTATTTGGAACTTATAAGATCATAGTGACATCGGTTTTTAAAATGGTTACCAAAGCGGAATTTGTGATTTTTATGTAATAAATAATATTTTGTGATTGTAGAATTGTTCAAATATTTAATGTCTTCCTTGATTAAAATGTTATCGTTGTTTCTTTTGGATATATTATATTTTATCAAATGTTTATGTATTATCGTAAATTGACGCATAGCAATACATTATTTTAAGCAATTTTGACAGGCATTCACGATCATTCTATTTGGGATCGCTCCATTTCAACATGCCCAAAAACTGCATTATTTTTTGTTATTTTGCCGTGAACTTCGGTGAATGTGAAATGTTGGTGAAATGTTTCCCATGAATTGTGACATTAAATATGTAGGCTGCGGTCGGAGGGTTGTAAGGAAACCAAAAATAAGTTTTAAACTAATTTTAATTAAATAATTAATGACAAAATTACTAAAATTAAGTCTCCTTTTGTACCACAATGTCCACTTCTTAGCCTAACCTAACCTAGCGACAACGGTTGATGTTATATCGGAAGTGATGAGACATAACGTCCCCCCGCTAGACCAGCTGAGTGCTGGCTCAGCGTTTCGCCGTCAATATCCATTCTATGCAGTTCAGGGGCATCTGAATGCTGATTACATATTTATACATGTGAATTGAGTCAATAAGCTTCATCGCTTATTGTCAATCTGAGGTCGCCGTTGTTGATCCTGGCTACACAGGAGACACATCGGTGAGAATGTGTGGTGGGCTTGACCCGATTATACATGTGAATTGAATATTGATTACATATTTATACATGTACGGGATTTAACGGGACACCACTGATTGATAAAAATGACAAGTAATGTAAATTAAAGCGCTGTGAAATGGAGTGACTGTGAATGCGGAATTATATGAGCGGAATCATTAACATCATTCGCCAAACAACATGGGCTTTCGAAATTCCTTTAAAATATAGCACAAATTTCCATATAAGTAATCTAAGCAATGAAATAATATAAAATATTTTTCAATTGCATGAATTGCTTTGTAATTAAGGCCCTTAATCAACAAAAACAGCCAAGATTTGACTAAAACTGACATTTTCTCCCATCACAATATAACTTTTTTCTCAAGAATGACAGTGACAATATTGGATTTAGCTGGTCTTTGATTTTTAATAAGACCAGACATTATGGCTCTTATTAATAAAGAGAGACTAGCTAAGGATTAACTAAACTAAGTTCTGTCACTGTCATTCTTGACGGAAGAGCATAAAATGAAGTGTGAAAGAGACAAAACAAGTTTGAGTTAAATCATGGCTGATATTTATTAATTAAGGGTATTAGAAATTATGCATTTAAGTCCCAAATTGTATAAATCCAATAGTTTTAATATATTAGATAGGAGTTTGGAATACCGTCATTTTATATCAAAGTGTTAAATTTGTTGAGTTTTAAAATGTTGAAAATTTTTTGATGTTTATTTAAGTGAAACTTGAAATATCCAGTATCAAATATTCACTAAGTCACATAAATGTTCACTAAATAGTATAAGACTGAGACCAATCTCATTGAATATAAAATAAATATAATAGATAGGAATGTTTATATACTTTTTAAAATTAGTTATCAATTTAGATAAAATCAAAAATTATATTATTAGGTCTCGCTTACAAAATTTGCGGGCATCTACGCGTTGGCAGTGAGTTGGACATCTCTCAGTCTATGAAAGTTTTCATCATATCAACCCATAATCATCCCACTGCAGGTATACGGGTCTCATTTCAATCGAAGGGGATCAGAGCGTACTCTGCTACGCTGCTCCAATGCAGATTGGCAAGGCCAGCGTTTTCAAGCTGCCTGAAGACCACTGACTTGGCTTGGAATAATCGCCTTAAGATTCTCACATTGGACACGCGCCGTCCAAGCCACTTCCATCGCCGTGATGTCAGCTCATTTCGTAAAATGAGGCCATAAGAGGTCCCCGAGTCGATTATCTGCGCTTGACAAGTCTCACATGTTTGACAATTTCACTTGACGCTAATTGAAGGTGTCGTCAAGTGCGCACGCTACGTGTCGTCAATCAAAATTTCTATCAAGTGCACTAAAGCCGTAGACCGTTTGACGGTAGCGTCAAGTCAGTGCGGTAAACGATCAATATTCGCTTCAGTCGCGTAGACTTGTCAAGCGCACTTAATCGTCTCGGAGACCCATAAGCTTAGTATCTGCAGATGTTTCTTGCATTCCAGTTTTTATAAACTTATTAGATATAGAAATATCTACTTCCACTTAGCACAAAATGTCTTAGATGTGTGTTTCAGAATTTAGATTCATCAATAGTCAGTTTTTTAACTATCTCGAAGTGTTAGCTGCAAAATTTTAATAGGTATTGCTAGAAATGCTTTAACTGTAACCGTTCTATGTTGTATGTTTTTTTTATCATGTGTCCAATTATACTGATCAATACATTTTTTTTAATTATTTTAATTCTATTTATTTTATTATACTTAACTGTAAGCGTTATTATAGTATATTTTTTAAACAAACAAGTGCCGAAAGTTTTACTGCGTTGCCATTGGTCCACGCAGTCACGTTGCTATTGGTTGATACAATGACCCATCTCACTCTGTCAATACTGGAAATGCACGATGGACATACTCAGTACTCGTTTGCTAAAAAAATACCGTTCTGCTAAGTTCTGTAAGTATATTACTTGGCGACATTTTGCAGGTGTAGATACTGTCTAATATCCCGGAATATGCAAGCAATTTTTTATATTTTTAAACGATAGCTTGTCGTTGCATGATGGCGATAAAAATTCAGTGCCAAAAAAATAATAATTCCCTTAATAATTAAAAAAAAAAATATAGTAGTCAGAAACAAGCAGTTCAAGTGGGTATGTACAGTTTTGACATCACAGGGTCGCGCCGCGCTTGATTTTTTTTATACGGCTAATGTATGGAAAACACCTGTTGTCGTGGGTATTCATTACCTACTGGTGACTTCACACCCGCATTGCGTTTCTAGGACGCAGTTATTTTTGAAGTTTAAAAAAAATACATTCAAGTTGAACATAATTCCGAAACATTATTTGAATTTCATGCATATTCCCTATTCGATAATAGTAGACAGGTAGGTACCTAAATAAATTTTTATGAGTATTTAAGTTGACTTCACATCAAACTGTTACATTTGAACAACAAAAAACTTAGACCAAAAAACAAAGTCTATGGTCTAGTCTAGAGATGTTATATAACCACTGCAGTCTGCAAGTAATTGTTTTTTTTTAAACTCATACTCCTTCGAGACGTCTAATAAACCATATCCATACATTTCTGCACAAAACATTCTCAAGCGGCATGGTATGACCACAGATGCAGCGAATCACAGATAAAGAAACTAATATATAAGGCATTAAGTAGCGAACCACATTTCTACCGGGAGAAACTCCCTGTTTCATTGTTCTGTGGTACAATCAATCAATTCAATTGTTACGTTTGATGTATAGTCTGTACTTATGTAGATTGTTGAGATTGTTGCTAAAACCAATTTAAGCAATTATCATTTAGTCAATTGCTTTTCTGAAAGAGTTCCTGAACATTATTAATGGTTAGAATATTATTTTTGTCGTCATATCACAGCTTCATGCACTATTTTCGAATACATAGCACGTCTGCACTATGCGAATAGGTAAATAAAAGGTTTCTATATTGTACGTAACAGCTGCATAAACATTGTGATATCTAAAAGCATAATTATTTTACAAAAAAAAGTATTAAACTAGAAATTCTGTATCATTTTTCCACTTCCGATTCCTAGATCCTTAACCTCGCAGTGGCCAATGAATCGTGGCAGCAGCAATGTAAAGCAAAGTTGATAATGGTAACATTAACAATTTGTAAAATGGCGCAGCAATGTAAAGCAAACTAAGTTTGCAATAGAAATTCTACAGACCGTTCACTGTTAATTTGCAGGAATAATTCTGCAAATAATGTATGAGCCGACATAGACGGACTGCTCGAGCAGTTAGCCATTAATCAACAATCAACATACACGAACCTCTTATTTTGAGTGTTTTGAACCTGTTATTAAAACTTTCAGAGGTAAATAACTGTGGACGATCTGTACGGTCTTTGATCATTGCGAAAACCATAATTTAGGTTATTTAATCTTTTTCTCATGTTTTATTAAAATTCAAATATCAAGAGTGGTTTCAACTTGTTTTCAAAGGGTTGCCAATTTAAGATTTTTTGAATTTGCCGCTATTTTCGAGTGACACGATTCGTTTGCCAGACTCTACTGATAAATTTTGTAAGTAAACAAAAATTTTCCCATCCGAAAGAAATCCGTCATAAAAACTATAGTCAGTCAGTAAAAAAAGAGCTATGCAGGGCCGTAGTAGGATAAAATATTTGTGGTACTTATTAAATATGTTTCAACTATGTTTAATATGGCCACAGAACACTACTACTCAATATGAAAGAGAGAGTCGAAATTTTAAATCACACTCATTTAATTTTTACCTTATTCACGCACGCACGAATAATACATTCACCCGAGATTCATCCAAAAAGTATTTTAATCTATTGTAAGTCAAAGACAAAAATTTGGTACATTTTTTAATTTTGTTGATGGTAACATTTGATTTTTTTTAACCGTGGCGGCCATTTTTATTCTGTCAACCTGTCATTGACTTGTCAACGAGTCGTGGCTGTGGACTGTCTGTCTTGCCTTGCAGTGAGTGCCAATAAAAAACCCAAAAAAAAACGGTCAGATCCTCCCAATATGGGTTCTAAATTTCAAGAGTACAAGGACAATTTAGAGAGCAGCCTCGTGGACAAAAGCAAGCCATGGACGAAGTATTTCGACTTAGCTGAACAGAGGACCGGTGTGAATCGTTTTTACCTATTCCATGGTACGCTCACTTTTTTTTTTGGGGTTTATTTATATCCTTAGCATAGGTTAACGTTTGTTAATTGTTTTACAGGTCTGGTGGCTTTCACCGGTTTATATTTAGTGTTTGGATTCGGTGCTGAACTGATATGTAATTCTATTGGTTTCGCGTACCCCGCCTATATGTCGATTAAGGCATTGGAGTCTCCACAGAGGGAGGATGACACCAAATGGCTGACTTATTGGGTGGTGTTCGCGTGTTTCTCAATCGTGGAATACTTCTCTGATTTCATCGTCGGCTGGTTCCCGCTGTATTGGTTGGCAAAGGTGAGTCCACATGCTTTTTTTATTAGTCATTTATGACCCACCACTGGGCAAAGTACAAGGCGGCTCTTTGACCTTTTTAAACTACCTACCCTGTGTAATTTTTCTCCAATTTCTTTAAAATTTTGTTCATTTCATCTGTCCCTCCTTTTCTTATTTATCCATATGTTACTTAGATAATTACCTAGAATTTAACCTATAGTTATTATAGATAAAATTGATGATTTCATACAAAAATTATTTCCAATATCTTAATCAGATATTTTTGTAACTGTGGATTAGCAAAGATGATTCATATTTTACATGAGCAGTCACCTTCACACTTTTATTCCAAGTAGAGTAGGCAGACTAATCAATTGTCATAATTTTGACACCTTTTGTTATGTTCTTGGACGAGTATTATGTGACATAAATGTGAAATTATCAACTAATATTTTAAAGTTCTCAGAAATTATGACTATAAATTTATCTGTATTAAGTTTACTCATGAATCATCATTATCTTTAATATTGTGCAACCAAATAGGTAATAATAAGTTAGTACAACTACTATAACACAGTCGGCCAAAGATAGAGGTGAGCAGGGCGTAAATATAAAGGTTTAAATTCTTTATTTCTCTAAAGATTTACAAAAAAATAACTTACATGAGAAATAAGTATAAGTACTTAACACTTTACAAATACACATTTTAATTTATACTATGGCTAAAAGTTAATAAATCTAGTTCACAATCAATACAATTATAATGTTCTCCAAAATTCAACCCTTAGAAACTTCACACATTTCGCAGGTACCCATACTATTTAATTAAAACAGTGTCGCTCGCTTGGTGAGCGATATCGATTGAAACTCATTCAATGTCATAAATATATCGATATGAATCGAAGTTTTCTAAAAAGGGAAGATACTCTTTTTTTTTTTTATTCAATACTAGCTTACCCCGCGAACTGTGTTCCGCCTTAGATTATTTATAAGTTTTTTTTTTTTTAACAATTTATACAGATTACAGATTACTTTGGGGCTAGTTGACTAGCCCCAAAGTAAGTTCGAATCTTGTGTTATAGGATACTAACTCAACGATATTAAATTTTATAACAAATACAAGAATAGATAAACATCCAAGACCCGAGGCCAATCAGAAAAAGTTCGTTTTTCATTGAGACCCGACTGGGGATCGAACCCGGAACCTCCTGGGTGGCGGTCTGGCGTGGTAACCATTACGCCACGGAGGTCGTCAAAGGTCGTTAGAGGCACTACCCTACCCTATCCTATGTCCTTATATCATAAGCTACCTTTCCACCAATTTACCGCTAAACCGCTTCAGCCGATTTTTAGTTATAAATAGTGATACTGCTGACACGACTTTCTTTTATACATATAGATTTATATTGTACTATTGAATTACAAAGTGGTTGAATAAATATGGAATTTATCACATGGGTAAATAACCTCATTCCAGAAATCATAGTAGGTACCATGTATTTCTATCCTTGTCACAAATTGTAAACCAAGGAAGGACAACAACATCTTTAGTCATTTTTTTAAAGTCATGAAAATGCATTACTGCATTCCTCGCCGCTTGGGGAGTGGCGGGTGTATGACGGCCTCCCCCTATAGACCACTTGGGGCTTGGGGTATACCGACTAAAAACCTGACTGACTGCCACCTCATCTGCCTAGATGGGTGGGGGAACATTGATACAACCCTTGCCCCGTCGGCGGCCGTCCGAACACCTTTAGTCCTGTCAAAATTAGTTTAGTCTAGTTAAAATGTACAACAGAATTAGCACCAGTGATAGCTATATTTTAATGCGTCATGAACTTTGGCGAAGAAACTTGCATTAGGACAAAATATTCTTACATATTATATTAAATTCATTTATTAAAATGAATATAATATGATCATTATGGTAAATAGTTTTTTAAATTTACTAATTAGTTTTACTAAGTGTTTATTTATGTTAACTATTTACATAATATCTATTACAAAAGTTATTATAATTAAAATTAATTATTCTCTTTACTGAGCAATTACAAACTAAGACGTAAAATTGTATTTTAAGATCGTAGCCAAATAGCATTGGTCTCGGCCATGTTGTGTTCCTACGGTGAGTAAGGTCTCCAGAGCTCCACTTGGGGGGTTGGAAGATTTGGCAACGCGTGAGTGATACCCTCGGTATTGCAAACGTCTATAGGCTACGGTGATGCTTACCACCAGGCGGGCCGTATGCTTGTTTGCCAACTTTGTGGTATAAAACTGTTGGATAGTCAATTTATGAAAGAAGGCTAATAATACAATCACGCTACGCAGAAGGAAGTTGCGCGAGTCAGCTATTTAGTATTAAATAAACCTAATTTTTTTAAACCCAGCGTTTTCCTAGTAAAAACTCATAAATATTTAATGCGGTAACGCATGTATATGCGACAATGGGCTGTTCTTTATGTTATCGTCATTTCAAACATGAAAATGGTACTGTTGTATAGTTACTTGCAATAATATGTATACAATGTTCTTTCAAAATACGTTATAACATCGATTTCTAAACTAAACGCGTATATATTACAGTATTACAAATTGTACTATCTTGTTTTCTTAATTTTGTTACAATATTTAAGTTTTAAAACAATAGCTTTTGAGTGGCAAATGTGAAAGTTCATGTCTTTATCTTGACATTGTTTGCATTTATTTGTATACCGGTTATTGACATCTCAGTTTACTTAATCTATGCTCAATGGCGGATTTATCAGACCCAGTAGGCCCGAGCGTAGGGCGGCCAACCGTGGTGAAAAATGTACCATTCTAGGCTAACGCTCGTTCGCTGGCTATGGCTTAATCTGAACTAGTGTAATAGGGGCGACAAACTCAATGTAGCTGGGAAAGTGGCAGCTGTTAAACGGCTAGGGCAACCAAGATTATAAATCCGCCACTGTCTATGCTAATATTATATTTAGGAAAGGTTTGATTATTTGTTTGCTTGAGCTGAAAATATTTAACCGTTGGGAAACAACACTATTCACGGGTGACAGGCAATTTTTTTCTTTTTATAAAATAGGGATCCTTACACAAAGTGTTTACGTATTTTGACACAAAGCTCAAATTTTTTTTTTGAAATTTTGTAATTAATTCTTTTATATTGCTTTACTTACAACCCTCCGACCGCAGCCTACTAATTTCCCGTGCGAAGCCGGAGCGGAATTATAATAACAAATAATGTTGTTTTTAATCTTAAATTGAAAACAATAATTTATTTCTATATTAAAAACGTGTTTATTTAATTACAATGTTAGTACAGTTAACCACACTTAAATTTAATTATCGGTTATTGTCTACGTTATCTCGAGTAATAGTGATGAGTCGATGTCCGATACAATAGGATATTTTTAATTTAAATTATCATTTGGAACTTTCTGTCATTAAAAGTGCATTTGTTCTACAGTGATACGGGCATTACAACGAATAACTAATGCATTATCTAAATTTCAAGAAATATAAGAACCGATAATCTGCGACCAATAGTTTTTTAAATAATTAACTGCTGTCCGCGGTGTTACCCGCCGTGTTTAGTTTCATGCACAGCAGCGCCATCTAGGTATTTCAGATTTTTGTCCAAATCCTACGGAGATTGCGTACTTTTTCGGAATAAAAAGTACCCTATGTGTTAATCCAAGATATTAGTTATTTACATACCAAATGTCATAAAAATTGGCCCAGCTATTTAATCGTGAAAAGGTAAAAACATACACACATACTTTCACCTTTATAATATTGATAATATTATAGTAGGATGTCATATAAATCTGATATCAGAAAAACTTTATTTACGTGGAAAAAGTGGCATGACATAACACAAATAAGTTCTTAAAAATTTCACTTGATGTCACTGACTCCGATTTATTCGTCGATACTCGATCACAAATCCAGTGTGTTGAAGTGAGAACAGCTAGTGTTAAAATAATTTTATTAAATATACTTTCACTACATACTACATGAAAATTTTAATAGTATGACGTAATCTAATCGCATTATCGCAGTCTACGTATGTGACCTTGATCCAGAACACTTTACAATAGGTATTGTGAAATGTAATCAGTCTGTTGCGATAAGATCTACTATTTAATGTTTCTTTAGCCATTTCATTTTTCACGCCATTTTCTATGTCATAGTTGAACGATAACCTAGCCTAGTGGATTACGAACGTAATAACCTGGATCAAATTCTGACGTGTTTTGATTTAGGCTTCCTGCCTGTAGACGACGCCGAAGTCGCGCCGGAACCACACCTGCGCCGGAACGCAAAATGGTGGAAACGAAAAAAAATCGCGGCGCCGCATAAAGCCGCCATAAGCTGCAGTGGATAAGCGATTATTCCTCATTTTTGCGGTACGGCGCCGCCTACAAAGCCTTTGGGTTTTATTCCTCTCCTTTTCTATCATCATCAAAAAAGAATAACAATTGAAAATCGGCCACCGATTCTCGGACAAACTGACTTGTGTACTAACTCAATGATACTATATTTTATAACAAATACAAAATATAGATAAACATCCAAGACCCGAGGCCATTCAGAAAAAGTTCGTTTTTCATCATGACCTGACCGGGATTCGAACCCAGGACCTCCTGGGTCTGGCATGGTAACCATTACGCCACGGAGGTCGTCATAGATTGACTGCTGTAAAACTGTGCGTAAAACTTATAATTTTACAACCGAACAAAACTAGCCTTGATCTTGAATCTCCTTGAATAGGTAGCAAACAAGGTAACTGGATGATGTAAATATTTATTCGTTACAAACTAAGCAATTACGTAATGTATTATTACGTGGGTATCATACGCGATTGCAACCAGTTACATTATATCAAACTTACTTCTTTATGGTATAGTCAACAAATGAATGAGGTATCCAGGGATGTTCATATGATTAAATATTTCTTGATATTGCGTAAATGGATTTACTAGAAAAAAAATTATTACGTAGTACGGTCATTACATATTGGTCTTTGTTAACCGTTCTTAAGTTCTATGTCATAAGAATCAGAATTGTAGGTACTGCAAGTGTAAAGTTCGACGTGTCACAAGGAGCTCGATGGCGTCGCTGTGTGTCGCACTCTAATATGAACACGCAAGTTAAGCGACGTCGACCCTAGCCAGCGTTTGGATGTGTTTCGTTGTCTCGAGCTTCTCCGTGCTTCGGAAGGCACGACCCGTATCCCAGCAGTGGGATGATTATGGGTTGATATGATGATGATGATGAGATGAAATAAATTTATTATTATTATTCGTGTCAACGCTTTTTTTTGTTGACTGTACATCAGCTAAGAAAATAGGTATGCAGAGTAAAAGTAAGAACAAAATAGGTTATAGTTTAATAATAATTCAAGATTCAATGTCAAATTGACAGGCCCGGTGGTCGAGTGGCTAGCAATGGTCACTTTATCCCAAGGGCCGCGGGTTCGAATCCTCCGCAAGGCAAACTTGTGTGCATGAACATATCTGTTTGCCTTGGTCTGGGTGTTTTCTATGTATAATAAGTATTTATTTACATAAAAAAGTACTTAAGTATATTTATCAGGAATCTAATAAATACTCAAAAGTACAAGCTTAGTTGCTTAGTTTGAGACTAGATGGCGTTGTGTGATTCGTCCAAGAATATTTATTTATAATGATTCCAACCGGTCATAATGGAAGCATTTGGGGCAGTCCTGTCCAGCATTGGACTTGTGGCTGGTATGAAAATAATGATGATGATTCAAACGTTAGGTATACGGAAAGTAGGTCTCTACAGGCTATTTTTCTAAAGTAGATACAAAATGATTTGTGTAATTAACCTACTCTTATTAATTACATATTTTAAGAGAGGTAGGGCACAGCGGATAATCCGCTCAAAACGGAGCAGCCCGTCTGGGGAAGGACCTCCACCTTACAAAAGATCGTAGCCAAATAGCATTGGTCTCTGCGATGTTTTTTTGTTCCTACGGTGTGTAAGGTCTCCACTTGGGGGGGTTGGGAGGGTTGGCAACGCGTGAGTGATACCCCCGGTATTGCAAGCGTCTATAGGCTACGGTGATGCTTATCATCAGGCGGGCCGTATGCTTGTTTGCCAACTTTGTTGCATAAAAAAAACATATTTTATATGTAGCGGTACACTTCTGCTAACCCTTAAACATATATTTTTATAACTTCTACTTCTAGTAACTAGAAGAATTTCGACTAAAAATAAAAGTTCACTACATTTACATAATGCAACTAAAAATTATGCTGTCTGTACTGGTGGTAGAATTAGAAAAGACGATTCCAAAAAGTTTGTTATAGGCCTATTTGAATAAAAATATTTTGCTGCTGTTACAGGCGGCGGCGTCGCCTGCGTAAAAATTATGCCTATGTTGGGCTCTGTACCTCTGACAATATGTAAACAAATTTTCATAATGATCGGCTGCTTAGTCAAGCCGTGAAGGAATAACAAACAAACTGACTTTCTCATCTATAATTTTAGTATGATTTGTGTTAAACGTTTATAAACTCTTTTCCAGTGCATGTTCGTGATATGGTGTTATCTGCCGACCGACTACAATGGTTCCTTGATCATCTACCACCGTGTGTTGCGCCCGTACTACCTAAAATACCACGGATCCATCGACAACATGGCCACCTCTGGTACGTAACATGACGTATTTTACCAATTTACATATTAAAAATACCAAAAAAAAAACTTTTTTTTAAGAATAGGTAAATAAAATACAAAGCGTAAATGGTTATAGATAGACAATAAGAAAAATTATTTACAGTTAATTTCTGATACGTTTCTTTAAAGCTAACGACACATTCGTTTGACAGTGATATGACGTATACCATAAAGTATCATTAACTTTAAAAATGCGTCATTCAGTAAAATTTCTGAAACGTTTTTTAAATTTAATTTGACATTGAAAATCGGGCTATCTCTTTTCTTCTTCTTTAGTTTGATAGTGACAGGTAAAAAAAAAGGGATAGACGCTGGTTGGTTTCAGATGCTGGCTGTTAGTCTTCATATTTAAAAGCAGAGCTCTTGTCAATGTAGCTACCAATGCTTCTCCACTGTTCCCTCTCCAAGGCACATTCCTTCTACGACACGGCTCCAATCTTACTTTTCTGGCTGAAATAGCTTGTCTTTGGTCTACCACTGCCCCTCTTTCCTTCTGTCTTCCTCGTATTGTCTTTCCTCATATGTGGCCAATCATTCTGCCACAAAAAAACATAAAAATAACACTTTTATTGCGTTAAAAAGTAGTCATGTGCACGTCAAGCTTTACACTTGCAGGACCATTTTGGTTCTTATGACATAGAACTTAAGAACGGTACAAAGTCCAATATGTAAAGGTCGACCTGCTCTTGACTGTACACGCTATATCGTTGGCGTCATATGGATAAGGAACCAGCTTAGTAATCGATCGACTTTTTCCTGGTTCATATCCTTGCATCCTATGCGATGGGATTACGTACAGTCTACCCTATATTTATTTTACTTATAATTACATGTTTATGCTTTTTAGTAAATTTACCATTTTTACTCGCCATAAAATATAATTATACTTATCAAATTACATTGCCGTAAATAATAAAGCTGTCATTTTAAATACATGCCGTTTAGTTCGAAAATTTTTACAAGTCCAGCCCGATTCATCTGCATCACCAACTCACATATAACCCTCATACTACCGCTGACCAGTCTATTAGGACATTAGAGAACCACCCAAAATCCTGGTATATACTTGGCTTAGGCCCGTATGTACCAGTAACCCGGTTTAAAAGACCGAGAAAAAATAAAATATAAAAAATAATAATAATAATATATAGGGACAATTCATACAGATTGAGCTAGCCCCAAAGTAAGTTCGAAACTTGTGTTATGGGATACTAACTCAACGATATTATATTTTATAACAAATACATATATAGATAAACATCCAAGACCCGAGGCCAATCAGAAAAAAATCGTTTTTCATCATGACCCGACCGGGGATCGAACCCGGGACCTCCTGGGTGGCGGTCTGGCGTGGTAACCATTACGCCACGGAGGTCGTCAAAATATCATATAAGAGTTTAAAAAAATTGAGACTGAGAATGCACGCTTCTCTAATATATTTAATTTCTCAGCTCTTCCCGCTGAACAAATTACCGATTTTTTTTAAATCTCTGGTTTTTTATATTATATTATTTAGTTCTGGACGACCTGAAACATTTCGTAACTGCAGCCAACAGGCACATGGATGAGACAAAGAAATCTATCAACGAATCCGTCGACGAGTTAAAACACAGTATGTAAATATGGAGGAGGCATACATGTTATGTGTCGCTTAATATGGGGCTATTTGCATATAATTTGCCTATATTGTTACAGATATTATATTTCACGAAGTCCGTTGATGCCTATGCCTATGAATGTTGTAACGTGCACATGTTTTAGTGTGCATAACCTCGGGAGCGCTTGTAACGTAGGTTACGCACTTTAATGCCCGGTACAAATTTGCGTAACATAGCATGTTATGTAACAGAATTGCCATAGTGTGGACGCCTTGCGCGCACGAACCGTGCTCACTACAAGCACGAACCGAGCATTCAACTCGTGCTAGCCGCGATCGATGGAAGAAAACATGCCCTGCGTCCACACTATGAATACTACTTTCATGTCATCACATGTTATGTTTTACATCAGGCTGGAGGGCTACTACAAAACGTAAATCCGATACTTCAGCCGAAGTATCGGAAGAATTTTAACAATGAAATACAATGTATTCCATGGTAATTATTCAACGAACTACTAAAATAATTATGGTTATTTTTAGTAATGAGCAGTTTTCTTTTAGGTATAATAAGTTGGTTTTTAAAATCATCAAAAGATGGCGCCAGCATTATTTTTTGGTATTGTTGAGGCCAAATATTTAGTCTGTGGCAAGAAAGACCTGACCGAATGTCAATTTGATTAATTTCTGTTTCTGTCATTTGTCATTTCTGAAGCATTGATTGAAGTTTTTTTGTATTGTATGAACATTGTAACCTCAAAAAGTTGTTACTTACATAATTTAATTAATAATACATTGTAGTAATACTTTCTTCAAACTTTTTTTTAAATGTTACAATAAATGACGACTGTAGCAAAAAGGTCACTCCACCCACCCACTCTTTTATTACCAAAAGTGCCAGGCTGCGCCATCTATCGAGTGTTTAGCTATAAAATACCTAAAAGAAAACTGCTCATTCGTTGAATTCTATCCATACCTTGAAATACCTTGTATTTTATGGTTAAAATTCTTCCAATACTTCGGCCGAAGTATCGGATTTACGTTTCGTAGTAGCCCTCCTGTACTCGGCTCCCGGCATAAAACAATGTACGTGTGCACGTCTTACAACATTTATAGCCAAACGGACTTCGTGAAATAAAATATCATTAATGTAAATCACTGGAAAAACGTTTTGTGTAAGTAGATATGTGTATTGGAGAAGTGTGTGTTCTCATTGCAATTATAAGCAAAAAAGGCGCGAATATGATTTATGTTAGTAAATGCTTCGGGTAAATGGCACAATTTTATCATTAATCATCTTAGTAAACGGTCTTAAATTTCATATAAAAAATAACTACAAAATCTTTTTTTTTAATTATAATCATAACGCTAATGCGGATTTCGGTTTCTAAATGTTATATTATCTAAATAGACATCACGTCATCTTATCTAAATGGTGGCCATCTCGTCATTTTATTCAAATGGTGGCCATCTTGTATCGTCTTGAAATCTTGGGTCAGTTTTCCGTACGGAATTCACACACTCGCACGAAATTCTTAGTTCTCGTTGTAGTAGGGCCCGAATAATCATGACTTGATATTTTTTGTTTGTTTAAGTGTCAGCTACCTGTATCACTGCTCTACTGCGCAAGAGCATTGAACATAACTTATAAATGGCGTCGGGGATTTAGAGAAAGGCCCAATTCCCTTGTGGCAACAATATTTACCGTCAAATGCTATAATTCTTAACTATTCCCTATATTTCATATAGCTAAGGAGATTATGAGGAAAATGAAATAGATATGTCACAATCCTTTCCACTCCGTCTAATTTATTTCTGATTAAATTCTAAATGAGTTCTAAGATGTAGTTTTTTTATTTAAGTCAAAAAGTTTCACTACATACTGTTTAATCTAGGGTAGCTGATAATCTCGTCTATATCTAAATTATAGTAATGATATGAGTACAATTTAGTATAATTATGACAATAAAAAGTGTATGTGAAAGCCTATCTGAATGAACGATTTTATTTCGTTTCCGACATTTTTTTGATAGGGCAACACTCGCGGTCGGTCCCTATTTTTTTCACGTTGGCAACAGTGGCGTATTTTAGTAGTTAATCCTTGCTTTACAAGAACAAGGCTCGTTCGTTAAAAATAACTTATTTTAAAAAGGCATCCAAAGTACGCTACCGTTTTGCTCTTTGGCCTCTTCGTTTATTTCGTCTGCTTCCCGCAATTAGGTCATTGATTTCGAATAACGACTGTTATAATAAATATATCGACAGCAGTCGGCTTTAGTGTAAAAACGCCACTGTTTAACAGTTACTCTCTACCACCGCTACACTGTCTTTCAACAGCCCTTCGTCCGCCGATGACTCCGAAACTGCCTGACTAACTTTGTGGAAAATACATATATAAGTAACAATATTTTGTCTGCAAATAAAAGAAAAAAGGGGACCAACGGATAACAAACCGGGATGTATCCACGAGTTAGTCAAAGGCGCTAATGAGAAGATCGAAAATTCCATGAAAAGGCTTTCTGAATTGTAATAAAAGTACGTCTTTTGTAGCTATAAAGTAATAGAGTACATAGTTTTAGGAAATTTGCGTCACGCTGTGTTGCCAGCGCTCATAATAAATTCTACCCTTTTTAAAGTAGATACATAGTATACTTAGTAGAAATTCGTGGTAGGCGTTATTTTTAATACAGATACTACGATTAGTTTAGTTTGAAATTATAGATTTTAATTTATGACCAGTACCGCACCGTAGTAGTATTTTGTTTTTTATACCATAAATCTTCTGTCGTATATATGTGGTAGAATTATAATTTAGATTTTTTTACTCTTGTAATTGACAATCAGTTTTCTTAATTTGTAATCTGTTATTTTACATTTTTTTTTTTAATTAAAAATATGGTAGTGTGGGAAGTTGAATTGTTTAATGATAAATGATTCTAGGTTTCTTTGTTGTCTAAAATCATAAGTATACTCTTTGTTAGTTATCAATATTATTATGTAAAGTTATAGTATTATAAAATTATATTCCTGCTTATTATAGGTAAAGAGGATTAGTGAAAAAGCGTACAAAAACGCCAGTTGGTAAGTGAACTATATGTTCAGAAATTAACACTGCTTTATTAAAATTGGAATGTTGTATGTATGGTAAAAGATATTACCTATTAGTTTAAAAAAATATATGCTAGTAAGAGAGAGTGCTTTAAGAGAGGTAGAGCATTGGTCTTGGCCATGCTGTGTTCCTGCGGTGGTGAGTAATGTCTCCAGAGCTACACTTGAGGGGGGGGGGGGGGGGGGTTTGGCAACGCGTGAGTGATATCCCCGGTATTGCAAGCGTCTATAGGCTACGGCGGTCATGCTTACCATCAGGCGGGCTGTATGCTTGTTTGCCAACTTTGTGGTATAATACTATTCCATTACAAATCAGAGAGTAAACCAAGGGTACGAGTAACCAATAAGGGTGAGAAAACCAAGTTAAAAGTTACATACTTTTATTTCGTTACCATAAGTTGTCTTGAAAAGATCTACACAAAAGGTCATTTGAACATTATGTTTATATATGTAAATTATTATAAAAGTGTATAAAAAGTTAACTATTGTGCTTTATATTGTGCTAACTCATGGACTGGCTGCCTTTTGCGCTATCTCTCTATTCAGTTTAGAATAAAAACAAATAAAATATGATTATTATTTTAATACCTACGTATTTTCCGTTAAACAATAAGCCCATTTTTTCAAAATAGGACACCTGAACTCTCACTGGACTGTAAAATTATTAAAATCAAGTGACTATCTCATGAGTTATCTAATAGATCATAGCAATATAAAATTAACGTTTAAATTTCAAACTATGTAGATCAAACCCTTTTTTTATTTGTTAAAAAAACAAAATCCAAATAATTTTCTGGCTGGTCTAAAATTGTTATTTTTAAATGTTTACAGCTGCAGATGCGGTGAGGAAGATGAAATAAGTATAAATAAGAAGAAGGAGCGAAAAGTACAAAGTTTCGTTTCAGCACGCTTCTGTCACCAGCTTTGCACGATGTTGTTCAATAAAAAAAATTGTCTATAGTTATTGTATTGCCAACTGTACAGAAAAAAAATGTATGGGATAGGCGCGTTAATTTGTACATGTCATACAAGATTGATATTTAATTTTTAAAATACTAATTTGGCAGAATGAAAGGTTGCGTTGGTCTTATACGAAAGAAGTCTGTATAAAAAAAAATATGACTGTATGTCTATTATTTCATTCATTTTGTAATCATAATGTTGAATGACCAAGGCCTTTTTAAAGACGATGTCAATGCAAAAATTGTATCTATTTAAATCTTGTATATGTTTCTATTTATTTGACTAAGGACCTTTTTTACGGCTTGACGATTTAACCTGTTTTTCAGATAAAATCTGTCAAAATAATGTCATAAGATAAATTTTATTTAAAAGTAGGCTAACTGGAACTTAGTCGTAAAAAAGGTCTTAGATTTTCATGTAATTGTCCGTTTATGCATATTTTATTTCGTGACACTTGTATTTTTTTTAGTGTTAAATTATTAGTTAATTCCTTTTTTCAGCTAATAAGATCTTAGGGCTTAGAAGCTAAGTAACGTCCCTTTAGTTTTGTATTTTCTCTACATTAAGATCTCTTTGTAAAACAGTGAATTTCACAATTCAATTTCATTTGCTCAAGGAATGTTAAGTATTGTCTGTTGTTTTTTTTTTTGTTAAGGTTGGTACAATGTTATTTTTCACATGTATTACATATAGCCTTGAGTGTTGCCATGTTGTAAATTATGGTAGGTTATGGTAGACATTTTTTAAACACAGTTTAATATTTTTGTACATGTAAAAATGTATTATTATAGCCTAATCGTAACCCCGGAATGCTGCCATTAATATTAATCATGTTTAGGAGATGCTTGTGGCGTAAATCTAAGTTACCCTTTATTATGTGCCTTCAGAATTTTGGCTGCCACCATTTTTTGTATTCACTCAAGGAATTGTTAAACTTGTCATTTTTTCACACAATAAAAGGAATTCATTGTAAATATGTTTTTTTTTTATACCGCCTGTATTATGTCGGGCCACACAGGCCACACTGCATCATATTGTATAATTTGTATACAAAAATGTTACAGTAGTTTCGTGACGCAGGGAGCACAGGTTTAATTGGTGTCAGTGTTTTTTTAGACACCATGGTCACATTTGGCCGAACTTACGTATTTGTTGTACGGTGGGTTGCGGCGCGGCCATCCATAGTCGGCTATCCATTAGTATAATATATAAAATAAACGAAAAAAAGTTTTTCCTGTTCCCAGGCTGATATCCAGGATAAAAACTATCCTGTGTTAATCCAGGTACCAAATTTCAAGCGAATCTATCAAACCATTTTTGCGTGAAAGAGTAACAAACATTACATCCTCACAAACTTGTACATTTACAATATTAATAAGGATGAACTACGGAGAGAAAAAGAAATATATGTTAAAGCATTGTGCAAAATATTAAAACTCAAAGTACGAACTAAAAGGTTTACTAGAACTAATATAAATTTTAAATCTTATGAGGTAGTTTGTGCGGCTTTTTCAGCTTCGGCCGCCTTAGCTAAATTTTCTTGTTCCATTTTTCTGTTTCTCCAAGCATTCATATATGAGCGGGGATGAATGGGGAAGAATCCGGAAATTCCTGAAATTATAAAAAGGAATATAAATTAAACTGTAAAAAGTCTTCACATTTCATAAGATAAAATATTAATTCATCCATAAAACATCTATCTCTCATAATCACATTGTTTAAAATCAAGTATAAAAAGAAGAAATTCCCATGGCAAAGTGGGACATAGCGAACAAAGTTGCATGGGATTCACTAGTTAAAAATAGTCATCAAGTACATCTGGGTATAACTGTAACACAGTAGTTGCACAAATATACAATTTAATTTAGTTAATTGATAATTGGTGATGTATGTAACCTATGGACCTATGTTATCTGAAAATAAATAAATTTATTAATATTATCATGAGGAAGTTTAGACCCTGTGTTATGGGCTGGCTCCAATCCAATAACCGATTTTTTCTTTATTTAACAAAAAAATAAAGGTGACAATGATGAAAACCCTTACCAAGAATCTCTGCAACAGGAGTGCTCACATGAGCACCTTGTCCGAGCCAAAACTTCAATCGCTCCAGATTTAAAGCAACTAGTTTCTCGTTGTGCACATTCGGCATTGGATCATAGGAACCGAGCTGTTCTATAACAGGTAAATGATTTGGGCGTTTTCTCTGTTGAAAAAATATATATGTATTTTTAGCCCCTGACTCAAAAAGAGAGGTGTTATAAGTTTGTCATGTGTATCTGTGGATCTGTCTGTGGCATCGTAGCATCCGATTTTGATGCATTTTTTTTTTGTGTGAAAGGTGACCTGTGCGGGAGTGTTCTTAGGTATGATTCATGAAAATCTGTACAGCCTTATAAAGATCACCAGCTCTTTTTTATTTTACTTTTTAGAGATTTTTGATTAGGGGGTTTTTTAAATTTTAAATTTAAGTTTTTTTTATAAACCAATAAATAATACTAATAAATTCTATGCAATTCATACCGCATTAACTGGTCCCAAAGTAAGCTAGGCTTAGTATTGCCTGCTTGTGTTATAGGTATCAGACAATAGATAGGTATATTATTGTAAATAAAACCTAATAATACATAGAACACACCCAGACTGGAGAACAAACACATGCCATCACGTTTGCCCCGAGAGGAAATCGAACCCGAATATTGTGCCGAAGGTAGGTCACTACTATCGCACCACCAATGCTGGGATAGGTATGGATCTCCTTTTGGTGAGTGTGTTAGCATTTCTGTTATAGATTTTTCTTTAAGTAGATACTTTACCGCTTTAAGACTACCACTTACAAGATGTTCATGTGATGGTAAATTAGTACTATTGTTTTAAGTTATAAACAGTAACTATGTAAATATATTAAAATAAGCAACGACGGAAGAAAATTGGGAAACTTACATGAGTTACAGAAATATGAAAGAATGGCCTATTTGTACAGCCATGGCGTATTAATCGGATAGATTTAGCTGCTATGGCATAGTATCGCCCTGTACCACTTGCTGGTGGCAGCGGCATTTTTAATTAATAGTTTTTTAATAAAATTTTCGGAACAAATTAATATTATAACCTAAAACATATATTGACATTTGATTGAATTTGACATTCAAATTCAACCAACTGTAATGTTGCCAGGACTCAAAAATTTAATTATTTTTCAACAGCACTGAAAAGTGCCAAAAAGTTTTAGCACCGACCGTTAAAATAAGAAAGGATGAAAAGAAATAATGAGAAGTGAGTGTCGAAACAAAGAATGTACATACCCAATAGAGACGATTCGAGGCCAAAATGGAAGGGAACAATAAAAGCGTTTTTTTTTATTTGTCTGTTTGTTTGAACGCGTACGTCTTTGTAGTTACTTAACGGATTTTAATGCTATTTACACATAAAGTTAGAGCTTGTCTTGCAGCAAGATATCGAGAAATAAAGTTATCTTCATTTATGTGAACAAAGTGGTCCGACGTAATGAATATTAAGTTTCTCAAAAATTTTTTTATACCACTAAGGTGGCAAACAAGCATACGGCCGGCCTGATGGTAAGCATCACCGTAGCTAAACGGTTGCAATACCGTGGGTATCACTCGCGCGTTGCCAACGCTCCCAACCCCCCCAAGTGGAGCTCTGGAGACCTTGTTACTGACTCCGAGTTATCCGTTGATACTCTTTTAACCACAAACCCAAGTCGACGCGGGCGGTGTGCACAGCTAGTACTTAATAATAAATACTATAGTTTCACTATTCCTGCTGTTAGGCAAAGAATCACCGCTCAAAAAACGCCGCCCACTATGTAGAAAATTACGATCATTTCGTTCGCCATTGTGCTCTTTTATACTTAGGTACTAATATAATAAGTAGGTACTTACTTAGGTACATTTTATTTCGAAACCTTGAATATTATTAAGTTGCAGATTTTTCGACACCCCATATTATGCATGAGCACGTCACGAAAACATTGAAGTGCGTCATTAGTGCGATGCCCAAAAACTCGTAACCCTGTAATCTGCCGTAGTACATACGTTTCATGACACGATAGGTAAATGAACTTATCTTTTGACAGCTCGGCGTTGCGTCGATATTTGATCCTAGTTTCGGCATCAGAGGCACGGGTTCGATTCTCGCTCGAGGCAAATGTTTAATGGCGGCGATTTAACGACCTCCGTGGCGTAATGGTTAACATGGTTATCACGCCACGCCAGACAGCCAGCACCCAGGAGGTCCCGGGTTCGAATCCCAATGAAAACGAATTTTTTTCTAATTGGATGTTTATCTATCTTAATATGTATTTGTTATTAAATATAGTATCGTTGAGTTAGTATCCCATAATACATGTCTCGAACTTACTTTGGGGCTAGCTCAATCTGTGCTTGTAAGTGCGCTTATAAGGCTCATTCACATAAAGGCGATATCTTTCGCAGATATGCCGCTCCGTAGAACGCATCGTGTATGAGCTGAGTTTTCGTTTTTTTTTACTATTCTGACAGAGTGCCCTGGGCTACGAGAACCCCGCTATTTGAAAAATTGAAAACATGGCGTTGATACTTAACATGGTACCAGATATCCGTTATGTCTTAGACTAGACTGACGCGCTCGAATAACTGCAAAAATATCTTCTTGGACTCCTCCACTAAGTCATCCGGCTCGCTCTTCGTACGCCATTTTAACGTCGATATTCTGGTAGAGGGTGGTATTACCTCGGTCGAGCTAGGTAACCGATTTGCCAGCCACTACCAGCTCATAATAGTGGCTAGGCTCCACTTAAAATTTTCAAAGATTTTTAATCCAACATTAAATTGTAAAAATTGTTTTTTCGTTACATTATTACAACAAAGTACCAGGGTCATATAACCCGCAGGAGTGATCTAATTCCCGCGACTGTGGCGCCACGACGTAATTTTTACGAGGAGAGCAATGTTAGCTATTCCCCGCTTTTCATTCATCGTCCGAACTTGTGATAGTGCTGGATAATGTCCTGGATGCGGTTATCGATATCGATACGATATAATCATAATTTGGTGGATACTCGATATTTTTGAATTCTCACTCAAAATGAGAGTCGACTAGAATGTTTCTGGTTGGGAACATAGAGCGGTGATAACCTTGGATGTATATTATATTATTATAAGTAAATTGTCACTTGGTGATAAAAGAAAATCTTAGGGAAGTTGGGGAAACCTAATAAAAAACTATTCTTATTTTCCCAGGTTGTGGAAAGACACGTTATATCCGATTTTTAATTCGTTGTGAGTTCCAAAACATCTGTAGTTACTCCCTCGAGCCGTCAATAAGCTACAATGCTTATAGTTGATCTGTGGTCGCAGTTAATAATCCTGGCTTTACAGGGGACAGTGGTGCGGTGGGAATTCGTGGTAAGTTCGTCCCGAATAATCCCGAATTTCAACTCGATAAACTTGACTCGATCGATTCCATAAGGTCGTAACGATTGTAGATGTAAGCCTCGATTGTCGATATAAGAACATCCCTATACTCCTCCCGATCACTACCAGAGTCTGACCGATATAACGACGACCTTACTCTAAAAAGAGACAACATTACACACGTAATACATGTCAGATAGAGATGAAAAACATAAGTGGGTCATGGGATAAGAGGCGATGGAGCTACCGCTTTCATTCAGCGCTGTAACGCTGAAAAATTATAAAATTCTGGAAGTAGGGAAACGAGTAGCTGAAAACAGTGGTCTATAAATAGACTAGCTCTTTGAAGAGATGGTTTAATTAATGATACCTTTAATAGGTGGGTTGTCAGATTTATATTTCCATCATTCAAAGCATTTGGTTATTTTACGAAGGGAAATGGAACTATTTTTAATAAAATGTTCCCGTTAAAAATGATAATTAACATCAATAAAAAATATATATCGTGGGTATGTACGAATAATGTTGTTGTAGGTAGAAAAAAAAAGTTTGATAGTAACTTTGACGTAAGTATGTTTGAACATAAAAATAAGTACTTATAATTATGTTTTTATTTTATTTTGAAAATCTATTCATTGAATTAAAATTATAACATTTTGGAAAGAACGAAAATATATTAGGTAGGTAATAAAATAATTTGAAATTCTGTATCTACCAGCTAGATGTACCAGTGCTCCTGTGGGATAGTTCGGTCTATCACATTGCAAATTATAGCAGCAGACTGTCAAAATTTGAAATTAACTTTTTTCCCTCAAAAAGCTTGACAACAGATTACCATATTACTTAATAACAAACAATTTAATTCGTCAGGAATCCGAAATGAAAATCACGTAATAATTTAATTAACCACATCCTGAGTCTTCGGCGGTCCGCTGCAGCGGCTGGATGGGCGGCGCGCGCATGCGCAGCGGACCGGCGATCGATGCGTCGCGCCTTACCGATCAGTGGCCGTGCACCCGTCCTTACGTCCAGTGTACAATGCGCTCACACTGACGCGGCAACCGAGCCAAGCTGTATCTACGCGAGTACGCCGGCGAGGAGGAGCGGCCGCCGTGCCGGGAGGAATGGCGCCGGCAGGACTGGGCCGGCGGCGCGCGCGGCCGCTTGCCCCAGGTGGACAGAAGCCCCTCGCGCCGGAGCCCCTACCTCACGCGAGATGACGAGCCGTCGCCCGCGCCCGACGAGCGAGGGCGCTCCGCCTCCGCCGGCGCCCACCACCGCGCACGGCCACGACCCCTGCGCTACCAGTCCCTCGAGAGGGACTACGACCGCTCGTACGCACCGCCGCCGCCCCCCGAGGATGACTACTACCGACGCGAACCACCCCCCCTTTTCCTGGGCGAGCTCCAGTCCCAGAACTCCGACCTACAACGGGAGTTGGGGAACCTTAAGAAAGAACTGGAACTGACCAACCAGAAGCTGGGCTCCAGTATGCACAGCATAAAGACCTTTTGGAGCCCAGAGTTGAAGAAGGAAAGGGCGCTGAGGAAGGAGGAGAGCGCCAAATACAGCCTTATCAATGACCAACTGAAGCTGCTCAATCAGGAGAACCAGGTGAGTGGATTTACGATGTTACCAATGTTGTTAATGAAATTGTAGCAAAAGACATTTATAAGCTAATCAAAAAGAAATTATGCAAACCATTTCAGTGGGTTGTCGTTACTATTGTACGATGCCCATAAAAGAGTGAATGGTCGCTAAAACGCTTCCACTTCCGTAACATTCGGTACATTCTACTACCGCCCTCTCGTGAAATACATTTGAGTTTTAGGTACTTTTCATATTAGGAAATATCAGGAATATTGGAGCATTTTAAAATATTTGTTCTGTGAAAACCAATTTTGAGATAAGATTGAAGTAAGTAACAATTTTCAGCGAGCAAACCAATTTTAGATTAGGTGTATAACAAAATTGATGCTTCAGAGAGCTTTGAAGAATTTCTTTAGAACCTTTGCACTACCATAAATATTTTTTTTAGGAAAAAGGTTAAGATGTATTTTTACGAATGAACAATGTACGTGCAATAGACTTATCGCTAAGCATTATATTTCAGGAAAACTGTGGGTAATGGAATGAAAATAATATTCTTTTTATCTTCGTATATATCAATGATTACAAAGTTGTAATGGACCAACAGATCATCTTAGATCGACATACCTTTCCGTTTCATTTGTACCGTCGTCCGTTGCAAACTAATTGCATACACTTTATCTGTAAGCCGATGTAGATCTGAATCCATTATCCAGCACGTATTTTTTCATTTTAAATCTAAATTCGGTCTAGCGAGTCACATTAGGGCTCATGCTAGAAACAAACAATATACATTTTATTGTCCATGGGTCGCGGTCGTCGAAATCGATGAGGAGAACTATATTACTCATAATAAGTTCTGAGTGAATGTCGTATCGGAACCATAGAAACTTTTCCTGGAGAACTGAAATTTCCTTTTCCATAAGACGATTTAGACTTGGAATCGCTATAAAATAGCGAGAGATTTAAAAAAAAATTATCCTATGAGATAGAGTAGTCGTAGATTTCGCTAATAAATTAATTAAACGTCAAGTTAGAAAAGCAGGAAATAGACGGGAAAAAATTACTTAAGTAAAGAAACAAGACAATATTTAGGCTGTAGGTTCATAATACCTAGGTCAAAAAGATATAAAATGAATAAATGTCACTTATATTAAAGGTATAAAGATTAGTAATCATAATTTTAAATATCCATAGATTATCCGATCAAAAGCCTTCTTCAGATCCACGTCTTAGATTTGAAGTTTCAAATTCTCAAGTTATAGTCGTTATGGTATGGATAAAATATTTTACATTGAACCAAAATTGTCTCCAACTTGGGAACGCTCGGAAAGTTTTACAATAATTGCCATCAAGGAAAATTTTGAATATTAACGTAAATCTATAAGATGAGGATCATTTTAATTAAATGTTTGAAGAGATAGTCTTAATAGTAATTATAATTGCGTAGGGTCATTGTCACGGTGTTGGGACTACTTGGGACGTTTCGTTTTAAACAAATAAAATTGCTTAGAGGCCAAAGGTTTTCGCTGGACAGCGTTGAGCAGTCATTCACACTAAGAATATGGGCTGCGCAATTTTAAAAAAAATACCTTGTGGTGACAGCATATTAGAATGTCACCATTCTCCTCATTCATGGGTGTCGTAGCGACTAAGGGAAATAGGAGGCCTATGTCCAAGCTGTGGACTTCTTGTGGTGATATTTTTTATTAATAATTAGCTCTTAAAGGACACGTCGATAATATGTGCTAACTACTCAATGTGTATAACGGTAGTTATCCAAAAAGGGAGAATTTGTCGCGCGTTTTGTCTTATTTCATTATCCATCGAAGTTGCAATCATCATTGTGAGGACTAGCATACAAAGAGCTCAATGTAGCACGAAACGCTACTTCAAAATACATATAATTACAGGGTCTAAGGGTATCAATAACCATCTCATTACGTTTGATCGCATTCAAGCTAGGATCGTCGACTACCATTTACCGTTGCATTCACTAATTGACATGAGAATACATGTTGGTATTGATATCTAATAGAGTGACATGAATTAAATTAGAATAGGTTTTTGATGAGAATGGCACAGGACCGAGAAGGTTGGCGTACAAAAAGAGAGGACTGTGCTCGGCAGTGGGCAGACGTTTCTGCCCGCTCGTTGGCTGAGATGATGATGAGGGTGCTTTTAGTTTATCTTCATCAAATGTAGGTGATCCTGAAACATAAAAAAGCTTAGAACTTTCACTAGATATGTACATTGTCCTAAACTTTATATTATACTTGAAAGAATTTCGAATATTCGTAATGTTGATAAATTACAGACATTTGCGGATCGGAACAGAAATCCAAATCACAAATACAAAATATGAATACACATGTCATCTAAATATATAAAATTCAAAGTCCTGACTGACTGACTTAACTATACTTATATATCAATGCACAGCCCAAACCCGTGGGTTTAGAGATTCCAAATTTGGCATGTAGGTTCCTAACGACGTCTAGGGATGGAAACCGAAATCCTTTCTTAGTACTAAAAAGGATTTTTCAAAATTCCCACGGGAAAGCAAGATATACGCAAATGAAGTTGCAACACGCACGGCCCAAACCGCTGGGTCTAGAGATTCCAAATGCATGTAGGTTCCTTATAAGGACCGGCACTGGACCGACCGGACAGGACCGGACCGTAACGGATCGGACCTGATCGGACCGAAAGGAACCGCACTGTACGGGGCCGTGCCGGACCGGATCGGAATTTGTTTCTGATGAAAAATATGCTAATTGGCATGTAGGTTCCTTATAAAAACCGGACCGGAATTTGTTTTTGAAGAAAAACATGCTAATTGTTAGTAGGCCACGCTGGCGAAGCCGCGGGAAAAAGCTAGTTATTAAATAATTAAATAAAAATAAATAAATAAATAGTATTACTCGGCTGTTGTCAATAAAGATAATTAAATAAAAATAATCTTAAACCAAAATACATAAAGTACTGATACAATAGATGGTACACATTGGCAGTGCTGAGGATAACGTACCTATATTGTTTTTGAAATTGTAATTGTATTTAAATTGCAATTAAATTCTCAATATGTCTGTGCAATTAAAACCTGTCCAGGTTTCTCAATAAACCTAAGCAGGTCAGGATACAAGATCAAATTCTCAATAACACATAGCACGTGCTGAGACGTACGCATTCCGTACGCCCAGACGACTAATAAACAGATTGGTCACGGGTAGGGTGGCCATTCCTGAATATAATGAGGGACAGAGGGAACATAAGGTTGTACATAGTTTATGGGATCAGAATACAGATTTTTGGGACTCAACATCTAATCTTTCTGTTCGGTAGAAAACATTGTCTACATAATGCTATCGGGGTATTCTGCGATCTCTCAAAGGCCTTTGTCGATCACCAGACACTACTGCTCAAATTAAAACATTACGGAGTGAGAGATAATGCGTAAAACTTGATTGCTTCTTATTTAGCCAATAGATTGCAAACCGTTGACATAAACGGTGTGAAATCTAATGGTGCTAACGTGAAAATCGTTTCTTCAACACCTATTTTACATTTAGGATTTGATTAAATAGCACTATTTAGATTGACAATCCGCCTTTAGTACTCAAGTTCTGTATGTGCCTGCATCTGTATTTTTCTTTAAAATATATAACAAACTAGCTGACCCGTGCCCACTTCGTTGGGCATAATGTTAAAAGCCTTTTTATTTTTTGGTTTTTTAGATCCCGAGATTACCCCTTACAATTTAACAAATACACAAACTTTACCTCTTTATAATATTAGTATAGAAGTATAGATAAGAAATGTATTGTTCAATGACAAAACAGACCCTAACGGTTTTTCTTTCGCCATTTCTTTAACCAGTGGTCATTTTAATTTTCTTTCCGAAATGGTAGTAGCTTATAGAGTAGATTAATTACACAAACTTTATTATTGTAAGACGAGAGCAAATGTCTGTGAAGACCTAGGTACTCTCTAAATAAATGTTTGTAATCTTTGAATCAAATTGTCTCAGTGAAAGCTGTCTGACACGTCACCCTACTCGTGAGTCAGCCGCAGTTCCCAGTTCGTCCCAGTTTCCTTGAGATTGCCATCTGAGGTTACGTCATCTTTGAGAATACTCGTTAAGATCGATCAAGATGGGAGAGTATGGTAGCGTTTATAGTTTATTGATATTATTATCGTTTCTAGTTACATTAACGATCTGTTTCACCCACCTCTTCCGGATAGTTTATTTGTCAAATAAACTGTCAGTTTTTTACAGGTCTTGAAACAATTTATAATTGACAAATAGTCCCTGACTATGTCGTTGATTATTACTTCTCCACTTTTAGCTTGTCTAGTATGGGCCTACCAAGTTTGTTTCTGATTTTAATCTCGAGTTTCTTGAGTTCTGCAATCCACAATTACTTTGCGATATTTGGCCTTATTAATCCTGTCGACATTTTCCACTGCATTCCTAACTTTCTCCCCGACTTGTTCCCCTGTGTCCAATTCGTCAGTAAATATAAACTCGGTAGTTTCATTTAAAAGTTTATCACGCGAAAACGGCTCGATTAATTTAATTTATTTGGTACAAAGTTTATCACACAAATAGTGCAGGATTCCAAGTTTTGTCCCTTGGGAAACGCTATCACCGGAAAACTTGACGACTTGAAAAACTAATGACATTGATAATGTTGTTCGCTAGAAGACAAGCCGCGAAGAAAGCGTTTTGGGAATTAAAATTTTAATTAAAACTGTCGTGGAATTATCCACCACACATTCCCATCGCTGCTGTGTCTCTTATACAGCCAGAATCAACAAAGGCAACCTTAGATTGACATTAAGCAATGAAGATTAACGTCTCGGGGGAGATAGTACTGCTGTCTTGGAACTCACAACGAATTTAATCAGAAAGAAAATAGACGGAGTGGGAAGTATTGAAAGGAATTCAAAGAAAGCGTTTTATAAAAAATCTTTAGATTTTTGTTATTAGTCCTATTTCCATAGCTTGTGAGTGAAAAAAACACAGAGTATTTTTTATTTCGGTTAATAATGCCCTAAGTGGTGAGCCTCGGTCACGGTCGCAGTTGACAGGGGTCGAGCGGGGATGACAGCGCGCACTTTTTATTGTTATAAAAGATTAAGTCTCATACCCAAAATATCCAGAAATTTGTTGTTGTATTGTGTAAACGGGGTACTTACCTCACTTCCTTATACAATAATCACATCTGTAATTTACAAAAGGGTAGGAGTTCGTTGTGCTAAATGGAAAACGTTCAGATAAAATGGTGGTCGTAGAATTTTTTAATGATTTCATTATTTGCGTTTTACGACATGCCTTCCTGTTGAAATAAGGCATAACTTAAAATCATCTTTTGTTAATAAACAAAGATCAACTAAGGTTTAACTGTTGTTAATAAATACTTGTTGTGTCAATTAGGTAGGTACATTTCATTTAACTCTTCTAAAGAATGACTCTCTTTCTCAAGAATTTTCATGAAGAGAATGAGAGTTTCTCTTTCTCTTCCAGTCAACCATAAATAATAAAAACAATAGGAGATGCAGAGTGTAAGTGTTCATGATCAGGTGTACAATGCCTTGTAACCTATAGAAAAAAAAAAGTGCCGCAGCGAACGCATTTATTAATCTACTATCTAATAATCGTATTTAGTGATGTGACTATGAATGCCTAGAACTGTTTTCACTATTACCCTACGCTATTGAATGAATGAGACGATTTAGGAGCGTGCCAAATTCCAACTTGGCATTATGCTGAAATTGACCGAGAATCAGGCTAAAGTACGTTTTCTTTGGTAAAAGACTGTTTTACAATTAACAAGTGTCTTTACTATTTTAACGATAATAACTTTTAAACTTTCGCATTGCATTATTACAAATTAATAAAAGGGAATTAACGCGATCCTCGGTTTTTATTATTTTTACAATGTTACTGATTACTTTGGTAATTATGCCTATAGAGTAGCTGAAGTATCAGGTATGATTTGGCAATGGAATGGAGGTCATAAATGTAAAATTCTGGGTAAATGTCAAAAAACCCTAAAAACCCAAATTTCTCGAGAACCACTAAACTTCGCCCACACATTGGGGTGGTTTATTGTGTTGCTTTTGAGCCCCTAAAACGCATGTTCCGGATTTACGTCGAATTACAAGCAACCTTGTATAATAATCCGTCGCTAATTAAGCATGATTACTAATTGACTAAATCTATGATCGAAGACTGACTAAATTAAATCAATATTTATTTTGTAAATATGGGTGATGTTGTTGTGTTTTTTACAATACTAAATATTTAAACTTTATCTATGGTGAATAATTTTTATTTTATTTCTGATTATTACTTTTGTGGTCACAAATACCGAAAGTGACCTTTGACCTTGTATATCGATAGAAAGAATATCGATATCTCCCCATCACTAATTGCCAACCTGCCCCGCAGCCGTGGGCCTAGGAAATGGCTCGTTACTGAAACGGATGCCGAGGTCCCTGCATTGCAGGTTATTGTTATATTTTGTATTCTTAGTTCTTATTATAGGGAGATTATGTTTGTTTTAAAAATGGCTTTATGAGAAATAAATACTCTAATGCCCGATGTCACTAACGCTGTTCCCTAGGAATAACCTAATTGGAATAAATATGACATCTGGTGACTTATGGTTATTCCTAACACTAGGAGGCGTATGAACTGAGTGCTTAATACGAGTTTTTTGGTCACATTCGAACGTGTTAACGTTTACAAGCCGACTGAATTGAAAAGAAAGTATCACATTGTCAATTTACTGGACGCGTATTACATATCCAAATTAGTCGGGTTACTCACTTAAAAATGTGAGCAAGTAAGACACATAATTTTGATATGTAACACGCGTCTTATAAATTCGCAACATGAGAATTCTTCTCTATTTGGTCGGTTCACTTACGTTGACATGATCGAATGTGACCAAAAAACTCGTACTAAGCACTCTGGAAGCGGTTCATAAATGGTCTGGCTCGACTGGAGCGGAGCAGTACCACTCTCTCACAGAATATCGACGTGAAATAGCGGTGTCATGCCGGTAGCCTAATAACTCTCTTTATCACTTTCCTTCCTCCGTCCTTCCTTTCTCATTCCCTCATAGGTGGGCAAAGTATCAAAAATCTTGTAGTAGTGGATGTCCATGGGCAGCGGTGATTGCTTACCATCAGGTAACCCGTTAGCTCGTTTGTCCTCTTCTGTCTTAAAAAAAATACTTATAATCGGTAGTCTTAAATCTTCTATACTAATATTATAAAGAGGAAGATTTGATTGTTGGTTTGTTTGTTTGTTTGTTTGCATTGAATAGGCTCCGAAACTATTGGACCGATTTCAAAAATTCTTTTACCAATAGAAAGCTACATTATCAGGGAGTGACATAGGCTATAGCTTTTCCCGAAATTCAATATGGTTCCCACGGGAACGGGTCCGGAACTTCACGCGGACGAAGTCGCGGGCAAAAAAGCTATAAACATGACAATTGCAGGTGATAGATTCGACATAACTGTCGAATACTGTTCATAATTTCGTTTTTGTTGTATAAAACGTAACACGTTAACAAATAAAGAAGAAGAAACACTAGCCTGGCACAGATTAGATTAAGGCAGAGTAAATAACCAGAAAGACAAAGTATATTAGGAATACTGGATATAGTCTGTCTTTTTAGGGTTCCGTAGCCAAATGGTAGAAAACGGAACCCTTATGGATTTGTCATGTCTGTGTGTCTGTCTGTCTGTCTGTCCGTATGTCACAGCCACTTTTTTCCGAAACTATAAGAACTATACTCTTGAAACTTGGTAAGTAGATGTTAATCTGTGAACCTCATTAAGATTTTCACACAAAAATAGAAAAAAAAACCAATAAGTTTTAGGGGTTAGCGAGGGTTCCCCATACTAAGAACTGAAACTCGAAAATTTTTTTTCATCAAACCCAGACGTGTGGGGCATCTATGCATAGGTCTTCGAAAATGATATTGAGGTTTCTAAATTATATTTTTTTACGCGAGAGATACTTCCAAAGTGATAAAATGAATGTCCCCCCTGTAACTTCTAAAATAAGAGAATGATAAAACAAACAAAAAAAATTATGATGTAATGAAAACTTCCAACGAAAATTGGCCGCTTTTTTGTCTAGTCTCGGTGTTTTCTATGTATTAAAAGTATTGTATTTACATAATATATCCGATATCTTGTATTTATGTAATACAATCAGGTTATACTTAGCTTACTTTGGGCTCATGTGGCGCTGCCACGCTGTGTGAGTGTGAATTATGTAGAATAAAATTTATTCAAAATAACGTGTCTTTTTTTTATAACAAACATAAAACAAGACAAATTGGCTACTATCTAAAGCCCAAAAAAAATAACAATATAACACTTGTCAGCGGAACGGACTGGCGCCATTTTGACTGTCAGATATTGGCGCGAAGCCAGAGCTATGGTGAAACACTGATTGTAGCACCTGTTGACTGAACTTTGAATCACTAATGAGTTCAAATACATTATTATGTTGTATTTTGTTTATATACATGTATATACATTGTATATTTGGTTTACATAACCTTAGTTGGGCAGTTACATTTGAACATTGAAGCACCGTAAAATGTAGACACGTTTGTAACAATGGCTCGTGCAACTGCGTTTGCCTGTATCCCGCCCGCCCCGTGGGAACTTCGGAAAATCTTTTCTTATCGGATGCGTGTCTACGTCATACAAAGAACAAAGAACACACCCACCCTCCTAGTTTCACTCTAGGTCTCTACACTTAGCGGTTCAGGCTGTGCGTGCTACGGAGGACACGTTATGCCGCCGTCGGTCCCGGCTCTTCTCGATGGATGACAGTCGTTCAGGCGGCTTGAAAGAAAGAAAGAGAAAATAATATGTTCTGTACAGCACATAAGACACGAGACAACAACAGCATTTTACATATACAAACAGACAGAAACAATTACACAAAACAGTTACACATTAAAAAATACAAGCAATAAAATATGGCCTGGTGTAGTTGAAAACACTGGCCTCTGCAAATCCGCATCTGTCTGATACCCTTCGATTGACGGGGAGACCCGTATCCCTGCATTGAGATGATTATATGTAGAAATGATATGATTACAGGATATTTTAGTGTGCCTGTCCCGTTTCGCAAAGTCATACTCGACAATACAACTTTCCTGACTTCAAAATGCTAGAAAAGTTTGTAGTTTTCATACAGACACCTATAAAATTGTAGAAAACTTCGTAGTTTTCATACTGTCTTTTATCTAATTAGATTTATGTGTCGTCCACGACAGGCGAACCAGTCCGTTGTCACGTCCGGCCACTCGTCTGTAAACACTCGCCGCGATGGCCCTCGAGGGCGCGCGTTAAAAGCGGAAAACAACTTCAGAT